>CM037091.1:110307029-111759773 GCA_020916435.1 Oxytropis ochrocephala | reverse complement strand
TTTTCTTTACTTTTTTTCTCATAAACAATTTTTTTTTTTCTCTTATCTCTTCACTTTAGCTTGTTTAACTAAATTTCTAAATTTATACAAACACTAACTCTACTAAAATTATTCTACTAAAATTATCTTCTTTTTTCTCTCCGAAATTTGTTTACATTCTTAATGATAATCTACTATCACCTCTTATTGATAATCTACTATCTATATTTTACTATTTACTATATTCTACTAGTCAACTAAAATAATCACTTGAAACTACGAGATAAGCTGATGATGATATATAAAAAACCACAGGATAAATGCAATGAAATTTTAAAAAACACAAGATTAATATTACATTTATGTGTCGAACCTTGGATTTTCCATTTGTGTGTTAGGTCACTAGCACTTGCCAATCCGACCATCGGAAAAAATACAGAAGGTTCTTTTATCACAACTAAAAATCAATAGAAACATTGATGTCACCAAAAATAATACTCCCTCCGTCTCAAATTTCCATGTATTCGTCAATTAATTTTTTTGACCTTAAAAAGATAATTTTTACAACAACCTTAAAAGAAAATTAAAGGAACAATTCAAATTTTCCATGTATTAAATCAATTAAATTTTTGGCAAAAATATACTTTTAGTCCTTTAAGCTTATTTTAAATTATTACTTTACACATGTGCATCCGTCAGGTGACACTATATTTATTATAATTTGTTATGAGCATTACAAATACTTTGAAAATTGTAAAATTTAATAAAAGAAAAGAAAAAACTAGATAAAAATGGTATATTTGAACTTGCTTAAAAAGCTACGTGTTGCAAAAAGTTAAAAAAAAGTCGATTATCTTCCTCTAATATTAATAAAGTAAAAATCGGAAGAAGAAAAAAAAGAAAATGAGATCTAATATAAGAGTAAATAAGTCATTATCTTCCATGACACTGAATTATAATTTAATGAATAGATGGAAGGAGGTTCTTATGAAATTTTGTTTGATTTCTTTGGGGTGTATCATTTGACTAAAATTTTAAAATACACTTTGAATATCTTGAGTTTTAGATGAAATCTCACGCTATATTTATTTGTGGTTTTCAGATAAACAAGAAAAGTGGTGTTGTCAAAAGTGGCGAAGTTATTTATATGGTGGTGAAGAAAAGTGAATGTATTTGTGATATGTATTTTTAGATAAATAAATTCCCCATTATGTATTTGGGATAGACATACCAAACTTTATGTATTTGAAAGGAATGTTTTATGATTATGTATTTTGAAGGAAAAAAGAAAATTCATAACTTATGCATTTTACTATTTTGAGATTCAAGGATTTATGATATATGTAATGAAAGAGGTATGAGTATGTTAAAGTTAGGAAAATAGCACCAAAGTGTATCTTGAAGTCTAAGGACTATATGATATTATATAATTTTGTTACAGAAATTAGCCTTTTGTACTTTTAAAAGGGTGACAAGGGTTATGATATGAGGCATCACCGCATCACAAGATTGTGTTTTGAAAATGATCATATTCCCTATAGTTTTATGGTATTTTCTATCTAGAAGTCATAGCAAAGGTATTTTGAGAAAGATCAAACTGTTACCATGATACTATTATTGTATTATGAAGAACTCTATGGAGTCTACTGTCTAAAGGGATATATGAAATTATTTTCTGAATACTATATTCAATAAGTTTAAAATACGTTTATTTAATACTTTTCTTTTTAAAATTGGGGTTTGGGAAATTTTTATTAATCACACTGTGATGACACTAATAGTCGTTTCTACAAATATGCTCGATGAAGATTTGAAATTGTTTTGGAACAAGACTATATATGCTCTTACCACGAGCTATAACACTTCAAGTGTGAAATACGTTTATTTAATACTAATTAAATGCATAAACAATTACATATATCCCTTAGACAGTAGTTTAATAATAAACAGTTTATTGAGTCATAAAATACGTTTATTGAATAAGTTTTAAACTTATTGAAAACGTATTCAATAAATAAATAGTTTTTATGTATTTCTACCTCACAATTGCATATTTTAAACCATTAGTATTCAATAAATGTATTTATATTGAATAAGTATTTAATAATTATTTAATTTAATTTAACTAAAATAAAATCAAAAGTTCAACCAATTCAAATAATAGTTAATTTATTGTGAATAAAGTGGATGTCTTGTTGTACCTCCTAGACATTATTCTTATTACTCATCATTGTATATGTTAAATGTAAACCATAGGTTACAAAACTTGAGCCTATAAATAGGACTCATATATCATTGTAGTGGGACACCTTGAAGAGTAATATACAAGAGCTATATCTTCTTCTCTCTTTATCTTATTCATCACTTGTTCTTCTTCTTGCTCTAGTTTTAGTCCATTTTATAACGTTATCAGCACAATCTCTATATATCCTAAAGGTAGTATTGCTTCTTGTTGGTTCTCTTGTTTTTCGAAATTCATTTTTATGTTTGAGTTCTCTAATAGTTTAACAATTAAATTGCGATGATGTTTTGAGCAATCAAGTTTAAGATATATAGTTCATTTGATTCCATGTTGAATTCCTGAAGAATTCTATGTTGAATTCCTGAAGAATTCAACATTCAAGTATCCCTGTTGGATTACTTGTCTACTTTTGATGAAATTCAGAACAAATTGAATTCCTGAAGAATTCAATATTCAAGTATCACTGTTGGATTACTATGTTCATCTACTTTTGATGAATTTGGAAGAAATTGAATTCTGAAGAATTCAATATTCAAATATCCCTCTTTGGATTACTATGTTTGCCTAGTTTTGATGAATTCAGGAAGAAATTCATCACTTAAACACCCGAGAAGAATTGCTCAAAATGTGAAAGTTTGAGATATAGTTCACTGAAAAACAAATGAGAGAATAAAATAGAGTGATCTTTCATTTCTTTCATTTACATGTTTTTTTTGAATAACTAGATTATTTACATGATTATCTTAAGGTATGACTGTGCTATTATAATTTACATGATTATTATCATATTTTGAGGGCATTTAAGTTTCAAAGAAAAATAATTGTAAGTCCATTCTCATTTATTTTTTTAGTTTACGTTTACGATTTGGTTATAGTCAAACTTATTAAGATATCAATTTTATAAGTCCAATTTATTAATTTACGTTTTGGTATTATTATAAAGAGTAACACATATCGTATGTTACTATATGAATTAAATTCATTTTATTCATTTGTATGTTACTATTTGAATTTAAATTCTTCTCATTTAGTCAGCACACTCATCATTTCATTTGTACGTTAAAATATATTAAATTCATTTCATTTATTTTATCTTTATTATTATTATTATTATTATTATTATTATTATTATATTATTATTTTATCTAACTTGATTAATTTTATACTTTCATGATAGAATTAAATATGTCGAACCTTGCAAAACTTGACTTTGTGGCTCTTGACATCACTAGAAAGAATTATTTATCTTGGGTGCTAGATGCTGAAATTCATTTAGATGCAAATGGTCTTGGAGACACTATCAGAGAAGGAAACAATGCATCAAATCAAGATAAGGCCAAAGCTATGATTTTCTCCGTCATCATCTTCATGAAGGACTCAAGAGTGAGTATCTTACGATGAAAGACCCACTTGTTCTTTTGAATAGTTTAAAAGAAAGATATGACCATCGAGAAAAGCTATTATTCTTCCAAAAGCTCATTATAATTGGATGCATTTACGCTTACAAGATTTTAAAGCGTAAGTGAATATAACTCTGCACTATTTAGAATTACTTCTCAAGCTGAAGTTATCTGGAGAAAAGGTCAGCGATAAAGATATGTTAGAAAAAACTTTCTCTACTTTTCATTCATCAATGTGCTCTACTGCAGTAGCAATATAGAAAAGGGATTTAAGAAATATTTTGAACTAATTTCTTGTCTTCTTGTGGCTAACAAAATAATGAGCTTTTAATGAAAAATCATGAGGCTCATCCATCAAATCTTGCTCCATTTCACGAAGCAAATGTAGCAAAACACAATCATTATCTTGATGGGCAAGCTCGTGGCGAGTGGTGCATAATTTTGGTGGTAGTCGTGGACATGGCGTGGTGGCATTTCAGAACAAATTTTCCCACCAAAAGTGGAAAAATAGTGAAAAGGAAAAAATGAGCAAAATAGAAAACAAGATGAAAACAATTGCTATCGTTGTGGGGTAAAGGTCATTGGTCACGTGCACATCTTGCACCAAAGCATCTTGTTGATCTTTACCAAGAATCACGAGAAAAATAAAGGGAAAAAGATAGAACCACGTCTTGCTTATGAAGATGATGATTATGGTCCTATAGATGTTACTCACGTAGATGTTCTTTGATTTCTTTCTTTGATCCAAATGGGAATATTGATCACCTTATTGGTGATGTGGTCATTAAGAAATAGTTTCCTTCCATTTTAGTATTATGTTTTTATTTGAAATTCCCGAAGTTTAAGTGATGTTAAAGTTTATGTTTTGGTGTTTCTTTTAAGCTTCTCATGCAATAATATTTTTAGTTATAATGTTTTATCCTTCCAAAATTATTATTATAATTATTGCTTATTTATTTTATTTTCTTTTGAAAGCTAGAATGAGTAATGTCACTAGCAACAATAATGGAGATATGTGTCTCGTTGATAGTGGAACAACCCACACGATTCTCAAGGATGAGAAATTATTTTTCTTACTTAGTAATGCAAAAAACCAATGTTAGTACTATATACGGTACTACAAAAATAATTGAAGGCTCGGGAAGAGCTAGTGTATTGTTATCTGAAGGAACAAAATTACACATTGATATGGCCTTTGTATTCTCCCAAGTCTCGAAGAAACTTATTAAGTTTCAAAGATATTAACTTAAATGGTTACCATATTGAAACAACAAATGAAAAGATATCGAATATCTCTATATCACGAGACATCTTTGCGGGGGAAATAAGTATATTGGAAAAATTACCAACATTTTCAAATGGTTTGTACTACACTTTTATTAGTACAATTGAAACACATTCTATTGTAAACCAGAAGTTTACAAATCACAACAAGTTTCGTTTGGCATGACCGGTTGGGTCATCCGGTTCTATTATGATCACGAAAAATAATTGAAAATTCATGTGGACATCCATTGAAGAGCGGAGATTCTTCAATCAATAATTTCTCATGTCTTGCATGTTCCCGAGAAAGTTGATAATTAGACCATCACCAACAAAAATTGAGGTGAATCTCTTGCATTTTAGAAGCGGATACAATCTGCGATATCGTGGGCCAATACACCCACCATGTGGACCATTTAGATCTTTTATGGTTTTAATCGATGCATCGACTAGATGGTCACATATCATTTATTATCAACTTTCGATCGCAACCAAGCGTTTGCGAGATTGCTAACTCAACTAATTCGATTAAGAGCTCATTTTCACGACAACCCGATTAAGAAAGTATGCCTTGATAATGCTTTCTGAATTTACATCTCAAGCATTCAATGAGTATCGTATTTCTATTGGAATTGATGTTGAACATCACATAGCACATGTTCATACACAAAATGGGCTTGCTGCGAGTCCTTCATTATGCGTCTAAAGTTGATTGCAAGACCAATACTCATGAAATTAAAACTTCCAATTTCTTCTTGGGGACATGCAATATTGCATCTTTGCAACATTAGTTAAGTATCAGCCCAACAAGTCATCACACTAATTCTCCTTACAATTGGTTTTTAGTAAAGAACCTAATATTTCCCATATAAGAATTTTTGGATGTGCGGTATATGTTCCAATCCTCCACCAAAACACACAAAAATGGGCCCCCCCAAGAAGATTGGGAATATATATTTGGATATGAATCTCCATCTATAATAAAATATCTCGAACCATCAACGGAGATTTATTCACGACTAGGTTTCTTTGATTGTCACTTTGATGAATCGGTTTTCCCAATATTAGGGAGAGAATAAGCAATCGGACAAGCAAATTCGTTGGAATGAATTATCACTTTCTCACCTTGATCCTCGTACAAAACAATGCGAACTTGAAGTTCAAAGGATAGTTCATTTGCAAAATCTAGCAAGCGAATTACGGATGCATTCAACGATCCTAAAAGAGTGACTAAATCATACATACCGGTTGCTAATGCTTCAATCAAAGTTGATGTCCTGTTGTACAATCTAAGGCCAGGAAATGATCGGTCTCAACCACACATGAGCGTGGTATACCTATCGGTTCTAAAGATAAAAATCCTCGATCAAGAAAAGGAGCTAAAAGGATAAATGGCCCAAGAGAGGATACATAAACTCCAATTGAGGATACAAAAGTTGAAAAGGACTCTTGAGACATAATTGTTGACTCGGTTCGGAAGAAGGCCCGATCAGTACATTACGAAAATGTTGAAAATGAAGAGATCTCAATAAATTATGTCATGAATGGAGTATGATGGAACCGAAATATAGTCAACATTGACAAAATTTTTGTATGTAATATAGCACTAAATGTAATGAGTGATGTTATACCCCAATTTTGTCCGTATTCTTTTCTTGTTTTAGTCGTTTATTTTTAGTAAGAGGCGTGTCTGAGAGTCGCATGATTACGAGAATTATTAGTGTAGAGTCTCGGTTACCAACCCAAGCCAATTCCGATCGCTACGTTCAACTAATTGAAATACCGTTATTTAAATTAGCGCATGCCTTGCGAATGATCGATCTTTTAAATCGCGTTCTTGATTTAAATATCGATTACTCAAGTTTGATGCGTGCGTGAGCAGGTCTACCCAAATTTATTTTTCTCAAAGTTGGCTTAAATTCGGACTTAAGAATGTGATTAGAGTTAATTCTTTTAACGCCCATTTTTCTATTTTGGTCTAGTCATAAGCGCGATTTATCGGTCCGGTCAGTTCTCGTTTTTATATTTGGCCTTTTTCCTATTACTATTTTTATTCGCATTTTGTTTATTTAATTTATTGAAGCACTTAATAGTTCAAAATGTCAAAATTCTATTAATTTTAACTTACTATTTAGAAGTTGTTTAAGAGTCAAATAAGTCCAAAATGTCAAAAAATGGTATTTAGTTTAATTTACAAATTAAAAGCACTTAATAGTCAAAGAGTCCAAAAATACAAAAAATCATAATACTAAAAATACATAAAAATGGAATCCGAAAATAATAGAAAAAATGCAAAAAATATAGAGAGTGCAACTAGGATTTTTAATTTGCTCTCATTTCTTGATTTGAAATATGCAGAATCTGAAAAACAATGAGGTCAAAGTTAGTCAAAGCCCAAGGAAAAAATTAAATGCTAAACCTAGAATTTTTAATATAAAAATAGGATCGGACCTCGATCAAAACACCTGCAATCTGCACACAAAAAGGCTGCGAAAATCACTAAAAAATAAGGATTAGAGTTTCACATTGAAACCTAATCCACAAAAATCAACTTTTTTTTGAGTTTACGAGTTTGAAGAGAGGAACAACAGGCTGACTCAAAGGAGGAGATAGAGCGATAGTTGCGGTTGGTTACAATCCGTCAGCGGCATTCACAAGGATCCTAAGCGAGTTCTAGGTTGGTATTCAAAACACGAGTTTTTATGTACATATGATTCATAAAATATTTCTTTCATTGTTGAAACGAGAACAAAATATAATCATCATAAGAATAGTTTTTTAGATCACGTTTTTATGCTTGATATTACGCTTATCTTAAAACAATGCTCAAAAAAATAATAAATCGATTAGTACCCGATAATGTTAGGGTTATATACCCTTTTTGTTAAATAAATCGATCCGGGATCACCATAGATGCTAGAGTTAGATTTCGAGAATTCAAAAATAAGTTAAGCGAGTTATTGGTAAAAAGCGTGGTCTAAGGCATTTCAAATTAGGTTACTGTTTTGAGAAAAATAAATATACTCGAGTAGAAAACACAAAAATCATACAAAAAAAGCAGAGAATAAATGGAGGAATAAATGGGTAGGAGAGAATCGACCCGGAGAAAACGATAAAATAAGACACAAAAAAAACACGAGAAGCGACCTCAAGCTCGTCGGAGCTCAGGTCGGCTTCTCGGCGAAACTCGGCGAAGACCTTGAAACCAAGCGACCCCACAAAGGACCGAACCTCTTGAACCACCGTTTCACCTCCGGAAAATAATAGCGGATCGAGTTTGTTTTTTTAAAAGGAAACAGAGAGAAGCAGAAAGAAATAAAGAAAAACCGAGGAGGAAAACACGGACTGAAAACGGCGAGGTTCCGCTTCACGGCGTCAACGCCATCACCATCACCACCCACCTCCGATGGAGTCGCTATCTTCATCGTCGCTTCCTCTCGACCCAAACCGTCGTCACTCCACTCCCTAAAACCCGCGAACCCTTACGCTGAAGCCTCTCTCTCCACGGATTTTGGCCGAAAATCTCGCCTCTCTCTCTCTCTAGGTCTTTGCCTGTGCGGCAAGATAAATGGGAAGGAGGGTGAATGCCTTTTAGGTTTAGGGTTTTCATGCTGTTGGGCCTTATAACATCTGTTTTCTTTATTTATTTATTTATTTTAATCCTCAGAATTCACACACGCACCCTTCTAATTCACACACGCACCCCTCCTCCACTTGAGCCCAATCTCGCATTCAGGCTTCCAGTCTGGCCCAGGCTTTCTTTTTCACACCCCTTATTATTTATACAACCCCTGCGACTAATAAAACCCCAATTTACTATGCTCACCCCTGTTTTCATTTTTAATTCTTTTCCAATAATAATATAAATAATTTTTCTGTAAAAATAAAATAAGCAGCTAAGCCAGGTTAGCCTACAACCAGGTTAGTCATTATTTAAGGACCAATGGTTGTCTGATTCGATAACCCTACAAACCTAATGAATAAATTATTTCTCTAATAAAATAAGCGGCTAAGTCGGTTTACTGGCAGGGTTAGTCATTATTTTAGGGCCAATGGTATCTGATTCGGTAACCTACAAACCTAAAGAATAAATTATTTCTCTAAAAATAAAGCGGCTAAGTCGGTTGTACAGCCAAGGTTTAGTCATTATTTTAGGGCCAATGAGGCATGATTCGGTAACCTACAAACTTAACAAATCTGAATAAACCATTTTCCAAAAATAGAGGATTAAGTCATTTATCTGATCGGGTTAGTCGATGTCTACGGAACTAATAAGGTTTATGCAGATTCGGGAGTTCTAGAATACCTATTCTAAAACGAACCCACCTCACACCAAACCACTTTCTTTCAAGAACCTAAAATTATTTTCAAAAGTAGGGGCTAAGTCGGTTGTACAATCCCGAGTTAGCAGCGTCCTAGGAATCGATGGTATGCAGTTCAAGGAATCCTAGGATCCTACATTAAAAAACACCAACCCACAAACATTTTGGGAAGAACTACGTAGCTTTGATTCCTCCATTGCATGCGGAGAGTGCGTAGGAGCAAGACTCAACCCTTGTCAAGCACTAAAAACAAAAACCTAAATAAATCTTTTTCTAAAAATAAAAGGGTAATTATTAAATAAAACTTAAATTAATTAGACAATAGGATGTCGTGGGGTGCTAATACCTTCCCCACACATAATGACTCCCGAACCCTAAACGACGCCTTACCTTAAAACTTAAAGGGATTTTCGAATTTGCCTCAAACTAAAATTTGGTGGCGGCTTCCTAAAGAACCTTTGAAGAATCCTTTCCGGATTTTTGGTCGCTTCTAAGTGATAATGAGGATCATGAACCAAAGTCCATCGAAGATTATCGACAAAGAAATGATTGGACAAAGTGGGAAGATGCAATTGAAGCGGAATTAAACTCACTTGAAAGAGAAATGTTTTTGGACACAGAGTCAGAACACTGAAGGTGTGAAGCCGATTGGATATAAGTGGGTTTTTGTGCAAAGCGAAATGAAAATGGTGAAATTGTGAGAAACAAAGCTCGACTTGTTGCTCGAGGATTTTCTAAAGACACAGCATCGATTTTGAAGAAACTTATTCACACCTGTAGTGGATGCAAGTACTTTTCGATATTTAATTAGTCTAGTAGCACGTGAGGGGCTAAATTTACACATGATGGATTTTGTTCTGACATATTTGTATGGTTCACTTGATAGTGAAATTTATATGAAACTCCCTGAAGGATTTCATCTTCCTAAGACAAACAATTCGGACTCTCGAGAAGATTATTCGATCAAGTTGAATAAGTCTCTCTATGGACTAAAACAATGCACGGGCGCATGTGGTATAATCGTCTCGGTGAATATTTGTTAAAGGAGGGATATAAAAATGACCTATATGTCCATGCATTTTTATGAAAAAATCTGAAAAAGAATTTGCAATAATTCTTTGTTTATGTGGATGACTTAAATATTATTGGAACTCTGAAGAATTTCCAAAAGCTATAGATTGCTTAAAGAGAGTTCGAGATGAAGGACTTAGGAAAGACAAAATTTTGTTTGGGATTACAAATTGAAACTTTTAACGAATGGAATTCTTGTACATCAAGAAACTTATATAACAAAAGTGCTAAAACAATTTTACATGGACAAATCACATCCACTTGTGTACACGAATGGTTGTAAGATCACTAGATGTGAATAAAGATCCATTTAGACCTCGAGAAAAGATGAGGAACTACTTGGTCTGAAGTACCATACCTTAGTGCAATTACCATGCTAATTATACACGTCTGATATATCATTTCTTTGTTAACTTATTAGCAAGATATAGTTCTTGACCTACGAAGACATTGGAATAGAGTCAAGCATGTACCCGTTACCTTAGAGGTACAATGGATATGAGTTTGTTTTATTCAAATAATTCAAAATCAGTTTAAGCGGTTATCTGGATCTGATTATTTATCGACCCTCATAATGGTAGATCACAAACAAGATATCTGTTTACATGTGGTGATCTGACCATTTCATGGAGAGTGCAAAAAAGCAGACCATAACAGACCACATCATCTAACCATGCAGAAATTTTAGCACTACATGAAGCAAGTCGAGAATGCATTTGGTTAAGGTCGGTAATTCAACATATACAAGAAGCATGTGGTTTATCTCTTGAGAAAATGATGGCAACAACTATGTATGAAGATAACATGCATGCATGCATTGCTCAATTGAAAGAAGGGTATATTAAAGGAGATAGAACAAAGCATATTTCTCCAAAGTTTTCACTCATGATCTGCAAAAGAATGGTGATATTAACATTCAACAAATTCGTTCATGTGATAACTTAGCGAGATCTTCTAACAAAGTCATTGCAGAGCAAAAATTTTGAACAACTAATACGGAAGATTGGTCTTCGTTGTCTCGAGAGATGATTACATAGCTTAGGGGAGAAATAAATATGTTACGCACTCTTTTTTCCTTCACCACGGTTTTGTCCCAATGAGTTTTTCAGGAGAAGGTTTTTAGCAGGCGACCCTCAAGCAAAGGATGTTGTACTCTTTTTCTTCACTAAGATTTTTTCCCACTGGGTTTTTTCTTAGTAAGGTTTTTAATGAGGCATTATTCTTATTACTCATCATTGTATATGTTAAATGTAAATCATAGGTTACAAAACTTGAGCCTATATATAGGACTCATATATCATTGTAGTGGGACACCTTGAAGAGTAATATACAAGAGCTATATCTTCTTCTCTCTTTATCTTATTCATCACTTGTTCTTCTTCTTGCTCTAGTTTTAGTCCATTTTATAACATAATTCAATTAAATTAAGAATTTTATTAATTTAAGTAATTTAATAATGTTATTATATGTTTTTAAAACGAATATGAGAAAGCAGAAATTATTATTAGTTAAAATTATACTAATAGTCATTTTATGACTATCTCAAGGGATTTAAACTTTCTCCGTGAGGTTAAGAGATCAAACTTTTACCACTAAGCTGATATCTGATGGACTAAGTTAATGATAATATTAAGTATGTTAAATGAAATTATTTATATTAAGTAGAAACAAATAAAATTTAATTAAATAAACAATATATTTGTCTTTTAAAAAAGGGAAATATTAATTTTTTCTCATTTTCTATCTAACCAACTAAAGGAAGAGAAAAAAAAAAGCACAATTTTTTTTGACAAAAAAGCACAATTCTTTTCTAATAGTTTGTTCATATTTTCTCTTATATGCAATACTGAAAAATTATATCTTAATATGTATTTTAATAAATATTTATCAAATATAAAAATGTTTGTCAAGGAAGGAAATAATTATTTCCAACTAAGAAAGACGAAATAATATGAAAGACAGTATTTATTACATTACATGGAAGATAATATTGTAAAATATTAATAATTTAAATGTTATTTTTGTTTTAAAATCTGCTCAAAAATAACATTAACTCAGTAAAGGCCTAGCTTTTTACTATTTATGAGATTGTTAGGCTAGATATAATGTTTGATTGGGGCTTGAACTTGAGACTTTGCATTTGTGTTAGTGAGTTTTAAGTAGCACCTACTGCATCGTGTATAGAATTTTCTTAATAATCTCATATATACATGAAAGATAATGTTGAACATGGCATCTTTTGTTGCATTAAGAAAAATTATACACGAAATTTCAATATATTTTTTTACAACGATGGTATTTTAGAGGACAATATCACTACAAAAAAGCGATTGATTAGCGGTGAATTAGCGTGAAAAATTTTCCCTATAAAAAAACAAATTAGCGAGGGAATTAGCGAAGGAATTTAAGCGTCACCATTAGCGGCGAATTGAGACATTTAGCGGCGGAATTGAGGCAAGGCGCCAATTTGAAAATTTGGGCACGCAAATCTATGATGGTTAGCGGCGAAATTATAGGTCCTCGCTAAATGTCGACCACGACTGTCATGTCTTGGAAAAGATCTGACGTCTTGGAATTCCCTCGCATAATTTAAAGATCTGACAGCCTGTCCCTGTCGCTAATTCCCTCGCTATATATCATTTTGGTCTTTAAATGTGTGATAGACAATCATTATAGTTGCTGAATGTGTTGAAATTTCAAAAATAGTAGTATTTGTATTTATTATAATTTCTTATGAAATTATAAATACGTTGAAAGTTGCAAAATATAATAAAAAAGGGAATAACTTGATAAAAGACAATATTTTCAAATTTATTAAAATATTTGTGTTTGAAAAAGTTTAAAAAAGTCGGTATCTTCTTATAATGTTAATAATGGAGTAAAAATGAAGAAAAATGAGAATGAGATTTTAGGTAAAATATGCATCCCGTTGGCACTCAGTTGGCGCTTATCGTTACCTCTCTCGTTGCCACTCCGTTGGTACTCACGATCTCATTGCGGGTCTCTCGTTTAAATTATATCCGTTTAATTATAAGTAAGTTATTTTGTAGTATTTGGTAGTGGTTCAAGTTTTTTTATTTACAATTCTTAGTGGTTTTTGGCAATCAATTCTTAGTGGTTAAATTGATTGATTTTAATAGTTTTAATTGAGAGATTATAGTAAATAAAAAAATTTAGATGGAGTAAAAATGAGGAAAAAAATAGGGGTGATTTAATATTAATTAATCATATTCATTTTAGTTTAATCATATTCATGTCTCTCGTTGCCACTCCAGATTCATACAGCGTTATGACTTATTTTTCTATATGATTTAATATTAATTAATCATATACATTTAATTATAAAAAGTTATTTTGTAATTGTTGGTAGTGGTTAAAGTGTTTTTACAATTCTTAGTGGTTATAAAATTCATTGACTTTTCTGAGAGAGATTATAGTAAATAGTAAATTTTAGATTATTTAATTACAAAGTATATTAATTTAATAATTCAATTTTTGAAATTTTTTTAACTTTTGTTAGAGAGTCGTCTTTTTTGACAATGGATAGGGGTTGAAATAATTAATTTTAATAGATTATAAAAATAGTGACTAAATTGTTTTTAGTAAAAATATGATTTTTTTAATGTTTACGACAAAGAAACTGAAACAAAATAGAAAAAACTTATGAAAAAAAAGTTTAAAAAAAAAACCTTTTTCTCAAAAAAATTAAGAATTAAAAAAAAAGAAAAAAGAAAAACTGACTAAAATGATTGTTTATCCTATTTTAAACTCAAAGAAATATTAAATGTGAATTTCTTAATTTGTAGTATTCTCTTTTTACTTTATAATTAAGACAATTATGATAATTTAATTTTTGATTTTTTTCAAAAATTAAATTAACTAGTATAATTTTTGCCCCACTTATTTCTAGATGAGCCCTCTATTCTTTACCATATTAACATTAACATTAATTATAATATTATTAATATAATAATAAAAAGCACAATAATAATAATAATAAATCTTTTGTCAAAAATAAAAATAAAAATAATACTACTACTACTACTAAAAATAAAAATAATAAAAATAATAAAAAATCTTTTGTCAAAAAAAATAATAAAAATACTACTACTATTACTAATAATAATAGCGATCGTAATCTTTTGGTGGCGTGAATTTATTTCTCATTTCACCTCTTTATATATCATCGTTATTTGCTATTTCATTTGCTTTCTCGGCGCCTACTTTCACTCGATGAAAGCAAATAGCTTATGGCGAGAGCAACCACCGCCGTCACCTCTGCGGCGCCACCTCTTGCGAGGAAGAGCGGTCTAGAATTAATGCATGGATTCGAGAGACCAAGACCTTCAATGGTTTGTTCTCTCTGTTATTACTACGATTCGTTGCTTTGTTACAAATTAAATAAAACTAGATAGTGAATAAAGTTTGATTAATGATCTAATTTGTCATTTAAATCACGAGGGTTAGTTCCGATAGATGGAGATGCAGACGCTATAGTTATGGCTATGCTTACACTCGCGGGTATCTTTGGTGTCGGACCATGGATAGCCCAACGCCAATCTCAGGTGAGTTGTGTTATTATTTTTTTTAACCGCGCAAATAATATATATTATATATAAGTCGTGTTTTTAAGGAATATAAAAACCTATAAACAAATTTTGTCAAAAAAAAAACCTAAAAACAAAATACTTTTGAATCAATAAATAGAAGATCTATGTCATATACACTGAAAGCGATAAATCAATCTGACAATCCTTAGCAAAAATTCAGACCACCCCACAGGCGAATCAGTTGATCCAGCAAAACATATTACTCTTATCTTTCGAAAATATATTTCAAAGGATCCTCTAGGTCTTCAAAACCGAACCAACCCAATAGAATACCACAAATTGAACCAACCTAAAGTGAAAAGCGCAAAAAGCATAAACCGCAAAAAATCTATTCGGTTTTTTCCCAATCAACCGCCTGATTTGGTTATTTTACGATTTTGTTCCACCAATGAACCAAACCAAACCGCACTTACTAGCCCAAATTCAATTGATTCTTTGACTCACTTACAAACAATTCATATTGTTATGATACATTTAAAATTTACAATAAAACATTTTATTCAAATTCTTTTAAACACGGCTATACCTATCATAAAAGAAATTAAAAGAGGTAATTTATATACTACATATATTTGAGCATATTTTTTCTTAAAGATTTATGTTTACTGTTTTTATTTTAGTTAATTTTAACTCCGTTTTAATTATGTTTTGTCTCGAAAAAACCAGACCAATCCAAACCGATTGGTTAGGTTTTTTAAAGAAACCAACTAAACCAAACCAAACCATATGTAGTTTTACTTTGCGGTTCGATTCACTTTTTCTCAGCTGGCCAGCCAAACCAAACCGCACCGCAAAATACCCCTTAATAACATCCACAGACCACTTATAAAATTTCTCCTGAAGCTTCATTGTCTCTATGAATTAATGAAATAAGGTATTTATGCATGGAATTGTCTTAAAAATTTTGTTTATTTGTAGATGGGTGGGAATAGGCTCATGGAAAACACAAGTGTGGTGAATGTGGTGCAGGAGGCTCAGTCAGTCATGGGACTGGCGTGTTCCATCCTTTACCTATTCTTTACAACTACAAAGCCAGCTACACCGTCGCCAATCCTCGTGTTCCAGTTGTGCATAACAATGGAGCCAACTGCAATAAGAACAACAAAGGTTAGTTAGTTGTGTTCTATCATTACAACCTTATGTTATTACCTTTTTTATTTTACTACAAATATTATCATTGTAGATATTCTTTCTTAGAAATTGCGATTCTTGTGAGAGAAAACTCGATCTATACCAATTTTTTAAAATTAATGTAATCAATAAATTATACATCGATTCTAAATTTATACGTATCATAAAAACCGAGCGAACACGGAAAATTATGTCAATGTGGATCATTAGTTAGTTTGTTTTTATAAGCAAAAGAGTATATTGAAAAGGAGTACAAGGAATTTTCATATAGTGACACAAAATAACCTAAAGTTTTCCACTTTAAGAAAAAAGACTTCACCCAAAAATTTGCTTACATTTTCGCCCATTAAAAAGACTTTTGAGCAATCTCTGAAAAAAGTCAAACATATCTACTATCTATCAAATTAAATCATACTCCCTTCGGTCCCTATTCTTTGTAAAATTTCTGAGTTTTAAGTTCATTGAATAATTGATGTATCTAATTTGTATCTAATTTCTATTTCTATTGATAGAATCTAAAAGCTATGAAATTTTTAGGGAGTAATAGTATATGACAAATAATTGAATGTATCATACTTCATCTTAATTGGTAATGAATTTTACACTTTATGAATTGGTTTCATTATTTTTGAAGTCACATTAGTTTCTGATTTTTTTACCCAAACATTCAATCACATTTCACTATTAGGTCACTTTGTTACACTACTTTCCAAAGTATCTGCACAAACGAAACTTGGCTAATTTTTTAACAAATTCTAAGCTTGATCATCACCGTGAAATCACTCTACCCACTATCATTTACTAAAATTTTCTTTACTTGCTCATGGTTGTACTTTGTCAAAATTTGAGAGGACTTATCATTTTCAATTGGTCTCATCGCAGGGAAGAAGAAGAAGAAGAAACGAGGAGGAGCTGAAGCTGAAGCTGCTAATCAGATCTCAACAAGCAGCAACACTTCAAATGGGAATAATGTTGCAGGTGGCTCAGTGGAATCTCATGAAGATGAACCATATTCTGAAATAGATCAGTTACCTGAAGAGTGGACCTACTAAGGATGCCATTTCAGAGTAATGAAATTGAGGAGGGCAAGTTCAATTTGTGATTTCCTTATTTTCCAATAAAATGTGATGTTAGAATAAATTAAACTGAATCACTGGGACAAAACAAATAATACCCTGCTATCTTATTAGAGGGCTTTTTAATTTTCCTTCTCGTCTTTTTTATTTATTTAGTTATTAGTGCGCAGTATTTATGGGTTTTCTTGATAATTAATTTATGTTGGGAACAGCGATGATCAGTGTATCTTTCGACTTTGTCCGGTCAGGTGTGGTTCTCATCTCGTGAATTTTTCTTGTAATCAAGATTCGAGCGAAGCTTTGAGATGAAATTCGAATCTAGTTCTGCACGAATCAACCATTGTTGGTTTATAAGCCGTCTCGTCTATTTTATTTCAAGTTGATGATTTTTCTTTTAAAACAATTATATAAGGTCTCGTGTTGTTTTAGGCCCGCCTTCTTGTTGGGTCGACCTTGAGCCTATCATATTTTAGAATTTTTGTTAGGGTTTTGCTCTTAACCTCTCTCTCACGACTTTTCCCACATGTTATATCCTCATAAAAATACTAAAATATCCCTAACTAATTCTCATCTACTCACCTCTCACACACTCACTACCAGCACTCTCGTCGCTACGTCCCTTTCTCACCTTCTCAGCAGCTTCACAAATCTTATCAACCTTTAGTGGTGTTCGCGGTGCGGTTTGGTTCGGTTTTGAGATAAAAAGTGAAGCCAACCATGAGAATAAAATCTGTGCGGTTTGGTTTGGTTTGGTTGAGCTTCTTCTGAATAAAACCAAACCAAACCAAACCAAACTAATGCGGTTCGGTTTGTTCGGTTTTTTCCAAGACAAAATTAATTTAAAGCGGAGTTAAAATTAACTAACATAAAAAAATAACATAAATCATTAAGAAAAAATCTACTCAAATATATGTAGTATATAAATCACTCTCTTTTAATTTTTTCAAATAGCTAAGACAATGTTTAAAAGAATTTGAATGAAATATTTTGTTGTAATTTTTATATATAGCATAACAATATAGATTATTTGTAAGTGAGTCAAAGAATTAATTGGATTTGGATTAGTAAGTGAGTGAGAGTTGGGTTGTAGTTGCAATTAGGTTAGTAAGTTAGTAAGTAATGTTGTAATTCAACAAGCCTTGAGTGTTCTTGCGGTTTGGTTTGGTTTGGTTCGGTTTTGGAAAACAAAACCGCGAACCAAACTCAAACCGCTATGATGCAATGAAAAAGAACCGAACAAAACCGATCAAAAGCGGTTTTTGCGGTTTCGGTTTAGTTTAGTTCGGTTTGCGGTTTCACATTAGTTTGGTTCGGTTTTGAACACCACAACCTTGGCCTCGGATAGTCGGATAGACCTTTGATTCTAGTTAAGTGCAAAAGTAATTTTATTGTTAGAGAAGTTCTACATCCTTATATATTCGAATCTGAGACATTTTTAAAGTTAAACCTTTGCTAGCAAGCAAAGGAGCAGATCAGTAGAGGAAAAGGAGAAGGAGGTTGATAAGGAGAGTGAAAGAATAATAGGGAAAAAAATTCATGCATGCTTTGCATTGAAGGCATTCTTGCTAGAAAGAAAGGGAAGTTTGTGTTTGACGATGCAAGAATCATTTTCACTCTAGGCATTCTATAAATAATAATGTTTATGTTATAAGAAGATCTAGCTAATTGCATTCATAAATGCTGATGACGTTTAATTAAGTTGGAATTTGATTATCTATGTGTATGAATATTAGGGGAAGATCGAGTAATTTGAAGGCCAACGGAACCCGTTTAAATCTTAACTAAAAGTCGGATTCTTCTTAGAACAAATCTGTTTGTCCATTTTCTATTCTTACAAAGGTTGGGTTTCAACCTAAAATTATTGGAGTGCTTGTGTTTGGATGGCCAGCGAAAGTTTTATGAGCGAAACTAACAAATTGTGAAATGTTTTTTTTCTTTTCTTTTCTATTACTCAATAAATGGTATAATTGGTATGGAATGAAACATAATACAGGTAAACATTACTATTTAAAAGAACAAAACAACTTGGTCAAAAAAATATCAAAACAATTTGAAATCCACAAAGAGGCCTACTTATGCGTGCCTTTTCACAAACAGTTTTCAAAAGAATTGATAAATAAATTAGAGATATTGTTGATCCTAGCTAAAATATTGAGTTACAAACAAAAGCAACAATAAATCAGTTACAAAATGCATACTCATTGTGATCAATATATGCAAAAATCCCAACATTTTGCGCAACCAAAATTAACCCTTTATGTAAGTACTCTAGTTGTAACATTGTCAACATTTGCAACTTAACTGAATTCAAAACAAACATCTTACTCATCCCATCCCAAAAACATATTTAATGTCACGTGAAAACATCCTTAATTTAATTTAATTTCTTTTTATAACAAAATCATCCTTAATTTAATTTCTCAATAATCATCAATCATGTCATTTTCAGTTCCTCAAATTGAATCAAGAACCCAATTCACCCCTCTCCCACAACATGACAATCCAATTCAAGTCATCAATAATAATCGTCACGTGGTAATAGAACCATGTGAAGAACATTTTGATTGGGATTCCGTAGTGATAATGTTACGTTTGGCTTTGGTTGGAACATTGCTCATTGGTCTTTCCTTACGTCAAAGACCAATAGAAGAACCAAATTTAAATTCCATCCCACCAAAATTCTTCCTCGATTCGATTCATGTTCCTAATTTTAAGGTTTCAAATGGCAATTTATCGTCTACATGGTACATGACATTAACCGTTTCTAATGTTATGAATGATTCCAACATAAACATCCTAAGACTCGAGGCAGCAATGTGTTACATGAAGAATCTAAATGACACGTTGGATTTGGAAACTCCGATGATTCCTGATCAATATGCTTTTCAAAGGGTGGTTTTTCCATTGGAAGGAGAAGAGACAAAGAGGGTGCATTTGAAGTTGAATACAACGGGGAGAGAGAAGGATGAAACGATTGCACAAGACATGCAACGAGGAGTTGTTATGTTTAGTTTGTATTTGAGGGTTATTGGGGAGGTTGTGGATGAAGATGAGTGTGTTTCACATTTTACTATGTACCCTAAATGTAATGTTAAGTTTGTAGGGGATAAAAAGAAGGGTGAGGTGGCGACAATGATTGATACCATGCCTATAGAGTGTGTAGGTCTTGTTCATTGGGGTTTGGGAGGAGATAAGTCAGAGATTCATTCTAGAAAGACATTAGAGAAATAGAAGGTGGTATATAAGTCACAGACTCGTACTCTTTACACGCAACGGTAGAGACTAACAACTCATAAAGAAAATATTTATCCTATTTACACGCAACAGTAAAGACTAACGGCTCATAAAGAAAATATCTCTGGTCTAGTAAATATCTTATTCTGAAGCACAAGCTAGGAATGGTGTTTTTTTTTGATAAAAAATAAAAAAAAAAAAAAAAACCTGGAGTGGACTTGGTGTTGCTTCATCCAATCTTGCAAGCTAAAGGCATCACGTGAGAAGTTGCAGGGAAATCCTTTTAAAGTGATAGGATGCCTGTCTTTTTTCTTAAAGTATAGGATTCTCCTTTTTATCACTTATGTGGTATTTGGTGTATTTTTGACTTCTGAGTGTGATTTTTACTGACGTAGCTTGACATACTAGTAAGTTTTTAATTAATTTATAGTCAGTGTGCTGAGTTGGATTGTATCTCTCTTTGGTTGAGTAACTTTCAGTTGTGTTGGAGGTCCTGCAATGGAGGAGGGTCTTTCTATCATTGCGTTACAGCTATTTGTTATTCTATTCATTTTTAATTTTTGTATTTTTGGTTTGTTATACACAAGTATAATTAATTTGTATTAGTTAAGCACTAAAATATTTGATTTGGAGTTACTTTAAGATAATTGAAATGAAAATAAACGAGTTAATATATAGTTGTTTTGGAGTCTTTAAAAGCCTCGATAAATATTCAATTCAGCACTTAAGTTCCGTGAGTGCTTCTTCAGCATCTTACTGTCACTGCATGAAGAAAAGAAAATCCGATTCATTATGCTTTTATGGGCTTTATGGCGTCATAGAAATGATAAAGTTTGGGAACCTACATTGCAACCAGTTTGTGCTTGTAGTTACAAAGCGATGGACATTATGAATGAATAAGAGTTGGGCTCATAAGCCAGAAGTACTTGACGACAAACGTCTTCGCAGTAACACCGTGAGGAGCAACGATGGCAAAAGCCAAGTGTAGGTACATATAAGTGTATTGTTGATGCAACACTTTTTAATAGCGACAACAAATATGGTGTTGGTATTTACATTAGAGACTCCACTGACAACTTTTACAAGGGCAAGACTATGTATTTAAATAGTATTCCAACACCTCAGGAAGCAGAGACAATGAGGCTTTTGCAAACCTTATTTTGGTTGGAGGTATTAGGGCTGATTCTGTTTCCATAGAACTGGATTGTCTTCCGGTTATAAATGGCTTGAAGACAGACCCTTACCAAATACTGAGTTTGGTGTTTTAGTGTCAAATTGCCGTAATTTATTAGTTAATTTTCCTGGCTTTCAGGTTAGCTTCATTCGAAGACAAGCAAATCTTTCCGCTCACATGCTAGCTCAGGCATCAAGATTATATGTTAGTTCCCAAGTTTTTGATTTAATTCCAACTTATATTGAGACTATTTTACAACCTGTATTGAGACTATTTTACATAATGAAATACTATAAGTTTGTTTGTGTCAAAAAAAAGACTCAATAAATATAAAAGTTGTATTTGGAAAAATTTGATGAATTCTATATTGAGTTTTTAAAAATATTATTTTGGGACAAGTCCGATCCACTAGCGGATAGTGGATTTGAGTACTAGCAGAATTGACTAGCGGAGATGTATTCGGTAAACCACTAGTGTTTAGCGCCTTTTGGGTAGCGATTAGCATTTTCAAGCTGAATTATCTTGTTGCATGTCTCGATTAAGTGAAGGGCGAGATGCTCGCTAAGCCGAGAAGCTAGCTTGCTCCAAGTATGCACCAAGATGGTTGTGAATGAGAGTGAGGTGACATCAGAGATGCACCAGTTGCATATTGGTCCGGCGAGGGGGGTGATACCTGCACACACTTTGATGCCTAAGTCAGCATATGGATTTGGTGTTTTTGAGGTAATAAATATGTACCTGTTGCATTGAATGAGGCTCGTATTTATAGGCTAGTGTACGAGGAATCCTATCCGTTGGATAAAGGGTTTGAGCTCAACCAAACTTAGTTCTTCAACTCGAAGTTCTTTGGATTAGTATGCTGACATATTTTCCTTGTTGAAGGTACCTTTACTTTTTCTTCCTTTCTGGCCTTTAGTTTCACATTTATCTCCTTTTTTTTTTGTAGAAGGGGGATCCGACTGAGTATTGAGGAGGGTTTCCCAGAATGTTGAGTTGTAATTGCACATCTCTACTTGGAAATGGTCTCGAATAAGTTCGTCTTGGTGTGTGGTCAATAGTCTCGGTGAACTAACCGTCATGTCTTTTTGTTTTAACTGGTCCTACGACCACTTTAAGAAGCCCCTTAAGTTTTAAGCCCATTCCTATATATGACCAGATGCACGGGGTGGACCTGGTATCTCTGGACTTGCTTTGGTTGTGGTTGTCAATGTCCCTAGGGGATCCTCTCTGATTAACATCCGAGTTGTCGCTACTGCCCCTCGCGGGACATTTGGAGATATTCTTTGGTTAAGGGATCCAAATAGCTACTACTTGTTGAACATCTCTACTTGGTAATGGTGTATATATTTTTGGGTGAAATATATTTCCTGTCATTGTATTTTATGTTTTTTTTTTTCAAATTTACTCTCTCTCTCTCTCTCTCTCTCTCTCTCTCTCTCTCTCTCTCTCTCTCTCTCTCTCTCTCTCTCTCTCTCTCTCTCTCTCTCTCTCTCTCTCTCTCTCTCTCTCTCTCTCTCTCTCTCTCTCTCTCTCTCTCTCTCTCTCTCTCTCTCTCTCTCTCTCTCTCTCTCTCTCTCTCTCTCTCTCTCTCTCTCTCTCTCTCTCTCTCTCTCTCTCTCTCTCTCTCTCTCTCTATATATATATACACTTTTAGTCCTTAGCTACTTTTACAAAATTGCATTCTATTAATCCACTATATACAATTACATCTCAAAATTGCATTCTATTAATCCTATACATTATGATGCAAATTGTGCATGTTTAGTTTAGCGGTGGGAGCACGTAGAAGTCTTTTGAGATTAACTTTTGTGATTTTAGAAGAAAAAAAAATATGTTTGGGTTTACGATTGTAAAATTGATTAACTTCCTAGAATTGATTTTTCTTGAAACTATTATTTGTAAACTTCTCTGTCGAGAATCAATTGCAATCAAAATCAATTCTGTGAGAATCGATTCTACTCATGCCAAAACCAAACATCTGTGAGTGGGATTATTACTGTACGTATTTGCTTGCTATATAACTTATGATTGTTTTTAGCTCTTTGTTATACGTCACCACCAATTACCAGCAAAAGGAAAAACTTGTTCACTAAGTTTATAAGTTAGACTTCTCTAAATAGTAAATATCTTGAGAGTTTGAATTTCAAACCTTTTAAATCACAAACACTGAACACTCACTCACTCCATTCACCATGGTTTCCTCCCGTGCTTCCATCGCAATAGGCTTCTGCATTTTCTTCTCATTTGTCTCTTCCTAGCACTAATCTTTTCATACCATCCCACACTCACTCCACGAAGCTCTCCCCATCCCCAATCTCCCCTAACCCCACCCCAGAAGCTCCCCTCAATCTCTCCCCAGAGTTTCAGAGCCAACTCAGACACCATCATCTCACTCAACTTCACCGGTCCAAATCTCACCATTGTAGAGAACATCACTGTCTACTTCTCAAACCCAAGCAACAACGTCAATATTTTCTACAACGCTGTTTATTTTGCTGTTTATTACAATGTTAGTTACAACAACCCAACAAAATATGAGTTTCTTGGCTCAACCTACCTCCCACCAATTTATGTAGAAGCCAATGCTGGGGGTCGTTCCAGAAGCCTAATCCATATCAACGCCAGCACAGTCAACAACACCATTGATGTTGGTCGCGCTGCTGATTCTCGATTAGGAAATTTTTTCGTTTGGTTGTCGGCTTCGGTTAGCTTTAATGGCACATTATTCAACCCCAAAGGTTATCTCCTCAACGTTTTCTGCTACCCTTTACACTCTCGTGTTTCATCCAATGCTACTAGTAATGCTACCAATGTTTTATTGGATGGTTTATCTTGTGTTTGACGGGTTAAGATATTTGTTTTTATTAGTAAATATATCTATCTATCTATCTATATCTATAAATATATATATTGCTGGTCTAATATCTCATTTTGAAGTACAAGCTAGGTGAAATAGGTGTTGATCTGTTGTTGATGATCAAGATTCAAAAGGTGGAATTGGTGTTGTTTGATCCAATCTTGCAAGCTAAAGGCGTCACGTGAGAAGTTTGCAGAGAAATCCTTTAGGTCATGATAGGGACATATTGGGGGGTTTTTAGGAACTTATGTGTTTAGGTGTTTCTATATATTTTAGCTTAAGTGTAGGCTATATTTTCTTTGATCTTCTAGATGTGAGATCTTCAAAATTTAAATCATCATGTGGTTAGTTGTTAAATATGATTTTAAGGTTAATTTGCATATGTATTATTGTTCGTCTGGTTAAGAATTAAGATCCTCTAACTCTCGGAATCAATTTTAGGAGTGAAAGATAACGTGAATATAATTGAAAATTACTATTTATGTAATATAAGAAGGTAAACTCTAAATATGAACAAAAAATAATCTAAAACCCAATGTAAATATGCAATTGGCTACTAGAAATCATTTAAGTTAATGGGTATATATGAAAGGTTTTCACTTTTGTTTTGTTTTTCTTTGTTGCAGAACAATGTAATCCTTGTCAAATATGAACTTGTAGAATAACTATGCCTTTTCTCCAACATGTTTACTTACTTTGGTTTTGATTTTTGTTTGAGAGTTTGATTGGAGTGGGAGCTAGATTTTTGTATCGTTTCAAATCTGAGCTTGATTTTTGTTTCCTTCATCTTAATTCTTCACTAAACTTGAACAAAACAGCAAAACCTAGTTTACAATTTCTTTTTTTTGCTGGAAACTAAACAAAAGAGTGGCCGTCATATACTAACATAGAAATCCTAGAAACAGAGTCATCATAATAGAAATCGTCTTGGAAGGTGTTGATTAAATCGGTATTGACAAGTTTGTGGTCGACAACGACAATTTTTTTTATAAGCCAAAGAATTTTGTTATGGGGCACTAGAGGTGCCACAACCCGAGCGACGACATCGTCCACATCCAACGCGTCCAATGTTCTTATCATACTCTTTCTCTCTCTTAATTTTGTTGAGCTAAATTAATAGAAGTAAACAAAAATCATAGTAATTTAACACTAATTTGGGTTTGTCTTTTTCCAATATTCTGAAGTTGAGCCAAGGGTTCATAAGAAAGAAGATGAACACTTTTTAAAACAAAAATAATTAATATATTGACTTATCGTTACATAGTTTATGTTTCTATCACTGATCCAACACATCATCCACGTAACAAACATGTCATCATTTTTGTAACAGTTGGTGAAAGTAAGGAAAACTGTATACATATGTTAAAGGACTTAAATGGAAAGAGGTCGTTTCACTTCGGAGGAACTTCCTTTGGGGAGGAGTGTCAGGGGCGAAGAAGATCCCGTGGGTTAGTTGGTCCGATGTTTGCAAACCTAAAAGTGGTGGACGACTCGGTATGAGGGATCTTAGGGCCGTCAACGTTAGCTTGCTAGGTAAGTGGCGGTGGAGGTTACTTTTGGGTGGAAATGCCTTGTGGAGGCAAGTCTTAGTGTCTATAAGTATGGGCATCATATAGGTTCGCTGGCCTACTTTGATCATCCGTCCTTGCCTCTTTCGGCTTCGGTTTGGTGGATGGATCTTTGCAATATTGGAAGTTGGGAGGCGGAGGGTCAAGATTGGATCTCACATCATTGTAGGATGAGAGTGGGGGATGGTAACACTGCCTTCTTTTGGCATGATATTTGGGTAGGAGATTCATTCCTTAGGTCTAGATTCCCTAGGCTCTTTATGGTGGCAGCCGATCCTAATGCTTTAGTAAGCTCTCGTGGTTCTTGGAATGCCGAGGGGGTTTGGTCTGGGCCATCCCTTAGAGGTGTCAGCTCTTTACTTGGGAGGAGGTTCTCCTAGGGGAGCTCCTTTTATCTCTAGGATCAATTTCTTTATCAGCGGTAACAGATAGTTGGGTGTGGACAGCGCATGGTTCTAGTTCTCGGTGTCATCTGTGTACCATCTCCTATCCGAGTCGTCTGCTAGGGTTTTGAGGCTCTCTGATCAGTTGCTTGGGACTCTAAACATGGTTTGGAAGAGTTTTTCTCCTTCCAAGGTTGTTGCTTTTTCTTGGCAGCTCCTTTTGGATAGAGTTTCTACTCGGACGAGTCTGTTTAGGAGAGGGGTTATCACAGATATTACTGCTACCTTTTGTTGTTTATGTGGGGATTCCCAAGAGTCCTCTCTTCATTTGTTCAGTACTTGCCGCTTTGCTTCTGGACTATGGTACGCTATCAGCTGGTTGAGTTTTGATTTTGTGATGCATCGGTACATCTCATCCTTGTTTCATCTGTTTATTCATATTGGAGGTCCAGCGAGGTGCAGACGCAGGTTGATGCTCATTTGGCATACGGTTCTCTGGGTCATCTGGGACTTGAGGAACAATTGTATTTTCTCTGGTGGCACTCTCGTGTTTAGGAGTTCGTTCGATCGGATCTTATCTTATCTTGGCGTTAGTTCTAGGATAGAGGTAAGTCTCCCCCATGTCTTTTCTATGAGTGGTATGTTGATCCTCTTGATTGTATATCTCGGTGATAGGTTTGTTTTGTGGATCCCTGGTGTGTAAGGGTTGTTTTCCTTGTATTGAGTTGAGTACTCCTTGTGCTTAGCTTATTACTCTTATATTTTAATAATAATAATAATATGTTTGCTTTTTTTAAAAAAAGGACTTAAATGGAAAAAACAATTTAAAGGACTACCTAGTACAAGAAAATAACTTAACGAACCCTAAGAGTAATTTTGCCTTTTTATTAAATAAAAGGCAACATGTGATAATTAAATAATTTTTTTAACAACAAAATGTATTATATATAAGAGATGTGTCAGCTTAACTAAAGTCTTGGGACAGAATCCAATTTTTGACATGCATTAGTGTTAAATCTCTTGAGGAAGAATTTTGTCGCTCATTGTGGTTCTACCCGACTCGATGAGATGTGTATTAAGGAACACCCTACTTATACCAAAAAAGTATATAAGAGATGTGTATTGGAACACAAAAACTTAAATATCACCCACTCAAACAGAGGCCAAATTACATAACTCATTATTTTTGAGACATATATTTGTATAAAATACAGGTCATTAAGTTTAGTTATGTTTTTTTTTTGGGACAACATTAAGTTTGGTTATAAAACTATCAATTTTTTAGTAAATTATTATTGGAGATTAAAATATTAAAATAAAACACTATTACTCACAACGAGAATTTTAGTCATTTTTCATAAAAAAATATATTTATAAGATAAACTATATTTACATTGGTGTTACAATTTGTGATATTTAGTGTTTGAAACTCTCACAAAAAATAGTAGTTTTTTCTCACCGAAGGTTTAATGAGACTTTCTTCATTCTATTTATCAAAAAAGTGCAAGTTAACGAATAACATCAATAGTAAAGAAACATTCTATAGACTTAAGTTTTTATATTAAATACAAATGTACTCTTTTTTTATTTATCAAAAATACAAATTAGTCTAATATATAACAGGGCTTTTGAGTTTCTTGTATTAACTTTTTTAAAAAATCATGTATCATTTATGCATAACTACAAAGACTAATCTCTCAAGTCGAGTAGAACCACAATGGGCAACAAAGTGCTCCTAAGTGAGATTTCTTTAATAACTAATTTCAATACTTAATTTATATGTAAAAATTTAATTATATTAACTACTCAATATAAATTTTATTAAAAAAATATTAAATACAAAATTTCTTAGACATTCTAATAAATATTAAAATTTCATAATCCTAATAGTATTTACCTAAGGACAACTCATAAGAGAACAATTGATTATATATTATAGAAATGAGAATATTTGATTATGAGAATATTTCTCATCAAAAAAAATTAAATGAGAATATTTAATTAGGCTCTGTTTGGTAAAAAGTAGCGGATATCAGATAAGCTAGCGGATAGCAGATAGCGGATGAGCAGGTGGATAGCAGATAGCGAATGAGCTAGCTGATAACAATTGATATGTTTGGTAAAATTAGCGGTTGAACTAGCGGATAAATGTACGTAAAATGACATAAAAAGATATATTTATTTAATTCAAGATTACATTTATTTAATAAGGATAGAGAAAAAATTTTAAAAAAATAACAAAGGTATAAATGCAAAAAAAGTGAGACGCTATCCACTAGCGTTTGAAAAAACGTTAAACGCTACCCGGAAAATGCTAAACGCTAGTGCTTACCAAACACGTGTCTCTTCACCCGCTAGTTTCATCCGCTATTTTCATCCGCTATCCGCTAGCGGATGGGACACGCCAAACAGAGTCTTATAATTTTTGGGTTAAAAAATTAATCATACAAAATCTTGTTATTAATGACGTAATATCTGATCCGTTAATTCTATTCTAATGAATATAATTAAATATTATCATTTCTCATAATAATCAAATGTTTTTATATGAGGCTTCTCCGTATTTAGGTAATCCAATAACTTTGACCAAAAGTAATAACTTATAATCTATCAAAATATTGAAATTGATTAATAAGAATATTTTAAATTAAACTGATATTAATGGGAGTAATTGAAAACTCTTTTGGTCAAAAATAATAACTCGAAACTCATAAAAAGAATACAATATACATTTGGTGCTCGTTATGTCATTTTACTATAATAATACTGCATCAAATTATTGAGTATGTTTTTAAATTATTACTACCTCCGGTCCACTTTATAAAAGAAACAACAGTTTTTAGGTTCACTGTATAAATGATGTATCTAGTCTACATTAAATATCAGATACATTATTTATCCATTTAACCTTAAAAAACAATTTTCTCTTATAAAATGGACCGGAGGGAACAATAAATTTTAGTCAAAAAAAATATTATTTGACATAATTAATGTCTCTTTGTAAAATATAGTAAGTAGTACTTTCTATATAAATATACTTGAACATAAATATATATGATAATATACAATAATATTAATTATTTTTAAGATACTTTTTTTTGGGGAATATTTTAATTTTTAAGATACTCTATTTAAAATAGTAAATAGTAATTACATCGTCAGAAAATAAAAAGTAATTACTATTGTTGTTTAGCAAATTGCTATATTTGTTTTTTCCCCTTTAAAAAACAATATTTGTATATTTTTTTTGCGTGGACCATTGATGGCTAATTACGTAGTGTTTAAACACATTTCAATAAATTTTGCACCGGTCGGCATCGAGTTTGTGCACTGTGCAGATCGAACCCATGACCTCCTGCTTGCTCATCCGCTATCTAGTACTATCCGCTAGCTCATCCGCTATCCGCTAGTTTATCCGTTATCCACTACTTTTTACCAAAAACAGAGCCTTAGTTATTATGAGAAATAACACAATTAAATTTACTTGTCAAAAGACAAGCTATTTAATTTTAATCGTTAGATTAAAATTAATTACTCGGATTCTTTCATTATTTACAATATCTCTTGTGTTATTTAATTAAAAAATAATAATACAAAATCTTGTAATTAATAACGTAATCTGAAATATTAATTTTAATCTAATAATTATAATTAAATGTTCTTATTTCTCATAATAACTCGCTCTTTAGTCGTCAGTATTAAGGTAATTCAAAATATTCAAATTGATTAATAGGAGTATTTAAATTTTACTGGAATTAATGGGAATAATTGAAAAGTCAAACCTTCCGGCCAAAAAAAAAAATTAATCCCATAAAAAGAATACAATTTAAATTTAATGCTCAACTTTAGGCCATTTTACTATAATAATATTGCATCAAATTGTTTAGTATGTTTTTAAATTAATGTTTAATTTTATTCAAAAAAAATATTATTGACATAATTAATATCTCTATGTAAAAGATAGTAAGTAGCACTTTCTATATATGTATATTTGATTACAAATAATATACAATAATATTAATTATTTTGAAAATACTTTATTTTAAATTAGTAAAGAGTAATTACTATTGTTATTTAGAAAAATGCTATATTTGTATTTTTTCATCAAAAAATATTTGTAATTTTTTTGGTTCGGATCATTGATGGATAACCACAGACTATTCCAATGCTTTGAACAAAAGATTACTATCTGCTTGCCACTCTTATGAGCAAATTTTGCACCGACCAACATTGAGTTTGTTCACTGCAGAATCGAACCGAGTAGTACCGGATCGGGTAACAACTTATGATACTAATGAATTTCTTAGTAATAGTTACTAAATTTTTCGGTGACCATTATACAACAATTCAATAGTTAGTACATATTAACCACAATTTAGTTTTTGTGTGGTGAGTGAGTGTATAAATGAAAACACTGGTTAATACATATTTGCCACAAGATAACTTTGGTATGGTCACTGAACTTTTTCATTGATGGGAAATTAATATTATGTTCATTTAGTAAAAATTACTAAACTATTGTTTAGTACGTATCATAAGTCGAACTCAGTGGATCGACCCCTTTATGTTCTAGGGTAGCTTATTCCACTAAACAAACCGTGGTGGTTAAGTATTTGTATATAATTTCATATCAATAGTCAATAACTATTTAAGCTAGTACATTTTAAGTCATTTTATCAAAGTTGTAATTAATGACTCTTTTTTTATTTTGACAAAAAATTGCAATTAATGACAAACATTATAATTGTACAAATTAATTATTTAGTAATTAATTAATGACTAATTAATGATAACAAGTTATTTTATTTGATGATAAACTAGCTACAAGTATATAAATTATCTTCATTAGCATCCAAACCACTAAGCATTCCATTCAACAAAAAAACAATGGCAATTGTCCTCCCGTTCAAAACTACCCTCTTTTGTTTATTCTTTGTGTTCACTCTCACCTTTATCAGTTCTTTGGCACATGCCATACCTAAATTTCCTTCATCAATACTTTCTCTAGAGTTGCAACAAAATTCTCGCTCTACCCAAAATGAATTTTATAAAACAAAGTTCTTCACCCAAATACTTGATCACTTCGATTATAACCCCCAAAGCTATCAAACATTTCAACAAAGGTATCTCATAAATGACACTCATTGGGGTGGTGCCAAGAAGAAAGCTCCAATATTTGTGTACACAGGAAATGAAGGTGACATAGAATGGCACGCACAGAACACTGGTTTTATGTTTGACCAAGCACCTTATTTCAAAGCCCTTTTAGTGTTTATTGAGGTAACACATCTCATTTCTTTATTTACACCAACACATCTCATTTGTCACTAAATTTATGCTAACATGTATGTATTTTTCTTGCTACATAATAAAAAATTGAATTATGCAGCATAGATTCTATGGAAAATCAATACCATATGGAGGAAACAAGAAAATTGCATATGCAAATAGTAGTACACTTGGATTTCTGAGCTCAACACAAGCATTAGCTGATTATGCAACTCTCATCATTGATCTCAAGAATAATTTATCAGCAATTGATTCCCCTGTTGTAGTCTTTGGTGGATCCTATGGAGGAAGTATGTATTATATATTAATCTATACAAAACTTATTTCAATATATTCTTTTTTTTATATTATTTTTGTTCAAGGTTTAATTAAAATCATGGTAATGGTGGCGTTGTGATATTTGCAGTGTTAGCTGCATGGTTCAGAATGAAGTATCCACATGTTGCCATTGGAGCTTTAGCATCCTCTGCTCCAATTCTTCATTTTGTAGATTTAGTTTCACCATATGTCTTCAACGATATCATCGCAAAAGACTTCAAGGTTTGGTAATTAAAATGTTTTTTAGACATGAACACTATTTTAAATGAGAAAAATATTTTTTTTTATAAATAAAAAAGTTAACTGTTTATGCATATATAACAGAGCGAGAGTGAGAACTGTTACAAAGTGATAAAGGGGTCATGGAAGCTGATAGGAGATATAGCTTTGAAACAAGGAGGATGGAAACTACTTCAGAAATCATTCAAAATATGCAAGTAACAACATTGTTCAATTACTTTAATTTACTTATGTAACAAAATAATTACAACAATTTATAACTAGTATTATTTATAATTATTAATGTTTTTTGGTACAGTAATAATTTGGGAGCAGAAGCAGGAGTAGGTGCTTTATCAAGTTGGCTAGAATCAGCATGGAGTTTTGCAGCCATGACAGATTATCCCACACCCTCCAATTTCATCACTCCCTTACCAGCTTATCCAGTGCGAAAGGTACAAATCATAAATACTTTTCAAAGAATTTATTCCAAGGTAATCAAAACCGGACCGGATATTGAACCGGAAGAGGCAGCGGTTCAAGGTTCGCGGACCACATATGGATTTTATTTTTACAGTTCATATGTTTTTGCGGGATAATATTTGACTTTTTTTTGGATATAAAACCTCGTTAGAACATTTTGATGCAAAACCCTCCTTATGGATAATATTTGACTTGACTTCAAATTCTTGATAAATTTAGATATGCGAGGCGATAGACAGTTCGGTCAGGGGAAGCGATTCGTTAGCTAAGTTATATGCTGCAGCGAATATCTTCTACAACTATAGTGGTATGACTAAGTGTTTCGATTTGAATGATAATTCAGATCCTCATGGGCTTCGGTTATGGGCCTGGCAAAGCTGTACAGAGATGGTAATGCCCATAGCTACAAATAATAAGAGCATCTTCCCAGCATCTGAGTGGTCATACGAAGCTGTAATTGCTTCTTGTCAACATGAATACAATGTAACACCAAGACCCCATTGGATCACAACAGAGTTTGGTGGCCATGTCAGTTATTATAAAATTTAAATTAAAATATTTTATATAACAATTTTTTTAATTTCCTTGTTTGCAGCAAATGGGCACAATAATGCTATTATTGTTTGATCAATGAATAAATTTTCTGTAGGATTTTAAGAGAGTTCTGAAAAGGTCTACCAGCAATATTATCTTCTTTAATGGTTTAAGAGACCCTTGGAGTGGAAGAGGGTAAATCATATAATCTTTTCTTTTTATATCCCCTTATTATTGTTTTTGTTAGTATAATAATATCACGAAATGCTAAAAGCTGAGTTTGGTTGCAGGGTGTTGAAGAGTATATCAAAAAGTTTAGTTGCTATAGTTGCAAAAGAAGGTTAGTTAATTTGAATTTTATTTTTCTCCTATTTCGACTTTCATGTTTCTCTCTAATTTATATATTTATGTGTATATATAGGAACTCACCATGTGGACTTAAGGTACTCAACTAAGGAGGATCCAAAGTGGCTTAAGGATGTAAGGAAACGTGAAGTGAAGATTATAGCAAGTTGGATCTCACAATATTATCAAGACCTACAATCCAATTATTAAGGAATTGTTATATTTGGAGATACTATTTGTCGTCAAAAGAAACATTAATACGAATGTTGAGAATAATTAACCTATCTATCTATCTATTATTTTCTTGTCATGACGTACTTTTAGACAAACAACGGTCACCCTAAAAATCAAGTAAACGATGTATCGTATAGAGTAGTGTTTGGCATGCATCCAACCATCTATGTGGTAGTAATGTGGTATGTTATATAACAAAAAATATGACACAACTAAATCAAGTGAATCAATTTCAACTCCTCAACTCCTGCAATTGCTTGTTTAGATGCTAAAAAGGTTCTCTAAATGACACCAGAGATGCAACATACAATTATATCGGCATTGTATTAAACACGACCTTCAGTAAAACATAGAGAAGATAAATTTTAAGATTTAGTGTAGGAAGATGTTATTGCTTTCATTAATGAATTCCAAGTCTCTTCGATTCTTCCTAAGGTTATCACGGCTTCCTTTATAGCTGTGATCCCTATGAGCGATCTTATGGGGTTTGAGCTTCAATGAATTGATCAGATATGAATGACTTTCATCCTCTCTAGTACTTTGTCTATCCTTGTTATGGGGTTTGAGTATCACTGGATCCAAACTCGACCGAGTTTACCATATTGTTTGGCTTTGTGTAGCATGGTGTATTTGGTTAGCACGCAACAATATTTTGTTTTGTGGTAATATTGTTAGGCCTGTTGCTATTACGGGTAGGACTAGGATCTTTGCGGTGTCTCTGTTGGTTGCTGAAGCTTTGTCACTCAGAATCGCGATGGAATTCAGACTGTGTTGTTTGAATCAGATTGTAGAGGAGGACCAATTAGCAAGGAAATCAGAGGAATTCTAATCGATATAAACAATATCAGAGGACAATTTCAAAGTTGTGGGTTCACCTGGGTAGCTAGAGATGGTAATATAGCCGCTCATCTCATTGCGTCTCTGGCCTTGAATGGAAGTTTAATAGGAAATTGGACAAGCAATCTACCTTGGCCGATCCAACAAGTGCTCAGTAAGGATATCCAGAGGTTGTAGCTTGGTTTCTGCTTGGGTCGTTGTGTGAAGGGCAAGCTCGCAGTGCTTCCAATTTGACTTCAAAAAGGGATCTAGGGTTATGGCTTGGTTTCTACACGATGGGCTTTGTATTTTTTAACGGTTGTGATTTCATCAACGGTTTTAATTTGAAGCATCGTGATTTGATTAACATCAACAGATATGTTGGATAAAATAAACACGTGTAATTACAAAAACACGATATAGTAATAGATACACGCCAGAATACAAAAATGTGTGAATCTATAAGTCGTCAATAGAATCATCGGCTAAATCGACACATCTAGGTGCATCACCGCGTGGGGGCGATGCGCAATGAATGACACATAGACTACCGGAGGGTAAAACGATCGGCATACGGATCCAACCATGAAGCGGACTCGATGAGTGGTGCTGCAGTACCATCTATGGGGCAATAGGAGGCAACAAACAGGTGGGAGAGATCGAAAGATGCAACCAGTGTAGATTTTCCTTGTTCAAAACAGATATGATTTTAAACTTAGATGAACCATAAGTACCTCTCAAAGAAGATAAGTAAAATTCATAGTCAAAGAAATCTGAACCAGTGCAACATTATACTTGGTTGCAACCATGTACCCCATCTCTGGCAAATCAAACCACTTCGAGTCCGGCTGACGTCCGTAGGATTCAATAATTAATGCTTTGCGAAGCTCTAATAGTCTGTTATGCCCAAACATGGTTGAATACACTGTTTCCCTTTCCTTCGTTTCCTGAATTAAATCTTGCCTAATCACATGCCAAGAATCCTCACCCATATCAAGTCCAACCCCGACTGCTCTAAAACCACAATTACCGTCACCTTCAACATCAACTATTTTTTGAACATAACTGTGCACGTGTGGTGGAACAAACGGTAAATGGATTTTAGTATCAGTTGTCTATGATAAAACTCTAGAAGCACACAGTTAGATAGAAAAGAAAATAGAAAAGAAACTTTGAAGAAAGTAAAAGATTTAGAGTAGAGTTTAGAAAATTTTGCCCTGGATCGATTTAAAGCTCTGTGTATACCATGTTGAATTTTTGCTCACAAATGCTTGTTTAAGTTTGCAGGGGTTGTATCAGATACTGAGGAGGGTGCCAATAGTGCAAGCCCAGCTTACAAGGCCCAATCCAATGATCTTGATCTGACTTTGTCAAACAAATTTTATTGTCGGGTTGTGCGCACCCAAACCCGGTTGGTAATGGATACACGCGGGTCGTGCTGACCCGAGATATATATTTCTATTCTTCACTCTCTCTCTCTCTCAGAAGCCCAAGAACCACTTCACTCTCTTCTTGATTCTCCGGTTCTCTATCTTCTTCTTCTCTCTAGAACCCTAGAAACGGTGGCTCTCACCACCGTTGCTGGTGATTGAAGCTGCTGTTGCTACAGACACCGATGATGATCATTGACGATGACGATGCAAGATATCTGTGTTCTTGCACTGAGTCAACCGATCTGAGGCTTCGATGGACACTTCTCACCTTGCGATGTTGAGCTTTCACATAACCTTTGAAACTACACTTGATTTTTACAATCAAGCTTGAATCGAAGGTAAACCACACTCTTCTTCACTCTATTTACGGTTTAATTTCTTTTAATTTCTTTGAATCAAGATCCGGTTTGAAACCCTAACCCTAATTTCTCTTTATGCAGATCTCAGGTACAGGAACTCAAACTCAAGGTTCTAAACGCTTGTCGTGTAAAAATCACAACTCTCTGTGATTTTTTCCTTAATCTCTTAGCAATGGTTGTATCAGATACTGAGGAGGGTGCCAATAGTGAAAGCCCAGCTTACAAGGCCCAGTCCAATGATGCTGATACAACTTTGTCAAACAAATTTTATTGTCGGGTTGTGCGCACCAACCCGGCTGGTAATGGATACACGCGGGTCGTGCTGACCCGAGATATATATTTCTATTCTTCACTCTCTCTCTCTCAGAAGCCCAAGAACCACTTCACTCTCTTCTTGATTCTCCGGTTCTCTATCTTCTTCTCTCTCTAGAACCCTAGAAACGGTGGCTCTCACCACCGTTGCTGGTGATTGAAGCTGCTGTTGCTACGGTGACAAACACCGATGATGATCATTGACGATGACGATGCAAGATCTCTGTGTTCTTGCACTGAGTCAACCGATCTGAGGCTTCGATGGACACTTCTCACCTTGCGATGTTGAGCTTTCACTTAACCTTTGAAACTACACTTGATTTTTACAATCAAGCTTGAATCGAAGGTAAACCACACTCTTCTTCACTCTATTTACGGTTTAATTTCTTTTAATTTCTCTAAATCAGGATCCGGTTTGAAACCCTAACCCTAATTTCTCTTTATGCAGATCTCAGGTACAGGAACTCAAACTCAAGGTTCTAAACGCTTCCAATCGGTAAAAATCACAACTCTCTGTGATTTTTTCCTTAATCTCTTAGCAATTTCACAAAAAACCCTAATTTTGTTCTGTATCTGTTTTACTGCATGCACTTATGCTTTGAGTTCTTGAGATGAACCAAGCACCAACACTACCCAGAAATCTCTCTCAGATTTCCACCAAAGGTAAAGAACTTTTCCCAAACTCTTTCCTTTTCTTTCTTTTGTTTCAGTCACAGAAACTCTTTACTAACATTGTTCTTTCTTGTTTGCGAGGTACAATCACCCTTTGATTGCACAACAGAAATCAGAAACTTTGGTAGAAGATGAAGATAAGGAGCGCACATATAAAGGGAGTAAAGTAGAATAGCATTAGAATAGAATTCTTAGAGTAAAAGCTTAAAACTTGTAAATTTTTATTATCTATTTTGCATATGTACATGTATGTATTTATACACTGTTTCTGAACACAAATAGCTGATAGGCACAAGTTAGTTGCTAGTCAACTAACTTAGTTTGTTTCATAACAAACTAGTGTTAGTTAGTTATTTTGTAACCAACTAAAACTGATTTGCTTTGTAACAAAACACCAACGGTACTATTTTTGAAAATAGCCATTGAGAGATTTTTTTAATTAAACTAGGGTTGATTTTGATTATAAACTCAACAATACAATGGATAGTCAACGAAACATTTAATAATGCAATCGTATATATGCCTCGAAGGACATATATACGATGCAAACTTTTTCAGGTCAACGTTCATTATTTAAAGCAATTGTATATACCTTCCATTGAGGTATATACAATGGAAGATAAAGTGGGTCCCGTCAGAGATAATTCAATGCAAGTCAAAATAGTGAAATTATGGCAGGGGTAATTTCGGTATAACGTAAAATGGTGGGGGTGGGAGGGGATGGGGTGGGAGTATAAAAAACTCACCTTTATTTTGGTGGTTTGTATTGGTTTAGGCTCGGCCCGCGGTTTAATCAATACTCCAGTTGACCAAAAAAAATATAAGGCCAATAATATAGAAACAATTAAATAAAATATAGAACATCGTGGAATTGAAAATTCCCTAGACCTGTACTGCATTTTGTCCGAGTATAAGAACTTTCTCTTGTTAGTATATCCCCCTACCAAACGGATTGAATATAAATTATTCTTCCCGTCAAAAAATAAAAGGATAAATTATTCTTAAAGAAATAATTGATACAATGACTCATGGTTGCTCATTGTATTCGCGCTATTTTAATTAATAAATTGACTTGAGTTTGTTTGCTTTAAAAAAATGTTGGCTAAAGATCGGACAAAGTATATTTTGTGTTATTACTTATTAGCAATGAAGCACCAACACAAATATGAACACGGGACACAATCATCGATCTGAGATACCCAGGGCGTCAATTTTAATTTTAAAATGAAAGTAATTGAAGTTTCATTGTTAGTGTCGATTATGCGACACAACACGTATCCGACACCAAAAACACGTCTTCAATCACGAGCGTCGGTCTTCGAGCTTACTTAGTGCGGTGACCCATCCGATGGGCCGCCAATACTTCCGGATTCTATGGAGAGATGGGGCAATGATGTAGGTTATATTAAAGCATGAAAACTTAAGTTATGTGGCATGATTATTATGAAACTAAAATTAAATTTTCAAATGGCATACATGTAAAAATAGTTATAGACTATAAAGATTGTAATAGTTTTGTTATTTTATGGAAAATTTTAGAAACGAGGATAGGAGTTATTGAGATGTTGTTTAAAGTCAAACATGTAAAAAAAAATATGAAAGATATATTTGCGAAGATGAAAGTGTTTCGTAGTAGGACAATGGACAACAAATTGTCGAACAAAAAATAATTTGTGTTAAAGTTAGAGTAAATGGTTAACCCATATTAAACAATATTTCCGAACGCCAAAGTAACCTGAAGCACACTACCTAATGTTGTACTTTACGTTTTTTTGACAGTAAATTATTTTTTGGTTTGACCAAACCAAATACTTAAAAACAAACTTTATATATTTGGAGCCAAAAGGGAGGGAAGGGGGAAATTTTGAAGGGAATTCTTGATGTAGGTCCCACATGGAGACTACATCAAGATGTATATATAAAGATTAGGCCTAATAGAACCTAACTATATATTTAGTTGGACGATAGATTTTAATTGTAACTTAAACTTGTGGTAAGATTTCCACATGCAAGCATGGTTTTAAGCTTCTGTTTTTCCACCGTGTCTCACATGACATGCATTTTAGTGTTCAAATGTGTAACTAAACATACACTAAGCAAAAGCATATTATCATAGTGAAACGAGCGCAAATAGATATAGGTCCAATAAAATGCCCTTTTCTTACACCAAATCACATGTTTCAAAGTTCAGATCCATTCTAAAAAGTTATATACAGTTGTGTAATAATAGACAGAGGATGTTTCTCTGCTTTGAACCTTCAACGAAGAAATGGGGAGTTGCTTCTTAATAATTTATGTAAAGGGGAGAAAATGAGTACAGAAATTGTGAATTATTAATTGTGAACTAGTGTTGCTTACATTATACGATGAACCTCCACAACGGTCAATTAAAGGCATCCTTAACGGTTCGAGGTTGATTCGTCCCAGTGATAGAAATGTTGTTTATGAACATCGGAGTTCTGGGTTCGATCCCTTGAGTTTCGAGCCTTAATTTTTGATTTGTGTGTCTTTGGTCCCGACACTTATTATTCCGACTATCATGAGAAAAAAAGGCATGCTTAACTAATTGCTTCACTAGCTTGTTTACATCAATTCGAGACATAGTGATAGTGATTAGAGTGTCACCTAATGAAAGAGATGCAAGAGATTGGCAGTGTAATAACGTAACCAACAACTTATAAATATTTTGAATTAATTTCTTTGTATAATCAAGACTCTTGTGGAGTATTTGTAAAATAAAAAGGACATCGTGGAATATGGATTTGTAATTGATTTAAACTTAATTGAAAAGCATATATATATATATATATATATATATATATATATATATATATATATATACTTTGGCGCTTCTCCATGATTGTAGAGACTCATGTGATCGACAACTATTGCAAGGACCCTCCCACTATCAACCAACTTCAACATGAGGAAAAATTGGTTAATCTTGAGATCTGGTTAATCTTGAGACCAACAATAGTCGACCCAAAGACTTGCGTAAGTCAAAAATTTTATCCGTGAATCGGATTGGGACAAGGACTCGGATTCTCATCTATTGATTGCCGTGCTCGTGTGTGGAAGTCTGGCGATAATTTGGTTGTTTGGTCATTGTAATTGGCTTGTATTTGCTCTCATGGTTTCTAAACAATTTATGTGTTGTGTCCTCACACTACAAAAAAACAGTGATTAGCGAGGGGCGTTGCGAGGAATATTAGGTCCCTCGCAAACTCGATAATTAGCGACGGAATTTACGGGTCCTCGCTAATTTCCACGCACACACACACTTCAAGCGATTAGCGGCAAAATTTACGGGTCCTCGCTAATTTCGACCTTGACAATCACACTTTGCGATGCACGCTCGAGACAATTGACAAGATACACTTTACGCTTAGCGGCATGCATTAGTTGGGTCCCTCGCTAATTCTCTCATAAAACCGCCATATTTTTTTTTATATTAATCTGAACCACCTCTTCTTCTCTCTCATTTACACTCTTTTTCTCTCTTCTTCTCTTCCACTCTCTTCTTTTCTTCTCTTCCACCACCACACCACCACCACCAACCACCACTCTCTTCTTCTCTTTTCACTCCACTCTCTCTTATTTACTCTCTTCTTCTCTTTTCTTCTCTTCCACCACCACACCACCACAACCACCACTCTCTTTTATTCTCTTCCACTACCACCACCACCACCACTCTCTTTTCTTCTCTTCCACCACCACCACCACCACTCTATTTTCTTCTCTTCCACCACCACTCTCTTTTCTTCTCTTCCACCACCACCACCACCACCACCACACAACCACCACCACCACAACCTCTACGACACCACCACCACCACCACCACCACACCACCACCACTCTAACTCCTCTCTATCTTTGAAAATTTTGGTTATAATAATAATAATAATACTAATAATAATAATAATAACAGTAATACTAATACTACTAAATAATAATAATACTAATAATAATAATAATAATAATAAACTCAGATTGAGAAGCGTGTCAGTCAGACTCGGGAAGCGTGCTGTCAGCATTAGCGACGGAATTAGCGAGGGACTGTCCCTCGCTAATTAGCGACTGACACAATTTCCCTCGCTAACTGCATTAGCGAGGAGGGAATTAGCGACCGAACTGGTCCCTCACTAATTCCCTCGCTAATGGCAATTAGCGAGGGAATTGGTCATGATAGCGACTGAATATTCCCTCGCTAATGACTGTTTTTTTTGTAGTGTCAGGGATTGGAGAGTCTTTTATCTTAGTGAGTATTTTAGATTGTGGATGGGAGATGTCCCAACTCAATTGTGCTACCTGCTTGTAATGATTTTCAAGAGTCCCACATCAGATGAGATATGGTCTGAAAAAGAGTTTATAAGTGGGTGGAATCCCTCACCTTACAAGCCGGTTTTGTGGGGTTGAGTTAGGCCTAAAACCACATTCTAAGATGGTATCAGAGGCAACCCAAGATCTGTTGGGCCACCCGCTATCGGGCCACTCGGGTCACGCTCCAGTTGTCCAGTCCTGGGCGTGAGGGGGGTGTGTTAAGAGTCCCACATCGGATGAGATATGACCTGAAAAAGAGTTTATAAGTGGGTGACATCCCTCACCTTACAAGTCGGTTTTGTGGTGTTGAGTTAGACCTTAAACCACATTCTAAAAATAATGTTTCAATTATCTTATGAATGAAGCCTTTAAAAAAAAAGCATACATATAACCTATAATTCCGGAAAGATAAATAAAAATAAAAAGATTTAGACAGATATATCTTTTCTAGAATATTAAATGATTGGTTATACTTGAAAATTTTAATCATTTTACAATTTAATTGACTAGATGAAATGTTAGTTTATAATTTCTTCATTTAATCAACATATGTTGTACTGATTAGTCTATGCAAAAATCCATCTCTAGTAGCGAATTTTTTTTTTTTTTAAAAAGTAAAAGAAATATCATGAATTGTAAGATACCCAAAAGAAATATTTTTTGAGTTGTTTAATTGAAAAAAATAAAATTTGTGCAACCAAAAAAAGAAAAGAAAATATTTATGATATAAATATCCTAAATAACGACTCAAAGGAAAAATATAATGGGATTATGATGAAGTATCAAAACTCAGATTTCTGCAAGTGTGGTTCTACCACAAACCTTTTGTTTTCACTTTACCTCCTTACAAGTGAAGAAAGATGGAAGTAAAAGGAAAAGAAAAAAGGGATAAACTTTATAATTACAGCCAATTTTGGTCTCTTTTTTAGTTTGGCTTGCTTTATTAGTTAAGTTTCTCACAGTTCATAAATCCACAGGAAATTGTGTTTACCCCACAAAGGAATTGATTTATTTTCACCCTTTAGTTTTGGCAATGCCTAGTACTAAAAACCAAAAGATGGTCGGTGTGGTTGAGTTGGAAGCTTTACTGTCATGATAAGTGGGACCTAGTATACGTGTCGCTAGGATGTTCTTTTCCAAGTTAATATATTCATTGGTGATGAAGGGAACTCAAACCAATTATCAACCTTTATGATTTTGATATTAATAAATCACATTATATTGAAATAAAAAATAGCAAGTAGAGTTTTGTCTTGTTTAACAACTTTCACTATTAGAAAAATGGAAATTAGAGACGGGGGGGGGGGGAACAACTAAAAATTCATCACAAACTATTTTAGCGAAGAATCTGTGAGGGACCAAAATTTGTAACTGAATTTGGTCTTGCAAAAACTTTTTTATATAAGCACTTCATAAAAACTTTAATGAGAGATTTTGAATATCATCGTCATTTGCGAGGGATAATGCCCCTCACAAAAACAAAAAAAGCTGTCAAAAACAGAGACATAAATATTTGGAAGAGGAATTTTTGTCGCTATATATGTGAGAAAAATATATGTTGCTAATAGTGAGGAACATTTTGTCGCTAACAGTGAGGGTCTTATTCCGTCGCTAACAATGAGGGACAAGTTCCGTCGCTAATAGAGAGAGACACTTTTTCGTAGCTAAATTTTTCACTAATAGTGAGGGATACAAGTCATCACAGTATCCATCTCTAAAATCATTTTTTCTAGTGGTGTTTTGAAAAAGAAATCAAAATAAGCCATCATGCATAGCATTGTTACACTTTTAGTAACCCTTTATATAAGAATCAATCTGTTGAACTGAAAGTTCACATTAAGTATATCAAGTTCCCAATAAGTATATTAAAACATATATTAATGAATGCTAATATAAGATTTAAATCGTCTTAAAGAGTTGTTAAAGGTTAGCTGTAAGTGTCAATGAATTTAGCTACGAAATTATTAGAGAGGGATATTTTTGGTCCCTATTTCCATCACAAACGAAAGTCAGTGCTAACTAATTTTTTTCGCAGCTAGTGAGGGATATTAATCCATCTCAAAAATTCCTCTCTAAAAAAAACTTTTCTAGTAGTGAGTTATGCTACCATGGTGGTTGCTTCTTTCACTTGGCAAATCTTTCGGAATAAACTCCTATCTCAAGTTAGTCTATTTTGCAGAGTTGAGTGTTTTAACTAATTAACGCAACTTGACTTTAAGTATCGCGTTTTGTAAGAAACACTGCAAAAACTGGGCGATTTCCAAGAGAATTGGCAGCACTTTCGATTAAAAGCGCTATCAATACTTGATTTTCAGGAGCACTTACTTTTTGGCCTATGTCAGCGCTTTTAAGCACTTCTTATCAATGCAATCGGTAAAGGCTTTTTCTATTGTGGTGTGTGGGTTGCGAAAAATCTGAATGGCACCTTTTTGCTAGGTGTAACTTCTCTAAACAACTATTTATGTGGGGTTTCTTGGTTAGGCCTGATCTTGGTGTTTCCCAAGACCTCATTTCGGTGTTCTATCAAGCAAATTTTAGAATATTTAGTCTTGACATAGCATGCGGTTCTTCACAGAGGTCTTATACGATATTTAGGCGCTGTATTAGATATGGTACATTTCGGGTCATGATGGTGGGGCTAAAACACGGGGAAGATCTCTACATTAGGCTAAGAGCAAATATATAAATGGAATTAATTGACACCACATATTTCATTAAAAACCTTAAGGCATTAGATATATGTATCTCTTTACTTATACATATTGCTCAACATTTTATTTCTATCCAGTATGAGACATATTCACACTTGATACACCAACTGTACACGGTTAGGGGAAAAGGGGAAAGTGCATTTTCTATGAATGGTCGGTTAACCCATAGACTTATGTTAACAAGAAGTAGTCTCTTTTTCTTTTTTGGTGTGGGCTGAGGACTCCCTCATGTCTTGATAAATAATTTTGCTTAACTAAATATAATTACATATACGTATTTGTCAATGGAAAGTATTTTTATTATTTTTTTAATATCTATAAATACATTTCAATATTTTGTATGAATTAGCTCTATTTAATCCAACACTAGTTATCTACTACATTAGTAAAAATCGTCATAAATGGTAGGAAATTAGGGTGTAGTCCCTCCCCATAAATGGTAGGAAATTAGGAATATCATCATATGCTTTAGCTGAATTCATATGAAAACGACATTACATTTGAATTGAGCTAGACAGCTTTTAATTGAATAAAAAAGAAAAAGAAAGAAGACATCAATTGAAATTATACATAAAAAAAGACTTTAATTAACCCCATCACTCTCCAACTTACTAGAGTCATACGTACGCAGACAACTTATAATACTAAGAAATTTATTAGTAATAGTTATTAAATTTTTAGGTGATTGTTATACAACAATTCAATAGATAGTACATATTAACTACAATTTAGTTTTTGCGTGGTGAGTGAACAGGTAAATGAAACATTGGTCCGTACATGTTTCCCACAATATAATTTTAGTGTTGTCGTGAATTTTTCATTGATCGAAAAATCACTATATTATGCTTATTTAATAACAACTACTAAACTATACAACTAACTAATTAGCCTCAACTAGTTAATATTCATGTATTCATTCATGTATAAAATAACCCTTCTACGAAGTAACATGATCTTATCATATCTTTACAAACACACCAGCTTCTTATTTGTTTACAAATAAATTAACACCTTTGAAAGCGATAAACTTCCAACCCACTTTCATTTCTTCACAAAAACCAGTTTCCATTCCATCATCACTACTTCTACTTCTCACTTCCAACTCATCTTTCTCTCTCTTCCACTACAACCATGTCGGTGAAGGAGTGCAGCCACCACAAAGGAAATAAACACAAGCTCTGCAAAAAAATCTTCTGGGGAATCGTGATCTTCGTATTCATAGTACTCGTAACAATTCTAATAATATGGGCAGTTCTTAAACCTTCTAAACCAACTTTCATCCTTCAAGACGTTACCGTTTACGCTTTCAACGCCACTGTTCCAAATTTCCTCACTTCAAATTTCCAAGTCACACTCTCTGCTCGTAATCCTAACGACAAAATCGGTATCTATTATGATCGTCTTGATTCTTACGTCACTTACCGGAGTCAACAAGTTACTTACCGGACCGCCATACCTCCGTCGTATCAAGGCCATAAAGACGTTGACGTTTGGTCACCGTTTGTTTACGGTACTGACGTTCCTGTTGCTCCTTATAACTTTGTTGGTCTTAGTCAAGATCAAACTAACGGTAACGTTTTAGTTATCGTTAAAGTTGACGGTAGAGTTCGGTGGAAGGTTGGTTCCTTTATTTCTGGTCATTACCATATTTATGTTCGATGCCCTGCTTTTATCTCTTTTGGTCCTCAGAGTAACGGGATCGCCGTCGGTGATAAAGGTGCCGTTAAGTATCAGCTTGTTCAACGGTGTACCGTTAGCGTTTGATTGTTGAAATTCACGGTTAGTCAACGCCGTTGTGTTCATTGCATCTTACTCCTTCCTCTGTTCTTCTCTGCTCCTAGATCGGTATTATTATTGCTATGTTTAGCACTGTTTCATTATTCTATTCTATACGTATTTTTATTTTCTTCCACGTATACGTACATTTATTACGGTATTTCGAAATGTACATTTAGTTATTATTATTGTTGTTGTTACTATTATTATTATAGAATAAAAATGTAATTGGAGGAGACAGAGATGTAGAGAAATTGCAATTTGTAATACTGCTATTTGAGCTAATTAAGTCAAAATATTAATAAATTTTTGTGTCTAAAAGATGTGTGTCTCTTGAAGCATCTATTTGGTGGAGCCATATTTTGCTTTCTTATTTTCTTAAGAATATTCATGAATATAATGATTCACATTTTCTTTGAATCCTCTCACCTTTTGGTTTTTCTTTACTTGGTTAGGCTATGCATGTGTATTTCCTTTTGTCGATATTCTCCGTTACCTGTCCCTGTTTTATTATTTGATCAATAATGAAAGATTCAATATAGTATATAATTTCTAAATTAAAGACGTATATGGTTGGACTACTTCTTCTATTTATCATTTTTCACGGGATTAATTCATCAGGGGAATATCAAATAGTTCTACACTAAATGTATATTCTATTGAATAACACTCCAAACCCTCCCCCAAATAAAAATAAAAAGGGGGAATTTTTTTTTCAAATGCGTATAGCTCAATTGGTAGTGAGAATGTAAATATTGAACTTGTACTTGAACCTCAGAGTACAAGATTCGATTTCCACGGAAGGCAAAAACTCTACATGGAGGTAGAGAAGGTCATGATGTACATTTCTAGGTAGTCTACTAAGAAAGAAAATGACCCAGGGTCTATCGGCTTCATCGATTACTAATCTATGATGGAGAATCTAACTGGTCACGAATATTCGACTTATCGATGCATGTGTTACCCCCCCCCCCAACCAAGACTCAAATTTGAGATCTTGAAGTGTGATTCAACATGATTTATCTCTAAGGAGGGTTTGCATCAAATGGTTTTACCGAAACTTTTTTTAAAAAAAGTTTGATTCAAACTCAAGATTCGATTCCCACGGAAGGCAAAAACTCTACATGGGGGTAGAGAAGGTCATGATGTACATTTCTAGGTAGTCTACTAAGAAAGAAAATGACCCAGGGTCTATCGGCTTCATCGATTACTAATCTATGATGGAGAATCTAACTGGTCACGAATATTCGACTTTATCAGTCTGTGTGTTACCCCCCCCCCCCAACCAAGACTCAAATTTGAGATCTTGAAGTGTGATTCAACATGATTTATCTCTAAGGAGGGTTTGCATCAAATGGATTTACCGAAACTTTTTTTAAAAAAAGTTTGATTCAAACTCAATTACTGCTCGAGCCAACAATGAAACAGAGAACTAATTACCCTGGATTTATGGCATATTTGGAAAAGCTTACTATTAGGGGTGTTCAAAACCGAACCAAACCAATAGGGAAACCGCAAACCGAACCAAACAAAACTGAAAATCGCAAAAAAACGCTTTTGATCGGTTTTGTTTGGTTCTATTTTTCAATGCACCGCGCGGTTCGATTTGGTTCGTGGTTTTGATTTCCGAAACCAAACCAAACCAAACCGCAAGTAACACTAAGACTTGTTGAAGTACAACCTTCCTTACTAACTTACTAACTCAAATTCAACTACAACCCAACTCTCACTCACTTACTAGCCCAAATTCAATTAATTTTTTGACTCACTTACAAACAAAATCCATATTGTTATGCTATATTTAAAAATTATAACAAAATATTTAATTCAAATTCTTTTAAACATTGTCTTAGCTATTTGAAAAAAAATTAAAATTTATATACTACATAAATTTGAACAGATTTTTTCTTAAGGATTTATGTTAGCCTTTTTTATGTTAGTTAATTTTAACTCCGTTTTAAATTATTTTTGTCTTGGAAAAAACCGAACCAACCGAACCAATCCAAACCACATTGGTTTGGTTTGGGTTGGTTCGGTTTTATTTTAGGAAGCCAACGGAATCAAACCAAACTGCATGTAATTTTACCTTGCGGTTTAGTTCACTTTTTGTCTCAAAATCGAACCAAACCGCACCGCGAACATCCCTACAGGAAAATATTTCTTTTCTGAAAAAGTTGTAAAAAAAATTACTAGCATCCTAAAATAAACTAATTAACACTGGCACTTAGTTAAGGTCAATGATTGAAGGATTTGTATATATACAAAGGTACCACATGGCAAGGTGGTGGTGGTACCTAACTTACCAATTAATAATACGGTGAAAGAAAAGTGGCTTGCCTTATGTCATGCCTACAAATGGATGCTCTTAATATTGGCTTATTATATTCTATGATCAAATCATAGGGTGGACAACTAAACAGAACACATGCATGCTTAGGATCGAGTAGTTTTGAACTTGGCAACGTATTTGGTGGTATTTTTGATCACCCACCGTCAAGTTTGTTGAAATTGAAGGAAGCTTCTTTGATTCGTCAACACTCAAAGCCGGCAAGCATGTGCATGTATGTGATGGGATGTCATTTTGATAACGACTCATGAAGCTTACATGTAGATCAAGCTAGCACTATCAATTTAGCACTCCCATACGTTGGAACGTCACCCTAGATTATTGCACTTTGCTTGCTTCTAAATGGGCAGGGCACAATAATCCATCACATGATCCCTCTGTTATTTGTCCTAGATAAATTTCTTGGATTTAATTTATGAGCAGTGCTATTTGGTGAGAAAAGAAAGATAAGAACGTGTTTGTGCAAAGTGATTGAATTGAATGAGCCAATAGTTTCATGCTATGTACCCCTTTTTGTCTTTTAGTGCTACCAAACTCATTTCCGTCGCTAACTGCCATTAGCGTGGAAATTAGTGAGTGATCAGTTCAGTCGCTAAAACGCTAATCGCTAATTCCATTAACGAGGGCTCATATTCCCTCGCTTCTCGCCATTAGCGTGGGAATTAGTGAGAAATGGATATTCCCTAGCTAATTCTGTCGCTAATTCCCTCGCTAATGGTCACATTTATCAAGGGCCCATATTCCCTAGCTAATCCTCATTTTTTTGTAGTGCAAACACCCTCGGTAAACAACCCTTCTAGCTTCGAGTCCCTTAGGGCGAAGGTTCTCTCAGCCCTTCAAGGTGGCCACATCGCGGCTATATTTTTCGTGCTTAAGGGAGTTATTGGTGTTGATTATGTGTTTGTTAATTTTAAACGTGTATTTATAGTTTTAAATGTATTTAATCGCTCCTAATTTTCCCTCATGGTCTTAAATGTTGGTTTCAATGCGATCTCACCTAACCCTCCTCCTTTGATGTTGGTATAGATGGGGTTTTACTTCAGCCTTGACATCCTATTCCTATTTGCTTTGGGCATTTTTTTCAAGGTTTGGCTTCTCTTCATGAACATTTTCCTCTGTTTCAACTTTCTTCCGTAGGCACTTCGCATGCCTTACCCAAAAGGTTTATCTGGTACAAGAAATATTGTATTTACCGATGGATCTAACCGTTGGTAACAAGCGAGGGAATTTGGCAATGAGCGGGGGAATTTCCAAATAAATACCGAGGGGGATACCGACGAATATGACCGTCAGTATGCAATTTTTCTAACCGTTGTAGTTATCGACGGGCAAATCTATCCACTACAAGAGAAACTTCAAATAGAGACCGAAATTTCAATCGCTAACTGGGTTATACTCCTAATTAATAATATCATCTTTAATTACGCCACTTAAATAGGAGTAAAGTTGAGATTGATCATTTAATACATCTTAAAAATAATTTTTTTACCCAAAAATAGTGTTTATTATTTCTTAAAAGTAGTGTTTTTTTTAGTACAAAAAATATAGGGTTTAGCGAGGGAAATATCAGTGGCTAAAAGGCCCAATTCCGTCGCTAATTGCCATTAACGAGGGACCAGTTCGGTCGCTAATATCCTCCTCGCTAATTCCCTTTAGCGAGGGAAATTGTGTCCGTCGCTAATTAGCGAAGGACTATTCTGTGGCTAATTCCCTCGCTAAGTCTGACAACACACTTCCCAAATCTGACCGACACGCTTCTCAATCTGAAAATGGTTATTATTATTATTATTATTGTTATTACTATATATTGTTATTATTATTATTGTTAAATTATTATTATTATTATTATTATTATTATTATTATTATCCTCATCATCAAACTTTCCAGAGAGAGAGAGGAGTGAGAGTGGTGGTGTGGTGGTGGTGGTGGTGGTGGTAGTGGTAGTGTGGTAGTGGTGGTAGAGAGAGAAGGATAAGGAGAAGAGTAAGAGAGAAAGAGAGTGAGAGAGATCTATATGGTGGTGGTGGTGTGGTGGTAAATGGTGGTGGTGGTAGTGTGGTGGTGGTCGTAGAGAGAGAAGGAGAAGAGTAAGGGAGAAAGAGAGTGAGATGTATGTGGTGGTGGTGGTGGTAGTGTGGTGGTGGTGTGGAAGAAAGAGAGAACTATGTGTTGGTGGTGGTCGTAGGAGAGTGTAAGGGTACTTGGTGGTGGTGGTTTGGTGGGAAAGTGGAAGAGAAGAAGAGAGAAGAGAGAAGAGGGGAGAGAAGAAAAGAGAGTAAAAATGAGAGATGTGTTTGGTTCGGAGTTTTAAAAAAAATGACAGACATTTAGCGAGGGACCTATAATTTCGTCGCTAACCACCATAGATTTGCGTGCCCAAATTTTCAAATTGGCGCCTTGCCTCAAATCCGTCGCTAAATGCCTCAAATCTGTCGCTAATGGTGACGTTTAGCGATGGAATTTATTCTCTGGCTAATTCACTGGCTAATTTGTTTTTTTGCGAGAGAAAATTTTTCAGTCGCTAATTCCCTGGCTAATCAGCGTTTTTTTGTAGTGTTTGTCCCAAAAATAGCGTTTATTTCTTATTTTTTGGACCAATATAAAACACTTTTTGTTTCTTCTATTGTGAACCGGAGGTAGTATTAACATACACTACCCTTCGATACATATAATATAAGAAAAAATGACAAACATCACTAAGATCGAGAATTTAACAAATGTGATAAAATTGAAGTGTTACATCAAATGTACCTCTAGTATTAGATTTTTATACACCTACTATATTTTTTATCAATCAAATAAAAGTATAAAACTAAGGGGGTACCTATAAGAGGTATCTCGAGCCATATATATAGTCAAGATGAGGACCCATATACATTCAAGATGTGGATTTACAAGCAACTAGATTACTACACTATCTAGCAAACTTTGTAGTTAACATACATCTCTCATTATGTAGGAGTGTCATTTTTTTTTTAGTAATGAACCTTTTTGACAGCAGCAATTAATGAACCTTGAAAAGAACCAATGAAGGTTGGTGTAATTGGCTCAACTCCCGCTGCCAGCGTGAAGACATATTTGTTGGCACTTAAAGAGCTTTGAGGCGTCCTAGCCCATGTGATCCCCCTTGTAAAAAAACCTTGAAAAGTGTTTATTTTTCTATATAATTAAGACAAAAGAATACAAAAAATTCTAAAAGAAAGGAGGGAGGAAGGGAGGAGAGAGAGAGAGATCCTATTGTTTATTCTAGGATCTGGATCCTCTGCTACCTCTGCACCGTGCAACAGGCTGCAAAATCGTTAGATTTAGAGAGAGAAATTCCCTCTCTAAATCTAAAGATTCTGCTGCCTGCTACACGGTGTAGTGGCAGCAGAGGATGTGATTCGTTTATGTGTAGTACCTGATTTTACTCGTTTGTTTAAGGGTTGAGTACCCTTTGTGCTCGGACTTTTAATTTATATCATTATGCCTGTCTTAAAAAAAAAGAGAAAGGGATAGTAATATTTTGTTGTTTCTTATTCTCTCATTTGCAAAATATAAAGCCTCAAAGTGCATGTATACTCTCCTACCAGATATTTTTCCATACGCACCGGTCAGAGATCAAACCCATGACGAAATAGTTAAGGAGTCCAAGTATCTACCACTTGTGTTATACCATGTTAGTATAAAAATATGTATTTTGGGACCTTATATTTTGAGACTTAGGGAGTATAACTGAAGGAGAGGGTAGAAAATAGCAATAGCCATTTTGGTTCATAAATGTGAGACACTTAAGGACATTTTTCTAATTTTGATATATTTAGAAAGGTAGGTTATACAAAGAGGATAGGATTGTTATTCCTAAACAATCACCTAGAATTCAGTGGATACTCAAGGAATTGCATGATACTGCTATTGGTGGACATTCTGGCTATTTTAGAACTTACAAGAAGATTGCTAGCTTGGTGTATTGGGAAGGTATGAGGAAGGTGATTCATGAGTATGTTAATGCTTGTGAGGTGTGTCAACGAAACAAATATCAAACTTTGAGCCCTGAAGAGTTGCTACAGCCTCTACCCGTACCTACACAGACATGGAGTGATATCTACATTGGAATGTATTTGTAGTTTTTATATATGAGGGTCTATATTGACAATACCGGTACCTCACATAGTTAGCGACCAAAATAATTCTTTACCCTATTAAATAATGCCACTTATGAATTATTCGCACGTGAAGACAAGATCAAATATTCAAATGTCAATGTCTTGGATAAGTACAATCGCAGCCATTAAAGACGTGGTGGCTAAATAGTCAATTGGTCATAAAATTCCCACAACAGCAATAAGATTTAGGATTTTTATTTTTCTTCTTTACCAACGTTTCTTTCTTCCTCGTTGTTTCGAGCTATGCAAACCGAGTCTCCAAACTACATAAAACTATGCACAATCAGATAGATAGTTTCCTTACCCTAGTGGAAATTGAATCGAATTAGGTAGATGCTAAACGCGCTCGCGTATTCGCAAACGCGTTGTTCCCATTGAATCTTCAACCGCCTTTTCCCTTCTATATATACTCATTTTCCCATCATCTCCAAATTCACTACCTTCTCTCCATTTAACTTTTAAGATCTCCATTTAATTACAATACACAACTTCTCTTAATTTTTTCTTTGTCACATACATCACATAAAATATCTCACGTACCCGCCAGTTACTCATCATCATTCATCAGTATTCATTTCAATAGCAATTAAGCATGGCTCAGTTGAACGGTAGTTACTACGGACCCGCAATTCCACCAACGGAGCAACCCCGCTACCGCCACAACCGCGGCAGAAGCTGTTGTGGCTGCTTCTTCAGCGTTATCTGGAAGCTTCTAGTCACTCTTGCAGTCCTCTTTGCCCTCGCAATCCTCATCTTCTATCTTGTTGTTCAACCTCGCTCCTTCAAATTCTACGTTAATGAAGCAAAGTTAACCCAATTCGACTACACCAACAACACTCTACGTTACAACATGGTGCTCAACTTCACAGCCCGCAATCCCAATAAGAAGCTAAGTATATATTACGACAAAGTGGAGGCTTTGGCATTCTATGAAGGGTCAAGGTTCGGAAATGCCGATGTTATTACACACATGAACTCCTTTCGCCAATACAAGAAGAGCAGTAACCCCATGAGTGCTGTTTTCTCGGGGCAGCAAGTGATGGTGTTGGACAATGATCAGGTGTCTGAGTTGAACAAAGATAAGAATGATGGGGTTTATGATATCTTTGTGAAGCTTTACTTCAGGATTAGGTTTAGGCTTGGGGACTCCATTTCCGGCAAGTACAAGCCCAAGGTCAAATGTGACCTCAATGTTCCTTTGACTTCTAATAACAATGAAACAAGCTTCACCTTCAATCGCCATCTACCCATCAAGTGCGATGTTGATTTCTACTAATTCGGTTCTACTGTTGGATTTTGCTTCCTTCACCCCATTCTTTTTCTGTTATAACTCTAATAACTTGTGATGATGTTTATTTCACATTATTACTTTTAATCATTCTTTGACTGTTAGATATATATATATGATCATATATCTATATACTATTTGAAATCGACTTTTATTTCCTTTCTTCAGAATTGTCTGTGTTGGTATTAACTAGTAGCATACCCGTGCATACGCACGGGTGCTACCATATTCTTTTCATAAACGAACTTAGACATAATTTAAATAGTCTGGACAATATCTCGTGAAAAAAAGACAAATTTAAAGTAGTTAAAAAAGGAGTCTCAAATAAAAATTAGATAAATATTAAAATCTAAAAATGTAAAAGTATCATTTAAAAACAATCATGCATTTATCCCGTGTTCTTTTATATATTAGTGCAAAGTGTTGTTATCCCGTGTTTTTTATATATCGGTGCAATTATCTCATGTTTTTACATACATCATTGCAATTATCCAAATGTTTTTATTTTCAATAAAGTTATCACGTGTTTTTAATATATCGGTGAAATTATCTCATAGTTTCAATTGATTATTTTTAGTTGATTAATAGATTATAGATAAAGAACTTGGATAAATGGTAGATTATCAAATATTTCGAACAAGTATTTTTATATATCGATCACGATTATCCCGTGTTTTTATACATATCATTGCAGCTTATCTCGTGTGTTTTTACATATTAGTATAGTTATCCCATTTTTTTATATATATCGATCATGCTTATCTCATAGTTTCAATTGATTATTTTAGTTGATTAGTACATTATAGTAGATAGTAAAAGATAAATTATCACGCTTATCCCGTGTTTTTTTATATATCAAGATAGTTATCCTGTGTTTTTATATATATCAAAAAGTTACCCCTGTTTTAAATATTAATCAAAGAGTTGAAACAGATCATTAAGTTTTCCTTTATATATATATATATATATATATATATATATATATATATATATATATATATATATATATATATATATATATATATATATATATATTTATATCGTGTTTTTATATATCGGTGAAGTTATCCTGTTTTTATATATTAGTAAAGTAATCTCGTAGTTTAGATTGATTATTTTAGTTTATTAGTAGATTTGATTTGAATTCGAAAAAAAAAAAAGAGGGGAAGTTAAAAAAAATTGGAGCGAGAAGAAAGTGCATTGGGAGAAGAAATTTGAACAAAAAAATGTGATAGTAAATTACAATGTTGCCCTTAGTTAAATGGGTTGTCAAATAAGTTGGGAAACTTGTTTGAGTAATTTAAGTATAGTTTGTTTGTATAAATAGATATTAGATTAGTAGCTAGATAGTGGGTAAAGAAAGTTGGTGAGTTTGATTTGAATTTTGAAAAAAAAAATAGTGAGAGAAAGTAGGAAAAAGTGAGATTGAGAAGAAAATGAATTGAGAGAAGAAATTTGATAAAAGTATGATATATAGTAAATTACAATGTTGTCCTTAGTCAGATGAATTGTCAAATAAAAAGGGAGACTTGTTTGAGTAATTTAAATGTGGTTTGTTTGTATAAATATATTAAGTGTGGTTTGTTTGTATAAATAGATATTTGGTTAGATAGTTATTTAATATAAATTTAATTATATTAGATTATATAGTGGATTAAAAAAATTGGGAAAAAATCTTTTTAAATAAAGGGTGTAAATTTACTAATAATAGATGTAAGTAGTAAGAAATATTGGAAAATGTGAAATTGAAAGAGAGTGAGTGAGAAAGGAAGAAAGTAGAATTAAAAATGATAAATAAAATAAAATAAAAGTGGTGATGTGTCAAAAAGTAAAATGTCTAAAATTGTAATTTTTGTAAGTTGTTTGTTTGTATAAATAGATATTAGATAGATTAGATTTCTTTGATGCAAATCAGAACAAAACGTGTCACTTAATATATATATATATATATATATATATATATATATATATATATATATATATATATATATATATATATATATATATATATATATATATATATATATATATATATATATATATTGCAAACAAAAGGAATGAAGTCTAATTAAAACCTCTGATGTTTAAAAATATCAAGAAGAAAATATAGTATTTTCCTTAGATTTTATTAAAACAAAGAGAAAAGGAAAGAAGACAAAAGGAAACGCGTGACTTAATTATAACTATATATTAAAATAAATAATTCTCACTACAAGAATAATCTGGATTTGCTTGGAAAAAATTTCCGTGGATTTAATCCATCGCAAAGTTTCCAAAGAAAATTTTGGGTTTTTCCGTGAATTTTAATTCGCCGATAAGTTTTCTGATTCATTCAGTAGTAATTCTGTGAGATTTTTTTAAAGAAAAATTTTAAAAAAATCTGCCAAAAATGTTAAAAATTCTGCCACAGCCACAAGGGTGTATTTATTATTTTTCTCCCGTAACTAATTATGAATGTTTCTTTCTTCCCTCGCTTGTTTCGTTTCTTCGACCTATGAAAATAAATTTGGGGTGAATATGCAAAATATATAAATATGTAGTAGAAACCGTAAAAAATAATATGAATATCTTTATCTAATAAATATTAGTGGAATCCACGTGTCCGTGTTTGAGTGGATAAGCAAGAATCTGATAAAACAAATAATTACTCACATTCTATCCAAAGGCAACCAAGAATTTACTCTCTAAAATATTGTAGGCTCAAGGTTGACCCAACAAGAAGGCGGGTCTAAAACAACATGAGCCCCTATATATATAATTTTAAATGAAAATTCATCACCAAATAAAATAGAGGAGAAGTATAATAAACCAACGAGGGTTGGTCCGACGAGCAGAATGGGCTCAAATCCCACTCACACTCTCTTGGATTTGAATCGAGGTGTACAAAACTCATTGGGAAAGGAGGATCACATGGACCAACAAATCCGATTATACACGCGGGTCGGTCGAGGTTCCTCGACTTTTTATTAATCTTGCGTGAAATCGATGAGATCACGCAAGCACCAATAACACAATAAAAAAGAGAAGGATAGTAAAATATCCTCTATCTTTTATGAATAGGATAGGAGGGTATTATTTGTTTTGTCCCAATGATTCAGTTTAATTTATTTTAACATCACATTTTATTGGAAAAAAAAAGGAAATCATAAATTGAACTTGGCCTCCTCAATTTCATTACTCTGGAATGACATCCTTAGTAGATTCACTCCTCAGGTAAATCTATTTCAGAAGATGGTTCATGTTCATGAGACTCCTCCACCGAGCCACCTGCAGCATTATTCCCATTTGTAGTGTTGCTGCTTGTTGAAATCTGATTAGCAACTTCAGCTCCTTCTAGTTTCTTCTTTTTTCCTGCTATGAGACCAATTGAAAATTTTAAGTCCTCTCAAATTTGGACAAAGTACAACCATGACCAAGTATAGAAAATTTTAGTCAATGATAACGTGTCATCTACAACCCTTCATAGAATGTGGGTAAAGTGATTTCACAGTGTTGCTCAAGCTAGAATTTCTTAAAGCAAATTAACTTATCGAAAAAAAAAATTACCCAAGTTTTGTTTGTGCAGATACTTTGGAAAGTAGTGTAACAAAATGACCTAATAGTGAAATGTGATTGAATGTTCGTGTGTAAAAAAAATCAGAAACTAATGTGAATTCAAAAAATAATGAAACCAATTCATAAAATGTAAAATTCATTACCAATTAAGATGAAGTATATATACTATTACTCCCTCTAGTTCATATCATAAGAAAATTTTGCAGTTTTAAGTTCATTGAATAATTGATGTATCTTGTCTTTAATATTGATAAGATACATCAGTTATTCAATAAACCTAAAACTGCAAAAATTTTTTATAATAGAGACCGGAGAGAGTATGATTTAATTTGATAGATAGGAGATTTGTTTGACCTCTTTCTGAGATTGCTCAAAAGTCTTTTTAAAGGATGAGAACGTAAGCAAAATTTTAGGTGAAGTCTTTTTTCTTAAAAGTGGAAAAATTTAGGTTATTTTTTGTCACTATATGAATATTCCTTGGACTCCTTTTCAATATACTCTTTTTCTTATAAAAACTAACTAACTAATGATCCACATTGACATAATTTTTCGTGCTGGCTTAGTTTTTATGATACAAACAAATTTAGAATCGATGTGTAATTTATTGATTACATTAATTAAAACAATTGGTATAAATCGAGCTTTCTCTAAGCGCATCTGCAATTTCTAAGAAATAATATCTACAATGATGCTATTTGTAGTAAAATAAAAAAGGTAGCATAAGGTTGTAATGATAGCACACAACTAACTAACCTTTGTTGTTCTTATTGCAGTTGGCTCCATTGTTATGCACAACTGGAACACGAGGATGGAAGACGGTGTAGCTGGCTCTGTAGTTGTAAAAAATAGGTAAACGAGGATGGAACACGCCAGTCCCATGATTGACTAAGCCTCCCTGCACTACATCCACCATACTTGTGTTTTCCATGAACCTATTCCCACCCATCTACAAATAAACAAACTTTTTTAAGACAATTCCATGCATAAATACCTTATTTCATTCATAAAGACAATGAAGCTTCAGGAGAAATTCTATAAGTGGTCTGTGGATCGTAGGGGAATTCGTGGTGTAGAAAAGTGAACCACAAGGTAAAACTACATGTGGTTTGGTTGACTTCCTTAAAAAAAAGAAAAAAAATCCAAACCAAACCAATGTGGTTTGGGTTGGTTCGGTTTTTCCCGAGACAAAACATAATTTAAAGTGGAGTTAAAATTAACTAAAATAAAAAACGGGTAACATAAATCTTTAAGAAAAAGTCTGCTCAAATATATGTAGTATATAAATTACTCTATTTTAATTCTTTTAAGATAGCTATAGTCTTGTTTAAAAGAATTTGAATTAAATGTTTTATTGTAATTTTTAAATATATCATAACAATATGAATTGTTTATAAATGAGTCAAGGAATCAATTGGATTTGGGCTAGTAAGTGAGTGAGAGTAGGGTTTTAGTTTGATTTGGGCTAAAACGTTAGTAAGGAAGGTTGTAAGTCAATAAGCCTTAGTGGTTAATTGCGGTTTGGTTTGGTTCGGTTGGTGGAAAAAAAACCGCGGGCCGAACCAAACTACGCGGTTGATTGAGGAAAAAAACAAATAGATTTTGTGGTTTTTTTGCAGTTTTCGGTTTGGGTTAGTTCGGTTTGTGGTTGTCTATTGGCTTCGTTCGGTTTTGAACACCCCTAGTGGATCCTTTGAAATATATTTTCGGAAGATAAAAGTAATATATTTTGGTGGATCTACTGATTCGTCTAAGGGGTGGTCTGAATTTTTGCTAAGGATTGTCAAATTGATTTATCGATTTTAGTGTGTATGACATAGATCTTCTATTGGTTGATTCAGAAGTATTTTTTTTATTCCTTAAAAACACAACTTATATATAACATATATTATTTACAATTAAAAAATAAAAAATAACACAACTCACCTGAGATTGGGGTTGAGGTGTCCATGGTCTGACACCCGTATACCTGCAAGTGAAAGCATAGCCATAACTATAGAGGTTGTACCCATCTACTGGAATAAACCCCTGTGATTTAAATGACAAATTAGATCATTAATCAAACTTGTATTCACTATTTAGTTTTACTTAATTTGTAACAAGCAACGTAATCAGAGTAATAACAGAGAGAACAAACCATTGAAGGTCTTGGTCTCTGAATCCATACATTTCTAGACCTGCCTCTTCCAACAAGAGGTGGCGGCTGCAGAGGTGGCGGTGGTGGTGGTTGCTCTGCCATAACCTATTTGCTTTACTGGAGTGAAAGTAGGCGCTGAGAAAACAAATGAAATAGCAAATAACGATGATATATAAAGAGGTGAAAAGAGAAATAAATTCACGCCACCAACAGATTACGACTGCTATTATTATTAGTAGTAGTATTATTATTTTTTTGACAAAAGATTTATTATTTTTATTTTTATTGTTATTGTGGTTTTTATTATTATATTAATTGTATTAATTATATTATAATTAATGTTAATGTTAATATGGTAAAGAATATAGGGCTCATCTAGAAATAAGTGGGGCAAAAATTATACTAGTTAATTTAATTTTTGAAAAAAAAATTAAATTATCATAACCGTCTTAATTATTAAGTAAAAAGAGAATACTATAAATTAATAAATTCACATTTAATATTTCTTTGAGTTTTAAAATAGGATAACAATCATTTTGGCCGCTAAGTGTGTGAGCATTGTATAGCTCAATTGGCAAATGTCAAAATTGTTAAATTTGATAACATATCTTCTGCTCAACCCCTGCACTTCACATTTGTAACAACACCCCAATTTTCGTGAATAATAATTGTCTTAATATGTTTTGTCTTATGAATTATTTTGAATTGATAAGATTAAAGTATTTTAATCTGTTGTGTATTTGAGTGGTTAAAAGTAATTGAAATGACATTTAATTTTTTTTTTCAATTGAGACATTTAAATGTATTTTATACTCTATTTATAATATATGATTTTATCATTTAATTTAATTATTTTATTTATAAATTATTAGTGTTTGAGATTTTATTTACTCTAAAAATTATTTTGGGTAATAAAAGTGTTAAAATGATTCGCATATTTAAAATGGACTCTAAAAGTACTTTAAAATGGTGTTTTTGACTCTTTACTCACATACATCCCCCATTTTCCTGCTAAACGCACCCCTCCACTAACTGAACTACTTCAGCCCATGTGAATAACTCAGCCAAACGTGCGACCCACTAGGCCTAGCCCGACCCGCCTGCACTCCATTTTCCGACAGTTACGGCTAAAAGAAGAAAACGGTACCCATTTTCTTCCTTCATCACGTTCTTCTTCATCTCGCTACAACCAGCACCAAAATTTTACTTTCTGACTCGAAATTGGCTGCTAGTTTCATTTCTAGCCTTAGTTTCAGCGATTATGGCTTCGTGGTCAGGTTGGAGTTCTATTTGATGACTCAAAAAGTATTTGCTCGTTATTGGGTTAACCGTGAGAGATGCTACCATTATGAAAATTGGGAGTGCAAGTAGATACTCAAATTATGTTGTCGTGTCAAGATACTGGAGATTATTAGCAAAATTCAATCCCTTCCTTCCCCCTTATCAAGATACTGGAACTGATTGTTGCATGTGACCCGATAGTCTTAATGGCGAGTTTTTACTATGCAATTGCTATAGATTTCTGACTGATTCCAACTCTGGTGCGGAGAATTCGACGTGGAATCAAATCCGGATCTTTTCATGTTTTTTTTTTGTTTTTTATTTTTGATTACCTATATAGGTTTTGAGTGCCACTAATACTCAACTTTTCTCTTTGATTTGTTGAGAGTCACACTTTAGATGTGATATATGGTTTGGAAAAATTGTTTATAAATGAGAGACATTTTTCTTTATACAAACCAGTTTGGTATGATTGAGTTAGACTCAACCGAAATTCAAAAATGATATTTGAGCCTATCTAAAATCTTTTTGACCGCTCATTATTGGGTTATTATAGTCACGCTCCAATTGTCTAGTCCTCCGAGCGTGAAGGACCGGTCAATTTTAGAATCCCGCATTAGATGTGTGATATGGCCTTATAAAACCATAGTTTATAAATGGATAGTCCTCTTTACCATTCGTCAAAAAAAGATCATCGTTCTTTTTTAATCAGCTAAAAAGAATGGGCTAAAAGGTAACCATTAAGATGAGGAGGCTTTTAAAAAGGTCGCATTAATTTACTCACATAGGCCACAGCCACAGCCACAAGCCATTAGTTTAAGGGTGTATTCATTATTTTTTTCTCCCGTACTTAATTACTAATGATGAATACTTCTTTCTTCCTGCTTGTTTCGTTCTTCTGGCTACGGAAACTGAGTCTACAAATAAAATTTTGCACTGGTCAACACAATCCGCTAGCTGCAGCCGCCTGATCGATTCCTTACTCACAGCACAACCGCATCCTTCCCATAATACAAACTCCAATCCAATGCCTTTCCTTTCTACTATATATATTTCCCCATTTCTTCATATCATCTCATCACAATTCACTACCTTACCTTCTTCTCTCCATTTACAATTCACTACCTTACCTTATAATAGCAAGCATGACCCCACTGAACGGTGCTTTCTACGGACCCGCCATTCCACCGACGGAGCAACCCCGCCACCACCGCGGCAGAAGCTGCTGTGGCTGTCTCTTCGGCGTTATCTGGAAGCTTCTAGTCACACTAGCAGTCTTCTTTGGCCTCGCAATCCTCATCTTCTATCTAGTTGTTCAACCCCGCTCCTTCAAATTCTACGTGAATGAAGCAGAGTTAACTCAATTCGACTACACCAACAAAACTCTACGCTACAACATGGTCCTCAACTTCACAGCACGCAACCCCAACAAAAAGCTCAGCATATACTACGACAAAGTGGAAGCTTTAGCATTCTATGAAGGGTCAAGGTTCGGAAATGCCGATGTTATTACACACATGAATTCCTTTCGCCAATATAAGAAGAGCAGTAACCCCATGAGTGCTGTTTTCTCGGGGCAGCAAGTGATCGTGTTGGACAATGATCGGGTTTCTGAATTGAACAAAGATAAGAATGATGGGGTTTATGATATCTTTGTGAAGCTTTACTTCAGGATTAGGTTTAGGCTTGGGGACTCCATTTCCGGCAAGTACAAGCCCAAGGTCAAATGTGACCTCAATGTTCCTTTGACTTCTAATAACAATGGAACAAGCTTCACCTTCAATCGCCATCTACCCATCAAGTGCGATGTTGATTTCTACTAATTCGGTTCTACTGTTGGATTTTGCTTCCTTCACCCCATTCTTTTTCTGTTATAACTCTAATAACTTGTGATGATGTTTATTTCACATTATTACTTTTAATCATTCTTTGACTGTTAGATATAAATGATCATATATCTATATAACATTTGAAATCGACTTTTATTTCCTTTCTTCAGAATTATCTGTGTTGGTATTAATCTCTTTGTTGCAAATCAGAATAAAACGTGTCACTTAATATATATATATATATATATATATATATATATATATATATATATATATATATATATATATATATATATATATATATATATATATATATATATATATATAAACAAAAAAGGAATGAAGTCTAATTAAAACCTCTGATTTTAAAAATATCAAGAAGGAAATATAGTATTTTCCTTAGATTTTATTAAAACAAAGAGAAAAGGAAAGAAGACAAAAGGAAACGTGTGACTTAATTATAACTATATATTAAAATAAATAATTCTCACTACAAGAATAACTGGATTTACCGGGCAAAAATTTCTGGTAGATTTAATCCATCGCAAAGTTTCCGGCGGAATTTTGGGTTTTTCCGTCGGATTTTAATCCGCCGTTAAGTTTTTCGGCGGATTCAGGGTAATTATCGACAGATTTTTTTAAAGAAATTTTTTTAAAAAATATCCGCCAAAAAATGTTAAAAATTCTGCCACAGCCACAAGGGTGTATTCATTATTTTTTCTCCCGTAACTAATTATAAATGTTCCTTTCTTCCTGCTTGTTTCGTTCTTCGGCCTATGGAAATAAATATGGGGTGAATATGCAAAATATATAAATATGTAGTAGAAATTGTAAAACAAATAATATGAATATATTTATCTGATAAATGTTAGTGGAATCCATGAGTCTGTTTTTGAGTGGATAAGCAAGAATCTGATAAAACAAATAATTACTCACATTCTATCCAAAGGCAACCAAGAATTTACCTCTAAAATATTTTAGGCTCAAGGTCGACCCAACAAGAAGGCGGGTCTAAAACAACATGAGCCCCTATATAATTTTAACTGAAAATTCATCAGCCTGAAATAAAATAGACGAGAAGTATAATAAACCAACGAGGGTTGGTCTGAGCGGTAATGGGCTCAAATCCCAGTCACATCTCTTGGTTTGAATCTGAGGTGTGACAAAAACTCTGTTGGGAAAGAAGAACCACACAGACCAATAAATCCGATTATACACGTGGCGGTCGGGTTCCTCGACCTTTATTAATCTTCACAAACCGATAGATACTATGCACCAATAACACAATAAAAAAAGAGAAGGATAGTAAAAAATCCCTCTATCTTTTATGAATAGGATAGGAGGGTATTATTTGTTTTGTCCCAATGATTCAGTTTAATTTATTTTAACATCACATTTTATTGGAAAAAAAGGAAATCACAAATTGAACTTGGCCTCCTCAATTTCATTACTCTGGAATGGCATCCTTAGTAGGTCCACTCCTCAGGTAAATCTATTTCATGTTCATGAGACTCCTCCACTGAGCCACCTGCAGCATTATTCCCATTTGTAGTGTTGCTGCTTGTTGAAATCTGATTAGCAACTTCAGCTCCTTCTAGTTTCTTCTTTTTTCCTGCTATGAGACCAATTGAAAATTATAAGTCCTCTCAAATTTTGACAAAGTACAACCATGACCAAGTATAGAAAATTTTAGTCAATGATAACGTGTCATCTACAACCTTTCATAGAATGTGGGTAAAGTGATTTCACAGTGTTGCTAAAGCTAGAATTTGTTAATGCAAATTTACTTATCGAAAAAAAAAATTACCCAAGTTTTGTTTGTGCAGATACTTTGGAAAGTAGTGTAACAAAATGACCTAATAGTGAAATGTGATTGAATGTTTGTGTAAAAAAAATCAGAAACTAATGTGAATTCAAAAAATAATGAAACCAATTCATAAAATGTAAAATTCATTACCAATTTAGATGAAGTATATATACTATTACTCCTCTAGTTCATATCATAAGAAAATTTTGCGGTTTAAGTTCATCAATAATTGATGTATCTTGTCTATAATATTGATCGATACATTAGTTATTCAATAAACCTAAAACCGCAAAAATTTTCTTATAATAGGACCAGGAGGAGTATGATTTAATTTGATAGATAGGAGATTTGTTTGACTTCTTTCTGAGATTGTTCAAAAGTCTTTTTAAAGGATGAGAACGTAAGCAAAATTTTAGGTGAAGTCTTTTTTCTTAAAAGTGGAAAATTTAGGTTATTTTTTGTCACTATATGAATATTCCTTGTACTCCTTTTCAATATACTCTTTTGCTTATAAAAACAAACTAACTAATGATCCACATTGACATAATTTTTCGTGCTGGCTCAGTTTTTTATGATACAAACAAATTTAGAATCGATGTGTAATTTATTGATTACATTAATTAAAACAATTGGTATAAATTGAGTTTTCTCTGCGCACAACTGAAATTTCTAAGAAAGAATATCTACGATAATACTATTTGTAGTAAAATAAAAAAGGTAGTATAAGGTTGTAATGATAGCACACAACTAACTAACCTTTGTTGTTCTTATTGCAGTTGGCTCCATTGTTATGCACAACTGGAACACGAGGATGGAAGACGGTGTAGCTGGCTCTGTAGTTGTAAAAAATAGGTAAACGAGGATGGAACACGCCAGTCCCATGATTGACTAAGCCTCCCTGCACTACATCCACCATACTTGTGTTTTCCATGAACCTATTCCCACCCATCTACAAATAAACAAACTAAAATTTGACTTTCTGACTCAAAATTGGCTTCTAGTTTCATTTCTAGCCTTAGTTTCAGCGATTATGGCTTCGTGGTCAGGTTGGAGTTCTATTTGATGACTCAAAAAGTATTTGCTCGTTATTGGGTTAACCGTGAGAGATGCTACCATTATGAAAATTGGGAGTGCAATTAGTAGATACTCAAACTATGTTGCCGTGTCAAGATACTGGAGATTATTAGCAAAATTCAATCCCTCCCCTCCCCCTTATCAAGATACTGAAACTGATTGTTGCATGTGACCCGATAGTCTTAATGGCGAGTTTTTACTATGCAATTGCTATAGATTTCTGACTGATTCCAACTCTGGTGCGGAGAATTCGACGTGGAATCGAATCCGGATCTTTTCATGTTTTTTTTTGTTTTTTATTTTTGATTACCTATATAGGTTTTGAGTGCCACTAATACTCAACTTTTCTCTTTGATTTGTTGAGAGTCACACATTAGATGTGATATATATATATATATATATATATATATATATATATGGTTTGGAAAAATTGTTTATAAATGAGAGACATTTTTCTTTATACAAACCAGTTTTGTATGATTGAGTTAGACTCAACCGAAATTCAAAAATGATATTTGAGCCTATCTAAAATCTTTTTGACCACTCATTATTGGGTTATTATAGTCACGCTCCAATTGTCTAGTCCTCCGAGCGTGAAGGACCGGTCAATTTTAGAATCCCGCATTAGATGTGTGATATGGCCTTATAAAACCATAGTTTATAAATGGATAGCCTCTTTACCATTCGTCAAAAAAAGATCATCGTTCTTTTTTAATCAGCTAAAAAGAATGGGCTAAAATGTAACCATTAAGATGAGGAGGCTTTTAAAAAGGTCGCATTAATTTACTCCCATAGGCCACAACCACAGCCACAAGCCATTAGTTTAAGGGTGTATTCATTATTTTTTTCTCCCGTACTTAATTACTAATGATGAATACTTCTTTCTTCCTGCTTGTTTCGTTCTTCTGGCTATGGAAACTGAGTCTACAAATAAAACTTTGCACTGGTCAACACAATCCGCTAGCTGCAGCCGCCTGATCGATTCCTTACTCACAGCACAACCGCGTCCTTTCCTTTCTACTATATATATTTCCCCATTTCTCCATATCATCTCATCACAATTCACTACCTTACCTTCTTCTCTCCATTTACAATTCACTACCTTACCTTATAATAGCAAGCATGACCCCGTTGAACGATGCTTTCTACGGACCCGCCATTCCACCGACGGAGCAACCCCGCCACCACCGCGGCAGAAGCTGTTGTGGCTGTCTCTTCGGCGTTATCTGGAAGCTTCTAGTCACTCTCGCAGTCCTCTTTGGCCTCGCAATCCTCATCTTCTATCTACTTGTTCAACCCCGCTCCTTCAAATTCTACGTGAATGAAGCAAAGTTAACCCAATTCGACTACACCAACAACACTCTACGCTACAACATGGTCCTCAACTTCACAGCCCGCAATCCCAACAAAAAGCTAAGCATATACTACGACAAAGTGGAAGCTTTGGCATTCTATGAAGGGTCAAGGTTCGGAAATGCCGATGTTATTACACACATGAACTCCTTTCGCCAATACAAGAAGAAAGAACCCCATGAGTGATGTTTTCTCGGCAGCGTAGTGATGGTGTTGGACAATGATCGGTTTACGAGTTGAACAAAGATAAGAATGATGGGGTTTATGATATCTTTGTGAAGCTTTACTTGAGGATTAGGTTTAGGCTTGGGGACTCCATTTCCGCAAGTACAAGCCCAAGGTCAAATGTGCACTACAAATGAAATTAGTATATAGGCGTAGCGCTTTTTTTCATCCATGGGCGCGCTTTTGAGCGTTCTTTGAGCGTGTATTGGGTATTCCACTCCAACAATGGGCGCGCTTCCTAAAAGCGCCACCCATTGTCCAAACACGCCCTCAAATAGGCGCTTAGCTTCCTAAAAAGTGCTGCCCATTGCCCAAACTTGTCCCCTATAGCGAAACTTCCTTAAAAGCGCCGCCCCATTGTTTTGTTTTTTTTTTTTGAATTTTTTTCGTTTTGTGTATTTTCCATTTTATATTTGCAACAAAAAATTAAATCATACATCCAAAATATTTTTAATATTTGAATTTGTTGTATTTAAACTCAATTAAATCATACATTATAAAAAATTAAATCATACATCCAAAATACATCCAAAAAATTAAATCATACATCCAAAAATTAAATCATACATCCAAAATTAAATCATCAGAAATGCACAAACTCATGTGAAATTTGAAATGAGCATCAGAAATATAACGTCCAAATGACTTATCTCGGCACTACAGTAGTAAGGACCCTGAAAAGTAAAGTAATAACTCATTAACTCCTCTTTCTGAAATTCACAAACTTATGTGAAATTTGAAATGAAATCAAAAAGAAGTGGCATAAAGATTGTCTAAGGTATCAAAATAACAAAATAACAAAATCATATGACCCTCTTAATAAAGAATCAGCAAATTTAATCAACAAAATAACAAAATTTCACAAACTCGTGTGAAATTTGAAATGAAATCAAAATAACAAAATAACATCCAAAATCACCGAGCTTATAAACACCATTTTTGACATAAATATTATCAGGTTTAACATCAAGATGAGCTATTCCCTTCTGGTGTATAAATTGCAGGGCATTGGCAACCTGTCCACATTTTCATGTTAATTAAAAATACGAACAGTGGATTTCTAAGAATTTATGCAGGACTATTACAGAATAAAGCACCCAAGGATGAAACAATATAGGGGACTTTCGATGTATAACAATAGATACCTTATGTTGATAGTCTTTACTGAATCATAACACTAAGGTCTACTTTAACAATGGTCAACAAAGGAAGTTCACCTGAAATAAAGCTTCTAATGCTTGTCCTTCAGTTAATAATGCAGAGCATTTGTTTATGGATACACAATGATCACATAGCTCCATCTGTATACAGTTGTTCATTTTCAAACCATGAAGTATGGTACCCCACGACGTTCTCATGCGAACCTATAGAAGCGAGATGGAAAATGAAATTAAGAAGAACAAATTAGATATAGAAGGCATTATGCAAAATAAAACAAGAGGAACATGTAAAATACGAACCTAAGGCTGCCAAAGCTTGAACTTCCATCAAAGCTTTTCTCCTTCAATGACGAAAGATTGGCGTCAGTGTCTAAAACTCAAGAAAAGAAACATCCATAGGTATGAACACAATACCTTTCTGTTTCCTGCCGTAACTGTCTAGTATTGCGTTTCACAGCATACATGCAGCCATCTATTCGCTTTAATACTTTGAAAACACTACTGAAGTTCCCTCTACCAATTTGCTGATAAAAAAGTATAGTTACACAAAAAACCATAAGTTAACTTACCACAAGGTAACATCAAATAAAAACAGTCTACAGCAGTTACAATTTCCTTTAGAAATGGAATACCTCAATCTCATGGAAGTCAGTGCGATAGCGTGAAAGCCCATCACCGCCTGTAATTGCAGGGAAGAGACCTGCAATTATGTTATTGTGCATTTAAAAATTAGCAATAAGCGGGAATAAAAACTAAATAGATCCATTATAATGCAGGTTGCAACAATTTTCTCCATAATTATTTAAAAGGTTTAGTATATGAACTGAAAAAAATAATACCTGCACATTTTGATCTTTGGTTTCCAAAAGGATCTATCCCCTTTTGTGAAACGTCTTTCAAATAGGGGTTCTGAATGCAAGGAGGAGGCATAACCCTGCAACGCAATGCAACTGCAGACTGTGACGACAGTGACTGAGAGAGCGATGCGATGCGAGATGGAAATCAGCTTGTGAAATCGAAATCGATGGTAGATGATGATGAGCGAGGAACTTGATGAGAGAGGGATTTAGATTTCATGCTCACATTGTTGATTTCTGAAGATGATTTCTGTTTTAGGGATTTAGGGTTCAATGTGTGGGAGAGACGTTCTTGAGAGGAACGTGTTTCTGGAGGAGAGGGAAACAAGTGTGTTTCTGGATGATTTCTGTTTATTTTGGTGTAGTTATACCCAGCGTTTTTTTAAAAGCACGTGGGTATTGGAGAACGCGTGAAAGAAATGATAGGCGCTTTTTAAAAAGCGGCGGGTATGTTAAGTGCGTTTAAAGGCGATAAATGGCATTTTTTAAAAAGCGGGTGGGTATGGGTTAATTGTTTTGGCCATCCGTGACGCTTTTCTTAAAACGCTAACATATAAAAAGCGCTTTTTTTCGATACAAATCCGGCGTAGTGGTGGCGCTTCAATGTTCCTTTGACTTCTAATAACAATGGAACGGGCTTCACATTCAATTGCCATCTACCCATCAAGTGCGATGTTGATTTCTACTAATTCGGTTCTACTGTTGGATTTTGCTTCTTTCACCCCATTTTTTTTTCGGTTATAATTCTAATAACTTGTGATGATGTTTATTTCACATTATTACTTTTAATCATTCTTTGACTGTTAGATATATACGATCATATATCTATATAACATTTGAAATCGACTTTTATTTCCCTTCTTCAGAATTATCTGTGTTGGTATTAATCTCTTTGTTGCAAATCAGAATAAAATAAAACGTGTCACTTTATATATATATATATATATATATATATATATATATATATATATATATATGCAAACCAAAGGAATGAAGTCTAATTAAAATCTTCCGAGGGTTTAAAAACATCAAGAAAGAAAAATAGTATTTTCCTTTGATTTTATTAAAAAAAAAAAAAGAAAAGGAAAGAAAACAAAATGAAAAGCGTCACTTAATTATAACTATATATTAAAATAAATAATTCTAGTTGTGTGATTAATTAGTCCCATTATTTTAGTCCCATAGGCCACAGCCACAGGGGTGTATTCATTATTTTTTCTCCCCCGTAACTAATTATGAATGTTTCTTTCTTCCTGCTTGTTTCGTTCTTCGGCCTATGAAAATAAATTTGGGGTGAATGTGCAAATAATATAAATGTGTAGTAGAAAGTGTAAAACAAATAATAAGAATATATTTATGTGATAAATGTTAGTGGAATCCATGTATGTCCTTTTGAGTGGATAAGGCAAATTACTCACATTCTATCCAAAGGCAACCAATAATTTACTCTCTAAAATATTGTAGGCTCAAAGTCGGCCCTAACAAGAAGGCGAGTCTAAAACAACATGAGCCCTTATATAATTTTAAATGAAAAATCATCAGCCTGAATAAAATAGACGAGAAGGATAATAAACCAACGAGGGGTTGGTCTGAGCGGTAATGGACTCAAATCCCACTCACACTCTTGGATTTGAATCTGAGGTGCGACAAAACTCACATTGGGAAAGAGAACCACACGTGACTCAACAAATCCGATTATATGGCGTAGTCGGTCGGGTTCCTCGACCTTTATTAATCTTAGGAAAAACCGATAGATATCATGCACCAATAACACAATAAAAAAAGAAGGATAGTAAAAAGCCCTCTATCTTTTATGAATAGGATAGGAGGGTATTATTTGTTTTGTCCCTGTGATTCAGTTTAATTTATTTTAACATCACATTTTATTGAAAATAAGGAAACATCACATTTTATTGGAAAATAAGGAAATCACAAATTGAACTTGGCCTCCTCAATTTCATTACTCTGGAATGACATCCTTAGTAGGTTCACTCCTCAGGTAAATCTATTTCAGAAGATGGTTCATGTTCATGAGACTCCTCCACCGAGCCACCTGCAGCATTATTCCCATTTGTAGTGTTGCTGCTTGTTGAAATCTGATTAGCAACTTCAGCTCCTTCTAGTTTCTTCTTTTTCCTGCTACGAGACCAATTGAAAATTATAAGTCCTCTCAAATTTTGACAAAGTACAACCATGACCAAAATTTTAGTCAATGATAACGTGTCATATGCAACCCTTCATAGAATGTGAGTAGAGTGATTCACAGTGATGCTCAAGCTAGAATTTGTTATTGCAAATTTACTTATTGAAAAAAATTACCCAAGTTTTGTTTGTGGAGATACTTTGGAAAGTAGTGTAACAAAGAGACTTAATAGTGAAATGTGATTGAATGTTTGCGTAAAAAAATCAGAAACTAATGTGAATTCAAAAAATAATGAAACCAATTCATAAAGTGTAAAATTCATTACCAATTAAGATGAAGTATGATACATTCAATTATTTGTCATATATTATTACTCCCTCCGTTTCATATTATAAGATTGAATGGTTCATATCTTATCGCGATTTTAGTTCATCGAATAATTGATGATTCTGCTATAATAATATATCGATATCATCGCTTATTCAACGAAACATAAACCGCAAAAAAAATTTATAATAGGGACCGGAGGGAGTATGATTTAATTTGATAGATAGGAGATTTGTTTGACTTCTTTCGGTGATTGCTCAAAAGTCTTTTTAATGGACGAGAACGTAAACAAATTTTTAGGTGAAGTCTTTTTCTTAAAAGTGGAAAAAATTTAGGTTATTTTTTGTCACTATATGAATATTCCTTGTACTCTTTTCAATATACTATACTCTTTTGCTTATAAAAACAAACTAACTAATGATCCACATTGACATATTTTTTTGTGTTGGCTCAATTTTTATGATACAAATAAATTTAGAATCGATGTGTATTTTTATTGATTACATTAATTAAAAAAAGAGGAGTGCTATTTCCCACGAAGAATTTTCGTGGACACTACCCACGAAATGATGAGGCAACTGTAGAAAAGTGTAACACATGGAATGCTTATAAAAAAAATTACATTCCACACCGCATAAGAAAAAAGGGATTTGTGGGTGTAATCGTGGGTTCTCTCTCGTGGGAAACAACATTTCCATTAAAAAAATTGTGTATAATCGAGTTTTTTCTGCACGCAGCTGCAATTTTAAGAAAGAAAATTTACAACGATACTATTTGTAGTAAAATAAAGGCTTAAATATATATTACACTCAAATATATTATTATCCATTTACCCTCAGTAAAAATAATTATTTCTAGTTACCCTCATTCATTGTTAGATTTTGTTAACAACGTTAAGTGTATGTTGAAACACTTATTATTTGCGGGGTGGTAAATGGATAATGAGCGTATTTGCAGGGGGTAAATGGATAATGAGGATTTTTGCAGGGGGGGTAACATATATTTACGCAGGGGGGTAAATGGATAATGAACATATTTGTAGGGGGTAACATATATTTACACTTAACGCCATAACAAAATCTAACAAAGAGGGGAAGAATCTAAATAATTTATATTTGCAAGATCTTTTTAAAAGTTTTATTTTTACAAGTGTAAAATGAATAATTGGTATATTTTCGATATGTAAATATATATTTAAGTTTCAAAATAAAAAGATAGCATAAGGTTGTAATGATAGCACACAACGAACTAACCTTTGTTGTTCTTATTGCAGTTGGCTCCATTGTTATGCACAACTGGAACACGAGGATGGAAGACGGTGTAGCTGGCTCTGTAGTTGTAAAAAATAGGTAAACGAGGATGGAAAACGCCAGTCCCATGATTGACTAAGCCTCCCTGCACCACATCCACCATACTTGTGTTTTCCGTGAACCTATTCCCACCCATCTACAAATAAACAAACTTTTTTAAGACAATTCCATGCATAAATACCTTATTTCATTCATAAAGACAATGAAGCTTCAGGAGAAATTCTATAAGTGGTCTGTGGATCGTAGGGGTATTCGTGGTGCAGTTTTGTTCGGTTTTGAGACAAAAGTGAATCGAATCTGAGCTATGAAAACTACACGTGGTTTTGGTTTTGTTGGCTTCCTTAAAAAAACCAAACCAATGTGATTTGGATTGGTTCGGGTTTTCCCAAGGCAAAACATAATTTAAAGCAGAGTTAAAATTAACTAAAATAAAAAACAAGTGACATAAATCTTTAAGAAAAAGTCTGTTCAAATATATGTAGTATATAAATTACTCTCTTTTAATTCTTTTAAGATAGCTATAGCCCTGTTTAAAATAATTTGAATTAAATGTTTTTTTGTAAATTTTAAATATATCATAACAATATGAATTGTTTGTAAGTGAGTCAAGGAATCAATTGGATTTGGGCTAGTAAGTGAGTGAGAGTTGGGTTTTAGTTGGATTTGGGATAAAGAGTTAGTAAGGAAGGTTGTAAGTCAATAAGCCTTAGTGTTAATTGCGGTTTGGTTTGGTTCGATTGGTGGAACAAAAACCGCGGGCCGAACCAAACTACGCGGTTGATTGAAAAATGAAGGAATAGATTTTGCGGTTTTTTGCTGTTTTCGGTTTGAGTTAGTTTGGTTTGTGGTTCTCTATTGGGTTCGTTCGGTTTTGGTGGATCTACTGATTCGTCTATTGGGTGGTCTGAATTTTTGCTATGGATTGTCAGATTGATTTATCGCTTTTAGTGTGTATGACATAGATCTTCTATTGATTGATTCAGAAGTATTTTTTTATCCCTTAAAAACACAACTTATATATAACATACATTATTTTCAATTAAAAAATAAAAAATAACACAACTCACCTGAGATTGGGGTTGAGGTGTCCATGGTCTGACACCCGTATACCCGCGAGTGAAAGCATAGCCATAACTATAAGGTCTGTACCCATCTACTGAACGAACCCCTGTGATTTAAATGACAAATTAGATCATTAATCAAACTTGTATTCACTATCTAGTGTTATTTAATTTGTAACAAGCAACGTAATCAGAGCAATAACAGAGAGAACAAACCATTGAAGGCCTTGGTCTCTGAATCCATGTGTTTCTAGACCTGCCCCTTCGTGCAAGAGGTGGCGACTGCAGAGGTGGCGGCGGTGGTGGTTGCTCTGCCATAAGTTATTTGCTTTACTGGATTGAAAGTAGGCGCCGCGAAAGCAAATGAAACAAGAAATAACAATGATATATAAAGAGGTAAAAAAAAGTAATAAATTCACGCCACCAAAAGGTTACGACTGCTATTATTGTTAGTAGTATTTTTATTATTATTTTGACAAAAGATTTATTATTATTAATATTATTATTGTTGTTTTTATTATTATATTACTTGTATTAAATATTAAAATTAATGTTAATGTTAATATGGTAAAGAATATAGGAATCATTTAGAAATAAGTGGGGCAAAAATTATACTAGTTTATTTAATTTTTTGAAAAAAATTAAATTATCATAACTGTATTAATTATTAAGTAAAAAGAGAATACTATAAATTAAGAAATTCACATTTAATATTTCTTTGAGTTTTAAAATACCGTAAACAATCATTTTGGCCGCTAAGTGTGTGAGCATTGTATAGTTCAATTGGAAAAATGTCAAAATTGTTAGAATGGTTAACATATCTTTGGTTCGAAACCCCAGACCTCGCCATTGTAACACCCCAATTTTCGTGAATAATAATTGTCTTAATTTGTTTTGTCTTATGAATGATTTTGAATTGATAAGATTAAAGTATTTTAATCATTGTGTATTTGAGTGGTTCTTTTTTTGACCGGGTGTATTTGAGTGGTTAAAACTAGTTGAAATGACATTTAAATGTATTTTTTTAATTGAGACATTTAAAATACACTATTGAAAATATATGATTTTATCATTTAATTTAATTATTTTATTTATAAAATATTAGTGTTTTAGATTTTATTTACTCTAAAAATTATTTTGGGTGATAAAAGTGTTAAAATGACACGAATATTTAAAATGGACTCTAAAAGTGCTTTAAAATGGTGTTTTGGACTCTTGACTCGCATACACCCCCCATTTTCCTGCTAAACGCACCCCTCAACTAAGTGAACTACTTGGCATATGTGAATAACTCAGCCAAACGTACGTGACCCACTAGGCCTAGCCCGACCCGCTCTGCACTCCATTTTCTTCCTCACGACAGTTACGGCAAAAAGAAGAAAACGACACCCATTTTCTTCCTTCATCACGTTCTTCTTCATCTCGGCACGACCAGTACCAAAATTTGACATTTTGACTCGAAATTAGCCTTTGGTTTCAATTCTAACCTTAGTTTCAGTGATTATGGCTTCGTTTTGCCACAAACAGTGACGCACCAATGCCCAAGCAGGCTGTTTTCCACCATTTTTTACCACTACGAGCTCCTCATGCACGAAACAAACACCAACTTAAATCTCTCTCATAGAATCGTCCTTCCCTTCCTCTCCTGATCTATGTTCGTAGTACATGTTGGAGTTCTATTTGATGACTCAAAAAGTATTTGCTCGTTATTGGGTTAATCGTGAGAGATGCTACTGTTATGAAAATTGGGAGAGCAAGTAGATACTCAAACTATGTAGCCGTGTCATGATACTAGAGATTATTAGCAAAATTCAATCCCTTCCCTTCCCTCCCCCTTATCAAGATACTGGAACTGATTGTTGCATGTGACCCGATAGTCTTAATGGCAAGTTTTTACTATGCAATTGCTATAGATTTTTGACTGATTCCAACTCTGGGGCGGAGAATTCGATGTGGAATCGAATCCGAATCTTTTCATATTTTTTTTGTTGTTTTTTATTTTCGATTACCTATATAGGTTTTGAGTGCCACTAATACTCAACTTTTCTCTTTGATGTTGAGAGTCACACATTAGATGTGATATATGGTCCGAAAAAATTGTTTATAAATGAGAGACATTTTTCTTTATACAAACCAGTTTTGTATGATTGAGTTAGACTCAACCCAAATTCAAAAATGATATTAAAGCCTATCTAAAATCTATTGGACCACTCATTATCGGACTATTGTAGTCACACTCCAATTGTCTAGTCCTCTGAGCGTGAAGGGCTATGTTGAGAATCCCGAATTAGACAACTGCTCTACAAAGCGACACAGTGTAAATTTTGTAAATAATTATTATGAATTAACACAACTTTATTAAATGGTTGTATGGATGACTAATTTGAAAAGGGGGGTTGTGGTGGTACGTAATTAGACAATTATTAGAGTGAAACAAAACAATTTTAGATGGTTGTATAAACAACTGTTTTAGAAGTTAAATGTGGTGGCAAATTTTTAAATAATTGCAATGTAACAAGAAACTTTTAAATCGGTTGTCCTAACAACTAACATTATAAATATCCTTTAGAGGATTTTTTTTTGAAAGGCAAACATATATAGTATATAGATGACCACAAAGGGACGCTCAACCCATATGCAACCGAGAAAAGTTAAGCGGAAAAAGAAAAAAAAAACACTAAAAAATAACAACTACCTCTTAGAAATAGTCAATTGGGTCAATATATATTGTCAGCTCACAAGAATCTTGTCAGCTCACAGGAATCAAAAGAATCTTGTTAGCTCACACAACAGATATAATCATTTGTACTATCTAGATCCCAACTGTAACATTTTTATTTCCCTCGTGTATATAAAGAGGAAGGTTAACACTTAACACCTTCAAAAACTGCATGTGTTCAAATGTAAAGAAGAAAGCACCAAGTGAGAGAAAAATAGATAGAGGAAGAACTCAAGGAAAAGAAGAAATCTCACCCCAAAGAAATTTTACAATACTCATATTTTGGTACACTAAAGAAGAAGCACTACAAAAAAACTGGGATTATCCTCTCTAAAGGACAAAAACCTTTGCTAACACACGTTAGCGACAGAATTAACGATTAACCAAATCACTCGCTAAAAAGGTCCTCGCTAATCTTTAGCGAGGGAAATTTGAATCTCTCGCTAACCATTAGCGAGGGATTTTAGCAAGAGATTATTCCCTCGCTAATCACCTCGTTATCTGTATTTTTTAAAAAAAAATTCTGCTTAAAATTAGCGAGGGAATTTCTGTCGTTAATCACCTCGCAATCCGTGTTTTTTTCTTTAAAATCCCGCTTAAAATTAGCTAGTACTATTTTATTTTTAATTTTTTTTTAATATTTATTATAAGATTATTAAAAAAATATATTATAAATTATTATTATTATTATTTTATTAATCCAAGGGGTAAATATGGTGGTGGTGGTGGTGGTGGTGGTGGTGGTGGAGGTGAATATGGGAAGGGGTTTGTGTAGAGAGAGAAGGGGGGAGAGAGGAGTGAGGAAGGAAGTTAATTTTGTGGTGGTAGTGGTGGTGGTGGTGGAGGTGAAATATGGGAAGAGGGTTTGTGGGGTTTGTGTAGAGAGAGAGAGAAGAGAGAGAGAGAGGGAAGTATGAGGATGAGAGAAACTATGATGTGTTGGTGGTGGTGGTGGTGGTGTGGTGGTGAAGGGTGGGTATGGGTAGAGAGAGGAGAGTAAGGGAGAAAGAGAGTAAAGTGAGAGAAATGGAGAAGTGTGGTTTAGGGAAGAAGAGAGAAGAGGAGAGAAAGTGAGAGAAGAGAGAATAAGAGGAAATGAGAGTGGCTAAGTCATATATAAAAAAAAGGCATAAATATAATTTTGGTCCCTGCAAATAAACCGAATATCCATTTTTGTCCCTACAAAATTATTTTTTTTTAAAATAGTCATTGCAAATTTAAAATTATTCATTTTGGTCCCTGCAAAAAGTTTACTTTTAAAATTACCCTTGTAAAATTTTAAATTATTCATTTTGGTCCCTGCAAAAAGCTTTTTTATTTAAAATGTCCCTTCCAAAAATTAAAATTATTCATTTTGCAGGGACCAAAATGAATATTCACTATATTTGCAGGGACCAAAATGAATAATATTAAATTTTACAAGGGCTAGTTTAATAGAAAACTTTTTGCATGGACCAAAATGAATAATTTTAAATTTTGCAAGGACTATTTTAAAAAAAATAATTTTGCAGGGACCAAAATGGATATTCGCCATATTTGCAAAGACCAAAAATGATATTTAAACCTAAAAAAAACTTACAATTAGCGAAGGAATTCCCCTCGGTAATTACCTCGTAATCCGTTTTTTTTCAAAATCCCGCTTAAAATTAGCAAGGGAAAATCACTTGCTAAATTTTTTTTTGCGACGGATATTATTTTCCTCTCTAGATTTCGTCGCTAATACTGTTTTTTTTTATAGTAAAGGTTGAGTATGCTAGAGTATAAAAGAAGATCTTATCAAGAATACTCTATATGCAACTCAAAAAGAAGAAAATTCAAAATGCATCCTACAAATAGCTACTATGCGCTATATATAAAGCATCAACAAGAGGTGGAGCGGTCCACACCTCAGGCCGCAAGGCTCATATTGATTTGGCACTTGAGCTAGTAAGTATTACAACTATTAGTAATATGCTATGTTAACATAAGTTGCTGGACTGGTTTAAATTTTTCCTTGAACATTTGTTTAATTAATTGTGATTACATCTTGATTTTATTTGTAGTGCAATGAGAAGCAATGAGATGTGGCACCGGATGAGTTATTTTTAAAAACCCACAAAAGAAAATCTGGTGCTTGGGTTGATCATCGAGCCGAAACTACACCTATGTAAGTTATTGTCCTGCTTTCTTGAATTTTGGTTAATTCCTTATACATTGTTTTGGTTTAGTTTGGCACTTTTACTAGCTAGTAGCTTATTATTATTTTCTTATTGATCGGGATACATTCAAAAAAATGTGGTCGATTTAGTTGGTGATGATGATCAACCCAGAGATGGAGCAAATGGCACTTGATTGTTGGAAGGTGGTTGCGGGGTCTTAATCGTGGTCGGCTTTATGGCACGGTGAGGCTTATGTGTGAATGTCAAACCTAGGTCCAAGTCACTTATCCAAATTGTCCCGTAATCCTCTTGGTTTCATGATTGGGATATCTTTGAAAGAAGAGAGGCGCCTAGACTTAAAGTTGAGAAGGTGGTGAAGAGGCAAGAGCCCAAGCTCAAGTGGCTAACCAAGAAGCTCAAGAGGCAAATGAGCGTTCACGAAAGTTAGAAGCTCGTATGGATGCTCTTGAGCGTAAATATGATGGTGGATCTTGTGCTAGCCATCCTCATTATGATGATGATTTGGATGAAGATTCATGAACATAGTGATTGATCTTTTTATCAATACTTTTATCTAGATGTTGGCTGCCAAATACTTTGATATTTTGTAGTTGCTCTATATGTTGGATGCCAAACACTTTGATATTTTGTATTTTCTCTAGCTGTTGGATGCCAAACACCTAGATTAGTTATGGTATTATGTTGTTTATGGATTAAGCATTTTGGTTGGTTATATTGTTTTTTGATGGTATTTAAGTAATAAGTGAAAAGTAAATGTGTAGAAAGCAAAGTGCGTCTTTGTTGTTATATAAAAAAACACAAATTATTAGCGCGCGTCCGTGCAACGGACACAAATATTTTGTTGACTTTTCCTTATTTGACTTTAGAGTCGGCTAAACGTACGCTAATAAATTGTTGACATTTATATTTCGTTGGCTTTAGCGTCGGAAAGGCAGACGCTAACATTAAGTTGTTGACTTTTTTAAGAGTTGACACTAGCGTCGGCCTTGGCCTTAGCGTCGGCCTGAATTTCTGGGACGCTACGATTTAGCTTCGACCCTTTTAGCGTCCACGCGAAACCGACGCTAATCCGACTCTAAATCATGGTTAGCGTCCGTTTCTTATGCTTTAGCGTGGGCTTCTGGCCTACGCTAAATCGTTGTTTTCTAGTAGTGCTCATTGTAACAATCTCAATCTCTTTAATAAGTTGTTAAGAAAAAAGGCAATATACAAAGAAAAGATACATTGAAGAAAAAGTCTTTAAAAAAGTTCTAGTTTTAACATTGCATATTCTCTCTAGTGAGTTTATTAAAACTTTTACGTAACTCAGACAAAGCAATTTTGAACTTCTATATATTGTTATATAGGATTGAACTGATTGGTATTGAAAAACAAAATGTGCATAATGTTGTAGAGAGATCAAGTGGGGGGAGGGGGAGAGAGAGAGAGAGAGAGAGGGGGAGAGAGAGAGAGAGAGAGAGAGAGAGAGAGAGAGTAAATTCAAAATGAAAAGAATACTCTATATGGTTGGGCATGCAGGTATTGGAATTTGATGGGGCTGGGGATCACCTACTAAAGCACAGAATTAAAATTGGACGGAAGAAAGGCAAAAGAGCACGCTTCCTTGTTTGGGTAGCAGTGGTTTGGGTGATTTGGCTCAACCGTAATAGATTTGTCTTTAGTGGGGGAGTACCAAATGTATCACAAATGTTAAGTCATGTAAAAGGGTTAACTTGGGGTGGGATAGCTAATAGGATATGGTAAATCAATTACCGATAGACTTTGAAGAATGAAACAATAATCCATCAGCTTGTTTGAACTTGTTACAATAAATGTAAAAGGGTTGTGGTGGCACCCCTAGTGTCGCCTAAATAAAAAAAAATTGGCTTATAAAAAAAAACAGGAAAGCCTTTCGGGAGGAGCGTACAAAAGCTAGAAGACTGATCCAAGGCAAACCAAAGGTCGAGGTCATGGAATGCGACCAACCTACGTTACTACTTCAGCTTGACTTTTCTTCCCCTGCACATATAATAAAGGTGCCCTCTCTTTTCTCCCACTGCGAGTTTTTAACGAGGCACCACTTTGATCTTTCCATGTAATCATTGTGTATGTAATTTCACCCAAATATAATAAATAAGACTTACTCTTGCAAGTACTCTTTTTTCCACTGAGAGTTTTTAACGAGACTTGACTAGTAGAAATTTCCTTGTGTGTATTTGTTAATTAAACTAGAATAATAAGTTGGCATCCAAGAGACAGGACAACCCAACTCCGCTTGAAAATAAGAGTTACTCAAAGTGGTCAACCTTACTCGGAGGCAGAATAAGTCTCCAAGAGACGAATAAGGTCAAATCTCCATGTGATAAACCAAAATTACCTTATTTAAAGGTAAAGTAAATCTTCAAGAGAGCCAGGTAATGTCAAATCTCCAAGAGATGAACCAAATTAACCTTAGTTAAACGTATCGGTAAGGTCAAATATCCATGAGATGAACCAACTTAACCTTATTTAAAGGTAAAACAAGCCTCCAAGAGGCAAAATGAATCTTCAATAGACAGACAATGTCAAATCTCCATAAGATGAACCAAATTAGTCTTATCCAATAGTTAATTAAAGCAAATCTCTGACAAACAGATAAAGTCGAGCTTCGGCAAGGTGAGCCAGCTTAAACCTCATTCAAAGGCAGTACACAACTCCCTAGGGGAATGTACCCTAGCAATTGATCAAGATAGATTAAGGCACGTCCGAAACATCTCGAACAGAACGTCTGAAGGAGTAGGCCACCCGAAACATCCTTGTTTCGAACCACGCCAGGGGAGCTTCTGCGAACAACTCTGAATAGCAGTTCAAGGGGGTTGATGATATAAGTCAATGAATGAAGCCACCAGCTAGCTCGAAGTACACAAACCTGAAAGATGAGTCGAGGATTTTAGTGGAAATGAATCCAGCCAACGTCAGGCAAAGTTCACCACCAAAAGATCTAGAATACGCCAAGCATCAGTAAAGCGCTTCACTCCTGCAGAACTCGCACTTGGGGACTGTGGATCGTCATATGGATTTGGGTCGGATCATTCTGCATGGCCCCAAAAACATCCATTTCTCAACGGGTTAGGCCCAAGCAAAACCCCAACTAAGGAGCTCCAATTTATGAGCGCCAAGGATTCAAATATTGGAGAGGCGGGGAAAACCACGAGGGGCAATTAGAGGATGGAGACCGGGTACAAAGAGAGGAGACCTGGCTAAAAACAAAAGAGAAGATACTTTTCAAAAAAAATACACATTTAATTAGGCACACCATCTTAGAATGTGGTTTAAGGCCTAACTCAACCTCACAAAACCGGTTTGTAAGGTGAGGGTTGCCTCTTCATTATAAACCCTCTAGAGACCTTATCACTATTCAATGTGGGACTTGGGATTTTCCCTAATACACCCCCTCACGCGCAACATCTTTTTATTTTTATTTTTGGGCTTGTAGCGTGTTTTTTTTAATGGTAGGTGGCCCGATAGATCTAGGATAGGCTCTGATACCATCTTAGAATGTGGTTTAAGGCCTAACTCAACCCAAAAACCGGCCAGAAGGGTGAGGTTGTCTCTTCATTATAAACCCTCTAGAGACCTTATCACTATTCAATGTGGGACTTGAGATTTTCCCTAATACACCACACTGCACTTAATCCTATATCTCGCTATAGATGTTGTGTTTATCTCTCTCCAAATAGAACCATCCATGTCTTTTGAGAAATGGAGAGGATTCTATCCTGACGTCTAGAAGTCATCATTATTTTTTTTTTGTTTTTGATATAAGCCATCATTTTAATTAATCGATCGTATCAATAAAAACTTATTAAAATACACAAATAAAAATGTTATTAGACCACTTGATGACAATATCAAATGGCAAAGTCTTGGATAAGCATCATCGTCATCACCGCCATAATAATTAACGAGGAGGAAGCCCACCTTAAAAAAAGGTCTCCCACTTAAGCCGTACTCTACTCTCCCACATCCAGAGAGAATTTTCTTCTCTTCTCTTCGTGGTTGTTTCGTGCTACGGAAACTTAATTACTTTAATCTACTATCTACATCAAACATTGCTCTAGTCAACACAATCCGCGCTATTGATCGTTTCCTTACACCACAAGTGAAACGAAATCGAATTTTCAATACGCTCACTCACGCGTATCTCCAATCCATTAATGCCTTTACTCTTCTATATATACCCACGTACGCAACACTCTTTCATATCATCACAATTCATTACCATCTCAATCTCCAATCCATTAACTTCTCCTGTGTTCATTCATTCATTCACTTATCACATCACCATTAACAAACATGGCCGACAATAAACAACCCCAGTTGAACGGTGCTTACTACGGCCCCGCCATTCCACCACCACAACAACCCCGCACCCGCCACAACCACCGCAGCAGAAACTGTTGTCGCTGCCTCTTCAGCTTTTTCTGGAAGCTTATACTTGCTCTCATCGTCCTCGCTGGCCTTGCGATCCTTATCTTCTATCTCGTTGTTCAACCCCGCCCCTTCAAATTCTACGTGAATGAAGCAACGTTAACTCAATTCGACTACACCAACAACACTCTACGTTACAACATGGTACTCAACTTCACAGCCCGCAACCCCAACAAAAAGCTCAACATATACTACGATAAAGTGGAAGCTTTAGCATTCTACGAGGGGTCAAGGTTCGACAATGCTGATGTTATTACACACATGAACTCCTTTCGCCAATACAAGAAGAGCAGTAACCCCATGAGTGCTGTTTTCTCAGGACAGCATTTGATGATGTTGGACAGTGATCAAGTTTCTGAGTTGAACAAAGATAAGAGTGATGGGGTTTATGACATTTTTGTGAAGCTTCACTTCAGAACTAGGTTCAGGCTTGGAGACTTGATATCTGGCGATTATAAGCCTAAGGTTAAATGTGACATTAAGGTTCCTTTGAGTTCTAATAATAATGCCACCGCAACATTCAACCGTCTTTTGCCCACCAAGTGTGATGTTGATTTTTTCTAGGTTCTGTTCTACGCCGCTGATTTCTTCTTAGAATACTAGTACTAGTTTTATAAATTGCTTCCTTTATACTCCTACCCCGCCCACCCACCATTTTTTCTTGTGTGATTATAATAAGATAGGGGGTGATATTTGTATGTATTATTTCATTCATTCTTTTTCCGGATGACGTTATCAGATACCTTCTCATCATGAATGGACTTTTTTTCATTTAGTTCTAGAATTGTATGTTATTTATGATTTATGATCACTTAATATATTCGTTATAAAACCGTATATCAAATTTTCAATCTGATCAAAAAAAAAAATATCAAATTTTCAATAGCGTTTAAAATTTATCACTTTGATTTTGATAATGGATAAAAGCGTTATGTAGATAAACATCATATTATGCTTGCTCATCCACTCAATAATGAATAATGATCCAAGAGGAGTGTGCCCGCAACACTCTCTTTATCACTTTTCTTCATCACTCTCTTTATGATTAGATAAAGTTCATGTAGGTCTTATTAATTTAGTCGGATCTTTTTTCAAAGTGACGAGACTTACATGGCTTCTACTCAATCATAAAGAGAGTGGACGTGTAAAAGAGTGTTGCTAGTATTTTTCGTGATGCAAAAGCATTACAAGAAGCGAACAAAATCTCATTGTCATCAAGATGCATTATCGAGATAACTTTTTCTCAATTAATTACTGTTATGATCTAGATCCATATCCAAATAATGCATTCATTAAGCGTTATAAGAGCAAGCTCAAATATTAATAACGATTTCCTAGGAAATCAAAGTGTGCTGAATTAGTTGGAGCTAGAAATGTGTGTTCTAAAGGGTGGTCTCTTCTTGGTATTAAGAACTTCAAAGTTTTTAATTTTTAGTCAAACTTTAACTTAGTTGAGGATCGGCTAAAGCTAAAGCTTAGACTTTGTGATAAACGATTACACTGAGAGAGGAACTCTGTTCTTCAGTTATGGGTCCTAACTATTCCAAAGAACGTTTAGGCATGGAAGATGATTAAGCTAATCTAAGATAATCTAAGGCTATATGCATAACGTAAAGGAGGAGTAAAAATATTTGAATATGATAATTTGATTGATTGTTATTTGTCTACATACTTACAATTTGAGTATTTATATACAATGGTCTCTATTGGCCATGACACTAGCCTACAGAACAAATTGATCGACTAAAGTTAGCATCCGTTAAGCCTAACACGCGCTAAAACCTAGGAAAACCACTCGATAACGCCCACTAGCACGGATAGTGGATAGTAACTGTTGTTCCCTACATTTTAGGCGCTTAACCACGTCCTTTCACCACTCCACGCCTTGCATGCCTTGCAATCTTCAACGCAATTTTCACGTGTTTTGCTTGCTTTCTCCCAAAGTAACTCCATCTTACCAGTAATAGTATCCTCGACTACAAAATCATTGGCAGATAGGTCCTCAGCTCTTGGTCCCTCAACTGAGACTTCTTAGGCGTTCAATTTCAGCAAGAAGAGTCGTCATCCTCTTAGCAGTCTTAGCATAAGGATTAAGCCTAAGCATTACATTGAGATTCTCTAGGGGATTCTTATTCTGTATAACTCTCTTTACCTCCCTCAGCAAGGACTTTCCAATTCTTAATAGGCCTCTCAATAGATTGAATATCTTCAGAATTAATGATCCTTGATAAATCAATGCTCAACATCTTAGCCCTAGGCAAAATATGCCCTTTCTTTGTCCCAGAAGGCGTATCACATTTTGTCGAGGCTATCAATAACTCCTTTGTAGGTGCTTTTAGAAACAACATGAGAATCTAGGAGATGTATGATAAATATACGATTCTCCCTAGCCCTTTGGCTGCTGCTTTATGAGAATTTTGGATATATACACTCTACTGAGTACTTACCTCGGCTGAGGCCTCCCTCAACTAGAAACTTAGTATTTTTAGGTTTTAATACTTTCATAATGAGAAATAGAGATGGAGATTGCTCACTAACAAAGGTATTCGAAGTCAGTCGTTTCAAATACCTACCCGACTCTAAATATGCTCTTTTTTTTGTAAATTTGTTTTTTGTTTTGGCTCACTTTCAGAATAACCAAATTTTCCATTCACAACAACATTACAAATTCGATCACAAATTAAAATTTGATGCTACAAATACAAATGTCATTCTATTAAAATTAAAATATTTAATGCATTAAAAATGTTAATTTTTTATTAATAATCATAAGTGCATAGCAGTTCAAGAAATTCTTAAAACATACAATATCTCGGCCCACGATATAAAAGTAATAATATATGAGTCTAGATGGATCGTGTGTCCGTTTAGAATCAGAACCTGAAATTTATCATGTTGAGGTGGAATTTCAAAATGAGAGTATCTTTAGAAGAAAGGGAAAACATGTATAGGAAACATCTCATAAGTTTCTTGTTCTCACTTTCCCTTCTCCCAAAGATACTCTCCTTATGAAATTCTACTCCAGCATGAAAACATCTAGCTTTGATTCTAAAGGATAAAACGGTCTACGAGATTTATTTGGTTGCTCAAAACCACCAATTTGGTCATTCCTTGTATTTAATTTTGCCTAAACAATTCCACCAAGTATGATTGGTTTGGAAGAAGTTTTAAAACATATATGAATTTATTTATACATGTTCTGTACCGTATCTGAGGATTTGCTGATCTGAGATAGTAGGTAGGGGATGAGACTGATCAATAATCCGAGGTTGATGATCCGAGACGGAATGGGGGGTACCTGCTAAAGTCAGTAGCTGAAGAGTTATTGCAAGTTTATGTGGTAATTAATGCGTACCTTTTTGTTAGCAGTAAATACTGTATTTATAGAGTCAAATGGTACTTGAGTGAGATGATCTGAACCGTTTAGTGAGGAGACGTATTGTGGGCCGTTTGATGAATGAATCTCTGGGTCTTGGCCGTTTGGAGGCCCAATCACTTTGTTTTGAGAAATGGGGGTGTAAATAGCATGGACGTATTTACACCGTAACAATACATAAACGATCACTTGATAAATATGCGTACAAATACTAATGATATCAAGCTATTTGTGTTCAATTCCTAAATTTCCCTTTCATCTCTTAGTGGGTAATAAAATCAAGTCAAAATACAATACAATACAATAATATACAAATTCATGTTTTTGAACTTCTTTCACACCAATCTCACTTCTTAGAATTATTTTGACACCTTTGATGGTGTCGAACAACTACATTAATCTTATTTATTGAGTTTATTAAATGGTTTCGAGCAACCATATTTGTAAAAAAAAAAAAAAAAAATCTTGGCTAAGGATGCATGCGTGCTGTGCGGGCCACAGGTTGGAATATTAAGTATAACTAGGACACACTCCCGTGCTATGCACGAGGAGGTGATTAAGAGGTCTACAGACATATATTAGAAAAAACATCTAAATTATATAAGGGGGTGACATAAAGATTTACCATTGATAATAAATCTGGCGCCCAAGAGCTTCCCAATAATTTGATGTTCCATGACGAATTATCATATCATTAGAGAATGCACGATTTGAGGTACTCACTAGGAACCATTGTAGAGCTTAGTAGCTTACATTTCACTTCAATAGGATTGTAGAAGCTTACATTGTGCATTGGAGCTTTCCTTCTATTTTGGGGAAGCTTTGGGGTTTTGAGTGGCAAGGGAGAGTAAAAGTGGTCGCTTCAAAGAGTTTATTAAAAGTGACATAAAAATACGCAAGACATATAAATAATACGAAAAGGCAACAAAAAAGCCCTTGGTGGATGAAGTCTAGCGTGTCCAAAAGTCATTGTGTCTTTGTGTGACATGTCAGTGCCTAGTTGGCAAAAAATAATATTTTCTTTCATGGGGAGATTGATATTCTAAAATAATTGAACGCAGAATTAAATATATTCATGGTGGGTTGATTACTTGTAAAGTAGGTAAGCCTCTAGATGTATCCATTCCGGATTGAATGTACAATCCACAAGCTCCAGTGCGATGCACAGGTTGTATCATAACGGGATGTGAATATGAATACAGTCTATAGTCACACCATTCGATATGAGAGCGAGTGTAACCCCTATATTACATATGTTTTGCACTTTTAAGATCAAAGCGTACCATACGAAATTCTAATTGCAATAAGGTATTTAGTAATTTGAATTAACAACACCAAAGTTCATTTTGTCAATAAAAGTTTTGCTCCGTGAAATCATTGTTGTCTACGACTTTTTTTTAAAAAAAAGGGAAGGGGGAAATTTTTATTAATCAAAGTGGCAATAATGGTCATTTTACAACTGTCCCCGAGGGGATTTGAACTCAGTACCTTGAGGATATTTGTCTACGACTTTTTAAAGTATCAATACTACAATTCCTTTTTGCAAGTATGTACAATTTTAAAAAATGATATTTATGTCAACATTAACAGTGGTTCGACCGTTAAAAATGGAATCAGTTCGATAGTATACCATCGAACCAATTCAAAAGAAATTTGGGGTGTGCATCACAATTTACAATACTCGATATTTTGCAACCAAACGAGTTCAGTGGTAAACTATCGAACCATTCTAAACGCACAAAAATAATAAAAAACGCAGCATTTCATTAAGGGCATTTTGGGAATTTTGGGGGTTGGGTAGTTTGTGATGAGTAAGTGGGTTGGGGGGGGAGGGTAATAGACGTTGGAAGGGGGTGAGGATAGAAGAGGAAATGACTCAATGAGATAAAGCGGGTTGGAGTTTCATGGGTAATAGAATTGCACCTTGTTTTTGCTTAAACTACATATATGTCATCCAAAAATGAATGACAATTGGGGCCTAAACTTGCTAATAAAGTAGATCTTTTATTAATAAAGAGGGATGTGATTTTCATTTTCTGATAGCATGTAACAGTGTGTTGCAGTTATCCCCTTTTCCACAAGATAGAAATTATCCATGTTAGCTGTACAATGTTGCAACCTGTCAGTTTACATACATCAGGGAAACTAACACATAATGTTTGAAGAAACGTTGTCCTCCCATCATATGTCAATTCGAAAGGTTTAAATGACACTATACTCATCTGGATGAGTCACACGCTTGCTTGGCCCCTACACATAAAAAATACTTCAGTTTATGTATGGCCCAGCTAGCGTTAGTGTTTTTTATAAACCACATAATGGGTATACATGACCATTATCAGACCATACATGAGACAAATAACCATTTGAATGTAAAAGTTTAAAACACTAAATAGATGGCAACCAAACAATACCATACACATGTAATCCAAACCTATACATACATGAATTATGTCATTGGTAAACTTAGATGGATTTTTTTTTGTACCCCTCACATCCTCCCTCCCACCCCCATAAACGCTTTTATTCCAGAAATACCCCTCATTTTTAAAAGAAAAAAAACTTTTAAAAAAATTCCCGAATTGACCTCACATGTAGGTAAATTCGGTTAGCGAAATGCTAACCAAATTTACTTCACTTATAGATAAATTTGTGAAGAAAAAGGATTCCCTAATTTACGTCACAGATAGGTAAATTCGGTTAGCAAAAATGCTAACCGGATTTACCTCACTTATAATTTGGGAGGAAAAAGGATTCCCGGATTTACCTCAAAGATAGATAAATTCGGTTAGCAAAAATGCTAACCTGGATTTACCTCACTTATAGATAAATTTGGGAAGAAAAAGGATTCCTGATTTACTCACAGATATAGGTAAATTCAGTTAGCAAAAATACAAACCGGATTTACCTCACTTATAGATAAATTTAGGAAGAAAAAATATTCCCTGATTTACCTTTACAGATAAGTAAATTCGGTTAGCGAAAAAATGCTTACTTGATTTACCTCACTTATAAATAAATTTGGAGAGAAAAAGGATTTAGGATTTACCAAATTTATCTATAATTCCAGAATTTTGTTGAATCTGGTGAGTATTTTGGTCCAAAATGGGATTTATGGGGTGAGAGAGAGAAAGGGGGTCAAAAAAAATGCATCTTAGATTTGGAGCCAAAAGTGAACCATAAAGTGGATATTGTATTAATAGATAGGGGATAATAACGCACAATTTTAACTGTTCTTTAGAACACTTCAAATCACAATTAATATAACTAAATATAATTAAAAAATACGTGTGAAGTAGGGAAAAAATAGTTAAAAGGGCCAAAATATACTAAATAAACCGGAAACATGAAAAGGAAAGCATACAAAAGTCAATGCCTTATGAAGCCGCCAATCTACTTGGAAGTTTCCACGAACCAGCTCAATGGACAAATGGTAAGTAACCATCTCATTCAAAACTTCTTCTTCTGGTGAAATCGCACACAACAAGAGGTAAGCAACCAAACGCAACCGCGTTTAAGTTAATTTTTTACTACTTACTTGTCGTAATTCTTTCCCCAGCTACTACCTAATATCAGAAGACTATTACGCGCTTTTTAAGATATTTTACCCGCCATTCCTTCCTTCTTTCTTGATAACGATCGATTCTATTCACACCCCGCTTTCCTATTACTCCCACCCCCTCTACTATATATACACTCTCCTCCCACACTTTCACAACACAACATTTATTCCATCTCTCTTTGTAATAAATAATATCCCAAAACTATCAAGCATGTATGAGAAACAACAGTTGAACGGAGCCTACTATGGCCCTGCAATTCCACCACCCAGAGAATACCACCGTCCACGACGTGGCGGCGGTGGTTGCTTCGACTGCCTTTGCGGTTGCATCTTCAATCTCATCTTCAAAATAATCCTCACAGTTATAATACTCGTCGGAATCGCCGTTTTCCTCTTCTGGCTTATCGTTCGTCCTAACGTTGTGAAAGTACACGTCACCGACGCTACCCTCACACAATTCAACTACACAAACAACAATACCTTTAACTATAACCTCGCTCTCAACATGACCGTTCGTAACCCAAACAAAAGACTTGGAATCTACTACGATTACATCGAAGCTAGAGCACTGTACGATGATGTTAGGGTTGACTCTGTTTTTCTTGACCCTTTCTATCAGGGACACAAGACTACTAATGAGTTGAACCCTGTGTTTAAGGGTACGAAGGTAATTCCACTTGGCGCTGACCAGGTATCGGAATTGAATAAGGAGAAGAATGAAGGGATTTATGAGATTGATGTGAAGATGTATCTTAGGGTGAGATTTAAGTTGGGAGTTTTTAAGACGAAGACGCTTAAGCCTAAGATTACATGTGAGTTGCGCGTTCCTTTGACTTCTGGCGGTGGTGCTTCGCCGGCGGTCGCTGCCTTTCAGAGAACCAAGTGCGATTGGGATCGTTGATGGATTTTGATCCGATCCGATCTGATCCGACCCGAACCATTATATTCGATTCTATTTCATCTTTTCTGTTATTTATTTTTGGACATAGTCAATAATACTTCAGGAGGGTTACTTATTCAGGGATTTTATTATACGGTGGAGGATATTTTTGGTTTATTATTATTATTATTATTTATTTATATCATACTTGTTATTTTGTTAATAAATAAATATGTTAATTTTTTTCACTCTCTTTGGTGAACTAGGTTCCACAAGTTCAACTCGTTGTTAATTACGTTATTTCAAACGTGTGTTTGGTTAAGATAGATAGCCTGAATCAATTGTTCTAGAGTAAAATAGTTAAAAAGTATTATGATTGTATTTGAGTTATAATATTATTTTTTACGCTATAATATTGTTGATATAATTGATTCTCACAATTGTCAACAATTCTTATATTTTTTTTGGATAAAATTAATTCTTGTGTGGAACTAAAATTTCTATATTAAAAGTGATTATGTATTTATTATTCAAAATAGTGATTATGTATTTATTATTCAAACGAAATCAAAAAGAATTTTCTTGCCAAACACAGAATAGTCTTTTTAACTCAATATTTTTAATATCATTTCTTTTAGCATCATCAACTCTTTAAAATTGTTCTTGCCAAAAAAAAAACAATTTTAAAAAAACCCTTTAGAGTTGTTATATCGAACTCCAATTCTTTTAGCATCATCAATTTGATAATGTATGTTTTTTGTGTTCAAACTCGAAAGAGAATGACTAATAATACTTTGTTTGGATAAAATTAACTTATACGATCTCACAAAATTAATAGTTTTATTTTCAAAATGGAGAGAATGTTTAAAATAAAATTTTGCTAGCATTTCTCAACTTCGAAAGACAAACGGCAAATATAGGCCTTTACACGCGCATATAAAATATCAACATGTAAAATATTAAATAACAATATAAATTATAGAGTTAAATATGTTCTATATATATATATATATATATATATATATATATATATATATATATATATATATATATATATATAAATTTAGAATTTTTGTTTTTAATCTTCAATAATCAATTTCTCGCAACTTTTCGTCATTATATATATCTTTTGCAACTTTAAAGTATATAGTTTTTTTTGACAATAACCTTCAATTATATTAATATTATTGTAGCTATCGTAATTTTTATCAACATATACATTATATGAGTGACGTCAAAGAATGTCTATACATACGTATGTATTATGTAAGATTTGCTTAAATAATAAATTTGTATACGTTTCCTCAAAAATTGATTTAAATAAAATATAATTAAAGAAATCGATTAATTCAAAAACGCCCATTGAAGAAACTTAGAGACACTTTTATTATACTCTAATATATATATATATATATATATATATATATATATATATATATATATATATATATATATATATATATGACTTTAAGACCTCTGTGAAAAAACCATTCTAAGAGCATTTACAATAGAGACTTCACATCTCTTAAGAAGTGAGCTTTAATACCCTCATTGTGGAGAAAAAATTATGTGCTATTGAGATGAAGTTCTTAAATAGGAAGTCATCTATCTTCTCTTTTGCATGACGCACACTTTAACTTTTCAATAAAAAAATTAATAAAAGTTTATATTGGGACTCATTTAATAAATTTTGTTGAAGTTCTCTATTGGAGACATAAAGTTCTTATATAAGTACTATATTAAAAAATTATAAATAAGTGACGTGTACATGTGAGACATATTTAAGAACTCATGCACGCTAGTGCAGAAAATACATTTAGCCTCAGTTGTTTTGGACATTTAACATCGGTTATCCGACAATGCTAAATCCCCCGATGCTAAATGTGGGACATTTAGCATCGGTTATTTAACCATTGCTAAAAGTCACATTTAGCATGAGTTATTTAAATAAATTATGCTAAATGTGTTTCATCACAATCTAATGTAGCCTCAAAACAAACATTTAGCATCGGTTGTAGTATAACCGATGCTAGATGTCACTTACAAAAACATTTAGCATCAGTTGTATAGTATAATTGATGCTAAACGTCTCTTACAAGTACATTTAACATCGGTTATACTATACAACCGATGCTAAATGTCTCTTACAAGTACATTTAGCATCGGGTATACTATACAAATGCTAAATGTATCTTACTAGTACATTTAGCATCGGTTGTATAGTATAACCGGTGCTAAATGTCTAATTTTTATTTTTTTTATCCATACCAGTCAACTAATTTATAACAACGCCTGTTGATTATATATAGATAATTCCAATCATCAAAACATAATAAATATATAAAAATACTTCAAATTCCATTAAACTTAATATCTACATTTAGAGAACACAAGTTAAACTACTTAGAAAACAAATAACAATGATGTTTGTTCTACACAAATTTAACTAGTAAATCTAAAATAGTGTATTAACTTGCTCTGCACGAATCTTCAAAAAGAATACCGCCCAACGTGACGAATCTTCATACGTTTTCTTCAATCTCTAACCTCTCTGTTGATGACCCATTTTTTGATGTGTTTGGGATCATATGACTCAAAAGAGACAACGATGAAGTTGGTTCCATGGTGCAGTCTCATTTTTAGTGAAGAAGAGGAAGAGAGAGAACGTGTACTGAAATTGTATAGTGCGAGAAGAAGAGGAAGAGAAGGAGAACATGTACTGAAATCGTAGAGTGCGAGTGCGAGAAGAAGAGGAAGAGATGGAGAAACTGAAATCTTAGAGTTCGAGAAGAAGAGGGAGAGAGAGGTAGTAGCTTAGAGTGTGAGACGAAGAGGAAGAGAGGGTTACTAAGAGAACGCGAGAGTGTACTGGATGGGAAACTTGGGAAAAATAAAAGGTGACTTTTAGCATCGGGTGTTTTAAACAACCGATGGTAAATGTATGACGCAAATACTCTTAACACTAAATTATTCATGTCTAATTCATCTTTATTAAAATATATAATTTTAAGTTTTTTAAAAAAAATTACACCATCGTATATACCATTTGGGGGTGTATATACGACCCCCTAATTTACACATCGTATATACACCCCCACAGACGTATATACGAGTGGCCTACCATAACACCAATCGTATATACGTCCAAAATGGTATATACGATGGCAAAAATCCAAGGGTCGTATATATGTTCAATGAACATATATACGATTGGTATTAATTTTAAAACATTTTTTAAGGGTATTTTGGGGTTTCACTATTATGTGGGGTATGAAAGAACGGGGTGGGGGTACAAAAAAAACTCCTTTTTGTTAGAAGACAAGAATTTTTTTTTGGCAAGAGAAAATAAGAACTTGTACAGCACCAGGTAAGCTGGATTTTCACAACCCCCCAAAAAAATATTAGGTACTATACCCCTTTGTTCTCAAACTCCAATTTTTACCCCTCACAAACTTACCAACCCTCTCTCAATCATCTCAATCTCATATTTCTGTGATCAAGAGTAAGCACAATTTTTAGTTTTTTCCGGAATTACGTTGTGAGGATAAATCTGTATTGAACCATTATCCGAAATTATCATCAAACGGTAATTCCGTAGGTAACTGCTAGTGTATGGATTTGCGAAGGTTAGAACAATTTCCAAATTTATCAATAGGAGATGAATTTGTAGGCTTGTTTTCTCCAGAAACATCATCAGCAATGAATCCGTAGTTGAGAAACTTGACTACGGATTTATCTCCCATTGATAAATCTAGGAATTGTTCAACCCAGAAAGCCTACGAATTTGTCTTGCATTGATAAATCTGGGAAGTTCTCAACCCAGATTGCCACGGATCAATCCATCCAGCATAAATCCGGATTGAGTTTTTAATTATTATTACTTTGTTTATTAATTTGTTTTTTTTGCAGTGGTTTACACTCGAGTCAGGGGCAGAATCCCGCCATGGTCACTTGGTTTGGTATCGAGAGGGCAGTCACCACAGTTAGGTGCAGTGGTGAAGCTGGAGATACTCCAGGGAGTGCTCGCACACAACATAGGATAGCCAAACAAAGACGTGGTCGTGGATGAGTTCGCATTGAACAGCAGCAGGAGGCCAACAAAGTATGATTGAGCATTTTATGAGACTTATGAGCCTGAGCAGTTTATGGGGGAGGAGATTAAGGTTGAGGTTGACCCTGGTGACAATGACCCTATGAAGGCTGACACTGCTGAGGAACCGTGGTAGAAGAGCTAGATCTAGGTCTGAGGAACCACTCCCTATTGAGTAAGATTGATGAACATGTATCATCAAATGCTACAAAACGCATCAAAAAAAAATAGACAAAATTAGAAACAAAACAAACGCGTCGTGTCAGATTTTTTTTTCTTTTTAAAAGAAGATTTATTTCCCTTTTTTTAAAATCACTTTTTTGTCAAAAACCTATTTATTTAAATAGGATTTACTATAATCTACTAAAACCAATAATTTAACCACTATCAATTGTCAAAAAAATGATACCACTAGCAAAAGTTCAAAAACAATTTTTCCAAAAAAAATATGATAATTAAAGCTCATTTACCTTTTTTTGGTCGGCCGAACGGGAGCGGAAATGAGAGCGGCAACGGGAGCGGCAACGGGGTGCATATTTTATATTAAAAATCAATAATCTACACAAATTTTAACTTATTTTTTTGTAAAAAAATCAACAACTACATAAAATTTAGAAAACTAAAATTAAGTTACGTAGAATTTACTATTAAACTACTAAAACCATTTAATACAACCACTACCAATTGTAAAAAAAATAAAATTAAACATACCGCTGGCAAAAATTCTAGAATAACTTTTCCTAAACAAACAATAATTAAATACCATTTGCTTTTTTCTTGTGAGTCAAGCGGGAGCGACTAGTCGACAACGAGCGCAACAACGAGAGCGCCAATGAGAGAGGTAACTGGAGCGCCAACGGGAGCGCCAATAGGAGTGCCAACGGGAGCGCCAACAGGGCTACATATTTTATATTAAAAATCAATATTCTACTCATAAAATTGTAACTTATTTTTGTGTAAAATTAAAATCAATGACTACATAAAATTTAGTAAATTAATATTAAATTATGTAGAATTTACTATTTACTATAATCTACTCAAACTACTAAAATCAATTAATTTAAACACTATCAATTGTTAAAAAAATGATACTACTGGCAAAAATTCCAAAATCATTTTTCTTAAATAAAAACCAATAATTAAATCTCATTTTTTTTTACCCACACAAGAGAAGCAACGACATCACCAATGGAAGCCCCAACGAGAGAGGCAACGGGAGCGCCAACTGGAGTGCATATTTTATATTAATTCTCATTTTCCTTTGTTTTCATTTTTAGAAAAAGATACCGATTTTTTTTTATTTTGTCCAACACAACTATTTTTGGCTCCGTTTGACAAAAAAATAGCGGATAGCAGATGAGCTTATAGCGGATAGTTGATAGCGGACTAGCTAACTGATGACGAATAAAGTGTTTGGTAAAATTAACGGTTGAAGTAGTTAATAAATATAAATGACATTAAAGGACATGTTTAATTAATGGTTAGATTTATTTAATCAATATAAAATACGTTAAAACTAATTATAAAGATATTTTGGAAATAAATTTTTTAAATTTATATTTTACTAGTCTAGTTTATATTGTAATTTGAAAATCTAATTTAAAATACAAAATAAAACAAAAATCACACTTGACGTAATTTATATGCTATAGTCTTGTACGTTAAAAATTGTAAAGGTTAAAATCACAGTTGACGTAATCTAATTTATATGCAAATAGCTTTGTACATTAAAAATTGTAAATGTTAAAAATTAAGGATAAGTATCAAATAAAAAAAATTAAGGATAAGGGTGGAACGCTAAAGAAGAAATGCAGCAAATGATATTAAAATTATATTTTACTTTAATGAGGGTAAGGATGGAATATTATAGGTAAAAATGACTAAAAAGATGAGACGTTATAAGCTCAAACGCTATTTGAAGTAACATTTCAAAAAACATTATAATCTACTCCAGAAACGCTATAAACTACTGCTTGCCAAACAGGTCTAATTTTTCAGATCCGCTATCCGCTAGTCAAATCCACTATAAGCTAACTGATCTGACTTGCCAAATAGATCCTTAATAAATTTGAAATATAGATTTTCATTTTTCTTTTATTATATTTTGTAACTTTCAACGTATTTATCTGCTTTATTAATAACCCGAATCAAATCCTTAAACCTAGACTACTCCCTCCATCCCTCACTGTTGGTTGCCTTGGATATTTTCAGCGAGAAGGGGATAAATATTTTATGTTTTATTATCTGCTTTATAAGTGTTAGTGTGTGCTTGTGGTGTTTATTTGTCATTTTATTTAAACAGACAAAAATAACTACTCACTCCGTCTCAAATCTTTTGATGTTTTAGCTTTCAAATTTTGCCCCAAATTTTTTTATGTTTTACAACCAAATGCATTTAACTATTTTCTTCCAACTTTACCCTTAATAAATCAAGGGACAAATATAATTGAATTTTTAATAGGCCCCAATACCAAAACAAATTATCTCACCACTTATAAATGTAAATTCACACTATCCGATATATTTATGAATTTTTGAATTTCCAAGATTCACACTATGAAAATATAGATAGGACTTGACTTCTTAACTTTTGTAGAAAATATGAAAACCATATCACTTCCGTTTACACATAACGATAGCTATATTAATTGTGGAGAGGGTGAATGCATTTACCAAAGTAAAATTGTGGAGAATTATATTTTATCTAATCTGTTATAAAAGTAATCAAAACTAAAGCAAAAAATGAGAGAAAGAGAGAATTTGGGAGTGTTTGTATTTCTCTTTTCAAGTGTACCTTTACATATGAGAGTGAGCCCTATTTATAGGGTGGGAATTAGAAATTGAGTAGTCACCCATAAAGGCTACTAAACAATGGAGATGATGAGAGAAACTCAATGGACATCCAATATCTAATTTTCATAACACTCCCCCTTGGATGTCCATTGAGGATATGCCTCATTAAAACCTTACTAGAAAAAACCCAGTGGGAAAAAATCTAGTGAAGGAAAAAGAGTACATATATATCCTTTTACAATATTTATTTATTTCTCCCCTCATCCAAACAATCATTTTGAGACTAGCAAGACCAATCTTTTGTACCAAATTGCTCAAAAATCCCGCTGGGAGTGATTTTGTGAAAATGTCCGCAAGATTATCACACTAACGAATTTGTTGAATGCTTATATCACCATTCTTCTCGAAGATCACGAGTGAAGAAGAATTTTGGAAAAATATGCTTTGTTCGATCTCCTTTAATGTAGCCTTCTTTCAATTGAGCAATGCATGCGATATTATCTTCATAGATTGTTGTTGCATCTATTCTTCCTAAGACAAACCACAAGTCTCTTGTATGTGTTGAATCGAGACCTTAACAAAACACATTCCCGACTTGCTTCATGTAGTGCTAAAAGTTCTGCATGATTTGATGATGTTGCTGTTATGGTCTGTTTCACAGATCTCCATGAAATTGTTGTACCACCACAAGTAAACAAGTAACCTGTTTGCGATCTACCATTATGAGGATCGGACAAATAACCTGCATCTGCATAACCTGTTAGCTCTAATTTGGGTACTTTGAAATAAAACAAACCCATATTCATTGTGCCTCTAAGGTAACGAAGTATATGTTTGACTCCGTTCCAATGTCTTCGTGTGGGTGAAGTACTATATCTTGCTAATAAATTAACAGAAAATGATATATCAGGACGTGTATAATTAGCAAGATACCTTAGTGCTCCAATTGCATTGAGATATGGTACTTCAGGACCAACTGGCTCTTCACCCTCCTCTCGAGGTCTAAAGGGATCATTTTCCACATCTAGTGATCTAACTACCATTGGAGTAGACAACGGATGAGATTTGTTCATGTAGAAACGTTTTAATATTTTTGCTACATAAGCCTCTTGATGTACAAAAACTTCATTTTTCAAATGCTCAATCTGTAATCCTAGACAAAACTTTGTCTTTCCCAAATCTTTCATCTCAAATTCTTTCTTTAAGCAATCTATAGCTTTTGGAAGCTCTTCAGGAGTTCCAATAATATTTATGTCATCAACATAGACAAAGAATTATGGCAAATTCTTTGCCCGATCTTTTATAAAAATACATGGACAAATGGGGTCATTTGTGTATCCCTCCTTTAGCAAATATTCACTGAGGCGATTATACCACATGCGTCCAGACTGTTTTAGCCCGTAGAGAGACTCATTCAATTTGATGGAGTAGTTCTCTCGAGATTCAGAGTTATGTGCCTCAGGAAGGTTAAATCCTTCAGGGAGCTTCATGTAAATGTCACTATCAAGCGAGCCAATAAATAGGTCAGTGACAACATCCATCATATGCAAATTAAGCCCTTCATGTGCTACAAGGCTCATTAAGTACCTAAAAGTACTTACATCCACTACAGTGAATATGTTTCATCAAAATCAATTCCGTGTCTTTGCGAAAACCCTCGAGCAACAAGTCGGGCTTTATATCTTGCAATTTCCCCATTCTCATTCCGTTTTTACGCACAAAGACCCATTTGTATCCAACTGGTTTGACACCATCAGTGTTCGGACTCTGAGTCCAAAAACTTTTCGCTTGTAAAGCGAATTTAATTCTAACTTCAATTGCATCTTTCCATTTTGGCCAATTCTCACTTTGTCTACAATCTTTAATGGATTTTGGCTCATGATCCTCATTATCATTCATCAAATTTAGCGCTATATTATATGAAAAAGCATCATCAACATTGACTTCTTGTCGGTTCCATTGTATTCCACTAGTGACATAATTTATTGAGATCTCTTTATTTTCATGAATTTCAGTGCTGATCGACTTCTCTTCCGGGACCGTAATTTCAATTATGTCTGTAGACTCTTTGAGAGTTTCTATATCCTCCTCTGGACCATCTTTCTTTTTAGCTCCTTTTCTTGTTCGAGGATTTTTATCTTTGGAACCGACTGGTCTACCACGCTTCAGGCGCGGTTGAGACTCATTTGCAATATCAGATTGTCCAACAGGGACATCTAATTTTATTGGAGCATTAGCAGCTGGTATATATGATTTGGTTACACCTTTTGGATCAGTAAATGCATTTGGTAATTGATTTGCTAAGCTTTGCAAATGAATTATCCTTTGAACTTCAAGTTCACATTGTTTAGTTCGAGGATCAAGATGAGACAGGGATAATTCATTCCAACTGATCTCTTTTTTTTAGCTGCTTATTCTCTCCCCCTAATGTTGGGAAATTTGATTCATCAAAATGACAATCAAAGAAATCGAGTCAGAAATGAATCTCTTGTTGTTGGTTCAAGATAATTTATAATAGACGGAGATTCATATCCAACATATATTCCCAACCTTCTTTGTGGACCCATCTTGGTGCGTTGTGGTGGAGAAATTGGAACATACACCGCACAACCAAAAATTCGAAGATGAGAAATATTTGGTTATTGACCAAAAACTAATTGTAAAGGGGAAGAGTCATGATAACTAGTTGGCCTGATGCGAATCAAGTTTGCAGCATGCAAAATTGCATGTCCCCCAAGTGGAAATTGGAAGTTTGCACCTCATGAGAAGTGGTCTTGCAATTAACTTTATATGCTTAATAAATGATTCTGCAAGTCCATTTTGTGTATGTACATGTGGTACAGGATGTTAAATGTCAATTCCAATGGACGCACAATATTCATTAAATGCTTGAGATGTAAACTTAGCAGCATTATCAAGACGTATTTTCTTGACGGGATAATCAGGGAAGTGAGCTCTTATTCGAATTAGTTGAGCTAGCAATCTCGCAAATGCTTGGTTGTGAGTTGACAACAAGCAAACATGTGACCATTTTGTCGATGCATCAATTAAAACCATAAAATATCTAAATGGTCCACACGGTGGGTGTATTGGCCCACAAATATCACCATGTATATGTTCTAAAAAGTTAATTATTTTTTCCAAAGTATGTCTTGTTATATAGAGATATTCAATATCTCCTTCATCTCTTGTTTCAATATGATATCCATTTAGACGGATATCTTTGAAACTTAATAAATTTCTACTAGACTTAGGGGAATATAATGCATTTTCAATGCGTAAATATGTTCCCCGAGATAATAGTATATTAGCTCTTCCGGAGCCTTCAATTATCTTTGAAGAGCCAGATATGGTACTAACGTCGGTTTTTCGCTTTACTAAATAAGAGAAATATTTTGCATCCTTTAAAATTGTATGGGTAGTTCCGCTATCAACGAGACACATATCTCCATTATTTATGCTAGTGTCAATACTCATTCTATCCAAAGAGAAAGAAAAAAATGATAAGAGATAAGCATGAGAAGGAATAACAAATTTATGATTGAATTATTTGAACATAATCTATGGAAGTTGAAAACACTCATATATAAAGCTATATTATTATTAGCATAGGAAATGCAAAACATTTTATTATCATAGGAAATTCAAAGACATTTTATTATTTTATTATTTAGGAAAAACTACTTCTTGACTATACTTCCATCCACAATAACATGATCATTGTTTCCATCAAGGTCAACAAAAGAAACCATAGAAGAAATCAAGAACATCCAAATGAGTAGCATCTGTATTACCATCATTATATTAATTGATTGTTGATAGACATCGGCAAGATGTTTTTTTTGTGTACGACATGCAGGTACGACTCCAATGACCTTTGCCTCCACAACAGTAGCGAATATTTTCATTATTTTTGCTACTCTGCCCATCTTTGTCATTCTTTTCAATATTTTCCACTTCTGGTGGAAAAAAAATGTGTTCTTCGAATTTTCACTATTCGAATTTTTTTCTATGATCAAGATAATGATCAATATCGCGATCAAATATTTGTCAATAGTGATCGTGTGTCGCTACATTCACTTCTGGGAATAAAACATTACTAGTGGAACAACATGCCTCATGAATTTGGATCAAAAGTTAATTATTTTGTTATCGTGTGTTGTCACATCCACTTCTGGGAATGGACCATCAAAGTTTGATTGATTTTTCCTTGTGCATAAGAACATAATGGAAACAAATTTACCATAAACATAACAAATTCCAAAAGCCTGCCAAAATTTGTGCATCTACCATAAGGTCAACACATAAGGGATCTATTCAATCAACATATATATAAACAAAACACAAGCTATTATGTGAAAGTTGTATACCGTATATCAAGCCCATCAAACACTACTACATATATTTATCTGATCTCATAGATAAATAAATCTAGAACTAACTAATTTTGCGTACAATGAATCTGGACAGAAGAGTCATGTATCTTTTCAAATCTTTCCAATAATAGGCCAACAATATGGAAACATATAAAAACTAATAATTACAGTGATAATTATAAAACTAAAAGATAAACTATGCTACAAATTAACACCTTTGGCATACTAAAGGACAAACTATTTCTATAAGTTAACACCTTCAGCAAACTACATAGCAAAGAAAAAAAACTTTAAACGAACAGAATGAGAGATCAAAAGTTTTAATCATTTAAAAAAATAGAGGATCAAATTGCAAGAGATAAACTATGCAATCCAATATAAACTTCACATTTTTTTCAAAAAAAAACTGATATTAGAGATAAGGATCATATAGAGTCTCCACAAAGGTCGAAAGCATAGATATATACAGGTTGTCCTAATTGATTCTATTTACTAAAATATATTATATATTTGAATGGATTTGAGACAAACAGATTTCCAAACACACTAGTTTTTATTTACAACTTTTATTCAAAAACTTGGTAACGGGTACAACACAAAATTATATAGATATCATCTAATCATGAACCAGATTCTTAAACATACCAAATAGTATCAAACAAGAACTAAAATTACCTTAAGATGTTAGAGCTTCGTGCTGATAACGTGTTATAAAAGTAATCAAAACTAAAGCAAAAAATGAGAGAAAGAGAGAATTTGGGAGTGTTTGTATTTCTCTTTTCAAGTGTACCTTTACATATGAGAGTGAGCCCTATTTATAGGGTGGGAATTAGAAATTGAGTAGTCACCCATAAAGGCTACTAAACAATGGAGATGATGAGAGAAACTCAATGGACATCCAATATCTAATTTTCATAACATAATCAATGTTTTTTTTTATTTCATGTGTCATTTGTTGAAACATCAAAAGATTTGAAACAGAAGGAGTAATACCTAAGCCAATGTAATAAATATTTGATTGGATTATGACTGTCTTGCAAATAAATCAGTGTTTTAAAAACCGAACCAATTGAAACGGCTCAATTGGTTAAACCATTATCTGACACTGTCTCCAATTCTGTTATTTGAGCAGTTCGATCTTGGTTTCATTCAGATTCGAGCAATTTAAAGTAGTTGAACCATGACTAAGGTTGCATTGGTTCAATGTCCGATTCGATTTTCAAAACATTAATATAAACACATGTGATCCAATTCGCTGCTTTAACCCCGACTCCCTAAGCATGTAGATGATTTTAGCCAGGAAGTATGAACATGCGCAACTTGTGATAAGAAAACAGATAAGGTTTGTACTAGGTTATTCAGCATGTTATGTAGGGAACTCTAGTCCCTAACATGTCCTAACATGCCCATTTGCACTCCCACACACTATTTATTTTAGTCATTGTCTATTTATTTGAGAATTAAACCGGGTTACCTTACTCACAATGATTGAATCAAATTATTTCAACAAAAGTTACATTGAAAACTTAGCCACTCAGTTCTATTTCTCTATTTCTCTAAATGAAGTAATCCACAAACATGATTACTTTCAAGCAAAGCAATCGAATACTTAATTGAACTTACCAAAAGAGATGGTGGGAGTAGTATTTTTTCAATACGCCATCCAACTTACTACAAACACCTTTCTCTATTTATTTATTTTTGGTCCAAAAACACCTTTCTCTAGAAAGTGCACCATTTCAGTCGCACACTTTTATAATCACCAAGTGCCCCTTTCCACATAATTCCAACATCGTTAGCACTCTAATTTCTTCTACAAAACCAACTCCGTCGATGAATGTTGACTCAATTGATAAGAAGTTGATTCATTTTCTACAATAGTCTGGGTTCAACTCCCACTGTCAGCGTGAGAATCTCTTTAGTGGTTAATTTGTAACTACTTTTATAAGCTTCAAAGAGCTGTGAGGCCTATCTTGACACTGGTGAATCTTCAGAGCCCAACTCACCTAAATTTATGTTGCTAAAATAAATGAACCCCTTTTATTAAAGTCATGTTTATTGCCATTGAGAGCGTATTTTTCTAGCGTGTTTTAGTTTCGGTGCATTCAACCTCTTGAAAGCAGGGCCGTGCATTGGGCCGGTTACCCCATGCTACCGCACAGAGCCCAAGCCCAATATCACCTTTTTAGGGCCCCAAAAATATTATGTTTGTATATATACATATTTACTATTCGAATTACAATACTACCAAATTGGGATTGGTTCAGCGGTTGTTATTTTGCGACTTACCGTGTGCGAGTTCAAATCCCTTTGGAGAGATTTTAGTATTAAAATTCGCTGTTCAAAAAATTGAATTAAATTTTTCGGAAAAAACAAAAATCAGGATTCAATCCCAACACCTTCCACTAATTAGCTAACACCTTAATCATTACACTGTGAACACTTTAATATTTAGTTGTGAATAGTTTTATATATTCATTCATATAATGAGGGGTCTAGTTTTTTTAAGTTTGAACAGGGTCCCCAAATTGGGACGACCCTGCTCGAAAGCAAATAGGTATTACCAAATTTCTTCCATGTTTCTCTCCTGTTACCAAAAGGAAAAAAAAAACTCAGAGTCAGATGCTGACTTTCTACCCTTAAGTGCCTTAATTAACACAGAGAAAGGAACCAAATCAAGTTTATTGAAACTTCTTAAGGCCCCTTTCTTCCCAACTTTTTTCTTTAAATTGGATATATTTTGCGCGAAATTGCATAAATTAGCCCCTCGAGTCGGATAGGACCACAATGGGTGGCAAAACTCATCCTCAAGAGTTTTAACGTTCCTGAATTTCTAGTACTCGATTTGAATCCAAAACCTTGGTTAAGCTAGAAAAGACCCAAATCATCTCATGCAAAAGCTCTTAGGTAACTTATTTCCAACTTCTTGCCTATTTGTAGCTAAAAAAATTAAAATAATAATTGAACATATGTTACGGTCACAACTAGCTCTGACCTAGTCTAGTGTCAAGCTCCCTTGGAAACCCAGTGCAACGACTCGACCGACCACTATCGCGGTAGGCTAGGAGTTGAGCTCTCATAGACAACTCGACCCCAGAAGAATGATAAGGTAAACTGCAGCAAATACCGAGTCCATGCATGGGGAGGTCTTCGAGCTCTACTTCGTGTAGATCTCCTTGGAATGAAACCCTACTTCCGCCCCTCTTCTACCAAACATGCTAAACAAGCAACGACGCTATCGTGAGTAGATATTTCGCCATGATTGCATTAACTGGTCATGCAGTAACTTCCGCCTAAAGAAGTAGAGACCACCAGCAACTAGGGTTCGCTTTTGGGCTCCTAGTCTTAGAATGTGGTTTAGCCTAACTCAATCCCACAAAATCGGCTTGTAAGGTGGTGGTTGCCTCTTCATTCTGGAATGTATTCTATACATAGGGGTTCTCACCCCACAAATATGTTATGCTTTTCAACTTAGACTAAAATCCTGATATTGTTGTCCTCTTATCTTAACCCTATTACTAACTTAGGCATCAAAGTGTCTTTGCAATGACATCTCCCAGCATGGAGACGTGAAGCCATCAATCATTGTACGTGGAGGAGAGTCACCGTTGTGCAGATTCCAACATCAACAACATCTATATCTATATACCATCTATAATTTGTTTCATAAATTAAAAAAAAAAGGTATGGTAGTAGTATATTTTACCCTAGTAATTACTATCTATATCAGTCAATTTTGTTTCTGCCTAGATGACAAACAACGGAACCATAAAACAAACACCCTTCCCTTTCGGTGGGCCTGTTTTCTATTGTCATAGAGCGATCTTGTGACTTCTTGATAGTAAGAGTTTTTATCTTTTCCCCCGTCTCATTCTGATAACTTGCTTGTCCGAAACATTTACAATGCAACAAGAATACAAGATATAGGTTTTTGTCCATGTCTCCAAAACTTCCTTACTCTCACCCCGTGACTTGACTAACTGAGTCAACTTGTTTGAAGAAACTGTTACTAAATGCCATTAGTGGCAGTAGCATAATTGTGATCTTGAGACCTTGATTAGAGTTACCCTTAATTAGCCAATCACCTTCTCCCTCTGATCCCTAGCTATTGATTGTCGTGGAGTAAGAACTAATTTTCACTCAAAATAAAAAAGATAAATGGGGTGAATGCAATAATTTATGCTGCATTACTACCGTTGTATATAAAAGTAAAACCACTAACTACAATGACTATGATCTTATGAATTGACTCGTGAGGGATCTACCCTCACTTAATTTGGCATTGTTTAACTTCTTTGTCGGTAAGTATTCAGAAAAGATAATATTGCTTTGGCTACATGCAACGTTTAGTAAGTAGGGCAGGTTCTTGGATTGGAATGCTACTGTACATTTTGCAAGTAGGGCATGTTAGAGCTGGCCAAACAAGAAAAGAAAATATCGTAACCCCGAAGATAAATAAAAACGAATAATAAGGAACCCACTGCTTTACTTTACCTCACACGTGAAACAAAACGTTTACTTTTTAAATAATAAAAAAAAGATCATGCTCTTTTATCTCAATGATCAGAAAGGAAGAACACAAAAAGAAATTAATGAATATATTCATTCATGTGCAGTAGGTCTTTCTCGGGAATCACTCTTAGTATGTTTAGATAGAGTATAATTTAGGAGTAAATGTAATTTTTGAAAGAATTTCGAGTTTTGAATTAGAATAATTAAATTCGATCCCTCCAAAAATTACATTTTTTCCTAAAAATACTTCATCCAAGGATACGGTAGTAATGGGATCATATCATACTCTATTTGGAAGGGATCATATCATACTCTATTTGGAAGGGATCATATCATACATACTCATTTACATTTATGATATGATATAATTAAACTCCCTCCAAAAATATAAATGAGTTTACTTTTATATCATATGATCCCTTGATTAGAGTTACCCTTAATTAGCCAATCACCTTCTCCCTCTGATCCCTAGCTATTGATATCATACTCTAATTCCTCAAAAGAAAAGGGATCATATATATCATACTCTATTTGGAATCAATATACTTTTGATGAAATAATGACTAATAAAGTATATTATTTTGTAGCATTTTGAAGAAAAAAGAAAAAGAAACTAAAAATTTATATACTTATCTTATGCCTATAAATTAATAAATCAATAATTACTACTTCAAAATACAAAAAACGGAAATTTTTTCATCCATAGTAGAGACTGGATTAGAAAAATATTAGATAGAGACGGAAATCAAATTTTGCAATTCAGAGACAAAATTTTCGGTCTCAAACAAATTTCATCTATAAATCCGTCTCTAATTGGTCAAATCAAAATTTAAACAAATTAAACTTTATTTAGAGACCAAAATTAGAGACAGATATCCCCATGTCAAAGTGATTTTTGTCTCTATTTTCGTCTCTTCTTTTTTTATAAGCTATGTAGTGGGGGAGGAGAAATGTTAGTTTCTCGGGTTTGAACCCAAGAGCTTACTTGGCAGAGCTTGACGATATTTTTGTAGGGGCTAAAATCACTACAACAGAAAACGCAATAGGTAGCGCTTTTTTTGGCCCTTTGGTAGCGCTCATGAGCGCTCCTAAACCGTGCGCTCCTGTTGCCAAACAGCCAAAGGTAGCGCTCAAAGCGCTACCAATGAACAGAGAAGAGTAGTGCTTTTTAGACTAAGCGCTCCTTATTTTGAGATGCGCTTAGACCAAAGGGCGCAGTTATAGAAAGCGCTCCTTATTCCTACACTCAAGAGTAGCGCTTCTGGCCACAAGCGCTCCTTATCCCAATATGCGCTAGTACCAATGGTAGCGCCTTTTAAACGAAGCGCTACCTATGCCTATTTTTTTTAATTTTTTTTTCTGTTTTTCTTAGCTCCTGCTCATAATCATCAAGCAACAATACCAAAGAAACAAACAACAAATTCCAAATCAAAACCCATATTTCAAATCAAATTCCAACTAATTTATAAATCCACCAAAATTACATAAATCATCATACACTAGAAGATGAATGTCAACATAGACAACAACAAAAATTACAACATATCCAATATTTACATCAATTTCGATTTTGAATGAATCAAACCGACAACATGACGACACCAGTCTTCTTTGACCTCTGTAAGTTCCTCATCAAAAAATGGAGTTCCAACAATATCAGAAAATGGAGGTCCTCATACAGTGTCACCATTGATGTTTCTGATATCTGCTTCTTCTTGCAGTGATAGAGCAAGCTCAAGTTGCAACTCCACTTCACCAATTATCGGTCGTTGATTTGGATCAAACTTCAAGCATCTTTCTCGACATCCACAAATACTTCCCAACACTCCGGTGAAATCACTAACACACACCCATCGAGAACTGCAAAAGGGTGCATTCTCACGATACCATATTATCTCAGAAAGAAGGGCTTTATTAAGTTTTCTTAAAATCTAAGAAAAAGACAGATATCTTGATAATCTAATTTGTGGAAAATGATAGGAAGAAACCGAATAAAATAAATATCATTGAAAAAGCGGAGAATGGGAACACTGCGTATTTTGATGGGATTGAACTCGAGGAAAACACGAATATGCTTAAATATAAACATCTCAGTAACTATGAATCAACTTTCGTTAATAGTTACCTATCATGACGATTTTTTGTTTTCCACCAATCAATCTGCGAAAGACAAGTAACTCGGATCAAAAGATTCTTAGAGATGATATCAATAAACTAAGATAGAATATTCGGTTCTGCTTTAAGCGGTAGATGTAAAGACACAAGTCAAGTTACGCTGAGGATTTGCAATATGGAAAAATACCGATAAGCGATAACTAATACTACTGTAACAAAAAAGTTCAAATATTTGATAATATACATTTTGATTTTATTTTTCATTCAGTGGTTTGTAGCTCAAGGATTTTAAAGCCAAAAATCAGTTAAAGTCTAGAAGCATTTGTAAAAGAGATAGATTCCTTAAAGCTTTAATTGAACTATCAGTAATATAAAAGTATTTGATAAGATACACATTAATGCATTAAAGGAGTTTTCAAGACAAAATAAGAGGCAATTAGCATGTCAAGACAAGTTCAAAAGCTATTGGAATAGATACAACACAATGGTAAATATAGAAACTGTATGAAGTGAGAGGAGTGGTATTATACTGAGAGAAGCAAACATTGATTCTTATACATGCCCATGGAAGGTCAAGAAATAGGACTGGAAGTAAATTAAAGATCACGTAATCACATAAAGTCACACAATTTTATGATTCAATGGCTCATGACCAATCATGTAAAATTTAATGATCAAGATTTCCTCTCGTGCTATATATCACTCCTCTCATTTGATATACTCCCACCCACACTCCAAAGACACATACACCGGTATGTCAAGCAATGAGATGTTACCCCTAACTTTGTAATAGTCGAGTGAGTTTGCTATCTCGATAAGGGGCGTGTGCACCCTCCTTTCACTTTTTCTCATCTCGGCAAAGACACTTATGACATTACCAAGTGCAAGAAGACCTCTTTTGATGTGTATGCCTTTTGACAAGAAAAAGATAACGTCATTACGATCCTTATCGACATCATTTTAAATAATTAAAACATCTGCGGTGTGAACATTTCAAAACAAAAGTATACTATAAGTATTTGGGTTAATCGTGTATTATCAACCTTCGTTTAAACGAAGACCATCGTAACCAGTTCTTTTTTAGCTCATTCGAGATCCAAATAGATCTACCAAATGGAGCTTTGTTGAAAGGTATTCTTCACCCATATCCTCATCCAGAAGAGTCATTCTTTGGGAGAAAATTGAAATGGAGTTTGCGCATTTGTTCTAATGTAATTGTGAAGATGGCATGTGATCGACTAAGACAAGCAAAATGGGAGCCACAAATTCATGGATTATAAATATTAAATCTAGCGGAAACCATAAACGTAAGACTTTTTCATCATTCAAAATCTTTAGCATGAGTAAAGACTCCAATGGAAATTACAATAAAAGCTAAAATTACCCTTATAAGGGAAGAGATAATCGGTAAAAGAAACAATGAAAAAACATCTTCAAGAAAAACCCGATGCAAAGAGAGCACTCCAACCAAATTATTGATTATTGATAAATACAAATAAGGAAAGAAAATATTTGTTATTTTCTATGAGGTTGATCCCAGCTTATCTTTCCCTTCAATTGAGATTAATGCCATTTAGAAACATATTCTCCACTTCCTCACAAAAAAAAAAACAAAGAAACATTTTCTAACCTGAAGTACCCAAATACAAAATGACAGCAATGAAAATTGTTTATTTATTTGGTAATTTAGGAGGACTATGAAGACTAAGAATTCATTATTTTACTTGGATTGATTGTTCATATTTGTACTTCCTGTTGCCTACTTAAAGAACCTGCTCCAAGCAAGCGGACATCTCCTTTAATGTACTTACAACAACTTCGCTCGACCACGCGGTGTTATTACTCCACTTGATGTTTCCCGAATTTGTATTGGTGACTTCCCCGGAACAGTTACTTTTCTTGAATGGCCATTAGAACTAGAGTTATCTGATTTTCCCATAGCTACCATATCCAACAAGTCCTTACCTCTTCCTTCAAAATCTTCAAAACCAAAAGCACAAATAAGTCCTTCATAAAACATCGGTACAATTTTGAAAAACAATGTCATATCACGAGATGCACAACTAGCCAATTTTAAAATTGTTTCAAAATAAATCGCTCTGTGGAATGTCCATTTCGCATGGAACATCCATGGTTCAAAATTAATAATAAACCAACATCTGTAAATGTTTGTGTAAGTGAGCATATGCGAGACTAGCAACTAGATGTACCTCAATGAAGGAGACATGCAACTGAAATTGTGCATTTGATGCTTTAGTGTTTCAATCTTCTTTGAACAAGGCATTCATAACTGAGGAATTAATCCAGTCCCACTATTGTCACTTTGAGCGCCTTCCATGGTATATGTTTTCCCGCATCCTCATGCATTGCAAATAAAAAAATGATGAAACAGAATGACTTTTTAAACTTTGAGTACATGATATGCAAGATGAACCTAACTCGACCATAAGCAAATCTGAGTAGCATTGAATCCTTGAAATAACCCATCAACCATGGAGCAACGCATTCCTCAAACATTTCAAATTGAAGGAGATCCACCATTTCCATAAACATGATCAAATGTAAGGAATAAGACCCAATTTGAACCTGGTCATTTAAATACCGCAATCAGATGTTATATTTTCATTTCTCAAACATTATCAAGGTAATACCTTTGCATATGTATCTGTCAAATTTTATATTTACATATCTCAAAAATTAGTGAATATCTATTTGGCCTTTCACCATAGAAAGCATATAATTCAAATTCTGCTACAATTCATGTAATATTGTAACTCTATAGTTTCAATAATTCAATGTGAGTAAAATAAAGAAGAAGAAGAATTAAAATTGCAAAAAACCACCACTTTTATTTGTAATTCTCATTTTCATTTTAATATACCTCAGTCAGATCCCAACTACTGGTTTCTATGATTACTTATATTATAAGTGTTGTTGTTACCTGAAATAAGGAGCTCAACACACTATCTCTCTCTCTCTTCGTATCTCTACTGTAAAATCGGCGGCGTCGTCGTTGGCGAGGAGTGCGTATATCGTCAGCGAGAACCTCAAAATCAAACACGACAGTCTCGGTCACGGTCAGAATCACTTTTATGCATCCACGGGAAGGAACCACAACCAAATCACTCGATTATTGAATCTATCATGAAAAAAAAACACTTAAAAGCAGAATCGAGACAAAATGAAAGGTAAATAACACAAAAATCACACTTACAATAGTTGGTTTTGGGGCGAAATCAACGACGTCGACCTAGAAACCAACAACCCACAACCACGGAAGAGTCACGATGAATGAAGCTTCTTTGGATCGTTGTTGGTTTTGAAGCGAAATAACACTTACGAGAATCTGAATGAAGCTTCTTTGGTTCGTTGTTGGTTTGTGGGTCGTTTGGTTTCGGGTTGTTGGTTTCGGGTCGTTTGGGTTTCGGGTTACGAGTGAGAGGGTGGAGAGTGATGAGCGGCTTCTTTGGTTTGTTTCTTGGTTTGGGTCATTTGGGTTTTCGCAAGGAGAGAGAGTTTCTTTGGTTTAGGGTTTCGATCGTGAGAGAGAAGAGAGCGGAGAAAGAGGCGCTGGGTTTGCTTCGTGAGAGAGAAGAGAGACGAGAGAATAGACGCTGTTTGGGTGAAAAGGAAAATAATATTTTTTTAGCAAAATTATTTTGACAATAAGGGCGCTTTATTCCCTAAGCGCACCTATAGCAACTCAGTGTTAAGCAAAGGGGCGCTTCTTTTCGGCGCACCTATAGTTATTCCGTGTTAAGCAAAGGGCGCTTCTCTTCTAGCGCACACCTATGGTTATTCCGTGTTAAGCAAAAGCGCACCTATGGGTTGTTCTATTTCTAAATAAGGAGCGCTTTTTCAAAAGCGCTACTAATTGGTGCGATCTTTTTAACAAATCATTTGTAGTGAATATTTAACTAATATACACATGTTAAAATTAACAAATTAATTTTTAATTTTATAGAAAGGTCTCTCTCTCTCTCTCTCTCTCTATATATATATATATATATATATATATATATATATATATAAGAAATTACATTACTAAAAGAAATCCAAAAGTTTTAGAAATGTGGCCCCTACCCGATCCATCAAAATCTCCGCTCACTTCTATCGCCATACTTGTTTGGCTTCCGTCTCATCATGCAACTTATCCTCCTCCCGTTGCGCAGAAGTTGCTTTGTCCTCTCTCTCGTCTTGCATAGCTTTTCATTTTCCCATCATGCAGCGCTAGCTCTGTTTCTCTACTGCGTAGAAGCGTATATCATCTTAAAGTCGCCGTGTGTAGAAGCAAATCTTATTGCAAAATCTCTAGCTTTGAATTTTTAGATGCAATTCCAAATTATCATATTAGGTAATTTATTTTCATAGTTATGTATGTTATAATTTTTAAGATAGGTAGTATGTTTACACGATGAATATCAATAAGAAAATATAATATGTGTGTGTTGATGTTGGATTTTGCACAATGGTGGTTCTCCTCCACATACGGTGGTTACTGCGACAGTTGTTGGCTTCGTGTCTCCACGACGGGAGGTGTCCCCTTGAAAGACACACTGATGTCTAAGTTAGTATTAGGACTTTTAGATAGGAGAGCAAATAAACTGAGATTTTTCTGCTGAATTTCCCTTACCAGACCTGAGGGTGAGAACCCTTATATATAGATGGTCCATCAAGGGTTATTGGGGTCCAAGGGGCAACCCTAGGCCTATGCTGCTTGGAGCGTAAGTCACTGCTAAGGTAGTAATTAGCATTGTGGTGAGATCTTCGATCATTAGTGAGTTATTGCTTGTTCAACAAGTTGGGAGGAATTAGGGTTAGTTCTGACCCCTTTGCGAGTGTGAGTCTGGTTCTAAGGTGCTACTTAGGGTAGACCGGGGAGACCGTCCATGGACTCAATATTATGTTGACCTGCTGATCAGAATATCCATGAGAGGTCGTTCCTGTCATACCCGTGTAAATGGTCAGATTTTGTTTACTCGAGGACTTTCGAAGGAGCTCAACACTAGATTAGGTCAGAGCTAATCGTGACAGTAACAGTGTGTATATATTATACCAATGTATAAAAAAAGAACAATGTTATTTGGACAATTTTGTTAGACAAAAGTAAACAAACACTGTTCATAACACACACAATTAACAAGTTTTTAGACCATTTAAATGCCAACCTCGCTTTTCACGGTTTTGAGGCGTATAAAAACTTGGTTAATTGATCACTTGGTTAAATGGTCTAAAAACTTGGTTAATTGGTGTTGTAAGTTGGTGTTTGTCTACTTTTGTCTAACAAAAAATGTCCACATAACATTTTTGATAAAAAAAACTATTTACATTACAAAGATAAAGGATTGAAACAAATGTGATTTTTTTAATAAAAAAAAGTAGATAAAACTATTTATATTTATTATTTATTTATTAACTCAATATATTTTATGATAGTAATAAATAATAATAATAATAATAATAATAATAATAATAATAATAATAATAATAATAATAATAATAAGGTAAATTCTTAAGTACCCTTGGGTACTGCACCTTAATAAGGCAAAACGTGGTGGTTTTTATTGTTGACCAAATAAAAGTGATGACTTTTTTTTACCAAGTGTAATATGCACCGAGAGCACACTTTGGGTGCAGTACCTAAATTTATGTTTTTTTGAAGCAGTACCTAAATTTATGTTATGGCTACCTTATTTGTCAAAAAAAATAATAGTAATATAAAGCATTTTGTCGTATACCAAAATGAAAGAATTTTTTCGAAGGCTGATAGAATTTATCCTTATATTTATTATTTATTATTTATGAAAGCAAGAAATAATAATAGTCGTAGTAAAACAATGTCGCCGCCACACCGCATGGTAACAATTCAACCATGCACTTCTTCTAGGACCACTGTGATTTCATTTTCATCGCCGCTGAAAATGCCTACCACATGCAAAAAAAAAAAAACTAAGCACTCTTCTGGCAACTTTGAGGCCGAAATCCAAACCTATCATTTTCCAAATCATACTCAACGTAATAATTCTGTTGCTGATAGTTCCCCAATATAATCGCCGGACCACCGCCACTCGCCGGAGCAGCAACTCCATCAGAAACAATAGTTAAACACGCAACCTTCGAATCTTCAACCAATGAAAAATAATTCGTAAGTGGCAACGTCATTTTAGCGCCGCCTTTAAACTGAAAAGTCAATTCCGGAAACGGCACCGTTTCAACTCCGGCAAAATCAAAACAGAGACCCAACCCCGTTGTTTTTTCAATGTCCTTCGCTCTCGTGAAATTCGCTAATTGCTTCACAAACACTTGTTCCACTAGTTTAAAGATTGGTCTCTCCATGAAAGTGAACGTTGAACCTGAATCTACAATAGTGCCGCCATTGCCGTTGGAACCTGGTTCTAATAACTCTACCGGAATCTTAACCCGTTCACCGCCGACGATGACTTTTCGAAGACTCAAATAATAGTATTCAAGGAATGCTGTGTTATTCGTGAACTTGTTCCGGCTAAACTTCGTGTAACTGAGACCGTTACTTTTTGTATCGCCGGTGGAAGTTATCTGCAAAACGAGATCACTGTTTTCCGGCGAGTCATCGAATTTATGTGAAAGTAAGCAATAAGAGAATCTCTTAAGACCCATTTGAGAAGGAAGAGAATCCAATCCACGACCAAATCCTGCGATCCCGGAAGGTTGTCGGGAAGAGATAATAGAACAACCAACGAGAAAATCGGGAATAGTTTTTCCCGGTAAATCGAGATTATCCACAATTAAAACACCAGCAGTGGAACCTAAACCATATTGAACTATATAAGCAGGGCAAGTGAAATTACAGTTCTGGGTTTGAGGATTACAACCTCGGCAACGAGATTGAATGTTGGAGCCAAAAAGCCAGCCACATTTGTCGTTAGTGCAACCGACGAGTTTGATAGTGGAGGAGTTTTTGGGAATGAAAGTTGGGATTTTTGTTGGGTCAATGTTAGGGAAATTGCAATTGGAACAGAGGTAACGAGAGGAACAGGGGAACCAGACAAGGCTACTACCGGTATCTAAGACGAAGGAGGATGTTTGAGGTGGTGTACCGAAGTTGAGATCTATGGAGTAACCACCGTAGGATTTGGAGAGAATTGGTGTGTTGATTGGGGAAGAGGAAGGGGAATTGTGTTTTGATTTGTGGGTTTTGAGGTGGTGAGCTCTGGTTAGAGAAGTTGAAGCTATGGATTTGAGAGTTTGGAGTAGATCTGAAGATGAGGAGGAAGGGGATTTTGTGAATAAAGGGGAAAGGGAGAGGGTAATGGTTTTGGGGTTTGGGTTGGAGGAAGAAGAGAATGTTAGGAGAGAGAGAAGAGAGAGTATGAAGAGAATGTAAGGAGGATTGGCCATTGAAGATAGATTGATTCTGAGTTTGTGTGAGTAGGGTTGAGAATTGGGATAGAATGAATGGAATGAAAATGGTCCTATTTCTAGTTTTAGTGATTTATTATTTTTATAAAAACATCAGCACCCCCCTAACGGGCAAATGGAACGTGGGTACTTGGGTTTGGGACAATTATATTATTATATTTACATAATATAATTGACTAAGCATAGTAAAGTATAAGTACAGTATGCTTAGTAAATTATTTTGGATGAGATAGTCAATTATGTTGAATGAGATGGTGGAGTTTCTTTCAGCTTAACTAAAGTTTGGGATCGAATCTAGTATTGAGTATGTAATAGTGTTAAATCCCTTGAGTGAGAGTTTTGCCGCCCATTGTAATTCTACTCGACTCAAGGAATGTCTCTACCGTTATGCGTAAAGGATACTCACTTTATAAAAATAGTATAAGTTTTGCCGCCCATTATAAGTATGCCATTGTAAAAAAAATTTCCACCATTTACCAATATACCCCTCATTTTGTATTCAACTGTTTACTAATATACCCCCACTCTATATTTTTGGACCGACATACCCTCACTCTATATTTTGTACCCCACCATTTACTAATATACCCCTCATTTCGTTGACTATAAGCATTTTGGTGGGAATTTTTTTTCCACCATTTACCAATATACCCCTCATTTTGTACCCCACTGTTTACCAATATACCCCCACTTTATATTTTTGGACCGACATACCCCCACTCTATATTTTGTACCCCACCATTTACCAATATACGCCTCATTTTGTACTTTACATTTGTTACCAATATACCTCACTATATATTTTTGACCGACATACCTCGACAAATTTTTTATTTGTCCAACACTCTTTTTTTTATTATTATCTCTCTTAATTAATACACAATCGTTGACTTCCCCACTTTTGGTGGGAAAAAATTTATTCCCAACATTTACCAATATACCCTCATTTTGTACTGCACTTGTTTACTGCAATATACCCCCACTCTATATTTTGACCGACATACCCAATGAATTTTTGTCCAACACATTTTTTTATCCACTTTTGGTGGGAAAATTTTATTCCCACCATTTACCAATATACCTCATTTGTACCCCACTTGTTTACCAATATACCCCACTCTATATTTTGGGACCGACATACCCCACTCTATATTTTGTACCCCACCATTTACCAATATACCCTCATTTTGTACCTCACTATTTATCAATATACCCCCACTCTATATTTTTGGACCGACATACCCCGACAAATTGTTTTTGTCCAAGACTTTTTATTATCAAAATGTACCCTCTCATTTTGTACTTTCACTGTTTACCAATATACCCCCACTTCTATATTTTTGGACCGACATTGTTGTCTCATCCCACCAAGCGGCTTGTTGCCTCTTCGTCTTATTCGTATTTTTATACCCCACTATAAAATGTTGATATTTTTCAAAACTACATCCAGAGCTCATTAATCACCTCTCCGTGTATCGCATGCGGTAATCGCCCTAATGTAATGTAATGTAAGATGTAAAACATCTACATCTACATCTACATTTAGTCATTTACACATGGTTGATGATATTGGATTTTTTCAATTCTAATATTTTCTTACACTTGCAGTGATACAGACAACTCGGGAGGTGCAACTAGTGTATTGGGCTCAACCACTGAGGCCCAATCCACTTGATGGCTCAACCGAGTTGAATGAACCCCTTTGCTTGCTTGCAGTGCATGCGGAACCCAAAACCCGTTTCAACCGAGCCACGCGGATCTTCACTTGACCCTTGAATATAGTCACTTTCTTCACTCCTCTCACAGGTTATTCAAGAATCTCACTCTCTCTCTATCTCTTGAAACTCCGTTCCTCTCTCTTTCTCCTCTCTCGAAACTCTGCAAAACCCTAGCAAGATTTGAGCTCTCACTTCGTGATTGAAGCTTGGATCTTGCTGGGTCTTGGCTTATGATGATTGTTGATGATGATTCACTCAAAACCCTCCGGTTTCTACGATGAATCTTGCAACTTTGAAGCACTCGAACTCCTCTTCTCACTTCGCGATAGAGTTTCACTTTACGAAACCCTAATCTCCTTCCGATAGGTTTGATTCTTCTAATCAGACCTTCAGACCAGTCCTTGAGGTAACGATCTCCTATTTCCCTTGATTTAAGAGTTTACAGAAACCCTAATCTGAAACCCTAACTTCTGGTTTGTATGATTCTTGCAGGTACTTGAAGATTGACAGTGATTCTTACCACGCTTAGGTAATGAATCACCCTTAACCCTCTCTCTTTACCTTTTTCTGCACTGTAATCTTGCAAACCCTAATTTTCCTTTACTGTTCCTGTGTGCATGTACCACTGAGATGTGATCCAAACTGTGCTCGTGATTTCACTCTTGAAATCCCCTCCTCAGAAACAATAACAGAGGTAATGACTTCCTCTTATTACTTTTCTTGCAAATTCCTTTTCTTTTACCTTTCTTCTCCTTCTTCCTCTAACTTGTTTGATCCACGAAACAAATTACTAACCTTTTCCCTTCTCTTGTATGCAAGGTACAATCCCACTTGATTGACTCTTGAATACTCAAAGTTTCAAGGTTGAAGACAATTGGAGCTTACGGTTGAAAAGGAGTTATAGAAATTAGAACAAGTTTACAACTGTAAAGTAATTCTTTATTGATTATTGAAAAGTATGTATTATGTGCAACATATTTACACTTTGAATGAGCTATATATACACTTGTAGGCACAATAGTAAATAGACATGTTAGTTAGAGAGGTCATAGTAGAGCTAATCGCTTCTAACTAAATAAACCGTTAGGCTTAGGACACTTAACAGGACTTTTAAATCTTTGTTTGTGAATGTGTGTGATCAGTATTCTTTGATTCCAACGGCTATAACTTTTATAAGCCTTATTAAGGGTATTTTAGAACTTAGGGTTGATGGATTAGAAATTCCAACAGATGATAGACTACTAGCTATGGAATCCCAACTACCAAGTGCTTACCTACTCCCTATTCTCAACTTATATTCCCTTTTTCTTGCTTTCTTTGGGATAAAACTCTCACACACCCTTCAATGAAACGTGACAATTACAATGGATGATATGATAGGAGTGTATTATAATTTTAAATTGATTAAAGTTTTCTTACATTTGGAATTCACTAAAATACTTCTTAAAAGTATATTAATGGGGAGTATTTTTATTGACTAAATGTTAAAATAATCTTTGTTTTTATAAAAAAATGTTATCGACTTTACATGGTCTTTGATTCTCACAGTGACAAGATCAGTATTGACTAGTTGAAATTTGCCTCTGAGCACAATCAAAATTAGTATTTGAGATCAAACGTGTGCATACTACTTGTTAGGGCCTTTTAGGAACCTGGCCGTGTAGTCTTAATCCCCCAAATAGGTGCATGGACTTTAAAGCACCACAAGAACAATGATTTGCTGAAATTGCACACTTACATTTGGGATAAAGGTCTAAAATTTCCAATTCATCATTAAGTGCCTTCAATTTTGTGTAAAATTAAGGGACATCATGATTTCCTTGTGACAAGTGCCACATGTTTTCCTGAATATCAGTGATGCGAAACATTATTGTTACCTTCCAATTATAGAGTCACCAATGTGATTGCATGTGTTTTGCTAGGGTGAAGATTAGGGGTGTGCATGGTATATAAACCACCTGAAACTGAAAGGAAGAAGCGTTACCCAACAAAGATCGAATTCTGACTGTACAAATGCATGGGAAGTTGTTTATATACAACTTGGCTAATCGGCTTAACTTACTACTAACCATATCTAGCTGTTACTCCCTCGATCTCATATTAAGTGTCATGTTTGGAATTTTTATTTGTATCAAATTAACTGTCACTTTAGAATCCCAATAAAACATTTATTATCACTTTCTAACAATACTCTTACTTTAGAATATCAATAACCGTGTATTTGCTTCAATCGATAAAAGTGTAAGGGTATTTTAATACTACCACATTTTTCACTATAGAATTTAGCATATCCAATCATTTTCTTAATACCCGCGCATAACCTTAAACGACACTTAATATGAGACAGATGGAGTAAATAACAAACTAACTACAGCTAAATACAAAACAAATGGAAATAGTGTACTCCAATATCAAATCATGGCAAGAATCTTACTGCCACAACTCATCTTCACCTCAACTCAACCCTCAGAGTGTTTACTTCTTTGCTTGGCAGGAATATCAACAACGGCTACACCAGAAAATTTGGTTTCAATTGGCTTATTAGAGGAAGAATGAGAGGCATGGTACCAAAAATTGAAACTTCTTTAAATTGAAACTTCTCATTGGCCTGTCACAATGCAGTTCTCTCCCATTGAGGAGACCAGGCTCTGGTTGTGTACCAATTTCTGTTTATCATCAGTAATACAGTTCGCAATTTCTATGTTGCATGTGACTCTGCTCTATCAGAATGTGTGTAACAAAGTGGAAGAAATTTTAGTGCAGTGGGAAACCATATATATAAAAAATAGTAATAAGATGAGCCAACAAATTACTAATTAGCATGCTTTGCAATTCTATAACTCAACATTTTAGCTCTACGAGTAATACACAAAAATAAGACCAAAATTTATCTCCCTTGATTTATCTACCAAGCCACCTCTCGAATTGGACAATATGAAAACTTTAATATTATCCAAAATGATAGGTATTGGATAATTCTACTTTCAACAAGACAAGAATATGGAGCAAGTATTAAGAGATTATACTGTAATCCTAATTTTCTCTTACTTCTTCTTTCTCTAGCATCTCCTTTCTTTCTGCTATCACATTCCTTTTCTTTTTGGAAAGTGCTCATTAACACAAAGAGTTATAAACATGATTGATAATCCATCCCATGTTTTTTGTCAAATATCAACTAAACTATTTATTCTTACTTAAAAACCAAACAGCAGCAAGCCGTGGTTACCGTGGAAATTCATCCGAATGTATGGACCATTCACCTTATCAGAGGGAATGAATTTCTTAGAGGATCTCAACTTTCTGAACTGGTTTCCTCTGGTGAACCTGTCTTGCAAGTTCAACCAAAGTTCTCTAGCACAATAGGGACTATTTGGGTTCTGAGAAGGATCTGCCAGTTGTGTTGAACCATTGCCATTGGTGCCATAATTTTCTAAGCTTAGGAATGTAGAAATATCATATCAGCCATTGAATGCAAGATAAATCTAATACCATATTATGATAGAAAGAAGGAAAATACACTGGATAATACTTCTGAATTTTAATTGATGCATTTGTGATGAGTACATAGGTTAGCTGATATTACAAAGGGATGGATAGCAGAAATAACCCAAGGTATGACAGAGTGCTCACATAACAGAAATAACAAATTTCTGTTTTACTACTAGTTTAGTAGCTAACTACAAAACATCTACAGAGAGAGACACAGACATATGACTCGAGTACACACCTATAATAATTTGAGAAAATTGAAGTGATTGAATATAACCACGCGTGCGGGTGTCGTGTCGACAATCTGAAGTATTCGTGTTACATAGCTTAAAAATTCTCAGGACTGTCATCCAATTGTTTCTCATCTTCTATCTCAACCTCTAAAATCTCCTGAAATTAAAACATATAAAAGGGAAAACAAGTTGTATAATCTTGAGAGTTTTGCAGTGCTTAGTCATTTAATTTTGAATTTAAAAAGAAGCAGAAGGAACTTAACTTACAGGAATCCTCTGTTTGAGATAATTACCGATTCTGGCAAGGACATTAGAACGCGTGTGCCAAAACCGACCCTTGAGACTAATCTTCACGTAAGGTCCATCCAACTCCACCAGTTCAACTTTTCCTGAGAGATAAGACAAAGTTAATAGATATATGCAATGTCTCATAACCCAATAATATTATAAATTATAATATTCTCTAATTGTTGAATAAATTAAATACGTTACCTGTCATACCAACAGAAGTGTCAAAGAACATACCAAGTTCCGTTCGAGCATCGACCAAAACCTGTCTTACGTTGTCTTCAGTGAGGTCAAGTGGTTGTGGAGAAGAAAGAGCAGCTGATAAAGGTTTCAACTTTCTTCCTTGTTTGATACTTGTTGTCAAGTGAAGTGGAGATTTGGGTATGTGGGTGTGGTTGGTTGTGTAGCAGCAGCATAGAGTAGCTGGTGATGATAATTTGAATGAGCTTACATTATTATGGATGTAAAAGCCACAACACAGTGATAAGGATTTCTGGGTTAGGGACATATTCCTTCCTTCAATCTGCACTGCAGTGCTCTGCTCTCTGCCGTTTTTCTCTTCCTTCCAGAGAACACGATCCAAGAGTGAATAAGTATCTAGTGTGACGGATATGGATAATGAACACCACCGAGCACTCCTCCGAACAAAAGTATTAATATTTCCTTTTTTAATCGGAGAAGACGAAAATTTTATTAATCAAAATGACACTAATGGTTATATTCTGGCTTTTTTTTTTTAAGATATGGAATTAATAACCGCGCGAGGGTGCCCATGCCTACAAACGGTGTCCGGTCTCGTTAAAAACTCTCAAGAGCCAAAACCTAGTGGGAAAAAGCGAGAAAAAGAAAGACTTCAAAAATGTGGTTACAAAGATGATAGGCAACTAATCGGACAATTCAACCAATCACCAAAATTACAATTTAGTTTCCTACTGCGTCTTACGCACTAAACCAGACCACATGCTAGTTGCTTAACACACGATTAACAATTGAGGCTTCATTTGCGACAATCCTTTCAAAGAGAACTCGGTTCCTCGCTTGCCAAATAGCCCAAACCGATGCCATCCATATTATATACTTCGCCTCTTTTAATTTCCAGCCTTTCAATTTCACCCCAAACGTGCTAAAGTGATCATTCACCTCGTTTTCCATGAACGATGACATCCCATCCACCGAGTAATGCGCTCCATACACCTGCGACACGGTGCACCTACAAAGCAAGTGGCTTGTAGATTCGCTCGTCTTTAAAACACAAGACACAACACAACTCGTGGACATCCGTAATGATGCCTCTCCTTACTAAACAATCGCGAGTGGAAGCTTGGATAAGATTGCCTTCCATGCCAAAATTTGCACCTTCGTTGGGACATCACACTTCCAAACCTTTGAGCGCTTTTCAACAATTTCCTGCTTTGAAATAATTATGTGAGCTCTGCAAGGAATTTATCAACCAGTATAACAAGATTTGACCAAAACTTTTGCTATTTTCACTCCCACGACCATCCCATCTATCTTCATCCTTGTTATTTAACCTATTGTCTGCGCAGAATGGGCAAAGACTCTGCGACTTGTGTGGGATCGGTTTGATAACATTCATCAAATAAGTCCCATCTCCACACCCATATATCATCCACACCCGGCTTCCAAGTTCACCACCAGCGACTCCTTCCTGCAAAAACCAAAGAAGCAATGCGAGAAATAGGACAACAAAGGCTGTCGGTCCACACCATATACTAGTCCAAAATTTAACTTTGTCCCTCTCCCCACCAGTAGCTTCATAATCCTGTTAATCCAATATGGATCCCGAGTAATTCTCGACCCAATAGAGTAAACATCCATACACCACGAGAGAAGTGCTTCTCATATTCCGACTCTCCATTTCGGTTTAGTACCATTTACCCAGTCACCATATCTACAAATATAAAAATTTATATACCACAAGTTGTTACTACCAATCAAGCATTTCCATCTCCATTTACTCAAAGAAAGCAACATTGAAGGCTTCCAAGTTTTTAACTCCAAGCCCACCTTTCTCTTTTGGGGAGACATACCACGCTCCATTTAACCAATGACATCTTCTTTTTCTCGCCACTTCCTCCCCAAAAGAATTGTATTTGCAATCTATTGATCTCCTTAATGACCTTTTTAGGGGCCTTATAGAATGAGAAGAAGTAAAGAGGAAGTGCGGATAAAACCGAATTAATTAATGTTACTCTACCTCCTATCGAGTTGTCTACTTCTCCACAACGACAATTTACCTCTTATCGCCTTCAAGATCGGTTCCCATGTGGAATATCTTCTAGGATTAGCACTCTTTGGAACACCCAAGAATTTAAAGGGAATTTTCCCAATTTTGCAAGCCAAGAACGTGGATGCACTATTGAGCGCCTCTCTCTACATGTTGACACCAAATACATTGCTCTTTGCAAAATTGATTTTTAATCCCGAACACAACTCAAAGCTTGGAGGATTGCCTTGAAACACCAAAGATTTCCCATATCACCATCACAGAAAATCATAGTGTCATCCGCAAATTGAAGAAGAGAAATAGACACTTCATCCGATACCAAGAATCCTCTGAAAAAATTCCCTTATTCCGCTTTCCTCATCAAACCGGCCAGCCCTCCGCCACAATAAGAAATAAAAAGGGGCAAGTGGATCCCTTGTTTTATGCCTCGAGCCATAGAGAATTCACCGGAAGGACTACCATTAATAAGCACCGACACGAGCTAGCGCGTGTAGCAACCACGCATCCATCTTCGCCAAGTGGGGTTAAAGCCAAGTCTCATCATCATATAGTCCAAAAAGGCCCGATTAACCGAGTCGTAAGCTTTTTCAAAGTCAACCTTCAAAGCTAAACATTTATTCCTTCCCTTTTTGCCAAGTCCAAGATTTCATTCACTACGACCACACCTTCCAAATCGCTGTTGGGTAAGAAGGCATTCGACACTCCGAGATAGCGCCCCCAACACCGCTTTTCAAGCGTCCGCTAGCACTTTGGTTAAAATCTTGTATAGACTACCGATTAAGGAAATTGGCCTATACTCGTTGAATTCTGTGGGCTTGCCTTCTTAGGGATAAGAGTTAAGAATGAAGCACTAATAGCTTTTGGTAGAGATGCATTAACAAAGAACCCATTAATAAACCCCATAACTTCTTTCTCGACAATATTCCAACAATTTTTAAAGAAATTGAGATTAAATCCATCCTACCGGGGCTCTTATTACCATCACATTCCCACACAATTTCTTTAACTTCATCAACCGAGACGGGAGCCGTGAGGAGATGATTATCCTCATTAGAAATCTTCCGAAGTTAACACCATCAAGCACCGCCTATCAAAGCCTCCTCAACAAATTTATGCTCAAAGAATTCCTTTGCCCACAACTTGATATTATCAGGCCCCTCAATCCACTCTTCATTCTTCTTAATCTTGACAATATGATTTCTCCTAATGTTGTTTTTGATGCACATGTGAAAATACCGAGTGTTTGAATCACCCTCCGCTATCCATTTAGCTCTTGATTTCTGAGCCAATAAGCTTTCCTTACTTTTTATCTGCTGCCAAAATTCCTTAGTCAAAGATTTAATTCTATCAACATCAATAGATCCCCCACTTGCTGCCACCTCCTCAAGCATGTTAATCTCTTTTACAACTTTGTCAATATTAAGGTCAAGAATGCCAAAAACCTCTTTGTTCCATAATTTCAACGGTCCTTTTAGCCTCTTCAATTTCTCTTTTGCCACAAATGCACAGTTACCTGAACTAGGGGCAGAATTCCAAACCTCTTCTACAAATGCCATAAATTGATCATGTTCAAGCCAACAGTTATTGAATTTAAAAGGCTTTGGCCCCCAATTAGCTTCCGAAGAAATCAACCATACCGGGCAATGATCCGATATGTCACGCTCACCAATCCATTGAGCTGAGATTTTCCACTCGGTAATCAAATTAACACTCAAGAGAAACCTGTCTATTCTACTCATACTTACTCCATCATGTCCAAACCAAGTGAATTGCTTACCCAACACCGGAGGCTCCACCAGCTCCATCTCCTCAATAAATTGTCTAAATTCCTTCCTTTCTGAAGCACCATAATGTTCGGATGCACCCCTTCTTTCCTTCTTTGCTACTAATGCATTGAAATCGCCCCCGACACACCACTCCCCATCCTCCAAAGACCCTTAAAGGTGAGTTAGTTCTTGCCATAGCGCCTTTTTTACGATAAATTGCACGGAGAATACACATTGACCAAGTATATGGTCCGACTACCTTGCTTAGCACACACACATACAAAACCATTACCAGAAAAAGAAGAAGTAACTTGTAGCAACTCCTTCTTCCAGATGCATAGAATACCACCAGAAAGCCCCTCAGCATTCTTCACCTCCCACTCACAATCGCCGGTCCCCCACAAACTTCTAATGGACCGATCAGATAGACTAGAGCGCTTCGTCTCCTGTAAGAAACAACAATCAAATTTTCCAGATACCAAGAATTCCAAATTTCTGAAGCGTTTATGACCACCCCCATCCTCTCATATTAAAGGAAACAATCTTCATTGAGCACCGTTGATGTTCTCCTTCTGTGGCATGGCACCATGGTCTCTAATCTCCATATTCTTCATCATCTCAATGTAAATGCCATCATTTTCGGCCCCCACCACACCAAGATTATTCTTTGCAAACCTCCATAGATTCTCTGCCAATTTGTTCTGATAATCTTCCCAGACTCTATTGTTACACCTCTGTATATCTGAGTCACCGATTGAAGCTTCACATAAAACCGAGCCACCACTAAAATGAGTCTGCGAGTCAATCGGTGTACTTTGAAGTGCATCACCAGAGGAAGGCAGTGCTATAATTACGGCGAGTGAGTGCGCATTTTGATCCATTCCCGCAATACCACGTTTTTTGGATTTACTTCTAGTGATCGGGCCCGACCCAAAACAAGAGAAAGGTGTCTTGTTTGATTTGCTCTCATTTGATGACTTGCCTTTGTTTGGACCCTTCATCACTTGATTTATTAAAGTTGGGTCCATCCCCACGTTGGCCCAGAAGGATAAATACCACATTCACTTCCACTTGACCCCGTTTGAATTAAGCGAGTTTTGGCTCAAAGTGGGCCTCTTCACACACATTAATAGGCCCAACAACATCGGTCCATTAATCACGAGGGGTGGGGCCAAGTTTTCCAAATCACATCCACCTGGAGAAGTCTCACACGTAACATGTAAATTAACATCATTATGCCTATTTGTAGCCAACGCCTTTTCAGCATCCAACGTTCCTTCACATTCAATAACGTCCCTATCATTAAAACTTCCATTCACATCGTGGCTTTTTGTGTCTCCAAGTATTTCGTAACTTTTGAGGTTTCGGCCACATCATTCTTAGCCGCCATACCATTATACTCTTTTCTTTGTGTCAATAAAGTTTGCACCGCCTTCACATTCTCTCTCCCACTCCTTCACAGTTCCCACACCGCCATCGGGACTCCACAACCTCTTCATCTTCACCCCCCAAAACCACCGCTTCCTCCTCATGGAAAGGACGGGGCCCGGGCGTCGTCATCGCTTCCCACTATCATCACTATCTTCGCTTTCGGACACCGTATCATCTTTTTGCTCTGCAGAGTCATGTTCTCTACTTCCAGGCCTTGACATAACGGACCACCTCATTGGACCACACCATTCTTCCATCATTTTAATGGGAAAAACACTTCCATTGATGGTGATATGGACAGTTCTATTTATGACTCCATAACATCTTGTTCTTATTAAAAATCTTGCAACATCAAAAGATGATTTCTTCTTTGTATTCTCGTCTGCATCAACATATGAGCCCATCGTAGTTGCTAATAGGTTACAAATTCCTTCGCCCCAAGCATGAATAGGTATGCCATGACATCTTACCCAGACCAGCCTTTCATTATCTGTGACATCAGGCTCCCATTTCCTTATATCCTCAAACCATTCATAAATCCAATCACTGCCATCGTTATTAACCAGATCCTCAAGCGCCCCTTCTTCCACATCTTCCAGAAGGACTGAGTTAGCACCAATGGGTGTAGCTTTGTGAGAGAAAACACCTGCATACTGAACCAATCTTGAATGCGGTAGGATGTTCCTGGTTGTTGCACATAGCCCACGTACATCCTGCTGTGTCTTTGTACTTCTTCTTCACTGACATCATAACATAAGAGTCCTTTATGGTCAGAGGGATTCCTCTTCTTCCATCGTCTTTTACGGTTCCAAGTCCATCTGTTGAGAGGTTTCCTTGTTTCGCCTTCACCATCACGGTGTGCCTTCATTTTGAGATCGTAGTTACTAGTGTCTCTTCTTTCCTCCTTGCTATTTCCACCACTTTTGTTCCTCCACTACTTCTAGTTGAGCTTGACATTCACCTCTCCCCACTTCCTCATTTACGGCCTTACGGTCTTGCTTGGGTTCCCCACTCCATGGTTGGCTTATGGTGATGTTCAAACCATTGTTCATTACACGCACTGTTTGCTCTCCAACCGCTCATCCGCCCGCTCAACTCTCTTCCGATGACGCATTTCTTGGCTTCACAAGCATAGGCTTAGGCTTTGCTTCTCTATAGTATCTTGGGCGATTAACGTGAATCTTCGTTGAGCCGATGATAATGTTGTCTAATCTGACTGCAAATCTCTCTGGTTCCTTGACGTACCAAAAACGAACAAATCCGAATCTTCTTCCGAGCTTGTCTCGCTTAGGAGGAATAATCACCTCGGCAGCTTCCCCGTACAATCTGAAAATTCTAAGCATCTCCTTAGCACCATGATCATCCGGAAATTGAGAGAAGAAAAAAAGTTGTCGTGCCGCCTTCGGTTGCGTTCTTTGTGGATACCACCACATCCACTCTTTCATGGCGGTGTTGTTTATTTCTCTTGCTATAGTTCACAGTTGTCCACCCTTCATCTCCCTCTCCCGCAGCATTCCCTCTCCGCATCTTTACCTATCAAGTGCTCGAAGTGAGTTGTTATCGAGTAGATTTGAACTCGACACATTAAGGATACAAGACTAAACTCTTACGATTGAACTAGCACCTCAAGTATAATATTCTTAACATTTAACAATATTAATGAAAAATGTATATTTAACATCATAAGACTTGTCAAAAAAAAAACATCATAAGAGTATTTTTAAGATATTTAAGATACTTGTTTCTTTGAGTGATTAAAAAGATTATTAGGATGCTTAACAAGATAAATAGAATCTTATGTAATACCAAATCCAAAATGTCTGATACAAGATCCGAATTAACCTACCTATCACGGCCGGTGTGATTTTGCATATTTGCACCCTTGTATGTTAAGGAGAATGTAACGATAATGATAATAACCGAATAACATACTAAGTGTCTTCAAATTGTAGGCAGTCTGCCAACATTTTGAAGACACTTAAAATGGGTTTCATATTTCTTCAGGTAAATAGCAGCTACTTGCGAGAATAAATCACAGAATGACTGCTTAAAGAACCAGTACAGGTGAAACCATTATTCATGATATACAGATTAAAAAAAATGTTAAAATTAATACAGAATTCGCTCCAAAATCCGGTAAAACATGATGCTTTCAGAACAACCTTGGGCCTCATAATTTGAAAAGAATCGAATTACATATAACAAAATCCTTTTACATCCCAAATCGATACAGATGAACAGTTGATACTCTTAACTGTCAGCCATCCTACACTGCAGAAAAGTACTCTTTGCTAAGTTTAGGGTCTGGTTTCATGGACTTCTCACCAGGCTTCCATCCAGCAGGGCAAACTTCATCTGGGTTGTCCTGTACGTACTGCAAGGCCTGCAAGACCAAAGCATATATGGGACAAATATATTATATGAAGGATAGAAGGGTAAGAGAAACAAAAGAAGATGAAAAACTGATACACGAAAAAATGTTTGTTTCTGACGAGGTCCTAATTAGGCGTGTAATTACCTGGAGTGTTCTCTTTGTCTCATCAACACTTCTACCAATTCCAAGGTTGTTGATGGTAGAATGTTGGATAACCCCTTCCTTATCAATAATAAACAATCCTCTCAATGCAATCCCTAAATCATTGGAAACATTTGGAATCATCATGACACAGTCGTAACAAGTATAAATTGTATAATGAAAAGCAATAATTTCACAGCCAATATTTCATCTTTTGATGCAAAGTACTAAAGGTATTACCTAGGCAGCATCCTACATATTATCATACAGAAGAAATTGAAACTAAAGCACAAGAGATGTTGAAGTTGATGGGAAAGAAAATGAATAGCTATAAGTGTAAAAACTTACCTGATCCTCAATGAGAACACCATAGGATTTTGATATGGATTTGGTAACATCAGAAACCAAAGGATAGTTCAAGTCGCTTGAGACCACCTGACTTTCTATCTGTTTGAACCCATGCAAGGTGAGAGAACTACAATAAAAACAATAGCACCACTAATCAGGAAGAAGCAAACTTTGGAAGTGTCTTTGGATCGAACATAAAAAGATTACGGTTAATGTGCAGAAATATTGGGTTATAACATAAAGAGTTATATTTTCCTGGGTATGCATGCATGTGCAAGTGGGAATCTTGTTCCATTCTGCTATGGCCCATCCTTTAACAAATGTTATGAATCACATCACATTTGAAGAAAGTCGATAGAGTCAAGAAAACACATTTCCAATTATCAAAGTTTGAATGCAGTTGCTGTCTGATATTTGACCTATTTATGAAGCAATTTGCCCTAACCAAACTATTCCACACATTCTAAGTAGTAAGTTACAGAGGAAAAATGCAGATTTGCCAATTATGCTAAGAACTGCCAATCATGAATCATGGCATCTTCCTACAAAATGAATCATCATCCTTAAGGTCTTGAACTATGTGAAGACTGTAAGTGAGCCAAGTATTTGCACACCCTTCATTTTCTTCAGAGGAAAATATACACATCCAGAAGTATTTCATGTCAAGAAAAATATACGACAACAAGCAACACTTTTTTCAACTATATAGAGTCAGCAACATGAATCAAATGATGTCATATCAACAAATGTATGGGAAAACAAATTTGTATAGAACTAGCAGCTGAGGAAACATTTATCAAAAAAAGTGAAAACTAACCACACTGTCAACTGAAACACCCAATATCTCTGTATTTAACTCCTCAAATTCTGAATGGCGGTCACTGAAAGCAGTGATTTCTGTAGACAGGTAACAGATATTAGGGTGAAAAGAAGATTTATCATTGACAAATATAGTTTACTAAGGGTCAACTAACTTTGTCGGACAAACAAATGTGAAGTCAATGGGTAGAAAAAGAGGATAACATATTTCTTTCCAATATATTCAGATAGTTTGACCTGAAAAGACGGTGATTTAGTCAAAGATAAAGAAATAATGAGAGAAAAATATTTCACAAGCCGAGAATCTGCTTATATTTGCTTTGGCAGGCGGCAGTCTACCTTGATAAACTCCTGATCAAAAACAGCCTCGGCTTCAAAATCTGGTGCTGGATTTCCAACTAATGGAAGGTCACTCTTTAAAAAGGAAAAAAGAAATGAATTAATGCACAGGTTAAAAAAGTGAAAAACTTTACTCTAAAAAGCTTGAGTTATCAGCTTCATCAATGAAGTTATGACAGTCAATAATTAGAAAAGAAGACCCACACAAATGAACGGGATATTCTAATACTTCCAATTGTATGTAATGCTCATGCTCATAAGCCTCAAGGAAGAAGAGACGACAGGAATGCCAATTGTGCATATTAATGGGTGTGTTTTATATAGCTAATTTGAGTTACTTTATCATATAAGCATTTGTACAAGTGTTTGGGAGAGCTTATGACACATGTTCATAATCTATTTTCAGCTAGTTCGAATAAGCTCTAGGTTATTGAACAACTTACAACTCATGTAAAAACACTTTAACAACATTCTCTCTTTATCATTATAGAAATAGCTTATAATTAAGTTTCTATATGACAATTACTTATTCAACAAACACTTAATTGAGGTGTTTAAATTGTTTAAAATCATTCTATTTCTAATGAATCTAATCACAAACATTTGTATTTCACTGCAACATCAACTATCATACATATCTACTGATAGGGTCGACAATGCTGGAAACAGAAATTCAACCATCACAAGACTCGAAGTCAAAGTCATCAATATAGTTCATGTTCACAGTGCAGTCACAAAGGCCCGGCGAATTTTGCAGGTAAGTGAAATTGGTGAAAATAAATCTTATCTAGCAAAGAGACAAATACACAAAAATAAAGACCAACATTAGCATAATAATCAAATAAAAACACTCAAACAATAAATAAATAATTAACTTTTCCGCAATGTATCAACTCTGTAGAGAAATAAGTCAATAACCGAAAGCAACAATCGAGTTTGGAAAACTAAAACTAGAATTGGTGAAATGCGAAACAAAGAGTAATTGAAGAACTTACAGAAGCCCTAACAACGAAGCTTCGGCGAGAAGGAGAGGAGTGGTTGAGGGAAAGAGGGAGAGGGAGAGAAGTGCGGAGTTTACAGAGAGAGTTGGAATTGGAAGCATTGGGGATGGAAAGGGAAGAAAGTCGAGAAGAGAATTTGGGAGAGAAGAGAATGTTAGGGTTTGAAGAGAGGAGAGAAGCAGAAGGGGCTGAGCAAGCCATGAGTGAGTGAGTGTGAGGTTGAAGAGGAAAATGGAAGATAGATAGAGATAGCAATATAGAGGATATTGACCTCTCTCACCTCACCTACAAAATAAGGTCTATGCTACGCTGTGTGGCTCACACACTCGCATTCTGTGCCTCTGCTTCGCCATGTACATTATTTTTTTTATTAATAAATAAATAGAAATTTAATTATATTTCTTTTTTTTTCATAAATTAAATTTAATAATAATCCTACGATAATAAATCTTTTCATTTCGCATAACAAAAAATAATTCATTTCTAAAGTAACATATTATATATATATATATATATAAGCACAATACATAATTTGAGTTGCCTATAGTTGGTTGGAAAGAAAAAGGTTATCTGTTGTACCTAAGCACAACTGGTATAGTCAACATTGTTAGACCACTTTTCATAGTTCTTGAGATCTTCATTTTACGTGTGTGAATTTATGGGAGGTGCTTGTCTCTTCACCTGCAGCCAAAAAGAATATGTAATGTAAGTTGCGTATAGTAAACAATATAGAGAGTAGCATAAGATATAGCTACCCTACTAACTAGTCACGGTGGCCGTCCAGATGGAGCGGAAAGCCGTCTCTTCGGGTTATAGAGAGAGAGCGATGGTTTAGCGTCACGCTTTACATATTTTGGCTCAAAATTAATTTGAAATGTTTTTACAAAATTAAATTTTTTTAAAATAAAATTCGTTATTAAGGAATAAACTTCGCATATTTAAACAATTAAAATTTTTCACACACTAAAGTACCCAAAAAGTATACTGCATAGTGTTACACTTTATATAATGTTACGAAATTAATGTTCGATTCCGATTCTAATAAATAAACTTTGCATATATTTAAACAATTAAATTTTTTTGACGATCTTGAAAAAGGTACAATCAGATATAGTGTTACATTTTCTATTTAATTTGTTACAAAATTAATGTTCGATTCCAAAAATTTGATTATGGAGGTACATTTTCTATTTAATCATAAAGTACCACTAAAATATAAAACATGAAAGAAGAGAGTGAGAGAGGAGAAAAGGGATATTAAAATATAAAGTGGAAAAAAGGAAGAAAAAAAAGGGGGAGAGAAAGTTTGGAGAAAAAAAGAAGGGGGGGGGGGGGGGGTAGGGGGGAGGGGTTGGGGTTTGGAGGAAAAAGGGAGAGAATGGGGAAATTTTGGAGGGAAATAATGAGTAGGTCCCAGATGGAGACCCAACAATATGTATATATAAGATTAGGCTTGGAAATATTAATCCCGATTGAGAACTAGCACTACCCGTAATTGAGGCGCTTAAACAGGCGGGTCAAGGTGGCTTTTTAGGTGTATGATCTCATCTCCCCGCCTCTCTCTCTACCTTACTCACTAGCCTCTCATCTCCCCCCTTTCTTTAACTCATCTCCCTCAACCTCACTCAATCTCGTCTCCTTCACCCTCTTTAGATCTTATCTCCCTCAACTCACTCGATATTGTCTCCCTCACCCTCTCTCGATCTTGTCTCCCTCATCATATGTGTTCTCTATCTCATCTCCTTTAGCGTTTCCAATCTCATCCTCCCATTTCCCTCCGCACTCAAGTTTAATGCCTTTCTCTAGTAGCAAACATTCTTATTGGGTTCGATTTCCACGTTGGATTTACGGGGATAGGCTTCTACTTTCTTCTTTTTTTGGGTTTCTCATTTCTTCTTTTTACGCTTTTAACCATTTTGGTGGCCAAGTTTGCCCCGACCGCCTAGACCTAATGATTCACATGCCCAACCCACAAAACCGAACCCGTAAAAAGCGAACAAACATTTGAGTGGAAGCGAGGTCTTATGTTATTAGAACGGAAATATGTATACACTTAAAAGACACTTAAAAGTTAACGTATAATATAATTACAAATTGCTAGATCGGACAAAATAATAAAGTCATTTCAAATTAAATTGTCCAACCCAACTATTGACAATTTCAAAGTGCCAGCCATTTCAAAATTATCTAGCCACTTCAACCCAATTGTCTAGCACATCTCAAACAAACAAATTCTCTAACAATAGTCATTCAGGAAAACACTTATTCCAACAATCAAAATAGATAGTAAAAACAATTTGATAAATCATCAAGTAAAAAAGAGACTAATCGTTTTTCCCTTCTCTCAAACCCTAGCTGTCTCTCCCAACATTCTTTCTACTCCTATCTTCTTTCTTGCTCACCCACTAAAGGGGGGATTTTGGGTCATCTTTTGGCCTCGAATCACCCCTTTATATCGTTTTTTGTCTTCTTTTTATCTAAAATAAGTGGTTTACTACACAGATCTAGCTTGTATTTGTTTTTTTATTTTGTTGTCTGAGTTCAGCGTTATTGGTGTTCGTCGTCTTGGTGCGGCGTTTTTTATTTCCCATATTGTTGCAGTGTTCGTTTGATTCTGATAGACAGAACAACATTGATCAATTGCAGATTCAACCAATGACTAGGGTCTCAAAGCTACAGATCCGGAAGCATGGGTATTCTGGTGACTATTATTTTATCAAATTTGTAGGCATTTTGCCGTTTTATGCTATTAATTTGGATGTTGTGAGTTTGTTCGTAGATTCATCCTTTCCGTTTTTAGTGATGTTGAATTTGTATTATCTTCGATGTAACCTATCTATTTGATTGAATGAATATATTGTTTTAGTAAAAAAAAAAAGTAGATAAATCTATCTTAGGATTTAAGCTAGTATTTCACAAACCCCTTTACAATTTTTAATAATTTATAGTGTATTTTAATTATATTTTAAGTATCTTTCTAAAGTTCTAATTAACTAATAAAGTAAATTATGAGTAGACTCGAATCCTTTAAGCAAGGTCTCAAGTTCGAGTATTGTGAATGAAAAAAAATGTAATTGGGGGTAGACTCCACTAAAGATGGTCAGTTAAGTTTTTCGATCAATACTTCACACTAATAATATGGTTACAAAAAGTCAAATTATTACTAAGCAATTTAATTACTTAATAGAATGTGTATCGAATTTATTATTTAATTTAATAATAAAATGTAGAAATGATTAATGAGAGTAATTGAAAGATTGCAAATAGGCAAATGAAGTTTAAATTTGAATTTAATACAAAACATCAAATTTTCATTACATGTATATTTTTTAGTTAATAGTTAATATATAATGATGTGTAATGTAATATCATTATTTATTTATAACCAGCTTATGGTCAAAAAAATATCATTATTTATTTTTAAAAGCGCCACTTGATGTGTGTGTATATACACACACACACACACACATATATATATATATATATATATATATATATATATATATATATATATATATATATATATATATATATATATAAAATTTAATATTTAATAATATAAAAATTTATTTATTTATTTATTTTTAAGATTACTTTTAAATAGTAAATATTATAGTAGTTGACCAATTTTTAGTAAATATCATAATATATATTTGATAAAATATTTAATAATTTTCAGAATATATATCCGTCAATACTATTTAATAACCCAAGAGCATTTAGATGTGATGTGTCTCTTCTAACTAACAAATATCTTGGGATCGAATTAGCGCTTGGAAATGCGTGATAATAAAACTCTTGAGAAAGAGCTTTGCGCCCGTTGTGGTCTCTACAGTTCGAGGATTAGTTTTACTGATTCTTGTATGAAAGATACTTGATTTACACAAAAAAGTTAATACTATTTTTTTTTGAAGCAAGTTAATACTATTGATAATAAAGAAAACTAATAAAGAATAATAATAATAATAATAATAATAAGTAATTAAATAGTTGAAATTTATAAGCTAGATTAAAATTGCATTTAATACAATTTTTTTGACCAAAGTATTTATTACAAATTTTTCAAATATTTAAATTTACTTTTTTTTATGAACCAGGTATCCTCTGCGTACAACTACATAAACTAATTCCTCGAGTCGGGTAATATTTAAATTTACTTTAAAAATGACAATTATACATTGAACTAAAACTCAAATTTGTTTTGCTTTACTTATTAAGATAGAATTATTTGATATAGTAACCATGTATGACTCTTTTATAAACTAGAGATACATATTGAAATCAATTTCTTTTAACTCAATTATTCAACAAGCTTTCTTGTATAATTTTCCTATATACACTTATAAACTTAACGGGAAAAAAAAAACTCTACAAATGTCACTAAAAAACTACTACTAATCGAAACTCGCCAAACACGTGATGGAGAATCTTAACAACACCCTTGATTTTCTGATTAGTTAAACTTTGAGCGTAGAAGAGAGTCTAAATTCCGAAAAAAAGATAATGACAGAAAATTGAAAACTGAGACAATAATTGCAAACAAAAATGCTATTTTGACAAAAATAAATTTAATGAATCGATGATTCTTAACACTCTGTGTGCGATTAGCAAGTTTTTTTAGGTATTAAATGCCAACCCGCTTTTTCATGAACTTTTCGGGGTGTGGATTAAAAAAGCTTGGTTAATTGATCGACTGATTAATAGTCAAAAAACGATTAATTAGTGTTGTATGTTGGTAAACTTGTCGATTTTCAATTTTTTCAAAAAATAGCATCGTTAATTACAAACAACGATAGAGACGACCACAAAGACTTGAGAGAGAGCGTATTAAAATTATTTATTTATTTATTTATTTTTTCTTACATTTATTTATTTATTTAGTATTCTTATAACCGCATCTTATTTTCCTCACTCATTTTTGTTTCATTCCTTCCATCACTTCACTTCCAAACGCGGTTTCTCCAATACTACCACCACCATGTGCGACTCCACCGCCGCCGTCGTAGATTCGCCACCACTCCGCCGTCACAATTCCATCGCCACATCAGTGATCACGCCCAGCAAACTTCCCCTTCCATCAACAACACCACCCATGCGGACCACAAGCTTGGAGCTAATCTCTCTCAAGTCACCTTTCGCTTCCTACACATCTCTCAGAGACATGCTTCCTTCTCCACGCGCCGCCATCAATTCCCCCACTGCTTCCGCCGTTACCATCAGCTCCGGTTACGAGATCTCAATCCGTAATCACCTTGTTAAGCAAGCTGCTTGGGCTTACCTTCAACCCATGTCCGCTTCCCCCGGCGATTCCTCCGACTCAACTTTCCTCCGCCGTCTCCTCCACCGTCTCTCCTCCGATAATCCCCTCTCCGCTTGTTTCAGTTTCCTCTATCACAACTTGGTTTCAGGTTTTACCCGAATTTTTCATCGAATACTTCGCGCTCTAAGGTTCCATGTAAGATCATAACGCTACCTTCATAAAAGGGACCTTTTTTTTTAATAGTCATTTGCTTTGTATAAGATTGAAGATTGAATAATATTATACTTTCCTCAATTTCTTTTTTTCTTTTTCATTGAATTTGTATAGCTTTTAATTTGCATATATGCTTCTCAATTGAATAAAAGAATAGTAATCATTTGATCACAAATCAATGGAGATAGGGAATATATATTTACAAAAGGCAAAATTAACAATCTTCAACACAATGTTATGTATGTTACAAGTAAAAAGCGTTAGCAATGGTCAATGAAGTTTCCCTTACTGGTGGGTGTATATACAAAAATGGGCGTTTCATGGGCTTCAATGTTCACTTCAGGCTCCCATGTTGGGCCGGATTACTTTGTTGCTCGAGGGCAGCTTGGTGGGCCCTATCTTTTCTTGCGGCCCAAAATATCATTTTGTGATTCTCAAACAAAGCTGATCGTATTTCAGGCAATGGTGGGGCACTTGGAATAGGTCTAACATCTTTTTTCTGCAACGTAATACTATCATCAGTAACAGTGCTAGTAATAGTGATTTAAACATATAAATTTGAGTATTTGACAAGCAGTGATTTAAAAATCATAGTCAAATCAAATATATGCAATGCAAGTACTAGGAAATGGGAGCCTATTGTATTTTTAATTGTAGTTTTTGTTTATCATACTTCTAGTATTTTTGTATTCAGTTATTAGTAAGCTGAGATCAGGTAACTTGGGTATACATCAACATCATCCAACTTTGTTTATTTTATTGACAATGATCAATTAGTGAATTTAACAATGGTTTAGAGTTTAGGATATACTTGTAGGAATAAAAAAGTTAGGAATTCTAAATTCACCTTGCTAGAGGTTTTGCTGGAAATTTTTTTGGACTGAGCAGCCAAGAAGTCAAGAACCTGGAAAAATGCAGACTCTCCCAATTCGGTGCAGTTTTGCCAGTAAAAAATAGCCAAATCCCATCCTCTCACTCTCCATTCTTGGAACTTCTTGTCAAATTCACCTTCATGCTTAGATACATATGGTCTCAACAGAGTATTGTAAACATGTTTTGATCCCTGCATTAAACAACATTACTTTCAATTTTGCTTAGTCAATGGAAGCAAGTTAAAAAGAAAGTGTTATTAAAGAAGCAAAATAGACATTCTTTTCACTGTTGTTACCTTTGTTGTGGGATACCACATGTATATAAAGAGCGCAAGCTTCATCTCTCCATACATGGGAAACCTGTGTATAAAGATTGGGCGTTAATTTATTGTACAGAACCAATCAAAGTTCAACAATATATGCAAATGGATACTTACCACCCAATAACTACATCTGCAAACTTCTCCATTACTGTGAAAAACGCCACAATGATCCTGCAAATTCAAGATGCACAAAACAAGAATCAGCTAGCGCTTAAATCCAACAGTGATATTATTCAACTATCTAATAGCAAATATTAATAATGTTAGTGGAGGATTGGAACACATGTCACATCATCTGTCCAATAAAGGGTGATTTGGCATACCGGACACCATTATCAAACCATGATTTGAAGATTCTATACAGTAGTTGGTCAAGGCTTGAAATGAATATTAATTAAACATGCTCATAAAGGTGCACACTGCACATGGTCCAGTTCCCTTATTAACCTCCATTTGGATAATATAAAAGTAGATCCCTTGCTTGGCAAAAACTCAAGAACTCGTTTTTTTAAAGAATTAATCATTAGAATAGGTCTTTGCCCCATTTCTTCTACTTTACAACATTCCTAATCCTAATCATCATCCCCAAGCACGATCCACATCTTCAAAATTATTAAGTGTCTTAGCCTTAGGAACATAAATTATAACAATCATTCAAAAACAGGAGCATTACAGAACTATATTAGTTATGAATAAGAAGGTGAATTAGTGCACAAACCAGTATTGACACCAGAAACGAAGTTCATCCATGTCAACTTTGTTTCTCTCAAGGTTTTGAAGCATTCAAATCCAGGATATGCATATCCTAGAAATAATCTGAAATTCAAATTGATAGAAAAGATAAATTAATCACTTCTTCTTCAACATCAAGAATCGTAAAGATTGAAATAATAAGAAAAATGAAATTACTTACATAAGACATCGAGTAATGAAATCCCTAACATTTCCAACTTTTGGAAGATCAAGAAAATAAACCTATCAAATTTCCTCCAATCTGCAGGAAGTTGAAACTTGAAACCGCTATATATGTATAGGATTTGATTGTGAAGTGGTAAGAAAAATGAACAAGTCAAAAGAAAAGAAGAGTTTGGATCTTTGGAACAAGGGTTTAATTAATACTCTCTGTTTGGAAGAATGAAGATACATACATAAATGTCTGATAATAACGTGTATGTTTATTATATATATGGAGAGAGGACGCTGACGCAGTCTTGTTTTTATATTACTTTTTCTGGACAATTTCTGAATAATAATATAATTAGTTGAAACAAGAAAATGAAAGGAGAGAGAGAGAAAGATAAAGAATATGCGAGATTTCTTGGCACGTACGCTTCTTTTCAATCTTAGACGCCACTCTTTGGGATAATGGGGGGATTTACCGTTTGGCAGTAAAGGCACGTACTTGCTTGAACAAGCCCATTTCCGTTATTTCGTATGGATTACTCAATTTTATTCTGTGAATCGGTGCACTCTTCCTTCCTTCTCAGCAAAATATTTGTGTACAGGATGAGCATGACACTTGAAAAATTTACACATATTTATGCCGAGATGGTGTGAAGACTTTTAACATTAGCGATCAATTAGAAAATGGCAAAATTACAATAGAAGTGCTTTAAGTTATTTATTTGTATGAAGTTGGCCTTTTAAATTTTTTTATAACAAATAAGCGCTTTTAGTGATTCTTTCTGAAACATATATTTTGATGTAATCTTTCTTTTATATATTGTGAATGCTCTAGTTTGTGTATTTTGATCTGGCCAAACATCTTTGGTGTATTTTGATGTAATCAGCGATATGGTATTTTCTTAAAAGGGTCGATAGTGTCAATGTTAGGTAAGCTTAAAGGGCCTATTTGTTCTGAAAAATAAACTTAAAGGGCCAACTTGTGTTAATTTATCGAAATTCCATTGAATCGAGTGAAGAAAATGTTGAACAAGAAGCTGGAAAAAGGAATGAGCGAAGAAGAATAAAATTTCTATTCATTCAATAATTGTTCAAGCTGAACTTTTACAAAAAGGATCACCACCTTATATCTAACTATACCTAACTAACTCATTAGCGATAACAACCTTGATTTACAAACTAACTAAATCCTAACCAACTAACTTAACCTTAAGTCTAACGGTTTTACCATAGAGAGAATTTATTAATTACAATGGTGAAAAATATTTCCTTAGTTTAACACTCCCCTCGAGTTGGGAGGTATAGGTCTTTCATTCCCGGCTTGAACTTGATTCTTTGAAACTAGTTTTTGTGCACAACTTTGGTTAAAATGTCGCTACTTTGTTGTTGAGATTTAACATGTATCGACTTCAAGAACCCATTACGCACATATTCCCTTATGAAGTGACAATCTATGTCAATATGTTTTGATCTTTCATGGCTTGTTGGATTTTACGCAAGTTGTATTGCGGACTTACTATCGACAATGACATAGTTGAAGTGATTTCAACTTTAAATTCCTGAAGCGGTGCTAACCCACAACAACTCACTAGTGGTGAGGCCATAGCTCGTACTGCATTACTGCGAGAGGACACAGCTCTTGTGGCACATTCTTAGACTTCCATGCTATTAATGGTATCCCCGAATATATCTGACGAAACGGTGGTGGACTTTACGCTTGTTTCACATGACCCCAATCCGCATCAACATAGCTTTGTGAGTTTCATGGAAGAGTTAGCGGGGAAAATTATGCCATGCCTGCGGTTCCTTTTAGATATTGCAACGAGATATTGGCGACTTGCGGATGAGAGAGTCCTCGGTTTTGACATGAATTGGCTTAACTTTTCACTGCGTATGTGATATCGAAGTGCGGATATGGTGAGGTAAATCGATTACGCCAATCAATCTTACGTACATGGCACGATCCTCGAAGAGAGATCCATCGGTGTCATTCAACTTATCTTTGGGGTCCATAGGAATGAAAGCGGGTTTCTGACACTAAATCCGGTGTCCATTAACAATTGCAAAGCGTATTTCCTTTGAGACGGATGTATCACGATTTAGACACAGCAATTTCTAGACCTAAGAAATACTTCAACTCACGATGACCTTTAACTTGAAATGTTGTTGAAGCATAGTCCGAACATCTTGAATGAGAGACTTGTTGGGACACCCTTGGACTATGTCATCAACATACACCAACGATTGCCACAAAACTAGTTCCAGGACCCTTTTGTGAAGAGAGTGATCTGCGAGCTTTTGTTGAATCCCAAGGAAGTGATGGTGTTGCTAAATTTTGCAAACCATTGTCTCGAGGCTTGTCTAAGTCCATATATAGACTTATTTAGTTTACACACTTTGTTCTCCCCCTGACTTGGATAACCAAGAGGGAGGTTCATATATACTTCTTCTTGAAGTTCTCCATGGAGAAAAGCATTGTTTATATCCAAGCGTAGCAAGTGCCAATTGTATTGAAGCGACCCAAGCGAGCAAAATCTCAGCGGAGGTGAGTTTTGCAACCGGAGAAAAAGTATCTAAAAAATCAATGCCACATTGTTGAGTGAAACCTTGAGCCACAAGTCTAGCCTTACATCTATCAAGTGAGCCATCAACATTATATTTTGCCTTGTAGACCCATTTACAACCCACGGTTTTCTTGTCAACTGGTTTAGTAACAATTGTCCAAGTATTATTTGCCTCTAGAGCCACTAACTCATCAGCCATTGCCTTTTGCCATTCAGGGTATTTAATGGCTTGGTGAAAGAATTGGGGTTCAAAAACAGATGATATGTTATGAATGAAATGTTTATAAGATGGTTGTAGCTTATCATAAGTGAGGAAAGACTGTATTGGATACAAAAGCGAAATTCTGAGTCATAGATGCTTAAGTGAGAAGGTGGCCTGTGAGGTCGAGTGGTTCTTCTTACATCAGGATTGACAAGTTCAAGAGGAGGTTGGTCATTTCTGGGAGGGTTAATAGTTTCGGGTGGCAGGAGCATCAGTGTTTGGAACAGGTGTTTGGTTTTCAACAAAGGTGGAACATCGAGAGAATCCTCTTGAAGCTGGAATAGGTATCACGGGAATGTTATGAGAAAGAATTATACGTGATGGTGTCTGAAGAAGGATTACAATAGGTTGGAAGGAGATTTTCAGAGAAAAGTAATGTGGATGGTGGATTTGAAGAAGAGTGATGATAGGGAAAAGTAGTTTCACAGAAAGTAACATTCCTAGAAATGAGAACTTTGTTTGTTCTAGGATCGAGAAGCTTGTAACCTTTGACACCAATGGGGTATCCTATGAAGACACGGGGGGACATCCTAGGAGAAAACTTGTGTCTTTGGGAGGGTATAGTGGAGGCAAAGGCAAGGCAACAAATACACGTAAGGATGAGTAGTCGGGCTCGAAGATGATAGAGTAATTCAAAGGACTTTTACCTTTTAGTGCGTGAGAAGGTGTCTGTTGATTAAGTGAAATGCGATTGAGACACACTCTCCCCCGATATTCCAGGAACCTTTGATTGAAAATACGAGGCCCGAAACAGCGTTGAAGCGAATCGCGATGCTTCCTTTCGACCACGAGTGCATTGAGGTGTGTGTGGGCGGGATAGTTGATGTAAAGCCCCTTCTTGTTGAAGAAAAGCGCCTAATGCCAACTCCTTGGCATTGTCGATCCTAATGGACTTGATTGACTTGTCAAATTGGGTCTTGATGAATTTGAAGAAGCACATGATGAGTGTTGGCGCCTCGGACTTAGACTTCGTGAGATGAATCCATGTAAAGCGGGTGCAATCATCCACAATGGTGAGAAATAGCGCTTGTGGTCATGTGTTGGGAGATGAAAAGGTCCCCACACATCACAATGTATTAAATCAAAAGGTAAGTTAGAAAAATTATTATTTGAAACAAAGGGCAAGCGATGCATTTTGGGCGGGGACAAATAGAGCAAGAATTGTTATTACATTCAATAGATTTCATACAAGGCAATTTATTACACAAGGTTTTGGCCTGAGAATCACGAAAGGTGTCCTAGCCTAGAGTGCCACAATTGTGCACTTGCAACTAAACTAGTGTTATTCAAAACAACAGGCGCGATGGTACATGAGGGCCTTAATTTGGCATATGTAATGGAACTAGACCTATGCAAACTAGTGGATCTGAAATTCACGATTTACAAGGAAAAATAGATTGAAAAAATATAGACCATCAAGATAGTTACTCCTTCCAATCACCTTACATTTGGAGGCATCACGAACCAAAAATTCATTATTAGAAAAGAAACATGATAACTAGAGTCTTGATTCAAGCATCCAAGCTGAAATAATGTTAATGTGAAAACTTGGAATACCTGAAAACATTGTGAAGGATTAGACTGAAACGAGTTTGTGAGACCCGATGGCCAAGAGCGAGAGACTACATGATTATTAGGAAGAGTCACAAATGTATTATACAATTTTGTATATGACATGAAAGATGACAAAGAGATGCAAATATGTGCGTGTAGCACGAGAATCATAAATCCAACGATTAATGTAAAGACAAGTGAAAACTAAAGGTAACAAGTGCAAAGAAACGAGTAAAGTGAAGAACAATTTCACTGTTTTTATCTGCGATATCGATCCACAGAGGTCTTGGCAAGTTGAGCTTGCATATATTGAATCAGCTAGCGTCTTGGTGATGATCAATAGTAGGTTCGGATGAGGCACCGGCCGATCACTTGAAGAAACAGTTGTTGTGCGACATTCTTTTTGCTCTTGTAGCGGGAGGAAAACCATGGAGCTTGAAACACTTGTCCTTGACATGTCCAAGAGTCCACAATGGGAGCATTGAGGCTTATCTTTCTTGCCCCTTTGGTATTAACAGAAAAGCAATTTGAGAAGTAGTTTCAGCGGAAGAATTTCCAATTTCCGTTGTTTCTCCTCTTGCACAACCGGGGAAAAAGCCACGGCGTACTAATGTGCAGGCGGGTCCATTAGTAAGATTTGCCCACAGACGATCTATATAAACTTCATTAAGACCAATAAGAAAAACATAGAGATCTTGGCGATTCAAATAGCGACGAAGGCATCGGCACCACCACGATTACAAGTGTTCTTGGGATTGTGCTCGTGAAGACTATCCCACAGACCCTTGAATTTACTATAGTAAGCACTAACGAAAGATTACCTTGGGAGCGGTTGAGAATTTCTTTGTTGAGTTGAAAGATCACGGGGCCGTTGCTTTGCTCAAATCTATTCTTTAATTCCTTCCAAATTTGTGTGAGAATCGGAATAAAGAACACTACTATGAAGATCTTTAGAAATGGAATTTAAAATCCAAGATGTTGTCATGTGATTGCTGCGAACCCAATGGCGAGGTAGTTGCGATTGTAGGTTTGGGAATCGTACCATCGATAAACCCTAACTTGTTCTTGGCGTAGGAAGCGATGATCATGGCGCGCGACCAAGAACCATAATTCGTTCGAGAATCATTGAGAAGATTGAAACAAGAACAACCGGGATTATCAGGGGATGAATGTAATAAGGGTTGGATGTTGAGTTGAGATCCGCCATTGTGAATGGTGGCAAAGAACACCGAAGAAGATGAGCGTGATCTTTGAGCTCGAAAGGAAAGCGAAGCGAGAAATCGGCCAATTGGAGGTTGAAGAGTGAAGAGCGATGTGAAGCGGAGGCGGTTTGCGATTGATACCATGTTGATTTATCAGAATTCCATTGAATCTGAGTGAAGAAAATGTTGAACAAGAAGCTGGAAAAAGGAATGAGCGAAGAAGAATAAAATTTCTATTCATTCAATAATTGTTCAACTGAACTTTTACAAAAAGGATCACCACCTTATATCTAACTATACCTAACTAACTCATTAACTGATAACAACCTTCAGTTACAACTAACTTAACCTTAAGTCTAACAGTTTTACCATAGAGAGAAATTACTAATTACAATGATAGAAAAATATTTCCTTAGTTTAACAACTTATTCTGAAATAAATAAGCTTAAAGGTCATAGGTGTAATTTTACCATTAGAAAATAAGAGATTAATTTATACACACACATCCACTCTCGGACCATTTATAAGCAAAACCAAACTAATTCCATACAAAACTAAACTAATTCTACAAATATACCCTTACTTTATTGAGAATGTGCAATACTCTTAAGAGTAAAGGTAGAATTAAATAGTGGCATCTCGAGGATAGTAGCATTTAATGAGGTTGAGATACACCACTCCTGTAATTTTTTTTATACTATCGATCAATCAAAAACTATGGGTGACTTCTAAGATAGTAGTAGGGATAAAATAAATATTTTCTTAACGTGCCATTTTGGGATTGAAAGTCACACATTTTAATGGGTGAGAAGTCTTAGCAACATTTTATTTATCACTCTCATTCTGACACTCACTTTATGATTGGTTAAAATTCATGAGGATCTCGCTAAATTAATGGGTCCTATTTTCAAAGTGGTGAAACCCACATGGCTTTTAACCGGTGATAAGAGTGTGTGTAAAAGAGAGTATTGTGGCGTTCTCTTGTAATGTTATTGTACCATTGCAAGTACCAAAAATGAATAAGATATTGTTGATGGAGGTTAAAAGAATGAATTGGCTTGGTTATTGACTAATTAATATACTAAGTACAAGTATAGATGATCTAATGAGCGTTGAACATGTGAGGAGTAGTTGTTGAGCCAACTTAAACAGAACTGATTACTAGCTTTTATCCTTACGTGTTTCGTCATCATGCAATTAGGTCCCATCGAAGTGGTGGACGCAACCAAACAGATAGATGCATTTCCTTATTCTATGATGCTAACAAAATTTCATTAATAATTTATACGACTCCAAGTCACCAAAAAACAATAAAACATTATACATATCAGAGATCAATTAGTTATTTGACCAGCTGAAGGTATCTTCCTCGAACCTTTTCCTTCAAAATGATTTTTTAAAGAGGTGATGTAAATACATTGCAATAACAAAACACAGAAGGTTACCTTATGGGATAAGAATTTTGAAAAAAGATGTGTGATTGAGGATAAGAGAACAATACTCCAGTTAAAGGTTAGACAAGCCTAGGCTTATAAGAAGAAACTAGAGAGAAATTGACTACAATATTTTTCATTGATAACCACTCCATTTCAAGGCTTTGACTTATGTTACTAAGCATTTTCCTCAGTAATTCTTAGTACACAAATAATAGATGTTGGATACTCAATCTTTTAATGAAATTTAATTTAATGATTATTATTGAATAAAGGTATTGTAGTGTCGGTGATGGATCAGAAATTTCTTGTTAGTAGCGGCAAAATATAGTCTATAATATTTTCTCAAAAAATATTGTAAATTTTACAAAATACATAATATTTAAATTCTGAGAAAATTCCTAAAATACTTAATTTCTACAAATTACATAGCTCAAAAGGTAAAATTGGTACCAACTTATCTTCTTTTTTAAATATGTCTTGGGAACTTCTACACTTAATTTAAAAAGTAAGTTTATGGGGCAACATATAATTTTTATGGGGGCAAATAAAATTGTTATATATATTTCTAACAAATATAATTTTTCAAGTGGGGTCAAGTGCCCCAATTCATTGAACATGGATCCGTCCTGGTGGTAATCACGGTTATTATTGGTTTTAATTAAATTCAATTAACCATTAAATTAAACTCTATTTGTTTTGGGTCGGTTACAAAACTTATTATTAGTTTCACAAGCCAAATCGTGTTCTACCAGGTTGGTTCTTCTTACTGCTCCTCCTCCTCCTCCTCCTCCTTCTCCTTCTCCTTCTTCTTCTTCGCCAATGTGTGGGTTTTTCACGGTGTGTGATTTTTGGGTTGAAGGAAGCGTGATTTTCTTTATTTTGGCATTAAAAGAGACATTTATTTAGAAAACATTGAATCTCAATTGATTGTCGTGTTTCAATTATTTTGTTAATTGAGTGCAAATTGACTATTTGCTCTATCTAGTAAGAAATATTAAATATAGGCTTAGTACCATAAACCATCACTACAAGAAACACGGTCATTAGCGAGGAATTTTGATCAGCTAACATGCCCAATTCCGTCGCTAATTGCCATTAGCGAGGACGATTCGATCGCTAATTCCTCCTCGCTAATGGAAATTAGCGAGAGAAATGTGTTAAAATCGCTAATTAGCGAGGGCGATCCTCGCTAATTAAAATCGCTAATCTGAAATGACCGCTACCAGAGAGTCGATTGTACGCTTATCAATCTGAATTTATTATTATTATTATTATTAGTATTATTATTATTATTACTGTTGTTATTATCATTATTAGTATTATTATTATTATTATTATTATTATTATTGTTGTTGTTATTATTATTATTATTATTATTATAACCAAAATTTCCAAATAGAGAGAGAGAGGAGTGAGAGTGGTGGTGGGGTGGTGGTGGTGGTGGTGGTGTGGTGGTGGTGGTGTCGTAAAGAGAGAAGAAGAAGGAGAAGAGTAAGGGAGAAAAAGAGTGAGATGTATGTGGTGGTGGTGGTGGTTGTGTGGTGGTGGTCCTAGAGAGAGAGTGAGAGAAAGAGGTATGTGGTTGTGGTGGTGTGGTGGTGGTGTGGAAGAAAGAGAGTGAGAGAGAGAGAGAGAGGTTGTGGTTGTGTGGTGTGAAGAGAGAAAGAGAAGAAAGAACATGGTGGTGGTGGTGGTGAGAGAAAGCTCCAAAAGAGAGAGGTTGTGGTTGTGTGGTTGAGGAGAGAGAGGAGTGAGAGTGGTTGTGGTATGGTGGGGGCGTGGTGGTGGTGGTGGTGGTTGTGTGGGTAAGAAATTTGTGAAGAGAAGAATGAGGGTGTTGTGAGTGAAAAATAAGAGTGAGTGGTGGTGGTGGTGGTTGTGTGGTGGTGGGTTAGAGTTTGTAGGTGAGAGAGAGAGAGAGAGTAGAGGAAGAGGAAGAGGAGAGGAGTGAGGATATTGTGAGTGAGAAAGAAGAGTGAGTGGTGTGGTGGTGGGAATGAGAGAAGAGGGTTAAAAGTAAAAGAATGAGAGAAGAGTGAGAGAATGGGATATTCGGTCAAAAAATAACTGGACATTAGCGAGGGAAGCCTCATTTAAAGTCATGCTAAGCATCACTCGACATAGTCGGATCGATCTGCGGCGATCAAATCGGCCCGACAACGTTCGGTTAGCGAGGACATCTCATTTCCTTCGCTAATTCCCTCGCTAATGGTCACATTAGCGAGGGACTTGCAGTTCCGTCGCAAATATCTATTTTTTGCGAGGGACAAAATTTCCCTCGCTAATTGCATCATTAATCCTCGTTTTTTTTGTAGTGCATACTTGTTTTCGACCTATCTCCCATATCGAGTTTAGCCATGACATCCTTGAAAATAAATCAATAAAGAATAGTTCATACTACTCCATCCCTAAATATAAGCAAATTTAAACAATGATATTCATAATTTCACACCATGCAAATTAAACTAGGCTTAACTTAAGTTTTTTTAACGATGGCTTAACTTAAGTTAAGCGACACAACAATATATCAAGTAATTACTTAAAGTTACACATAAAATCAAATCAAATATGGTTGGAAGAGCATAAAACATAAGTTCATGCAAAAAAGTGTTATGGCTAGCTTCAATAAGTACTTTCATAGTATGATATTTCCCAGCAAAAAAATCAAGTCTCACTTAAAATGTTAGAAGTCGACATATAATACATAAAATAACATCTTAAATCCAAACAAATATGATATAGTAACACTATAATATTCAATAAATATAAATACCACGGTGTAAATAATCTTATAAAAATATTATTGTGCACTTTTTTTTTGATTTATTTCATCAATTTAATTATTAAAAAAGGATAAAAGATATCTCATGTACGAAAAATCTACATCATTTATCATTTTTTTTTTAAAAAAAATCAACATGATATACCATTTTTTAGGAAAATAATTTGAAATGTGATTCCACCCGGTTTTTGATTTTCGATGGTTATGCAGTTCAACTGCCGATTGTCATGTAGGGCGGTTCACGGGTTCAACAAAACTCAATCGAATCCAATTTTGACAATTTTAAGTGTGAGTAAAAAAATTTCAAAGCATAAAGTCGAAAAAGTAACCCGAGTAGGGACACATATAAAATGGGGGAGAACTTATAAAAGTCACATAATTGAATAAATATTCTATAGATTTTTATCTTCAAATTGTAAGAAAGGCCAATATACTTACTTGATAAAAAATCAATGCATTTAAAGTAGTAGTAATTTTTAAAAAGCCATTATATTATATATTAACTTTAACTTGTTTTTTGATAAAATAATAACTTGACTGATATGCACAACACAAATAATGAATCATAAAAGTGATCACACATTATAATTTATTAATTTAACGTAAAAGTTTTGTTCTGATTGTTTTTCTTTTCACTAGTAATTTGTTTTGTTTTGGCTTGCACTCATCCGTTCAGCATTATGCCTTGGGAATGTGATGCTTTTAGTATGAGGTAATGATAAACTGACGTGTCAATGTTTAAAGAAAATAATTAGCCTCACGTTATTAAGCATTTCTCATTATAGAAACCTATGAAATGGGGGTGAACACAAAATCACTGACTTGAATATATATTCTAAGTTTGTTCTCTTCAAATTGTAAGAAAGGACAATATACTTGTAACAAAAAATCCATGTAAAGTAAAAGTGAACATTGTCTAATTTTAATTATAGTACAAAACACTTTTTATTTAAAAAGTGATAATTATATTATATATTATTTTGTTATAATAACTTGTCTGTTTTTTTTTAAAAGATAATAATAACTTGTTTTATATGCACAAGATACTTAGAGAATCATAAAAGTGATCACATTATACATGTAGTGTAAACGTTTTGTACATGTTTGGTTTGTTTTTTTGGCATTAGTTGTGTGTAGTTTTTGGCTTGTGCTCATCCTCTTAACGAATCCCCGTGCCTCCAAAATGCGGTGCAAACTGCAAACTAACCTATCTAACAAACTATTACATCATATATATATATATATATATATATATATATATATATATAACTTCATCCTTGAAGAAGTGATCGACTCGCCATTGATTCGAGAGACTACGATGAGAAACATCCCATTCACTTCATCAGCAAGATGTTGTAGGGCCCCAAGGTGCATTACCATCAAGTAGAAAAACTAGCCTTTATATTGCTCATCACGACAGAAACCTTTTAAGCGGAAAAAGTTCACTAACTTTAGTTTTAGGTGTCTTTGAGTGCGGCTTTAGGTTTATTTTGTGGAAAAAATAGATGAGAGGAAAAATTATATAAGATCGGAGAGAGAAGTATTTGAAAAAGAGATGAGACCTTGGTAAAGATATAAGTGTATTTTCCAAGCGCAAAAATCTTGATTTCTCTCCTCGTAACCTAATAGTTCGTTGTTTCACAACAACTATATTTTTGTAATATTAGTGTCGTTGGATATAAAATAGAAACAATTGAGTTACATAACTAACTAAATAGTTTGTTTTGCAACAAACTAACCTATCGACAAACTATTACATCATATATACAACATATCGAAAATAAAATTTTACAACACATTTTTAAATAACCTCGCTTTCTAAAATACTTCCTATTGTTTTGAAATCTGTGTGTTCATCGAGTTTGGTGTGTACCTACAAAGATTGAAGAACAGAGTTAGGGTTTTCCTAATGTGTGATTAACAAATAGTGAAAGAGAGTAATAGAGTGAGAGAGAAACTATTACAAACTGTTTTGATTACTCTGTGAGTCTCGTTGTGTTACCAACTCCATCATCACTATCTGTGAACAACGAAAGCAGAGAGAAAAAATTAGGGTTTGAAGATTGAAACAACAAAGAAAGAGAAACAAGGGCAAATCAAAGAGAGTTTGGTTTATTACATTCGTTTAGGCCTTCTCTTTCATTTTCAAAGAATTACTTGTGATTGAAACCTGCAAAATTAGAGGTGTGAGTAAACCCTAGCAGAGGAAATATAGAGAAATGAGAGAACAACAAGAACCAATACGAGAAGAGAACCTGGGATTGTGATCTAGGGTTTGCTGTATTGTTTGGCTAATAGGGTTAGGACTCAGATCAAAGAGATCAATGCATTTTACCAGAGAATTCAAGTTTTGGGTTCTGCAATAACCTGTTTTTGACACACTCAAACTAGTGTGTGTTTTTGGACATTGGAGTTAGACTTTTGGGCTGTAAACTTGTTATTTGCACTCACGGTTTAATAGCACAGTTCTAACAACATATACCTCACCAACCTAATTTGGCCAAAAGAATGATCTCTTGATCATTGTCGAAATTCGTCTCTAGTATTAGCCAAAACATTGGGGCTCAAACACTCAATGATTTTGTGGCAGGGTTTACCCCACACATAAACAACACAAAATTGCCGGAAAAAAATATAGAAAAATAAAATAAGCACAATCAAAACACAAGAATTTAACGTGGAAAACTCCAAAACTGGAGAAAATCCACGAACCGTTGCTTAATGACATTCAGAGAATAACTTTATTTGAAAATTATTACAACACATAGACTTCTCTCAAACACCAAATGATCTCAATAACCCACACTCTCCAAAGAAGATATTTAACTACCCCCTCACAACACTCTAAGACAAGAGTATAAGAGAAAGAAAGAAAATCAAATAGTACTTAAAGTGTTTTTGATTGGTGCACTAGTAGAGGAGAACTTGATCCCCTATATATAGTCTTGGTCTCCTTCTTCCTTTACAAAATTAGGCAATGTGAAACTATTTTAAGATGCTCAAATTTCAATCAACTCCAACAAAAACATCTCAAAGATGGGAGATGCATATCATATTTGTTTATTTCATTTAGGCTTAGTTGCAGTTTTGACCCTTCAATCATTATGATTGTACAATTTCGTCCCTCAGATTTTATTTGCGCGAATTAGGTCTACTAAGTATCGCAGTTGTGCGATTTTGTTTCCTCCGCTAAATCATTCAATTTGTAACTCAAAATGTTGATGTTTCACAAACGTAGAAGGATCACAATTTTTGGTTAAAATCACACAATCATGAGAAATGACTTGTGAGTGCGAGGCGAAACCTCACGAGTAATGCTTTTTAACCATCCAAGGAGGAGGGTGTTGTGTTATAAATTCCACTTTATATTACGATTTGTTTAAATCTTGAATATCAACTGCTTTGCACAATCACACAATTCAAAAGCAAAATGAGAGAATTTTCTTTAAAAATTTGAAGGTGAGGCCTAGGTTGCCCTTAGATATACTATGGGTAATTTACCTTAACCAAAAAAAGCGACACATGGATTCCACTAACTTTTGTCACATACATTTATATTTTTGGTTTACAAGTTAATACTATATATTTATATTATTTACACTTTCACCTAATTTTAATAAATGCACATTTAGTGAGTTATTCTTAGCCATGATTTTAGTGTTGTCTTCCTCTCTCTTGTTATTAATCGATATGTTGGAAATATGCAAGCTGGGTTGTACCTAAAGAATGCAATTTGCATATATATTTAATAAAATAAAATAGAATGCGGTAATATCGATTTTAATTTCTATCAATAATTTTGCTTCAAAAAAAAAAATAATAATAATTATAAAAAATACGGCAATATCGATTTTAAATTTTGAAACATGACATAATAATCTATATTTAACCAAAAAATTTCTTTCTATAAGTATTCTACCTTATTTTTATAAGAATCGTTAACAATATAATTAAAAACAATTCTTTTATTAGATAGAAAACTAATTAATTGTTTTATGTTACAAATTTAATTTATTTTTAATTTTATTTAAATATATATTACGTAACACTAACCATGGATGAATCAATGTAATATCGTGTGAACTAAGGTTCACTTACACCCAAATTCAATTGATAAAAGATGATTCATGTATCACATTGGTAACAAGGATTCACTTGTTGTGGAGGATTTCATGTACCACTATGAACTAGACATCATTCGGTGTCGATTCAACGAACCATGGATTACTCAATGTATCATCGTGTGAACTAGGGTTCACTTACCATCGGTCGGTGATCAAAGATGATTCCACTATGTGTTTTGTTCAATCGTTTAAGTGACTCGAATTCGATCGGATGATCACCTAGAACCCACGATTTCCTTGGTGGTTCGTTTGAATTCTCTCATTAACCATTACCCCACTCCAATGATTCATTCAACGTGGAAGATTTCATGTACCATTGTGAACTCAACATCAACTTATCGTTCACTTACCACTCAGACCACGCCAACCACCACCTCCACACGCCAACCACCACTCCGACCACCTTCAACCACCACTTTAAGGGTGGGCGTTGCGCCTGCGACCTATATGTAGGTCCACCAGCATGCGTGGCGGCCCGAACTTCGAGCGTCAATCGATCTTGTGGCTTGATTGGAGCTAAATAGATTGAATAAATATTTGTGATTTTGTAGTGACTAAACAAAATGGATTCAATAGATATTGGTGATTTGGTGGTGGCCAGAACTAAACGATTCAATAGATATATATGGTTCTAAAAAACATGAAGAAGCGATTACAAAAGTAAATTTTGATTTTTAAAAAGCGTTAGGATTAGGCGTGGGAGGATGGTAAACTAGTCTAAACTACTTACGATTGAGGAAAAATTTACGAACCTAAAATACTCAAAAAATTTTCGAACCTAAAATACTCCAAAACACACTATTTAGCATCACACTTTATGTATTTTGTCACATAATTAATTTTTTTAACCATATCGATTGTTGAGGAATGAGCTTGGCTTATTTTAAGCTGTTAAATTTTTTGAACCATAAAGTATCTAAAAAACACACTACTTAGTATAAATCTTTATGTATTTTGTAATGAAATAAATTTTTAGAGAGTGATAATGTTACAAAATACCGTATAAAGTATGGTAATAATGATTACATTTTTTTACTAAAAGTCGGTTAATAAAAAAGTCAAAAAATTCTTGGGGCTTTTACCCCGTTTAATACCAAAAAAAGTCAAAAATTCCTTCAAAAAAGTCAAAATTGACACTAAAGTCACCTGTACATTCAATTTCCTTTAAATTTAAAGATTATTGATAGACATATTAGTAATTAAAAATAGAGATTAATGTATCTTTTAATTATTTTGTTAGAAATATATTAATTAAAAACAATAGAATAGTACAAGAATAATACGCTTCTTTTATTAAGAGTTAGGAAGCGATTCTTTTATTTACGTTGGAGTGGAGTTGCGAATTGATGTAGTGGAAGTTTTTTTAATAAAAAAAGGACTTAGGAAATATAAATGAATGGACAAAAGCATTTATTAACTTTGGGGTTAATGTGCAAATAATATAAATATATAGTATAAGCGTAAACTAAATAATAAGAATACGTTTATGTGATAATGTTAGTGGAATCAAGTAATAGAACTTTTAAGTGGATAAGGTAAATTCTGCGATTACTATCAGAAACGACCAAAGAATTTCTCAAATTTGAAAGGTAGTTGGAATCTTGGGACTAACATCGTATAATTGTGATATGTGAAGAACCCAATTGATGCAACTAGAACTTGAGAGATTAAAATTGCACAATTATATACTTGAGGTCCAATTACCTCACTTAAAATTTGAGCGACCAAAATCGCATAATTGAAACACTAAGACTAAAAGTACAATTAAACCTTTTAATTAATTTATTATTTTTATTTTGTTGCCTTTGTGTTTAGCAATTAGCAATTCCAGGTGGGTATGCACACACCAAATGCTTCCTCGTCTTGCATGTTGGACCGGGCGAATACTCTCTCACTCTCTGCAGTTTCCTCGTTCCAGTTCAGTTACAGTTCCAGGTGCCTTCCTCGCTTCCATTACCAATTGCTCAATGTTCTCTACTCTGTACACTTTCATTCCCTGTATACGCTATAATCCTTTACATTTTCAATGCCTATAAAAACATGGCCACCGCTTCGACCGAGAATTTTTGCTTCCGAGATGTGCATTTTTGTTTCATTTTCAATGGGAGGGATAGAATATGCGAATCGCATTTATCCTAATTTTCATCCACAGTATTTTTCGGCAATTTCTGTTGGGAAAATCAGCCTCAGTTGTTATTAAAACAACAAATTTCCATCACACTTTCCACGTGGTCCAACAATTTCCATCCCTTTAATTTAATACAGAAACCTCCATTTCAATCCAGGACTTTCTTTACTGCAAAGTGTTGCAAAGAAAACATGAGCGAGGATACTAATTTGCTTGCCAAGGCTAAAAGGCGTGCTAATTTTCGATTATGCAATGTGTCAAGGTATGAAAATATTATCTAGACTTTGAATTTGAACAATTTTATTCATATTTTATAATTTGAGTCATTTTGTATAATTAATTTAGGTTTTACAATTTTAATTATAGTTGTTGAGTCATTTTGTTTAGTTACACCTCTGAAATACTGGAGATTCAAGCTGATGCTCCAAGTCTGCATGTTCTGTTTATTCCTGGAAACCCAGGTGTGGCTTCATTTCTTTGGCAATGTTGGATAAAGAGCTTAATTAAGTTTTTATACATAATGCTTAATAATGCTTATCTATAAACTATTTCTATAATAAAAAGCTAATAAAGTGAAACTATTTTGATATAAGCAATAAGCTGATTTTATAAGCTATTCTATAGAGCTTATGGCAACAAATTGGAAACAACTTATGGACATGTCATAAGTTGTTTCCATAAACTCTCTAAAACAGTCTTACAAGTAATTGGGCTAGTAGTAAGCATAAATAAGTCAATCCAAACAGGCCATTGTTTGCGTGGTAATGTTTTCCATGATAGATTTATTTAGTTGTGGCGTTTGGTACCGTTGGTTACTGCAGGAGTTGTTTTATTCTACAAAGACTTTGTGGAGTTTCTATATGAGCTGCTTGAGGAACTGCATCGGTCACAGGCAAGTAACTGTAGCTCTTTCTTTATGGTTATTTATAACATGGAACTCTGATAGACAAGTATGCTTACTAGTTATGTTTATCTATGACCTATCAGCTATTGGCCATATCTCTCATACAGGAAAGGTACCTGCATTTTGTTTTGTTTGATTTTCTTGGTGGCATTGGAATTGTCTCTTACATAGTTTTGTTACTAGAACTGGGAGCATGGGCGGTTGTTATCGTTACAAGAACAAATCGATCATAAGGTAATTTAATGCTTATTCTTGTGATCTTCACAGATCATTGGCTGGTTTTAGCGTTAGATAGATTGGCCAATTTCACTATTTCAGTACTCATTTACTAGTTAGTAGTTGTTGATACTTGGCAGTTTCATACTGTACATTTGGAACATGTTAACTGTGAAAATTGAATAAATTCAGTAACCAATTGAACTTGGAAATCTTTACGTTTTCTAAACTTCTATGTTACATTATTAATTTATCTATGCATTGTTGGATGGTGTAGCCAAACTCAAACGAGAATTATCACCCTGAAGTTATTTCTTGTAGTGTGTTACAATGCCGCACTACTTTTGGGTTAGCATATTAATATTTCCTCTTAAAATCACTGCAGTCCTGTCTTGTATTTGTTTGCTGATTTAAAATTTTCATCCATTTTTAAACTGGCATACTTTTATGCCTGGTGTTCTTTTTCCATTATTGATTTAGACAATTTACTTTAACATTGTATTGATGTGTAATTGCAGTCTTTCGTTTTTTGTAGATTGATTTCATCAGAGAGGAAATGCAAAATATTGATATTCCTATATTACTGGTAGGTTATTTTATATCAGCGCCTCCAATATTATTCTCCCATGTCATGCTGATTCGTGCTGATTTGTATGAGCTAAAACACCAAATTGCTATAAAGTGATCAATCTCCTTTCCCCTTTGAGATAGGGAAGTAAGGATGATGTTAGAGAAACTGGGTCGAAACTTTTTTGCATGTGTCGTAAAACATCCTTTTATTATCTACTAAAAGAGAAGGATAATCATAAATGAACTACACAAATCTGGTTGTTAGTATTATTTGCGAGCAATTGTCATCTGTTTTTTCATGACATATATTGCTATTGGGGGAACCAATAGCCGTATTGCAAGAGGGTTTAATTAAATTCTTTAACGTAAAACTTGTTTTATCCAAAGTTGTTCTGCATATAGAAAAGTCTGATATTGTTTTCTGAAGTTAAGTTTTGATAACTAATTTAGGATTTCCTTATTAGGTTGGGCACTCTATCGGTTCATACATATCTATTGAAATGTTCAAGAAGTCTCTAAAGAAGGTGATTGGAAATCTGGGTGTTTAATTAAGCATGAACGCATCATGCCATCTTACCATAACTTCTGATCTTCATAAATTCTATGCTTGTATTTCTCCTTGGCTCTGCAGGTGAAATATTGTGTTGGACTTTATCCATTTTTGACATTAAACCCGCACTCAGCAACTCAGTTAGTTATTGCAAACATTGCAAAGTATGTCTCACATCTCCCCCATCAAAGTCACACCCCTTTGACCTGACACTGTTTGTTAGAGATGGCATGAACTAGTAATGACATTATGAGTTAAGATATCACAATTTTGACTTGGTTCACACCCTCGTTCTTACCTCTTAACACTCAATTTACACATAAAACACTTTTTATAGTTTAATCTGAAGTCTGAACCTAAATTTTGGATAATAATGGTAATTATCTATCTGTTATTGCCAAACATTTATCATCAAAAGTAATTAACGGAAATTTTCATTTAAAATCCTAGATTTTAATTAAAATGACTAATGGTGAATGGGATGCAGATCCCAAATTCTTGCAGCTGGTCTTAGTTACCTGGTAGCATCATTAGGATTGCTGCCAGTCAAGGCTTTGAGGTTTATTGTCAGAAAATCCCTTGGGAAGTCATGGTCTGCCAATGCAGTTGAGGCCGCATGCTCTCACTTGTCACAGGTTAGCTTTATGTTGAAAGAGGGTCTTCAGTATTAGGTCTCCTTAAACTTGTAAACTAGTGTTTTTCCCCTTTTTATTATTGATCCCCTTTCTTATATAGTTATATTTGGAATACTAATGCTACAATATGCACATTTGGAATACTAATGTTACAATATGCATGTGGAAATTGGAATACTAATGCTGATTTATATTTTTCTTGTGTTGTGGTTACATCTGCATCTTTCTTGTATTGATTGGCTCTTAACTTCAATAACATACAGTACCATACCATGCGAAATGTCCTCTATATGGCCATGACTGAATTTACAAAGGTAAGATTGCTTCCTTTCTACGTATGTCCCTTTTAAATTTACCATTTAGCATTTTGTTTCTTTACATGTGGCATTTTTGAGCACCAGTGTTTGACACACAAAATTACAATGTTGTTTGAATCCATATAATTGACCCCACTTAGCGGGAAAGTTTTCTGCTGTATGACCGTTAGGTACCTAGCCTATCCATAATAGAAAAGAAGTATCAAAGAGAAATGGAGTAGAAGTTGGCGGGAATTTTATTGATGTTGGGTGGCATAACCCACCTTTTAGAACTCTGGCATAACCCAGATTATTCTAAACACTTACACAATATTCCAAAAAAAATGTAATTCAAAGGGGTGGGAGCCTTTATTTATAAGCCTCCCATACAAGGGATAGAAAGGAGTTGACCTAACTAATCTATAACTGCCCAAACGAAACTAACTAACTATTAGAAGACAAAAGCAATAAACTCCTAACTAACTAGTATTACAAAATAAGTCTCTTAACCAACTAACTCCCTTACATAATATTTCCTTTTTCCCTTCTAGAATAAAATCTGAAAAGTGCCTTTACTTGGAGATCCATCAATACTCCCCCCTCGAAAAACAGACTTGGCAGTGCTAGGAGGAAGATAACTCGTGCAGAACCAACCGAAGCCACACGACAACACCTAACTCGTGAAGAACCCATTGAGGACAAGACCAAGCATTGGAGTGGTTCCCTAGAGTCAACCTTGAAGACAAGGTTGTTTTTCAAGGGGGCAATATTGATGGACCCTTGTGTAAGTATGAATTAGTTTTGGGTGGTTGGGTTTGTTTTAGGTTGTTAGGGGTGGTTGTTGTATTCAGTTGCGTAGTTGTGGGTTAGTTAGGCCTTTTCCCTTCTATCCCCCTTGTATTGGAAGCCTATAAATAAAGGCTTCCACCCCCCCTTTAGGCATATCTTTTGTCATACTTTGAGTTGAAGTTAGCAATTCTTTGGGTTAGGCCAAAGTTTCTAAAGGTGGATTGTCCCACCATTCTCTCCATTTGTATCCCTAAAGATCAATAAAAATCCTCTTTTCGTTCTTTTTCCGATTCTTGCACTGTTAAATTCCGCTTTTGCTAATCATCGTAAGGCTAGGTACCTATCAGACCCCATTCCTTTCTATATGTATATATTTTCTTCTCAGTTCTAGTATCTTAGTAGAGTTCCCTTCTCCACTCCACAAGTGACAGCTGTCCCTGTTGTTAGCACCTCGCTCTCTCTCCCAAGTCCCAACTAACCTTCCTTGAATTTGTAGCTGCATGTGGATATGTATTCAGCTGTTATACAAGTACACAATGTATTTATGCTCATTCATTCATAAAAAAGAATCGGGGATTGCAATAACCAGAAAATCTCTTCTCTCTCTTAATTCCGCTCTTGGTTCATCTTTCCCACTGCCATAATTCTAACACCTTGGCACCTTCTCTACAATGGTCATTTTTCTCTTTAATTCCAATTCTTTTTCTGGTCTCCCTCTTCATTCACACGCGGCCTGAAATTTCCACCTAGTCCTCTTTAGCCCATTCTTCAATTTTCTACTATAAGTGTGTTATGGGCTATCACAAGAAAATTGACAGGGAATGAGGACATGTTTCTTGAAGCTACCAAATAGGAAATATCAAATTTTAAAAATCTAAAACGAAATGTTCAAAACTTCAAATTTTATCATTGCAGTTTCTTAGTGTGCTATTAATAATCATAGCTGCTTGGTCTGATTGATATGTAACCTGTATATTCAGTTGTCCTCTAGAGAAGCAAGACTAATTTCAATTTTTTTTTTTGGATTTCTTTATGTTGTAGTGTAGCTAATTTACAAGCATAGGGGACACTCTTTACAACCTTCTGTATTATCTATTATCGGAGATCAGGCATACACATTTTTTTGAAGATTGAACACAATGTTAGTATTGCTTATATTAGACAATGTTAAATTGCATTGATAGTCATGTGCTTGCTATGTTAGTTATCAGAGACACCAGATTGGACATTTATAAGAGAAAGGAAGGATCAATTTGGATTTTTATTTGGTGTTGACGATCACTGGGGTCCACTTCATTTGCTTGAAGAGGTATGTTATCACATATTTTAGTTACTGTTATTATCATCTTGAAGGCCTTTGCATCATCAAAAACAATGGGACAATTTTTTTTGCATCAAGTGTAGTCCAAGAGTGGCTCCTTCATCGCATCTCAACAAGAACTATGATATGATTTTGTTCTTCTTTTCTCCTATAACCCTAATACAATGATTATAAAAACGTAATGCTTAATAACTTACCTTCAGTGATCGTTTATTTCTGTTTCTGATATTAATTAGCCTTCTTTTTCTTGATTAATTTTTAGATAATAGCTATTGTCATGAAATGGTAACAAAAATGTTGTGATTTGACCAACCATTATAACTGGGGAGCTTGGCATTTAAAGTATACCCGAAGCACTTTATTTTTCCCGTTCTCTTTGTTGTTTCAAAGTAATGGGCTATTTATAACAAAGAAAATGAGCCATTGTTTAGCATAAAAGAAACTTAAAAGCAGCTGCCAGGTGCCTACAAAAAGTGGGCTAAGTTGGATATTAGAGGGTCTTCCAGTGTACTTTACATTTTCTTTCATGTTTTCTAAGAGTCAAGACTTCATAGTAAAGTATTTATACTTTTGGGAAGGGAGATACGCAAATTTTCCTGATGCTTTGAATAAAATTTTGCAGTTCTATGCTAACATAAAATCGAAAAGAGTGGGTAAATTTTTTTGTAATAAAGGAAAACATTGATCGAATCATCGAAATGCTAGTCATTGATCGAATTTTCTTTTAGTAATTTATGTTTATTATCTGAGTTTTCCCCTTGTTTATGAACCATTTAATGTTTATGGCAGCATTACTTATAGTGTATTCTGGTCACAGATCTCAAAGCAGGTTCAGGTATTGCCTTGTCCATTGAACAGAAAACCACACCCATGGTTTCTGTTGCACTGAGGCTGGTTCTTTATGGGTGGCTTTGCATGTGGCGAACTTAATTAAGAATCAGATGGCATTTACAAACCAATGAGGTCTGACTCTTTGGCTATTGGCTTGTGTAATGTGAGTTTTCCACGTTAATCACAGAAAGGATTGAACATTTGATAAATTTGCAGCATGATAGTTTATGTTTGTTCTAAAGTTTTCTTGGTCATTTACAGAAGCATACAATAATTATTGTGTCATAATTGATACTTTATTCTGGTCATACTTTCAAAGCAGGTTCCAGGTAGCAGGTATTGCCATGTCCATTGAACGGGAAAACTGCACCCCCGTTGGTTCCTTTTGTACTGAGGCTGGTTTGTTAATGAGCGGCTCATCATGTGGCGAAACTTAATCAAGAATCAGGCGGCATGTACAAACCAATAAGGTCTGACTCTTTTGCTATTATTGGCCTGTGCTATGTGAGTTTTCTAAGTTAATCACAGAACGGATTGAATCAGTAATAAATTTGAAACAATGAAAGCATGCATTTCCTTAGCAGTGCCTTTATTATTGTCCACTGTATTCTATGACCTTGTAGCTTTCATCTCATAGTTGTAAAACATTTAATTTGGCTTCTCTATAGTGGGATCAATGATAAATCTTAACTTCAAAGTCTGTTATTCACGCTTTCTTAAAATCTTAACTGTTGATTTCCAATAAACCGTTTTAGCTGTATTTTATTTTTTATCTTATATAGTGGACTCCCTGTGTTGCAGGATGGGGATGAGGGTATTTTGGTTTTTTTAGGTGGGGAGGGAGTGGAGGAAACTAAAAAGAAAAGGTGGCTTTAACAAACCCCCTAATTGGCCATCCAAATTTGGGCTCTCATGTTTTCCTTTGTTTACACCGTGGATATTGTGTTTGCCTTCATACCTAATTCTTCAAGGGCTTCACTCCTAGCAGTCCCTTTCTTCAACCCTTACCCTCCTCCCATTGGCAAATATTAAGGGAAATATACTTGGCCAATTCCTTTCAAATTTTAAAGGTATCCCCGAGCCTTCCCCAACAACAGCATCTAGAATGTCATGGCTCAAACTCCATACTAATTTCTCAATGTTTTTTTTTTTCTAAGAAAAATCAAAAGATTTTAACGAGACTCATTTTTTTTTTTTGCCAAAAATAACATTTCATACCAATCCCTCATCTATAATACAAAGTCGCCTTTAATTTGCCATTTTGGTGGGAAAATTTTTTCCCACCATTTACCTATATATCTCTCATTTTGTGCTTACTCTTGTTTCTGCAATATATCACACACTCTATATTTTGGACCAACATATCCTCACTCTATATTTGTGCCCCACGTTTACCAATATACACTCATTTTGTGCTGCACTTGTTTACCAATATACCCCATTATATATTTTTGTACCAATATACTCACGACAATTTTTTTCCAACACTTTTTTATTATTATCAAAATGTACACCTCTCATTTGTCTTTCATTTGTTCTGCCAATATACCCCACTCTGTCAAGAACTATTAATACACAATCGTTGACTTCCCACTTTTGGTGGGAAAATTTTATTCCACCATTTACCAATATACCCTAATTTTGTACTTGCTTGTTTACTGCAATATATCCTACTCTATATTTTTGGACAACATACCCCCACTCTTTTTTTATCCACTTTTGGTGGGAAAATTTTATTCCCACCATTTACCAATATACCCCTCATTTTGTCACTCTCACATGTTTACCAATATCACTCACTCTATATTTTGGGAAAGCATACACTTGACAATTTTTTTTTTGATCCAACACTTTTTTATCCACTTTTGGTGGGAAAATTTTATTCTCACCATTTACCAATATACCCCTCATTTGTACCCCACTTTGTTTACCAATATACCCCACTCTATATTTTGGACCGACATACCCCCACTCTATATTTTGTACCCCACCATTTACCAATATACCCCTCATTTTGTACCTCACTATTTACCAATATACCCTCCACTCTATATTTTGGGACCGACACATACCCACGACATTTTTTTGTCCAACACTTTTTAATTATCAAAATGTACCCCTCATTTTGTACCCCACTGTTTACCAATATCTGCACACTCTATATTTTTGGGCCAAGCATTGTTGCTTATCATCCCACAAGAAATTTATTATTTTGCCTCTTACGTCTTATATATATGTGTTGCGTATTTTTATACCCCCTTATAAAATGTTGATGTTTTTGAAACTACATCTGTAGTAGAACATTAATCACATCGTCAATGCATCGCACGATAATAATCTCTAGTAACCAAGAGAATGAGAGATATGGGGATAGAGAATTCTGCTTGGCGAACGTCATGAGTAGGGGGAATTCATTAGAAAGGAGACCACCCAATTTGTAAATATCCTCTAATATATGTAAGCCATAATAATAGAAATCACTTGATTAGGGAATTGTAGTTCTAGCGATTTTAAATAAAATTCCAATTCATTCTATCATAAGTTTTCTCTACTTCAAGCTTAACCTCTATGAAACTCTTTTCTTTGATACGTTGCATTGGAATGAATGACCTCTTGAAGAATGATTGTGTTGTCAACCGTGCTTTTGCCTGAAAATAAGCTATTTTGATTAGGCAAGAATCGAATTTTGTTAGAAATCACTTTGGTCACTATTTTATAAATTAGACTTCGAAATCAGAAGCATGTAATTAACCATTCCAGTGAGATCAGGATTATTGAAGAAGATCCAGCCTTGTAGTTTGCCATGCTAAATAGAGCTATTCTCACCTCTTCTTTGGACCAAGAGTGAATTAAACGATTCGATTAATATAAGTTTAGGATTTGTCTTTTCTGGTTTGGTTTTATTCCTCTAGCATATTTGCTTAGTGCAATATTTAGACACCAAAATGCTAATTTGATAAAACTGTTAACGTCATCGATGACAACAAGTAAAAGAAAATATGTGATGGGGATCAGCAAAATCACGAGTATCTATCAGAAAGCTTAGTCTAATTAAACTTGTACCCCATGACTCTTGTGATTGTTCAAACAAAATGTTTCTATTAATTTACTTAGTATTTGTAGACATGATGTTCCCTTCTAATACCAAATATCTGCATGCATGACAGGGTAAATTTGAGTTTACCAACAACATTCACAAGTAAATTATTATTAAATTAATTGTCGGTTATTCAGGATGAGAGTAGCTTACGCTGATTTGGTTAATTAATATCAAGCATTTTCTGAAGTTGAAAATTTGAGAAACTGTAGGTGCTTACTTGATACTCAGCAAATGTTTGAAACAAGCCTCCAATTGTATGTAGTTGGGTACACAATTGGCTTTTACTCACAACTAAAGAAGGCCAACGTAATCACTAAAATAACTTAATTATGTATTTATAAAAATGATATTTAGAAATGGGGATACCCTTTTCATTTGGGTGAAGAAAAAGATTCCCCAAATGAATTTAGTCACCCTACATCAGCGACCTTTATATCAAAACATCTCTCAAAGTCAAGAACACCTCTAGAGAAAATACAACAGTTTTTCAAGTCCCAAATAACCTAGCGGCAAAACAAATGCATCTCATTGGCTCGCCCACACGAATAAAATGGAGAAACAAAGATGGAATATTCTACTGCGTGTCGAAGTCAAAACCCAGCCAGCTAACATTGACATACCAGATTGCAAAAGTGAATCTACATCTGCAGAAGAGATGAAAAGAAGACTCATATGTGTCCCGGCGTAAAACATACATCGTAGTTGCAAAATTTGTAATCACCCCTCTTCTAAACAAGTTTGACAAAGTAGGTACTCAATCCAAGAGGAGCTGCCAATAAAAGGCAGCTACATTGGAAGGAGCAAGACTCTTCCAAAACATGTTCAGAATCCCAAACAACTGATCAGAAAGCCTTAGAACACGAGATGACGACTGCGAGAGAAGAAGATAGGTAGAGGAAACTGAGATCACCTATGTAGGGTGGTCGGCAAATATCTATGAGCTACCCTATTTTTTTCACAATGTTGTAAAGATGATTGGAATATGTTTATATTTGTCATAGACAATACCAATGCTCCATCTTAAATGTCTGATAGACGCGAACACGCATTGTGTCTTCCTTGGATGGTCCAAAATATTATAAACCTGTAGTTTGGTTCGGTCAAACACGATAGAAGTAGATACATACAAAGACGCTATGACGCTTAACTCACCGTCGGGCTAAAGTATAATTAAAGGATATGGATTCTCTGCAATCAAAACTATGGCTGCATGAGATCCCAACCTTAAAGTATTTTTTTGACAGACAACTAAAATGAGTTCACGAAATCTTGATCTTTAATCAGTGTGAATATATGAGTGTAGTGGATTTTTGACGGTAGAGAATCGAGGTACATGAAAAGAATGATATAGTGCGCATACCTTTACATTTGATGTTGTCCTCCTTTTTACCCTTAAAATAGACTCTACATCTCGTATTTTTTTTGTATCGGATCATTGCTACTTATGAAGTATCCCAACGCTTTCAATAAAATATTAATCTCTGATTATGTTTATGATCAAATTCCTTGTGGCCAAATATCAGAATTTGTCATGCATGAGAATCGAACTGAGAGCCATTTGAGTCGAATCATCTCGTGTCCCAAGGTACTGACCAATATTTGTGAATGGTGGTGGTGGTTAATCTACTCCCCTCGTATGGTCATAAAATAGAGGATGCAACTGACCAATATTTGTTTTCCTTCTCCAACGATTCTCTTTGAAAGAAATATAATTAAATAATAATACTGTAAAAGTCTATAAAATGTTACTAATCCGTATACGGTTTATCCTATTATCCTGGCTCCGCTGTCATGTCAGCTCCAACTTGTCATTAAAAACAGATCTTCCAAATCTCATACTAATTAATTTCTTTTTCTCTTTAATCAATATACTCCACCAATCTTCGTCACATAAAAAAACAAAATGACCAAAATTGAATATCCATACCACGAGCAAAATCTCAAATGCCTCTGATTCTCTATACATGTGATGATCCAGATACCTCCATCAACATTTTTTTATTCTCCCAAATAAAAAATCAACGGTCCAGATCACTCTACTGTCCTCATCACATAAATGATGAAATAACCTACCTCTTTATAGTTCACTTCACATGCAAGTTGCAACACTAATTAACACCTCCTTATATCAGTCCTCATCACAAAACCATCTCCATAAATATAAAGCCATTTTTCTAAACCAACACAACCTTTTTTTCATGTTCTGTTCTTTCCTTCTCTAGCATTTCACACAACACAAAAAACACAACAACAATGTCTAGCTCCAAAAAGAAGCTTCTTGTAAACACAGTGTCAGTGAAACTAGGTTGTGGAAGCTGCAGAAAACTAAAACTCAGCAACATTTTCAACCCAAAGCCAAAACCAAAGAACCCCATTTACCAAAAAAACAAACTTTACAACAACTATGAATATGGTAGTAACAGTTACAGCACTACAAATACAACTACTCCAACCAACACTACAACAACAACATTCTCTCCTTATTTTCTGATTCTTCAGAGACAAATTTGAAGGGTCAAAGGAGAGTAGGAGGTTTAGGAAGAGGTGGTGGAGAAGGTGTAACTGTTGAAAAGATTCTGAAGATCCTTATTTGGATTTTAGACAATCAATGCTTCAAATGATAATGGAGAATGAGATATATTCAAAAGATGAACTTAGAGAGCTTTTGAACTGTTTTCTTCAGCTGAATTCACCATATCATCATGGTGTTATTGTTAGAGCTTTTACTGAGATCTGGAATGGGGTTTTTTCTGTTAGGTCTCAGATTCCACGTGTTCGTAAGCCACGTACGTGAGTTCTGATTAATTAACTAATGTTTATGTGTTTGATTTGTTAATTAACTAGCTAGCTACTTGTGTAGAATAGATAACTGCACTATGTGCTATGTAATAGTACTAGGTTGAAACAATGTAGTTCAGCTTAATCTTGTGTTATGCTAATGAAGTTTCTAATTAATGTGTTATATTTTGATGCACATTTTGATCATCCAAATGTTAAAAAAGGGAACTTTTGTTTGTTAGTTGTTGTATATCTCTCTCATGCAATATGTCCCTCAGTAGTGGTCGTCTTGACAATTTTAGCGATTCGAAGAAATCGGTTTTTTAGTTTGAATACGAATGCGAGTAGAGTACACACATGGTGTTTATTTGTCATGATGTTTAATCTAAAAAAATCTCTTGCGCAATATTATGATCACATTACAACAATAAAAATCCAAAACTGTGTGTCATGGCAGTGTTCATAAAAAGTTAATTGGTTTCGGCTTTACAAGAAATTATTACACTGTTGATCTCCATTTTTCATGAAACATATTGTTATGTTGTAAAATTGTAATGACGGTTATCGTTTTAAATCTCGGTTGTATCCTAATTTTTTATATTGTCTAATTTGTGACTCTTTTTTGACCTAATTTGTGATTAAATGTAGCTGACCGTGACTTCAATTGCAATGAAGGTTTTTTTTTGGTATGAACCGAATATTTTCTGTGATCTGTACGCAATTTCAAAGCCTAATTTCTTGAGTTGGATAAGATGATAATAGGCGGAAAAAATTCTCTTGCAACCACAAAATACAAATATTCATGATTTTGTAGTCAAAATTGGCGCAATGGATTTTTTAAAACCCCATTTTAGCAATGATTTTACAATAAACTTTAAAATGAGGTTTTTCAAAATAAACGAGACTAACATAAAAATCACATGGTAGACAAAATTAAATAAAAGTAAAAAAGTAAATCTTCAATTTGAAGAAAATGGTTGATTTTATTTTTGTTATAGAAATAGAAATTTTAGAGTAAAGAGATGACGCTCCAGTACATTTTACAAAAAATTTAATGGAGACTTGTATCTGAAACCTTCCGAATACAAATATTATAATGTTCTTCTAGGCCAACTTCTTGAAGTTGGCACTTGAGTTTGAACTAACACTTGTAAAACTCCATGTTTTTACCAATTGATTTTGGAGGCTAAAAACAAGTTTGGTCTACTTTATACTATTTGAGTCGGCCCTAGTTTTAGGTTATAATTATTGATTCTTGATATTAAGAAAAATCAGTAACTTAGGTGACCTTAAAACGGATTTGGATCTTCTAATATTGAGTCGTCTAACTTTCCCTACCTTTGGGCAAAAATAAGTAAAATGAGGGATAATCTAGTAATTTAAGATGGAGAAAGAAAGATGAGAGAGAAATCAAAATAAGAGAGAGATAGAGAGAAATGTAGATAAAATTAGAGGTTCCAAAGTTAGAGGATCCATGCCCCTTTAAAACCAGATGACAATGATTTAATACGGTCATCAAGACATACATAAAAAATCATCATGTCCTCTAGCTAGTGTGCAACTATGAACTTTTTAAAAACCAAATGACAATGTGGTCCCTTGCTTGTGTTTGCAATTTGCATTTGAGATCCGTTTGGATAAACAGTTTAATTAAATGTTTATGACATAAGCGTTTAAATTATTTTTTTATACGTTATAAGTTATTTTCATAAGCTATCCTGAGGAGTTTATAGAAATTACCTAAAAATAGCTTATAAACATGTCATAAACTGTTTTTATAAACTCTCTTAAATAATTTCGTAAGTGTTTATATCAGTAGATAAGTCTAAATAAGTCGATAATGCTCATGGTATGGTTCTTGTGAAAGCGCGATGGTGGTGGGAAAATATAGACATCGGGATTTGAATGAATGGTCTGTAAGACTAGGGACAGATGGTTTAATGCCTTTGAATGTGATAAGAATAGAATAGAAACTTTTTAGTCTGACTTCAGTGCATTTTCCAATGTTGGAATTTAACTTCTCTACTCTATTTTCAGTAGTTTATTATGCCAGTTGGCATAACATAACAATTCAAGTGTTGTGTAATGAGTCCTCACTTCTCATTATTATACTACAGTGCATGCGTTCACTTCACCTCTTACTTATAGGAATTGATAATCATAATATAGCTAGCTGCACTGCAGGTAGCTTTAATTGTAGTATTTAGTCCACTCAATGAGGTAGAGTTGAATAGATATGATGAAGCTCAGTAGCTAGGTCACCATGCATTTAATCTTTCACAGCATAGACTTTAATTTTCTTTATTACTAAGTAATCACTAATAGTACTTCTATTGATACTTCTCCTCTCATATATTAAAATCTCTTTGACAAGTATTATTAAATCGGGATAGCAGATTTAACTAGCAAACGATGAACAGATGTGTCAAATAAGCAATACGTTTAGTGTGGTGTTTAGTCATTTTTCAAAAGCTACTTGAAATCTATTTGTCTTTGAGCTTACACCGTATAACACCGTTGGCGGATAATATGTAAGTATATTTGTAAGCGCTCAAAGAGTGTTGGAGCTTTCTTGACCCTAGTGAGCCATCGGGATCCAACTCGCTTAAACTTTCTATTATCGAGTGAATAAAAGCAGATCATATTGATGCTTAAAAATTCATTCGCAATTTGAAAAGTCCATCAACAAATAAATATTAGCTAAAATAAAAGTGAAGGGTGAGAGATCTCAATTCCAATGAATTGAAGATCACACAAATTAAATATGTTTTACAATTTTAAAAACTATATCTGAAATAAAAATTAATTATTTGATTTAAGTTGTGATTGAAACACTTCTTTTAAAAAAAATAATATATTACCACGTCAGTGGGTTGGGTTCATGAGTTTGCGGATTAAGAGTCTCAAATTTGTGACCCAAACCAAACATCTCTGGTTTGAATTGGTTGATTCGAATTGGTATAGAATTTGATTAGGTTGGGTTGAAATACAAGTTGGCTTGTATGAACGGGTATGCAAGTTGATCTGTACCCATGAACACCTAACCACCAAATAGATTTACTGAAATATGACGTGTTTCCAAATTCCAACTAATGGTAAACTCTAACAAGGGATCTTCAAAAAAGCAAAAAGCAGACTTCAACTCAATTTAGCGAGTCTGATTTACGATACTAAGTCAAAAGCTTAGTAACAAATACTAAAGGGGTATATAAGTCTTTTCCATAATAATTAAAAAACTCAATTTCAAAAATCACAAACGAACGAATGAACTCTGCGTGCAAACAACTGCAGAACCCACTCTACAATTGCCATCACAAACCACCGTGAATCCACCGTTCTTTATCGTCGCGTTCTTAATTAAATGTCGCCGTCATTAGCTACAAGTCAAAAGCTTAGTAACAAATACTAAAGGGGTATATAAGTCTTTTCCACAATAATTAAAAACCCCAATTCCAAAAATCACAAACGGACGAACTCTGCGTGCAAACAACTGCAGAACCCACTCTACAATTGTCGTCACAAACCACCGTGAATCCACCGTTCTTCACTGTCGCGTTCTTCGTCGTCGCCGTCATTGGCTCTCTCTCTCTCTCTCTCTCTCTCTCTCTCTCTCTCTCTCTCTCTCTCTCTCTCTCTCTCTCTCTCTCTCTCTCTCTCTCTCTATATATATATATATATATATATATATATATATATATATATATATATATCTTTGCATGTTCAGTTTTGGGGTTTACGGTTGACTGCTTTCTGTGTTAGTGAAAATTTGGGTTAAATTTGAGAACAAGCCTGTGTTGGTGATAATGATGAATTGATGATGATTTTGTGCTTAGTGGTTGGATGTCACTAACCACAAATATGAAGTCTATGGTTAGTGGCCACTAAGGCACTAACCACAGAGGCACAGACTTCATATTTGTAGTTAGTGGAATCCAACAAGTGTTTCTAGTTTGATTATGTTTTTTTTTGATTATGTTCTTGCTTCAGTCTTAAATATAAATTTTGAAAATGTTATTATGTTCTTGTTTTGCAAATATGCCACAAACCACATATATGCACAAACACTAGTTGGATTCCACTAACCACAAATATGAAGTTTGTGGTTAGTGACCACTATCCACAAACTTCATATTTGTAGTTAATGGCAACTAACCAGTGTTTGTGCATACTTGTAGTTTCGTTATTCTTCTCTCTCTTTCTTAGAATGTTGAAGCAGTATGAGCAAAAGCCTTTCAAAGCAATCCTTCCTCTTTACTACTGCAATGAGAAAACGTGTTTGTGGTGAGTGAAAGAAATAAGAGAAAGTAAGAGAGAGACCACGAGAGAGAGAGAGAAAAAGAAAAGAGAGAACGGCGAGGAAGGGAGACCTCATTGGAGGGGCGCGGTGGTGCGGCGTGGTCAGCGAGAGAGAGAGAAAACGTGGTGGTTGCGATCGTTTGCAAGTTCGCGAAAGTTGCGGGGAGAAAGCGAAAGTTGTGCGTGAGCGTTGAAGATGGAGGAATGTGGGATGTGTAAAATTACATAGATACTCTCTTTAATTGACAACCTTTGGATCGATTTAATTAAAACAATATGGATCAAATGGTGATACTAATTTAGTATTAAAAGTGAAGGAAAAGCTTAGTATCCTAAACTCAAGCCCAATTTAGCAAGGCAAGTGTGTCACTCATGTTACAAAGCAAATATTGTTCATCAATTGGCGTCACACACATCTGAAGATTTTATCAAGCGAGAAATTTTCGATAAATCAAACACGCTCAGTGATTTTATGCAACACTTTGAAGAAATTCATGTGAAGTTCATTACGATGAACATGAACTTTGAGGCTTATAATTAACCTTGTGAGTGTAGCTAGGAAGATAGGGTTGGATGTAAGGTCTGGAAGATAGGATTGTGAGATCAATCAAGTAAGAAAACTACTTACACTTTTATGATTTAACAGATGAAAGAAACATTTTCGAGGTTTAATTAGAGCATCTCACATGTATGAAAAAACTTAATGGGCTTTTAACTATTTTTCGGTGTCCAAAGATGCCACATAAAAGTACAGATATTTAATTTGATACCCCCTCATTTGACTCCATACCCCCTCGTTTGACTGTTGTATGCACTGCCTTTATGGCCTTTTGTTTGTATGGCATATGCCTTTTTGGAACAAAAATGTTATATCTTTTGGAATAACAATATTATGTAATTTTGGCCTTTTGTTTAATGCAATTATCGGTTTAGTTAATTTGTTTAAAATTCTGCAATTTGTGCAATTCTGCGGTCTGGAATTGAGCATTTGTGTAATTGCCAAAAACATCATTTGTGCAATTATGCATTTGTTTATATAACCAATACAATTTGGATAAATGATATTTGAACAAAAAAAGTGTACCAATGTGTACCAAAATACTAATACGAATGGAATACAGAAGAAATACGCGTATAATACATTTATTTTTGTATTTTAAATGAAATATTATATACGAGTATAACATTGGACTAAATCTAAAATAAAAAATAAATGTATTATACACACATTCCCTCCGTATTTAATTCGTATTCGTATTTTGGTACACTTTGGTACAATTTATTTTATTTTATTTTATTTGTAGCTATACATATATATACTAAACTACATTAATTCTGTTTTTTTTTTTTTTTACAAAAACAATAATTCTGTTTTTGTAATTAGTTACAAACCTTTGTGGAATATCATTGACTATAGATGGGATAAACAGTTACATAGACCATTGAACGCAACATGCTACTATCTCAACCCTCAATTGCATTAGAAAAACCAGCAGCATCCATATTTACCTTATACCAAGATATTGGAGGCTTACACCATTTTTTCAAATCATGATCAACATTGATCAGAACATTTGAACTTGACATGTAAAGAATGAAAACAAATGATGCTTTAGAATATTCAAGAACAACCTACCACACCTTGTTAGCTAACACTAAAGAATCAATTGATGTTCCCTCAAAGCAGTGCTTATTGCGAGTTTTCCAAATTTCAAAACATAATGATAACACATGCATTTTCACCTCATCTGTACTGTTAATAATAATGTTCTTAAGCAATGTATGAAAGGATAATTAGACATTATCAAAGCTAATACCAAGGGGAGAAGCAAACCAAGCTTTCCTGGCCCAAAAACACCTACGAAAAATATGATTTGTATCTTCACAATCAGAATTACAGCACGGGTACAAGGGGGACACATGAACAACTTTGGAATTGAGCTTCATTCTAGAAGCAAGACTATTATGTAAAATTCTTCTACCCAAATGAACATGTTTAGGGATACTCTAAATTTTTCAAAGTTATTGTCACACTGTGCATCCATTAAGAGTGATCGATGGCAAGGGAGAATGAACAACTTCCCAATTTTTAATACAGTGATGTGCATTCTTCATAGAAAAATAACCATGTGTTACCGAGGCTAAAGCTAACTAGTCTAATTGCATTAAAGAGGATATAGGAATTTGTAATATTTGCATAGCTTCAAAGGTAAAAATAAAAACTTCTCCCTCAGATGCTTCAATTTCTTCCACAGTCTATCTTGGACAACATCAAAATTTTGTTGCTTTGACCTTCCACATAGGAAGGAAGCCCTAAATATTTAGATTGAACCTCCACTGCCTTAATATCTATTCATCCTTAGAATTATTGTCTTCTATCTATTGCCGCTTTTCGGTTGAAAGAGATCTCAACTTGTTAAAATTGATGAGTTGGCGAGAAGCTTTTGGGTAAAGTTGAAGAATAATTTGTACACAAAAAGCATTTTGTTGAGCAGCTCTACAGAAGATGAGACTATCATCTGCAATGAAAAGATGTGAAATCATACGAGCTTGGTGTGCAATTTGTATACCATGTAAACTTTTTAGCTCTTGAGCTTTAATAATGAGACCTAAAAACACCACAACACACATTAATAAAGATACGGTGAAAAGGGTCCTTGTTGCAAACCTCTGTGTGGGATAATATTTGGGGTAGGGCATCCATTGACAACAACAGAAAATGAAAGAGATGAAACACATCTCATTATAAGACCCACCTACATATTAGAAAAACTTATACGTACTAGTCATAACGACATGTATGAGAGGCCGTTCAATCTTATCATATCTTTTGAGCATCGAAGCAATTCACCACATAACCTTTTGATCTATCATTTTTCCTCATGAAAAATTTTAAAAATGGAGAAAGGAGGATCTAATGGTGGAGATTAAAAACATAACCCCTTCCGTATTTTTTTTCCAACATGAGGAATTTTATCTAGTGAAAATCTTGAATACAATAAAGCGCGTTCTGTAATTAATCTATCCAAAACAAAAACACTTTGGAAATTACCATAAACTCTACCCATGAAAAATTCAAATGATCAAAAGTTCAAAACAACACCTACAATGTTAGAGCAAATAAACTAATTTGAAGTATTTTTCCCCAAGTGTAAATAAAAGAATGAATTACTTTTCTCTCTTGTTTTGTTTTTTCTCGTGTATAGATATTTGGATGCCCAATAAGGCAATGAATGAAGGTCCTATTGTGCATTTTCCAAAAAACACAAAATGGCCAACCTGGGATAGTGAAAATGGCCCCAGCTCTCAAAGGTGTGCATTTAATGCAAGACTACAGAAAGCAATGAAAGACCATGTTTGGTGAATTGCGTTTCTTCATGAAAATTACGAAGAATATGGTATCCATAAAAGATAGGAGAGAAAAGATTAAGAGACTCTAATATTCATTAAAGTGAAGACGATGAGTTGGGGAAGATGAACAGTAATTTGTTTTAACGCTAAAAAATATTACTTGGAAAAAAATAAACGGAAAAAGATGAAATGGAAAGCTACATCAGCTCCGTTACAACCACATCAGTCCCGTTTATGCCAAATGGCTTTTTTTTAACGGAAATACTAAAAAGGAGTAACGGTGTACACATTAACTAACTTAAAGGACTAAGTTGATACGAAAAAACATAAAGGACCAACTTGTTACCAAAAAATAACTTAAAGGACATCTGCTATAATTTTATCTTTTTTTAATTATCATTATCCTATTTAAATGTTATTAGTATGACTTCTGATTATGACCTTTGTTATTAGTTTGATATGCAAAAAACGTTGTTTTAAAATTGAAGTTTAGTAGTAGGGGTGTTCCAAACCGAACCAACCAATAGAACACTGCAAACTGAACCAACCCAAATCGGAAACCGCAAAAAACTCAAACAGCAAAATCTATTCGGTTTTTTTCCCAATCACACGGTTAGGTTCGGTCTGCAGTTTTTGTTCCATTGGAATTTCATTGAACATCATGTAGCACACAAAATGGATTTGCAGAATCATTTATTAAGCATATAATGTTAATTGCAAGACCTTCCAGCCAGGAGGAAGCTTGTCAATAATAACAGCTACCTGAAATTGCTCTTCTAGGGTCATGCCTTCAGAGATAATTTCATGAGCTATTTTCCGAATCTCATGTGACTGAGTCTCTACAGATTTATCATCTGTCATCTTATAGTTGAGGTAGCGGCTTACAGCATATTTTTTAGTACCAACTTCCTCAGTGTCATATTTCTTTTTCAGAGCAGTCCAGACTTCTCTGGCGGACTTACAAGTGCGGTAATAATCATAGAGATCATCACAGAGTCCATTAAGAATGAAATTCTTACAGAGATAGTCATGCTCCTTCCATAGTAGTATCTCATACGATTTTATCCTTTTGCTCATTATCATCGGCTTCTTTCAAGACCATAATCTCATCGGTCGAACATTGGCAACCTTTTTCCACGATTAAGTAAAATTCCATCTTTTGTTGCCAACGTTTGAAGTGAGATCCTTCAAACCAGAAGGGTTTGTTGAAGTCAGAAGCAGCGGGACCAGTAATTTCTTCGGTAGCCATGGTTAATTTGGAAAACGTCTTAAAATTGTTGTTTCTGAGTTCAAAAAGAATTTTCGAAAATAACTGAAGAGATTACTGGGATGAGTCGCGTACTAGGTCGCTCTCTTTAAGACGTTTCGCGGCACTGCTCTAAGGTGCAAGCATGCTATCAACCACGACGTCCCCAGGATAAAACAACCCAGATACGAATATCACTGCACAGTGAAGATTCGTTCGAGATATACACTTCAATATGGTTCAAAGACCACTCTGTATGGTTCGTAAACCACTCTATATGGTTCGTAAACCACTCTGATGGAAAGAGAAGAGAAATATTTAGAGAGAAGAGAGAAGAAACTTGATGTTATACCCCAATTTTGTCCAACTAATTGAAAAAATGTATTTTTCTCTCGTTTTCAGAAAACCACAAAATATGTGTCTCGTTGTGTAGGTTCCAACTGCACACATGCGTTTAAGTTACGTGTGTTATCGATTGTGTTGTTTCAAATCGTGTGCTTGTATTTATTCTCGTTATTTGCAGGTTTTATTTCTAATCGTGTATGCGTGTTGTGATTCTTGTTGCGCACGCGCGCTCGCGTCTCATCGTGCACGCATGTTTATTTTGGTACTTATTATTTATTGTTATCCATATATATTTATTAGTTTATTATATCATTATTTTTTTATACAAAAAATCAGATTTCAAAAATTACTTTTTATTTTAATAAACAATTTTTTTTTTAATTTGGTACAAATACATAAGTCAACTTTTGTTACACATATGGACAAAAATTAAAAACAAAATAGTACTTTTTTTTAAATAAAAAAAATACAAAATAAAAGAGCAACTCAGCATGTCTTTGGTTCTTTGTTGTTTATGGTTCCTCTTTTTCAAGAATGGGGTTCAAACTTATTTTAGCTTGCCTCTTTGCTTTTCCTATTTTGAGCTAGAAACCATCTGCCTTCCTTGCTTTGATTCAGAGACGGTTTTGTACCTTTGTATCCTAAGAGCATTGCTCCTCTACTCCACATCCACACACACACACAAAAGCCCCATTATAAATCCGAGAATCCATAGCAGAAAGAGAAGAGATATACACAAACACACATAGCCACAAAAGCACATAAAGATAGTCACATAAACACATCTGAGAGAGAATCAGTTTGAAAGAGAGGGGCAAGGGAAAATACAATGTAGAAGAATAGGGAGAAACCCATAGTCACCTCATCTCCTTCAAAAATATTAGCATCACATATTGCTTTCTTCATTAACTCAACAAAAACAACAACACCCACTCTCCTCCATAATCTCTAAATGAAAACTTAATCTTCTTCACATCACCTACAACATTTATTCACAGATTCAGAACCAAACCAATTAAGAGGAATACTAGAGAGAAAGAGGGGACCATTCTTAAAAACCCAACCAGTAGCAACAACAAAAAAAGCCATAACAGAAAACTCACCACCGTCGTCGTCGACCCCACCGTGACCTCCACCGCAAACCACCAAAGCACCACCGTAAACCACCATCAAAACCACCCCTATCCGCCGGACTCACCTCTTGGAAGTACCATCATCGCCCTCTTCCTTCTTTCTCACTCTCAATCACGTCTCTCTCTCTCTCTCTCACTGGGTTCCATCTCTAACTTTCTCTCCTCTTTCTCTGTTTCTCTCTCTTAATTTTTTGTTGTGTTCTTCTCTCTGTGAAAGTAGGTTGCGGCTGCTAGGAAAGAATCAGGAACCCTAGTTCTAATTTTCCCTTATATACTATCTCCTTTTAATTTATTTTATTTATTTGTTAACTATTATATATTTTTTTTAAAGTATTAGCTTTGGTAAAGAAAATGCACTAAGTATTAGCATCAGCTCATCATGTGCCTGTATGCATCCCCTTCCCTTTTTATTTTCTTAAATCTCATTCTTTTTACTTCTAATTCCTCTTTTTAAGTCTTTGTATTTTTATTTTCTTTGTTTATTTATTAGTAGCGAGTCCAACTCACCTTCATTCAATCTTAACTGTCTTTTGACATCACACTTTCATCTAACTTTCTCAAAATTCAACGCTCAAAAACATGTTGTTAGTCAAGGTCACTCTGAGTTTAACTTGTTTGATCATGGCAAACCATTTTAAATTAATTATTGAAATTAAATTAAATTAATTTACATTTTAATCAAATTAAATATAAGAAATTAAAAAAATCAAAAAACACGGTGAAGAACTCACCCTGGTGGGTGGCGAGTTACTGCCTTCTACAAATAAAAAATTGCAAAATTGTAGTGTAGAACTTCGGTTTGGTGGGGCGAGTTCTCCACATAAAAAAATAGGTTACATTGGAATATAATGTAGAAAGTGAGTTATTTTGGATTTTATTTTTATTTTTTTTGGTATGGAATGGTTTTTTTTGCCTCCGAGTGGAGAAACAGTTCCAGGTCTTTTCAGTATGCTCAACAATTGCCAAAATCTTGTGGTTCTTAAGTTGACAGGCTTAAGATTACTTATTCCCCAAATGATTCATCTTCCCCTTCTCAAAACCCTCCATTTGAGCTTTATCAATTTTGAGGAGTGTGGCTTTGGGAATCTGATTGGAACATGCACTCGTCTGGAGGATTTTTATGCATTTCTTGTGTTGGCTGGCGTCACCGAAGGCATATTTGATGGCTTCCCCACTTTAGTTAGGGCATATCTTGATGGTGAACGTCAGCATTTTCCTTTTGTTTGGTTTGCTATGGCAAAATATCTCACTGCAGAACTGGTATGTGTTCTGCTGCTTAATGTTAACGTGTTATGCTTAATGGTAAGTGTGTGTTAATCAAAACTAGTTAATGTTAAATTGAGTGTTTACTGTTTTTCTATTGTTGCTCATGTAGTTAGGGCGCTATGAGTACACTATTCCTAACTTTGATAATCTTACCAACCTTAAGCTTCTCTTTCACACCCACAGATCGAGAGTGAGTATGAAAGATGCTAAGTGGAGGTGGGTGATAGAAGTGCTCCAACACTGTCCACAACTTTGCCATTTCACCGTTGAGCAAGACGAGTATGAAGCCTTGCAAACTAGCAATAGAGGTTGGGAAGCCCCATAAGTTGTTCCGCAATGCCTTGTATCACATTTAACAACATGCTACCTTGCAAGTTTCAAAGGCAACCCGTGTGAACTCCAGTTTGCTCGATATGTTATCAACAATTCAAAAATGCTACACCACATGACATTTCACTTTGATAATGCACCTCGTTGACTATTCTTGATACTATCAAATTATGAAAAGGCTAATCCCAGTTGAAAATTGATTTTAAGCGGCGATGAAGGTCATTGAGAAGTTGAAAATTTTATTCAGTACTTTTCATTGGGGTAGAATTCCCTCATGTTGAAAAAAAATATGAGAGAGTTATGTTTTTAATCTCCACCATTAAAAAAACATAACTCTCTCATATTTTTTTTCAACATGAGGAATTCTACCCCAATGAAAAGTCTTGAATACAATTTTCAACTTGGGATTAACCTTTTCATAATTTGATAGTATCAAGAGTAGTCGACGACAGTGCGTTATCAAAGTGAAATGTCATGTGGTGTAGCATTTTTGAATTGTTGATAACATATCGAGCAAACTGAGTTCACACGGAGTTGCTTTGAAACTTGCAAGGCGGCGTGTTGTTAAATGTGATACAAGGCGATTGTGGAACAACTGCGCTTCCACACCTCTATTGCTAGTTTGCAGAGCTTCATACTACGTCTTGCTCAACGCGATGAAATGAAAAGTTGTGGGCGATGTTGAGCACTTCTATCACCCACCTCCATTTAGCATCTTTCATACTCACTCTCGATCTGTGGTGTGAAGAAGCTTAAGGTTGGTAAGATTATCAAAGTTAGGAATAGTGTACTCATAGCGCCTAAACTGCATGAGCAACAATAAAAACAATAAACACTCACTTTAACATTAACTGGTTTTGATTAACACACACTTACCATTAAGCACAACACGTTAACGTTAGCGGCGAGAACACATACGATTCTGCGATGATATTTTGCCATAGCAAACCAAACAAAAGGAAAATGCTGGCGTTCACCATCAAGATATGCCCTAACTAAAGTGGGGAAGCCATCAAATATGCTTTACGCGACGCCACCAACACAAGAAATGCATAAAAATCCTCGGCGAGTGCATGTTCCAATCGATTCCCAAACCACACTCCTCAAAATTGATAAAGCTCAAATGGAGGGTTTTGAAGAAGATGAATCATTTGAGAATAAGTAATCTTAAGCCTGTCAACTTAAGAACCACAAGATTTTGGCAATTGTTGAGCATCTTGAAAAGACACAACCTGTTTCTCCCACTCGGAGAGGCAAAAACCATTCCATACCAAAAAAAAAAAAAAATCAAAATAACTCACTTTCTACATTATATACCAATGTAACCTATTTTTATTATGTGGAGAACTCAGCCCCACCAAACCGAGTTCTACACTACAATTTTGCAATTTTTTTTTGTTTGTAGTCTGAGAACTCGCCACCCACCACGAGGTGAGTTCTTCACCGTGTTTTTGATTTTTTAATTTCTTATATTTAATTTGATTAAAATGTAAATTAATTTAATTTAATTTCAATAATTAATTTAAAATGGTTTGCCATGATCAAACAAGTTAAACTTCAGTGACCTTGACTAACAACATGTTTTTTGAGCGTTGAATTTTGAAAGTTAGATGAAAGTGTGATGTCAAAAGACGATTAAGATTGAATGAAGGTGAGTTGAACTTTCGCTACTAATGAATAAACAAAGAAAATAAAAATACAAAGACTTAAAAAGAAAATTAGAAGTAAAAAGAATGAGATTTAAGAAAATAAAAAGGAAGAGATGCATCTGACGCGTGATGAGTGATGCTAATACTTAGTGCATTTTCTTTACCAAAGTTAATACTTTAAAAAAAAAATATAATAGTTAACAAATAAATAAAATAAATTAAAAGGAGATAGTATATAAGGAAAATTAGAACTAGGGTTCTGATTCTTTCTAGCGACCATGACCTACTTTCACAGAGAGAAAGAACACAACAAAAAAAGAAGAGAGAGCAGAGAGAAAGAGGAGAGAAAGTTGAGATGGAACCCGATGAGAGAGAGAGAGAGAGACGTGATTGAGAGTGAGAAAAGAAGGAAGAGAGGCGATGATGGTACTTCCAAGAGGTGAGTCCGGCGATGAAATGTGGTTTTGATGGTGGTTTACGATGGTGCTTTGGTGGTTTCATGATGGAGGTCACGATGAGGTCGACGGCACGACGGTGGTGGTGAGTTTTTCTGTTATGGCTTTTTTGTTGTTGCTACTGGTTGGGTTTTTAAGAATGGTCCCCTCTTTCTCTCTAGTATTCCTCTTAATTGGTTTGGTTCTCAATCTGTGAATAAATGTTGTAGGTGATGTGAAGAAGATTAAGTTTTCATTTAGAGATTATGGAGAGAAGTGGTGTTGTTGTTTTTGTTGAGTTAATGAAGAAAGCAATATGTGATGCTAATATTTTGAAGGAGATGAGGTGACTATGGGTTTCTCCTGATTCTTCTACATTGTATTTTCCTTGCCCTCTCTTTTCAAACGATTCCTCTGCAGTGTGTGTTTATGTGACTATCTTTATGTGCTTTGTGGCTATGTGTGTTTGTGTATATCTCTTCTCTTTCTCGGTTGATTCTGATTCTGGATTTATAATGGGGCTTTGTGGTGTAGGTGTGGATGTGGAGTAGAGCAAAGCTCTTAGGATACAAAGGTACAAAACCGTCTCTCAATCAGCAAGGAAGCGATGGTTTCTAGCTCAAAATAGGAAAAGCAAAGAGGCAAGCTAAAATAAGTTTGAACCCCATTCTTGAAAAAGAGAACCAAAGAACAACAAACAACAAAGAACCAACACATGCTTACCACACTTACCATTAAGCACAACACGTTAACATTAAGCAGCAGAACACATACCAGTTCTGCAGTGAGATATTTTGCCCTAGCAAACCAAGCAAAAGGAAAATGCTGATGTTCACCATCAAGATATGCCCTAACTAAAGTGGGAAGCCATTAAATATGCCTTGGCGGCGCGCCAAAGACAAGAAATGCATAAAAATCCTCCAGACGAGTGCATGTTCCAATCAGATTCCCAAAGCCACCCTCCTCAAAAGTGATAAAGCTCAAATGGAGGGTTTTGAGAAGGGGAAGATGAATCATTTGGGGAATAAGTAATCTTAAGCATGTCAACTTAAGAACCACAAGATTTTGGCAATTGTTGAGCATACTGAAAAGACCTGGAACTGTTTCTCCACCCGGAGGCAAAAAAACCATTCCATACCAAAAAAATAAAAAAAATTCCAAAATAACTCACTTTCTACATTATATACCAATGTAACCTATTTTTTTTTATGTGGAGAACTCGCCCCCCACCAAACCGAGTTCTACACTACAATTTTGCAATTTTTTTTATTTGTAGTGCAGAACTCGCCACCCACCAGGGTGAGTTCTTGATGAGATCTAACATGATCTCTAAGATTTAGGATCTAGAAAATTGGCAAAAACAACAATTTCTCACAACAAACTCATGAACAAAACTCAACAACACAAAAGGAAAAGACATAAACTTACTTGAAAAGGAGAAGAAATACCAAATGTGGAGAAGATGGGAATGGAAATGGAGAAGGAAGCCCACCACTTCTTCCTGGGGAAGATGATAAGGACAACACTATCCTTGAGCTCTCCTAGTCTCAAGGTTGTGTGCTCAAGGTTCTCATCTCAAGAAACCTTGGAGAATCTATGATGAACCTCACCACACTAGCAATGGAGTCTAGCTCTCACCTCTCTCTCACCTCTCTCTTAGGTCTCATGGCTCTCTCTCAACAATTGCTCAAATGTGAAAAGTGATTTCATTCATCATCAAAATTCTAACTATTACATGGAGAGGAAAACTATATATAGGTTGGACTCTTGGATCCTAAGTCCAACACTTTCAAGTCCACTAAGGAAAGAACTAAGGCCCAAGGCCTAAACTAAATGACCAACAAGGCCCAAATCCAAATACAAATTACAACTAGAAATTAATTGCTAAATTTAGTGAAAAACAATTACAAAGAAATAGAGGACACTAGAGTTTGTGTATTTTAGAAATCCTCCCAAAGTATTCTTGGTCACCTTTAGTGTGTCCTAGTCAATTATCAATATTGACACACTAAAGTATATTCCCTTTAAGTGTTGAATATCTTTTTGGTCTTTTAAGTCTTTATTTTTGTGACATTTATCCAAGCTCCATGCATGTGGCTCACATCACTTAAGTTCTGCACGAGTCATTTCTTTGTGACAATCATAGCACTGTGGCTCTGAGTCACAATCATGTGCTTCACTCAAGGACGAAACACATATTGATTTTTTTAACATGTTAGTGATTTTATATACCATTAATGCAGCTAAATACTAAAATCCATACCTTTTCACACCTAAATCTTAACCAATTACTCTAATATAGTTATTTTCTTTTCATGGTTGAATACCTATTTTCTAATTGGTATTTATTTATGTGGCGGTGTAACTTTAAAATAATAATAAGATATGCGTGAAAACAATAAAAGCGGAAATTAACCTAAATCTGGCACACCAAATTGTATCTAAAAGAAACAAGGTTTTTTTTTGGACCTCCACTACCACACCATATAGCTCCACAACTCCCATGAAAAGACATAATTTGTGAATATATGTCTTGACAGGAATAATGTTGTTTTGATGATTGACAAAAGAAGTTCTAAAATGTCAAGATTGCAAAAAGCGGAAAAGAATATCAAGCTCTAAAATCAAGAGTTGTTTGTATTGTATGTCTTAGGATATTTGTGTAAGTGAAAATAAAGCTCTCTAAAATTATATAAATCACACACTCACATTGTTTTTCATAAAAATATATTTTGCATGAAAATATTTTTAAAACAATTAAATAATTATTTTTTAATTAATTATGTGGAAGAATACTTTTTTTTTTCATAATTATATTCGTTCACATAATTAATTGGGCCTTTTGAAAGTGTTTCACGTAAATTCCTTTTGGGCTATAACTCACTATCATGATCTGTAAAATCATTATGTTTTCACTTATTTTTTTAATTAATATCCATGTTTTTATATTGAAAACAATATGCATGAATATGGCATAATTGGTCACGACTTACATCACTAAGCCAAGTGTTTAGTAATGGTCACTAAATTAATATCATTCATTGGATGCACAATATTTTTATTAAAATGTATCTGATGATTATTATTAACGGGGGTATTTTGGTACTCTTCAAAATCATGCCTAATAATTCTATAATTATTAATAAAAACCAATTAATATATTTCCTATTTTTAAGGCACCACATTAGTATCATATTTAATGTTCCTATTAAATCTCCTTTCTTTTTTCTTTCTTTCTTTCTCTCCCCTAAATTCTGAACGTTCTTCTTCCTCACTCCTTCAGTATCAATTCTGAACGTTCTTCTTCTTCCTCTCTTCAATTATTTTTTCCATGTTATTTCTCATTGCATTCAATACTCACGTTTCAACCATCAAGTTTCAATCATATAAATCATTCTCAAATATTTGATACGATTGACATCTCCTTCAAATATTGACAACCTTCAAATGTTTGATTATGTTTTTTAATCTAAAAGCATTCTCGGTGAATTAAATCAGACAAACACTCATCCTCCTCAAACGTGAAAAGCTAAATTAATGCTAACATAACCTTCCAGAACAAGTGAAGAAGAAGATAAATCAAAGTCATAAGCCAAAAGCACAATGCAGGTAAGAACAGGGAGGCGATTTTAGGGCCAGACTTGCCAGACGCGCGCCGAACTCAACTTCTACTTTGTTTGTAAAGCCCCAACCCAATAGCTAATTTTTAGTCATAACCGGGGGCAAAAATAGTAAAACAGATGGGTGTGAAATAAAAAAAGAATGGTCCAAATTTAATGTAAAAAAGTAAAACCCAAAAACTAAATGAACCCCACCCCCCCAATTTCCTCTCTTCTCTCACGACACTCTCCCTCTCCTTTTCTCACTTTCTTCTCTTCTCTTCCACCATGCCCTCCTCCATTTTTCTTTTTCTTTTCACTTCAAGTAGTCCAATCCAAACTTAAATCATTTACATTTGAGCTCTATTTTAAGGAAAACCAACTCATTCCTCTCTTTGGGTAGTATTTTGGAGTTAGGGTTTTTGCTCTAAAAAGAGAGAAAAGTACCCACACATTCAATGTTACTCTTTGAAGTTATTTGAGGTATATTCCTAATCCATACTCTTTATTCCAAATAAATTATTGAGACATTAGTTTGTGTTTGTGTAGAATTGTTGATTCTTTTTTAGTTTGTGTAAATTATTGCGTTGGACTCTTTGAAGTTATTGAGACATTATAGTTTGTGTAGAATTGTTGATTCTTTGAAAGAGCTTTTTCAGCAATGAAGATTATCAAGTCTAAATTACGCAACAAGATCAACGATGAGTGGTTCAATGACTTGATAATATGTTACACCGAGCGGGAGATATTCAAGTCACTTCAAGATGTTGATATTATGCGAACATTCACCCGAAAGAAGTCTCGGAAAGGGCATTTACCTCCTAATTTTATTTAGCACTCTATTGACAGGTTAGATTTCATCTCTCCTATTTAGCATACTTTATGATTATTTATATATTATGTCATATGTCAATTGGCGGGAAATTTTCTTTGCTTTCAGCTTCTAGAAAAATCACAGAGCATTAATTTGAGTAAGAATGAGATGTGCATATATAATTATCAGTTTAAACCTACACGATTAGTTCAGTAACAACCAATGTCCAATTCACCACCTCAAATCAATATATATATATATATATATTTATAGTCATGATATCATTCTCTGGAAGTGGAAGCATATATGGAGAAGGAGAACATAATGAAGTTTCAATCAGATCATTGAATATTTAATTTACTTAAATAGTTTTCAAAAGTATATATGCATGCAAGACGTACTAATAATTTCAGAGCTTAATTTTTATTTGTTTCATTGAAGGCACAGGTATCAAGATTACAGAAAAAAAAAAAAGAACATCTTTCAAAGACACAGAAGAGTAGTTCTTATCTGACACTTTCAATTCACAAAACTCTTAAAAATTCCAATTATAATAAAGTATAAACCAAAATGTAGGCAACTAAGAGGAGTGAGTTTCCCTTATCCTTAAGTTTTCAACAGAAGTTTGACATTTTGAAAAGTTAAACAAATCCACATGAACTAATGCAACTTCACATAATTCTTCCCATTAAATATCAAAATCAATGTAAACTTTTTAGCTCCCGAGCTCTAATAATGAGACCTAAAAACACCTCAACACGTACAAATTAATAAAAGATACGGCGAAAGGAGATCCTCTTGTTGCAAACCTCAATGTGGGACAATATTTGGGGTAGGGCATCTATTGACAATGACAGAAAATGAAAGAGATGAAACACATCTCATTATATATAAGACCCACCTACATATTATACTAGTCATAACGACATGTAAGAGTGACTGTTCAATCCTATCATATGCTTTTGACTTGTCAAGCTTAATTCCAACATAACCTTTTGATCTATCATTTTTCCTCGTGTACAATTTTAAAAATTGAAAAAAGAAGATTTAATAGTGGAGATTAAAAACATAATTCTCTCATATTTTTTTTCAACATGAGGGAATTCTACCCCAATGAAAAGTACCGAATACAATAAGCGCATTAATCTATCCAAAACAAAAACACTTGGGAAATTACCATAAACTCTACCCATGAAAAATTTAAATGATCAAAAGTTCAAAACAACTGTTAGAGCAAATAAACAAACTAATTTGAAGTATTTTTCCCCAAGTGTAAATAAAAGAATGAATTACTTTTCTCTCTTGTTTTGTTTTTTGTTCGTGTATAGATATTTGGATGCCCAATAACGCAATGAATGAAGGTCTATTGTGCATTTTCCAAAAAACACAAAATGGCCAACCTGGAATAGTAAAAATGGCCCCAGCTCTCAAAGGTGTGCATTTAATGCAAGACTACAGAAAGCAATGAAAGACCATGCTTGGTGAATTGCGTTTCTTCTTGGAAAATGAGAGAGTATCATTGTAACGTCATTTTCTCACTAAATTTACTGAACAAACATTAATGTTAGTAATTTATGGTCTTAAAGTTTGAATCCCGGATTCGTTTCCCCAAAGCTACAAGTAAAAACCTGCACTGTGTCTGTTTATTTGTCTATAAGGGGATACACTAAAAATAATTAAGAAGCAATTTCAAGTAGTATTACTTGCTACTCCCTTCGTTCCACTAGATTGTGACACTAGAGTTAAGAAAAGTAGTTAATTTTGTATGGAAAAGAGAGATTGTGAGTTAGTTTCCAAATTGTCATTCATAATGGCATTGGAAACATAAAAAGTAGAATTATATAAGATATATTAAATAATGAAGGGTATGGGACAAATTTTTCTCTCTAGAAAATCATATAATATGGGACGGAGGGAGTAGATCAATCCCACAACAATAACACCAAGATGTAGCACATCAATTTTTACTAGATTTTGATTTTTTGACACATACTATACTAGATTTTGATGACTCAAACTCTTTTTTTTTACAATTATTGGCTAGTCACGTGTTGTAATGTTTTGATAAAAGACTAATATTTGTTCGTGTTTAGTAGTAAATTTCGCAATGACCAACACTGAACTTGTTCATTGTAGAAATGAACTCGGGAGCACCGAACCGACTATCCCGTTTCCCAAGGTAGCTTATGCCACAGGGCAAACGGTGTTGGTTCTCAAAAATTATTTATAAGCAACAAATTAACACTCTACTTAATTTCTTTAAATTATCATGTCTTTATTTAATTTTTTATGTAAATTTGTTTTATGATAGTAATAAATGAAAAGTATTTTTGAAAGAAAAATAAATAAGATAAAATTATTAGTTAAAATTTATTTATATTTTAACCTAGTAATTCTTTACAATTGAGTCAAGAGATATAAATAATGAATTGTTATGAAAATAATCAAAACTTGAGTAAGAACAAATATGAGACTTCATATAAGAGAATTAGAAAAGAAGAAGAGAGAGAAAGAGAATGAGAGCGTCTTTTTCATTATGCTTCTTCATAATTACATCTTAATTTACATATGAGAGTGCATGAGTCCTATATATAGGAGTGGGTGGTAAGTGAGAAGCGATCATAAAAATTCACTACACGAGAAAAATGGGGAGAAGCACTATATAATAATAATATTCATAACATGAATGAATAATTAAATACTTGTTTTGAGTGAAGAAAAGTTTTGAAGTTTGATGAGATTGTCTCAAGATCTCACTTACAGCTTCTCATTGGTTTGAATTAACAATTCAAATATCAGCTTAAAACATGACAGAAAAGATTAAAATCTGTGCCTTAGTAGAAGCTACTATTAATTTACTACTTGGTTAGACGTGAAATGGAAATTTTAAAAACAAAAAAGATAGAGTGCAGGTTTAGAAGCTTCGATTGGTGTTATACAGGAATCATGGGCGAGGAATCTATGCTTAACAAGCTGCTTTTGATCTTAGCATTTTGTACTTTATGTTAATATTGATACTCCAAATTAAAGCAAGTTTAGATAGGGCTAATTAATTTACTCTATGTTAATACTACTACAAAGCAAGTTTTTAGATAGGGTTGATTTAGGAGACACTAGCTAGAGTCTGGAGTTAGTAACCTATTGTAACCCCAATTTTGTCCGCCCTTTTTAACTTTAGACAATTTCAGTTATCCAACTCAACTAAATCAAAATACCGTTGTTTAAATTAGGCAGGAACGCGAATGATTGATCCTTTCGTGCGTTCTTCAATTTAATCTTCGTATTTGGGTTTAGTCGTACATATGTAGGTCTACCGAAAGTCATTTTTTCTATAAATTTGGCTTGTCTTTTCAATTAAGGCTTAAGAATACAATTCTGAGTCAGTTTTAGTGTATTTTAGTTAATTAGCTCATTTCTTCTATTTTGGGTCTCGTTTTAGCGTATTTGTCTAGTCTTCTATTTTTGGTCTCGTTTTAGCGTATTTGTCTAGTCGGGCCCATTCTCGCCTATGTGTTTGGCCCGACTCTTTTTCTCATTATTAATCTTATTTTGTGCAGTTATTTTATTTTGAGCATATATATAGTCAGAAAATGTCAAAAAAATTCTATTTAGTTTTATTTACAATTTAAAAGTGTTATATAGTCCAAAAATGCCAACAAAAAAAATCTATTTAATTTTATTTACAATTTAGAAGTGTTCAAATGTCCAAATGTCAGAAAAATACAAAAAATAATAACATGTACAAAAATAATTAAATCATAAAAAAATAATAAACAACGTAAGCGTGAAAGAAAACCGGAGTTCAAGAAATGCTCTCCAAGTAAGCCGAGCACAGTCCGCTCCACTCCAAACTCGAAAAAGTCAAGGCCAGTCAAAAAAACAATTAATGCTAAACCTAGTATTTTAATATAAAATAGCGGTCAACCATCGATCTAAGGGGACAGAAAACCGAAGAGACAGTCATTCACAAAAAAATTAGGGTTTCAAACTGAAACCCTAATCATCCAAACAGAGACAGATCTGAAACAAAATGATGGAGTAGAAAAAATCAAAAAATGTAAAAACAAACTCCTCCTCCTCCCATCACCGTGACCAGCCACCACCACTCTTCATCCAAACAACCACCACCACTCACCATCCCCAACAACTACCACTCACACCTAACCCCACCACCTTCGGCCTCTCCTCTCTCAAAACCACTCAAAATCACCACCACTTCACCGTCACCTAATCACCTTCTCCCTCCCTCACAGCCACCAAAACCGAACCAACCTCCTTCCACCGTACCCAGTCGCGAACCAACCTCCTTTCACCTTCAATCGCAAATCACCACCATCACAAACCCACTATCGGTCATCTCACCACCGACCCTAAACAACTCACCACCACGAAACCCCCACTTCGTCTCCTCAAAGAAAAACACGAGAAACCAAAGAAAGGAATGGAGTAGAAGAGAAGAGAAAGCAAAAAACATTGAAAAGGGGAGTGGAAAGAGAACCTGCGAGTTCAGTTAAATTCGCAGGAGACATGCTCACGGCACCACCACCGGTGCCATGGCGTTCTTCTTCCCCGCGGCCTGGCTTGCTTCCCTCTCTCGTTTCTGGATTCCTGCGTTTCTCCCCCTCTCACCGTAATCTCTCTCTCTCACCGAAGCCACGCCCTTCTCTCTCGTTTCTGGATTCCTGCGTTTCTCCCCCTCTCACCGTAATCTCCCTCTCTGTGAAAATTTTGAAGCTTCTCTTTCTCTCTCCTGAGCCAAGCCAGCGGCGCTAATAGAGGGAAGATGGAGAAATTTTAGGGTTTGTTCTCACTTATAGTGTCCTGATATTATTATTGTTTTATTTACTTATTTTAATTTTTAATATTCAGATTCCTATTAACACCCAACTAATTCGCACATAAACCCCCCTCCACTTAAGCCCAGTTTTGCATACTGGGCTCCCATATGCGAATTGGGCTTGCTGTCTACACCCCCTGTTTAATTATACCACTCCCCGTAACTAATGACACCCCCATTTTGCAACTTTTCACCCTTTTCTCGTTTTTAATTCTTTTAACTCGAATATTTTTTTTCATTAAACCAAAACTTTGTTAATGGCCTTGCGAAGCCTTTGCTTGCATGAATCATTAACAATGAGGAACTAGTGGTGATCACTTGGAGCCTTTGCTCAATTGATCATCACGAATGCCTAATTTTTCTAAATACTTTTCATCAAATCAAAACTTTGTTAATGGTCTCGCGAAGCCTCTGCTTGCATAATCATTAACAATGAGGAACTAGTGGTGATCACTTGGAGCCTTTGCTCAATTGATCATCACGAATGCCTAATTTCCCTAAAAAACTTTTCATTAAATCAAAAAACTTTGTTATTGGTCCTGCGAAGCCTTTGTTTGCATGATTATTAACAATGGGGTGCTAATGGTGGTCACTTGGAGCCTTCGCTCAATTGATCATCATGAAAACTCAGTTTTTACAATTAAACAAAATAAAAATAACCAAAAACCTAGAACTACGTAGCTTTGAATTCTCCATCGCACCTGGAGATACGTAGGAGCGGATCCCCTCCGTCAAGCACAATAAACTAAAAACATTTTCCCTTCAAAAAACCAAAGCGGCTAACTCTCGTCGAAGCGCCATGAAATAAAACTTTCATTAAACCGAGAGGCAAATTTAAGCATTTTTCAAATCAACACTTAAAATCACACGTTTAATTAAAGGTTCCTTTCGATGAAAGGAGGTGTGGGGCGCTAATACCTTCCCCATGCCTAACCGACCCCCGAACCCAAACCTTCCGGGTTTTCAAAAGACCCATTTGCTTCCAAAGAGGTTTTTCTTCAATATTTTCCCTTATAAAAATATTGGTGGCGACTTCATTGTTTTAAAAAGTTGCAAACGAATAAAAACCCCTCGAGGACTTTTTCGGGCGCAACACCTATCTCTAGAATTGGTCATGTTTTCTCTGTTTTGTTTCAGTTTGGTGATTCCAATTTTATATATAAATAAATAAACAACCATAATTTGTTTATTGTTCTAAATTTTTTTATATTTTGAATTTGTAGTTCATAGTGCATAACCAACCCAACGAAACAACACATAAATGCTTCCTCTCATACATAAGGTTATAAGTTAGTTTATCCCTATAGTATCAAACAAATTAAAGCATAATTACAATTAGCTTATTTCAAAGCTTTTAAATATTAGTAGGTTTATCTCTTATAATGTTGACAAAAAGGGAGTTTATCGATAAAACATACACGCACCCACAAAACTACGACAAAAAAACAAACACCCCTCCACACAAAACTACTATATTCTGAAAATTAATAATGTCCTTAATTTGTTTTACTACTAATTTCTCTTTAGCATTTAGAGGGAGGTAGGGACTCAAGGTTAAGGTCGAGCCAATATCTATTGAAGTCTAGAGCAAACTCTTAGACATAATACTAGTACATTAGTAAAAAAAAAAAATTTCTATTTAAATTTTTCTTTTGAGTTTTTTTGAGAAGAATGAATCTGCGAACAAAGTCACAACACCCAAACTAATAGCATAAAACGGTAAAATGCCTAAAAATGTGACAAAATAAAAGTCACTCGAGTACTCATGCCCCCAGATCTGTAACTTTGAGAGCATGAATCTAATTTCATGCCCCCAGATCTTTTGTACGACGTTTTTAATTTCATTCATGAATCTGCAATAGGTCAAAGTTAATCTAACCAAACAAACACCGCAACAAGACGGAAAATTAAAAACGTCGTACAAAGACGGCGAACAACAATGACGACGCTCCCAACAGTCGACAAAATCTAGAGAAAATACGAAATAGAAAATAGATCTATGTGATAACACTTATTTAGATAAAAAGACAGAAAACGATACAAAGCGGTGATTCTATAGGCCAAAAACTGACCTAAAACCACCACTTTGGTTGTGATCAAGAAAGAAGAGAAGAATGAGAAAAAATTGTGAGAGACGGGTAGTGTTTTGAAAAGAGAGAGGGTGATATATATTGAACAGGTGAATTTCTACCCAAGGTTATTTGATTTGCATTCGCATCACTATATTTGATGTTGTGGAGACGAAAAATGTTATAGTCACACTTTGTAAACTCTTTTCAACAATCACTTTCATTTTTTACAATTCATGAGTCTCATTAATTTACATGGAACCCAACATGATCTGGTGAAGCCATATTTGTATTTCAATTAGTATATTGATAAACGAGTGTTAAAGATTGTGTTGCTAGCACTCTTATGTGGAAAATCACTATTCCATCACAATCGCAATGCGGTCACAAAGATATTTAATTTAAACTTTGATCTATATTTGATGCTGATTCTCTTCATCCTCTCAACAAGATGTCGTCTCTCTTGTTTTATACAACAGCCACTAGTATTCTTGAAAGTGATCGAGTGATAACGATTTAAGTTCTTTATCAATATTAGGTGAATATATATAATTGGGGATAAGATGACCTATACCAATTAAGTTATAAAAAAAAAAAAAAATATTTTGAGAATATGAAGTTTTCGTGTACAATTATTTTAGCAATTGCCAAGCTGATTGAATGATGAATAGCAGTTTTTGTACTATTTCTGAATATTGCAGGAAGCAAATATTAGATTCGAAAAAACATGAATTAAAATCCAAAATTTGACACACAAAAATATAAAATACAAGAATCATATAAGACAATGTTATTCAACACAAGTGGTATAAGGTAAGTTATATATATATATATATATATATATTCTGAGTTTCTTTCTCTCTGGGCCAAACCAAGATCATGATGATGATAATGCTGCTTGCTGCAGGAGCACAGGATATTATGAATGAGTTCAGTGTTACAAGTCAAAGAAACAAGGGAAAAAGACTAAACTACCCTAAACTAGAATATTGTAAATACAAAAAGGATAACTAACGGAGAGTATATACAATATGTCTAACAACAAACTGAGACTAAATACAATAAGTCTAACATTCAGTAGGACCACTTCAAAATTCTGCGCTAGCTGGATTAATTTGTTAGTATACCATCATTTGATAATGACCGTATAATTCAAAACTAACGGCTCTGATTTATTTAACATTTTTAGCTTTCATGTACCCAAGTGTAAATTATCCTATGGTGGCATATACACGTGTGTTTCCGTTGTACAAGATCATTGATTGATTTTTCAGGTATACTATAGTCTATACTAGTCTGCTGAGCTCATATTTTGTTTATAAATCGGATATTCTCTCCGCGTAACTGCAGAGACTAATCCCTCGAGTCGGTTAAGACTATAATGAGTAGCAAAGCTCTCTCTCAAAAGATTTAACATTATATTGTTGCATGCCGAATATTGAATTTGAATCCAAGACCTTGATTAAATTAAAAAAGACATTAACTATCTCATCTAAGTGCTATCAGGTTTCTGTTGAGCTCATCTAATCTTATCGTTCATCCGGTTATAATAGACATATTGAGTTTTTATATTTTCTATGAATCACGTTTAATTTTGTCAACCATCCATCAATATTATATGCAATGGAGAGGATCCAGATCCATTGCTACTCATAGATTAATACACACAATTTTACCGATTCTTAATGGTTATGAGGTTTTCTTTAATTTCTATTTCTTCCCTACTTAAATATAAGTAAATGTAGGTCAACGCAAGTAGATGTAGAATTTGGTACAAACTTCAAGTAAACAAGTATTCCCTCCGAACCTAATTGTAAAAAAATGTTTAGTTTTGATGGATTCAAATATAAGCAAATGTTAATCAGTCTACCCATATTTAATATCACTTTTCCACAACTACCCTTAAATTAGCTCATTAATGTTGTGAAAAGATGACCACTAATTAGGGATAGTTTAGTAAATCTATTTGTTTTTTCCATTAATTCAAAAAAAGTAAATGCATATAAAATGATAAAACTACTATCCTTAATAGCGATTTTATGTCTCCAAAGTCACTTTTAACTCTCCGAAAGAGTCTGACTTAGAGTACTAAAGAATTCTGATAGAAACAAAATTCCTTAATAATTGTTACTAAATAGGCATAATAGTCATTTCACCGTCAATGAAAAAATTCGGTAATTACCACACAAACACTAAATTGTGATTACTCACCACACAAATACTAAATTGTAGTTAATATGTACTAACTATTGAATAGTTAGTATATTACTAATAAATTCATTAATATCATAAGGCTTTGCCCTCCGAAAAGATAATCCAAACAAAAATATGAAAAATGAGGCTTATGGTAGTTGTACAAAACGACACCAACAATTTTCAATACAAACAAACTTCAAATTCACTGTTTTATGTGTAAAAAAATAATGTTTTTTTTGGTTTCTGGAACTTGTCTCCCCTCTTAGAATTATTTTGCCATATTTAATCTTGTGTAGGACAGCCAAGGAGACTTGGTTTAGCAACAAATTATACCCACACGAAACTCTCTATGTCATAAATATTAGAATGCCGTTGAAGCAAAACACTAACCTAACAAGCTCTATATCTATACCTCATTTTCTTCTTCTAAAAATTTGTACATTTATATAACTTGTTTAATTAACGTCATGTTTGGTGAGAAAACAATGTTCAACACTGTCTATTGCACTGAAAGCAATAGAAGAAGATTTGCTGTCATTTACCCACATATAAATAGATTGACAAGAGTAGCCATAACATATTTAATTAATTAAAAAAATAGAAATTTCCTACTCTTATTTCTTCCCCATTCACTACTACTCAAGGAAATAGAAATTGACCATCTCTAAATATACATAATATCCTCACACGGTTGCATTTTCAACCACACGTGTAACCTCCATAAACACAGATTGTGTAAGAGAAAGAGAAAACAAAGACATCATAAAATAAACAAAAAAATGTTACTTATAATACACTATTAATTGATATACATGAAATTTCACTCATCCGTCGATCAGATATGATCTGAAAATGTGTTTATAAGTAGGAGATATTTTATATCGTACATTACAAGTCGGTTTCACAGTGTTGAAGTAGTTCAACCTAAATTCTAAGAAAATCTAAGTAGAAGATGAACGCGAAGATAAAGCAGAAAGTTCATCTTCGTGATCAATCTCCTCTCTAACTTGTTCTAACAACAAAGAAGTAGGAGGAATTTGAACAACTTCTTCCTCAACTTCCAAACAAGAAGAAGAAAGAGAAGAACTGTAAAAAGATAAAGGAGAAGAAGGAGAAAGCGAAGTAGAAGAAGAATAAGAAGAAGAAAACGAAGACGATGAATTCGTCGAAGCAAAAGCAAGACCAACTAATAAATCAACGAAAGCACCAACAATATAACCATGGTTACTTTTCTCATTGACCTTCAAATACCAACACAAAAGCTCTTGAAGACATTCCCAATCCTTAACTTCATGAGCAGCTACCATTTCTTCCATTGACTTTCGAAAATCAACGTAAGGATCTCGAGATTCCATTGATAACACCACGCTATCTTTAAACACCAAAGTTTCATTTCCATCTTCGGAAACATCACCAGCACCAGCACCAGCAGAAGAAGACGAAGAAGAAGAAGAAGAAGATTTATTGGACTGTAATATAGAGTTAGTCTCATCTGGCTCGAAGAACAAACGATCAGAACGCAAACCGCGAATCACCGTTTCGATTGAATCGAGTTTTCTTGATTCTTCCTTAGAAATAGTTGAGAAGCTAACAGAATTATCAGGAGAAACTGTGAAGAAAGATTCAGAGGTTTCAAGCATGTCCATAGTGGAATCTAAATCTAAGTAAACTGAGTTAATGGTTTTGAATGTGTTGTTGTCTTTGCTATTAGCTCTGAAAGAAAGTGTTTTTGGTTGGTGACAAGAAGGCCAAAAAGAAGAAGAAGATTTGATGATTTCTGTGTTTTTGAGAAGAAGAGAAGAGAGATTCAATGTTTTTTTCTTACCCATTTTTTTTTGTTAGAGGAAGTGAGATAATGAATTGAATTGAATGTGAATGAATTCAAATGAATTTTGGAGGTTAAGAAATGTAGTGAGTGAAGTGAAAATTCATTAGGGGTATTAATGGGAAGTCAGATTTTAAAGATGGGAGGGACAATTAGGAGAGCTGTATTGGTAGCTGGGGTCACTTCATTGCATTGTCTTATTTAATTTTTACTGACCTTGGAAATAAATGCAAGGACAATCTCTTCCATTAAATATATTTTTTCCTTCACACTTTTTGAACATATTTTGAAATTTTAAACAAGAATCACTTAGAATTATATATTAATATTAATTAATATATTTTTTCTAGTACAAATTCATTTATTATCTTTACCTACAAAATCCTTTTGGTGTCAATATCTACCCACTTTTAACTTAAAAAAAAGTCTCTACCTATTAAGAATATTAAGTTTAGTGGGATCTTACTCTTCCATCTGACTTTAATTCCCAGTACTAACTACTAAGTGAATTATTAGTGACATTTATTTTTGATGTTTCATTTGCATATTTGTATTTTATAAATAGGACTCATATTTGGTCAAAAAAAATATGAGTGGTTATTATACAAAGACTCTCGCATTGTCCGCTTCCCTCTTCTTCATCCGTATTCTCTTACATTTTGCATTGCATTTGTTCTTACTTTAATTTTGGTTATTAATTTAATAACATGTGATCAGCATGAGATTCTACCATATGAGTATGAAATGGCATAATCATCATGAGGTCATATTGCAAGAATAATTTTTATTCTTCTTCTTTGTGTGACTATCTTTTAATCATGATCTTATTACATTATCTTTTGATCATGATCTTGTTTATGTTTTATTTCATATATTTTTTGTGTCAACTTTAAATTTTGTTGAGAAATTCCTTTAGCATGTAAATATCATATCTTTATTTTTTTAGTCTTCTTAAATTCTGGAAACATTGAACCATCCCTAAAGGATTGTTCATAGTATAATTTTTTTTTGATTATTATTGAAGAAGTTTTGTGGTATAGTTCCTGAAGAACAGAAACTATATCACAAAACAATATTTCTTTGGTCATCTCTTATGGAGATTTGTGGTCAAGTTCCTGAAGTACTAGCTAAAACATTTGGACTATTGTTGAAATCTAAAAGATAAATTTGATCTTAGTATATTTTGAAGAAAAAAAATTAAGAGAAAAGACATATAACTTATTTCATATATAAGTATTCTCATAGAATAGGAAAATGAGAAAATATCTTCAAAAATATCTATATTGTATGTTATGGTGATTGAAAAGAATGCTCACAAACCAATCAATGGACTGAAGTTCATTTCAAAAAGCGAATGTTATTTGATGTGGTAAAAATGTTTATTATCATCATTATCTTATTTAAATGTCATTAATTAGTATGATTTTTTTTACTCAAACATTAGTATGATATGTGATTATGACTTTTGTTATTCTTAAAAAATGTCTTTTAGAAAAATGTAACTTTCTTCTTTGTTATGGTTGGAATTCCACGTAAAAATTTTGCAAATAAAAAAAGAAGGATTTATTGTATATCTAGACCCTAGAGATATACAATAAAATACAATGGATAAGGTACCAAAAAACTTTTGAAATTAAAGAGATCGATCTATATGAATTATGTCAAGAATAAAATACGATGGAATCGAAACGAAGTCAATGTTGACCATATTTTTACATATAATATAGCGCTAAATGTGATAAATAATAGTGAAAGATCATAAACCAAAGTTTATTAAATATTGTAGACAAAGTGAGAATTGGCCAAAATGGAAATAGGCAACTAAAGTAGAGTTAAACTCGCTTTACAAGTGTTCCGAACTGGTCCAAGAGGCCCAATCCGCATGGAGAATGGCCCAATCCAGTGTTGGATCCGGCGCAACAACGTGCAAGAAATGCAAGATCAAGATCGATGATCCAGATTGGGGCGCTCTGATCTAACGGCTCAGGATCGGTCAAGACTCACGGAGCCCCCTATCTCTGCATCTATAAATATCGCATCAACCTCGATATCAAGTGCGTTTTGCTCATTTGTACTTCTCACCGCCTTCTACGATAAATTGACTTTGGCGTTAGAGTCTGCAGTCACCAACCCCTCCGAGTTCATCCTCGGGAGAAGCGACTCTGGCCAACCTATTCCCCGAAGTTGGCTCAAAGAACATCCATTCGACCTCGACATAGAAAAGGACGACTTCAAGATTCTACCTACCAACTGCTGATCAGGGATCCAGATCCTAAGGCAAGAAACCGAACAACAAGCAAAAAGTTTTTGGACCCGTAGTCCAAACACCTGAAGATGTGAAGCCAATTGGATACAAATGAGTTTTTGTGTGAAAACATAACGAGAATGGTGAAGTTGTGAGATACAAAACTCGACTTGTTGCTCAAGAGTTTTCGCAAAAGCCTAAAATTGATTTTGATTTGACATATTCATCAGTAGTGAGAGGTGCCATTTGCACACCCTCAAATTTTATTTTTGTACCAAAGTCCCTAATTAAAAATGCTTTTGGATTCCCGAAAATTTTATTTTTGCACTTAAACTTCTGATATTTTTCATCAAACCTAAGCTTCTGATTTTGTGTCATATTCCTAGTATATACCCAAAATATAAGCATTATAAGTACATATATTTGGAATAACTAGTTCAAATAAATATACTTTCGATATTTATATTTTAGAAGAGTGGTAGTAAAAAGTTTTGACCCTCCCGATTCCGAGTCCTAGATCCGCCAGTGCGGGCAACTATGATATATCGATTAACACATGGGTAAGTAAGTGGGGATACATAGCTTAGTGTAACTTGTTAAGATAGAGCTCTTCACGTGGCACGTGATAAAAGGTCCACAAAGAAGATGGAGACCCTTGAGAGAGAGACACATGCACGATTTGGAATAGACTAACTGAGTGTTACTCACTACTCATCCAAGAGAAATACCCAGTTCTCTTTCTTTATTAATTACTTTGTTCATAGTCTCGTAGAAGTATTTATTAGGGTTTTTGTTCTTTCCAAACCTCCAAAATGTTGGTCACACTCAAAATAGTTGTTATTTTTCTATTATGTAGTCAATTCATAAGCTTAAGTTTAAGATTTATGGGGTTGGCCGTTGACCAATGCATCCCAATGCCTAGTGGTGTGGTTAAGCTGAATAAACATGGGCTTAGTCATTCAGCTATGCGATAGTAGGATTTATATTTTGATTTGGATTATAATAGCATTCCGACAGAATTAAGAGATGGGGACCTTGTTTCACAACATCGTAGGACATGAATCATACCATCTCTCTCTAAGTCCTATCCATATTACAATGAAACAAAAATACATGAGAGGGATATAGATTCCCTGGTCCCTACCATCATGCAAAACACCTCTTGTGAATACCATTATTTGCAACTTGTAGGATGATTTTAGAGGGCTTTTTATGGACCATTTTAGAAGCCTTATTCTTGCTTGTAGATATTTAATTAATTAATGATCAATACTAGAATTTGAAACACTCCTAATTAGGGATAGCAAAATTGGCTAGCCAACTGAGGCCGCTGTACTGTGAGCCCACCAAAAATTGGGTAGGGCAGCCCGCAGTTAAAATTAATAAATGTAAGTCAATCATATTTTTAGGTTTAAAATAGGTGAATTGGCCTGTCGAAGCCCGACAAAAATGACGGGTTGGTGGATTGACCCACCACAACCCAACAAAAAATATTTAGAAATAGATATTAAAAAGAAAAAAAAATAAGGGAAAAAGTGAAAAAAAATTAAACTTGGCGAGTTGGCCCATCCCAACCTACTGGGTTGAGGGTTAGGCAGAACAGACTACAATTAGTTGGCAGGATGAAACAGCCAGCCCAAGCCACTTTTTTGGCGGGCTGATTTTGCCATATCTACTCCTTAGTCCTTATTATGCTACTGGTTTTGAGAAGAGGAATTTCTTTGACTGAGTGGAATTAAACTCTGAAACAGGAAGGGAAGAATAAAAAAATTTACATCTTGGGAAATTGGAGGTTATAGAAATGCTCTTGCAAGATGAGCTAAGGTAGCCTCAACTACCTTAGCAAAGCCTAGCTAGCAACTTTGTAGGCCACATCTGTTGTGATGGTGGCTATATGGTATATGACATCAAGTTGTTGAGACAAGTAAAAATGCACGAGTGAATCTGTAAAGCCTAGCTCAACTAGCAATTGTCGAAATTATTAGGCTGAATACCATGTCCCAGATTCGAATCTGAGACCTCACAGTTGTATATGTGAATTTCTAGTGACTGTGACCACACCGCCTACAAATCAAAAAAAAATATGCACCGAGTGACGCTCCATTAAATATTGACACCATTTGCAGACTACTTCGAAGATGAGTGCATTTCTCAACTGTATGCTAAAGCGAGCTTTATTTGTGGGCAAAAGTTTTTACTTAGAAAAATCCAAGGGAAGTACTGCTCTAAATACAAAAGCTGAAGCATAAGTAGTGATATTAAAAACAACAATGAAACTAGAGAGAGCCAACACCGGGAGGAACATCATTGTTTTCAAATCCTCAAAAGCTACTTCTTCTGTAGGAGTGTTGGATAGGCCATCATCAATGTGTGTATGTACAGTATTGCACGAAGCTACAATAATACCTAGTTAGCCTCCAATAGGTACTGTTCTTTATCAAATTGGGTACGCAATTTTAAGGATCTTTACTATCTTAACAAGGAAAGACCAGGAAACATTCTCAAGCTACTGCCTCAACACATGGTTTTGATGCGTCAAAACAAAAACAACACGTGAACATGAGGATCGACGAAGGATAATGACATATTGACCCACAATGAAAGAGACATGCTAATAAGCTAATAACATTATATGATATTTCTGAGTGAATTTCTGTTCACAGACAAATACATGTGAAGCAATTTCATACCAAATCAAAATCAAAGAACCAAATTACATCTAAGTTCCAACATCTAAAGAAGCATGATGAATACCTTTGTGTCAACTAACTGTCAAGATATGCCAAAATCATTTCAAGGTACCATCAAAGAGTTCAAAATCAATAGTTTAGAAATTACATAGTACATGAACTTGATGTGAAAATTATGATGCCATTTGACCATTCCAGAGGTAGCAGAACACCACAGCAGTGGTAAAATGAAAAAAGCAAACTGGTTCTAGTTTGAATAATACAGAATACAAGAAAGTGTAAATAAGATATCTAAGGAAAGACATTAACTTGCAATTCCTATAAAATAAAGGCCTATAGGCAAACATCTCCTAATGCTTATGCATAATGCACGTGCATAAAAAACAGATTTTTATTAAGCAAGCTAGGAACATTTTTTTTCAAGAATCAATAGTGTTCTCCACTTACTCCCTCTATGACTCAAACTCACGCGTCACGACCCTTAGTAAAAGGTCTTACCAACTAAGTTGTGCTTCAAGCAATAAACATAATTTGACAGTTCATGTAAAAGTTAGCTTTTCCAAACTTAGTGAAATCCACCAGGAAATCATTGCCGGGCTATGGTATTGGGTCAAAGACAACAATACAACCGAAAGCCACAAATAATTTCAATAATAACAAGAATGCAACGATAATCAAAATAAATTTTAGATCACAAATAACAAAAGTCCTATTGTGACTTTTCACATTTTAATGCTTTTACTTCATTTGAGTTTGAATTAAACAAAGAAAGCAATGCCAAACTTGTAATTAGATCTTGACCAGAAAAATTACTCCAGAAATTAGGAATGTAAAAGCACATAAGCCAGACCTTTATGATGCAAACAAGAAAGACAATTACACAGTTCATGCTAAAACTCAGCTCTTCCAAGTTTAATGAAATCACCTGGAAATTATTCCTGGGCTAAGACGTTGGGTCAGAGAAAATACAACCAGAAGCCATGAATAATTTCAATAATAGCAAGTAGGATGCAAAAGATCATAAATAAGACAAGTCCATCTGTGACTTTTCACCTTTTAATGCTTTTACTTAATTTGAGTTTTAATAAAAGAAAGAGAATTCAACACCAAACTTGTAATTGGATATTGACCAGAAAGTTCCTCAGGAAATCAGGATTGGGTAATCAAAGCATGCTGAAGAAGATACATGCTATTTATTTCATGTTTCAAACCAATTGCTCAATTCATGGAGCGGAAAACCTCCACTCCCTCTCCCAAAGGATGAAAAAAAAAACAATTTCATTAACAAAGAACCACCTATAACAAAAATGAAGTTAATGAACATATATTGGATCCTATAAGCCATGTCCAAATTCCATATGTCCTTAGTAATCAGTGACATCTGCCGATCCAAACTAAAAGAAAACATGCATGAAAAAAAGCACCAGATTCCAAATTTATCTCTATAAACTCACAAAATGCATTTTCTGTAATCAATGGGTAGTAGCATTACCACATTAACTGAAGATACAGAACATATACCACGCAATTCCACATTGCTTCAGGACAGGAATCAAAAGGAAAATTGATATTGAATAGGCCCCTGTGCCAAGCCCAGGTGAGCTCCCTAAGCTCACAGAAACTACATATATCTAAATCTAAATATTTCATGTACATAAGTCGTTCATGAAAGCAACAGACATGTATACAAATAACGTTAAAGAACAATGAAGACAATAACCCGTGGGATGTAAACTTGGAAGTTGGATTTATTCCATGAGTATTCCATATCTCTCAGCTTACATTTTACTCTAAACCAGTGAATTAAGTCAGACAAACACTCATGAATGAATGTGAAAATCAAATCAAGACTTTGTGACTACAAACACTAACCCCTCCATCTATTCATCCTCCTCAATGAACATAAACTTCCAGAACAAGTGAAGAAAATAAACCAAAGTCATAAGCAAAAAGCACAATGCAAGTAAGAATGAGATGTGCATATATTATCAGTTTAAACCTAGATGATTAGTTCCGTAACAACAAATTCACCTCAGAGGTCAAAATATATTTAGAGTCATGATATCATTCTCCTGGAAGTGGAAGCATGGAGGAGGAGAAGAGAATGAAGTTTCAATCAGATCATTAAATATTTAATTTACTTAAAATAGCTTCAAAAGTATGCAAGACTAATAATTTCAGAGCCTAATTTTTATTTATTTCAATGAAGGTTGCAGGTATCAAGATTACAGATAAAAAGAACATCTTACAAAGACACAGAAGAGTAGTTCTTATCTGACACTTTCAATTCACAAAACTCGTAAAAATTCCAATTATAATAAAGTATAAACCAAAATGGAGGCAACTAAAGGGGGTTTCCCTTATCCTTGAGTTTTCGACAGAAGCTTGGCATTTGAAAAGTTAAACAAATCCACATGAACTAATGCAACTTCACATAATTCTTCCTATTAAATATCAAAATCATTGTTACTACAATAGTGAAACAGGTGGTAGATGCAAAATTTTCAGCCTGTTCAGAACTCAATCTAGTATACACTGCCTAAGCAAACACTAAATTCTAACTCCCCTTATTAACATGTTCTTAAAGAATAATTGCATCGCCTAGCCTGTTCCTACATTGCATTTACTAAGATAAAAGAATTAATAATTCCTAATGACATTGATAAGCCAGGATGTGAACACTGTTGCAAAAAGAAACTAACAACAATTTGAGATTTCATTAAATTCCATAAGTATAAATTAAAACAATCAGAAAGCTTCTAATCCATACAATACACCTGCATATTTGACAAACTCATCTGTTTTTCCAAAATAAAGCTCTCTGATATTATGAAAAGCATGCAAAGTGAGCAAGCTATCCGAACCAGCCTGATGACTCTTTCCAATAAGCCTTTCAACCTTCAAAGACCGACAAACACGATCCAACCCACCATGCAAGTTAGAACAGAACTTCATCAAATACTTCACATCAAAAACCTTATCACCAAAGAACACTCTCACAAGATGGAGAAATTCGGACAACTCCTCTGGCAAATCACGCCGCGTAAGCACCTTCACAAGGTATCCAAAGTCATAGGCACTATGGAAAGTCACCCAACTAACAGAATCATCACAAACCAAACCAGATGACATCATCAACTCAGCAAAACGGAAAGAGTCAATCCCGAATTCGCGATTCTTCTCAAAATCAATTCCCTGACACCTCAGCAACTCGACCGACTCCGCCGCGTGTGCGTCATGTGCTACATCAAAGTCCTTGAAGTTAAATTCCCAAATGTATGAGTTACTAGTTCCTAGGGTTGGAAGATTTCCGTTATGATCAGATAAAGTGAGACCGATCTGAATTAACTTCAGACGGTCAACGTTAGCCTTGAGAACACGATAATGAGCAACTGCCTGTCGGAAAGAGGGGTCCGTGGCGTCGGAGCGAATGACGACGCCGGGGAACTCAGTATCCATTGAAATGAGAGGATAGGATTCGATGACTGATCGGATCAATTGGAATTCAGATTCGAGATTTGAACTCCACACTGATCTGGTGACTACGGATCCATCTGATTGGGTTGAAAAGGGAATCTCTTCTGTTAGGGTTTTGTGGTTACACATAACGAGAAGCGAGGGTTATGCGAATTGAATCGCTTTGATGAAATTTTGATATATCGGGAACTTGAGTAGGTCCCGATGTGCGTTACAGAGGCCACGATTAGGGTTTGGCCGAAGAAGAGAAGAATGAAGATTCGCAGTGGCAGAAGAAGGAACGCCAGTTTTTATTTATCGACGACTATGGTAGAATAAAAAAGATGAGGAATAATTGCAATTTGATTTGATTAGGATTCTTATATTTTTTTTAAAGGAAACTGTTATGGACCGGACTACGCGCCCTTGGACTCTCCAATAAATTGGGCCCATGATCCACAAATATTACGGCTCATGCTTTTCCCAACACCATCTTACTCACCACACACCCACAAACCTCAAATATTCCAATTTTACATTTATGTGGAATACGCTCCCAAACCTCTCCACGCAGTATTTTTGACGGTCCAGTAAAAGAGCACTAAGTAGGTTCGGCCCAAAAGCATTGAACAAGTTCGGTTCAAAAGCTTTGAACTACCTCTAAGAAAGTATTTCGCTATGTTGTTGTGTTATGTTATAGTATCACGGTTGATCATAAGACCCCTATCCTGGTTTCCAAGCATAGCAAGATTGAATCTAGTGAACCAATTAATTCCATTGAAATGATCATCTCATTTCCAAGAGAGAAAGACACTCTTAGTAACCCACCGATATGAAATGATCATCTTATTTGCACCAATAAGAAAGCATTTCATGAACCGCATAAACCACCACATACGACTATATCATCTACAAGAAAAGACAAAGTGTCGCACCATAATTGTGTTATATCTTCAATGGAAATAGACAAACCAGAGGTACGGTAGTGATGCACCGTACTTGTTAAAAATGTGATTTTAACAGGTAAGACACTTTAGCACAATACGGTGCTAAAGTATCATACCGTTAAACAATCCTGCAAGGGGGGGTGTTTGGCAAAAATTGTGATTTTAACAGATACGGTGTTGTAGTACCATCTTGCTCATTGTTGCGATGTTGTACCCGTTAAATTCAAAAAAAAGGGGTCACGCTTGGGAGGTTTTTATTCATTAATGATATTTTGGTAATTTCGTAGGGTTTGGAGGTGTGTGGTGAGTAGGAGTGGGTTGAGAAAAGCATGGGCCATGATTTACTCAATCCATCGTACACCTTAAGCGCTCTTTCCTCCTCCAAGTCAAAGTTAATTAAGCCAAAAACTATTAGCAGATCAAGTCGGAGAATTCGACGCCACAACTTGACTCGCCTTTACACCGGGCGGGAAGCCTCCTTCATCAGTATAACCTAAAGGCGAAGACTCATTAATCGAGATCGTTCTCACTAAGACATCGATCGCTCAAACAATAAAGGCGAAATGCGCGAGACCCAATCGTAAAAAAAAACTCAGACATAAAGAGAATAAGGTCGGAAAATACCCACTACTTAATAAAAAAGACGAATATTTCATAAAATTACCAAGAGTCAGATCACATTGTCAAAACTGGATAGGCCGAGACTAATTATGCATCAAAACAAAATTAAAACAAGAGTGAGGAACATCTCAAGCCAAAGCCTCCTCGCCATCATCAAGCGGAACTTGAGTTTCTTCGTTAGGAACTTGGGGTTCGACCAACTAACCACCTTTGACGATGGGGCGGACATCCATATATACCTTCAAGTGAGAGAACTCAAGGTCGGGATTCGTAACCCGTATTTGGGCTATAACATTTTGAAAGCATTCAATGTACCCATGCATAAGGAATATTCTTGGCATAATAGTAATGGTCCCCTACTACAAAACATGTTTGTCCTTTCCTAGTAGCGAGCAGACGCTGAAATCAGTGCATTAGTGCTTTCTCTCTAATCTGTCGTAGGAACATTGATGATGTAGCATCAGAAGGTTGCAACACACTCAACAAACATGTTAATATACAAAATGGGGTACCAAAGTGTCAAATGATCACAAACTCGATTTAGTCCCTCATATACATTAAACAACACATTCAACTAATTAAACAACAATACTACTTTAGAACTCTCAATAATTTAAGTCTAAAAAGCATAAATAAGTCTTATAAATAAGAGTTATCACATATATAACTGATTACTCACATATCACATTAATGGCAATCCCTTGTGTATTCTATCCAGTGTCGATTAACAAACTCGTATGAGATTTCCTTCTTAATTTCTAGCATCAATCTAATGTTTTTTTTGCCAAAGTATCATAAAGTTAGTTATATGTGAAACAAAAAAAGAGCATTGCTCAACTTTCTTATTTCTAGACCATTTGCGAATAAAAAAAGAGCATTGCTATTTAAACTGACAGTGTCTATTGTGAAACAAAATGTAGGATTTTTATTAATTTAAAGTACTCATTTCGTTAACGATACTGCTCATAAGACAATAATATCTTTATTTCAAATAAGACAGCTTATTAGGAAATAGGAAGACATGCTATGCTATACATAGCCAGATTGGCCAAAATGAATTTACAGCAAATGTCCTACAATATTTAGGAAATAGTAGTGATAACTCTCAAATAAGAGTAATCTAAGCATTTCTTACGTTAAAAGTTGCAAGCTCCAGAATAATTGAGTGAGTAATTAAGGCCTTTTAGTCAATATTGTGTTGTGTAATCAACTTCCACCTCACAATCATCTTCCTCATTTTACTTCACCTCCCATCCACCATTTTTAGAGGCCAAGAAGGCTCATATTTTAACAATAGAGAAATGGTAGCTAAAAAGAGTGTAGTGGTAATCCAAGGGGTTCATGAAATAAATACTTGGGGCTACATGAGTAGAAAGGGATCTGCATACAATAACAAGCCCGAAACACTTATTTATGCATTTTACACCTTTTTTTATTATTATAACCACAATTTTAAAAAAAAATTCCTAAATAAATAATATTTTAAATAGAATTGTTTGATAAAAATAAAGTGATGAAATAATCTATTTTTTTTAACAAAAAGTGATGAAATAATCTAATATCAGTATTTTTTTTGAGGCAATATCAGTATTTTCTAAATATACAAAATAAATATTAATTCACATCTTGCAATGACTCAATACATTCTAACATTTAGACCATTATACCCTTGAATCAACTAACATTTTAAAATAAAAACATATTATCTTAACTGAAATATTAATAAATCTGACTATCAATTTTAATCGCTAATTTAAATTTGTAAATTCAAATTGTTAATTCAAGTTATGATTTTTTAAGTTATCATTTTGTTCAAATATTACTGAATAATTTGACTTTTTCAGGGACACGTGGCTCATTGATCATTGTTGTTTTTTAATTTAAAAAAATAATCTATTGATTAATACATAGAAATACAGCAATCGAACTTCTCAAAACCAACATTAAATAATTAATCCAAAAATATAAATACACAATATCCGCAATAGGAAAAGTGGACAGATGGGTACGATAGTTAGAACTGTCAATGGGTCGGCTCGACCGATCCGGCTTAATCGGTCATGCGAACAGATATGGGTAGGGTCGACCAACTCAATATTCTATTAATGGGTCATGAAAATTTAAGGCTCAAGCTCGCCTAACACTGACCATTTACGAGCCAACTGCCACAAATCATTGACTTTTTAGAAATTTGTATAAATCAAAATCAAAACTAGAATTTCAAACTCAACCACTTGGTATAAATCAGAATCAAAACTAGAATTTCAAACTCAACCAATATTTGTATAAAGAAAAACTAAAGAAAAGCCTTCAAGTGTCTAGAAGTTTCAATCTGATCACAAGAGAAAATGAACGGTGGAGGGAGACAAGGGTTGAGATCTGGTGAGACCGACGTCCACCGCCAACGTCAGTACTCCGGTAACTTTCTCGACGACGCCACCACCAGAAACATGAGGTTTCAATCTGCAAGCCTTCAACACCTTCAATCCAACGCTAATCCTCTTCAATAGGGGTGAGCAAGGGACGGGTTACACTAGTCCCTAATCCGACCCTAAATATTTATATGGTCATTTTTTAGACCCTAACCCGCCTTTAGACCCGAACAAACCCGATGTTCTTAGGGTCAAAGTAAGACCAGATCTATTTTAGACGAGACAGGGTTGGCCCGAAGTACAATAGAAACAAAATTATAATAATATTTTATCATGTATTCAAACTCAAAACATGACTTTTACAATAGTACTTTACATCAATGTTTCTACTTAAACTAAGATAGATTTCAAATTGAATATTTTATTTATAAAACTCTCATTAACAATGTAATAGAATTAAAAATTAGAGTAGCGAGTGAGCAAAGGATTTGGTTGGGGCGGGTTATACCTAACCCTAACTCGTCCTTAATTTTTTTGATCCTGGCCAACTCTTTAGACCATAACCCGCCTTAGACCCAAACAAACTCGATGGTTTGCGGGTTAAATGGGCGAAGACGGGACGGGTTTTAGGGTTGAGACGAGTCTTGCTCATCCCTACTCTTCAGATCCGATTACCACTCTACTGCGCTGTTTTTGGGTCTTGGCGATGAAGATATGAGATGAGAGTGAGAGAAATGAAAATGAGGGTTTCCTAATTTGTGCGTGTCTCGAACTCCGATGTCTCTTTTTTCCCCGTGTTTTTTCTTTTTACTTTTTGATTATTTTTTCTTAAAACACTTTGCTTTCGTTTTGTCATATTTTAAAATTTAAAAACAAAACAAAAGCAAATGGGTCAACCCAAAGCCCATGGATCGCCCGCCCGCCCAAATAATATCATCGGGTCAAACGGACTTGGCCAAAAACATACCGATTGATTTTGGGTTATTATTTTTAGAAACTTCGCGCCAAACCAAAAATTGAAGCCATTAAGCCCTGCCACGAAAGTGGCACTGCTTTCCATTAATAATTAATGAAATAAACACATATTTATTGACAAAAAAAACACATATTAAGAAATAGTAAATTTAGTGTTACAAATCTTTTCTCCTATGCTCCTACATAAAGCATTTCCATTTCATTGGTTTTGATCATTTTGCCATGAAATATTCACATACAATTGGGTAAAAAGATAGAGTATTCTTTTAAACAATGAGTTGCAACTCCCCAGCACCATTGACTAATAACAACTACTCAATTTGGATTAGAGGGTTATCATGAATCATAAGGAAATCCTTACTCATGCAACCTAAGCTTGCTGGCACATCCACAACACAACTTTGTTTGCTTTTTATCATAATCGAGAACTCGAGACAGATGGCTCAACGGTGCAATATTTTAGGAATTGTTATTCGTTTTATTAAATGAGAAACATTGGAAAAACCTACTTTAAACGTTAATAGTAGTGTTCTCGTGGTCAGTCAAATTTCACGACATAAATTAGTTACAATAAAATCAGTAGATACTGTCCACCAATAATACACTGTAACGGGTTGGGATCCTCTCCATTTAATGAAGGGTTCCATTTGGAGAGTAATCTCTCCAAATGAAACCCTCCATTAAATGGAGAGGATCCTAACCCCACCGTAACCAAAGAAAAATCTAATGGTTATAAATTATAATTCATAAACTAATATAATATCTGTCATTCTTTCAATGTCAATTTACTAATGAAACGGACAAGAGGAAAGGCTTAGCTGGTGCAATTAAGGTGTATTCACGTGAAAACACAAAATGAAGAGATGATAGATAGGTAAATAAACAAAATGGAGGCAAACCTGCAAATAGGTTTGAGCAATAATACATTTTGATTGATAAATATTAAATAAATAGGCAAAACATAAAGAAAAAGAAAATGATGTGCATGGAAGCAATATATTATAAACAAAAAAATAGGTGGAAAAAAGGGTTGGCATTTATCATCTGACGTAATATCTCCCTCATTATGCTCAACCGTCTCAATTACTGATGCATTTATGTGATTTAAATGGTCTTAATAAGAATCCCCATTTTTTTTCAATGCTTGGAACTACCCAACCCAACCCAACTCAACCTCTCTCTCTCTCTCCTCTACCATCTCTCACCCATTGTTGTTTCACAATAATAAAATTTTCTTATGCTACACGACATATACAACTTTCACGCTATTTCTTTCATCTCATTATACTCGTGTATACTTGAAATTTGTAACACATGACTTGGAAATATCACATTTATTTTATTTATTTATTTAATTAATACTACTATTATAAGCTAAACTACCCCGTTGACTACCTTATATTATGCCGGGTGATCTGAATGAAATTAGAAAAATAATTTTTCTTGTATTATCATCATGATACTAGTATTAATTAGCTACACTCTCCCAAATTGTTTATTTATAATAAAGTCAACTTTTACATTTAATTGCACCAATTACTTGCATTAGATTTTCAACTTACAACTCCTTCAAACATTTATTTATTTTTTTGGTCAAATGCATTGCATTTTAGTAGATGAATGTGTAATGTAATGTAAAGTGTAAACATTGTTTAGCCTTTAGGTGGGGACCTTAGCCTTAACATTCAAACCAATTTACACTTTATACATCAGAGAGGATCTAAATACTGTCATTCAGGTTAACTTTTGTTGCTGCTATTTCTTATAATCCATTGGATAAAACAGTAATAATATTAATACATGGTAAATAAAGAGATAGAAGAGTGAGTCAAGGGTTGAATTTAACCTTAAAATTTCAACAAGGAAAATAAAATAGGCACCTGAAGGTTAAACCCAACTACATGTTACTGCTAAAGAGCAGGAAAATCTAACCCAACCCCTGCTCTTATATAGATAGATAAACCTAAGTAAAATTCCTAAATTTCCCATTTTTTCCCCCCACTATATATGATTAGAATAGTGCTATTTACGCTCCACTCCTTGAAAGAAGGTAAAAGTGGAGTGCACTTAGAACTACTCACATAAGGGAAACACAGTTAAAATAGTAATAATAATAATTAAAAAAAACAAAAGAAAAAGGATATTCCTAGGATTAATTATAACTACTAATATAACAGGGGAGAAAAACAGAGCATGAAACAGGGGACTCTGACTTTAACTTTAACTTTAACACTTCTTGTTAGGTGGGTTGTTGTTGTTGTTGTTGATGTTGTCGTTGTTGAGAAAATCAAGCAAAACGGTGCTGAGGCATTTGGGACATTTAGGATCATCTTCAGAAAGCATCACATACATGAGACAACGAGGACAACCTACGAGAACCATGGAAATTGCTTCAGGGGAGTTAGAGTTGTTGTCATCTTGGTTCAGCTCCGATGAGACACATGAACTCGGCGGCGATGCTGATGATGCAGAAGCTGATCCGGTCGGCGAGTTTAGTATCCGATGATCAACCCTTGGTGGTGATAGGTTCAGCTTCAAGTCAAGCTTTGGACCACTTCCATTCCTTCGACTCATCGTTTGTTTCTGTTCTTTTTTTCCCCTGCAGCTTCTTTCTGCAATATACACGTCATCATAATAATTTCATAATTTTTCCCAAAAAAATAAATTCATATGTAAATATATAAAGTATATATATATATGTGCATAAAATTGATATTAACCCTTGAGTATAATATCTTCACAAAGAAATACCATATAAAGGAGAAACAAAAGAGATTTTATTTTTAAAGAAGTGCAACACGAAGACTTCTCAAGAGCTAAAAGAGAAAATTAGAATTTGAAGAAGAAGAAAGGAACTTACCAGAGATGAGGAAAAAGAAAGAGAAGAGAGAAAGCGGTCAGAAAGAGAATGACAGGAGTGGTAGTATAAGAAGGTGCAGAGGAGGAAGAAGATGTGATGGGAGAAAAAGTGAAGGTTGAAGGGGAATTTATACAAGAAAAATGAAGGGGAGTAATTTAAAGCTTAATTAAATTGAGAGAGAGAGAGGTGGAGGGTGTAGAGAGAGAAAGTAAGATAGAATTGAATTGAATTGAATTGAAGGTAGAAGGAAGAAAGGAGAGTAGTGAATGAGTGTAAATTGAGGGGCAGGAAATGTATTAATTGTTTGGAAAAATCCCAAGAAGAATGCAAGAAGAGGAAATTTGGAGTAAATATTGCAATTACAAAGTGCAGAAAGAGGTTCTTTCTTCATTCATTGCTAGCTTAAGGGTGGGAGAGAGAGAGAGAGAGAGAGAGAGAGAGAGAGAGAGAGAGACGGTGTTTATTTTCATTCATTCATCACAATACTATCTACAACACAACGGTTTTTAAACCTAAACCTTTATTTAAAAAAAAAAAATCTAACCCTACACCAACAATATTTAATACCATCAATTCTTTTTCTCTCTTTTTTTTCTTTTAAATACTTTTAGGCTATTGAATATTGAGACTCTGTTTTAAATATTGTATTCAACATTGTCCTTAAGAAAAGGAAAGAAAACTTATTAGATGACGACACCCCCTCTTTAGATTAAATGAATGTAAATAAATGTAGGTTTCATAATATATTTTTTTTTGTTTGAAATATTTAATTTGGGTTTGTAGAGTAGTAAAGAGAAGTAAATGTTTTTCATTACTACTATCTTTTTTTCTGGCTGCTTAAAGCAGGTAGTAGTAGTAGCAAGTAGCAACCCCCTCTTCATCTGAACCTGTCCTCCAGAAGGAAATAAAAGAGGGGAAAATGCTTTATTTTTTATTTTTTTTATGATGCATATTTCATACAATTTCTTGTGTTTTGACTTAGCGAATTTCACTAGCGAACGCGTTTGGTAAGCACTAGCATTTAGCATTTTAATCGCTACTTGATCATTAGCAAATGTGTTTGGTAAGCACTAGCATTTAGCATTTTAAACGCTACTTGAAGTAGTATTTTTTCAATCGCTAGCGGATAACGTATAACATCTCACTTTTTGTTTTGTTATTTTTATTCACGTTATTTTTCTTAAATTAATTATTCGTTCTCTTCAAATTAAACAAAATAATTTTAGATCCGTATTTTTTATGTCATTTTACATTTACTAATTAGTTTAATAGCTAATTTTCTTTTACCAAAAATACATGATTTTCTATCCACTAGTTTCTTCACTATCCACTCATTCGCTATCTCCTAATTTATCCACTATCTAATATATTTAACCATATAGAGCCTTAATAGAGAGAAAATAAAGAGAACATATCATTTTTTTCTGTTTGGTTTGGTTACAGAGAAAATTAGGGAGGAAGGACAAATTATTAATGCAGAACTCTTGTAAAAGTTTCACCTTTTTTTGTTTTTTAATCTTTTCAAATGGAGAAAAATATGCCAAATTTAACCCTGTTTTTCTTTTTGTTGTTCTACTTCAACTTCGTGTAAAAAAATTATCTTTTAAGAGGGGAAAAAAGTGAATATGCTCTCTTTCCAACACACAACCAATTTATATATTTATACTATTTTATACAATATAGTATATATGCACTAAATAATTCTCATTTTATTATTGTCAAAAAAAATTCTCATTTTATTAAAGCATAAAAGCAATATTGTACTTTTATTGATGTTTATTTTTTTCCTTTTCTATTCAACCAAATTAACAAAAGAATTATAAGTTCTCTCTCATCCACTTCAATTGGTAAAAAGGTTTTATCTTTTCAAATAAAAAAAAAAGACAAAATTAACTGTTCTCTCTTTTTGACACTCTGTATATTTTATTTGTACAACTAAAAATACACTTAATTAACTAATTAATTATCGATCGAGTGTAAATAACGTTCCCTTTAAGGAACAAAACCCTAGGTTAGAATCCAAGTAGAAGTCACCCCTATTTGGGAAGTTTAGTAAGGGTAAAACTCCTATTAATAAGCCAAATTGAGGATTAGTCCCATAGCAGAACTAAAGCTTTACGTTGTTGGAACAGGTCGGTGAATCTACTCGGTTCGATGGACTGTTAGGGTGGTTCTAAAACCAAAAAAAAAGAGCACACTTAATTATTCTCAATTTATTAAGATAAAAATTATATGATATTGTACATTCTTTTTTTTTACTATTCAATTCAATCAAATATACGAAAAAAAGTTGTACCTTTTCTTTCTGATATACTTCAACTCAAAAGTTTCTCTTTTCAAATGGCAAAAAGAAAATCAAATCAAGCTATATATTCTCTCTTTCTCATGCCTCTATCTATCTATTCCTTTTATATAACATAGAATAGAATGCATTTAATTAACCAATGTAGTGTTTCCAAGTGGAAGCAACTATCCCCCATAAGGAGAAGAAACTTAGGTTTGAATCCTTGTGAAATAACCCCAATTTGGGATTCTTGGAACCAAGGGGTAAGTCATAAGAATGTCCCATTGTGTTTATCAGTCTACGAATGAGTGCAATCTCATTATCAAACAAGTGAAAATCTGGATTCCCATCTTTCTTTTCTACTTCAATTTGTATAAAAGTTTTATCTTTTCAAATGAAAGAAAATGAGTCAACTATAACCGTTATCTTTTATACAAAATTGAATGCACTTAAATAAATAAATAGTATGATGTTGGTCAAGTGGAAGAAACTCGTCCCCATAAAGAGGAGAACACCGATCTCAAATCCTTTTGGGAGCCTCTCCCATTTGGTGTGCTTAAAGTCAATGGGTAAAGCCCTAAGTCGTCAGAATTCCCCGATGAACCAACTTTGCTCAAAGAACTAACTAATTATATCAGTTTGAAAAAACCAAAAAGAAAAGTACATTTAATTATTCTCATTTTAATAAAAATAAGAAAGATATTTTAAGTAGGTAGCTCAGTTGGTGAGCTAAGAGATACCTCAAGAGTGCAAGTAGGACTTCCAAGGGTTCAAACGCAAAAAACAAACATTACTCTCTCCCTACTAATATTGCTTATAAAAAAATGAGAACTCCGCCCTACTTTAATTTTTATAATTTTTTTTTATCTTTTCGATTAAAGAAAAGTCAACTATAACTTTTCTCAATTTCTGGCACACCTGTTTATTTCTTTAATACATAATTGAATGCACTTAAAAAACTAGTGTGATGGTGGCCAAGTGGAAGAAATGTGTCGTCACAAAGAGGAGGCCTTGAGTTCAAATTTGTATAGAGTCACCCCTATTTGGAATGGTTAAAATCAAAGGGTAAAAATTGTTACATCTTAAGAAATTGTTTGCATAATAGAAAAATATTTGATACTTTGGTAAACTAACTTGGCCCAAAAAAATAATTAAGGTGCATTTCAAACCGGCCTTCAAGAAGAATGCACATAGTTATTCTCATTTTAATAAAAAGAGATATGATATTGTTTATTCCTTTTTTTTTTCCTTTTCAATTCAATCAAAATAAACGAAAAATATAATTTTTCTTTTTGTTGTAATTTAACTCATACAAGAGTTTTATCCTTTCAAATAAAGAAAATAGTCAAATCAAACCGCTCACTCTTTACACGAGTTTTATCCTTTCACCTATTTATTTTTATTTTTTAAGCAACCTATTTATCTTTTTTGTACAACATTAAATGCATTTAATTTATTTTTTTGACCAAAATAAATGCATTTACTTATTCTCATTTCAATAAGAACAAAAAAAACAATATGTTATTTGTTCATTTTTTCTTTCTTTTTAATTCAACCTGAAAATGAAAAGAAAAAGTTTTAACTTTTCTTCAACTCTTATAAATGTTACATCTTTTCAAATGAAAAAGTCAAATCTGACCGTTTTTCTTTTTGGTACATTTATTTAATTCTTTTATTTATTTATAACTTAGATTGCAATTTATTAACCAACGGGGCCTCTGTTGAGTGGATGTAACTTGCCACTTAAGAAAAAAAAACCTCAACTTCAAATCCTTGTGAAGAAGAAGACACATGTTTTTAGAAGGCTGAGAACCAAAGAATAAAACCCTTGCATGTCAATAAGCAGAATTGGGGATTAGTCTCATAGCAGGCCAAAACCCCCAAATCGTGGAGATACTCTTATGGACGCACTCAATCCAAATACTTATTCTAGTTGACAATTTATTGGTGTCTTTCGCTTGCTCGGAAGTTGGAATGGAGTTTGCTTTACAGGGAAAATGTTAAGATTGATTCGATTGTCGCTCGTATATTAAGTTTTATCTCGGTGTTGGTTTATTTCCAGTGTGGGTAGAGAGCTTATCTCCGCCTCTTTGGTGGAATAATGTTTTGACCTATTTTAACAATTTCTAAGTTCGTCGTGTATTTTTGGTTTTGGGTATCCCTAATGCTCTAATCAATCTAATTCTTCTGCAGAAAAATAATAATTCAAAAATAATACCAGTACTTGTGTGAATATTGTACTTCTTTTCACCAAAAAAAATAAAAACAAAAGATTGTACTTCTATTTATAGGTCTCGGAAACAAAAATAATCAAAATTATAGTATGTAAATGATATTTTCAATTAAAATATTTTCTTTTCTCTAAAAAAAATTAAAAATACCTATGAAGGGATTATTGCATATGGTTCATAAGGCCTAACACAATTAAGAAAACTGATATTATTAATACAATTTATGTCGTTACATCTCTATTTTGCGTGTGTGAGTTTATATGATGTTTGTCACACTCTTTACGGAAAAACAAAAAGTTGCATGTGAACTATAATTAATGGCTACCTAGCACATTATTTGTTTTGCACAAACAAGTCTCTCTTATTTATTAATATTTGAAAATTAACAAAGGAAAAAAAAACTAGGTCAAGGAAATCTGTGAAGGGGCTTATCATTTTCCATATGAGGAATTTAATGGTCAACGTGGCATAGGTTCATGAAACATGCTTTAAATGATGTGTTTTATACTTACTATAAATAGACAATCCAATTCTTCTTCAAAATTCAGCATCATCGATGACATACAGTGATGATATACAGATAAGAAGGACACCTATCTCCGTTTGAACAACTTGACCAGTCGTGCCTTCCATTAAAGTTGGAAAATCAGCAACTCATTGAAATAAGAAGGAAAAAGATACTCATTACGTACTTTCCATTCAGTTAATTTATTCGATCTATAATAGATTATTTCACTTTTGGAATTTGTTAAAATTTGAGTTTTCTGCGGAGAGTTGCCCATGACTACCTACCGATGATAAACTCAAAAATCGGGGTTGCATTATGATATCTGTTTGTTGCCATTGTGGTAAAAACGAAGAAACTACTAATCATTTGTTTCTTAGTTGTCGTTTTACTCAAAAAAATTGACACTGACTCCAATCTTTTTTTTTGACAATGACTCCAATCTTCTATCGATTGCTTTATTGATACTTCTAGGACTAGTATTTTGTCTCTTCTATCTGTGTTGAATGGATCTTGGAGTGATCAACTCTTGGATGTCTTAGTTGCTGCTGTTGCGCCCGAAAAATCCGGTTTGGACTTTTCGTTTGACAACGTGAAAAATAGTAGAGCCGCCACCAATATTTATTTAGGAAAACACTGAAAAAACCTTTTTTTTGGAAAAGCGGGTGGTCTTTTGAAAACTCGAGAGATGTAGGTTCGGAAATTCGATTCTGCATGCATGGGAAGGTATTAGATTTCACGCGTCCTTTCTACCGAAAGGAACCATTAACTTGATGTGTGGTTTATATAAAAGTTTGATTTGAAAACAATTTGTTCTACTTCTTTTCTTTTCTTTTCTTTTTATTTGAATTTTTGTTTTATTGAAAACAGGAGGGGGAAAAGAATGTTTTTGGTATCTTTGAAAATCGTGACAAAACAAAGATTTTTTTAAAAGGGTGCTTGACGGGACATGAACCTGGTCTCTACGTGCTTCACGCGAGGATGAGGATCAAAGCTTTCACGTAGTTCGCTTTTTCTTGCTGAAAACGGCTTAAGAGTTTTTCGCAATTTGGTGAGTGTTCGTAGCGGCCCAACAACAACGGTTGGAATGGCCACACTACTAACTCTTTTTGAAAATAAAATCGCTCATTAATGATCTAAACGGCAATCGGCGCGGCTTGACCGCTAACGACAATCGGTTTTATTAAATGAGGAAGAAAACGCTTTACGCAAAGGCGGGGAGTGTTTGTGGAGACCAGAACAACAACGGTTAGAATGGTCCCACTACTAACTCGCGCGAGGATAAGCAAATCACCATTAATAATCTAAACGCAAAGAATTCGCGATTGATCATTAATGACAATTGATTTATTTTTGAGGAATAGATAAGTTTTCGAAAGTAGGATTGAGCTTTTGCGAAGACCGAACAACAACGGTTAGAATGGTCTCGCTATTAACTCCTTTTGAAAACAAAATCATCATTAACAACCCAAACGGCAACGGCGCGTTTGGTTATCAATGACGATTTATTTTATTCTTGCTTTGAAAATAAAAGGTTTTTTTTTTAAAATGAATCTAGGAAATGGGTTTTAGAAAAGAAGTAGAACATTTCAAATCAATTCTAAATCCATAACCAAATGCAAATGAATGAACAAGATTCATACTGCAACAATGAAGCAATCATGAACGTATTATTCATCAACAAACAACAAAGATAACATTTAACATTAAAATGAAATACTTAGCAACAATATTAAACATCATCGAACAAAGAACAACAATAAAATCAAACTAAAAATATTTTAATCGTAGATACATGAACTAAAGGAAACACAGGTCCACATTTTTTAAAAAAAAACGCAGGCTGTAATCAAAACGTGGGGGGTGTAGTTAGTGTTCTGATGTAAAAGAAAATTGAAACAAAAAAAGAAACGCCTAGGCCCATAAACACAACCCACTAGACCCATGACCCATTTACTAAAAACAGAAACAACCCTAAGTCATTCCTCTCTTCATGCGCCGTTCATTCTTCTTTTTGACAGAGAGAGAGTTGAGTTTTTCAAGTGAGAGAAAAAGAGAGAGCGGCGAGACAGAGAGGAGAGAGGGGAGTGTACCGTGAGGAGAAGAACGGAAAGGAGAGAGAGACGAGCGGTGGTGGTGGTGCTTTCGGCGTGGTGGTGGTCTCGTTGGAGCGTGGCCGAGAGAGAGACGCGACGGCGGTGCTCGGTTTGCTTCACACGATGGTGGAGAGAAGCGGCGACGGGAGAGTAGTGGCGCTCGGTGGTGGGAGCGGTGCGGGGTGAGGAAGAGAAACGAAACGAGGGGCTGAGATGGCGGCGGCGTGGTGGTTTACGTGGAGAAGACGACCGAGGTCCTCCCACGAGAGTGTCTCACGTGCGCGCGCGCGGTGGAAGTCACTACGTTCCAGGTTACTGCTTCGTGTTCGTTTTCTCCTCTTTTTTTGTTTTTTTTTCTTCTACTGTTTTTTTTTTTTTCTGTTGTGTGTTTGTGAGTTTATGTGTGATGGTTCTGGGTGGAAGGAATGGTGGTGATTGTTGGTTCTGTGTGGTGTTTTGCTCTCTGTTTTTGCTTCTTTTTTTGTTCTTTGGTCCTCTCCCTCTCTGTTTTCTGTTTTTCTCTGTTGTGTTTTTGTTCAGTGATGCGTTTTCTCCTTTACAACATCAATTCTGGTTTTCCTCCCTTTTTTTTTTTTTTGTGTCTGTCTCTGTATTTATAGTGGGTTTGTGTGTGATATAGTGTGTCAAGAAGTGCATAATACCAAGGTTGTTGGGAGACAAGCAAAGCAGCAAGGCGATAGCAGAGGACAAGGGAGACTTTGCGAAAAAGCTCAAAGCCAAGGACAAGCCGAAAACACCATTACCTTCTAGCCTAAATTGTCAAAAATGAAGCAGAGCAACTGTGGGATCGAGGCAAGCGAGAACGGCTCCTCGCTAGTTGTATTGTTTTAGTTCTCTTTGTGTTTTATTTTATTCTGCTTTTATTTTCCTTTTGTATCTATGTACTTGAATAGAAAGTTGACTTAGGTAGTCACATGATTCATTGTAAAAAAAAGATTAATGAATAATAATAACAACTTTTGAAATCGATTTTTGTGTAAAGCAATTTAGCAAATACAATCTGTTAAAAATAAATCACACATGCGATGAGATGCTAATGCGACGAGATCGAACTACACGCGCGCATGACTAGCGTGCGCACATAACGATATCGCGATCAAAACGACAAATGTTGGTGATGAGAATAAGTTGTGCGAAATCAATGTCTAATGTGAGTTAAACGCGCGAGACAACAATCAAACGCTCTCAACCCTTTTTCCAGCAAGATTTCAAATTAGGCGGACAAAATTGGGGTATGACAGCTGCCCCTCTTTATTTGGATTTTGACAAGGAATATGAATTGGCCAAACATATTCCAAGGCAAAATAGAAATAAAGAACTCAAAAATTATACCAATTTTGTCCACTTGGGGAAATCCGAATTTTCTTTTTTGAATGGGTGTCAGCCTTCGGCCAACAAAAGTAGAAAATAAGCTTGGTACCAACCCTCGATGTCAAGCGAAGCGATAAAGACAAATGGAAAATCAATTGGTGCTAGCCCTCGAGCAAAGAAGAGCAAGAAATGAAGCGAAGAAGATGGTATCGACCTGCAGGCCGACACAACGGTAGGAAATAAAGAAAGTGATAAAGAAAGCAAAAAGAAGATGAAGGTACTCGCCGATGAAGCCAATACCGAGGTCGCTTAAAGCCTTTTAACGAACCGCGAACGATCCGAGTTTGCACTTGGGCGCGGTGGTCTTCAAGAGCGGCCAGGGGATAATATCGTGTCTAGATCTCGATATTTCTCTGATCGCGCCATGTCTTAGGCCGACACCACGGCTATCCTTTTCGATCGACCCAATGGGGTCGAAGGACTTACCCGCAAATCGAATACGAGGTGAAGTCTGCTTTTGAAGGGGACGCTTGGGTCTGGCGGATTCACGAATCTCGTTGATTGATTGATTGAAATAGCCAATCGCCGGGCGTATTGAATTGAGGTACCGCGCATACGCCGCTTGATGCGAGGGATGGTGCATGAAGCATGGGTGCATGTTATGCAAAGGCATGTTATGTATGAACATGTTATGCGAGTGCATGCAACGCTATGATTTTGGTGATGCATGTAGTGGACTGTTTTCCTTTGTTGTTTTTATTTCTTTCTTTTTTTTTTTTTTTTTTTTTTGTTTCTTTTCTGACCAGCTTTCTTTTTTCTGGCTATTTGCTTCTTCGTGTTCTTTTTCAATCAGCTTTCTCTTTTCTGATCGTTTATTTTTGCTTTTTGAAAGGCTTATTCTCTTACTGGTTCAACCGACTCCCGATACTCCTGGCACGAGACTGAGAGACCGATGGAAACTGCGCAGGCTCATGAATCGAACGCAGTTTGTTTGCTTTATGGTTCGCCATCCAAACGATTTGTGAGTGCAACCTTCTTTTTAAGATTGATTTTCTTTGGGAAATCGCTCATTTGCCGTGACTTTTAAAGATTTCACAATGATTTGTAATGCTTTATGATAATGCACATGTTTTGCAGTTCAGGATCACCATCGTCATAAAACGCTTATTTTGAGCAGAAAAAGCAGAAATAACAACAACAGACATGAGAAAGTTGAGCTTTATTGATGTAGAAGCCGATCGTCTGAGAATGTTACGATGGATCGCTCAATACATTTGAAGGTTTTAAACTACAAAAAGACACGAAAAACAAGAGAGAAGCTAATTTCTCGATCGTCCGCCTCTATGGAGCAAAGGCTTTACATTTGTGTCTCTGACCTTGATCACTCCTCATCCAAGTATTCGGGGAGTTGTATGCCTTTCTTTACTTTTCATGCTCAAGTTTCGACCTAATTTTTGCTCGATCGCCTCTTTCGGGTTTTCAATCCACCGGTCGCTCTGATTTTGCTAGGCCGCTTCTTTCGGTTTTCAACCTAGCGAGCTATTTTTACTTGGCTTATCTTTCTCTTTTTCCACTTATTTCTTTCAGGCATAATACTTCTTCACTTGATCGGAATTGATCGGGTTCCTCGATCCTCGCCATCCATATTTGTGAGTATCGCCTCCTCCTAAAAGGCTTTCTTGACCACGTCACGGTCCAATCATAGGGTGGGCGCCCACTTCCCACGAGGATCACTCGGATAGGCAAAATCTTCTTGAGTACTAGATCTCCTCATTGAATTCTCGGGACGAACCTTCTTGTCGGGCGCGCCATCCTCTCACGATCTGATTGCCCATGACACAAGGTCGCAATTCTTTTTCTTCAATGAGATTTAGCCGATCCGCACGGCTCTGTACTCCACTCGCTTCTTCCAACTTGGTTTCCATTAGTACCCGCAGGAAGGTATTTCAACCTCAATGGGAAGCACCGCTTCGACCCATATACCGTGGAGAAAGGGTTGCCCAAATCGATGTACGCACCGAGGTATGATAGCCATGCAAAGCGAAAGGAGCATTTCGTGCGGTCTTTGTAGGTTACCACCATTTTCTCGCACTATTTTCTTGATATTCTTGTTGGCGCTTCAACCGCCCCATTCATCTTTGGGCGGTAGGGAGAGGAATTATGATCTTTGAATTTTGAATTCTTTGCACAGTCCTTCATCATTTTCTTTGCTCTCAAAGTTTGCGCCATATCGCTGATGATCTTGTTTGGAAGACCATAGCGGCAAATCGGATCTTTCTTTACAAACTTAGCAACCACGACACTAGTTATATCGAGTACGAGGCGCCTCGACCCACTTGGTGAAGTAGTCAATTGCTACCGAATGAAGCGATGTCCATTTGACGCTTTAGGCTCAATAGGACCAATGACATCCATCCCCACATTGAAAACGCCAAGATGCATGCGGTCGTAACATTTAGTTTGGCAAAGCAGCACATGGATATGATCGGCATAGATCCGGCATTTGTGGCACTTTCTTACAAAGCTATAACAATCGATTCCATCTGCAAACGCAATAACCCGCCTCCTTAGGATCTTTCTAGCCATGGTGTGCCCACTGGAATGGGTTCCAAATGAGCCTTCATGCACATCTCTCATGATCTTTTCGGCTTCTTCTTTCGCAACACACCTCAAGAGAACCATGTCATAATTTCTCTTGTAGAGAACTTCACCACTCAAGAAGAAATTCCTTGACAATCTTCTAAGAGTTCTCTTGTCATTCTCTGGATGTCCCAGTGGGTATTCCTGATTAGTGATATATTGCTTGATGTCATGATACCAAGGCTTCTCGTCGGGCTCCTCATCTATTCTTTGTGCGATAGTGATGATGCGCAGCGAACTCGGTCTTTGAATTCGATATTAGTCAAGCTCTTGTCACAGTTAACATTGAACATAGAAGACAGTGTTGCCAATGCGTCGGCCAGCTGGTTTTCACCTCGAGGGATATGCTTGAAGGTAATCTCATCAAAAGACTTCATCGGTTCTTGCATATAATCACAATAAGGAATCGGTTTGGGATCTCTCGGTCTCCCAATCGCCTCTTACTTGATGAATAACCAGTATCGAATCCCCATACACATCTAGCCTTTTAACTTTCCATTCTAGAGGGCTCGCTTGAATACCTAGGATGCACGCTTCATATTCTCGCTATGTTATTTGTGACGTAGAAGCTCGATCTTGCGATGGATGAGAATGAAGCGGTTGTCGTGAGATATCAACACAAACACCGCCCCATGCCCCCATACATTTGACGCACCATCGAATATCATTCTCCACCTTTCACTTTCTTGGGACTTCCTCGTCGAACAAAGGCCATGATATCCTCATCGAAAAAATCATGCCGCATTGGTTGGTAGTCCGGAATCGGACATGCCAAATAATCGCCAAGTGCACTACCTTTAATCGCTTTTTGGTGACGTCTGATGGATATCGTGATTCGACAATTGCATCCGCCAACGCAATTCGGCCCCGTAAGAGCCGGCTTCTCAAATATATACTTGATGGGATCCATTTTTGACACCAACCAAGTTGTGTGTGACTCAAAGATGTATCGCTTTAAACGATGAGCAGAATTTCAAACTAGGGCACAACATGTCTTTTCCAAAGATAGAATATCTTGTCTCACACCCTGGTGAACTTTTTGCTTAGATAGTATATGGCATGCTCCTTTTTCCCGATTCATCGTGCTTTGCCCCAACACACAACCCATTGAATTATCCAAAGACTTTAAGGTATAAGATGAGAGGCCCGCGCCAAATGTGTGGCATTAAGATCGGTGGATTCTGCAAGTACACCTTGATTTTCTCAAAGGCACTTGACACTCGATCATTCCACTTCAACTCTTGATTTTTGCATAGCAATTTGAAAATTGGCTCACAAGTAGCGATCAAACCGGAAGATGAATCGGAGATGTAATTCAATCTTCCGAGGAAACCACGGACTTCTTTCTCTGCTTTGGGCACCAGGCATCTCGAGGATGGCTTTTACTTTGTCCTGATCCACCTCAATTCCTTTACGGTGACAATGAAGCCTAACAACTTCCCGATCTCACCCCAAATGTGCACTTAGCCGGGTTTAACTTGAGTTTATATTTCCTCAACCGCTCAAAGAGCTTCGCAGATTGACAACGTGCTCCTCGCCGGTTTTAGATTTTGCGATCATGTCATCAACATAAACCTCAATCTCTTTATGCATCATATCATGGAATAAGGTAACCATGGCTCTCTGGTAGGTTGCGCCAAAGATTCTTCAACCCGAATGGCATGACCTTATAAATGTAATGTTCCCAAAGTGTTATGAAAGTTGTCTTTTCCATGTCCTCGTGGTCCATCTTGATCCGATTATATCCCGAATATCCGCCCATGAAGGAGAATAACGAGTGTTGAGCCGTACTATCCACTAAGACATCAATGCGAGGCAAAGGAAAATCGCCTTTAGGACTAGCACGATTCGCATCTCTGTGAGTCGACGCACATTCTCGACCTTTCCATCCTTCTTGGGAACTGGGACAATATTGGCAACCCACTGCGGGTACTTGGCCACTGCTAGGAATCCCGCATCAAGTTGCTTCTTCACTTCGTCTCTGATTTTGAGGGACATCTCAGGCTTCATCCTTCTCAACTTCGCTTTACAAAGGGCATTCAGCTTGATCGGTAGTTTGTGTACCACAATGTCGATGTCCAACCTGCATATCTTGATAGGACCATGCAAACACATCCACATAATCGCAACAAATGAACCAACTTCATGCGATCTTCGTCATTCATGGCGGTACCTACTTTGACCTCTTTCTTGTTCTCAGTTGTACCCAAGTTGATCATTTCAGGAAGATTCTCCGTGTGGCTGAATTACCCTTTCTTCTTGTTTCATTAACCTCATGGGTCCGGAGGGGCTTCAGCTCTTCCTCAACATCCCCTCACTGATTGATGGGATGATCAAAGTCGAAAGGTGGATCGTTGACACCGCTATTTTCGAGAGACTATTGTCGTGGATCTCGCATTTTTGCCGGGCGAAAAAGCATAATGAAAGGCGAAACAAGAAAACAAACAAATAATAAAGCGTAAAAATACTCACGCAATGAAGAGAAACTCGATTTTTATTGATTGAGAAATTCAAAACAAACGCTTTTATTGATGATGATGATTTAGAAAATAAAAACATGTGTGCCCCTAAGCAATCGGTCCTATGGCCTTGGCGAGCCACAAGGTTGCATTACAAATAATTACTTTAAATTAAAGGTCACAGGAGGATCGCCAAACCTTCCGCTTCTTTAACTCCTCACCTGGCATCCGCAACGACGAACCGCACTCGCCCCACCCTCTTCGCACTCGTAACCATCCCCGATGACAAAGAACTTGGTTGGGATCCAATAAACCAAAGACTCACAAAACTTTGACCGATGTCGCCAATCGGGATCCCCGGGGCCATGGATCTTGACCTCTGGACTTGGCCAACCACCTGCACTTCCGTTCATCTGCCATTTTCCTCCTTTCTTCCTCACTTGGAGTGTATCCCAGACCGCAACGGTCCTTGTTTTCCTTCAGTTGGATGGGAGCCAGAATTCCTCGACTGCACTTTCCCAAGCCAGAACCAACCTTGTATCCTTGGGCTAACATGATTTTAGCAACCATCTCCTCCTCCCTGGGTCCTCTCAAACACGGCATTGGCGATCTCCAAAGACTGAAAGGTGGTTTCCAGAGACTCTTCGGCGGCTTCCACATATTTGAATTCTGATGGCTTATTAACCAGAGTCTCTTCCTCACCAAATACCACTACAACCTTGTCATCGACCACGAATTTGACCCGTTGGTGTAACGAAGAAGGGATTGCCCCAGCCATGTCAATCCAGGGTCTTCCTAGCAGACAGCTATATGAAGAGGTAATGTCCATGATTTGGAAGTTGATACAGAAAACCTCAGGACCAATCTGGATGGGAAATTCCATCTCTCCCAGCACTTCCTTTTTGGACCCATCAAATGCTCTTACCAGTGTCGAACTTGGCTTCATGTAGGAGCAATCAACGTCTAACTTATCCACAGTTGACCTTGGCATTACATTCAGTGAAGACCCATTGTCAATTAGTACTCGCCAAAGACATAGTCTCCACACTTTACCGAGATATGCAGAGCTTGATTGTGTTCTTTTTCGCTCGAAGGCAACTCATCGTCAAGAAATGTTAGGTGATTTGCAGCCACTACATTCCCCACAATCCCATCAAACTGATTCACTGAGATATCCTCTGCAACATGAGCCTCGCGGAGCACTTTCATCAAAGCTGTTCTGTGTGCTTCCGAGCTGAGCAACAATGATAACATGGATATCTTGGATGGTGTCTGCTTCAACTGATCAACCACTCGATAATCACTTTGCCTTGACTATCTTCAAGAATTCATTTGCTTCTTTTTCCATCACTTTCTCTTGAGCAACCTCTGCCTCTTTTCCTTTCTCCTTACGGCCTCTCGCTCGACCTCTCGGATGTTTCTCGCGAGGGGTTTCGAGCATATACTCTTCCGCTTCTTGTGATCCCGCTTGATCCCGCTATGTTGGTTACGGTAGGAGCACTTGGGGAGCATTCTACTGTAGGTAGCGCAGTGTACTTCCATGGAACTGCCTTGTTCGACTCATAGGGAAAAGGAGCTGGAACTTCAATCACTATCGGTTGAGCATTTGCCCGCACTAACTGGGATTATAATTGTATGGAATTTCAATGGGTATTCTGATTCCTCCGCTTTGTCGAGTGTGTAGAGTCAACACTTCTTCTTCAACATCATGGGTTCCTACCAACCACACACCGATCCATCAGTCTTGCAAAATCATCTTGAAGCTTTCCACAATTCCCACGCACGCGAATCAACACATCCTTCTTCATGGCAACACCCTTCTTAACCACCCCGACATGGCATAACTCGAGTAGATAACACCCAACGGAGTTTTGATCTTCTCGCACATCCCTTACCAATTGCCCAACGGAACTTTCTATAGCATTGGTAGCCGGCCTTGATGACCCGCAATGGATTGGTTGTTGTATTTGGGTTGTTCGCTTAAACGAGATCCAACCAAAGATCTATCGTGTCTTGCACCACATGCTTAAAAGCTTTACACTCCCACAAAGATGACCGACCCCGCTTTTCATGGAAACCGCAAGTAGCATTAGCGTTGTAACCTCTCGGGAAATGGCGGTGAAGGGCGGCCTTCATTGGCCGAGTATTGATCAAGTTCTTGGAAATCGTGTGATCAAACAACTCCGTGTAGTCATTGGGATTGGATCGAAATTGGTCCGCTTTCTTATCGATAACCCCGAGCTTTGTGACTATCATTGCCTTCTTTGGGGTGGCACGGGAGCGCAGAATGGAACAGCTTTGTGGTGGAGGGTACCAAAGGATGAATTTCTCCCGTGATCACATTTGTTTCCCTTCCTTCTTCTTCTTGAACCGGGAGGGTACTTCTTTTCGAGTGTTTGAACCACCGTGAGCTTCCTCATTCATCAAATGATTTGAAATCTTCCCACTTCTGAGACCATGCTCAAGTCTTTCCCCAAGACTATCATATCTGAGAAGCTAGTTGAAACACTTGTAATCAAAGCGGTCATAGTAAATTCTTTGTGGGGTTTCCAGAACATGTACACCATTTCCTTCTCCGTCGTAGAGAGGTTGGACTCGGGCAGCTATGCTTCGCCATTTCTGGGCATACTCTTTGAAGTCTCCTTTTCTCCCTTACTCATGTGTTGCAATTGTGACTCATCCGAGCCATGTCCATGTTATACTTATATTGTCTCATGAATGCTTCTGACAAATCCTTCCAACAACGAATTTCGAGAGGATTGCGCTTTCATGTACCAATCTAGAGGAGCTCCAAACAAACTGCTTTGGAAGCAATAAATCAACAGCTTTATCGTCATTGGCATAAGGACCCATTTTTCTGACAAACATTGTAACATGGCTCTCTCTGGATGCCAATTCCTCTCGTATTTGTCCACCTCGAGCTTTGAACTTCGGTGGCAAAACCAGATCTGGGACTAAACACACTCACGGGCTTCCTTGGCTCGACACACGCACTCTCAATTGCCCCGACTCTTTCTTCAAGTGCACGAATCGAGATCATTTGGCCGTGATCCTCAAACGTGTGTCCTCGGGGGTGGCTCCCATATCTGTAATAGTACCTCTCCAGTGAATAACATTTTGAGGATGTCTTTGTAAGCCCCGAGTAGGATCGAGCACAAATGATGAGGACTAGGAGTCTCGAATCGCGGGCCCTCCAGCTTTCCCAGCACTGCGGCGATGGAATCGGATTAGCGCAGCCACACCACCGGAATGGGTCCAACAGGTTCGTGGCATGTACCAGCAGCATACCCCAAGGATATCTTTGTGAAGTATATTGATTATTCATTTCAAGCAAAAGCAGTATGATCGACCCCGCCTCCCGGAGGAGCCGTAGTCAGTAGCGCTTACTAATCATCGAGGAGGAACACCATCTTGACCCATCATGCGGCGCAAACTTCAAAGAAATGTCCCACTTTTTAAACTTTGTAGCATGACCATCATCTCATGCATCCGGGCTCCATTGTACCTATCTTATCTTTAAGCACTTGGTTCTCCCGAGCCGGTTGCTCAGAATCAAATTTGCACGCCCAAATCTTCGTGTTCAATCACTTTCGGTTTCAACCTCCTGATGCTCTTGCGAATTAGCCATCACCTTGCTTGTAGTCGGGTGAAGTATTGGTGACGCGAACCACCGCCTGCTGACTTGCTCACGATGAAACATTTTTTTTATGAGCGAGGATATTAATGAATGCGATGCGTGCAATGCAAATGAGTGTTAGTTTTAATTTGTCTTATGCCGAGAATCGTAGTGTACTATGTCTTGCCATAGATTTAATCTGAATTCGACTTGTTTAGAACATAACAAGAGTGGAATCAATAAGTGAAACAAACACGCTCCATACATTCAAGTTTAAACAAGTACTTCAGGTCTTACATTTCAAAAAGTAAAATACTCCAATGGAAATAAAGTCGTTCAGGGAGAAAAGGTACAATAAAAACGAAAATTACAAACAAGAGCTCAACTACATAGGGCCTTTAAAACTTCAGTTCTCTTCCTCTTGTTGCCTGTGGGAATTCTTCCAGTTTTCTCTCTGACTTCTTCAACCAAGGTTCTGCAGAACTCCACAAATTTGTAAACCGCTAGGCGGGGTGTTGAAAGGGAACATCTCATCTTCTACCTTTCCCGGCTTCTTAGGCACACCTGGAGAGAGCTTGGTTGGCCAACTCTCGCAAGCTCGAGAATCTAACTTTCCACCGCTTTGAATTTCATCCTTCAACTCTATGATGATCGCCGCTTCTTCAATCCTCGCCAAGTAGTTCAACATAGCGATGTTCCCAATACTGACTTTCATCCCTTACCTGCCGATATGCATCGCTGATGTGACAAAGGCGCCTCTTCAACTCATCAGAATCCTCTTGTTCTGCTTTTAAGGCCTCACGATATTCTCTCGAGGATATTCTCAAATGTGTCTCTCTCTTGCACAACACTTGCCTAGCTTACTCTCCCATTCACCTTGTAACATGCGGGATTCTCTTTTGACTTGGCCAAGCAGGCTTTTTGCGCTTCTCTCTTCCATTTTTGTCTTTTCATACAGATCCTCCCATTGATCGACTTCTTCAATTGCTCTCTTCTCTTTCGCTTTTTGTCTCTTGACTTCCTCTTTAGCCGCTATGGATATTTTTGAGCTTCTACCTTGCCCTTCACTTCTACTTTGAGTTTCCCATCAAACTCCTCAATGACAAAGCAGATTTGAGAGCATTATCTTCTATCAATCTTTGGTTTTTCAGAGTCAACTTCTCTATCTCAAATTGCAGAGGATTTTTCTTCTTCCGCCTTTAGCAGGCCAACTTGACATCACCTAACTCTTCAACAACAGAGTGCGCGAGTTCATTTCTCTCTCAATTTGCAATAACCTCTCTGATGTGGTAGCCGGACACTCAATCCTCTCCTCAAGCCACCGAGCGAAGTTAATTCCCAGGTCCTCGAGAGATCTCTACTTTTCCATAGCGGTAACCGTACTCCAAGCTTGCAAAACCTTTCTAGTCAAACTGTCATCCTTTGGACCTCCTCATAGATATAAAATGGGAAGACCATCTCCTTGGTAGGTGCATTCCTCATAGGATAGCCTAATTGTCTTAGAGTCGAGAGAGGATTGTAGTTGATGCAACCTTTAGTACCCATCGGTGGGACATTTTGAAAAACACCACAATGGAAGACTACCTCGTGTCTATCTTCCCAAAGAAGATGAGAGATACCAACGGATCGAGTGCTCATCTAGGCTCCCTAGAAACTGGATCCACTCCTCGAATATTCATGATTCGCACTTCACAAGTTATAGCATAGTCAATTAATTTTTCCACTTTTTTCTGATTAGTGAAGACATGACTTAGAAGCCAAGCGCATAAATAAGTGAGAGAGAGCAGAGATTTTCTTCCTCTTCATTCCGGAAAGATGAGTGAAGGTTGAATAAGTGTCGCAAGAATTGCGAGGATTGGATTGATCGGGTTCTTCTCATTCCGGAAGCTAAGAAGATACCAATGATACCACCTCCACAAATCTCTCAATCTGTGGAAAAGAACGACTCAAGATTGTCAAGGCCAAGATTTGCTTGAAGACAACCCGCTTTTATTTCTCGCATGCCTATCCATCAAACTCTCGAGATAACCTGCGAAAACCCATCACAAGGTTCTTCCTCTGCTTTACGAGCTTGTGTCCTCTACCTTCACTGCGCAAAGAATGCAAAGAAATTTCTCGTCCGTGTAATCATCGCTTTATTTATACCGGTAAGGAATGACTCTGCCCCGAGGAAACCCAAAATCGATGGTATTCTTCCAATGTGGGAGCCAATTGGAAATTCTCAAGAGAAAGCACCTAATCCTGAGTCATAAAACTCGCTTCAAAGCCACGATAGCTTCATCACAGACTTCTAGCCGCAATAACTTCCGGAGGTTCCCATAAGCATTATCGAACAAACCCTTTTCAATAGGTCCCATCAGTCAACACGTTTCTCAAACCGCAACATCAATCTTGCTTACAACCGGATATCTTGGAGCATGCACTCGCCTCACTTCTTGATTCCATTAAGTACCTATGGCAAGATTTTTGTCACTTTGGGATTCTCGGCAAACAAACCGTGATGAAATGCGAGGTGCATGCATGGACTATAAAAGCTTATGTTAGATGCGATGCGAGGATGTATGCAAAATGATGGTGATGTTTTATGCATATGCGAGTTAGGGCAAAATCTTTATAGGCATTAATTCAAAGTTGTTTTTTCCTTCCTTTTGAAAAATGCGGGCGTGTGTGGCTTCATATGGACATTGTAAGAGAAAGGCTACAACGGCAGCTCTTTCTCTCTTTTTTTTTTTTTGAAAGAGTGGGCCACATGTCACCTCAGACGGACCAGCAAAAAGAAAGGCTACAACGGCAGCTCTTTCTCTTTTCTTTTTTTTTTTTTTTTTGTTTTTTTTTTTTTGAAAAATCTCCTTCTCTTTTTGAAAGCATGCCTAGATTACAATGCAACACACAATTTAGTATGCCCTTTGTGCCCCTACGAGGCGGAGACCTAGGTTCTAGGACAACTCAAATGTTCCTCCCATGTAGGTTCTAGTCACTTCTCACCAAAGTTACCAGAGCTAATTCTTTCTCACAATAGCACCCACAACGATGGAACGCCATCCGTGTGTGAGACATCATGAAAGAGCATACTCTGGTCAAACTTTCGTGAGAGTCGGAAGGACAACACCCAATTGCTACCACTACTACTCGCTTCCACTCTCCTAAGTTTTTGTCGGACCTTGGGTTTTAGGCCCTCTCAAAGCAATAATCGTAAGGTGTGATTGTGTGCGCAAGGGCATACCGCCTAGAACTACCCACATATATTCCCCACGCAAAAGGAAAAACCTGCACTACCCGCATAAAAGCAAACAACCACATATCATCTACCCTAGGGTTCAATATAAGAATACCAATGAACTAAACTAGGTTTCGACAACAGACCATATGCAAATGCCTTACCTCAAGAAAGGGAGCGGAGAAGAGAGGGGACATGGGAATTGAGGAATGCATGCACAAGCATAATCATAGGCATATAAAAGAAGAGAAAAGAAAAGAAGAAAGGGAATAGGTAAAATTAACTTTCAAATCAAACAAATTAAACACACATCGTTTAACTAGGCTTGACCTCATCTCTCCTTTTTTTTTTTTTTTTTTTTTTTTTAAAATAAAAAAGAAAGGTTGTCCCCAATGAGTCGCCACCAATTGCGCCTCAAAATCCGGTTTGGACTTTTCGTTTGACAACGTGAAAAATAGTAGAGCCGCCACCAATATTTATTTAGGAAAACACCGAAAAACCTTTTTTTTTTTTTTTGAAAAGCGGGTGGTCTTTTGAAAACTCGAGATGTAGGTTCGGGGGCTTCGATTACGCATGGGAAGGTATTAGCACCCTCACGCGTCCTTTCTACCGAAAGGAACCATTAACTTGATGTGTGGTTTATATAAAAGTTTGATTTGAAAACAATTTGTTCTACTTCTTTTCTTTTCTTTTCTTTTTATTTGAATTTTTGTTTTATTGAAAACAGGAGGGGGAAAAGAATGTTTTTGGTATCTTTGAAAATCGTGACAAAACAAAGATTTTTTTAAAAGGGTGCTTGACGGGACATGAACCCGTCCCTCACGTACTCTCACAAGGATGAGGATCAAAGCTACGTAGTTCTCGTCTTTTTGCTACCAAAACGGCTTAAGAGTTTTTCGCAATTTGGTGAGTGTTCGTAGCGACCAAACAACAACGGTTGGAATGGCCACACTACTAACTCTTTTGAAAATAAAATCGTCATTAATGATCTAAACGGCAACGGCGCGGTTTGACCGCTTAACGACAATCGGTTTTATTAAATGAGGAAGAAAACGTTTTCGCAAAGGCGGGAGTGTTTGTGGAGACCGAACAACAACGGTTAGAATGGTCCCACTACTAACTCGCCGAGGATAAGCAAATCACCATTAATAATCTAAACGGCAACGGCGCGATTGATCATTAATGACAATTGATTTATTTTTGAGGAATAGATAAGTTTTCAAAGTAGGATTGAGCTTTTGCGAAAGACCGAACAACAACGGTTAGAATGGTCTCGCTATTAACTCCTTTTGAAAACAAAATCATCATTAACAACCCAAACGGCAACGCGCGCTTGGTTATCAATGACGATTTATTTTATTCTTGCTTTGAAAATAAAAGGTTTTTTTTTTAAAAATGAATCTAGGAAATGGGTTTTAGAAAAGAAGTAGAACATTTCAAATCAATTCTAAATCCATAACCAAATGCAAATGAATGAACAAGATTCATACTGCAACAATGAAGCAATCATGAACGTATTATTCATCAACAAACAACAAAGATAACATTTAACATTAAAATGAAATACTTAGCAACAATATTAAACATCATCGAACAAAGAACAACAATAAAATCAAACTAAAAATATTTTAATCGTAGATACATGAACTAAAGGAAACACAGTCCACATTTTTTTAAAAAAGCAGTCAGTAATCAAAACGTGGGGGGTGTAGTTAGTGTTCTGATGTAAAAGAAAATTGAAACAAAAAAAGAAACGCCTAGGCCCATAAACACAACCCACTAGACCCATGACCCATTTACTAAAAACAGAAACAACCCTAAGTCATTCCTCTCTTCATGCGCTGCTCATTCTTCTTTTGACAGAGAGAGTTGAGTTTTTTCAAGTGAGAGAAAAAGAGAGAGAGCGAGAGACAGAGAGAGGAGAGAGGGAGTGTACCGTGAGGAGAAGAACGGAAAGGAGAGAGAGACGACGGTGGTGGTGCTTTCGGCGTGGTGGTGGTCTCGTTGGAGCGTGACTGAGAGAGAGAGACGCGACGGTGCTCCGGTTTGCTTCACACGATGGTGGAGAAGGGCGACGGCGGAGGTAGTGGCGTCGGTGGTGGCTGAGCGAGAAAAGGGGGTGAGGAAGAGAAACGAAAACGAGGGGCTGAGATGGCGGCGGCGTGGTGGTTTACGTGGAGAAGACGACCGGAGGTCCTCCGGCGAGTGTCTCACGGCGGCGCGCGGTGGAAGTCACGGCGGTTCACATGCTTCGTGTCTTCGTTTTCTCCTCTTTTTGTTTTTTTTTCTCTACCGCTTTTTTTTTGTTTTCTGCTGTGTGTTTGTGAGTTTATGTGTGATGGTTCTGGGTGGAAGGAATGGTGGTGATTGTTGGTTCTGTGGTGGTGTTTTGCTCTCTGCTTTTGCTTCTTTTTTTGTTCTTTGGTCCTCTCCTCTCTGCTTTTTCGCTTTTTCTCTGTTGTGTTTTTGTTCGGTGATGCGTTTTCTCCTTTACAACATCAATTCCGGTTTTCCTCCCTTTTTTTTTTTCTCGTATGCATCTGCTCTGTATTTATAGTGGGTTTGTGTGTGATATATAGGTGTCTTTGAAGTGCATAATACCAAGGTCGTTGGGAGACAAGCAAAGCAGCAAAGCAAAGAGTAAGGACAAGGGAGACTTTGCGTAAAAGCTCAAAGCCAAGGGACAAGTCGAAAACACCATTACCTTCTAGCCTAAATTGTCAAAAATGAAGCAGAGCAACCGTGGGATCGTGCAAGGCAGAACGGCTCCTCGCTAGTTGTATTGTTTTAGTTCTCTTTGTGTTTTATTTTATTCTGCTTTTATTTTCCTTTTGTATCTATGTACTTGAATAGAAAGTTGACTTAGGTAGTCACATGATTCATTGTAAAAAAAAGCCGATTAATGAATAATAATAACAACTTTTGAAATCGATTTTTGTGTAAAGCAATTTAGCAAATACAATCATTAAAAATAAATCACACATGCGATGAGATGCTAATGCGACGAGATCGAACTACACGCGCATGACTAGCGTGCGCACATAACGATATCTGCGATCAAAACGACAAATGTTGGTGATGAGAATAAGTTGTGCGAAATCAATGTCTAATGTGAGTTAAACGCGCGAGACAACAATCAAACGCTCTCAACCCTTTTTCCAGCAAGATTTCAAATTAGGCGGACAAAATTGGGGTATGACAGCTGCAATTACTCATGTTCTCTCCAGTATTTGGTCGAGTAGAAATAAATTATGATTTGATAATAAAACTACTACTCTCGAATCTCTTCTTCCATCAGATCTAGATCTCAAAATCTCTCTCTTGGTCCTCCTTGCATAGCCACATCAATGTACAACCAGTGGCAGATACAGAAACTTGATGTTGTGGGGCAAAAAATAGTTTAGTTTTTTTTTAGAAAAAGTATTAAAAGTATTTATGAAAATTTTATGATAACATAGGGTAAAGACTCAACCTTATACTATTGTTTGACAAAAAAAACCACTTAATTATTTGTTTTTAGAGAGATGAAAAATATCAATTTAGTTCTCAAATGTTAGTTAAATTAGTCATTCTAAAATAATTTTAAGAATATTTTAGTCACTCTAAAAATTAGTTTGACTAATATTTTTGTTGTTAATAATCGAATTAGTAATTTTCATTTTTTAGAGAACAAATAGGTCTCTATTTTCTGCAAACAGTTTTTTTTTTGAGTTATTACTCGTTAAAAACCAAAATACTCACGATTTTCATTGTGCAAGTTTATTTTAGAACACAATTGATATTTTGCGGCAAAAGAATTTTTGTTTTAACTAAGTAAAGTAATTTTATATGGTGGGGGCAATTGCCCTCACCACTTACACTGTGCATCAACCACTGTGTACAACACTATGAGATCAAGTTCTCTATTTTAAAATCTTTTCGTGTCAATGGAAATCTTAGGAGAATTCAAGATATTATTCAAGTAGATTGAAAATCTCCCATTTGTGGATAGTTCAAATGTAAATACTTATGGTGCCTCTAAAGGCTCTCCTGACCCTTCTTCTTGTGTGACATTTTTTATGACCGAGCCTCTATTGTTGGTTGTTTTGCGTCATTTTTTGGCACACTGCCCTTGATTATGAGCTTTTGGTAGCCATGATTGCTATTGAGACCGCCTATGTTAAGGGGTAGCGTAAATTTCTTTTGTTGAAAATACATATATGGCAAAAACCTAATAAACTGAAATATGAATTTAGGATTGTGTAAGTATGTGTAACCAATATGTGGTTCCTAATCGAATACTGAATTTTCTTGCTTTTCTAAAAATGCCTTATGCCTTTATTAATTGCTAATCAACATTTTCTTGCAAGTTGAAACCAGCAAACCACAAACTGTTTGTACACAAAAATATTTAAATTGAATTTTAGGGTAAGGAAGGAGTCAGGTTTCTTGACGCTTACAAAGTTCCAAAAGCTTGATTTGGGTGTATTATTAAGGGTTGACCCTAGTTTTGTGGATCTATCAATCCAATCCAAATTGATGACTAATAAATTTGTGTGCATGAATGATGGAATTTTAATATCTTCATTTGCTTTTTTTTTTATCTTTGAGAGTGATATGTGTTTAGTTATTTTTGTGTAAGACGATATTATTTCGAAACTCCAAAGATAATCTGCTCGCAATGGAAATTAATGATCCAAAACCTTCTTGAAAGAGCACTGTTTTGGACTAGGCCACGAGACCCACTAAGTAAATTGGACCCGGATCAGTCCAATGACTAGGATCCATGTCCATAACCTTGCATTTCATATTGGGCCACGAGGTCTGTGCGCTTAATTAGACATAGACCAGCCCAATTCCTTGGATATACGCATTACCCATTTTCCTGCATACTCCATGATTCTCTATTGACTTGAGCGTCAAACTGTCTTTGCAAGTACCTCACTCGATTCACGATTTCAACACACTGAGATCCGACCCGACAGGAGCACTACTACCAACTATAATCTCGGATCAACTCAGAAAGAGAACAAAGTACAAAACAAGCTTGAAGAAGGGGAAAAAAGAACCCCAATTTTTATCACATATCACAGATTAGAAGATAGGTACTATCTTTATAGAATTTAAATGGCAAATTTAGTGAAGGACAAGACAAAAAGTGAGTCCAATAACGCATGGTGTTATGTGAAAAGGGGAAGAAGGGAGAAGACAAGCATGTGCTAAGGATGAGTGCACAAATGAGACGATTATCATATCATCGTGCACACTTAAAAGTTATTGAAAATTTTAATGAACTCGAAAGTAAAAGTTATTGAAAATTATAATGGTGGTTTGATCAAATTTCCTGAGAAGAAAAATCAAAGAAAGCGAGTATTAGTGCCTCAAAACTCAACTTATAATCTTATATTACATTTTCTTGTTTTTTGTTAACCAAGTATCAATCAAGTCACGGTCTCGATCATGACAATGAGCGGGACCGTGAACTTCTGCTTCCACACTTTTAGGTACTCACACACTATAGTAATATTCAACTCGCTTGTGCATGATAATTTTAAGGAAAGATCTTGAAACACAGTTTTTCAACAAATGACTATTCTTCAATTATTATTAGGAACAAGTTTTATCTTAACTAACACCGAATTTATCCACTATAAAAATCAAACCTAAGAACACCGAAGTCGACCTCTATATCCCGGATAGCTTAAGCCCGGGCCTTTTTTTTTTATAATCAAGAAATTCATCAAACCGAAAGACAGCCGCGCTAAATGCTTGGCGATTCTGATAGTGGAGAGCCTCTCCTCAAAACCCGGGCCTTTGATTCATGAATCACTTGAAATATCCATTACATTATTTTACCTCAAAGGAAGCGATTAGAAACTTATATTGTTAATAAAATAATTAACTCCACATTTATAGAACATCTCGTGAGGACGACGCCAAGTTAAAAAAAATTATTGGCTAGTTTTCTAAATATGGCATTCTCACTGTTAGAAAGTCAATGAGAGAAATTAATAGGGACATAATGTTGTCTGCTGCTGATCAAATTTTTATAGCAATTGATCTATTGTGCCAAAGCCACACAAAAAGGGGGGAAAGTTTTAGAGAGCGATAGGCTAATCAGTATTGGCACTCGAATCTCCAACAATCTCTCTCTCTCTCTCTCTCAAGTGTGAGCAAAATAAAGGATATATAAGAGAGGTGAGTCATATGCCCCACTTCCTTAAAATTTTGGGTGGAGATATGGTATCTAAGTCTCTTGGTGGCACTGATCTTTAACTCGTTGTTGCTGCCCATGCTCTATCACACTCCCCAACAAGTGTATCATAAACATGGTTCGACTTGGTGGGGTGGGCGGGAAGTGGATCCTAGTTTGAATCAAGTCTAGTGATGTAAGTGACTCATACTTAAGGGAAAAATTTGTTGAGAGTTCAAGAGTGAGTGGTTAGCCACATCAACTAAGAATGACTAAATGAAATATATATATATATATATATATATATATATATAAATAAGAGAGGTAACCCATTATTTATATTTTATACTTTTGTATTTTTAAGGTTTAATTACTCTGCAGGTCCTCAAATATTTGAGAATAATTAAATATGTCCCTAAACTTAAAAAAAGTAGTAATCGAGTCCCTGGGTTAATATAGTTTTTGTAATTAGGTTCTTCTGTTACATTACAATTACTCAACGGTTAATTAATGCTAACGTGGCATTGTCGATTTGTAAATTGGTCCTTGAATTAATTAACAATTTGTAAATATGTCCTTAAACAAATGTAAACATATATAAAAATGGGTCCTTATAAAAAAATAATCAAAAATAAAGTGATATGTATTCAAGCAATAACTAAGCCAACATATAAATGTCAAAAGTTTAATATATTATTTTATTTTGAAGATAAAAAATAATAAAAAGTAATTTTTTAATGTTAAATCAAAAAAATAATCAAAACAAAGTGTTGTCTTTAATTATAAATAAAAGTACAAAGTAATATATTCATATGTTATCAATGAATTAAAATATTTTTTGTTCTTCTTCTCTTCAATTATCTAGATGGTAAACTTTAAATTATACCATAAAAGGTAATTTTCTAAAGGTTTTAAGAATTGATGTTAAATATGGATGAAGAGTATATTATATACCTTTTTAATTGTGAAATAACTTAATTTTAAAAAAAAAATTGGGGAAGAGATTTTACAAAATGAAAAGAAGGGATTTAAAAAATAACTTAATCATAGCGGCACTAATTACCATTTTACAAATGTCCCCGAAGAGATTTGAATTCAACCCCTTGAAGAAACAATGCTAGCTCTTTCCACTGAGCTAGCACCTCAAGTGTAACTAACTTAAATTTAAAAAAGTAGTATTTTGCATATTTTCTTTTCACAAGTTAATCATATTTCATGTAAGGTTTTACTCTTGTTTTAATTTAAAATATATTTATTTTAATTATTTTATTCTAAATAAGATACATTAATTTTTTTTGACCAAATACATTTATCTTATAAGTATACTAAATTACATTATTTTTTTGCGTGTTTTAGAGGTGGTTAAACCATGAGATTTATCAATAATAATTTGTTTTTTTTTTAAAAAAAAACAAACTCATATCATTTCATTAATTAAAATAGTCTCAATACATGTTGGAATGAAATCAAAAACGTGGGAACTAACATATTATCTTGATTCCCGAGCTAGACTATGAGCGGCAATATTTGTTTGTCTCCTAATAAAGCTAACCTGAAAGCTTGGAAAATTAACTAGAAAATTCCTACAATTGGTAATTATAGTACCAAACTCGGTATTCGATAAAGGTTCTGACTTCAAGCCATTTACAAGTGAAAGATAATCCAATTTTATGGAAACAAAAGAAAGCCCCATTGCCTCTGCCTCTTGTGGTGTTGGAACACCAAAGAACCACCAAGTTCTACCTCTATAGAAGTCACAAGTTGACGTGCGAATACAAGCACCAATGCCGAATTTACTGACAGAGTTGAAAAGAGCCGCATCAATGTTGCATTTGAGGGTACTGGCCTGCACACAGTTTCTGCCAAGTAGATGTCACTGCAAGCTAGTGTCCCGCATCAGTCGACGTAGCTCACCTCTACTCTCGCTCCCAACTCCACTCATGAAACAAATCCATTGCCATATTAACGGTTTGTACAACAGGTTGCACCACACCGTCCCAAACGTCCTCATTGAAACGACGCCAAAGCATCATGATAAACTTGTTTCTCGCTGTTTCGGCCAAGGATTGCATTAACCCAAAAAAACAAAAATCAGTAGCAGTCGCCATCGCAGCAGTAATATTTTGACTTAATTGTGGTTTGAATATGTCACTTTGTTTTTTAATTCTTTTTCAAAGATAATTAATTGTGTTGTAACAGAAGGACCTAACTGAAAACTGTATTATTCTAGGCATCTAATTACAATTATTCTTAATTTAATAACCTATTTAAAAATCCTCAAATAGTTTAGGAATCAACGAAATACTTAAAACTATTTTTAATCTACTCCCTCTGCACCGAAATGTACACTAAGTCCATTTTGAGAATTTCATTTGTCACAAAATGAAAGTCGTCTATTCTATTAATTTTTTGACTAAAATAACCCTAATTAATTTTTTAAGTAATCAAAAACATTAATTAGAGGAAAGAAGAATTAAAACTCTTCGAATACATAAATAATTAATTATAGGAGAGAGAAATTATACATAAAAGGAAAAATGGGAAAGATAGTATATATAATTTTTTTTTGACTAAAAACAATGTATTCTTTCATTCAAATCGGTGGATTACATTGAAAATAATATATAAATTCATATTGCTAAAATTAAAAAGAATGAATCTGCAAACAAGCTCACAACATCCGAGTTAATAGCATAAAATGGCGAATTGTAGCATTGACGATATATCAAGTCTTCATTAGTTGAATCTGTAGCGATTCGAAGTGGATCTACCAATCCGAACGGAACAAACACCATAACAAGACGGGAAAATCAAACTACGTCGCATAAGACGACAAATAAAATAATGATGTCGCACAAGACGACGAAATCACAAAAATAAACTCAAAACTATGTGAGTAACACTTATTTAATTAGATGAAAGGAGAGAGAAAACGATCTAGAGGGGTGATTCCAGTAGAAAAATGACCCAAAATCACCCCTCTCCAATAAATGAATAAGAAGAAAAGTTAGAGATAAGATAGAGCAAAATTAGGGCCGGTTAGAGAGATAGTATAAATATTAGACATAGTTAATAAGACTAAGTCTAAATTACACTAGAGGTCCTTTAAGTTATTTAATTCTAACTAGTTTGTCATTTAATTTCTTCACACCACTTAGGTCATTAAGTTATTTAAATGTTACAAATTAATCATTTAAGTTTTTTCCGTACCTATTAGGGTCTTTAAGTTACAAAACGTTTACACCCCAACTCCAAGTTTGATATTAAAACAAAGCTAACGGTGTAAATATTTTGTAACTTAAAAGACTTAAGTGGTACGACAAAAATTTATTTTTTTGTAAGTAGTTAGTGTAATTAATTGAATGTTCAATGCGCACTAAAAAAAATTAAATGTCCAATTTCTTATTAGTTTTTTTTAGATAAGCAATACTTCATTGATAAAGCACTAGTGGTGCTCAAACCAAAACAACAAGAGTTACATATAGTTTAGGCAATGAAGTGGATCACACCACCAAGAAGAAACATCAAAATTGACATTACAATGAGATCTATAAATCAACCAACTCCAAGATAATTGCTTGATACGGGAGATAATAGAATCAATGTTAGGCGCCTCGGTCTTGAAGATGAGAGAGTTTCTAGCCAACCAAATGCTCCAACACGTCGTCAACCAAATTAAGTGTTTTGTTCTCCTAGTCTTTTTCCCTTTAATCAACTTCCCCCACCAAAGACAATGCTCGAACAAGCTGTCATGCACGAGCAAACAGAGAAAATTTTCGAAGACTCGATCATCCACACCCAACTATCCGCCTTCCCTTGAACAAGAGGCACCGAAGTCAAGAGCTGCTGCAAATATTCAGCCTCGGATTGATTAATTGCAGCCAAAGACAACAACCATGAATCATTCCAGCGCCACACACCATCCAACCACTCGCCAAAATCTTGTATCACAACTCGGTTTGGCTCGCGGCCAGCAAACAGAGAAGGGAACAACCGCAAAAAGGATGAAGTTCCCAACCATTTGTCGTTCCAAAACTCAACCGAATCACCACCTCTAACTCTTCTAGAAATCTGCTGGCCGAAAGTGGCTGTAGGAGAAAAAGCATGATCAAGCAACAATAAAGCTCGCCACCAAATAGATCCGACTGCACCTCTTCTCAAAGCAATCTTCGACCGTTGGATAAAAGTGGCGTTGAAACTTCCATATCTATGTAATAACAACCCTTTCCAAGGAGCGTTATTGTCAACGAGCGCCCTCCATTTCCACTTACTTAAGAGAGCCACATTAAACAATTCTAAGTTTCTAATACCGAGGCCACCTTCATTCTTCGGTTTGCAAATCTTCTCCCAAGAGACCCAATACGTGCCCCTATCACCATCATTAATATGCCACAAAAAATCTCTTTGGATTTTGATCATCGAATTTATAACCAACTAAGTAGAGTGGTTAGTGGTATACTATTCAAAACCGAATTAATAAGAGCGACTCTACCTCCAATAGAAAGATGACGCCCCTTCCAAGATGCCAACCTTTTTTTAAGCATATAAAGCACCGGTTTCCAAGTTGTGACCCTTCGCGGATTGGTCCCTACCGAAATCCTCAAGAACTTGAACGGAATAGATTCCGTTTTACAATGAAAAAATATTGAGGCGGAATCAAAAAACTCCTTGGGAGTGTTAATACCAATTTCTTATTAGTTATTAGCTTATGAATAAAGGCAGCTACCAGCTTTTAGCGGATGATATTAGGTTGTTTTTTTTTTTGACATAATGGTATTATAGGTTCATTGAGTGCGGTAGCTAAACGACTTTTTTTTTTTTGACAAAACGGAAAATTGCTTTGAAATAATAGTATTCTTTTTTGTTTGAATCGCTTTGAAATAATATTATTTTTTTTGGTAAATTTGAAATAATATTCTAATTCATATAAAAATTGCTTAGAAATTAGTTTTTATAATTAGCACTTTGTTTTTGGCTGATATAACTAATACTTCTGTCAGTCAAAAAATAATAATCTATACTTCTAATGGTTTAAATATTTTTCAAGTATACCCCTTTTTGAAATGTTGTAATGTGGCTTATATAATTAATTTGTACGTGTATCTGGATGTTTTGAAAACCAGACATTAAACTGGTGAAACATCCAAGTTATGGTTCAACTATTTTGCTCAAAACCGGATGAAACTATGATCAAACCACTCAAATAACTAAATTGGAGACAATGTTGGGTAATGTAGTACATATCTATATGGGACGAGAGACATGTCTAGAAATGTAGGCAAAGATGGTGTTGCTAGCGTGGTTCATCTAATCAGTTCGATTCTTGCAATTCGAAATTGCCTGGTTTGATTCTCAGTAGGTTGTATTTTCCTTTTTTGATCTTTTTGTTGTAACTAGTGAAAAAAAAGAATGTCTAAAAAAAATACTATTTATGGGGTCGGGGCCAGAAACGGATCCACCTTATAGTAGTTGGGGGCATTTGACCCCACTTGAAAAGTTATTTTGCTTACAAATATATATATATATATATATATATATATATATATATATATATATATATATATATATAACAAATTTATTTTGTCCCCATAAAAAAATAAGGGTTGCCTCCATTGGCTAGTTTTTAAAATTAAATATAGAAATTTCCAAGAGACAAATAAAAAAGAGAACAAGTTAGTACAAACTTTACCTTGTTAGTTATGTAATAATTGGTAGAAATTTAAACATTTTAAAATTTTTCTGTAGTAAAATTATGTACTTTACAAAAAAATTACACTATTTTTTGAGAAAACATTATAGCCTACTTTTTACCCCCAGTCTTTGATCATGTAGGGGATGTCGGTACCTCCACCTAAATTGAAACATGACAGATGACATGAAATGACCAATTGAAATTAGAGCACATACTTAAATGATCTAATTGAAATAGTAACATAAACATAAAAGATCTTTTTTCACATGAAGCATAAAAGATCTAATTTAACCATAAGACCAAAATTAGATCCTTTATGTTTCAATTTGGTCATTTAAGTATGTCGTCTAGTTTTATTTCGGTCCTTTGTGTTGTGTTAGAACTCAACCAAAAAATTTGAAAAGCAAAGAAGACATCATTTTAATTACCTACAGCAAAACTTTAAACAAACTTAGATGACCTATTTGAAAATAAATAAAAACTTAGAGGACCTATTTGAAACTTAATGAAAACTTAGAGAGAAACTGTAATATAATTCTTCATAATTCGTGACAAGAAACGTATCTCACAATCACATATAGGTTCACTTACCAGGAAAATCGAAGAATAAAATCTCATTTTCAGTTTCTAACTTGAGAGGAATCCAGACCCATCACTAATTAGTAAGTGAATTGTGCTTTGCTAATATTAATGTGGGGTTGATCACATGAGACAATCTCTCTTTGAGTTAAGAAGTGATGTTTATGTTTAACAAGAGAATGATTCCTATCAAAATTTTGAGGGACACATGCCGACACGAAGAAGGGAACGCCACAAAGAATCTGGGCTTGAGCCAAAATTCCAGAGACCCTTCATCAAAAAAGTCGTGTTTGCAGTTCTACTAGATCTAAAACCTAAGCCGCATAGCTTTCTTAGGTTAACACAGTTTGTCTCAATTAAGTAACTGGACACTTGTCAAAACAAAAGTAACTGGACAACCCTATGACTTTCCCATCACCTCATATGAAGTTCCTACAAAGTTTATCAATTTCATCGTATGTACCTTTGGGGAGAACACTAGATTGCATGACATAGGTGGGCATAGTTTGCACCACAGACTTAGCCATAGTAACTTTACCCGCAAATGAAAGAGTTCCAGATTTCCAAGTGCTAAGTCTTCGCTTCCCCTTATCCGAAACATAGTTGAAGGTATTTAGACCCACTCTTTTGTGAAAAATAGGAACTCCTAATATCTAGCAAGATCACCAGTAGAACGGAACACCATGACTTCACAAATGTCCTTCTTCAATGATCGAGGGACATTTTTAAAGAAATAGACCCTGGTCTTTTCATGGCCAACTTTCTGCCCAGAGCTTAAGCAGAAACTATGGAGAGTGTGTTGGATAATTTGAGCCTGCTCCATATTAGCCTCAATAAAGAAAAGCAAATCATCTGCAAAATCCACATTAGATATTTTGGGGCCTCCCCTCAAGATATGGAGTGGTTTCCAAATACCATCCACAACTTCCTTCTCAATGGCTTGGAAAAGTATTTCAATACACAATACAAAAAGGTGTGGGGAGATAGGATCTCCCTACCTAATTACCCTAGAAGGAGAGAGTTCCTATAAGGCTTCTCCAATATTCCACAAAACCTGCATAGACGAAGTAGAAATACATTGCCAGATTAGTTGAATAAGGTTCTCAGGGAGCCCTATGTCTTCAAGGGTATCTTTGATGAATTCCCACCTAAGCCTGTCATAAGTTTTTCCAATGTCAATTTTCCCTATCAAGGGTGTTTCTCCACTGTCTGACTCAAGCAAAAAGCTTCTCATTAGAGACATGTATGACCGGTACTGAGGATAGGGCTTTTGGCTCATTGGTACATTCTCATCAACCTCTTTGTACCATTGATTTCCAGGGATATCTTCATTAAGAAGATTGCCCCAACATGCATCGTTAATGCCTTCTTTACTTGTGATTTTCATAAGAGTGTCTTTGAAAGATTGAGACGAGTTACCATGCTCCTCCTGTGCTTTGCTCGTTGTTGCTTTAGCTGTTATTTCATTAGGTTTTCCCTCTTGCAGTTTACATTTCTTATTGCTTCTTTGCACGATGTCTTTCTCTTCAGCGGAAACCGTCGTGGGTTTAGGCAGAACAGTCATGCCCTAGCAGAGGAACCCCCTAACAAAGTGTATTAACTTTACTATTAAAACCTTATCTTTCCAATTCTTTAGCTCATCTAGAGGGTTGTTCTTTTAACCAGACTTCATTCCTTCTTTGCTTTAAAAATTAAAAATAAACTCTTCAGCGCTTCTTCTGTCCTCTTGTAAATTCAGAAACTTGTCTACTTATTTACTGTTTTATTTTCTTCTTTGCATTATTTAAAAAAGTTACAATGAAAGCATGGCAAAAAATGTGCTTCATACCTAATTACAAAATGTAGGTAGCTTGGTAAGACCAAAACCTTAAAATGGACCACAAAGTCAAATATATGGACCATAAGTTTACAGTTTTGAATTGATTTTGTTAACTCATGCATTTGTATATACTTGATTGTCATTTACTCTCCCTCTCTAGCTAGAGTTGGTAGATGAAGAATTCAAGTTCATTTTGCTACAAAAAGTAGTTTTTTCAATGTAAGACAGAGAAAAATTATCTACCTTTAGGTGATCAGAATTAATGATAATAAAATGATCAGTGTGAACAGTTTGGTTGATGTAACTTTGAAAGAAGAGTTTGAGAAAGCAGTTAAGCTGACTTTGTTTGCATAACTCCCGCACCAAACAAAGCTTATATATATTAAATATTATTATTACATAGATTGTCAAAATCAAAATTAATTTTCATGACAAGGAGTCAAAAGAAACCTAAGGAATAAAAATGATGCATTTACAACAGATATTATATATTGTAGTACAAATGAAGCAGATCCTAGCCATAAATATTAATACTCTAAATTGATGAAACTTTGAATTGAATTCTCAACCTCCTTCATTGAAATGCATGCAAAGCATTTAGTTGCATAGCTACAGATTAGCCTCTAAATATGGAGGCAGCTGAGATAGGAGCTTTGATTACTCTTACGGATCAGAGTGCAGCATTCAAACGCCATTAACGGATCTATTTCATGTGCCAACCAAACTCACCAGAAACTTATCAGCAAAATCAAATGCATCTGCTATGCATCAAAGATATCATTCAAACCTTCCTTTAAATCTCTCACCCTTTTCTTAGTATATTTATTTGAGTTTCTTAACAATGGACTTTAATTGAAGTTGCAGATTTCAATGAGAAATACTTCAATGCTCATTGCTCACATTAAACACCGTAAGCATCAAAATATATAATTATGGATTTTAAGATCTAGCCTTTCACGTGACAGTAGATTCTCTACCTTGCAGATATATTATTACAAAATTAACTGCGATTTGAGGTTGCTTCCAAGTTTTTGAGTAGTACATTGAATTAATGTTGCTCCGTGTGTTGCGTATTTTGTGAGTATTATTATTAATATAGAGTTATAGATTAGACATCATGCACAGTTCATGTTACTCTTTGTGTTACCTAGGACAGAATGTGTATGTCTTGGAACATGGCTTTCCAATAGCGACCCATATTAGTGTTGAAGAAAATATCGTGGGTAAAGTGGTCAGATATTTGTAAGCTTAAGATGGGGGGCGGTCTTGGTATTATAGGGATCTGCGAGCTGTTAATGTTAATTTACTTGGTAAGTGGCGCTGGAGGCTCCTTGCTGGTAGGGATGCCTTATGGACGCAAGTCCTTTCTTCTAAGTATAGACGGGCCATATGCTCTTCGACCTACTTTCTTGACTTAGGCCATTCCTTGTCTGCATCCGTTTGGTGGAAAGATATTTGTAATATAGGCAGATGGGGGAATGAGGGGGGGGGGGGGGGGGACGGGGTTTTAGATAAGTCTAGAATGAATGTGGAGGATGGCAACTCTGACCTCTTTTGGCACGATGTTTGGGTGGGTGACTCAGCTCTTTGTCTAAGGTTTCCTAGGCTTTTTTGGTGGCGTCGGATTCTTAGATCTTGTGGTAGATGGTGTAATGGGATCTGGGTCTGGGCCATTAATTGGAGACGACAGTTGTTCGCCTGGGATCGAGGAGGACCTCCTAGGGGAGCTCTATTCGTCTCTTGCTTCAGTATCTCTTACCTCAGCTCTAGATGCTTGGGTATGGTCCCTGAATAGTTCTGGGCTTTTTTCGGTTTCCTCTACCTATCATCTTCTCTCTTAGTCGACGTCCCGTGTCTTGAGGCTTTTTGACCACCTACTTGGGATTCTAGATATGGTTGGGAAGAGTCTTGCTCCTTCCAAGGTAGTTGCATTTTCTTGGAAACTGATTTTGGATAGGATACCAACTCGTTCAAACTTGTTTAGTAGATGGGTCATTACAGATTTTGGTGCTATGATGTGTATTTTCTGTCGGAGCGCTTGTGAGTCCTCCCTTCATGTTCCTGCAGTTTTGCCTCCAGGATTTGGTACACCATTGTTAGCTGGTTGGGTTTTGATTTTGTCATGCAGCAGGACATTTCATCTTTGTTTCTGCAGTTTACCCACATGGGAGGCCCATCGAGATGTAGACGTGATTTGATTCTCATCTGGCATACTGTTCTTTGGGTCATTTGGGATTTGAGGAATAGCTGTATTTTCTCTGGAGGTGTACTTGACTTTGGGCGATGTATTCATCAGATTTTATCCCTTTGGTTTCAGGTTCGGGGTACTTCTCTCTCATGTTTATTCTACGAGTGGTTCGTAGATCCTATTGATTGAATTTCTGGGAGGTAGTTTGTTTTTGGTTCTTGCTCTTTCGTTTGGAGATGTTTTTTTCTATATGTATATGGGTGAGTACCCCTTGTGCTCGACTATTTATATATCTCATTATTTTTGCCTTTAAAAAAAAGAGATGAAATAAGTAAACAGTGACTAATTTTAGCGTTTTTAATACTTAGTGATGTAATTAGAGACCTGTTACCAACAAGGGTTGGTTCAAGTGGTAACTGGGCTCGAATTCCACCCCAAGGTCTCAGGTTCGAATCTTGATATGGCAAAAACTCTGTTAGGAGGGGAGAACCAAATAGATCTGCATGTGGCCAGCCAAGTTTCCTGGGCTAGATTAGTCACTGACAAATTCGGTGGATACTGCGCACAAATAACACATTAACAAAAAAAGAGACGTGTTTTAGAGAGTGTATAAAAGAGAATATTGCTAACATTTCTCTTGTTACGTTTTGTGGTAAAATGGCAATCCACTATGTTTCCAAAAGAAGTGCTAGTAACTTTTTTTTACACAACAACTCACGCTCCCTAACACTCACTCTATGATTGATTAAAATTTATATGATCCCACTAAATTAATGGGTCTCATTACCAAAGTGGTGGAACCCACATGAATTTTGGCAAATCCTAGAGTGAGTGTTATAGACAGTGGCGGATCGAGTACCCGTAGTCAGGGATTCAAAATTTTAAAAAACATGAATCGCTAAAAATATAATTATAAACAACTTTAATATATTCAAATAAATAAATTATACAACTCACAATTGGTCTATTGATGTGATTGTGTGAAGTATTTCAGTGTAATTAGGTGCAAAATTACGGGTCTCAATACAAAATTATAATCTCAGAGGGTTCAAAATATTTTTATATAGGAGATAAATGGATAAAAATTTATACAAGAGATAAATGGATAATTTTTTTTTGAGGAGGCTCAAGTGAATAAAAGAGAGTGTTACTACTTACTGGCATTTCTCAACGTATCAATGTTATGAAGTTGCACCTTGTAGATTTTGGTTTAAGAACCATTTCACCTTGAATCCAAACATTGGCCAAGGCTATATATGCATATAGAATTAAATAAGTACTCTCATCAAAATGAATTACAAGTAAAAAGTAACTAATTTGTGCTCATTAACTTTTTCTTATTCGGGTCATTGTTGATTATAAAAGGGTGTCCCAATATACTTTCAACAAAAGAATAATCTTCACTATTGTTTAAAGACAAATTTTGCACGAGCAAATTATAAGCAAAAAGTAATTAATTTGCACTTAATAAGTTTGTTAGTTAATCACATTAATCTTTACAATTTTAAAGTTTGTTAATTAATCACATTATTTGACACAATTATTTAAAAAACATATCACTCATGATTTGATTTTAAAATATACAATTGGAACCAAATTTTTCTTATTTTATTTTCTTTGACTTATGATTTGATTTTAAAATATGCAATTTGAACCAAAATTTTCTTATTTTATTCTTTGACTTATGACTTGATTTTTAAAATATAAAATTTGAACCAAATTTTTCTTATTTTGTTTTCTTTGACTTATTATCATGTCTCATGATATTATAGAATTGTTATTGCTCTATAATTTCTACTACTATCACTATCTCATGTATTGTTTGCTGCCACTACCAAAGTTGTTCCCAATATTATATTAACGATCTTTCTAATTTTTTTTATTTAAAAAAAGTTTATTTAATAATATTCTCTCTAATAAAAATTTACAAAAATTATTAATAAATTGAAACCCAGTATAGGAGAAAATAATCTTTGCCTGAAGAATTGACCCCAAAGTTAATAAATAGATGTTTGATTTGTATCCTAAAAAAGCCCAAAGATAAATTTCAAATAAAATTACGACAACTTTAATATATTCTTTTACTTCATTTACAAAAGCCGTGTGTACGTTGTTTCTCTTTAAGCATGAATATATATTATATAGGTCGGAGAGGGGTATCTCGAGTGAGAATTATTTTTTATTATGGGAAATGAGAATATTTAATTTTATTTGTTAGATTCAAATTAATAACAACTCAAATTATATCATTAAGTACTAGATCTCAAATCATAGGTTAATTAAAAAGGACTCATGATAGACAATTTTGTAATTTGTAACGTAATTTGAATCGTTGATTTTAATCTAACAATTATAAGTAAACATGTTGTTTCTTTTAATAAGTTCTCATCTAAAATGTTGCCGATATAAGGAGACATGTCAAATGAGAGAGCCTTATTTATGTGAGAGTGAGAGAAAGAAGTCATAGCCATCAAATTCAATCATGAATGATCAATATTAAAAAAAAATGCCACACGACATTTCTAAGTTAAAATGTGATTTTTTAAACTTTTAAAAACTTTTAATTTTTCCTTGTAAAAAAAAACATTTAATTTTGACCATCCATATATAATTTGTATGGCCTAGATTGGTACCTCTTTCCCTCACATAAAAATGTCACTCTCGGTAGATATGCCACTCTAAAAAATTAAGTGAAAGTTTAACTAAGTATATCTCTAATCTAATTAACAATTCTTAAGTAGGTTTCTAAACTAAAAAAAAATGTACTTAAGCTTTAAAGTTTTTTTTTTTTTTTTGCAAACAAGCTTAAAGTTGCACATCATTGTTTTTGTTTTTTTGGGTAATATGCACATCATTGTTTTTCTGTTATCACATCTAGTGGTCAAATGTGCTTGATGGCAAGCATATTGTTATTTTTTGGGCTTTATGTTGGGCTCTAATCTTGGACCGGGAAGGAGCTAGAAGTGGACTACCCAAATTCTAACTAAAGGCCCATTCAACTATACACGAATTTTCATGGAAGAGTTTTTTTTATACCCCCACAAGACTCTCCTTATACCCGCACAAAATTTAAAAACTCAAAAATATCCTCAGCTCCAAAAAAAATAATATAGAAATCGTATATTTTCATGGGAGTTTGCTTTTCCCACACCCCCTCCTACTCAAAACACACCCCTTAAGGGTGGGAAATGACCAAAAAGCCAAGAAAAAGGTCTTTTTTTGAAGAAATTTCATGTGTTCGAACACAGGGCTTCGAACAGGTTCGAACAAAGCCGTTTGAGTGTGTTAAAATGTGTGTCACACCTCTTTCACCTGTTCGAATAGGGTCTCGCGAACGTATTCGCATGAGGGTGTGCGAACACCTGTTCGAATGGTGTTGCTCGAACCAGTGTTGCAGAATGACAGACTATGTTTGGTTATGGTTGTTTAGTTTGTTGCTTATGGTTGTTTCTAACCTTTCATTTCATGTTAATTTTTGTAATGATAATAAATTTGCGCAATTTAAGTAGACGAAATCGAAAAACGACTTAAATATAAAACGTAAAGGGAATATCCATATAAAAAACCGAATGAAACAAAGTACTGAAATTATACAAAACATCCAAATAAATATCCCCCTAATACATGATCCTACTGGATGTTGCGCCCCCTCCTATTATACACATTGCGGAACCTCCTCCTAAACCTACGGAAAGGGTTGAGCAGCCTCTTGATGCGCTCAAAGACGCTCCTGGTTGGCTCTGGGACATTATCATTGATGGTCTCATCCATCTCATCAACCAAATCCAGCAGCTCCGATAGCATCTGTTAAGCAAATAACATGGATCGTGATTCCCTGCAGTTGCCATCAACTGCAGGTCCCTAAATTTAGTGTAATTAAGATAGGAGAGAGATTGTGAGAGAAAGACATGTGTTGTGTATTGACCAAAAACACCCTACAAATGAACTACAAATGAACTAACTGCATGTGAATGCTGGGTTAATGAATTCAGAGAATCAATATCCAAATAACATAACATTATTATTAAAATAAGTAGAAGATTAAGAAACTAATAACTGCAATTACATAAAAAAACACGTACCACACTGGTATCAGGCTCATCTGCAAGCTCTACATAATGCTGAGGGAAGAGAAATGGATGGGAGACCCTGGAAAACCATGGGAAGTAGCCTAACACCGTGTTTGAGGAGTACGACACACAAGGAGGCCCCCGCACCACCAAATGGTCCTCGAAGTGTGTCCACCTCTCATCACACTCCGCTAGGGTACAGACGGCCGAGTAAAGCAGTCCCCGGGTCCTCTGGAATGTGTTGTACCTGCCCGAACTGTCTGAGCACTCGATCTGGCAAATGACGCACCATGCAGCCACCACTCCGGATGAACCCTCTGAACCTGGCCAACTCCTCAAAGGGTCTCTCCTGCCTATGGGTTGTGTAAGGGTCCCAGGTGACCTCCTCACGGTCTAGCCGGTCAAGGCATAATCTGATGGTCGGTGACTTCATGGCCCAGGGCCATCGTTGCACAACCATTTCTTTGCCCGTGACATACTCTCATGATATTCTGGGTCCACCACCCAAGATGAAAAATTTGCACTCTGGAAGTGCTCATAAATCCAAGCCTGTAATGAACATATCATTAGTTGATTATAAATCTAAAAGTAAACCTAAAACAAACTTATAAATAAAGAGTATGTTTTATACCTGTAGTACAGCAAGATGACCAGCAATCTTCTTCGTCTTCTTTCTTGAAGCATCCTTTAGCAGATCATATAGATGGGCAAGGGCCATTGCCCCCCAGCAGTAGTCTCCAACAGCGTTCAAATCAGTTAGCATGCCAAGGTAGCCAAGCTTAACCTTGTTGCCTGACTTGTCTGCGAACAATGTGCAACCCAGAAGATAGAGCATATAGGCCCTAGCAGCATGAGCCCACCGCCCATCAGCTATGGCTGGGTGGTAGACCCTATCTCTCAACCATACTAGACCAACAGACAACCTCGCCAAAGAGATGCAGTGTCACGGCATCTTGGGGTGGCCCCAAATAGTCAATCAAGATCTCTTCTCCACGATGCGTGTCCGATCCAAGCATGTCATAGAACCCACCAAGCATGGGGATGTGCGCGGTGGGATACATCATCGGTGATGCTCATCTCACCGGCGGTGAAGGTGGAATGATGATGTATCCGATCGCCAACGCCTATGAATGCGTTCGCGACCCTCTTGTGAAGAATGGGAAAACCAAGTCCTATCAGAGGGACAAACCCCGAAGCGTTCAGAGCCTCCCTGATCCTAGCATGGACCACAAGGTTAATAGGTCCATGTGGAATCAAATTTAAATCAGGCCGAACCTGCATTGACAAATGGCACAATAAGCCAAGATTTTCAACAAAATAAGAAACAAATTTGACAGCACGCTATTATATAACAATAACTTACCCGACCAGCGTAGAAATCTGTCAGAATATGCGCCCCGTATGTGGGCAAGACCGAACCATCTTGCGATCCACCGGGGAATGGGAATGTAGCCCTAGGAGCAGCAGCAAGCTCCTGAGGCTCAATAGCCTCCTCCTGTTGAGCATCAGCCTGCTCCTCATGCACACAAGCCTCCTCCTCCTCATGTGCACCAGCACGCTGATGTCCAGATGATGAAGGAAGATCAACAGAAGGGCCGGCAAGCTCATATGTCGGAAATTAAGCATCACGCTCAATGTCCCGGCCAATATCCTCAACCGGAGGCGGGGGGGGGGGGGGGACGTCATACCTGCCCCTACCCCGGGAAGTCTCAGCAGCTTGTTCCCTCCTTTTGCGGTTTGAAACCGTAGGAGGTGGCCTACCAACTCGCTCGGATGGTTGTTGGGAAGAATTACCGCCACAGTGCCTAACCATGTCTAAAACAACAATTAAACCAGTTAATCACTAATTAAGAGAACCAATTAAAAAATTTAATCTCTAATCCAGCCAAATAACAGAAACAATACTGTCAGACACCAGTTCGAATAGCCTCATTCGCACCTGTTCGAACAACCCCATTTGAACAAGCCAGTTTTACAAGCCAGCACACGCAGGTTTGCATGGCCTCATTCGAATGGTGTTCGCATGACCTCATTCGAACACCTTCGTTTTCACGTGTTTGCTTGAGGTCCTTCGAACGCAGCAGATACCGAGAAAAAAAACCCAAATGCGAGGATTGAGAAGAAAGCTTACCTGGATGAAAATGGAACTAATAGAGAGAGTGAGAGGCCGTGAACAAAACCCAGGTGCTCTTGAGGGTGTTTGTGGAGAAGATTGAGTGAGTTGGGAGAAGGTGAGGGAGAGGGAGAGTGAGAAATAGGGTTCGAAGGGTTGGGGGGAAAGTGAGAAAGTGAAGGGGTGTGTGGGGTTAGGGGAATTTTTAATTTTTTAATTTTTTAAATTGGGGGTAATTTGGGGTTTTTAGAAGTAAGGGGGTGTGAAAGAGTAGGAGGGGAGTGGGAAAAGCAAACTCCAATTCTAACTAAAGGCCCATTCAACTATACACGAATTTTCATGGAAGAGTTTTTTTTATACCCCCACAAGACTCTCCTTATACCCGCACAAAATTTAAAAACCCTAAAATATCCTCACCCCAAAAATAATAATATAGAAATCGTATACATCTCCTAAATCGTATATATATATATATATATATATATATATATATATATATATATATATATATATATATATATATATATATATATATATATATATATATATATATATATATATATATATACAAAATGTGAGGGTATATACGATTTGTAAAATTACAAAGTCGTATACACCCCCACCTTTGGTATATACGACTATGTATATACGATTTAAGGGGGGGTATATACGATATATATATATATATATATATGTAGTCAAATAAAAAATAATTAAATTATTTAAAAAATTAAATTATATATTTTAAATAAAAATAATTAGATATGAATAATTTAGGCTAAAAAAGGTTTAGTGTGTAGTTCATTAACACGTGACGATGTTATACGTCGAACGAATAATTTAGGCTAAAAAATCGGTTTTCAGGCAACCTACTCCAATTGTAATGAAACCACAGACATTAAATCCGAAAAAAAATCAAGGACCAAGACTCCCGTAGAAGAGACTTCTTACGGGATTGCGAGACTCAAATTCCCAAATTCCATCGTATACTATTTTTTTTATTAATTTATTAATTTTTCACAGTCCCCACTAAATCTAAAAAAAATTGCATAGCCTTATTTTGGTTTTGTTAGATTTTTAATGGTGTTTTTATAATTTTGGGATTAGTTTTGACTCTTTAGCAGATAAAAAATAAAAACAAATCGTATATACCAAGGTGTGGGGGTATATACGACTTGTTTTAAAAACTCCCATCGTATTTAATTTTTTTAACATATATACGATTTTACCAAAATACAAGTCGTGTATATATATATATATATATATATATATATATATATATATATATATATATATATAAGCTTTTTTTAAATATCTTTTTAAGGGTATTTTGGGGTTTTAGCTTTATATGGGGTATGGAGGGATGTGGTGGGGGGTAAAAGAACCCTTCATGGAATGGACATGGAAAAGACATGGGAAAGGCAAAGACGTTTATTACTTGATTTTTGGTATCTATGTTGCATCCCCAAGTACAAGGGTCATGCTTAGAGATTATTTTATACTTGTGTCCTACTCTTATGATTATTATTGAAGATGTACTCTTAATTAGGATATACTTGCGTCCTACTCTTAGAATTAATTAAATCCCTATTTCTAAAAAAAATATGCAAACACTGTCTTTAATGCTAAAAAATGCACACATTTGTTTCAAGTAAATTATCATCCTAATTTTAGGTTCAAGTCTTCCTCTTCCATCATTTTATTCTCTCAATCCAATTTTCCTATATCACGTAATTCACATTGTTCTATTTTTATGAAGTGTCTAACATTTCATCACTTATTTGTAAGTTGTTATTAATGGTGTATTAAATATTAACAAATCATAATCTCAAGGTAGTGTGCGAGCAGCTAATACACTCCATTTAAAAGAAAGAATTCGACTAATATTTTAGTTCGACCTCCGACAATGGAACAAATTGGAGCCATGACTTTACTTATCTTCCGGTTGAACTCTGTATTAGTCAGTACCACTATCCCCTAAACACGCGAGTGTGATCAAAGACCTTTAAAAAAAAACTAACAATTCATTCATCCAAATCCATCAAATCTATAATTTTCTTGGTTACAAATAAGCACATTACTAATTTTTAACATAAATAAGCACAATAATTAATGCATTGTGAAATATCCTTTCAAAAAAATGATGAATACATTATATAATCTAATCAACTTAAAAAATTATGTGATTTGAACAACAACAAAAAAGCATTATTGGGGAGATAATAAAGAACTACTTATTTTTCCATGGATAAGTTATAGATAACATAAATTAAGCAAACAAACAAAAAATCCATAATCCATGGAAGTGCCCCTTACGGTACTCAAAGGCCAAAGGTTACTTTTGCTCACAAAAAAAAAAAAACAAAAACCAATGGTTACTTTTTTTTTGTTGCATACACAAATGGGTTCTCACCATTGATATATGTATTTTTTATTCAGAAGCTTAGATATAAGGTTGGTTGCTAAATTTAGTGTGTATTTCTAAAAAATAACTTCTTAGAATGAATAATTACAGAAATGACCCAAGTTGAATTAAAAATAGAATAATTATGCTAATTTTTTTTTTTTTTTTACAAAAAAGAGGTTAAAAATATTGATTTGACGTTACACAAAATCTATCAAGTTTTTTTTTTTTTCTGTTTAGTATTAATAATTATAATTACTATATGAATAAAATGAATTAAATGTTTAAGAAATTAATAAAGAAAGTAATAATAATATTTAAAAAATCATATTATAAGAAAAATCAAAATGACTAATTGAGATAATTAAGAGGTGACAACCATTTGTCTAGTGAATACTGTGTTTAAAAGACTTGGCTTTATGTGAAGTTACATTATATATTGCGTTTTCTAATAATTGTAGTGATGATGGTTAAAATTTAATTAGTTTAAAACTTTTCTGCTTAAAAAAAATTAATTTAAAACTTTTGACAAAAATTAATAATAATGTAAAAAAGTTAAAAAGCTAATTATTTAAAAAAATTAAAGGAGCAAGTATTAGTGTGTCTACAAATGAGTAAAAAAGGCAAAGTAACAAAACCAGTTAGTGAACAATAAGTTTTAAGTATTTGAATAGTTAAAAAATTTCCCGAACGTTAAAGTACCTTAAAATACACTGTTTGACATCACACTTTACGTATTTTATAACAAAATTATTTTTTATCACCAAACCGGATATTGAAGAACAAACTTTACGTATTTGAATAGTTAATTTTTTTTCGAACACTAAAGATAAAGATAAAAATATAATGGGTTTAATTTTTTTTAGATAAACAACAATTTCATTAAAGGAGCACTAGGAGTGCTCGAACCCGAACAACAAACGATAATTACATATTATTATGGCACATTAGTGGATGATTCCACCACGTGGAAATAGATAAAGTAGAACTACTGCCTTCTCTTTAAACAAACCAGCTCCAAGTTAAGCTCTTAATGCGAGTGAAAACTGTATCGATGTTGACTTTCTCATCCCTAAAGACAATTGTTACGAAACAATAACCATATGCACCAACAGGTAGTGACCCAAATCATCTGTTTGAATTTCTTAGCCTTCCTTCCTTTGCAATAATTGCCCATCCCACACAAATGATCAATTAAGTTCAATCCAACCAACTGTTGCACCCCCAGCCAATCACTAATGCGAGACCAAGCGTCATGAGCAAAACTACACTCCAAAAACAAGTGTTGCGAGCAAAAAGGACACAAAGCCTCCGCCCGACTAACATGCCGACGAAAGAGAAGATCCCTCATAGACAACGAGTCACGAATCAAGCGCCAACCGAAGATGGTACTAACATTTATTTTGTCATAAAATAACTTTTGAAAAAAAGGGTACTTAATATAATTTGTAAAGAAATTTGGGTAAGTATCTAAATAGTCATAAACTGGAAAACTGGTTATAATTTGTTCAATATTCAAGATACCACCCTTTTGTATCAAACACAAGTTGTCCATGGAACCACAAGAATTGTGGAAAGTAAAAGGGAGTATCAGTAGAGAAAATTTTGAGGCGAAAGCGAAATAGCTATGGGCAACGCTCAGTCTCCTCCTTCTGATCCTCGATATCTTACAGCATCCAGGTTCCTTATTTTTCTTCCTCCTTCTCATTCTCGGAAATTCAATTTTCATAGATCAATCTGAAAAATAATAATAATAATAATATGATTGCAGAGCTTTTACTCCAAAAGGACTTGAAGACTTAAGGTCTTTGTTCAATTCTCTGGCATCTCAATCACAGAGCAATGGTCAATACATATCTCTCTCCGTTTTTCAGGTTTGTTTTTCTTTCTGATCCGCAATCCAGTGATTAATTGCTTTAATATTTATTTATTTTTAATTTCTTTTTAATTTTTTGGGTTATAGTCGCATTTCAAACTCCATGGCCCTGTCGGGGAGAGGATGTTTGATTTAGTTACTCAAGAGCGAAAGGATGGAAGGTTAACTTTTGAAGACCTTGTTGTTGCTAAAGTGAGTTCTTGGTTATCATCATCATTTTTGTTGAAATTATCCCAAAGTAGAATTTATTTAACATTGTGATGTGTGTGTGTGGGTTTACTTTTCATGTGTAGGCTACTTATGAGAAAGGAACAAAAGATGAAATGGAAGAATTTATGTTTCGCTTATTAGATGTATCTGGAGATAATTTTGTTGGGAGGTAGACTGATACTCACTTACAACATCTAGTTCTATACATTTAAAGTTTGAATGTAGGGTCCAGTCATATACAATATCTCTGTAGCACTGACACTTCATATTGAAGACATGTCCGACATGACATCCGGTGTATGATACGTGTTGTGTTGGACACCGACATCGACATTGACACTTCAATTACTTTCATTTTTCAAATTAACATCAGTGTCTACGTGTCAGTATCACGTCTGGTGTCTTCTGTGTCTGTGTGGTGCTTCATATGATGAAAATAATTAAGCAATGAAGTGTTCTACTTCAGATTCTTTTATTGTTCTTTATGAAGCAAACTTTAGTCACTTTATATGCAGATGTCTCTGTGTTTGTGAAATCAGTTTCTGGATACTTTTTAAATCAGTGAAGTTTAATTTCTTGGATATAAACAATTTTGTGCAAGTTCAATTTGTGATTAGTTTTAACTCTAAGTGCTACTTACTTCCTTAAAAATAGTGTTGTCAGCCAGATTGAATTCTGTTTCTATTTCTAAGATGAGGTATTTTGAAGTGTTGGAAATTTCATTTTATGGATATGGATATATCCATTTATAATGCTGTTCTAAAAATTATTTTGCATTACTTCTGACCTTTTATAATTATGTTGATGCATGTTACATTGTACATGCAGGTCTGATTTGGAATCTGTTATGACTTCCATTTTTAATGATATATTATACACAGAAGATTCTGAAGTTAGATCAAGTTCACATCAAGATATTGTCAACATATTTCTTAATTCTGCAAATTTCTCCGTGCATGAAGGTTGCACTGAAGAGACTCTGTCTTTTGAAGATTTCAGAAGTTGGTGTACTCATCTCCCAGCTTTGAAGAAGCTTCTTGGAAGTTTGCTTTTGCCTCCTGATTCAGGTATTGCTGCAATTAATTTCAAATGTTTTTGTTATTATCGACTTAGTTTCTTATGAGTTTATCTGAAAGATGACATAACAATTTTAAGATCAAGATCATGGAGTTATTGGCAGATGAGCCATGGCTTTGATTGAATTTAAATTTTTCCCAATTAAGTTCCATGTTACTCGTGAGTTGTAACTTTTAAGCATTTGTTGTATGGATCGAGTTTAGCGTTAATGATCCGTGTCTCCTATATTAGCACTGGATGTAGTGTTAAATACTATGATTTTCTTGGATGACACACGGGAACATGATTTTATGCACTTAAAATATCGGAATGTCTATAGGTAAATATGTTGATGAGAAGGGGGATCTACTTTATGTGCCTTCAATAGATAAGTAGTTGTAGTGGTATGATGAGTAGCATGAGGAGGAGGAGCAGTGGTAGGAGTAGTAGCAACAGCAACATACATTATTGAGTAATATTTAATCAGGTCCAGTGTACTGTTTTATCCCTGCAGATATTTCTTGGTAAATAGAAATTGATGGTGATGATCTGCCTCTGATAAGTTCCTAAATCCAGTTTATCATAAAAAGGGCACCAGATAGGCCCTAATGATCTACTTATGTGGGCTGATTCCCCATTTATGGGAGGGATTAAGTTGTAAATAACAAATGAGAGGGGGAGATAGTTGGAGGAGGGAGAGAGAGAGAGAAGTAGAGAACAAATCTTTTATGTTAGGATATCTCAGAGGAACAATTCCTAGCTAACAAAGGGAGATTGTACTATTGATAAGAAAGTAGAAGAAAATACAGAAAGAGCAAATTTAGCCCACGTGAGTACATCATTAGGGCCTTATCAGTTATCAGGTCTCTTATATAGCTAACCGAATCCAGGAACCGATCTATTTAACATAGGCACATGCAGTTTCATTAAAACTACATGCTCCATTTTTATACTGTATTTATTTTGATACCAGCTTTTTGATAAAATACTATTAGATTAGTATTGATGAAAGTGCAGGGTAATAATTGGCATATTTTCTTATTCCAATGTGCTGTTATTTCTAGATCGACCGGGTTCTCAAGTTCCCAACCTGTTGATACCTAAGGATGTTGATTCCAACATTGTACTTTTGAGAAAGGAGTATGCTTGGCATATAGGAGGAGCACTTTCTCAACATGAGCTGGAAGATTGGAAGCTTTTGTATCACAGTTCTGTCAATGGTCTCAGTTTCAATACATTCTTGGGCAACATTTCGTAAGTACTTCTTTTTTGCTTTTGGAGAATCCAGTATTATAGGCTTATATTTCCTTGCCATAACATTTGTAGTAATGTGCAACTAATTCATTTTTACCATTATTCCAGTTTCTTTTTAACTAAGAAATATTTAAAATATTTATATCAGTTTCTGGGCTGCTTCAACTAAACTCTGTAGGACTGACATTTGAAATGCATTACATAACTCTTAAATTCAACTGCAGAAATCACGAAGGCCCAACTGTGTTAATTATTAAAGATCAAGAGGGTTATATATACGGAGGATATGCTTCTCAACAATGGGAGCGGCACGCTGAATTTTATGGAGATATGAAATGTTACCTTTTTCAACTAAATCCAAAGGCATCTATATTCAGGCCCACTGGAGCAAACAGTAATCTACAATGGGTAACAATTTACTTAATTCTAATATTCTAAATTGCTTGCTTTTAACTTACACTTTAAATATGCCAAACTTTAATGATCAAAATAGTAATACTCTCATTTTGTGCCAATGTTACAAATTAGATTAACATTGATACTGCAATTAGAACAAAACAAATATACAAAAAGAAAACCATGAGGTGTTCTTCATGGAGTATTAAACCAGGCTTCTTATCAGTTTCAATGGCAATTTACGGGTGTTAGTGTTAGGGGTTAAGCACCTATGAAGTACTGACTCCAACACCGGCCATGACACAGACACGAACACTGGGACAATGTTAATGTCGTAATGTAGGACACCTGAACATGACAAAAATCCACACACTTATTTAGTCAACATGACAAAAATCTAAATTGAGAATTAAAGGTTACATATTCACCTTTTAAAAAACAAAGTTCATATGTTTTAATAGGTTTGTTGAAGATAAAACATTTTATATCCTCGGGAAAAGTATAAAAACTAAAAAAATTCAAGAAGTTGAATTTTTTATAAAGGAAAGATTATGATAGGTGTGTCTGAGAGGTGTCTAAGAAGCGTTCAAGTCAAAAAATAATTTTTTTAAATGCAACACCTTAGAGGAGTGTTGATGCGTGCCATGTCGGTGTCCAGCTCCAACACGGACACACAACACAACATTATGAAGAAGTGTCTGTGCTTCAGAGGCACACTTATATTTGAAATATGTCGACATAAAAAAGGAAGATAATAGCTGGGGCTAAGCATCTTATACACTCAAGGGTGCATAAGGTGATGTGTTGTTGCTGTAATATTGTTATCACTTATCAATTATAAAGGAAATTTTAAAAGGCTTGTTTAGATTCTAATATCCTATCATTCCACTGGGAGGGTACTTATCTCATATATTACACTTTGCTTAGGATTGGATTCAGTTGTTTTAGAGTAACTAATTATTAGATTTCTTATTAAACAATTTTCATGGTTTCTTTATTAATATCTATAACTCTTGAATGTTCATGTCTTGTAGTGTGCTGTCAACTTCAGTTCAGAGGACATTCCAAATGGCATTGGTTTTGGGGGACGAGTTCATCACTTTGGGTTATTCCTTTCAGGGAATTTCGACCAAGGGCACACATTTTCATGTACTACATTTGGTAGCCCTTGCCTCTCCAAAAATAATCGTATATTGCCAGAAGTAATAGAATGCTGGGGAGTGACTCAAGGTGCAGTACAAGGCAAGAATGGTGCTGCAGTCAAGGGCACTGTACTTGATAGGTTTAAGGAAGATAAGCATATGCTCAATATGGTAGGGCTAGCAAATTCCAGCCAGTAAATTATTTTTAATATACCCATATGAGAAAACAACTTTTTTGTGTAGCCGTAACTCTGTTAAATAAATAACATTTATTCTAAGCTTTTGAGTTTAATCACTGTGTATAAATTTTTTTATATAGATGTCCAATATTGCTTTGTAAATATTTGTGTTTGATGTTATTAGTAATGTTATAACGTTATGTTTCTTTGGTATGGTATCTTGAGATGATCATGCTCATTTCAATCGTATAGAAGTCATAAGATGATGGTTTGACAGTTTTGGGGAGAAAGGAATTCTAACAACTAACATTTGTCATTAGAAAAAATGAAAACTCATTTTTATTTGTTTGTCAATCATGCAAATTTCATTGATAACAGGTAAATGTCACCGAAACATTACGCAGAATGTAAGCATATAGCTTACAGATAAAGCACTAACAAGTCCTTCAGTGGACATCCAATTAGGTATAGCTGAAACTCTTAAATACAACATTAAGCATATGAGTAGCATCTGAAACAACTTAGATCCTAATGAACTAAATTAAAAACATAATTAAAACTAATGCAGACTAATACAGCCAACACCACAAACAGTCTTCACCACAATATCGAAACCAGAAGCTCAACAACATTGTAACCTCAAAAACTGATTCCACTAGCAGCATTGAATCACCTAAGTCAAAATTTGGAAGTTGTTCTCCATGGTCAACCCAAATCCAATAATTAGGCTTAAACCCGTTAGGATACAAGTGCTCCTAATTTCATCATCGATCGGTACTAATAGTTACACCGTCGCATTTAAGGCATGTACATCTAACCCCCCCTTCTTTTTTAGTCAAATCATGTTGCCACGCTACCCTAATAAGCTCTTCAACCCCATTTACAAAAGTTTCCTTCAAAAACGCTCTTCCCGGATATAACCGATCGTACACCCAACCATGATTCAATTGATTCCAATTCATCTACACACATTTAAAAAAATGTGTTAGATTCCCATAACATTTTCAATATATAACATATCAAGTTAGTGGCATTGATATGATCTCGGTGGAGATGATTTCGAGTCGAATATGGGGGTCAAGGACAACACAAAACCCTTTTCCATCTAATTAGTGAAGGAAGTTATTTCGAACTCCCAACCTTACCGTTGTTAGTATTGTCTCGCAATTATCTCAATAGAGATGATTTCAAGCAAAATATGGGGTGAGGGACAACACCTAATCCTTTTCCATCAACAACACACAATAACAACATCCAATATAGTCATCTAACCTAGGGTTTATCAAACATCAAAACAACAATACACAAATGAGTTGTCCAACAATTTACCCCCAAATAATATACATTTCCCATTGTTCATGATACTTTCTAATGAGCTTATTCGATCAATTTGAAAACAAAATTGTAGACTAACACAGATATTCAGAATTTCTTTCTATTTCTAAGAGTAAAATATTCTTACCTGTTTGTTGGGCGAGGAGAAGAGATGAGGAGAGCAGCAACACAAACGCCAAAACGGAAACCTTACGACAAACAGTATAATATATCGTACAGAGAAAAAGAAACATTAACTCTGTCTAGTTTTCAAATAGTAGAATATAATAAAGGTGAAGTGAATTCTAAAGTACCTACTACATAATGTGTGGTACCAACACTTAGATGAGTTGTCAAAATATTAAGAGGTGATGTGTTTCAATTCCCAAGCACTAAATGTGCTTACTAATTATTAATTACATTTTAATACCCAAGCACTAATTGTGCCTTTGCAAATTCAAATTCAAATCTTTAAAAAAATAAACACTTTACACCAAAATTGTTCAATTAGAGGTTCAAACCTTAGACCTCCATCTGGGTTTAACGATTTTACCACTAGGCCAAACAATATTTTTGTTGATATAAATTACGAATATTGCTATTTATTCTCTAAAAAACTGGTTATGAGGTTCAACAATTGACCATTCTTGGTTCAACCCTTGACCTAGTGATCCAAGATTCACCGAGCCGATCACCGGCTCGAGTTTTAAAACACTAATTAGGTTGACAATGGTTACATTGACTAAGGTTGGGACCTCCAATCAACACAAGTCTAACCACCGGTACCTAACTAGGTTGACTATGGTCGATAGAGAGTCAACAGCCAATGAAGATCTCACGCTAATGAAGTGGGGAGGTACGGGACGACTCAAAAGAAGCAACCCTAACGTAATCGGGCATCATCTTATTCTCACATAAAAGGAAAACTCTACCAAAGAGGGTTTTTCATGCCGCTCTTGAGGTGCTTGAAGCCAGAAGAGGTCGATTATGTCGTGCCTACCAGAAAATTGAGTCGTGCTCGGAGAACTCACAAGTCGCTCTCAGAGTGCGCAAAAAGTAGGGAAATGTTCGAAATGAAGAGAACTGGGGTCCTTATATAGTGGGCCTATCAATAGATTGTGGGCGGTCGAACGGCGACCTTTCGCCCGCGCCACATTAAATGCGTGCCTCAAAATAATCAACGATCGCATCTCACCATCATTACACACCATCTCGAGGAGTGCAAACGTCACACTACCAAAGTTCAACGATCCACATCATTTCAGCCATGTTCAGTTGTTAGAATACCCAAAAAATGCGCGTGGATGCCACGTGTCCAGAACTCGATCGAGCCATTGATCGACCCGCCGGAACGACCAGGGGCACGATCTCAACCCTGATGGGCCAGAACTGTTCTGGACCGGGCTGAGGGCCCAATCTGCTTGATGGGCCAGAACTGACCAAATGATGGTTCCAGGCTTGCATAGCTAAAGGAAACGCATGAAGGTCGTGATCAACGGTTAGGATCGAGCCGACTTATCCTACGACCTGGAAGCACCTTCTGACTCTATAAATAGGAGTCAACCCCTGCAGAAATGTACACTTTTCACACTTAACTCATTCCCTACTTTGACTTCTTCTCCACTGGCTTAGGTGTTGGAGTGTCTTTGCAGGTACAGCCCGCCCCGAGCTCTGCTCGCGACTTCGTCAGTAACAGAACGATCTTAAACCCGACCAATTCTTTCCAGGCGGGGACGCTGTGTCTGGTCGTGTGTGAACCGGGTATCCTTTGCATGCAATTGTAGAGACTAATTTTATTTTCAAACTAAAATTCAAATGAATTAATCTCAAATTTTCATAATATACATTAAAAGTGATAATTTATATTATTAATATTTATTTAAAACATTAACAGATAACATATTTTCTTATTTCATTTTTATACTTTTAAACGTATTTTATTTTCTTATTTTAATTTTTATACTTTTTAAAATATTAAAAGATATTTGTCAAAAAAATATTAAAAGATAATGTATTCTCTCACCGGTGAACTACTAAAAATGATCGTAGGATATTGTGTAACATGCTATAAGTGATTAAGACGGAACAAACAAGTATTAAATCTCAATCGTTGATGAATTTTTATACTATATCCTATGGTCATATGTAATGATTCACCGGCGAGGGATTTGATTTGCTGTTTCACCCTAGAAACACCTGCAAATAAAAAGGGTTTTAATAGTTTTTTTTATAACATTTGAACAACCTTTTACTAGGTTTTCCTCTTTGGCGCCCAACATAAATCTCAATACTTCTTCATTCCTCTTAGATTCATCGTATCATATAACTTATGTCTTTGATGAGCATTAGTCGTTGTCACTTAATTAATATACTAGACAGGCACGCCACATGAGTGAGCGAGGCCTAGTGCCACTTAAAAATAGTCCCCTTATTTTTACCAAACATGCGATTTTAGTCCCCAAATTTTTTTCCACAAATTTAGTCCTCTATTTCACCAACTCACGATTTTAGTCCCACAAGAATTATTTTCAAATTCAATCCTCCTATTTTCCCAATTTGTAAAATCAAAGTCCCCGATCGATCGTGATGACGAATGCGCGGTCAAAATAATGAAAAGTGTAAAATATAGTAACAAGGTAAGTTAACCTTGGTCATCTCACAAGGACCTCTAAAACTAAGATTACCAAAATCAAGAACGATCAAATAACAATAAAAAGGGGTTTTTGTGAAGAGTTTGTTGTTTAACAAAGAAATTCAATTAAAGAGAGACAATCAATCTATTGTTTCCGGTGTGTTTCTCGGATTTATCATCGGTTCTAAAATAAAGATTTGTGCAAGGTTTGATAACTCTTGATTGATCATAAACTAAGTGAACAAGCGTCGATCGGTTTATATGAATTCACGCTTTTAAAGCAAAGCAAGCGTCAAAACAATTAATGTTCAATCAATCGTGATAGTGAACAAGCGCCACTAACACAATTAACATCATAATCGAATTCCTTCAATCCTATAAACAAGCGTCATAGACTCTATCAATTCCTATCCAAACTAGATTAAACAAGCGATAAAATAGTTTGAATAATGAAAGTTGCAAAACAGAATCATGATTAAGTGATTAAGCAAAACTGAATCATAAAACGAATCACATAAGCAAATCACAAAGTTTGAGTAATTAAGCAAAACACAAACCGAATTTGCAACAAAAATTACGGAGATGGAATTGATAGAGAAAGAATTAAAACCATAAAAACTAAATAAACATTAAGCACTGAACCTCAAAATCCTTACAGCAACACCCTTCACCAATAGATTGATCTAGGGTCTTAAGCTTCCATGGAGGTTAAAGCACAAAACGTAAAATTGAAAGTAGGAATGTGTAAGATGGTCTTAGACTGCTGCTCCAGCCAAGTCTATAAGAATAAAACGAAAAACCTAATCCCTTAATGGGTTCTTGGATAAAAGCCCGTTAACAAACTAATATTTGGCCCGAAACTCGTTTTACATTAAACTGCTTCGGTATTTTGCAGTTTTGGCCTTCAGTACTTCCGAATTGGGTTTTGCGCTCAACAGAAGAATTGTAGCCCTGTTCCTTAGCTTTCCAACGCATACTTGCACGCCTCAATCGGATAAACGTGGCCAAAGTTATGACCTGCAGAGTAGACAGGGGTCAATATGCAATAAAAGTATGAATTAAGCAATAAATTGCTATACTGCTCAAATAAGACCCAAAGTCTAGAAACGTGCTAAGACTTAAATATTAGGCACAGAACACAATTAAAAACACTAAGTGAAAAGCTATAAAGAGTACATTAAAATGCACCGATCAAATTCCCCACACTTAAGCTTGCACTCTCGCAAAACACACAAAACAAGACAAAAGCAAAACATGAGTTTCCAATGAACCCAAAGAATGCAAAGTCATAAGAGAGATGCTTTTCATAGGATTCAAGGAGAATGACATTCAGAGATAGCACTTAATTGCAACCTAGGTAAACAAGAGGTAAGAGCACCAACGAGTGAATCATAAGTGATGAGTCCTCACAGAGATTTATATAAGTAATGCTCTCAATCACTCAAGTGTCTAGGCTTGTGTTTACTCTCATATATATAATAATAAGCACATCAATGAAAGTTAGTACTACCATATGCTTGACAAGCTTCTAACATCCACACTTAAGAACACATGCACATAAGATCAAAAGGTCTTTATAAGGGTTGTAATGGGGCCAAGGTCAAGGTGGGATACTCCTAAGGGGGAACTAAGCTTAAAAAAATCAAAGAGGATGAAAAAGCAAAGAAAATCAACCAGTAAAGTGAGCATGAGAGGGTCCAACTTCTACGAGATATGACTAAATTCACAATTTTGAGACTTCTCTCCATAACTCTCTTCATACAACATTCACTCTCCTTCATACAAAAACAAAAATAAAAAGATATATGAAATTTTTGTTTCTTTTTTTTTTATTCTTTTTTTTTTTGACTTTTTTTTCTTTCTTTTTCTATTTTTTTTCTTCTTCTTTTTTTTTTTCATTTTTTTTTTCTTTTTGTGGAGTATTTTTTCTATACAAATGTACTTGCCAAACTTTCCATTGAGAACCCAAGAATCAACCCAAGTGAGAACCACAATTACACAAATTGGACACCCCCACACTTATGGATATGACAATTTTCAAATCAAAGCTCTTTCACCCTCTAAGATTGGGTAATATCATTGTTTTTCTCTTTTAGGCTTGTAATGAGCTATAAAACAAAGAATGGGATAAAAAGGCTCGGAGGGGCTTACACAAAGGGATAAATTCGGTAGGTAGGCTTATTTGGCTAGTAGCTAAGAAAAATAGAATTGCCTAGATCATTTCAAACATGCATGTGAACAAGTGTTTCAACAAGAATCGAGTCAAGTTCTAGAGTAACTAACAAACATGAGTGAGTCACACACAAGAAAGCAGAGAATGGTAAAGTGTAGTCCATCCATAAAAAGGCTCAATTCTCACCAGGGACAATGACTATCACAGATGATGCAGTATTTAGTGCTCATACCCAACTTATTATACCAAGATCAACAAGAAATCAATCAAATCATGCCAAATCATCAATGGTCCTAGAATAGTCAAAATCACTCACAACTTGTACAAACATAGTATTCATGGAAAAACATGCAACAATTTTTTTCTTTTTTTATAGTTAAAAATTAAAAACATAAAAACAAAAAGACACACCCCCACATTTAAATCACACATTGTCCTCAATGTAAGCAACATATATAACTTAAGGATAAGGAAAGAAAACTCCCTCTTGAATGTGGAGAACTTGAATCTTGTGTGCGGTTGGTATTTGGTAGTGAAAGCTCTTTTATGGTTACCACACACATGTTTGGTCACCTTCTTCTTCCATACATCCAGAATCAAGGGGCTGAGTTGTTGTTGTGTTTGCCACACATTCTTATTAGGAATGTCCACCAAGGTCCATCCAATACCTTTTCTATGTTCTCTTAGAGATGGCGGTAGATTTTCCTGTTCAGAGTCAAGGTTAGCTGAAAAAATCACAGGAAAATATTCACTTCCTTTCAAATATGCATATTTAAAATATTCAGGGAGTGGTTTGAGATCCACAACATGTGATGGCTCAATGGTAGCAGCAGCTACATCCACAACATCATCTATGGAAATTGTATCAACCTGCAAAGTATTCTCAATCTCAGCACAAATAGAAGGATTATCAGAACTTGTATAATCAACCAAACCATCAAGAAATTCCATTTTACAAAGGGAATTCTCTTCCACGGGTTGTTCCTTAGCATCAAAGATCCCAAATTTTTCACTAGTGTCACTAAAATTTGCAGCTTTGTTATTTTTCGCAATAACTGTTTCAGACACCCTTTGAGTTTCAACAAGAGTAGTTGCACTGAAAAAGGGAGTATTTGGGACATTAGGATTTTCTACTTCTTGTACAAGCAGTTGGTTTGATCTCTGGGCTTGCATCTGATTAACTACAGTGTTTAACTGTCCAACTATTATCTCCAACTGCATAAGTGTGGAATCTGTTGTTTGTTGGAATATAAGATTTTGAATAGCCATTTTTTTAATGAGATCCTCTAGTGAAGGTTCATGTCTAGCAGCCATATTTTAGTCAACAGAAGCAGGATCAAAGATGATCAGGAAATCAGAACAGTATCAAGAATAAATGGAACAAATCAGAAAATTCCAACTATGTCCTAAGCACTAAAATAGAGGGTAAATTAAGAAAACGTATCAAATCAAATCTAAAAAAAATAAAACTAACACTACAAATCTAATAAAATCAAAATTAAGATATGCGAATTTTTTTGGATTTTTTTGAGGATATAAAAAATTAAAATAATTAAAAAGAAAATGCAAAAGAAGGAAATTCGGATTTTTCGGCCTTAGCTCCCAAAGGGAGTCCTGCTCCTTGATTTTTTTGTGATTTTCTGACCAATTTTCGGAGCAATCTGAGAAATTCGCCTGAAAATCGTTTTTTTTCTTCTCCTGTTCTATGATAGAACTGAAAAATGCCGAAACTAATAGAACCTGTAAGTGCAAGAAACAAAACAAAAAAAAACAAAGGTTAGTGGTTAGTGAGGTTCTTAAGCCAGTAATTCCTAATTAGAGTTCCCCGGCAACGGCGCCAATTTGATCCGCGGTCGTACGCGGGTCAAAATAATGAAAAGTGTAAAATATAGTAACAAGGTAAGTTAACCTTGGTCGTCTCACAAGGTCCTCTAAAACTAAGATTACCAAAATCAAGAACGATCAAATAACAATAAAAAGGGGGTTTTTGTGAAGAGTTTGTTGTTTAACAAAGAAATTCAATTAAAGAGAGACAATCAATCTATTGTTTCCGGGTGTGTTTCTCGGATTTATCATCGGTTCTAAAATAAAGATTTGTGCAAGGTTTGATAACTCTTGATTGATCATAAACTAAGTGAACAAGCGTCAGTCAGTTTATATGAATTCACACAGTTTTAAAGCAAGCGTCAAAACAGTGTGTTCAATCAATCGTGATAGTGAACAAGCGCCACTAACACAATTAACATCATAACTGAATTCCTTCAATCCTATAAACAAGCGTCATAGACTCTATCAATTCCTATCCAAACTAGATTAAACAAGCGATAAAATAGTTTGAATAATGAAAGTTGCAAAACAGAATCATGATTAAGTGATTAAGCAAAGCCCGAATCATAAAACGAATCACATAAGCAAATCACAAAGTTTGAGTAATTAAGCAAACACAAAAACCGAATTTGCAACAAAAATTACGGAGATGGAATTGATAGAGAAAGAATTAAAACCATAAAAACTAAATAAACATTAAGCATCGAACCTCAAAATCCTTACAAAGAACACCCTTCACCAATAGATTGATCTAGGGTCTTAAGCTTCCATGGAGGTTAAAGCACAAAACGTAAAATTGAAAGTAGGAATGTGTAAGATGGTCTTAGACTGCTGCTCCAGCCAAGTCTATAAGAATAAAACGAAAAACCTAATCCCTTAATGGGTTCTTGGATAAAAGCCCGTTAACAAACTAATATTTGGCCCAAACTCGTTTTACATTAAACTGCTTCGGTATTTTGCAGTTTTGGCCTTCAGTACTTCCGAATTGGGTTTTGCGCTCAACAGAAGAATTGTAGCCCTGTTCCTTAGCTTTCCAACGCATACTTGCACGCCTCAATCGGATAAACGTGGCCAAAGTTATGACCTGCAGAGTAGACAGGGGTCAATATGCAATAAAAGTATGAATTAAACAATAAATTGCTATCTCGCTTCAAATAAGACCTGAAGTCTAAAAACGCTTTAAGACTTAAATATTAGGCACGAGAACACAATTAAAAACACTAAGTGAAAAGCTATAAAGAGTACATTAAAATGCACCGATCACCCCAATTTGGTCAAAATTGGCGCTGAAATACAAATACTTATCTCTACGTGGTGACACGCTAAGCATGTCTTTTGGAATTTAAACATAAAAATATTATTGTTACAAAATTGTTTTTTAATTATTATATATATATATATATATATATATATATATATATAATAAATAAAAATTTCATCTACTTCTTCATTCGATACTTCTTTTCCCTTCTCGAATCCAAACTCAGCAAACCCAACATCGTTCCTTCAAGGAATTTTTATTTATTAAATATAATAGTTTGGTTTGCTATTGAAGGAACGATGTTGGGTTTGTTGAGTTTGGATTCATGAAGTGAAATGAAGTAACAAATGCGTAAGAAAATAGCATTTTTATTTATTAAATATAATAATTAATTTTTTTGTAATTATAATAATAATTTTTATGTTTAAATTCTAACAAGGCAAACCAATTTTGACCAATTTTTTTTGTTATTCACTTAATAATTTTTATGTTTAAATTTTTAAGTGACTAACAACCCATCGCCAATTTTGACCAAATTAGAGGGGGACTTTAATTTTAAAAATTCGGGAAATAGAGGGATTAAATTCGTGAAAATAATTATTGGGCGGCTAAAATCGTGAGTTGGTAAAAATAGAGGGACTAAATTCGTGAGAAAATTTTTTGGGGGACTAAAATCGTGAGTTATTGAAAATAGGGGGACTAAATTTGTGAAGGGATCAAAATCGTGAGTCGGTGAAAATAGGGAGATAAAAACTGTAAATAAGCTTTAAAATAAAATAAGACAATACATTGGACTTTTATTAAAATAAATAATATATCAATTTAGTTTTTGAAATATAACAACGAAAATATTTAAATAATATTTATTTAAAACAACTATAAATTCAGATTGAAAATTTAGATTTATTAATATTTATTTAAAACATTAAAAGATAATGTATTTTTTATTTTTATTTTTTATGCATTTTAAGGCTAAGTATTTTCTCCATATTTAATAACAGACTAAACGTAATAAACGACTTTATTTTTTATGGTGAGATTAAAAGACTTTTTTATAAGAATAAAAAATGTTAGTAAAAAAAACTATCCTGATAAAGTTAAAAGAACAAAAGACTTTTTTAAATTTGATTGGCAACGCTATAAAATCCATATTTTTTTTTACCAACTATAAAATCAGAACTTGAGAAGGGAAGTAATTGATTATAATTGATTGACAACAATATAAATAAAATCTAATCTTAGCAATTAATGCAAGGAGTCGTAACAAATAATAGTGATATCAAAAAAAAATAGGTGTTGGTACTCATATTTTTTAGATGGGTACCGAAGTTGCCACCTATAATAAATCTATTAATTTTGAACTAATTAAGCATTGCAAAATTGCGCAAAAGCAATCATCCATATATAATAATCTGCATTTGTCTCTCTCCAACATAGTTATCTAACTCAGAATTAGTTTATGCAAAGCAACCATTGTGTAGTGATGACTCTATATATATAGCAATTATTCAACAAATAAAGGAAAACGCAAAAGAATATCATTTCAAATTGAAAGGAAACAATAAAGATAAAACAGATTATATATAAAGCAAGCAGCCATTGTGTAGTGATGGCTCTATATAGAACTTTTTCTTTTACTACTGATCGAAATTGCTGCTGTGAAGCGAATGCCAAGAAAAATGAAGGCAAAGTGAGCTGGATTGGAATCAATCCTAGAATCAGTAGACCCCAGAGGGGCTTAGTTCATGATTGATTTTGATTTAGGTGTCCTAAAAGCCACAAGTTCAATTCATAAAACATTCAATGTTATTGTCGACATGAGCTGAGGTTCCACATAGCATTATTTTTTTTTAGATAAGTCAAAGTATATTAAAGAGGGGTACTAGGGGTGCCTCAACCCGTTTACATCTATATAATCCTATTCATACAATTGACAGGACTATTGATCCATTCCTCAAAATTACAATGAACTTGATTACCCAATCTATTTGCTACCCAATTCCAAGCTAACCCCTTAACTTGATTGAGCATGTGTGAAACATTTGGTACACCTCCTTTAAATATCACTCTATTCCGATTCACCCAGATTATCCATACTGCTGCTGTCCAAAACAAAAACATCAGCTTCTCATTCTTCTTTCCTCCAACCAGTAGCCTGTTTTCCAGCAACTCTTCCCACGCTCCACTGCAGACCTTTCTTTTCACACCAAGCCAATCATACATCATGTTCCATAGCTTATTTGTGACTTCACAATTGAGGAATAAATGAGCAGCATCTTCATCGAACCGAAAAAATGCAAGACGCAGCAGAATTTCTTTGAAACGAGATCGCAGCTCAACACACTACGCCGTAATTGTAAAAAGAGATCGCCACCTTTAGTAGCGCGTTTATAAAAACGCTAGCCATTTTAATAACACGCTACACCATTAGTAGCGTTTTAAAGTAAAACGCTACCAATTAGGTAACACGCTAGACAGATCCCTAGCGCTTTTGCTTAAAACGCTAGCAAATTAGAAAACACACTAGACAGATCCCTAGCGCTTTTATTCAAAACGCTAGCCAATTAGAAAACACGCTAGATAGATCCCTAGCGTTTTTAGAAAGCGCTAGCTATTTAGAAAACACGCTAGACAGATCCTCTAGCGCTTTTATTCAAAACGCTAGCCAATTAGAAAACACGCTAGATAGATCCTAGCGTTTTTATAAAAACGCTAGGTATTTAGTAAACACTCTAGACATATCCCTAGCGCTTTTACTCAAAACGCTAGGTATTTAGAAAACACGCTAGATAGATCCTAGCGCTTTTTTAAAAACGCTAGGTATGGTTAAATAATTTTTTTGTTTCCCATTGAGCTACTTCCTCTTTCACCTAACACTCTTACCCGTAAACGCAAAATCACTCACCCGTAAACGCAAAAAACCCTAACACCCTAACTCAAATTAACATCATCTCTCTCAACGAAAATCATCTCTCTCGGTGAACATCATCTCTCTCACTCGCACAACATTGGTGAGTTTTCCTGCCCTTTCTCTGCTTCTTGTTAGATATTAATTGTGGGTTCTAGCTAGTTTAGAAATATATTAGTTTTGTCACTTGTGCACACTAGACTCTTCTTATTTTTTTCACCACTAGCCTCTTCTTGTTACACATAAATTAATTATTTGGAAGACTAGATTATATGGTTCCTTTGTTTTTTTATATGAATTGATTCTTCATTATATTCGAATTGCTTGATGGGTCATATGTTAAAGTTCTCTTCTCGTGATTTTATTATAAATATTTGGCAATTATGGATAGAAATTGGATGTCCGCCAATCGCCTATCCAAGGAGTATACTACCGAGTGGATTATTTTGTGAGTTTGTGTTGTTGAACGCTTAGGGACTTCTAGTGGTATGAAATGTCCTTGTTTAAGGTGTTGTTATGTAAAATCGATTCTTTCGCAGAGGAGTTGGCACGACATTTAAAGGCGAATGGAATTGATCAAAGTTACACTTGTTGGATAATGCACGGTGAGAAAAAGGTGAATCTTCAAATATGAATGATATTAGTAAGAGATATGCGCCACGGTTGACACCTAACACATTCATTTGATGCGAACGAATTTGAAGAGATGGCAAAGGTGGTTGAAGAGGATCTTAATGATTGTCCCGAAATGTTTGAGAAGTTGATAAGCGATGCAGAGACACCATTGTATGCGGGTTGTAATGAATTCACAAAATTATTGGTGTGATCAAGTTGTATAACTTGAAAACTCGCCACGGATGGACGGATAAGAGCTTTACCGATTTACTCTCACTTCGAAAGAAATGTTGCCGAATGATAATGTGCTTCCTTCTCGGACGTATGATGCAAAGCAAATGTTGGGGTCTATTGGCTTGAACTATGAGAAGATACACGCTTGTCCGAATGATTGCATTTTATTTCGGAATGAACATGCGTTGTTAAAGTCGTGTCCTAAATGTAATGCACCGCAGGTATAAGAAGAAAGAGTCCGCTCCACAAAAGGTGTTGTGGTATTTTCCTATAATTCCTCGATTTAGGCGCATGTATCGTAGTTCGTAAGATGCAAAACACTTGACATGGCATGAGGATGAAAGGATTAAAGATGGTATGCTACGACACCCTGATTCTCCGCATGATGGAAAAAATCAATATTGAGTATCCTAATTTCGGGATGACCCGAGAAACCTACGCCTTGCATTGTCTGGCGATGGATTTAACCCGCACGGTATCGAGTAGCTCCCACAAATACATGGCCCGTGATTTTGGCGATTTATAACTTACCGTCGTGGCTTTGCATGAAACACAAATATATGATGTCGTCTTTGTTAATTTCTCGGCCCAAACAACCAGAAATGATATTGATGTATACTTGGCTCCTTTAATTGAAGACTTGAAGCAAATGTGGGAGACGGGGTAGAGGTGTATGATGGGTTCAGAGAAGAAAAGTTTCACCACGAGGCTATGATCTTTGGCACAATTAACGACTTTCTGCATACGGCAATCTATCCGGTACAGAAGAACAAAGGCGCAGTGCATGCCCTATATGTGAAGATAACACAGATTGGATGTGGTTGGAACATGGTAAGAAGAATATCTATCTTGGTCATCGTAGATTTTTGCCATCAACTCATCACTATCGATTGTGGAAAGGCATTTGATGGGAATACGAGAAACACGTAGAGCTCCCCGCCTTTGACGGGCAACAGTATTTGAAAAGGTGGAAGATTTGAACATTAAATTTGAGAAGCCTTTTGCGGGAGAGAGATTGCCAAACGGGGTGGAAGAAAAGTCGATTTTCTTTGAGTTGCCATACCGAAGTCATTATATGTAAGGCATTTCATTGATGTGATGCATGTTGAAAAGAATGTCTTCGAAAGTGTCATTGGTACCTTACTCAATATGCCGGGTAAGACTAAAGATACCATCAACTCAAGGTTGGATTTGGTTAGTATGGGTTTGAGACCCGAATTGGGTCCTAAGAAGAAGTACACGTATATATCTACCTCCCGGCACTCATACTCTATCTAGAAAGGAGAAGATCGTCTTTTGTGAGTTTCTTCATGGAGTTAAAGTTCCAGAGGATACTCTTCAAATGTGGCGACTCTTGTATCGATTAAAGACCTCAAGTTAAAGTCTCTAAAGTCCCACGATTGTCATGTTCTCATGGAGAATTTGCTACCCATTGGTATACGATCCATTTTGCCTAAGAAAGTGCGTCGGACCTTAACCAAACTTTGTTTATTCTTTAAGGCGATTTGTAGTAGAGTGATTGACCACGAAAGTTGCCAACATTGCAAAGAGAATTACTCGTCACTTTGTGTGAGCTTGAGATGTATTTCCCACCTTCCTTTTTCGACATAATGATTCATCTAATAGTTCATCCGGTTGAGAGACACAATTGTGTGGCCCATGTTACATGAGATGGATGTATCCGTTTGAGCGTTACATGAAGATATTAAAAGGATATGTGAAAAATCGATCACGACTGAGGGTTGTATTGTTGAGCGCTACATAGTTGAAGAGGCTATTGAGTTTTGCACGGCTATCTATCTAGTCTTGAATATTCGTGGGACCGCCAAGGTCTCGTCATGCAGAAGGATTAGTAAAGGGATGACAGAAATAAATTAGTGATGGTATCAAGGAAAGAACTAGAGCAAGCACACTTGTACGCTCTTCACAATGATAGTGAGGTTGATTCATATGTTGCCAAGCACAAGGAGATTCTTAAGAGTCAATTCCCGGAAAGAAGCAAGTTTGGTTAGCAAAAGAACACAATAGGAGTTTCATAGTGTGGCTAAAACATCACATTGATGGTGAGTGTGTTTCAATCCTACTTCGATTTCAAAAAGATTGAGATGGTTAGCAAAAGGTCCAAATATACATGTCTTCTCTTACAACAATGCCTATCTAATGAACGAGTGCACTTTCTATACAAAAGAACAAGATGATCGAGTAAAATGCAAAATAGTGGGGTGACTCTTGTAGCTCATTCTATGCATGCATCCAAAGCGCAAAGATAGAAATCCCATATATGCGAATATGTCTTACTTTGGCTTCATTGAACACATATGGGAGTTGGATTACAATATGTTTCAGAGCCCGTGTTCAAATGTGAATGGGTTGACAATAATCTTGGTTTACGATTGATGAATTAGGGTTCATGCGGGTGAATTTCAACAAGTTAGGATATAAAGATGAACCTTTTATTTTAGCATCGCAAGCTCAACAAGTGTTTTATGTCACCGATCCAGCTTAATATCAATTGGTCTATTGTTCTATTGATCGACAAAAATTTGTGTATAACAACGATGATGATGAAGCACCCGATGATGTTGGTGTTGAGGACGCGACCCGCTTCTTCGTAACATCGTAACCAATAATAGGGGAAAATACTTCTATAGAGGATGTTGTATATTTTAGAAAAGATCATAATGATGGAATTACTATTCGTCGGAAAAAAAAATACCAAGACGCGAATTGCAAACAAAATTTTATCTAGGAAAAGGAAAAGGTAAGACTTAATGATTTCTCGTTATTTTTATTAATAGATAATTATTATATTGTTTTTGTAAATTTAACAATAACATGGATTATGTTATATTGCGTGTCGATGGCATCACTTAGTGATCATGAGATCTAGTGGTCAAGACAAAGTAGTCATTTATGTTATATATGGTATAGCTTTAATTTGTAGCTACTTTTGAGTTTCATAATGTAAGTTACTTATTATGTTGTATGATTTGTAAACAAAAATATCTATTAATAGGTTGAATTTTGTGTGTATCTATATATTGGATTGTAATGATATTGGCTGAATTTTGTTGGAATGATATTTGATGAATTTTGCTTTGGAAGGGAATGAATTAATAGGTTGTAATTAAAAGGAGAATAAACAAAAATAAAAAAATATTTAAAAAAAAATCAGTCAATAGGTAGCGCTTTAGAGTGAAAACGCTAGAAATGAAGTTAAAAATTCACTCATACCTAGCGTTTTAAAGTTAAAACGCTAGGAATTGTAAAAAGAGGAGCTAGAGGATCCCTGGCGTTTTACGTAAAACGCTAGGAATGCTAGTAAAATGTGCTATAGCATCCCTAGCGCTTTACATAAAACGCTAGGAATGCTAGTAAAAAAGCTATAGCATCCCTAGCGTTTTACATAAAACGCTAGGAATGCTAGTAAAATGTGCTATAGCATCCCTAGCGTTTTACATAAAACGCTAGGAATGCTAGTAAAAGGTGCTATAGCATCCCTAGCGCTTTTACATAAAACGCTAGGAATGCTAGTAAAGGTGCTATAGCATCCCTAGCGCTTTTTACTGAAAAACGCCAGGAATGCTATAGCACCTTTTACTAGCATTCCTAGCGCTTTACGTAAAACGCCAGGAATGGTAAACACGCTAGTTGATCCCTAGCGCTTTTATGTAAAAACGCTTAGGAATGCTATTAAAATTTTTACAAGGCGCGCCTCTCATCTCCCTCACACACTCACGCACAACCCGAACTCATCTACCTAACTTCTCTCCACGAACAACCCGTAACTCATCTTCGCTCATCTTCGCTCATCATCGTGCCTTGCGAACCTCCACGACCCAGAAACCCTCTTCGCTCATCTTCGCTCATCTCCTTGGTGCTACGACCGTAAAACCCATAAACGCGACCCAGAAAACGTGAAACGCAGAAACCCATCCTCTCTCGTTGGTGCTATCTTACCACGCAGCTCACTCCCATTTGTTTCCTTTTTCTCGCTCTCTCTCTCTCCTTTCAAAAGGTATTTACGCACTCACGCACTTCCACCTCTCTCACCGCAATGACTATTTGTTATGGTTTTTTTATGGTTTGTTATGTATCTTTTGTATGGCTTTCTCTGTTACTTAGCTCAATGTTGTATCTAATTAGTTGTTAGATTAGTCTAGCTTAGATAGCATTATTAACTTGACTAGTGCATGGCTTTCCTAGTGTATGGCTTTCTCTGCTTACTCTAGGTTACTTAGTGCATGGCTTTCTCTGTTTAGTGCATGGCTTTCCTAGGTTATATACTTAGTGCATGGCTTTCCTATGTATGTTTACTCTAGGTTACTTAGTGCATGGCTTTCTCTGTTTAGTGCATGGCTTTCATATATATGTTTACTCTAGGTTATATACTTAGTGCATGGCTTTCCTATGTATGTTTACTCTAGGTTACTTAGTGCATGGCTTTCACATTACTTAGGGCTATGGCTTCTTCTATATTTTGTTAATTGTTTGTTGGTTCTAAATAGCTTAGAAAGCTAAAACTCACCGAGTCTATTTCATTTGGGTCATTGCAAGTCGATGGCATCACATAGTGATCACGAGGTAGTCATGGTGGTGATGGGGTGATAGAAACACAAAGAAGTTCACTCCCCGAGGAATTACATCGAAAAAGAATATCGTCAATCGGATAAGTAAAGGACACGAGAAATATAAGGTAAGTTAATTACTAATTATTAATGTTGTTCACTACCTTTCCAAGTATCTAATTATTTAATGATTTAATTATTTAAGGTCCGATGGAGTGTTAAAGGTTTGCCAATTGGAGACAACGGCACAAATTTAATTAGCTTTATTGGTACTAAGGTGAAGCAAATCTTTCCAATTTCAATTAAAAGTTGGAATGAGAAAGATAATCAAGTTTTGCCTAAACTGAAAGATGATTTTTGGGACTTAATACAGGTATATAATTTTAGACCTCTTTAATATTCTTATTTAGTGATTTTTTAGTTATATTTATTTAATCCATTTTTATGTATAAGTAGAAACACTTTGATGTCGATGATGCCCAAGAGATTGATATCAAGGAAGCGGGAAGGTTGCATAGGGCTTACGTAATCGATGTGGGGAAAAAGTATTCAAACGCCCCGATGGGACCATCGACAGAGCCTCCAAAGATCAGTATGCCTAATTATAACTAAGGAGGATTGGACCAAATTTGTAGATATACGCACTACAGATCCGGATTTCCTGGTTAGTATATTAATTATTTAAGTTATATATATATATTTCACAAGTAGATATCATTCATTAATGTATACTTATGTTTTTAAATAGAAAAAAAGCAAAGCCAATAAAGTGAGAGCTTCTAATCCCGAGTACCCTTATAGAGGAGGTTCAAGTGGATATCAAATTCTTGAAGAAAGATTGGTAAGACACAATTAGTTTAATTTATTATGATTTAATGAATATTTTAATTTACAGTTGATTAACAATTATTAAACTTAAATAGCTACTCGGAAGAGGGAAAGATCCAACTCAAGAATCCTTGATCGCATTTACATTGTCCGGTTAGAGGCCCGACAAAACAAGGATGGGGAGATTGTGGATCCGAAAACTAAGGAGGTCAAGGACAAAATTGTAAGTATTCCAAAATTCATGAAAAAATTGCAAGTTGGAATTTGTGTTCCGACTATATTTTTTAATCTGCTACTCGATTTTTTGACACGTGAACATATTTTTATTGTCGATTAAATTTCGTTGACACTTGTTTATTATTTCTATCCGTTACTCGATTTTTTTGACACGTGGACATATTTTTTATTGTCGATTAAATTTCTTTGACACTTGTTTATTATTTTTATCCGTTACTCGATTTTTTTGACACGTGGACATATTTTTATTGTCGATTAAATTTCTTTGACACTTGTTTATTATTTTTATCCGTTACTCGATTTTTTTGACACGTGGACATATTTTTTATTGTCGATTAAATTTCTCTTGACACTTGTTTATTAATTTTATCCGTTATTTATGTTTGTGCATCAAGAAAAGCATATCACAATCAGTATCACAAGGAGATTTAACAGATTGTGATGGTCAACAAGATGTCCTTGCTCGTGCCTTGGGAAGGGAAGAGAGACAGTCGGATTAGAGGTTATGGATATGGGATTCCTCCTACAACCGTGTTTGGGCCAAAGAAGAGCCAAAGCAAGGGGTGCGGGATTGTAAAGTCATGGCGGCAAAGTATGACGAGCTATCCAAGAATGTTCTTGTGTTAATGGAAGAGAGACAGATGTTTAAGCAGCTCTTGGCACAAAGGATTGGTGCACCATCCCCGCCGCACACCACCCCTGCTTTGAACCTATTGAGCCTCTTTGCACTTCATAGCGCCCGAGATAGCTGCACCATCCCTTCAACATGTATTTAACAAAACTCGACTGCTTTTTGTACATATGTATTTGATAAAATTATCATGTATATTTATTTTTCTTTATAATTGATTTAGGATAATTGTGAATGTGAGCTATATATTGCAAACCCACATCGAAAGGTTGCAATGGGGTTTGATATGTAACCAATTGAGTGCCACATCGCACAATCGTGCCATGCCCGAAAAACCATTTGAGAGTTAGGGTAGACTATTCAATAGAGGGTCCGCACCATTGCTGCTCCAATTGCTAATGCGGATATATTTATCGTGGATCAAGCACTTAGTACTTTTGTGGCATGGCCTCAACAACTTGTCGTTGTAAGTGACAATATTTTTGTTAATAATTAAATGACTATAATGTGTGTTAACTAACTAGCTAATTAATCATTTTTTAATATATACTAGGTACCCCATGTGTCCCGACCTTCCCTTCCATGAAAGTGTCCCAACCTTCCCTTCCACTACCAAACTCTCCCGACCATCTTCTATACAAAACCAGTCCAACATGTTGGTCAATTTCCCAATGATGAATTCCGAACTACATCGATTCTCTAAAGGTCCACATTCAAAAATGAACCAGATTTACCAAATTTTTTTACCGCCCGATAACATTGTGGGCCTGGAACAGTTGGTAATGATCAACATCGAGGATATGAAAGCTATAGTTGAGATGGATTGGGCCACTGCCACTGATATTAGAGTATACCAGAGGTATGTATTAAATTATTTGTACACAATAGTTGTTTATATTAGAGTATATATATGAGGATCTCAAAGTTGTATATATATTATTTATAGGTTTTTGTACAATCGTCTTCCTGTCCTTTTTCAACGGACACGTAAGTATTTCTTCTTGTGTCCGGCGTGTATCGTTGTGTTTAAGCAAGGTAATACAGAGGAACGATACGCTTATTAAGAGTGACGTACAAAGTTATATCCATTCACGCTTCATGGAAGCGAAGCATTTGAAGGGCGACTTTTTATTTTTGGCACCACTCAATAATGGGTGAGAAATTTAGTCTTCAATCACTTGTTTAATTATTTTGAGGATTGTATTATAGTGTAAATTAATGTGTACTCATTCGTTCTTCATTTACTTGCAGGCAACATTGGGTACTCTTTGCAATAAACCCTAAGCAAAATGTTGTCTATTATCCGGATTCACTTCAAGGCCATTACAACGCCTCACGAAGACTTCGCATGCAGATGGTTGAGAGGTGTGTATGTGTAACCCTCTCATTTTAATTTGTATAATTTAATATATGTATTTTGTTCAACTTAACGTTATATATATATATATATATATATATATATATATATATATATATATATATATGATGACGTTACATGTTGCTTTGAAAGAATACTTGGGATTATCTACGACTAAAACAAGATGGCTACCCATAATCTGTAAGCTTTTTAAGAATCATTCTTATAATTTTAATTGATTTTTGGTCATAAAAATGTGACAATTAAGTTATAATCTTTTGCTTTGTAGTGTCCTAAACAACCAAATAGCAATGATTGTGGGTACTATGTTATGAGGTATATGAAAGAGATTATCACTCATGACAAAGTAACAATCCCAACCAAGGTAACTACTTAGATTTATTTTTTATATTGATATTATAATACTTACTCACATTTAATAAACATTTTAATTCTAATTTTATTTCATTTTTTTCAAGATTTTCCCACTTCAAAAAAATCCAGAATTACTCTCACGAACAACTTACAAAGCAGTAAGGGGAGTGGTGCCATTTTGTTTCTAGCTTTTTGTAGCAAGTTTTGAGATTCATAATAGTTTAGTTATTATTTATGTTGTATATATTGGATTTATATTATGTTGTAAGTACTTCTTAGAATGATATATATTGGATTGGAAATATTATTTGATGAATTTTGTTGATCGAATTTTGTTTGAATGATATATTGGATTGGAATGTATTTTCTGAATTTGTTGAAAAGGAATGAATTTATAGGTTGTAATTAAAATGGAGAACAAACCAAAATAAAAAAATATTTAAAAAAATTCATTCAATAGGTAGCGTTTTAGAGTGAAAACGCTAGAAATGAAGTTAAAAATTCATTCAATACCTAGCGTTTTAAAGATAAAACGCTAGGAATTGTAAAGAGGAGCTAGAGGATCCCTAGCGCTTTTACTGAAAAACGCTAGGAATGCTAATAAAGGTGCTATAGCATCCCTAGCGCTTTATATAAAACGCTAGGAATGCTAGTAAAAGGTGTTATAGCATCCCACTGGCGCTTTTATATAAAACGCTAGGTATGGTAGTAAAAAGGGCTATAGATCCCTAGCGCTTTAATTTAAAACGCTAGGAATGGTACTAAAAAAGGAGTTATGGGATCCCTAGCGCTTTTATTTAAAACGCTAGGAATGGTAGTAAAATGAGCTATGGTCGGGATCCCTAGCGCTTTCTGAAAACGCTAGGAATTGTAAAAAGCGGGTCAATGGCTAGCGCTTTATATAAAACGCCACGTATGTCTAAAACACGCTGGGGAAATGGCTAGCGTTTTTTAAAACGCTACTAATGGGGTGTACGCATTAGTAGCGTCAGCTTCTCTAGCGTTTTAAAACGCTACCAATGCCCAAAAAAAACGCTAGCCATCCTAGTTCGCTGGCGTAGTGACAACTATATTAACAACTCAAAACTCGATAAAATAAATAGACAAACCAAACAATGTAACAAGCCTGATTCTTTCTTTCATTCACAAAACATTCATAGAACAAAACTATGCCCACCAAAATCAACTCATAAAACAAGTAATTAGGAATAAAACATTCATAAAACAAAATCGAAAGAAAACTATGCCCACCAAAGCTATTATTTTTCTCTTTCTTTCACAGATCAATTCATAAAACAGCTCAGCAAATAATTAGGAATTGAAATGAACAAAACTATGCATATATACCTACGGACAGCAAGACCACCAAGGAGCCTGTAGCGAAGAGATTAAGTAGGGAAGAAGCTTGGTGGTGGCATGGTGAAGGCTCTTTTCAAAAACAAAACATAAAATGAGAGTTCAAACACCGGAGCCAAATTAAAAGAGCACCAATAATAGTGATTAGGTTTAGATTCAAAATCTCGAGTTCGAATCTTAAAAAAGCCAAAAGAGCATGGCGATCCTTATATATGAGGATTATTTTATTTTATTTTATTATAGTACAATGATAACACCTTTCATGTAAGCAGCAGAGAAAGCAAACAAATTAATTAAAGTACCATAACAAAAACAAAGCCTAGACGACTATACTACCATTACCACCCCAAGCTTTTTAAATACAAATTCCACAAAATATAGAGAATAATTCAATAGGCTGGCTTATTAAAGTGCAGAATATATATATATATATATATATATATATATATATATATATATATATATATATAGCCATCCCATTACTGATCAATTAACGTGGTTGGAGTTGGACTTGTTGGTACACAGTTCATAGATTCAGACCTTTGAGTGCGGATATGAATGAGGTATTAGTGGTGCTATAACCTCCATCCAACACAAGGTTAAGTCCACTAACAAACTTTGATTCATCACTACTCAAATAAACTGCTGCCTCAGCTATATCCTCAGCTTCAAGAACTTCCCCTTTCAACACGTTAATCGACGACAACACTTTCCTTGTATCATTCTCATTCATCTTCATAGCATTATTCAACAATGGAGTAGCAATACCACTAGGGGAAATACAATTAACTCTAATCCCATACTCACCAAGTTCTAAACACAAGCTCTTCATAAGTCCCACCAATGCATGTTTTGAAGCTGTATAAGCACTTGATGCTTGGCCACCAAGTAACGAAGCAACACTTGAAGTAAATAGAATAACTCCTTTTTTCTCTGGGATCATAACCCTAGCACCATGCTTGACACCCAAGTAAGCTCCATAAACATTAACATCGAAAACCCTTTTGAAATCTTCGTTATTAGTAGTCAATAGTGTTTGATCTGAATCACCAGAGATGCCAGCGTTGTTGTACATTATGTCAAGTTTACCGTACTTTAAAACTGCTGTTTCAACCACGTTTTTCACGTCTGAGTCGCAAGTTACATCACAATGAATATAGAGAACGTTTTTTGTTTCAAGATTTTTGCAAAGAGAGTGGCCAAGTTCATCTTGAATATCAGCTATGATTACTTTAGCACCATGTTTGATAAATAGTTTAGCAGTTGCTGCACCAATGCCACTAGCACCTCCTGTGATTATTGCCACTTTACCTTCAAGCCTGTAGCAGCAGCATACAAAAGAGATTAATTAATATACTGTTATTTCAAATTTGGTTCGTACAAATAGATGAAAGAGGATTTTGCTGATCTAGAACTAGCTAGCACACTTTGAAGTTTGAATGCTTCGAAATGTTCAGGCTAGAAGGGACTTTAATTAATTATATATTGATAATTTCATGTGTAAAAGTCAAGATAATTAATAATAAGACGGACAAAATTAAAAGTGGCAGACTTATAAATCAAATTAGCCACCGACCAAAAATGTAGGACAGTTAAAGGTAACAACTAAACTACAGTTATAATAGTAACTTAACTACGTTTTTTATTTTTTTAAAATGCTTTTAATATTAATAACTCATTTAATAGTTATGTTATTTTATGTTTTTTAAAACTACAGTTAAAAGTTAAAACTTATGCTATTTTAAGTTTTTTATTTTTTTTAAACTGTTTTTAAAATTTAATACGTCATTTAATTCGACTTTTTTGTTGCACGTGATTATTTTAATTTTTTTTTTCATTTGGGGTAACAACGTAATATTCAATAAATTTCAACACCTACTCAATAATAACACACACATAACTTTGCTTTAAACCTATCCAACCTTTACCCATCGTACAATCTCCACCATTCAATAAAATACTAAAATATCAATGTTTTCTAGGATAATGAGGACCAATTAATATTGTCAAAAATCCACCTTAGTTAACTTTGTCAAAAATGTATCTTTTGTAAGATAGTTGAATCTTTGAAATATTAACATTGAGATACTATATTCAGCATGGATCTTGTGACAAAAAAATGGAGAAGTGACAAAGAATAAATATATAAACCAAAAATTAATTGTGTTTCATAATAGTTTCTTTGGTTTAGTGGTCAAAGTTATATTTGTCAATTTTAATGTCACGAGTTCAAATATTCTTAATGCAATTTTTTATACTAATTTTTGAGAAAATATACAAATAATCTAGTAAAAAGATGTGTGACCATCACAAGAATTGAACTGGGGACCCTAAATACACCAATAATGCTCTTATCCGCTTGCAATTACTAATACTTTTGTTGCTTAGTGTTCATTTAGTTCTATATATTAATCTAACTTTGAGTATAAAATATATCCGTGTATATATTAACTTAATGGGGCCAGGACTGCAGTGGCTCCCACCTCTATAAAGATCTGCCACTGACTATATTGACGACGTCGATCTCACATATCTAGAGACCATAATGATTTTTACTTATATAGTTGTTCTATCGAATCCGAGAGCACCGAGTCGATTGCTCGTGTCCCAAGGTACATTGTCGTTTGTTTGAAGAGAAAGAGGGAAGAAATAATATTTTCTATCTTCCCTCTTTCTATTGTTTGGTACACTCTCTTCTCTCTTTCTCTCTTCCCTCTTTCACCTCAAACAAACACACTCTTAGTGCAATAAAAAGTCATTCTCTCTTCTCTCTTTCTCTCTCACTTCAACCAAACAATAGAAGGTTACTCTGTCTTCTCACATTCTCTCTTCCCTTCTCTCTCGCACCAACCAAACGAATCCTAAGACTAGACCAACTGTGTTGATTAAAAGAGAATACCTTAAATAGTCGTTTTGGCCTATAAATGTGTTAACTTTGTTACTATATAATCCCTAAATATTGTGTCAAAATTGCAAAAAGTCTCCAAATGTGCCTATTGTTAATCAATTTAATTATGTGTTCTTTGTTAGCTAGTTTGGTCCTCAATGTATCTTCTATTAGTCGGTTCAATCTCTGAACTTATTGAACAAAAAACATTTATGGATAAAAATGACTAAAATATTTAGCCTTAAAAAGGAAATAAGAAACAACTATATATATATATATATATATATATATATATAGGGAACGTATATTATGAGAGGACTTTTATGATGAGAGGGTGAGAGGAACCAATCATGACCATAGATCAAATCAAGAATGGTTAAGATTAAAGCAAAAGTCAACGTGATAACTACCCACTTTCTAATCACAACCACTCATGTAGTAGTGTTATAGGGTCCGATTTATTCCTCTCATCTCTCATAATAAACTCTCCTCTCACCTTATACATCCTCTATATATATATATATATATATATATATATATATATATATATATATATATATATATATATATATATATATATATATATATATATATATTCTTTTCTTGTTGGAAGCAAACAAATATTAATTGGTCACAAAGGAGGTGCTAAATTAACATTGACATATGCGCATGCTCAAATGTAGAAACACCCCACCCAGAATTGTGTCAACAACCAACAACTACGTACTCTTAATGAATTGATAGAGTCAAATCAATTACTACAGCAGACACTAGGTAACCATAAGTTTCAAAATGACTTAACTATAATAATTTTAAAAAAAAATTAAATTTAATAAAAATAATTTGGAGGCATAATTATATATTAAAAATTAGTTGAGGGAATTGACGAAAAGCTCTCATGAATAGTGATCCACTTTCTTTAAGAGATTACAATGAGGAAAAAACTATGTTCCTCGCCTACCAGTTGCTTACCTACTCGAAAGGAAGTTATTTTAATCTCAACTGTTCATGATTTGATCAAGATTTTACTATTAATCTCAACTGCGAATGGTAAGAGCCACTAAAGATGAACAAGATTTTACTCTCTCTGTTTCAACATACATATCAGTTTTTAAAAATAATTTTGATTCATTGTCATCAGTAAATAACCTCAAAACGACATGTATTCTAAAACAGACAAATTAATCAAACTTTGGAGAGGGGGCGTGGAAGAAAAAACTATTGGTTTACCATACATATAGTTCATGTTAGTGTTATGAACATGTATCAAACCAGATAGATCATACAACAAGATATCAAAGTGTTGTCCAAAAAAAAAAAGATATCAAAGTATTTGCCAAGTAAAGAACCAATTTTAAATTCTTACTCAGTATATGCATACCTTCTGTTGATTGCAGGGGTTGAACTTGCCATGATGTTATGAGAGAGAAAAGAAGAAGAGTATGTTAGAATGTCAAGTTAGAAACAAGCTTAATAGCAACGAGCCATTGATGAAGTAGGCTTAAGTCACTCGACTCATTTCAATTTATATTATTATTATAATTCTAACCTTGCCTAGTTGCCTCTTATTCTATGGATTATATTTTTTTATGGTGGATTAAGAAGTGTCAGGACGTAACACATAAGAAAATCAAGAAGTGTCGTACTCATAATTTATTTCACTATTTCCTCTGTTTTTGTTTGTATCGTGATTAACTATACAAAGTAATCTTATATTATAGTTTATACTTGCAAGCAATTGGTTGAATAAATGACAGAAACATGCACAAGAATTAAAAAAAACGTGCAGTAGGTAGATGGTTGAAAAAACAACAATGTTATATGGACATGAGATTTTTGACAAAAATCGACAAAAACTAATTTACAACACCAATTAATCAAGTTTTTTAGACTATTAGTCAAGTGATCAATTAACCAAGTTTTTAATCAACACCTCGAAAACTGTGAAAAAGCAGGTTGACTAATTGTCTAAAAAACTTAATTAATTGGTGTTGTAAGTTGGTTTTTGTCTATTTTTGTCTAAAATCCAATGTCCAAATAACATTATTCTTTAAAAAATTGGCCGTAGGTTTTTGTCCTATCAAAAGATTTCAACAAAATTTTTATTAAAAAAAAAAAACTCAATCTGCGATGTGGTGAGTAATATTTCCTTTAATAAAACTGATATTATTAAATTAAACCTTTTTTTTTGCGGAATCTACCGTTTATGTGTGTAAGTTTATAGATTTTTTTACAAACAGTTTAGGTGAGTTGGACTCCGATAGTTCACCAAGATCTGACAGTGGAGTTGAACTCAACTTCTTACCGACTGAGCCAATATTCATTAGCATGTAAATTTATAGATGCTCTCCGGTCAGCGGACTAAAAAAACAATTCATAGCAACTTCAAATCATAAGTTGAAACGACATCCAGATTCGAGTTTACAATGTCACAAGTAATAATACGCCAAAGTTAGCTCCCGCTGTGGATCAAGCATATTCAAGTTAGAATCTTATTATCCCCAGAGAATTAATTATATTTATCTTCTTTTGTTGTGTACGATGAATACTGATAACTCATCACCTAACTACTATAAATCTAACTTGTTACGTTGTCAAATCAAATCAAATTGTCCCGCCGCGTCTCATTCACACCGTTTCACAACCATGCCGCCGGAGAGAAGCTTTCTTCCTCTATGTTCAGATTTGGGTGAGAAATAATTCTGAGTGGAGGTCCCTGAGGAAATCCCATAGTGGAAGAAATGGAGAAAGTAGGGAGAGAGAGAGAGAGAGCATTTTTTTCGGATGTTGGTTCACTCAACATTTAATCGTGGCCGTTGAATTGTCATCAAAACAAATAAGGCTTTTTTTTTTCGCACCCCGTCATTGTCTATCCCACCCCCATAATTACGCAAACAGACGAAAATACCATTGAAAACTTACAAAAATCACATTTCACAAATCAGATTTCATAATTCCGAAAAAAGTAAGTAAATACGGAGAGATTTTTGGAATTACAAGTAATTCCGAAAAGAATTTCGGAATTACCTCAAAAGTGAGGTAAATCTGGTTCATACCTCACTTCTGAGAATTACCTGTAATTCCGAAAATCCCAATTTTTTTTCCAATTATTAATATTTTTTATTTACATTTTTTTAACAGTGGCGAGTAGACGACTGCATGACAGCGAGTGTAGCGCGAGCGAGTCTTGAGAGCGGTAAGACTCGCGACTCGACGGCGAGCGACGCAGCACAAAGATGTCAGGGAGTCCAAAGAATGCGATATGTCCTGGTAGGAGGCCGATGTATCGATTCGGGCGCGACTTTTTGGCGAGCTAGTAGACAAAGCGGCCTACCACGGCGAGTGCGCGATCCCGACACCTTCCTTGCAGTACGGTCAGTAACTGTGTCCGTCTTACTCCGGTGCAGGTTGCTCGCCAGAGCGGATCGAGCCCGTTGTCCCGCAGACTTTAGAGGAGAGGGTGCAGAGAGCAAATGTGATTGGCGGAATGCCCTAGATGTCGACTCACACCGCTACTTCACGTCGTTATTTTCACTCATTTTTAGACATTTTGGACCCATAGTTATATTTGTACTCTATTTTATGTTGGACATTTTATATATTTTGACGTATTGTTATTTAAATCATAAATCGTCAGATCGTATTTTAAAATAAAACGCGGGTAAATCTTAATTTAATATACAAACTTTTTAAAAAAACATTAAAAATTTCGGAATTACCGCTAAAAATAGTAAATCCGGTTCAAAACTGATATCTTAAATTTTCATCTTCTCATATTTATAATATGCTTAAATATCATTTACCCCCTACAAATATCACGATAATCCATTTACCCCTCTGCAAAAAAAAACTCTTAAAACAAACTTTGCAAATATTAAGTGTTTTTAGTTACCCCTGGCGTTAACTTTATGTTAAAAAAACAGACTTGGTTGTTAGAGATGGCATCACCACTACTACGTCAGCAGCCAGTAAATGGCTGCCACGTGGCAGTGTTATTAGACTAAAAATATATTTTGAAAATGGCCGGTGGAGGACTTGAACTCGCAACCTTTAGTTCACACTTAAGAGGAATTACCACTTAGTCAATACTTCACCTGTGATATTATACCAGTTCTATTTTATTTATCGTGTTAAAAAAGATAGATTTTAAAAAAAAAATAGAAACAAGCAGCAGATCTCATTTTCTCTTCTTCTTCGAATTCACACAGAAATCAAGCAGTAAATCAATGCACATCAAGAATCAAAAACGGAATTTGATTAAGAATTTGAAAACAAAAGCCCCTAATTTCGAAAACGAAATTGATGTTGATGATTTAATAATAAAAAACGAAAACCCTTAATTTCAAAAACAAAATTGATGTTGATGATTTAAGAATCGAAAACGAAATTGATGTTGATGTTAATGATTTAAGAATCGAAAACGAAAGCCCCTAATTTCGAAAGCCCTTGATTTTAATTAACTTCGAAAAACGAAAATGATGTTGATGATCAGATTTGGGGTTGGTTGAAGAAGATGAATATATGTTGTTTCCAGGAATAAGAAGACAATGGAAGAAGATTGAAAATTTCCAGAAATAAGAAGACTGAAGATATGTAATATATATTTGTAGTTGGGTTATTATACTCAATTATTATTGTGGCTTAATGGTGACAAGGAGTGGTGACGTCATCTCTAACAGGCACGTCAGTTTTTTTAACAGAAAAATAACGCTACGAGGTAACTAGAAACACTTAATATTTGCAAAGTTTGTTTTAAGAGTTTTTTTTTTGCAGAGGGGTAAATGGATTATCGTGATATTTGCAGGGGGTAAATGATATTTAAGCCTTTATAATATATATACAACAATAGCATGGTCATATTAAAATAAAATTAATATTGAACATTGTAAACCTTGGGTAAGGAATCAGTACCTTTAGCGCGGGAAAGATACCGGTAGTATTATGTGTCTATCTCTCTCTCATCTTATTTTATTTTTCTCTCACATCTTTCTCTCTCCTAAAATAGCTTAAAGGTACCAATAACTAAAGGTACTGAATCCAAATCCGTAAACCTTGATTGATATGTGACATGTTACAGGTAGTGAATGTAATAATTAATAAACTAAACTACTATACCGTCAACTCCTTTTGGCAAGTTTACAACCATAGCAATTGCTAAGCTTCCATATCATCTGGAAAAGAATTCATATCACCTTCCATGTTCTGCAAAATTGAGAACTTCATACATGGAACTGTGAAATCTTAAAATGCCAACATAACTCAGCACTGGACTAAATTTTACTGCAACCAGGTATCTTCCGCAATCTTTTTTCTCTCATCTTACTTCTCACAGATGAAACATCTATCCATCTATCTGCTGCTGCATATATGTTCGACAACAGCACGTAGTTAGCAGCATTTTGAGGCTCAATTTCAAAAAGTCTATTAGCAACAATCTCTCCTAACTCAGAATCACCATATAGTTTACATGCTCCAAGAAGTGCACCCCAGGCACCAACATGAGACTCGGTGTTCATTGATTTCATAAGCTCATAAGCATCCCTTAATTGCCCTGACCGGCTTAGAAGATCAACCATACACGCATAGTGATCAGGTGAAGGACTAATGCCATATTTTTGCTTCATGGAGTGGAAGTATTTCCAACCCTCATCAACAAGCCCGGAATGACTACAAGCTGTCAGTACAATCGTGAAAGCAGCCTCGTCTGGAGTTAACCCTTCCATCAACATACTGTCAAATAGATCCACGGCATCTTCTCCATGCCCGTGAATCGATAACCCTTGTATCATTGAACAATATACGACCAGATCCCGATTAGGCATTTCTTTGAACAATCTTAATGCTTTTTCCATGTTCCCGCACTTTGCATTCATATCCACAAGTGCTGCAATCATATGGTCTTGTTGAAGATTAACAGAGCTATTGCTTATATAAGAATCAACCCATTGAGCCAATTCTAAATGACCCAACTGAGACGCAGCCGACATCAAGCTAACCAATATGAACTCATCAGGCTTCACATTCATTGATTCCATCTCAAGAAAAACCTTCAAAGCCTGATTAGGCTGACCATTCTGAACATACCCCGATATCAAAGCAGACCAAGCAACAATATCCTTTTCCGTGGCTTGTTCAAACAAGAACCTCGAGGCTGCCATATCACCAGCCTTTGCATATCCATCAATCATGGTAGTAAAAGAAACTACATTCCTTTCGGGCATAGCATCAAACACACCCCTAGCACTTCTCAAATCTCCCGCCTTTACAAAACCCCGCATCATCGCATTCCATGAAGGCACATTCCTCTGTGGCATTTCATCAAACAGCTTCTTTGCTTCCACAACATCCCCAACATTAACATACCCAACAACCATAGCCGTCCAAGAAACCACATTTCTCTCAGACATTAAATCAAACACCTTACGAGCATTATCAATCTCCCCACATTTTCCATACATATCTATCAAACTAGTACCCACAAACAAATCACCTTCCAATCCACACCTCAAAACCGACCCATGAACCGATTTTCCTTCAAAAGACTTACACATACCAGAACACGCTTTAATAACCGAAGGGTAGGTATAGCTATCAGGAAGAGCACCCTCCGCTTTCATGCGAACAAAAGCAGAGAGGGTGTGAGAAAAGGAATTGTTTTGGCAGTGAATTCTTATGAGGGTATTCCAGAGGAAAGTGGTGGGTCTAAAAACTCGGTCGAAGACGGCGGTGGAATAGGAAAGGGTGGAAGTGGAAAGAGTGTTGGCGAGGGAAATGAATTGAGAAATGAGGAATTGATCTTGTTCAAGGCCTCTTTGGATTATGGAAGCGTGAACTTGATAGAGATGTTCGGTTCTTTTGCAGGCTTTTAGTAGAGTAGCTATGGTCGCAGATGAACGAGGAGATGAACAATGGTGATGGATTGAAAGCATGGAAACGTACACTGGGAATGAACTGCATTACGCTTTATGCAAGTACTACTATCAAGTTTGCAAGTATGCAAGTACTTTCATCCAACGTTGTCTATATGAAAAATTAGGTTTATGTTTTTTTGAACGAAAAAATTAAGTTTATTTTGGTCGAGATTAGGATATCCACCGTCGAACGAAATGACTAATCCTCTCGCTCTCGCTGGATTGGAGGCACCTCGAAGGTTTGAACAGGCCTAGAGATTTAAAGTTGTTTCATACCCAAGACGATGATCGAACCTTTGACAATTGGTTAAGAGAGAATGAGCCCCAACGACTCAACCACACCCCGGTTTTTAAACAAACACTGAACCCTTTTCTTTCTAGTAAGCTACCCATTTTGCCTTCCGTGAGAATCAAACAATGTACTCTGGGGCTCAAGTAGATGCTCAATGCATTCTCATTACCAATTGAGCTAAAAAAATAAAAAAAATTAGGTTTATGTTAATTACTTAATTTAATCGTTTTCTATTACACTAACTTTAATACCATAAGAAGAGAATCTTTTCTCTCACACTAACTTTAAAACCATACACTAACTTTAAAACCATAAAACAAAGCCAAGACTTCTCTGCATGTAGATTGTTAGTCACACCATTGTAACCCATAAATCCACGTATCCAAGCACCATCACCATGCCTAAGGAGACCACCAAAGCCAGAGGGACTAGGATTATCCATGCTACTGTTGTCGACATTAAGGAAAAGTAGAGGAATATTCTCTGGTGGGATGTCAAGTAACACATGCATCTAGATTCTAGCTACAAAAATGAAAGCCAAGAGACATCAAATTCGCAAGACTACTCACATTATGCATGATTTTGATTAAAGGAGGCTCATCATTAGCAATAGGGGTGTTCAAAACCGAACCAAACCAATAGGGAAACCGCAAACCGAACCAAACCAAACCGAAAACCGCAAAAAACCGCTTTTGATCGGTTTTGTTCGGTTCTTTTTTTCATCAGACCGCATGGTTTCGGTTCGCGGTTTTGTTTTCCAAACCAAACCAAACCGCAAGTAAATACTAAGCAAGAACATTTGAATTACAACCTTCCTTACTAACTTACTAATTCAAATGCAACTACAACCCAACTCTCACTCACTTACTAGTCCAAATCCAATTAATTTTTTGACTAACTTACAAACAATCCATATTGTTATGCTATATTTAAAAATTACAACAAAATATTTAATTCAAATTCTTTTAAACATTGTCTTAGCTATTTGAAAAAAATTAAAAGAGAGTGATTTATATACTACATATATTTGAGTAGATTTTTTCTTAAAGATTTATGTTAGCCTTATGTTTGGCTTTTTTATGTTAGTTAATTTTAACTCCGTTTTAAATTATTTTTGTCTTGGAAAAAACCGAACCAACCGAACCAATTCAAACCACATTTGTTTGGTTTGGTTTGGTTTGGTTTTTTTTAGGAAGCCAACCGAACCAAACCAAACCGCATGTAATTTTACCTTGCGGTTCGGTTCACTTTTTGTCTCAAAACCGAAACAAACCGCACCACGAACACCCCTAATTAGCAATACAACTAGAGTTTCGAGCTCTCCAAACCCACCAAAGACCCACAAGGGAGAATGAAGGATTCAAACAAGCCCGACAAACCCGCCCAAGCCTTAACCAGATATAAACATTATTTTGGGTATAAAAATTGGTTATCTATTCTATAAAACTAGAGTAACTTGATTGAGTAATTTAATGTGAAAAAATATTATTATATATTTTGTTGAAAAAAATTTATTAAGATTATTATTTTTAAAAGACATTTTTTACCAATATATTTAAGAAATGTTATGTTATTAATATGAAATAAGCAAATAATTATTTAAAAGACAGTACAGAAACTTTCCATTTGGTCATGGAAAACAGGTGGCAGCATATTAAGGTGTTAAATAATGGACCAAGCAAAAAAAATTATTGAATTGACCATCTTCAGCGGTTGCAGTGGTTACGGTGTGCCCATTCTTGGTTGGCCTATGGCAGCTGAACAGTTTTTTAATTGTAAGTTGTTAGAGGAAGAGATTGGTGTTTGTGTGGAAGTTGCTAGAGGGAACAGTTGTGAAGTGAAGAATGAGGATATAGTGAGTAAATTTTAATTGGTTATGAGTGAGATGGAGAATGGGATGAAGATGAGAGAGAATGCTGGTAAGATTAGAGATATGATTAGGAATGCTGTCAAAGATGAAGATGAGTTTAAAGGGTCATCTGTTAAGGCTATTGATCAGTTCTTATCCGCTGCTTTACTTTAAGAAGAAGCACCAAACCACGCTGAGTAAATAAATAAATACATTACCAACATGATGTGATACAAGTGATAGATACTTGAGTCGCTTAACCATTTAGTTCTGGGTTCGATCCCTGGCCAATGCGTATGAAAAAACATTTATCGAAAGAAATCAACCCATTAAATGCATTCTCTTTATATTCTTTATTGAACACACTAAATTGAGTATCATTGTTAAAGGCTTAATAAAAGGACTGTTTCTTCTTTCAAAAAAAAAATGGACCAAGCTTCTCTCAAACAGAATAAGAGGCTCATACCAATCAAACCAAATTATTAGTAGATACTAACTACAAGTTAGTGTTTGTGTAGTTAGTACATACTAACTACAATTTAGTGTTTGTATGGTTACCAAATTTTTTCATTCATGGGAAGTGACTATTATTCCCATTTAGTAACAATTACTAAGAAATTCCTTAGTATTCTAAGTCAGACTCACAAAAGACAGTGGAAAAAACTCGCCGGCAATAAAAAAAAGCCAAATGCTTTTAATCACCTTCAGCTTCAGCATATGTTACAGGAGAAAAGGAAGGGGAAAAAACTCGCCGGTTATACTTATAAAAGATGTTCTGAACTCTACAAACACGACCATACCTCGTATTGGTCAAAAGCAAATTTAAGCAGCAAGTGCTACACATTTAGCATGCATGGCTATCAACAAAATCCAACTTGAATAAAACATATGCTTCTTTTGGCAAGCAAAGCATTTGCCAAAAGACAACCATTCTCTCACCTTTTAGGCTTCCTTACATTCTGAGCCTCACCCCTAGCTTCTCCTAACCTTGATTTTTGACCATTTCCCTGCCCTGTAGGAGGTCTCTCTTGGAAGGTATTTACGGAATCTCGTGATGGCCAATGCTGCTGGGAAAACTGTCTATTTGGACTGGCATAACCTTTGGAAGATCCAACCCTTGAACCAGCTAATATCTGATCCCTTAAACCTTTCACTGATTTATAGCCTTGCATTTCATCTCCATAACCTTTTTCTTGAGCTTGCTTCTCGCGTTCGTAAAAGCTTTCCCAGTCTATTCCATCTCCTGAATTTTGAAGCTTATCACTTTGGATACCCCATTCTATTCCATCTGATATACTCCTTTGAAGAGATGTGCTTCTCCTTGAAGCTCTTCCAGAGGTAGACCTCCTACCTTTTACTTCTTCCTCAATTGGAGGATATCTTCTAGTATCAAATCTGCTTTCAGAAGGGTAGGTCCACTTGTAGCTTTTATTGTTGTTGTCCATATTTAACTCTATAGAATGCAGGTCACTTTCGCCGGATTCCTCTCCATTGTCGACCTCTCCTCCATCATCTTCTTTATCTTCCATGTGATGTGAGACTAATCGGCTTCTGCCTAGATATGCAGCTATTTCTTCATCATTCAAGTGGGTGGAAGTGGAACTGCGTCCTTTTTCTCTACCTTGTTTGCTTCCAAGAAAAGCTTCAAGCTGATTCCTGAGCTTATCAACAGCTGCATTGTTTTCCTCAAGCTGATATTTTGCTTCAGAGAGTTTCTTTTGAGCTCTCTCCTCGCGTAACATATCAGTTAATTGCATCATCTCCTTTTCTTTCTCTACGTCTTCATAAACTTTTGCAGATACTCTCCTTTGCTTTTCTACCTCGGGTTTATCCTCGTCGACATCTCCTGCTAACTCATCACATACTTGTTCAATAATTTCTCTTGCTCTCTTCTCACTTTCAAGTTCTTTCACTACAGTAAGAAGAGATGCTTTGGTCTCAGCCAATTCTCTCCCAAGCTTCTTGTTCAAGCTTTCAAACCGTCTCCTGAGCTTCCTCTCTACATCTAGTTCTCCTGCAACAGACTCAATTGCAGCCTCAACAATTTTTTGCTCCTTGTTCCTCCAAGCAGCCTTTTCTTCAGCGAAACACTTCATCAAATAACTTATCTCATTCTGATCTGAGCGCTGTTCTTGGATAAGTTGATTGACCTGTAGGCGAGCCCTCTCCAGCTCAGTATGTAAAGCTGACATAAGGGACATACTAGAAGAAGGTCGATCGTCATGACCCCACATGCGGTTTATAATTTTAAGTAGCTCTTTCGATGTTGTTAAAGCATTACTGACATCTTTCAAACGTGTTTTACCTCCAGCAGTAGATGAAGCAGGGGTCTGTGCTCGAGATCTGTTTTCAATCTGGAAGAAAACCAACCAACATTCAACAATAAGAATTTACATTATATATTTTTCTAGAGAAATTTTATGGAAAATTTGTGTTTAAAACTTGTAGAGAATCCATTGGCATGTTATAATCGGTTTCAGTGAATTTTCTATTCACATATCATGAAGATATCATATTTATCAATCTGTCAGCAAAACTTGTAGTCGAAACATTAAAAATATAATGATGGTAAATGCATAGACAAGGGACTGTGTGCATACAAAATTACAAATCCTTGGCAGTTGGCACCCACACAGCGTTTTCATTGTAAACTGTAAGAAGCTCCTATTATCAAAAAAATTGTTAAAAAACATAAGCAACTGAGTTCTCGAAAAAATAGTGCTATACATGACAAAGCATGTCATGAAAGCGGGGTAGGTTTCAACAGCTAAAAACAACACAAACAAAATCAAAACATCTATCCAATCTAATGAAGAAAGCATAAATAAACTTAAATTAGAATGGGCCCTCTCAGGTTCTTGTCATGCGAAAATTGAGTTTCCTCTGTTCATAGACGACACTAAAAACTTTTGGACCTGCCTATTTAATGTCTGCAATGAGAGAAAGATTGGCAAAAACTTTACAGGATATACTGATGCAAGAATTTAACAAAAGAGGAACCAATTCCATTACCCACTCTTCATAAACATCCACAAAGTTTGATAAGGCTCCACTAAGTTAATGTTTATGAAAAGAGATAGACAAGTAAATTTGTTTGGTGCACAGGAGGTTCTAGGCCTTATATACTGGGAGGAGGAATCGAACCTAGGTGTCTGGGACTCTGGGGTTACAAGCCAACCGTCTTACCAACTGCGCTGACACCCAAGGACATAGATAAGTAATTTTTACATGAACATATAATGTGAAAATCTCACATGGGATGATCAATCAGCACCTGCATAAGTTAGCCAGTCCAACTGCAAATAGACAAAATCAGCTAGTACCCAGGCTAGCCGGGTTCGATCTCTAGGGATGGAACAAATTGGAGTCGGGCTTTACTCACCTCTCGACAAAACTCCAAATGGTTCAGTAATCCTTTCCGCGGAACACCGGAGCGAAGTCAAAGACCTCCAGACTAAAAAAAGACAGAATCGTCCACATAATCTTAAGTTGTTTCAGCAAAAATTCAGTACAAATTTTTACTTCCATATGAGGAAGCAGTTGTATTAACTTTTCAGCAACCCAATGGAACTAATACTGAACATATCAAATTACAGTTATTTAACAGTGAACTAATAGAAACAAACAAACAAAAAATGTATTAATACCTCCATGAGACTGGCATTAGGGGAATCTAAAGGGCCAACATGGTATTCTGTGAGCCTCTGCTTGTGAGAAATCGACGGTGTTCTTCTATGGCGACTACCAGTTCCAGATCGATCCATTCTCTACAAAAATGAATAATAACTTATAACACTACTTTCTAACAAATATATACATAATGAAATCTCACCATCATTGTTTTTTATAACGAAAAATCGTAACGGAGGCAAAACTTCAGACTGATTCAAAACATTCCACATTATATTATTTAATTAATAATTAATAATTAATTCACAGCACATAAATAATTTTAAAAAAAAATTAGTCTGAATTAGAAAGATGACCTCGAATGAAGGACTATGTGATGGATCGGACAAATGAGGTGGCAAAGAACCAGAACGCATTGACCTAACAACTTTTTCCTTTGCAACAATTTCCTTCTTCAACTTCATATTTCCACGATCACGCATTTCCTTAACGCTAGGCGAAGGAATCTCGTTCATCTCCCACAGCGTCGCCGCCAGTTTCCTCGCCGACACCGGAGCTTGTCTCGCCTTACTACCTGCCTGCGACGCAGGATACTTCGGAGACTCTAACGCTCGTAGCGCCGATGACGGAGATCTTGAACTCAAGAGTTTCCAAGTAGGTACAGGAGTAGTTGATCCACCTCTCTTACCTACTAGAATAGCTCTTTTGAATCTGTAGTTTTGAAGTACTGAAGATGAAGATGATGCTGATGATGAACATCCACGTTTTCTGATCTTCCCTGGTATCATATCCATGTTATCGATTCTATTTTGCTGTTTCTGCATCATCAAAGCTTAGATTTGAGGAGCAGCATAGAAACAACTATAGACAGAGACGGCAGTGAGTAGCAAAAGCAGAAAGAATGAAAGAAAGGAGAGAAAGAGGGGAATCGCGTGCGAGATTATCATTCTATGGAGAGTGATGACGTGGCAGAATGTGGGTGGTTGGATGAAACAAAAATGGGAATCCTATGACGGTGATTGGTGGCTATGAATGAGTGATGATATACTAATAGCGACACCGTGGTATTCTGCTTTTAGTAGTTGGCTTGGCTACGATTCAAATGAGTCCAAAATTTGACTATAGTTTCCACTTTGACACGTAGTAGTAGTACTACTACTCAAATTCAATTCTTTTGGGACAGAACAGACCTACGTAGTTTTCGCCAAATGACTTGACTTTTTTTTTTGTTTTGTTTATTTATCATTTTTACAACATTTTTAGTACTCCCTCTAAACTCAAATATGAGCAACAAATACTTTTTTAGGTTTATTGAAAATGAAAAAGTAATGTATTTGAAATATAGTTTAAATACATTGTTTTTTCAATGAACTTAAAAAGATGTTTGTTGTTTATATTTGAGTTCAAAGTGAGTAGTTTTTTACCAGTTGGCTATCCCCAGTGGGACTAGCATCACACTATTTCTCAAAAAAAATAATTGATGTACTTGGTTTGTATTGGTTAAAATTTATATGAATCTCACCAAATTTACTTGAGATGCATATGATTTAATTGAACTCATTTGAAATATGATTAATAAGAGTGTGTGTTGGTACATTGAAGTTCTTGAGAATGTGCACGATGAGCGACTGCAAAGGGCACCAAAATTATTTTTTATATGGTTCATATATATATTATGTTAAAATTAAAAATTATATAATTAACATACCCATTTTTAAACAAAGATTAGATAGATAAAAAACCAATCAAACTTAACAAATGGATCCACATATACATATATAAAAAATAATTACATTAAAATAATTATCTGAAAGTCTCAACTTAAATTTCATCCACACCTTAAAAATAGAAATCATATTTAGAATGAGAAACCAAATGGCATCATAAATAGATTAAATAGTCTTGCCTTATTTCAATTGAAAATGATCCTCTAAATAATCTTGATTATGAAAAGATCATCAATGATTTTGTAGCAAAAAAATATAAGGAGAATGATATTCAAATATTAATAAGAAGATGTTAAGAAGACTTGTTGCTAGTGTGGAATGCTACTACTACATATTTGGTTGATAATTATATGTATAACTATTTTTCTTATAATTCATTCTATTGATATTTTGGTATATACTTTTCAATCTTGATGTAAACTTTGATATTTATTCCATCATATTTTAACTTACTTGAGGTTGTATTAAAATAATTATTTCAATATATACGACATATAAAAAACAGGGCACAATATTCAAATTTTGCACGGGGCGCCAAAATCTCAAGTACGGCCCTATGTTGGTATTCCTATATTCGGGTAAATAGTCATTTCAGTTCCTAAAAATATAACTCGCTGTCAATTTAATCTACTACTTCAAAGATACATTGATTTACAATTACTTCTCTCATTTCTCGTCCATTAGTCATTTTTGTTCTCAGTGTTAACTGAAATTTCTAACTTCGTTAGCTTAGCATACGTGGCACGTTGTCTACCAAGGAGAACGCATACATGACATGATTACTTCAAATATACTAACTCACTTGACATTAAAACAAAAATAAATAAATTTTGATAAAAAAAACTTATTTTGATAAAAAAAAAAAAACTTATTTTCTCCCCTCCTCTCCTCTTTCTCCTATCACTTCCCCATTCCCCCCCTCTCCACCTCCTCTCTATGTCTCTCTCATCTCTCTCTATCCCCTTCTCCTCTCTTCCCCTCTCTCTCTCTCTCTCTCTAATCTCTCTTTCTTTGTTCAAAAATGTTATTTAGACATTTAGACAAAAATCGACATAAACCAACTTACAGCACCAATTAACCAATTTTTTAGACTATTAACCAACCTGCTTTTTCACAGTTTTCGAGGCGTTGTTAAAAAACTTGGTTAATTGATCACTTGGCTAATAGTCTAAAAAACTTGGTTAATTAATGTTGTAAGTTGGTTTTTGTCGATTTTTGTCTAAAAATATATGTCTATATAACATTATTGAGTTTGTGTGTGTGAAATACATTGGTGTATATAAATTGATCAATACTCTAATATAATATACAATTATATGGGTTGATAAATACCAGTGGCGGACCCAGGACCTTGGGTCAGGGGATGTAAAAATTCCAAACACACACATTGCTAAAAATATAATAAAAATAGGATTTTAAATAGGTTCACAACTTGTGTTGCACTAGACCAATATTAATTTTTCAAACATTCATCGCAAAAAATATAATAAAATATGTGAGAGTCTGAGTGATTGTGTGAGTGTGATGCATTAGAATGGTGCAAAACTAAGAACTTGGGTGAAAAAGATATTTTTCGCTCGAACCCCCTGAACAACACATATAGAAGCGAACCCCCTGAACAACACATAGATCCGCCACTGATAAATACACTAGTATTATATGGGTTATGTGTGTGTGTGTGTCACATAGAGAACATAGTCGATTAATTATCATTAAGATATACACATAGAGAAGAGAAAGGGTTGGATTAAATTTATATATCAATCCCAAGAACATGTTATATTTACTCCTTGTTGCCATTTTTTGGTTTTGCTGGATTTAATTTAATAACGGCTAAAACTAAAAATTAATGAAATGGTGCAATTCCCCAACAGCTGGGATTCGAGCACGTGACCACTCCGAGGAGAACAATGTACGCTAGCCACTGTACCAACACAAATAATGTGATACCTCTTCGTTTTTACGGGTACTTAACCGTTCATTGACAGAATCATTTGAATAGTTGTTTTTCTTCACTAAGTGCATGAAATTCTCTATAAATAGAGAGACACTTAGGGAACAGAAACACACAAATTTGGTAATCAAGTATCTTCTCAGTGATGCGTGCTGATAGAATCTATGCTGCATAGTTAAGTTTGTAATCAAGTATCTTCTCAGTGATGCGTGCTGATAGTGCAAATACTCTTGTACAGATTGTATATGTCATCTAGTTAGCTTAATTGTATTCACTACCTCTAGTTAGTTGTTTAGTTGATATTTAACTAAATAGGTGAGTTAGCAGTTAGATTGTTAGTATGAGGTATATATACACTATTGTAACTGTACAGAATAGTTAGTTGTGAATAATAACAGAAATGAATTTTTCATCGAGCTTCTTCTTCTCCTCTTCCATGGCTGAAACTGAGATGGTATCAGAGCTCAATTCTTGAGCTCTGGTTACACCATTTCCTTTTCCTTCTTTCTGTATTATTCTATTCGAATTGAACATTCCTTTCTTCATCGATTGCATTTCGTTTTTCATTGCAATTCGAAATTTCTTGAGCATTTAGGGTTTTTCCCCAATTTCGTTCAATTCTTGTTGTTCGATTGTACATTTGATTTTTTCTTCAAATGGCGAACCAGATGTATGTTAACTCAATACGCCGATTTCGCAACTAATTCCTCAAACCCCTTTTACATTCATCCGAATGAATCGCCGGCGGTGGTACTCGTGCAACCAGCATTGGAAGGGAGTAAGAACTTTCCACCATGGATACGATCCATGCGTGTTTCACTTATCTCGAAGAACAAGCTTATATTTGTCGACGGAACCATCACAACACCTGTAGTGGCTATAGTTGCTAAAGAAGGTTAGCTAATTTGAAATTAATTTTATCTCCTATTTTGACTCTCATGTTTCTCTCTAATTTATTTATTTCTGTATATAGGAGCTCATCATGTGGACTTAAGGTACTCAAGTAAGGAAGATCCAAAGTGGCTTAAAGATGTAAGGAAACGAGAAGTGAAGATTATAGCAAGTTGGATCTCACAATACTATCAAGACCAAAAGTCCAATGATTAAGGAATGTTACTAGCTAGTTGCCTAATATTAATTGGAGGGCCTCGATTGATATGTGATCAAAATAAGTAAAAATGTTATATTGGATTTCTAATTATAAAATTATTTTTTGTTCAAAAAAAATCATATAATTAATTAACTAATTATTATTGATATGGGCTCAATATGAGTGGATGTCAGTGATAGCCCATTAGAGAGATAATGGGAATCCTAATAGTCTGTCACCAATATACCGGACTAACTGCAATATACACCAAGTTTCCATATTTGTTGGTGAAATTTGACTAAGCAATCAAACACCTTGGAGAAACATTGTTAATGACTTGAAGCATATAAACAAATAAAAGTAAAGCACAAAAGCAAACATTGTTGGATGAATATTTCATAAAAATATAATGAAACAGATATTTTATTCGTAAGACCCGCAAAAGATTAAAAAGTATAGATTATTTCTACATATAATGAAACAATACCATGAGTCTTGCCACAATGGTATTGTTTCAAATGTTTTATTCATTTATTTGGAATAGAAAGTGGAACAATTACAATAAAAAGAATAAAACATTTGAAACAATACCATTGAGGCAAGACTCATGGGACAAATGTTTCTTTCTCGTGTACTTTGATAAAAGTATAATACTAAAAATTGAGAAGCCAATTTGAATATAAACAACTTATATCCAACTTGGTAATAATTCAAAATTCTAAAATATACTCAAACCTCAGCGAAATCAATTATTTATTCCCCAATGCCGAGAAGATTTTCCTTATAAATTAGTACCTCAAAATATCTTGGGTCTCTTTTGACACCATTCTCCTCAATCTCTATCTCTTCGATCATCCCGGTACTTAAATCAAAACAAACCAGTTCACCATCTTCATTTTTAAAAATACATCGCCCTTCTTCCCCACTCCGATAGGACGATAAATGCAAGATAAGGGTCCAAGAGTGAAGAGTTTAGCCCATGATTCATTGACGCCGAGTTCACCCAAAATTGATATGTAAAAATGAGTTGTCTTTTTACAATGTGAGATCATTGCATTGGAGTCTTTTAACACTACTAATAAATAATTAAAACTCTCATGTATATATTAGGGGAAAGGTGTTGTAAGAAACACTTCATTGCTAAGGTTAAATGACACGACACTCTTTTCAAGGTTTGTTGTCCCACACCAATGGCACGCCCCGTCCAAGTACACCTTTGAACCTATTAAATGTGTACTCGCTGGCATAATCACATCGAGTTCCCTCCAAGAGTTACTTTTAAGGCTATAAATCTCCCATAAGAAGTTTGGCTGCCACAAATTGTCCACATAACGATGACAAAATTTCATGCAACAAATCACCTTATAGTCATCTCCAACACAATCATAACCAAATCCTTGTATAGACATAGAGATGATATTCTTCTTTTGCTTAATTTCAACCGTGCTAAGAGGAATGAACTTAAATTTCTTAGTAGCAGGGTTCCACAGCGCAAACGTTCTCTCGAACATCAAGTGGACACAGAAAATGCCATTAACACTATGACCAAAAATATCAAAATACTTATCATCAATGATGAAAAATGGATATTTTAGATTGATCTTACTCTCTCCGGAAAGCAAATGCAACACATTTACCCTCTGCCTTAGGAGGAGATAAGTGTCATCGTACAATGTACGATGTGCAGATATGAAGATTTTATGAAATATAGTCAAGAAATGAGGCTAATATGAAGATTTCATCGTACATTTAACAGATTTATCTACTTTATTTTTAAAAACAAATTTAGTTATTTGATAGATAAATCCGATTTTAAAAAAAATAAAATAGATTTATCTATTTTTAGAATAAATCCGTTTTGCAAAAAAATTGAAAACGAATTTATAGATAAATTTGTTTTCAATTTTTTTTGCAAAACAGATTTATCTTAAAAATAGATAATAGATTTTTGTGGGGTATGGTATCTAATGTTGGGGGTAAAAAAATAAAAGCCTTACATTTTTCATCTGCTGTTAGGAGAAAGGGTTGTTTTTTCCATACCCCCCACCCCTTCCCCATATACCACTCAAAAGTGAAACCCCAAAATGCCCTTTGCAATCTATTTTTTTTTTTAAAAAAGGTTAATCGTATATATGCTATTTTGGACATATATACGATGGTCAAATTTAACCCATCGTATATATGTCCTTAAGACGTATATACGATTAGCCGTGTAAGATGCAATCGTATATACGATGTGTTAAAAGTAGGCATCGTATATATGTCCAAAATGACATATATACGATTTGTTTTAATTTTTATTACTAAATTAGGCTACTAAAAATTCGTTAAATAGTCAAAACTACTCTAATAAATTATAAAAACACCACTAAAAATCTAACAAAACCAAAATAAGGCTATACAAAAAAATTCAGATTTTTTGGAGACTATGAAAAATTAAATAAAATCGTAAAAAATAGTAAACGATGGAATTTGAGATTTTGAGGCCGTAGTTTCATTACGATCGGAGTATGTTGCCTGAAAACCGATTTTTTAGCCTAAATTATTCGTTCGGCGTATAACATCTTCACGTTTTAACGAATTACACACAAAATCTATTTTCAGCACTTAATTAATTTTTATTTGACTTAAAATAAAATACAAATCGTATATACACTTGGGGGGGTGTATATACGACCCTTACATTTGGGCATCGTATATACACACCCCAAGGCGTATATACGATTAAGGTGGGGGTGTGACAATCGTTTATACGCCTTGGGGGATGTATATATGATGCCCAAATGTAAGTGGTCGTATATACACCCCCCAGGTGTATATACGATTGGCCAAAAATTTTTTTAAAAAAAATACGTTTTCAGAAGGGCATTTTGGGATTTAACTTTTGGGTGGGGGTATATGGGGAAGGGGTATATGGGGAAGGGGTGGGGGTACAGGAAAAAAAACCCTAGGAGGAATAGTCTAAGTGGGCTAAAAAATGCTAATTAGGCCCATTCTTATGATCCAAACTATGGGTTGTTTTTTCCATAACCCCACCCACCCTTTCCCCCTATACCCCCACACAATTGGATAACCCCAAAATACCTCTTTGAAAACTAATTTTTTTAAAAATAAATAAATCGTATATACGTTTTGAGTACGTATATACGATGGCTATTTTATGTCCAATTGTATATACGTATTCAAAACGTATATACGATGGTTTTTTTTAATGATTTGTTTTAATTTTTTTTTACTAAAAGACTACTAAAAATTCGTTAAAGAGTCAAAACTAATCAAAAAAAAATTATAAAACACCACTAAAATCTAACAAAACTAAAATAAGTCTATGCAAATTTTTTTAGATTTTTTGGAGACTATGAAAAATTAAAAAAATTCATAAAAAATAGTAAACGATGAAATTTGGGATTTTGAGGTCGTAAACCCATAAGAAGCCCCTTCTACGGGTGTCATGATTCTTGATCTTTTTTTTTCGGATTTAATCGCTGTGGTTTCATTACGATCGGAGTAGGTTGCCCGAAAACCGTTTTTTTAGTATACATTATTCGTTCGACATATAACATCGTCACGTGTTAACGAACTACACATTAAACCTATTTTCAGGCCTTAATTAATTTTTATTTCACTTAAAAAATACCATACCAATCGTATATACACCTGGGGGGTGTATATACGACCCTATGTCATAAGCCATCGTATATACACCCCCCAGGCGTATATACGATTGGCCAACTCCCCACATCAATCGTATATACACCTTGGGGGGTGTATATACGATGGTTTATGACATAGGGTCGTATATACACCCCCCAGGTGTATATACAATTGGTGCAAAATTTAAAAAAAATACGTTTTGTCAAGGGTATTTTGGGGTTTCACTTTATTGTGGGGGTATAAGGAGATATGGTTGGAGTATAAAAAAAACACCCCCAAACTATTATTTAATTAGGCCCAGTCTTATGCCACACCCCACTACTCTAGATTTTTTTTTGGTACCCCCCACATCCTCCCTCTCACCCCATAAATCATTTTATTCCAGAAATACCTCTCATTTTAAAAAAAAATTAAAAATTCCTGAATTTATAGGTAAAGTTGGGAAGAAAAAAAGATTTCCGAATTTACCTCACATATAAGTAAATCCGGTTCATATTTATAAATGTAGAGAGAAGATAATTTGTGAATATGTTAATTGATTATCAAATGTGGCACTAGACCTATCTAAATACAACCATCAAGGATAACCAAGTAAATGACATAAATCTAGTAAAACACAAAAGAAAGAGTATTTAAATTTCTATAATAAGTTGACAAAGTGACTCGAATACATACAAACCGAAACAGTATGTTACGGTTTTCAAGTAATTCAGTTTGTAATTTATTTTTTGTTTTTTTATATGTGAATTGTTCTGGAAATCAGTCCCGGTCAATGAGGCTAGGTCGAGATGCTACTGAGGTTTGATGTTGGACTTGCTCCGAGTGTTGTTCCGAGATGTACTCATTCGCGTGGATGCAACGAGGGGGTGGTACATGCACACACTGAGACACACAAGTCAGCTCAGAGAAAACATGGCAGACAGTAATAAATGTGCACCTATTGCATTGATGAGACAACATATTTATATTGAACTGTGTCAATGACGTGACATGATTCATTTAGTCAGACACATAATCGTGAGTCGTATCTGAACTGCAGTGAATCCTGATCTCTATTCTAGATTTGGATCCTCTCATTCTATTTCTCCCTACATCTCCCTCCATCCTCTCTATGTCTCTCATTATTCACTCGCTCTTATTATTATCTTTCAATTATTTTGATCATTTGTGAGAGTGAATTAAGAGAGATAGAGAAGATGTAGAAAAAAGAGAAGGAGAGAATGCATGGTGTCTCTATTCCGGCCCCACCCTCAAATATGGATCTATATTTTCATTCGGGTAATAACCAAAACTATTTAATTGTTATTATCCAAATCATGGATACGTAGGCATGACAGAAACAGAGGGTAAGAGCCAAAATGCATTATCTGAATTTCTGTGAATGACATATATCAAAGCCAAAATGCATCTATATCCTTTACTGTCATATTATACTATACTCAATAATAATTCTGACACATTTTCTTCATTCGTGGGTTTTCTGTTTCTTTCAACCTCTTCTATTATTTCCCTTGCCAATTTTCTATAAAATACATTTTTATAGACAAAATGACTAGTAATTAGTGTGTTAGTTGTTAGAAGAGTGAAATAATGTAGTTCGAACTAAATACACCTACATTATTGCTAACTAGACCTTGCTCCCGTGCGATGCACATGATTTCTTTATGAAAAAATACATAATATTATACATATTTCGATTTGTTACGTACTTGAAATATTTGATAGGTGAAATAATTATGTGATGAAAAAATTCATGATATATATATATATATATATATATATATATATATATATATATATATATATATATATATATATATAGGTTGATTATTTAAAATGGAAAAAATGCTCACTTGAGTAATTTTAGTTCAAAGTAAAAACAAAAATAATAAAAAATTCAAGGAAAAACTAGAATTATTATTTAGAATCTCCCAACAATTTTAAATTCAACTCTATAATTACTTCCCTCTCGTTTTAACAACTTTTTTATTGATAATTTGTGATGGTCTTCTGAAGCACATAGAGATTTGCTGAAGAAGGGGTTTATGATGGGTACCTAAATTTTTCCAAATCCTAAAATACCCAAACACACTGATAAGGGTCACATTTGTCACGAAATTAATTTTTATTTGCGTAAGTCAATTATTGAGGCACAAACTTTGTATATTTAATTAGTTAGAAGATTTTTTCCCAAACTTAAAGAACCCCTCAAACCACATTGCTTATGATCGCACTTCAGTATTTTGTCGAGAAATTAATTTTTTCACCAAACTGGTTATTGAGGAACGAACTTCGTGTATATAAACATATTTTCCGGATTGTAAAGTGCCTCATAAAAAATTGTTTAGCGTTTCCCTATACTTCTTCTCCGACGTAATTATTTTTTTCCACAAACTCGATTAGTAAGGAACGAACTTCGCATAGTTGAACATCTAAAATATTTTCGGACTCTAAACCCCATAACATAATGTTTAGCGCTGCACTTTACATATTTTATCACGAAGTTAGTTTTATTTTTCACAAAACTGATTATCAAGGAACATATTTGCCTATTTGAACAGTTAAAACTTCTTTAAGTCGTAAAGTACTCAAAAACACACTGTTTAATTAAGCACCGCACTTTAGCATTTTGTCAGGAAACTAATTTTATTTTTTACCAATTATTATTTAGCATCAATTTTTCCTTAAGATTAAAATATGATAGCAATAAAAAAAAAATTTTACAATAGTGGGTCCCACCCAAAATACATGCATTTTTCTTGTAAATTGAATATTTCTATTTTTCTTACTCACACATTACTTGTAGGACCCACTAAAAATTGGCTCCAAAATACCACTCTCAAACTTGTGTACATTCAAGTTAGCCTTAATAATTTGAAGATAATATTTCTTTCACTCAACCATATAAATTATCCTTTCGGGACACTTCTCATACCGTGGGGTTCGAACCCTGTACCCTACATTCATCCACTTATCACGCGTATAGGAATGTGAGAAAATCTTTTTCCTCTAATGAATGGTCCACCCCACTTCCTCTGTCACTAGCAGCAGCCCAACCACTAGGCTTTTATCTAGGAAGTTGAGAACTCTTAAGATTCTCTTCTTTCTTTAATACACTGTAGCCCACATTTTTCTCATCAGAATTCAGAACAGAGCAACTATGGAAATCAAAACTACCTTCTTTTATTTATTCTTTATGCTTCCCTTCACCTTATTCACTTCTTCTTTTGCACATAACATACCCAGATTTCCTTCTTCAGCAATTCCACCAGAGTTACAGTTAAATTCTAGTTCTTCTCAAAATGGACTTTATAAAACAAAGTTCTTCACCCAAATACTTGATCACTTCAATTATCACCCTCAAAGCTATCAAACATTTCAACAAAGGTATCTAAAAAATGATACTCATTGGGGTGGTGCTAAGAAGAAAGCTCCAATATTTGTTTACACAGGAAATGAAGGGAACATAGAATGGTTCACACAGAACACTGGCTTTATGTTTGAACAAGCACCTCATTTCAAAGCTCTTTTGGTGTTTATTGAGGTAACCTTAATTTCTTCATTTTTTTCGATAAGTAAATTTTTATTAACAAAATCTAGCTTGAGCATTACTGAGAAGATACTTGATTACAAACTTAACTATGCAGCATAGATTCTATGGAAAATCAATACCATATGGGGAAACAAAAAGTTGCATATGCAAATAGTAGTACACTTGGATTTCTGAGCTCAACACAAGCATTGGCTGATTATGCAACTCTCATTATTGATCTTAAGAAGAATTTGTCAGCAATTGATTCTCCAGTTGTAGTGTTTGGAGGATCCTACGGAGGAAGTATGTATAGTAAAATTGACTCTACTTTTGCTTAATTTAGATAATCTGAAATTAAATTTGGTTTTTGCAGTGTTAGCTGCGTGGTTTAGAATGAAGTATCCACATGTTGCAATTGGAGCTTTAGCATCCTCTGCTCCAATTCTTCATTTTGTGGATTTAGTTTCACCATATGCTTTCAGCAACATCATCACACAAGATTTCAAGGTTTAGTTTTTCTCTCTCCAACTCCAAACTTTTTTTAATACCAGTACATGTGAACACAATTTATTTACTGTGTCATTGGTGCAGCGTAGCACACGACTTTATCAATGAATAATCTACGTCGAGAATCATGGCAATTTACAAGTTTCTGACTTTCTTTACTGCAAGTGTGGTTCTACTCTCCCAATAGAGTTTTTGACACACACAAAATTCAAACTCAAAACATTAGAATGAGATCCGAGTCCTGTAACCACTCGGACCAATGTCTATAATAAAAAAGCCGAACAAATTGTGTAATTAATTCTGAAAACAATAAAAAAAGTTTACAAATGAATCGTTTATATAGCTTAAAAATAGTGAATAAGTTAAAGTTTCCCCCTTACCTTACGGCAAGTATCTTTTTTTTTTTTATTTTTTTTTATTTTTTTTTATTTTTAGATAAGCTTACGGCAAGTGTCTTTAATTTAGCTCCAACTTGTTAATCAATTAATTAATGTCATATTTTATATAATAAATAAATAAATAAACACAGTATTTCACGTGCAACTTTTTTTTCGGCAATCACGTGCACCTTATTGTAGCCAGGTTTGAATTTTTTTTAAAGTAATAATTTGTTTGCTGGTGCTTATATTACAGAGTGAGAGTGAGCAGTGTTACAAAGTGATAAAAGGATCGTGGAAGCTGATAGAAGACATGGCCAACAAACATGGGGGATGGGAGCTACTATGGAAATCATTCAGACTATGCAAGTAAGAGCATTCTTGAATTAATATTCAATACAACATAAAAATTAATGTGACTATTAAGAAGGAAAATAAATGATCATGTGACCAATTGTTTTATTTACTACGCACTTCGTAAGAAAATATAAGTAAAATTAACAAACCATATATTAAATACACATGTTTAGTAAGCACTAGCGTTTAGCATTTTTCGGGTAGCGTTTAGCGTTTTTTCAAACACTACTTCAAGTAGCGTTTCAAAAAACACTAGCGGATAGCGTCTCACTTTTTTGGCATTTTTACCCTTGTTGTTTTTCTTAAATTTCTTCTCTATCCTTATTAAATAAATGTAATCATGAATTAAATAAATATATATTTTTATGTCATTTTACATTTATCAGCTAGTTCAACCGCTAGTTTTACCAAACACATCAATTGCTATCAGCTAGTTCATCCGCTATCCGCTAGCTCATCCGCTATCTGCTACTTTTTACTAAATAGAGCCTAAGGCAACCAAATGTGGGGACAATCCTCATCTTATTTGATTTTTTGAAAAATTCTATAATTTTTCACAGTAAGCATTAAACATTCCATATTGAATGAATGATATTTTTAATATACTATCACTAAATAGGATGAAAACATTTAATTTTTATTATAATTTAGAGGAGCCCAATTTTAGTTAAATTTTGTTGAGAAATGTATTTATGAATGTTTTGGTGCAGTAATAATAGTGGAGCGGATGGTTTGTTAGGTTGGCTAAGCACTGCGTGGACTTATACAGCCATGACAGATTATCCCACGCCCTCCAATTTCTTGAATCCCTTGCCAGCATATCCAGTCAGAAAGGTACAAATCATAAATACTTTTAAATGAATTATTTTATTATACATGTAAATAATTTATTTACATAGATTGATTTTATAATTTTATAAATCATGATTTCATGTCTTGCCAACAACAGACAAAAATTTAGGTGTGTGATGGAATAAATTTAAAGTTTTAATGATGATGATAATGATGATTTTTTTTTATGATAATGATTAATGATGATGATGACGACATGAAACGCACAATGTTTCATAATTTATTGCGACAAAATCATACATGTTATTTTTAAGAACCATTTTTTATTTGGTAAAAAAAACCATTTTTTATTAAATGTAATACAAAATCCTATTTAATAACATAAACATATAATGAAATAAAATTTGAATTTTTTTTACAAGCAATTTTGAAATATTTAACAAACATGTTTAACATATTTTATTTCAACTATTCATCTTGTGTTTGATACATAAATAACTAGTAGTTAACCACAGCATCCGCATCGTGACGCTGTATTGTTTATATTTATATAACTATGAAGTCATAATATTAGAATTGAAATTATAATAAGTTTAGTAATCTATACATTTAAATGGTATGTTGACATGTTATTAATCTACAAAAGATAGATAATTAGTAATTTGTAAGCTATTCATAAGACATTAACAATATCCAAAATGTATGAGTTTAATTTGAAATTGGAAACATAGAGATATTATGTCATATAACATAAGATATGCAGCCCCGTTGACACTCCTTTTGGCGCTTTAGTTGGCGCTCCCGTTAAAATGAAGATTTTAGATAATTTTATATTAATTTAATCATTTTAATAAAATTAAAAATAATTTTGAATTATTTTTTAGTGGGTAAATTATTTTTCACAATTGTTAGTAGTTAAATTGATCGATTTTAGTAGTTTTAGTAGATTATATTAAATAGTAAATTTAAATCATTTATACGTTCATTTAATATTTATAGTATTGAAATTGAAATTACACCCCCGTTGGCACTCCTGTTGGCGCTCCCGTCACATTGAATGATTTTAGTAGATAGTAAATGTTAGATCATTTAATATTAATTTAACTATTTTAATAAAATTATTAAAGTATTAAAAAATTTATTTTGAATTATTTTTTAGTGGTTAAATTATTTTTTACAATTGTTAGTAGTTAAATTGATTGGTTTTAGTACTTTTAGTATATTTTAGTAAATAGTAAATTTTAAATCATTTATATCGAACATTTAATATTGTTTAAATCATTTTAATTTTACTATCATTTTTTTTGGAAAAATAATTTAAATTTTTTTGATAGTTGTATTACTTTTTTTGACAATTTGTATTGGTTATATTTATTGATTTTAATAGTTTCAATAGATAATATAAATAGTGTAAACAAATTATATTTTGGAAAAAATAAAATAAAACTGTCAGCTAGTATTGTTTTGTTTGGTTAGTGTTTTGTTTATTGTTTTTGTCATTCTGTGCAATTGCGGGGCGTGAGATTTTTTTTTGGCAATTTTCATTTTTCTATTAGCAGTTTTTTTGGCAGCAATTTTTATTTATTTATTGGTATTTTTCTCACCGTTTTGTCTCTATTTAGGCGTCCTTTTATCTAAAACTATACATTTGATGTAGTCTCCATGTGGGACCTACATCAATAATTCTCTCTAAATTCCCCCATCTCCTCCCTTTGGCGCCAAACCCCCCTCCCCCTACCCCCCCCCCTTTTTTTTTCCTTCTCCAAACTTTCTCTCCCCTTTTTTTCTTCTTTTTTTTCCCTTTATATTTTTATTCCCATTTTCTCCTCTCTCACTCTTTCTCTCATTCTCTTATTTCATGTTTTATATTTTAGTGGTACTTTACGATTAAATAGAAATGTACCTCCATAATCAAAATTTTGGAATCAAACATTAATTTCATAACAAATTATATAAAGTGTGCCACTATACATTATACCTTTTGGGTACTTTAGTGTCTGAAAAAATTTAATTGTTTAAATATGCGAAGTTTATTTCTTAGTAACGGAATCGAACATTAATTTCGTAACAAATTATATAAAGTGTAACACTATGCAGTATACTTTTTGGGTATTTTAGTGTCTGAAAAAATTTAATTGTTTAAATATGCGAAATTTATTCCTTTATAATGAATTTTATTTAAGAAAAGTTAATTTTGTAACAAAATTTAAAAATAATTTTGAGCTAAAATATGTAAAGTGTGACGCTAAGTAGTGTTTTTTGGGTTCACTTAGGATTCATAAATAAATTTAGATTGTACAAATATACGGAGTTTGTTTCTAAGTACTTGGTTTGGTCAGGCCAAAAAATAATTTAATGTCAAAAAACGTAAAGTACGACATAATTAGGTAGTGTGCTTCAGGTTACTTTGGCGTTCGTAAAGTACGACATAATGATGCTAGTTGTACTTGTTGTCCATTGTCCTACTACAAAACACTTTCATCTTTGCAAATATATGCTCATATTTTTTTGTACAGTCTAACTTAAACAACATCTCAATAACTTCTATCTCCGTTCTAAAATTTTCCATAAAATAAAAAACTATTAGAATCTTTATAGTCTATAACTATTTTTACCTGTATGCCATTTGAAATTTTGATTTTAGTTTCATAATAATCATGTCACATAACTTAAACTTTGTCTTTAATATAACCTAAACCATTGTCCCCTCTCTCTATAGAACCTGAAGCATTGGCCCCGTCCATCGGACTGGTCACCACACTAGTTGCTATCAGCGTCCGTCGGCATTGAAACATTATTACACCTTTTGGTCAGCCCGCGTCAGCTGCCTCTCTACACTGTTAGTCAGCTGGCTGTCTGAATATAATAAAATATTGAAGGAAAGTTTAAAACTTGGACCAAAAAGGGCATAGTGCTCTAACTAATAATAAAAGGAGGGTAAGATAGTCATTTTGGTGGAGGGTTAATGGCAACTAATTATTATTATAGTAGATGATTATTTTATAATGAAGTGATTTTTTTATATAAATACATTGAATTACTTGCGACATGGGAGCTATAGTTTATACTAATGAAGTAACCTAACTTTGAGTTTTGGACAAATTTAGATGTGCGAGGCGATTGACAACTCAATTACAAGGCATAATCCAATAGCCAAATTGTATGCAGCAGCGAATATCTACTACAACTATAGTGGTACAACTACGTGTTTCGATTTGGATGATAATTCAGATCCTCATGACCTTGGAGGATGGCAATGGCAGGTACTTAATAATTATCCCTATATGAAAATCCAAAAATTAATTATGAATTTTAGTAATGATCATGTGAGTTTATGAATGCAGGCATGTACAGAGATGATAATGCCCTTAGGTGCAAACAATAAGAGCATGTTCCCAGAATCTGAGTGGTCATACAAAGACAGATCAACCTATTGTCAATTTGCCTATAATGTAACACCAAGACCTCATTGGATTACAACAGAGTTTGGTGGCCATGTGAGTTATTAATTTATTACCTATTTAAATTAAATTTTATATAATAAGATTTTTAATTTTCATGTTTCCACTTAATGTTGATTATATATATATATATTTTTGAAGGATATTAAGAGAATTCTGAAAAGGTTTGCCAGCAATATTATCTTCTTTAATGGTTTAAGAGATCCTTGGAGTGGTGGAGGGTAAAACATATCATCTCTTCTTTTTATATCAACACATTATTGTTATTGTTAGAATAATATCATGAAATGCTAAAAGATGAGTTTGGTTGCAGGGTGTTGAAGAATATATCAAAAACTTTAGTTGCTATAGTTGCAAAAGAAGGTTAGCTGATTTTTGTGTTTTATTTTATTTTATTTGATTTCGACATTCCTATTTCTCTCTATTTATTTAGGCATTTTGTGTATAGGAGCTCATCATGTGGACTTAAGATACTCAAGTAAGGAAGATCCAAAGTGGCTTAAAGATGTAAGGAAACAAGAAGTAAAGATTATAGCAAGTTGGATCTCACAATACTATCAAGACCTACAATCCAATGATTAAGAAATGTTAATTATTTTTTGGTTAATATTTGAAAATACTAATTGTTGTCAAAAAAATATTAATATGAATGTCGAGTATTTCTCGATAAATCTATTTCGTTCTTGATCAAAAAATACGTATGTTAAATACGTATGACAATTTTATTGGTGAAAATAAGTAAGGTTTTATATGAAAACATGTCTATAAAGAAGCCAATTTGTCTGGTAATTGTTTAGCTAAATACAGTACCTCTATGTTAAATACGTATGATAATTTCAAAGAACCATTCTACCTCTATGTTAAAAATACGTATGATTAAGGGATTAACTCAGCTAGTATCCAATTTTGATTCATGACAATCAAACAAATTGATGTTAGACTTTATTTACTTGTAAGAAAATATTAATTATATATTAAATTTCTTATGTGTGTTGCGAATGTGAAAATTGATTTTTTTTACTAAATCACACTTTGAAATCTTGGCCCCCTTGAATCAAAATTCATGGCTACTCCCATGCGGGGTGGGTCGGGTACGAGTAGTAGTACCCTGCTACCCATCATGTTGGGTAAAATATCTCTCATACCCAAGGTACGTACCAAATAATGTTAGCGCGTATGACACCCACCGGCACGAGTATCTCATTACCTGTCCACTCTGTTAACAAACAAGTAATAAAACACGACGTTTAACTACTCAACTCGTGCTCGATACGAGTTTTATCCGCAAATGATCATGCATATGAGTTTTGTTGCCATCCTCTACTCATGAAAGAGTTATATTAACTCAACCTTCTGCTTCATTTATATCCCAACCCCACTTTAGAACTCCAAATTCAATCCGTGAACACCTTAAAACCAATCTTGACACAAATTAATCCACCCAAATTGGTGAAGACAATCCCTGCAATTCCTATTTTGTTAGTTGCATCAAAATAAATAAATGTTAAAAAACCTTGGTACAAAGAATTGTCTTTTAGCCTGCTACTTTATTCCCCCCAAATATTGAACTATTTCTTCTTTTGGAGAATATCCAAATCATGGATACGTAAGCATGACAGAAACTACAAAGAGCCAAGCTAATATGTATCATCTGTTAGTGACATATTTCCCTTATTCGTCTGTTTTTTTTTTTTGGTTCTTTCGATCACTTCTCTTACCCTTTATTCATCCAATCTTTACCATATATTTTTATTATTTTCCTTTTCTTTCCTACCCTTCTTCTCTCTCAAGTTGAAATGTGAAAAACCTCTATCCTACTACACTAGGCTTTATCTGCAGAAGAAGCTGATAACAGCTATAATACTCACTTTTTCTTTTTATAAAACACTCATTTCATCTCTTTAAGCTTACATTTGATTTTTCAAAGCAACAATGGGAATTGTCTTAAATCTCTTTTGTTTATTCTTTGTGTTGGTCTTCACCATTATCAGCTCTTCTGCACATGTAATTCCAGCTAGATTTCCTTCTTCACCTGTTAGGCCAGAGATTCAATTAATTACCTCTGATGATTCTTCTCAAAATGAACTTTACAGAACAAAGTTCTTCACCCAAATACTTGATCACTTCAATTATAACCCTCAAAGTTATCAAACATTTCAACAAAGGTATCTCAAAAATGATACTCATTGGGGTGGTGCTAAGAAGAAAGCTCCAATATTTGTGTACACAGGAAATGAAGGAGACATAGAATGGTTCACACAGAACACTGGCTTTATGTTTGAAATAGCACCTCATTTCAAAGCTCTTTTGGTGTTTATTGAGGTAATAATCCTTCTTCACAGTTTTCACAGCCCTTAGATGATGTAAGAAACTTAATTAATATTATAATTAATATTTTTTTGCAGTAATGATATTGGAGCAGATGCTTTGTTAGTTTGGCTAGTAGATGCGTGGGTTAATACGGCCATGACTGATTATCCTACACCCTCCAATTTCTCGACTCCTTTGCCAGCATATCCAGTGAAAAAGGTGCAAATTAATCATATATTTTAAAGGAATTATACTCACATATGAAAGAAAAATTGACTTGACTTTGAATTTTGAGAATCTAGATGTGTGAGGCAATAGACAATCCAGTTACAGGAAATTAATAATGTGCTAGGCAAGTTGTATGGAGCTGCAAATATATACTACAACTATAGTGGTACGGCTACATGTTTTAAGTTGGATGATTATTCAGATCCTCATGTCGACCTTAGAGGATGGGGGTGGCAGGTAATTATCCCTATTTTAAATAAAAATGCACAAATTATTCTTCTCAATTTCTATTAATTGTTTTTTATTTTTTGGTAAATTAAAACATGTCAAATACTGTATTAATAGTACTGCCAAATACTAATATATGGAGTGCACCAGTTAGCAAGCTAATGAATATCAAATGAGTACACCAAATGAGTGTCGTTCGTAACATTTAGCACCTCTCAACCTTCACAAAAGAAATTGAGGAGAGAGTGTGTAAGAGAGGACTCAAACCCCTCACGAGTTCTTTGCTATCTCTCTCTTATTTTTTTTGTCTCTTTCTCTCTCTTCTATTGAAAGGGAGGATTAAAGTGACCTCAAACATAAGCTTTCAAAGGAATACCAATGAAGTGTTTTTTATTAGGAAGACCTCTCTTCCAGCAATACTTTTTGCTTTGGGGATTTTTAAAGCTCCTAACTCAATTAGACTCCTATTAATTATAAGTCATGGTGGGAACTTGTTGGTGATTCAGTGTGCTCTAGTTCAAAAGGTGTTCTGTGGTGCATGAAGTCCGAGAAATTAACAAAGCCCCAATTGTGCTCATCTAAAAGATGGAATTCTCATCACTCGTGAAGCAACTTATCCCCTTCAGCTTGTTCACTATGGTGTACACGATCTTGACTAAGATTGCCATAGTCAGAGAAATTTATAGTAGGTTGACACAATGCATAGACAACTAGTAGTTCAAGATGCATTTCACCCCATGAGAATATGCAGCACTAACCTCAAATAGGGGTGGGAATAGGTTGGGAAGTTAGACTTTAGTATGGTGCAGGCCTAGCCCCGTCGGAAATGTAAGGCTAAGCCTGACATGTCGTGGACCCATTTTATAGGTCTGGTCTGGCATTTTGGAAAGTTTGGTAAGACTTAAAAGGTTGTTTAAAGGCTCAATCACGCGTGGAACAAAAAACTAGTTCTTTCTACATTTGTATCATGTGTGGGTCCTCTTCGGTATATGAGCAAGAAGAAAGAGAACAATAGAGAGAAAAGTGAGTGAAATGACTAGGTTTTATTTTTTCAAAAAAAAACTTTTTTTTTTTTTGGTCAAAATCATAAAAGAGCCAAATACCAAAAAGCAAAAACTAAATATCAATGTTTGGCGGGATCCTTGGTTGAAAGGGAATGGCACGGCTATGGTTACTTCTCCCACTCCCTTGGATTTGAAGATTTGACTTAGTGGTCTCTTTCATGCTTTGATGGTCGCCAAAGTGGAATATCCCCTACTTAATTAATTATTCACTCCGAGGACAAGGAGAGGATTCTAAGTGTTTCAATCCGATGTCGGGAAGGTGTGGATTCTCTGGTTTGGAATAAGAGTCGGGATGGGTACTATTCAGTCAAGTCTGCGTACTATGTTGCTATGAATGAATTTATAGACACTACGGATATGAGAATAGCCAGAATCGGAACTCATGCCGAGCCTAAAAATTCCTCACAAGGTTCGCCTCCTTCTTTGCGCCTCTTGCGTGATGTTCTCCCTTGTCGTGCTAATCTTCGACGTCGACAAGTGCAATGTCCAGCCACTTGCGCGCAATGTGTGATGGCGTTGTGGAATCCGAGTGGCACCTCTTCTTTGAGTGTCCAAAAGCAACAGAGATTTGGAGGGCAGCGGGTTTTTGGAATGTTGTGCATCCGGTGTTCATTGATGGCGAAGGGTTTAAGGCTAGCATCTTTCATATCTTATCCACGCTTACCGGGGATGAGAGATGTCGTTTTGCTATGTTGATATGGTGCTTATGGAAACAGCATAATGAGAAGGTTTGGGATGGAATCGAAAAACCAACCCAGACATCACTTCAATGTACACAGCTGGCAGCATGCGCAGAAGTCTAAGCTTGTGCGATCTTCAGGCATGGCGCACATTCAGCAACCCCATACCCCATGGGTTTGTCCGGAAGCAGGTTCACTAAATGCATTGTTGGCGCAGGTATCTATGATGATGACAGGTATGCTATTGGCCTTTGTCTTCGGGATGATGGGGGAATTTTGTGAAAGCAATGACACTTTGGTTTATTGGTTGCCCACCCACAGGAGGCTGAAGTTGTTGGTTTATTGAAAGCTATTACTTGGTTACGTGAGTTAGGCACTCCTCACGCCACCATCGAGCTTGATTGCAAAGCGGTAGTAGATGGAATCCGGGGTTCGTTAAACTTTCAGACCGAATATGACTCTATCTTAAGCATTTGTCGTAGTCTATTATCTAGTCTAGAAAACTACTGTGTTAGTTTCGTCAGGAGGAAAGCCAACCTTATGGCTCATACTCTCGCTAGAAGGAATTATGCTAGCATCCATATTTTTGATTGTATTCCTCTATGTATTGCCACTTTGATTTTTAATGAGATTCCGTAAGTTTCTTTTTGTCAAAACAAAAAAATAAAAAAGAGCTTTTCTGTTCGGCTCGTGGACATTATTATAATTTATAACAGAGCTCCCATACCTCTGCTTTTTTTTGGTCAAAACACCTCTGCTTTTCCACGGGCAATCTTGCAGGCTCCAAGAATATTTGGGCTTTATATTGGGCCCATGGGTGATTAGGATTATACCACTAATTGAATACTACAAAAGTAATGATAATAAGATGATGATTATGTGGATGCAGCTCTGTACAGAGATGATGATGCCGATTGGTATAAGCAATAAGAGCATGTTCCCAGAATTTAAGTGGTCATTCAAAAATAGTATCTCTGATTGCTAACATTATTTGAACGTAACACCAAGACCTCATTGGATTACAACAGAGTTTGGAGGCCATGTAGGGTATTAATTATTGCCTATTTAAATTAAATTTGATATAATAATATTTTTAATTTCCTTGATTGATCTATAAACATATTTTTTGCAGGATATTAGGAGAATTTTGAAAAGGTCTGCTAGCAACATTATCTTCTTTAATGGTTTAAGAGACCCTGGAGTGGTGGAGGGTAAAACATATAATTCTCCTTTATATATATATATATATATATATATATATATATATATATATATATATATATATATATCCTTACATTATTGTTATTGTTAATTTCAGTTAATGCTAAAGAGTAAGTTTGGTTACAGGGTTTTGAAGAGTATATCAAAAGTTTAGTTGCTATAGTTGCTAAAGAAGGTTAGTTAATTTGTGTTTTATTTTTATTTTCCTATTTGAAATTACCTGGAAGTTGATTTCTCCATATTTATATATGTGGATAGGAGCTCAACAGGTGGACTTAAGGTTCTCAACTAAGGAAGATCCAACATGGCTTAAAGATGTAAGAGACTAAAACCAAAAAACCAAATTTTATAGGTACCAAAAGTACTTCGTCAAAAAAAAAGCAGTTGAAATTTTTTTGAGGGACAAAAAACAAAAAAACTCAAATTTTATAGGAACGCCAAACATATTTAACCCTTTATTTTAAAGGGGTGTTTAACACAATGTTGGGTGCGAGTGGGTCACACACACTCTATTTAAATGGATGAACTCGGCTAGTATCCAATTTTGATTCATGACAATGGAACAAATAGATGTTAGACTTTTCTTACTTGTAAGAAAATTATTATATATTAAGTTTCTTATTTGTGTTATGAATGTGAAAATGATATATTTTTTTTACTAAATCACGCTTTGAAATCTTGGCCCCCATTCTTGGCTCCTCCCCTGAGGGGTGAGGTGGGTTGGGTACGAGTAGTCACTACAAAAAAATGAGTATTAGCGACGGATATTAGAGAGGGAAGAGGACTCTGTCGCTAAAAATTTTTTTGAGAGGGAAGAGGACTCTGTCGCTAAAAAAACTGAGAAATAGCGACGGACGGAACCATTGCTAAAGGCTAGGTTTTTTTATTTTAAAAAAGCAGAATTTGTCGCTACAGGCCTTAAAATCAGTCGCTAAAAGTCAATGTCTGTTCTGACCAGATGGGACATCACAGAAATCCGTCGCTACAACCCTTCAAATTCGTCGCCAAAAGTCAGTGTACTATTCTGACTTGATGGGACCGAGGGATGGTGAGAGACAGTCACTAAATCCCAATTTTTTTGCTAAATCCCTTACAAACCGCCGCTAAATCTCTTTTTAAGGGTTTTACTCGAATCCCCCAACCCCATCACTTTCATTTCCATTTCACTAGGGGTGGCCTCTCATCATTGATCTCAAGAATAATTTATCAGCAATTGATTCCCCTGTTGTAGTCTTTGGGGGATCCTATGGAGGAAGTATGTATAATAATAATAATCTTCATAGAGCGCTCTTTTTCCTTCTGATGTTTTATCCCTGGGCGAGGTTTGCATCGTATGGTTTTATGAAGAAGACTCTTTAAAAAAAAATTAGTTTAATTCCATTGCCTAATTTAGATTAGTCTAAAACTAAATTTGATTTTGCAGTGTTGGCAGCCTGGTTTAAAATGAAGTATGCACATGTTGCCATTGGAGCTTTAGCATCATCTGCTCCAATCCTCAATTTTGAGAATATAGTTTCACCATATGCCTTCTTTAACATTGTCACAGACGACTTCAGGGTTTCTTCTTCTCTACCAAGCTATAAAATTTTTTATACACGAGAGAACTAATTTTATTTTTTTCCAAAAAATGAGAACACTATTTTTAATCACATGATAATTAAATATTATATGGATTAATAATTTGATGATGTTATTACAGAGTGAAAGTGAGCAGTGTTACAAAGTGATGAAAGGGTCGTGGAAGCTGATACAAGACATAACCTACAAAAACGGAGGAAAGGACCTTCTAAGGAAATCATTCAGATTATGCAAGTATGAGCTAGCATTGTTTAATTAATTAATAATTGATATAAAATGACTAATTAACTATTTCTATCTATGTTATTAATTATAATTAATATTTTGGTGCAGTAATGATATTGAAGCAGATGCTTTATTAGGTTGGTTAGAAGATGCGTCGGTTAATACGGCCATCACTGATTATCCTACACCCTCCAATTTCTTGACTCCTTTGCCAGCATATCCAGTGAAAAAGGTGCAAATCATATATAAATACTATTTTCAAAGGAATTACATATATATATATATATATATATATATATATATATATATATATATATATATATATATATATATATATATCTTTATCATAAGTAATATAAATCACTTAATAACTCCACCTAAGTCATTCACCCACCTAAGAAAAGCCACGTAGGTCTCTTCAAATATGTGGCTTTACACGCCAATAATCTGTGGAGCCCACAAATACACGCGTTGGATGTCAAGAATTTAATAAAATAAAATGAAGAAATGTCTCATATGGGAGTTGAACACTCGACCTTCGAGTGCCAAACAACAACAAGAACCACTGCACCATGCGCAACTTTTGATACAAATTTCACACGCATCATTAATTAACTCACTAAACGCATACAGATTTCACACACACTTATGATACAATTTTAAAACCAAATTTCATTAAAAAAATAAGCACACATTACGTTTTTAACAAAGAGTCTTAAATTGTGGATCTACAATTATTCCTATTGATTTGATTTCATTGTCTTCAGAATTAAAGAAATCAAGAGAATTCAAATATTGGGATACCTGATATACATAGTAAGCAGCTCAAATATTGCTCGCACGGATTTCGCAAATCGTTCGGCCAGGATCCACCTATATCAGCTCTATTTTAATCCCACGGTTCTGGTTCAATTACACTTCCGAATGCTTCCGCTATAATCGATTTTGCAAATAATCCAAATCTCTCTCTCTCTCTCTCTCTCTCTCTCTCAAGCCAGTCTCTCTTCCTTCTCTCATCATCTTTCTTTCTCAGCTTTCAAAAAAATTCAAAAACCATCTCTTTCATTCTCATTTCTCTCAACTCTTTCTTTAATTCTCTCATCTCTCACATAAATTAAAAAACCATCTTCTTTCAAAAACCATCAACTTCTTTACACACAAATCATCCGAAACTCAAACCAAAACCTAAACTTCTCATCGAGAAATCAAGGAAGCACTAAACGGAAGAAGAAGATCGGATCTCATGTGATCGATAAATCTAAACCGCTCTGAACAATAGGTAGTTTGCTTTCCAACTCTTCCTCTGAAAATGTTCTTCAATAGTTTTGCCATATAACTAATCTTCATCTAATTTTGGTTTTGTTTTGGTTTTACCCACATTTTGTTTGCTGAAATCCACCCAAACCCTAAACCCCCTCTTCTCTCTGACTTTGTCTTTCTACATTTTATTTCTGCTAAGTTTTTCTTATCATGGTTTTAGTTTTTCTTATCATGGTTTTTTAATATTGTTTGATTTTCAATCGTTGATATGGGGTGCAGTTTCAATTATTGATTTATTTTGTTTTAACTTTTCGATTTGGCGTATTTCATGTTTCAGGAGCTTCAACAATATTGGCTTCGAGATTTGGCAAGACAGGATTTGATTCAAGGTATTTTCATCATAATTTTTCAAGAATTTTATTTGATTGTTTCTCATTGCAATCTTCATTTTGTTACATTTACTGATTAGTATTTCGTAGTTTCAGTTTTGTTGATGTTATTGTTGTTGGTTGTGTTTTCTTTATTATTCATGACAGCTGAATTGAAAGGGGAACACTGAGATAAATTTGGTATTTTTTATATCTTTTTTTTTTTCATATATAGATATATGATTTGTCATCGGGAGGGGTATTTGGTTTTATTTATTTATAAGAATAATTTGAGTGAGGCGATTTCTTGATATATTATTAGAGCTGATTGAAGTTGAGACAATCTTAATACTTCTCAATCATGCAATAGAAGTTCCAATAGTAAAGAGTTCAGTGTTATTATAAGTAGTTTTGACTTTGTTCTTTCATCTGCTTCATTTTTAATTGCTTCACAAATTAGCGGAGGTGATATATACTATGTGTTGGTTCGTATTTAACAACAGTCTTTACATAATGGTTTTTGACAGTATTTTTCCTTTCCTTTTTAGTTCTTTTTCATGTGTCAGTTGGTTTGTTCCTGTGATTTTTTGTTGTTTATGTGAAATACTAATTAATTGTAAAGTTATTGATAATTACTTCTTTTTTCCCTGCAATAACATTTCTCATTAAACTTCTGTTTTAAGTACCTGCAACATATGGACCAAGAAGAGAGCAAGATGGGCACTGATAATGAAGAGAGCAAGATGGGCCTACTTATCAGATTTTCTTCTATATGTGCATGTGGTCGCAAATGTTTCATCGTCAATCTGGTAGTTCCTTTCAGCTGTTAATATTTGCTTTGGTGGTATAAATTTCTGTAGCTCTAGAGTTCTATTTTTTTATATTGCTTTATTGGTACTAATTTAGCTTTCTGTTGATAGGATGTGACTGGTGCTCTAAAGTTCTATTCTTTTATATTGCTTTGTTACATTCTTTGGTTTGGATATCATAACTGTGTTTAATGGTTGCCTGAAATCCTGTTTTGTGCAAATAATGTAAGTTGTTTTATTTGACTAAGGGATGATTTACATTTCTTTTCTCTTTAGCAGTGAAAATAATCGCTTAGCATAGTCAAACCAGAGATTTTTAAAAGGTGAATTTTTGCTTTTTTTCCTCTATTCACTTTGAAATTGAAGGATTTTTCTGCCTGTAAGTTATTGATCTCCAAATTATATACTTTATTGAATTGTGGTCACCTGCATATGCATAGTGACTATTTGAAGTAAATGAAGAAGAACTAAGTTATGGAACCATGTAAAGATTGAAGAATCCTTATCCATTTACCTTAATTGAGAAAATTAAGTTGTACGTTAACTTGGATTTTAATTCATGTTTTTTCTAAGTTGGTTTTTTTGTGGTTCACGTTTTGCAAAATATTAGGTTGTCACTTTGGATTTAGCTAATTTTATCTTGATCATTGCCTTCCAATTTGAAGACAAATTTGGTATGATCAAAATTTAAGTGGATCAATACATTTTGTTCTCAAACATGTTAAAAACATATTACTTCGGTGAAGTGCTTAAAGGTTGGTTTTCCACTTATCTCATTGAAGTAAGAGATTTTTCAAAGTGTGGAATGTGGATTAAGATTGCTGAAGTATTGCTATTTTAGTTATCTTGCGGATGATGATGAACTTTTGCTACAAAGTTCCACTATATAGTTGGATTCTAACGATAAGTATTATGAACCTATAGGACAATTTTGTTGGCATATCAACAACTACATATAACAAGTGTTTTTAAAATGTAGTTGAAGAGGTTTAAAATATATTAAGGTAGCTGAAGGTTTAATTATAGAGGTTATAATCACACCACTAAAGTTGGATTTTTCAAAGTGTTTTTAAAATGTAGTTGAAGAGGTTTATATATATATAAGAGAACTAATATATATTTTCTTCAATTGGTCATTATTATATATATATATATATATATATATATATATATATATATATATATATATATATATAATGAATGTATAATGACATTTGTGTACAAAGGGGAATTTTCATTTTGGTCATGGGTTGTTTCTCTCCCAGGCCAATACGAGTTTTCCCCATGAAACTCAAGTCGTGGAAGGAAACCATTTTAGGCTTTTAGCTTCCATTGGATAGTCAATGACTATTTTAGGCTTTTAGATAATAACCCAATGTCCTCATTTTTAATAGCTGTTTCTCCTAAATCGTTACTTCAATTTCTCCCGTCTATATAGAATTTATCGGAACATACTAAATACCCACAAGGGGTATTTTTGAGATTATGGAATATACATATTTTAATAAAAAATCAATGTATATAATTTACTAAAATAATTATATTTAAATATATATATATATGCAAAATATACGGGAAAAATATATTATATAACATAATGATTTTATAAAAGACGGTGTACAAAGAAATACAGATACATCATATCACATAATACACGAAAGCGTACAACTGCATTTTTTTAAGTCCCAAACAACAAATTCAAATGTTATGTTAAAAGAAAATGTATACCCGTGCTGGCACGGGTGATACTTACTAGTCATAAGTAATATAAATCACGAATAACTCCACCTAAGCGTCCACCTAAGAAAAGCCACGTAGATCTCTTCAAATATGTGGCTTTACACGTCAATAACTGTGGAGCCCACAAATACACGCTGGATGTCAGTAATTTAATAAAATAAAATGAAGAAATGTCTCATATGGGAGTTGAACACTCGACCTTTGAGTGCCAAACAACAACAAGAACCACTGCACCATGCGCAACTTTTGATACAAATTTCACACGCACCATTAATTAACTCACTAAATGCATACAGATTTCACACACACTTATGATACAATTTTAAAACCAAATTTCATTAAAAAAATAACTGTCATTACGTTTTTAATAGTAGCCTTAAAATGTGGATCTACAATTATTCCTATTGATTTCATTGTCTTCAGAATTAAAGAAATCAAGAGAATTCAAATATTGGGATACCTGAAATACATAGTAAGCAGCTCAAATATTGCTCGCACGGATTTCGCAAATCATTCGGCCAGGATCCACCTATATCGGCTCTATTTTAATCCCACGACTACATGTTCAAATTACACTTCAATGCTTCCGTTATAATCGATTTCGCAAATAATCCAAATCTCTCTCTCTCTCAAGCCAATCTCTTTCCTTCTCTCATCATATTTCTTTCTCACTTTTCAAAACCATCTCTTTCATTCTCATTTCCTCAACTCTTTCTTTAATTCTCTCATCTCTCACATAAATTCAAAAACCATCTTCTTTCAAAAACCATCAACTTCTTTACACACAAATCTGTCTAGAACTCAAACCAAAACCTAAACTTCTCATCGAGAAATCAAGGAAGCACTAAACGGAAGAAGAAGATCGGATCTGTGACTGACAACGAAACTGCTCTGAACAATAGGTAGTTTGCTTTCCAACTCTTCCTCTGAAAATGTTCTTCAATAGTTTTGTCATATAACTAATCTTCATCTAATTTTGGTTTTGTTTTGGTTTTACCCACATTTTTTTTGCTGAAATCCACCCAAACCCTAAACCCCCTCTTCTCTCTGACTTTGTCTTTCTACATTTTATTTCTGCTAAGTTTTTCTTATCATGGTTTTAGTTTTTCTTATCATGGTTTTTTAATATTGTTTGATTTTCAATCGTTGATATGGGGTGCAGTTTCAATTATTAATTTATTTTGTTTTAACTTTTCGATTTGGCGTATTTCATATTTCAGGAGCTTCAACAATATTGGCTTCGAGATTTGGCAAGACAGGATTTGATTCAAGGTATTTTCATCATAATTTTTCAAGAATTTTATTTGATTGTTTCTCATTACGATCTTCATTTTGTTACATTTACTGATTAGTATTTCGTAGTTTCAGTTTTGTTGATGTTATTGTTGTTGGTTGTGTTTTCTTTATTATTCATGACAATTTGAATTGAAAGGGAACACCGAGATAAATTTGGTATTTTTATATCTTTTTTTTTTTTCATATATAGATATATGATTTGTCATCGGGAGGGGTATTTGGTTTTATTTATTTATAAGAATAATTTGAGTGAGGCGATTTCTTGATATATTATTAGAGCTGATTGAAGTTGAGACAATCTTAATACTTCTCAATCATGCAATAGAAGTTCCAATAGTAAAGAGTTCGGTGTTATTATAAGTAGTTTTGACTTTGTTCTTTCATTTGCTTCATTTTTAATTGCTTCACAAATTAGCGGAGGTGATATATATACTATGTGTTGGTTCGTATTTAACAAATACTTTACATAATGGTTTTTGAGAGTATTTTTCCTTTCCTTTTTAGTTCTTTTTCATGTGTCGATGGTTTGTTCCTATGATTTTTGTTGTTCATGTGAAATACTAATTAATTGTAAAGTTATTGATAATTACTTCTTTTTCCCCGCAATAACATTTCTCATTAAACTTTTGTTTTAAGTACACGCAACATATGGACCAAGAAGAGAGCAAGATGGGCACTGATAATGAAGAGAGCGAGATGGGCCTACTTATCGATTTTCTTCTATATGTGCACGTGGTCGCAAATATTTCATCGTCAATCTGGTAGTTCCTTTCAAATTGTTAATATTTTCTTTGGTGGTATAAATTTACGTAGCTCTAGAGTTCTATTTTTTTATATTGCTTTATTGGTACTAATTTAGCTTTCTGTTGATAGGATGTGACCGGTGCTCTAAAGTTCTATTATTTTATATTGCTTTGTTACATTCTTTGGTTTGATATCATAAGCGTGTTTGAAGACAAAAGTTTATCTTGGTCATTGCCTTCCAATTTGAAGACAAATTTGGAATGATCAAAATTTAAGTGGATCAATACATTTTGTTCTCAAACATGTTAAAACATATTACTTCGGTGAAGTGCTTAAAGGTTGGTTTTTCCACTTATCTCATTGAAGTAAGAGATTTTTCAAAGTGTGGAATGTGGATTAAGATTGTCAAGTATTGCTATTTTAGTTATCTTGCGGATGATGAACTTTTGCTACAAAGTTCCACTATATAGTTGGATTCTAACGATAAGTATTATGAACCTATAGGGCAATTTTGTTGGCATATCAACAACTACATATAACAAGTGTTTTTAAAATGTAGTTGAAGATGTTTAAAATATATTAAGGTAGTCAAGGTTTAATTATAGAGGTTATAATCACACCACTAAAGTTGAATTTTTCAAAGTGTTTTTAAAATGTAGTTGAAGAGGTTTATATATATATATATATATATATATATATATATATATATATATATATATATATATATATATATATATATATATATATATATATTATACATTTGCATGGTATATGGAAAGAGCAATTGAAGTTGTAATGTGGGCAATTCAATCACTATCAAGTGGTGTGAATGACATTTAATTAATTAGCGTGTTTTGGCCAATAAATTTTGAATATATATATATATATATATATATATATATATATATATATATATATATATATATATATAACATAATGAATGTATAACAGACGGTGTACACAAAGGAATTTTCATTCGGTCATGGGTTGTTTCTCCCCTACCAATACGAGTTTTCCTCATGAAACTCAAGTCGTGGTAGAAAACCATTTTAGGCTTTTAGCTTCCATTGGATAGTCAATGACTATTTTAGGCTTTTAGATAATAACCCAATATCCTCATTTTTAATAGTTGTTTCTCCTAAATCGTTACTTCAATTTCTCCCGTCTATATAGAATTTATCGGAACATACAAAATACCCACAAGGGGTATTTTTGAGATTATGGAATATACATATTTTAATAAAAAATCAATGTATATAATTGACTAAAATAATTATATATATATATATATATATATATATATATATATATATATGCAAAATATACGGGAAAAATATATTATATAACATAATGATTTTATAAAAGACGGTGTACAAAGAAATACAGATACATCATATCACATAATACACGAAAGCGTACAACTGCATTTTTTTAAGTCCCAAACAACGAATTCAAATGTTATGTTAAAAGAAAATGTATACCCGTGCTGGCACGGGTGATACTTACTAGTTATATTTAAATGAGAGTTTTTCAAAAAAGCCACGTCACCTCGCTATAAAGCCACGCAGGCATCAATAAAAGCCACGTAATCATGTAAAAAAGCCACATAAGCAATTAAAGCTACATTTGAGTCACCTGATCACACAATATCGATGGCTCACATGCAATAAAATTGCGGCTGCTAATATTAGAAAAAAAAACGGAAGTCAATCATTCAATTTATTAATTATTAATATAAACTTGGCCAGAATTAAAGCAGGGAATCAAAGAATTAATGTGCCATTATCATATATTTATTCCTAATATATTTGAACCACACAAATCATATAGGACCGTTTTTAGAGTATTAAATGGTTACAGTTTTTATATTATTAAAGGACAACCATATAATTCTTACGGTTTTAAATATTAAATAGTGTATTTTAAAGGACAACCATAATTTCAGCATACGAATGAAATACAAATCATCATAATAATTATAAATTTTACTCCCTCCATTCCTAGATAATTACATTTCGGTTATACTATTGAAAGCTAATAATATCGGATGTAACATTCAAAGCGAATAATTTCGGGTAATTACTTTTCAAACAGGTGCCTTATTTTTCGCATGGCTTATGGAGGAAGCATTTCGGTTATGATGTGGTTGAGAGAATATATGATCTGATTTTTTATATTTGTCAATATTATTGATTATTGATAATTCAAATCTGAAAGTCAAAACAGACAAACTCCTCCCAATTATACCTGTGCTAATATAGTGGATCAAGACCATAAAAAATTACACACACGAATTTATATTTGTCTAATAATTTATATCCTCATTATGTTAACAGTTTAATTTTTGAATTTATATCTGTCTAAAAATTTCACAATTCTCCCACCTCAACTGCGAGTAATTTTCGTCGTCCAGTTTAATTTTGGACCATTTTCATCAAAGGAGAAATTTCTTTAAAAGAATACACCAAGGTCTTCTCTAAGTTCTTTTTGTTTTCCTGAAATTTTCTTGATGTTGTTTATTAGTGGTTGCGCTTATCACACTGAACTCTTTAAGTGTTTCTATTTTTACATTTTTGCAGACCTCAAGGAAGTTTGACATTGTTTCTTCAACTGATTTAATTCTCCATTTTTGACATTGTCTCTCTTTCTATTTTTTTTTTTGTTTACTGCCTCGATTCTTCCTTTCGGCTTTTCGGTGCTACATCGTGTTTCCTTTTAGAAGGTAATATTGTTCACATCTTCTTTTCTACTTTCGTTTGATTAATTATTTCTACTTTGTGGTTCTCCTGATGTTTTGTTCCATGGATTTTTTTTGTATCTTGCTTTCAATTTCTAACCTTGCTTAGGGTTTTTGTTTTTACAAACTTTTTACTGTAACATGTATTTTTTTGAATCATTTTCTATTCTTTTAATGGTTGTTATGATTATTTTGTTAACTATTGTTTATAGAAAATACTATTGTTTATTACGTCTTCGTTTCTTTTGTTTTCGGGTCAATTCTCATTTGCTGTTTCTTGATCCAATGGATATGATTTAGCTGTTTTTCCTTCGCTGTTTTTTCATTGTTGTTTTAATTCTTCGCTTTTTAATGGATTCGTGTATCTCTATTTTTAATTGCTGTTTTTCCATGTGACTTTGGTACAATATTGAAATAGAGGTACAATCAAGGAAGTTTCTATTTTTACATTTTTGCTGTTTTTCCATGTGACTTTGCTTATCACACTGAACTCTTTAAGTGTTACTATTTTTACATTTTTGCAGACCTCAAGGAAGTTTGACATTGTTTCTTAAACTGATTTAATTCTCCATTTTTGACATTGTCTCTCTTTCTAATTTTTTTTTTTGATTCGCCGATTCTTCCTTTCGGCTTTCTGCTACATCGTGTTTCCTTTTAGAAGGTAATATTGTTCTCCTATTCTTTTCCACCGCTGCTTTATTAATTATATTTCTACTTTGTGGTTCTCCTGATGTTTGTTTTGGGCTCTTTTTTTGTATCTTGCTTTCAATTTCTAACCTTGATTTTTGTGAATTGGCTTCATGTTGCAATTGGGTTTTTAAAATGTCTCTGTTCTTTGCTTATTGTTATTTAATTTACTCTTTTTGTTGAATAAGATAAGATTGGACAATGTACAGAGTTTCGAATTATTATACTTTATATTTTAATAACTCCATGTGTTTCTTTGAAAACATATATGTGTAGAATTTTTGTCTTTGTATCGTATGTGTTAGCAGTCCTTTAAACCTTTATTTTGTGTTATTATAAAAAAACTGAAAAGTATAAACATTGGGTTTCTGAAGCATTTTTCACCCGAAAGTATAAACATTTGGTAATTACTTATTATATTGGTTTTATAATAATTATATTAGTTGCTCATATCTCTACTTATGACAGCTTCACTTTGATGTATACGTAATTATTGATCTTATATATTGTTTAAAAAAAGTCATTTGTCTATCTCCCATCATTTTCAATCTTCTTATCTCAACTCCTTTCTCCCCATCAGATTCAATGATAAAATGAAAAAAATTTGAATTTCACACTTAATTGCTTAGTGCACATTGGTTAGTATTTCTCAAGCTTCTTCCTCCCGAGTCTTATATTTGCGTCTTCCTCCGTTCTTTTCTCACCTTTAAGCATAAAAATGAGCTTTTGTCATCTCATCTTTGAAGATATTATGGGGAAAACAGAAAAATAGGTTGAAGTAAATGTCAATTTTTCCTTTTGTCATTTTCTACAACTATTATTTTCCTTATGTTGTCTTAGTCTTGCTTAGGGTTTTTGTTTTTACAACTTTACGTAACATGTATTTTTTGAATCATTTTCTCTATTCTTTTAATGGTTGTTATGATTATTTTGTTAACTATTGTTTATAGAAAATACTATTGTTTATTACGTGTTTGTTTCTTTTGTTTTCGGGTCTATTCTCATTTGCTGTTTCTTGATCCAATGGATATGATTTAGCTGTTTTTTCATTGCTGTACATTAAAAATTACACAGTTTCAACTCCTCTCTCCCCAATGGATATGATTTACATGTGCTAATATAGTGGATCAAGACCATAAAAAATTACACACACGAATTTATATCTGTCTAATAATTTATATCCTCATTATATTACCGGTTTAATTTTTGAATTTATATCTGTCTAAAAATTTCACAATTCTCCCACCTCAATCATGAGTAATTTTCGTCGTCCAGTTTAATTTTGGACCATTTTCATCAAAGGAGAAATTTCTTTAAAAGAATACACCAAGGTCTTCTCTAAGTTCTTTTTGTTTTCCTGAAATTTTCTTGATGTTGTTTATTAGTGGTTGCGCTTATCATACTGAACTCTTTAAGTGTTTCTATTTTTACATTTTTGCAGACCTCAAGGAAGTTTGACATTGTTTCTTCAACTGATTTAATTCTCCATTTTTGACATTGTCTCTCTTTCTATTTTTTTTGTTTACAGTTCAGATTCTTCCTTTCGGCTTTTCGGTGCTACATTGTGTTTACTTTTAGAAGGTAATATTGTTCACATCTTCTTTTCTACTTTCGTTTTATTAATTATTTCTACTTTGTGGTTCTTCTGATGTTTTGTTCCATGGATTTTTTTTGTCTCTTGCTTTCAATTTCTAACCTTGATTTTTGTGAGTTGGCTTCATGTTGCAATTGGGTTTTTAAAATGTCTCTGTTCTTTGCTTATTGTTATTTAATTTACTCTATGTTGTCTTAGTCTTGCTTAGGGTTTTTGTTTTTACAGCTTTACAGAACATGTATTTTTTTGAATCATTTTCTCTATTCTTTTAATGGTTGTTATGATTATTTTGTTAACTATTGTTTATAGAAAATACTATTGTTTATTACGTGTTCGTTTCTTTTGTTTTCGGGTCTATTCTCATTTGTTGTTTCTTGATCCAATGGATATGATTTAGCTGTTTTTCCTTCGCTGTTTTTTCATTGCTGTTTTAATTGCTGTTTTTTAATGGATTCGGTGTATCTCTATTTTTTAATTGTTGTTTTTCCATGTGACTTTGGTACAATATTGAAATAGAGGTACAATCAAGGAAGTTTCTATTTTTAAGTGTTTCTATTTTTACATTTTGTTGTTTTTCCATGTCACTTTGCTTATCACACTGAACTCTTTAAGTGTTACTATTTTTACATTTTTGCAGACCTCAAGGAAGTTTGACATTGTTTCTTAAACTGATTTAATTCTCCATTTTTGACATTGTCTCTCTTTCTAATTTTTTTTGTTTTCAGTTCAGATTCTTCCTTTCGGCTTTTCGGTGCTACATCGTGTTTCCTTTTAGAAGGTAATATTGTTCTCCTATTCTTTTCCACTGTCGTTTTATTAATTATATTTCTACTTTGTGGTTCTCCTGATGTTTGTTTTGGGCTCTTTTTTTGTATCTTGCTTTCAATTTCTAACCTTGATTTTTGTGAATTGGCTTCATGTTGCAATTGGGTTTTTAAAATGTCTCTGTTCTTTGCTTATTGTTATTTAATTTACTCTTTTTGTTGAATAAGATAAGATTGGACAATGTACAGAGTTTCAAATTATTATACTTTATAAACCTAAACCAGTGTTCACACATGGTCAGTTATATGTTGCCCTTTCACGTGTTAAGGCAAGAAAATGACTAAAGTTGTTAATCATGGATGAGGATAAGAATTTGATGCATTGCACTAAGAATGTAGTGTATAGTGAAGTATTTGATAATGTTTAGTCAGTATACGTGTCTAAGAATTCAATAAACATCGTCCCAAAAACTTATATTATTATATTGGTCGTATTAATTATGGTTATATATTGCCGAACTAGCTGTAGTATTTACTTAACAACCGTACAATTTTCTAACCATGTAAATATCACCCGTTATAGTATGACCAAAAACATATCCATATATATATAGTCATCATTCAAGTGTTATCACGTTGCACTCATCATGCTTGAAAATATATCGGTTTTTTTTATTTTTTTGAGCTAATTCTTAGACCAACATTTTTCACAAAGTAGCTCACAAAGTTTGTACATTGTTCTTTAAAGTGTTGCTTTAATTGACAAATTGACCATTTACACTTTTTTATCAACATTGTTTAATGAGCAATAATGCAGTGGTTCTCATTGTAAATTTGAATCACACAAACTCAATCCAATATGTTTGTTTTAAATCTCAATCCAATATTTCTGGAACACATTAAACGTAACTAATTTTGAATTACATAAACTCAATCTCAATTCAATATTTCGGTCCAACCTTCGATTAACATAAATAAATGACATATTATTTACATGAATTATTTATATCATCTTCGCTGTGGAAATACAATAGTCTACTATATAACCTATTTCCCAAGATTTCACACAATGTGGATTTTTGATCCTCGCTCGTGTTTTTGTCCAATATTGGACCTCCTAATTTTCTAATGACTTAGATATAAGTAAACTATATTTCGTTTTATTTCAATATTGTCTCATTTATATTTGTTGACAAAGTATAAAATTTGACCTTTGGACAACACAGATTGTCATTTGTATGTTCTAAGTTGTCTATAATAATTCTGAATGTATATACAATTAACGACTTTTTAAACCACACGAATTTCATTACCCTGTTATATTCTAAAGTTAGAGTAAAGACGCCATTTTTTCGAAAAACGCGTGTGCATCACATGAAACGACTAAAGACGGCAACAAAAAATTTGTTAACGACACAACTAACCACTCAATGACGTTATGTTCACATAAAATGTATTCTCGTGCTGACACGGGTGTACATACTAGTATATATATATAAATTTTCATCTAAAATATTGTTTTTATATAAATAATATTATAATTTAGTTAAAATGAAGTAATTTTCTTATGAATACCTTAAACTATGTTTAAGACATAAACAGCTATATATGGTTCATACTTCCATAAAATTAGTTTAATTAAACTAATTTTGGTGAAATGGTTTTTGAAAGAAAAATTGACTTGACTTTGAATTTTGAGAATCTAGATGTGTGAGGCAATAGACAATCCAGTTACAGGAAATAATATGCTAGGCAAGTTGTATGGAGCTGCAAATATATACTACAACTATAGTGGTACGGCTACATGTTTTAAGTTGGATGATTATTCAGATCCTCACGATGACCTTGGAGGCTGGGGGTGGCAGGTAATTATCCCTATTTTAAATAAAAATGCACAAATTATTCTTCTCTGTTAGGAAAAATCCCAAGTCCCATATTGACTATTGATAAAGTCTCTAGAGGGTTTATAATGAAGAGACAACCCTCACCTTATAAGCCGGTTTTGTGGAATTGAGTTAGGCCTAAATCACATTCTAAGATTCTCAATTTTGATTAATTGTTTTTTATTTTTTGGTAAATCAATACATGGCAAATACTGTATTAAAGAATACTTAATCTCCAAGATGAGCATATGAGGATCGAGGGAAAAAGATGAGGATCTATGAGGGGTGTACTGTAGGCACAGACAATGTCAAAATTCCAATACATGCATGGAGTGGTACATGTTTTCGAAAAAAATACTCGAAAGCATAGACTTATAGTGGGGGTTAGAGGTATCTGACTATAGTATAGATTAAATAATAAATCAGTTATTCAATAAACATAAAACTATAAAAAAAAAAATTACAGTAAGAACTCGAGGGAGTAAGATGCAAAACAAAACATCACGGAAAAATACCAAAAAGCAAAAAAATAAATAAGAGCTTTTCTATTCGGCTCAAATGGACATAACAGAGCTTCCCACACCTCTGCTTCAATTCCATGGGCAATCTTGTCGACTCCAAGAATATTTGGGCTTTATATTGGGCCTTAAATCGTCCACAAGTAAACCATGTGAAAAAATTGTCTAGCTTATCTGCTTGATCGAGAAAAAAATGTAACTCGCTTCTCAACTATTCCATTGAGTAGGGTTTAGCAAGAACACGATAGTAGTCAAGAGTATGGAGAAAGTATTGACAGAATGAAATTCAGATCCTTCTCATTGGCCTCTAGGGCTTATATTTATATTACAGGACGTAATTAATGCTCATAAGTATTATACATAAATGCAGCGAGATCTTAGGCGAGATTCTCGGGCTTTCCTAATATATCTTGCTGGATTCTCGCTCACACTACAAGAAAAACTTGTTTTAGCCACCAGCATTTGCCACGGAGCTTATTCCGTCAGTAATTTGCCACGGATTTGCGACGGAATGCGTTAAAAATAAGAGCGCGAAATTTCCCGCTGGTGTTTGCCACGGGTTTGCCACGGACTTGTGAAAGGACAGAAATTTGCCACGGAGACGCCGTGGCAAGTCCGTGGCAAACCACTACAAACACACTTTTATTTCTCTCCCACTCTCGAGACCTTTACTCCCACTCTCTCATTTCATTCTCCCTCTCTTACTCTCTCCGTCTCGCGCGAGACCTTTCATCGCACGACCCACCCCACCCCACGACGGCACAACCCACCATCCCACCACCACAACCACCGTTCCTCCTTCAATTCGCTTCTCCTTCTCTTCCACTACAACACCCTCTTTCAGTCTCCCTCTCTCACTCTCAAAGAAACTAAAACCCTAACCTCTTTCAGTCTCCCTCTCCATAGATCGCGGCTTCTACTCCGAACTAATGTCATTTGAAGTTCGTTTCTCCCTCGATTTCACCTTTTCAGCTTCGTTTCTCCATCAATTTCACTTTTTCAGGTTCGTTTCTACTCCTAATCATTTGAAGTTCGTTTCTCCTTCGATCTCACCTTTTCAATGATGAGCTTTGGTTCATTTATGTTATTCGATTAGATTCATGTCTATGAAAAATAGGGATTTGTTTCAGTTTTAGGTTTGAATATGATTTTGTTGAATAGTGCTTTTCTGTTGTTGGATTCGTGATGTTTTATTCAAAGATTTCTCTGAACAACCAGTCTTTTCTTGTTAGAGTATTATATATTACTATTATAGCTTATGATGTGTTTACTCAATGAGATTGATTAAAACTAGATATTTGCACTGTGGTTTGGAAACAATCTGTTACCTATTATTTCCTTATATGTATCCTGTTAATGCCTGAATTCTGTAAAAGAGTTGTTGTGCAAACGATTGGCATGTCTTTGGAAACTTAGAAGCCTCTATTATAATTTTGTTTCATTTTTCAGGTGTTTTGATGCAAACTTGGTTGAGATCCTGCTCAAATTGAGTGTCCAAAAGGAACTTCACAAGATTCGACTCATTGAAGGTCTTGAACTTTTTAGATTCCTTCCGAAAGCGCCGTTGACAATATTTTCTTGTTCACAATTTTTAATTTTCATTTCATTCTGTGAAGTTTGTGAAATAAGCGGCAAATCATCAATTATGTCACTCAATGAATATTCGGATGCATTGTACAATTTTATATTATCCTGTGTTGACCACGTTATTGGGAAACTTTCCGAGGTAAATACCCAAATTTGTGAAAATGCCTACTTGCATGCATATGATGGAGTCCTGTCAAGGAATGATCACATTTCTTACATCGAAGTAATGATAGGAACTTGTTCTTGTTGATATATTGTCTAACTGATATATGGTTTTGTCGAGTTTGGAGATGATAATGAGAGAACCCGCTATAACTAAAATGAATGGTGTTTATCGTTCTAGCAGCCCATGCGTATTGGTCTGCCGCAACTCCAAGGAAATCATCCGCCATCAAGGTATGCTCAATCAAACTACTTTTGATTTCAAATTTGAAAGGGATTTTGTCATGTCTTTCAAGATGAATACAATCTTTGAAATGACAATAATCTTGGCTTTTTCATAGAAATATCTTTTATCAATGCAATTCAACATCGAATCTGCTTGCTAGCTTCTAGCAAAGTAGCGATAAGATAGTTGAAAAACCATCAAATTTATTAATTGTCGCTAATTATATAATGCACTCTCAAATCTCAACTTACTCCCATTGGTGTTTGGCATGATGTTCTCTCTGTACTAGTTTACGCAACAAGTTATCTCATGGAAATTCTTGATTTCATTTAGTCGTTAAATTCCCTTTGTCTAGTGTTTAGATCCATTCAATTTGTTTTTTGTATTGCATGTCTCAATTATTTTCTGTTGTGGTGCTACTGAAAGAGTTTTAAACATTTGTTCCAAATTGTGTATTGATTACGTCCAAGGTTACGAAATTGAGACTTGAATTCTCAATTGGAGTTCATATTTTCGACTTGTGAATCAAATATATTATGAATCCTAAGATACATGATCAAAATTTGTCTGCTTTCCTTGTTTAGGAGGCGGTCAAATGGCACATCCACCAATCAAGCGGATTCTACAAACACAATAGTGAGTTTTTCTCGCTATTATTTATATTAGGTTCTCGCATTTTAGCATTTTATGATCATTTTATTACTACTCTTCAATAGCTAATCCACAATTCATTATAGATATTTGTTGGAGGACTCGACCCCAATGTTACTGTATGAAGAGCAATTCTCCCAAGATGGTGAGGTAGTCTCTCGTTAAGATACCACTTGGAAAGGGGTGTGGTTTTGTCCAATTTGCAAACAGTAAAAGTACACGATTCTTGGTTCTCAAATTTCTGCGATGCTTCAGATTCAAATTTTATTCATCGAAATCAGTGCATGTTGTATCTCATTAGAAAGAACTATACCTTGTTTTCACTTCATACCCATTTTCATTTCATAAAAGTTGAACATTGCTAATATTTATAATTGTATCCGCGCTTTTCTTTCCATGTTTTCTGTCTTAAGCGTTAAGTATTGGTTGTTACTATGAAAAATTGAAAATAATATTCCCACCAAACAGAATCTCATTTTTGTTATCCAAAGAACATGATGTTTGAACTTTGATAGCAACCTTATCTCGGTATTTATTTGCAAGGAATCCAACTAAAGCATGGTATTCTCTTGGGTCATTTTCTCTTACATGTGCAATCGTAAGCACACATATGCAGGGATCTTCCGTGTGCAATCGTAAGCACACATATGCAGGATCATTAATATGGCATGGTATCCTAGTTTTTTACTAAATTTGCTTAGGTTTGGAACATATAACATTTATTCTGCTTTTATAAGATACAATTTCGCCATCGCTTTGTTGTGCAAATGTTTTATTTTCTTGTTTCGCTAAAAGACACTTTAAGTTGCTTGTTTTGTGTTACATTTGTTTTGCAAGGGTTCACTAATTTTTTTCTATTTATTTTGCAAAGTGTTTGGGTTGTTTAACGTGCTCGCCAAGTGGTGAGTACTGATTTTGGGTTCAATATGTTTTTTGTTCTTGAAAATATAACATTTTTTGTCATTTTAGTTCCTATTTAAATTTTATTTTTTATAGTCCTTATATTTAACAAGAACCATGTGTTTTAATCCCCATCGTGATAAAAGAACTCGTTTGTTGTATTTCTTTTAAGGACTAAAAATAAACAAAATTTAAATAGATGAATCCCTTTTATGATAGTTGGATATATTATGTTTTAGGTATGCATTCTTTTTGTTGGTAGTGTTCCAGCTCCTCATGCAAAATGTCTCACTACTTGGACACCTCTCGTGGTATTTTATCCGGGTTTGCATGTCGCTTTTCTCTCTTTTGCCTCCCTTGTTTAATTTTCTATTTTTCCAACACTTTGAGATATTCACCTAAAGTATTATACTGTGATACTTGTGGTTTCAGATACATATGGTTTTTGTTTAATTTCCTCATACCAGGGACATCCTTTTATTCTTCAATTGAAGCCTCCTCCTTGCTTGTAAGTCTTTTTCTGGAATTGCCTTTGGCAAGGCACCAAGATGACAAAAATTGCAATTGCTAGTGACATCCTCGCATGATATTAGGGTTTTTTGAACCACTTTCGAAAATCATATTCAGCTTTTTTAAAATTAAAAATTGAAAAAATGTGTTTGGTTAATTTGTTTTGTAAAACTGCTTTCTTATTTTCTTGTTTTTAAAACTAAAAATTGAAATCATGCTAATAGTTGTTTTCAAAAACAGTTTTCCAAAACATTTTTAAAAATAAAAACCAAAAACATTCAAACAAGCCCTAAGTTTAATGTCTAAGGCACCAGAGAGAACATATATTTTTACTAGAAAAATAGCAATAAACCAACATTGCAAATATGGAACTCTTAGAAATTGAAGGTCTGTAACCTCCTGCTTGCATCCTTGTTTCACTCACAAATGACTAGCCATCTCTCTCTCAACAAATCAACACCTCTTCTTATTTATAGGCAACTTTTTATTCTCTAGTTATCCCAACCCCACTAACCGATGACTAACCAATTAACTAAAGAAGGTTACCTATTAATACCTTTCAGAACTCTTAAATACATATTAGTTGCGCATTTCCAATTGTCTTTGCTTATGTCTTCCCTGCTTCTATGCAAATTCACAAATAATTGGAAGTTTTATGGTTGTGTTTGTGTACTTATTACATAAAATAATTGGACCCAGATTATCTGTTTCCACCTGCCTTGTTCTGAACACTCTATTTCAAAAACAAATTTGAAATGTTTGATGAATTTTTTGAGAACAACCTTTGCTTGCTTAGTTAACTATTGCGTAAAATTGTCGCAGATGACTAAATTATCGTATTGAATTCACAAAATGAATTATTGTATTGAACATGTTATGATTGACTAGAATATTAAAAATCATTTATATTATATCTTGGTAACTACATTGATTTTAAAATGAAAGAGAAAATGGAAAAAGCATCACATTAACATCGATTTTTTGAAAATAAATGTGTATATATCAGTATCATCATATGTGGTCCATTATTGTTGGTATGTTTGCCCTCTTGACTTTCAGTCATCATGTGTGAGACGCCCTAAATTCATTGTTTGCATCAAGGGAAATTCTTCTGGCTATATCCCTACACATACAAGCCAAAACTCAACCACTGGGTAAGTCTTGTGATTTTCTCATTAAACCTTCCCGATGGCACTAGATACCTACCATTCCGCATTTTAAATATATGCTTTCTTGGGACAGAGGAATACTTTCGGAAATATTTGGGGAATCTATCTTCATTGATGCCTCAAAGGGAAGTGTCTTCTCGGTATGTGACTATTCCTCTTCTCTTATGAGCGCTTTTTTGGTTGTCTCTCAAATAATCCTGTACATGCTTTTTGGCATTGCTCATTCTGAGAATGATGCAATGAAATTGTTGTGCAATACACATTCATGAGAAGTATACGTTGACCTCTTATATATGTATGATTTGTCCACAAGTCACTCTTCATTGAGTTAATTTTGTAAAAGATCACATTACTTTGACCTTGATTGTCAAAAGTGCTATGTGAAAACAAATGCAATGAGTAATTATTCTTGTGCATATTACCTGTTCATTATAGGTATAAGTGAAAAGAGAACTTTTTTATGTGATATTTTTCTTTCCGTCTGGCTTTATTGTGCTTACCTCTGCCATTCCTTTGGCAAGGTATTTGTATTTCCTTTTTTAATGTGTTGATTGTTCTTCCTAAGGAGATTTTATAGAAACTTAAGCAAATGGTTAGTTTTAGGATTTCTAAACACAGGCATTCTTTTTATTTATTATGTGAGCTAATCTTGTCTCCAACTCAACATATTTATTATGTTTTGATTTATCGAATTTTCTGAGTTGTTATAAGTCTCATTGTAAGGTTTCATGCTATTAGTAATCTGTATATCTTCCACTTTCAACTTGAACTTTATAACTTGTCACCTAACACTCTTAGGAAGAGTTGGTTCACTTAAGTGGAGAGTTGGAGGAGTTGCTTCTTTTATTGGAGGAATTGACCGATCTAGACTATTGGGTTGATGGTTGCTTGTGGTTATCATGTTTTATGCTCACAACAATCGCTTAAGGTTTGGTTTATCTTCTCCTATACCGAATCATAGTATTGAATTTGAAATTGTATTATGCAATTTGTTCATGTTCTGTTACATTGTATTTGGGTCGATTCTGCTGCACGTGTTGACTGCTCAAGAAACTCAAGCACACGTTTGAAAGTGATGAAACAAAGAAGTGGAAGTTCTATTTGATGCGCTTAAGTTCTAGTACCCTCCCAACTTAGACTATGTCTCCCCTCTCCATCATGATATTTATTTTTCTCACAGCAATTTTGTTCATGTATGTTTAGGTGTTTTGTTTAATTGCGACAACCGATTCCACGCGTTTACAGTTTGGCCTAGACTTGCTTTGGGCGATTAAGGACGAGCTAGGCGGTGTTCCTTCAAGGCAGTGTCTTGATTTTCTTCTAAGTGCTTGTGCGAATGTGGGAGATTTGAATAATGCCCTTTCAATAGTTATTTCCTTTCCTCATAGTTATGGTTATTTATTTGGTTATTTTGCATGGTTGTAGGATGTATCGTGCACTTTTGACGCAACAATGTAGAATAGTTGAGAGTTAATTCATTATTATAAGTTTATAACAATGTCAAATTATTTACTAGTATTTTGCAATTATTGTTTACTATCTACTGTTGATACCAAATTGGATATGAAAATTGTACTTATTTACTAAAGTTTAAAATCTTGATATCGTTTATACCATTTAATTGTATGAGTTAACACTTGATAACTGCATTTTTACCTAAAGATAACCCAATTTGTGAAGAAGTTGGAGTAGTAGGAAACTACTGCTCCATTTTTTTTTAAAAATTTGCGACGGATTTGCCACGGATTTGCGATGAAATTTGCCACGGATTTGCGATTTAAAATTTGCCACGGCTTTGCGACGGAAAAATTTGCCACAGTTTGCGACGGAAAAAAAATTTGCCACGCGATTTGCGACGGAAAAATTTGCCACGGAAATTCCGTGGCAAACGATTTGGCGACGGCGTTTTTGCCACCAATTTTTGTCCGTGGCAAATGTTGTTTGCCACTGGAAATTTAGCATTTGCCACTGAAATGTCCGTGGCAAATCGATGATTTTCTTGTAGTGTCATGGCCGAGCCCGAGGGAGGCGTCGGCTCTTGAGGCGAGATGTGGTCTTCATGCGCTAGTATTCGCTTTCTAGGCCCACTCAGTCGGTTAGGAAGTGAGTGCATCCGAGCCTTCCCCGGTGGTCGGTGGGAACAATAACCTTACTTGTGGATTACATATTTAACTTTTTATAAATATGTATTAGTTTATAAAGAATATTTCGTAAGTAAAAACCATAAATATGATTTAGTTAATATGTTTCATTGGATAAAAATAATTTAAACTGGACTTTATAGGATTATACCACTAATTGCAATTATATACTACTACTTGAATACAAAAGTAATTATAATAAGATTATTATGTGCATGCAGGCCTGTACAGAGATGATAATGCCCATGGGTATAAGCAATAAGAGCATGTTCCCAGAATTTAAGCCATCATTAAAAGATAGAATTTCTGACTGTCAACATTATTTGAATGTAACGCCAAGACCTTATTGGATTACAACAGAGTTTGGTGGCCATGTACGTTATTGCCTATTTTAAAATTAAATTTGATATAATAACATTTTTAATTTCCTTGATTGATTTATAAACATATTTTTTGTAGGATATTAAGAGAATTTTGAAAAGGTCTACTAGCAACATTATCTTCTTTAATGGTTTAAGAGATCCTTGGAGTGGTGGAGGGTAAAACATATAATTAATTTCTATTTTATATATCCCTACATTATTGTTATTGTTAATGTAATTTCTTTTTTTTTTTTATGTCAAACTTCAATTGCATTAATGAGAAAAAGAGTCATTACAACATAAAGGAATGTTACACGTGGAAATTAAACTAGCTAGGTGATCAACACGATCCCATTTGAAATTACCGAGAGACTTAGATAAGCCAAAGAAGATAGTGTGCATCAAAGATTAACACTCTACTAATATGGAGAATATCACTCCATTTGAAAGATTAAAGAGATCTTTGCAGTCCAAGATGATAGGGGATATAGTTAATGTAATTTCAGTTATAATGCTAAAGAGTAAGTTTGGTTACAGGGTTTTGAAGAGTATATCAAAAAGTTTAGTTGCTATAGTTGCTAAAGAAGGTTAGCTAATTTGAATTTTATTTTATCTCTTATTTTGACTTTCATGTTTCTCTCTAATTTATTTATTTCTGTATATAGGAGCTCATCATGTGGACTTAAGGTACGCAACTAAGGAGGATCCAAAGTGGCTTAAAGATGTAAGGAAACAAGAAGTGAAGATTATAGCAAGTTGGATCTCACAATATTATCAAGACCTACAATTCAATGATTAAGGAATTGTTACTTAATTATTGGTTGGCTAATATTTAGAGACACTAGTTGTGATCAAATAGAACAATTATAAATGAATGTCCATATCTATCTATCTTCTAACGGTCTACTAAAATCATGGGCTTGCTCTATTGATTCCAAAATATCGTTTAGGAAATGGATGGGCTAAAAGTGTAAAATATACAAATTTTATAGACAAAAATGACAATTAAAATCTTATATTCTTAATTGCCACATCATTTTTTTGACAATTCAACATCATTAATTATTATATTTATTATATTTAAATAAAATTGGCTTACGTGCACTTTTGGTCCCCTTATTTTATCAATCCATAATTTTGGTCCCCTTATTTTATTTTATGCAATTTTGATGCCCCAAACTTATCAAATTCGTCATTTTGATCCCCCTATTTTATTTGTTGCAATTTTGATCCCCAAATCTTATCAAAGCCGCAATTTTAGTCCCCCGATTAAATATCTATCCAATTTTTTACGGTAACGCCGATGTGTCAATAAGGTGGTGATGGCTGGTGCGTGTTTTGTTACAAGACTCAATGATTACCTAGCACAGAACGCGTCTGCCGTCTGCCACGTAAGCATTCAAGTTAAAAATTGGATTTCAATTTAACAAGGAGACTAAAATTGCGGATTTGATAAAATATTGCGGGGACCGAAATTTTGAATTTTGTAAAATTGGGAGATCAAAATTGTGAAAAGTAAAATAAGAAGACCAAAATTGCGGATTTGATAAAATAGGGGAAACAAAACTGCAATTAAGCAAATAAAATTTTGCATATGAATCTATCTAGTCAATTAAAGACCAACCATCTGCAAAGCTTAGCGTAATTGGTTGTGAGGTGAGATATTTTTTGTGGTTATCTATATATATTCGAACTCGAAATATCTACTTTCCGTATGTTAGTTCACAGGTGGTACATATCGTTTCGTCTCAGAAAAATATATATTAAAGACCTATCGAGTCCTTTCACTATCACCGACATAACTACTTTTCACTTTCTATCAACCTCATAAGCTCCTGCATCTCCGTTCTGGGACCTTTCAAAGAAGACCGATACATGTTGCGACTCCTATACAGCTGGGTCATAGATGTGACATTACCATCAAATTTCTTCTTCAAAGCATTCATATTGTCTCTTGCTGAAGCCTTCAATGCAGTGTGCTCGTGCACCACAGCCCTTTCCTCCTTCGTTAATCGACCAAAGAATGAGGTGCCGATTAATGTTGCAAGCATCTCATGTGAGTGGCATCCACATATAATCCTCACGCCCCAACCACCATCACGAATAGTATACGTAGTCCTCAACCTAAACGGACAGTTAGCTCGATAAGAATGTTTTTTCCTTTTCAAATTGCTGAATTCTCCATGCCTCGAACAACAAAAATAAATTTTATCTTTCGTTCCCCTTTTTCCTCCAAATTTGCACGGCTACACGCATGATGATCACAAATCCAGTGGCCCTCGCAATCTATCTAGCCCAAGCGATAACATCCTCACCTGTTTCAAATATCTACAATTAAAAGTAACCGTTAGAGGCAAAAACATCTCAGATATATAAAGAATAAATCTAAACCGTTAAAGTTACCCGTGTGGTAGTGAAGGCTGCCAAGACATCAACCGATAACTGCTCGTCCGAATCCATAAATCACTAATTAAAATACAAAAACCCATCATCGGTGAAGCCACCGGGTGACAAATAAATCGTCAAAACAATTATGTTTAAAAACATAATTCCGTTGTCATTTTTCCTCAAAATGGAATTATACTTAATTGCTACAACTTTAATATTTCAAGCGAAATTATCATGTAAAAGGATACTTCTGAATCATGGAATTAACATATAATTCCGATTTGAATAAAATAACAAACGGAATTAATATAATTCCGACAACATTTATCGCGTGACTACGGAATTATGTTAATTCCATCAAAATCATAAAAATCCAAAAAAAGTACTAAACGGAATTACCTTTTTGGATGGTAATTTCGACGAGTGGATTTATGGCGTTGACTTCGGTCATTGAAATGAGGAGAGTGAAAAAAATAATTTGTGAAATATGAAAAGGGAGGGGTATTTTGAGGTTAGGAAATATGTGGGGTATAAAGGGCGAGGGTGGGGGTCTAAAAAAAACCTTAAATAATAGTTTGGATCATAAGAATGGGCCTAATTAGCATTTTTTAGCCCACTTGGACTATTTCTACTAGCAGCAGAGGAAAAATGTAAGGCTTTTATTTTTTGGGTTTTTTTTTGTACACCCACCTCATCATCCCCTCATACCCCCACCCACTCTGTGAATAGATCAAAATACCCCTGCCTTTTTACAAAATCACAATTTCTTCACACTTTTGGTCATACCTACGATTGACCACCTTCACTCGCATATACATATCTGAAATGTATATACGAGTGAGCCAATTTCACACCACTCGCATATACATCTTCATCAACCTATATACGATCCACATTATTTTACCCATCGTATATACCTAGTGTATATACGATTACACCTCATATCAGCCACTCGCATTTACGTCCAGCACAACATATATACGACGCTTTGACAAGTAAGCATCGTATATACCCCACTTCTCATGTATATATGATGCGCATTTTTATTATTTTTTTTTCTGATTGTTTTTTTATTTGCTTGCAGTGTCCGGTAGGCATCGTAGAGGGAGATGGGAGGTATCTCCTTTCGGAGAGAGATGGGAGTCATCTACTGCTCCGGGTACGAGGATGCGTGATGGCGAGATCACGCGTGGCAGTCGGAAGTATCGGACACTCCATAGGATGGTGGGGATGGCACATCCGGATGACATTGCACAGGCACTTAGACGACGAGGACGAGGACGAGGGCCACGACGTTAGGGATTTTGTATTTGTGCTTTGATGTATTTGTACTCATATTCATTTATTCGACAAAACAAAGTTACACAAGCAATAAAACATAAACAACTACAAATCAAAATAGAATAGACAGATTAAAAAAATACAAATAGAAACTACTGAGTTGGTGGAGTTAATCGACGAAGGATCTCAGTGACGGTCCTTCTGGTTTCGACGTACAGATGAATGTAACTCTTCCATTTAAACGTAATATGAATGGACATCATGTCTCAGACGTCATCCTCGCTGTTGACATCCATGGTAGACCAGTAAATACCTCCATCAGTCGTTTCCGGTTTCCGATAAACAATACGAATTATCTCATGCTCGTCGTTCTCTGGTTGAACAATCCACAATAGTTTTTGCTTAAGAGCGAAGAAATGATATGCGATGTTTCAACCTACACGATAAAACATCTCTCCCATTGAAACCTATACCATCATCTTGCAAGATGATGCGCTGATAATCAGCGAACCTCATATTAGAATGAACGAGAGTGAGGGAAGAAGGCTCGTAGTATGACATTAGCGAAGCCTGCATCATCTTCACTTGTGTTGTGTGATAGAAGGTAGTTGAATTTTTGGTGTGAAAATAGTGATGGTGGGAGTGGGTATTTATAGTTGAGGTCAAAGATTATCAACCGTTGATTTTGTCGTGCAATCCACACCGTTGATCAACTTTGAAAGTGAAATCATGACCGTTAAATTTTTTTTACAACTAAAAAAATAAAAATAAAACGCATCGTATATATGTCATTTGGGACATATATACGATGCTAATTTTTACCACATCGTACATATGCCCCTAAGTGGTATATGTGATTGGCCGTGTAATATGCAATCATATATACTTCTTAAGGGCATATATACGATGTGGTAAAAATGAGCATCATATATATGTACCAAATGACATATATACGATGAGCCTTTTTAAAAAAAAAAAACATTACAAAGGGCATTTTGGGGTTTTCAATTTTGGTGGGGGTATATGGGGATTGGGTGGGGGTACCAAAAAAACAACCCTTATTTTTTTATACTTCCACCATTAGACACCATACCCCCCACAAAAATTATTTATCTCCATTTCACCCCTTAAAAGAATGTAAAATAGATTTATCTATTATCTATTTTTAGGATAAATCTGTTTTGCAAAAAAAAAAATGAAAACAAGTTTATCTATAAATTCGTTTTCGAAATCAGATTTAGCTATATATTTGTTTTCAACTTTTTTGCAAAAAGGATTTATCCTAAAAACAGATAAATTCGTTTTACTTTTTTTTTTTTAAAACCGGATTTATCTATTAATTAAATAGATAAATCTGTTTTTAAAAATAAAGTAGATACCAGAGGTTGCACAGAGATAAGATGAGAAGACCAGAGGTCGATTAGGGTTTGAAAGAGTTCAAATCGCTACCAGAGGTTCAAATCGTTCCAAAAATGAATGTTTTGGTGAGTGGAGATGGTTAGGGTTTTGGTGAGTTGCGATGGTGAGTGGTGACGGTTATGGTGAGTGGCGATGGTGAGGGTGAGAGAGAGTGGCAATGGTGTGAGGGTTTTGCTGAGGGAACCGAAGAGAAAACGAAAGTGATTCTTGCTTATATTTTTTTTACCAAACGTTTCTTGCTTTATTAAAAAATAATAATGGAAACGAAAATGAGTGTTATTGGGAGGAGAGCGAAATAAAAGCGGGATCGAGTATTTTTGGTTAGCGACGGATCGTGGATTCCTCGCTATCGCTGAGAGACACATTTTCCCAAAATCCGCCTCAAAACATCTTTTCAATATTTTGTGACAAATTTAGCTACGAAAGTTTTAGAGAGGATATTTTTCGTCATGCACCTTCACACAATGTAAAGTGAAGTAATGGGTCACAAATTCCTATTTTTCCTAGCTAAATCCCTCACTATTAGTGAGGATATTTATTCATCTCAAAATTCCTCTCTAAAAACAAGTTTTTAGTAGTGAACGTCTTGAGCCATAACGCATGCGGGCTTATAAACTACACCCCAAAGATTGAGTGTGTAATGTTATGCGAGATAGAGTTCAAGACTACGAGTCACTCTTGTTGAATCGGAAGCATCAACACTATGTATTGGTTCAAGTTTACGAACACCAATATTTATGCTCAATCTTATATAAAGAAGATTTACTTCTCGATGAAATTTTTAAAGAAAAAACAAGTGGGGTTGTTAGTTTTATTTTAAACTAATTTTGTGTTTTATTTAAAAATTAATAAAACAGTTTATTATTTTAATTTAAAAACATGAACGTAAGTTCATGTACTTCAAAAAGGTGTCAATAATATGTATAAGACTTTTGAAACCATATTTTGTTTTTTTGAGCCGTTAAAAGCGTTATACATACTTACATATGTTTTGGAACAACAAATAAATTATATATTATTGATAATGAAAAGCTTTCAGTATGTTGTTAGGCTTAGTTTACGTTACAATTGTTTTAATGGTATTCAACTTTGCATTGAATTTTTCAATTATCAGCTATTGAAGTGCTATAGATTGTTACAAGGACAAATTTATTACTTTTACTACTTGTCTTCCGTTTTCCTCTCTATCTTTAATATCCATTCATTTATACATTGATGTTTTGAATAGTGCCGTTGGAAATAACATGTTTTTTCATAATATATAATCGACACTTTGAGGTGGTGATGGAGAAGAAAAAAGGCTTCACTAGAAATTGTTTTTCATTGTGTGAGTTTGTTTTTGAGCAAGTGAAAAATGATACTTCTCATTGTGAGAAAAGAACTAGAATCCCGAGCAGTAAAATAAAGAGTAGTATGAGTTTGGTGGTCTTCCTAGGTGTATCGAAAATAATATTTTATGAGAAAACTGTTTTATCCCGTGACGCCAGGGCATTAGAGTAGATCAGGAGTATTTAACTGCATTGTTATCTGAACCACGAAACGTCTTAAAGAGAAAGAATCTTTAGTCATGCGACTCAGCCTATTTTGTTCGTGTTCGTGCTTGTAAATGTTCCAACACTTTTTTATACTGAGGTTTGAGTATAGTTATTAAAATTTCGAACTATTACCAAGTTGGATATTATGAAATAGTTTATATTCAAATTGGTTTGACAATTTCGAGTATTATATTATATTTTTATCAAGTACACAAAAAAGAAACATGTGTCCTATGAATCTTGCCTCATTGGTTTTGTTTCAATGTTTTATTATTTCTATTGTAATTGACTAATTGTTTTACTTTCTAAAGTTTCTATTTCAAATAAATGAATGGTTCTTTTTCTTTAACGAATCACCTTCATTTTTATGTAGAAATGTTTGTTGCGTGCTTATGAATAAAATATTCTTATGAGACAATATTTATGCAACAATGTTTGCTTTTGTGCTTTAATTTTATTATTTGTTTATATGTTTCAAGTTAGTTAACATGGTTTTCTCAAAGTTTTTTGATTCTTGAGTAATCATCAAAGTTTCAGGAAATTAATGTTAACTAGTGTTGACATTTTTGTTGGTTATATATATGGAATCATTAGCTTAACTGCAGCTTGACTCATGCATATGATCATTTCAGCACGTCGACTTCCAATAGTTCAAACTCGAGTGTGATCAGATGTATGATAGTGTGTAAGTTATATTATTTATTTGTTATTTCGTGTAAGCTAACTAAAAAAACACGAACAGAGTCACTTCACTATCACCTCACTAGGGGAAAATAAAGTAATGAAAAAGCTCACAACCTTCACAAGTCTCTTTCTCTTTTTGTGGTGGAGTTGTAGATGACATCTATGTAACGATGTTCAATTTGTTTTTTGTATGGTACATATATATATAGTCACGCTTCCATTACCAAGAGGTGTCTCACATCTCTTTCAATCCATCTCTCAGGAGACTAAAAATAAAAACTAGAAAACAAATAAATATGAGTTTTGGGGCCTAGTGGGCCAATCTATTGGGCCTTCTATTAATGGTAGCATGTCTATATCAACCCCACTACCTTTTACTAAAGACAACATCAAGAAAAAATATTTAGGTACGTGTTCTTTAGATTTCACACATCTCCAACAGAACGGTTGAAGAAAAAATTCAGATAGGTTAGACGGCCAGAAAAAGAGAGGGGAATAGTATTGTGAAGCATGGTGAAGCCAAAGGTTAAAATAAAATAAAGAAAGAGAATGAATGTAATCTTTTTTTTTTGGTCAAGTAAATGAATATAATCTTAGAATTGATGAAAAAAATGTTGATTATAAAAATAATATAAGACCTTGTTGGGGTAATTCCAATTAGCACTAATCTAATATCTATTTATCTATTTATACAAACAAATTATCTAATATCTAACTAAGGGCAATATTGTAATTTACTATCACATTCTTTTTCAAATTTCTTCTCCCAATTCACTTTCTTCTCACTCCCATTTTTTTTAACTTTCCCCTCTTTTATTTTCTTCAAATTTCAAAATTTAAATCAAATCAAATCTACTAATAAACTAAAATGATCAATCTAAACTACGAGATAACTGCACTAATATATAAAAACACGGGATAACTTCACTGATATATAAAAAAACCCGATACTAATATATCAAAAAAAGGAAACTTAATGACTATTTCAACTACTGATTAATATTTAAAACACGGGATAACTGTACTGATATATAAAAAACACGAGATAACTATACTGATATATAAAAGAACACGGGATAACTGCAGTGATATATTTGATAATCTACTATCCATCTTTTACTATCTACTATATTGTACTAATCAACTAAAATAATCAATTGAAACTATGAGATAACTGTATTGATATATAAAAAACATGGGATAACTATACTAATATGTAAGAAAAACACGAGATAAGCTATGATGATATGTATAAAAACACGGGATAAGCTGCATCGATATATAAAAAACTTCACCAAAATATTTGATAATCTACCATCTATCCGTTTATCTTTATGCGCCTACTATAATCTATTAATCAACTAAAAATAATCAATTGAAACTATGAGATAACTTCAATGATATATTAAAAAACACGTGATAACGTTATTGAAATATAAAAAAACACGAGATGATTGCAATGATGCATGTAAAAACACGATATAGCTGCACTGATATATAAAAAAACACGAGATAACAACACTGGCACTAATATATAAAAAACACGGGATAAATGCACAGATTGTTTTTAAATAATACTTTTACATTTTTAGATTTTAATATTTATCTAATTTTTCATTTGAGACTCATTTTTAACTACTTTAAATTTGTCTTTTTTTCACGAGGTGTTGTCCAGACTATTTAAATTATGTCTAAGTTCGTTCATGAAAAGAATATGCGTGGCAGCATTCAGTGCATGCATCTTGAGAGTATCCTACTAGTATATTGAGAAAAGAATTAGCTAGTAACTTAGTCAAAAAAATTAGCTAGTAATGAACACACTCATAATAAGAATGAATGATATTGTGACTAAATAGCACTGCAGATTCTCACACCCTGCTAGCTAGTCCAGTTTGTGTCTTTCTTCATAGTCAAGAATTCATGCACTTGGCCAAGCAACACCTTTCGGAGAAAATAATAATAATAATAATAATAATAATAATAATAATAATAATAATAATAATAATAATAATAATAATAATAATAATAATAATAATAAATTTTTGATTCCGGCATTTACATGTAAGCAATCGAGTATTGTAGAATCTGCATTTACGGTGCAATCACTCTACCAAATAAATTTTTGATTCATGCACTAGTAGATTCTACAATCGAGTATTATTGTAGAATCAGGTCATAATTTTATAATTAAAAATAAAAAGAGGAAAACAAAGACAAAACATTGTTTAGCTTATTTGCTTGCCCTTAAATGAAAACTAAACAAGCCCTTTTGGATTATTTTTTTTTCATCCTTTAGATGACGCTTTCAATTTATTTGATTTTTTTTAAAAGGGCTTTCAAATTAATTTGACAACTTGCTTAAAATTGAAAGCCAAGAATGGCCAAGCACCAATAATATGAAGTCATGCACGTGACACAAATACTATTCTCTCATCCTGAAGATAATACATTAAATTTGGACTTGAATGAACCAGGCATATATACATTCACATATGCAGATACAAAACAAATGGGAGCCTGGACCACCTTTTTGGCTTTTGTTAGTTTACTCAAAAAATAGTCGCCAAAAAGAAAATGCTTTTTTTGTCAAAATAATGAAGGATGATCCCTGAATTCATACTAGAAATTTCACAAGTAAAGCAAACCACACTAGGGGTCTGTTTGATCTGCAAATATGTAAGTACTGGACAGGACAGTTCACTATTGGATAGAATAGTACTAGCCATCATGTTGTGCAATACACTGTTTGGTTAACACTGGACACTATAAGCAAAAACCTGTAAAATTTACTATAATTCTCTTCATGAGGTTTATAATGATTTTATGTAACACATATTATAATATAATTAGATAATTATAAAGAAAATTACGAGAGAAGATAGGAGAGAGAGAGAGAGGGGGGTTATGATAAGAGAATATATATATATATATATAGAAGAAAGATGAGAGGTAGAGAGAATAATGAGAGAGAGAGAGAAGAGCTAGGAGAGAGAAAAAATGTTGAGTAGGAAATAAAAATAATATTTTAGTTTTTTTTTTGGGTGGACAGAAAGTTTTAGTGTGAAACAAAAAGTTATATTATATATTGTTTTGTGAGATACAGGAATTAGAGTTTTTGTCCAGTCTCTTACCACGGTTGTCTTGCACCATGAAAAGTTTCCAAATTAAACAAGTACAGTTGAAGTTTTCTTATCTAGTCTCTTACTTTTTAGCAAAGTAAACGCACCCTAACAACATGGCTGTCTTTATACCTTGTTAATTACCCTTCACCTTATGTGGCCAATAATAATAATAATAATAATAATAATAATAATAATAATAATAATAATAATAATAAAAAGGGTCACTATATATTGTGGCAAAATGAGAGATGGAATTCAGCATGCAAGTTAAGTGGTCACCAGTGTGGATCCCTCACAAATACTTTGTGGAAAAATTGTGGAGAGAGTTACACATATAATATAATATAAATACAATAAATAGTATTATCTTATTGCCTCAAAAAAAAAGTATTACCTTGTTGTTTTTATCACCCGCTATTCGAGATTGTCTCACAAGTACTTGTGAAGATCTAAACTCAGTGAATACTATTTTATATGGCGACCGACTGGCAGTTGAATTGGATTGGGAAAGAAATTAGATAATAATGAGTCCTTATATACGGGTTGATACCCCTTGTACCAATATTCAATACATTTTTGACGTATAAAAAAATAATAATAATGAGTCCTTATATTTTTTGTGATTGTTTGTCAAATGAAGTCTTGGATCAGATTTTATAAATTGATTATGAAACCGCGTGATTTACATTTAGAATTTTTCTACTTGAACTAAAAAAACTAGATATTTCCTACCAAATCATGTCCGAAAAATATAAAACATGGTACACGAGTTTAAAATACTAGTATAATTCATCTGTGCCAGCACGGGTCGACATTCACTTGAAACATAAAAATTGACAATTTTGTTACGAATTAAAAAAAAACGGTATATTTAAGCCCATTGTATGAGATATTAAATACCTTGGGCACTATCTAAAATTAAGTTATTATGTTCTATACATATATTTCTAAAGGATGGCGAGAAAATGATTATAAAGTGAACGCAAAAAAACTTTGGACCTAAGTGCCCCTATTTTTTTTCCTCAACTCATATGAAGCAAACTATTTTTTTTTTGTCATAGGATGGTACCTATCAAAAACTATATTGTGCAAATATTTTTGTATTATGCTTCAAATAATATAAGTTAGTTGTGGTCATTCAACCAAAAAATAAATACTATAAAGTGAAATTGTTACAAAACGCACATAGAACAATGAGAATAAACAGACATAAATTTGCGGAAGTGATTCGGGATGACCATGAAATGAATAATTTAAGAATTAAAAATTAAAAATCTAATAAATTGGATAAAATATAATAGTTTGACTAAAAGAACCATTTTTGAGAGTACGTACAATGTGAGCCTTTGTAACGAAATCATTGAAAGAGATATAAAATGTAAAAGTACTTACGTTAATATTCTGTAAGGTATGGTAATTGTAATTTCTAATATGGATAACTTCCAAAAGGGATAGTGTGTGTGTGTATATATATATATATATATATATGGACCACAAAAAAAAGGATAGTTTTAATATAGTTGTAAGGATAGCTTGAAGCACACAATAGAAGATTAAGTAAGTGTAATTCCAAAAAGGGTAGAATTGGTTTTTTTGTAAAATATTAGTGCTACTTTCGTAAATGAAGCTTTAAGTTAATCTCCACTTACCATCTTCTAAACCCTCATAGCTGAAACTCTTTACTTTCCTTTACTGTTATGCGGCTTAATGGAAACCTGGAAGGCTCTTGTGCCATAACTGTCTCTGTTCATGAATTAGATCTGTTTTTCTTGCTTCCGATCAACAATGGCTACGCAGGATGCACCTTCTTTCTCGCGACGTGGACGACGACAGATGGGAGTATCTACTCAACGAAATCATTTGAGTTTACAAACTCAGATACGATTTATTACAGGGTTTATCTTCACGATTTTTCCATTGGAATCACGATTAAGCCATGTTAAATTCATAGGTGGGACTCAAACAGGTACTTATGTTAACCCATAATGTTAATTTCATATTCGTTAATTTCACATACCAATCGGATCCTCCACTATAATTTTCAATTTGTAATAAACCCCTTGTCGTTCAATTGAATGTCATGTTGTTTTACACAATTGTTTAACACACCTTTAAAAAGTAATACCAGTAAACTTGTATGGAATTGTTTTTGATGAATTAGAAAAAGATGTTAAAGTTAGAAATACTTGTTTATGTAAAATTTGATTAGTAATGGATATGGGTTATAATATTGTTATTGAGATATCTTTCGATGAGTTATACTATGTTACAGATGTGACAACCATAAAGAGTAATCTGTGTGGATTGCTAAAAGCATGTAGGTGATTTGAATTTGGAGACAGCAATAGGTCATTTTAGTACTAATTTGTGGTGATTGTTAAAAGCATGTAGGTGATTTTCAAAAGCTTAACTATCTTTAACAATCACCGACCTAGTAATATGAATTTCGTGATTGTTAAAAGCTTAACTATCTTTAACAATTACCGGCCTAATAGCTGTCTCCAAAATAAAAAGTTGTGAAGATTTAATCACTTTTCTCGTTGATATGATAGAGATTTCAAGGACGCACCTACGACATCCTTAATACCTCTGAGGTGGATCTTTAGGTTGAACCAGATTATGAGTCCCAACATCAAGAGGAATTTAATTTCACTGAGGTCTTTTTTCACCAAACGACTCAGTGTTGTAAATCTTGTAATATTTATTTTTTAGGTTTTTACAGCTGCATTTTTTTAATTTTAAAATGTATTTTTTTCATAGGTTTGCAGTTGATTTTCGGTGCCATTTGCAGTTGATTTTCGGTGCCAATAAGTAGATTGAGTTATTTTTTTACAGTTGCGTTTGGTCAACTGATTTTGAGTGACAATAAATGGGGAGAATTATTGGACTGCGATTTTGGTGGATTTTGTTGTTGTTAGAACCAGTGTTTTAAGAACCGGACCGGTGATCGACTCGGTGAAGGTACTGGGTCACTGGGTCAAGGGTCGGACCGAAGGTTAATAGTTGAACCGCGTGACTATTGACCCAGTCTCGATTAAAATATTTCCAAACTTTCAAGACTCATGAATTTCATATGAATAAAATTTAATTTACAAAAATAAAACTTATAAAAAACTAATACTGTTGTAAAACTATCAAAGCTATAGCAAGAAGAACAGTAGAATGAGATAAGAAGACAAGATAATAGTATTTGTATATCACTTTACAAGTAAGTCTCTACATATAAGGGTGAACCTTATTTATAGGATGAGGATTGGTAATTGAGTAGTCCATCATAAAACACCACTTACAAGATAATGATGAGAAGGTAGGGGAAGAATAATGGACATCCAATAGTAATTTTTCATAACACTCCCCCTTGGATGTCCATCGAGGATATGCCTCATTAAAACCTTACTAGAAAAAACCCAGTGGGAGAAAAATCTAGTGAAGGGAAAAAGAGTACAACATTCTGTCAATGGGAACTACCTCGTTAAAAACCTTTCCAAGAAAACCCAGTGGGATAAAACCATGACAAAGGAAAAAAGAGTGCAGCTATTCTCCTAGGCATGGCAGTAAAACCCGGACCCGCGGGTACCCGCCCGAACCCGTCCCGATTTTGTCGGGGAAAACCCGAGTTGAACGGGGTCGGGGACAGGGATGGGTTTTCCCCGATTTACTAAGTCGGGGACGGGGACGGGGATGGGGAGTATGATACCCAGCCCGAGCCCGAGCCCGAACCCGCCCGCTAATTGTTCAGCTACTTAAAATGCTAATAATGTTAAATTACTTAAATATCCCACATATATATATATATTACTTCCAGGAATAGAAACCCTACAAGCCTCTCTGACTCTCTCCCTTCCTTCCAGCGCCTCTCACTCTCAGCCTCTCTGACTCTCTCCCTTCCAGCCAGATCTCTCACTCTCTTCGCGACCAGCCACCGTCAACCTGACAACCTCCTCCTCCCTTCGCGACGAGATCTTCTTCCAGCTTTTTAGGTGAGGTTTCGTTTTCTTCTTCCAGTTTTTTTATTGTATTGGCTGGATTTTATGGCATCTCTGAGATTTCATTGGTTTTCTTTGATGTTTCTTGTGTTGATGGTTAGAAGGAGGCGAGACAGAAAGAAGGACTGAAGATTTCATGTAAGTTCTCTGCGTGGTTTCATGTTAGTTCTCTGCGTGGTAATTATTTTAGTTCTCTGCGTGGTAATTATTTTAGTTCTCTGCGTGGTAATTATTCCAGTAAGATTTCAACAATGTAAGATTTCATGTTATGTTAGTTCTCTGCGTGGTTTTCTTTGATGTTTCTTCCAGTAAGATTTCATGTTAGTTCTCTGCGTGGTAATTATTTTATGATGCTATATATATTTGGATGCTATATATATATGTCTCTTCGTTTAATTATTTCAACCATGGCTTTGATGGTCACAGATAGTTGAGTTTGGATGCTATATATATGATGCTATATATATTTGGATGCTATATATATATGTCTCTGCGTGGTAATTCATTCTTTGAGTTATTCATTTCTTTGATGTTTCTTCGTTTTTATTCATTCTTTTAATTATTTTTGGATGGTCACAGATAGTTGAGTTTATTCTCTGCGTGTGTTGCACCCCGAAAAATCCGGTTTGGACTTCTCGATGTACAACGTGGGAAAATATGAAGCCGCCACCAATATTTTAGTTTTGAGACGAAAACATTGAAAAAACGTCTTTTTATACAAGGCGGGTGGTCTTTTCAAAACAAGAGATGTAGGTTCGGGTTCGGTTAGGTGCGGGGAAGGTATAAGCACCCGCACCTCCTTTCTACCGAAAGGGAACCTTTAATTTGATGTGTGGTTTTGAAATGTTTGATTTGAAACGATCGTTCTACTTCTTTTCTTTTCTTTTGATTGAAAAATATTTTATTGGAAACGAGAAAAAGAATATTTTTTGATATCCTTGAAAAGCGGAACAAAACAAGGATTTTTTTAAAAGCGTGCTTGACGGGACAGGAACCCGCTCCTACGTACCCTCACCGAGATGAGGGATCAAAGCTACGTAGTTCTCGTTTTTGCGTCCGAAGACGGCTTTTGATGATTTTTGAAAGTGGCTTTTTGCGTCCGAAGACGGCTTTTGTGAATTTTTTAGGAAAGAAGTGTGTTGGTGTTTTTTATTGTAGGGGTTTTCGGTCCTAGACTGTACAGTCCAATAGACCTAGAACAAAGACAACCCCGCCTGTACAGACGACGTGCCCCGCTACTTTTTGAAAAAATGATCTTTTTGATTTTTTAGGAAAAGGGTTTGTTGCAAGGTTGATTGCTTTTATTGAGCAAGTATCTTAGGCTCGCACGAACTGTACAGCTCGCTAACCCTAAGACGCTAACCAATATCGGAAGTACATCCGAATCGATACCTTGCTCATTTTGGAAAAAGGGTTTAAAATTATCAATTATTTGTTTTATTTCTCATAAGTATCCTAAGACGTTTGGTATGCATACTCGGTCTCAGGACGCTAGACAACATCGGCCGTACGTCCGACTTGCCTCCTTATGAGTTTTTTAGGAAAAGGGGTTTTTATTGGAAAAACATTTGATCTTGCTTTGAAAATTTGTTTTAGAAGAGAATTTGGTTTGGAAAAAGATTTCTGAAAACAAGTAGAACATTTCAATCAATTCTAAATCCATAACCAAGTGCAAATGAATGAATAAGACTCATACTTCCACAATCAAGCAATCATGGACATGTTATTCATCAACCAAGATTAAACATGCCAGTATAATCAAAGGATTCAATTATCAAAGATGCAAGGCAAATTTCTCAAGACAATTGTGTGTGTGTGTGTGAGAAAGAGGTGTATTTACCCTAATTACTCTGTGCTACAACATGCATGTAGGCTTACGTCTTCATTAGGAGGTCATACAAGGGGATGAAAGGGCACACAATTAAATCAAGACATTTAAATGGCATCATAGACAATAGAATGCAATTGATCATAGGCATAGGATATTCCTAGTTTGGATGAATGAACATGTAGACATGAATGCACACGAGGTAACTGTGCATGAGCATACAATGAATGAATGAGCATCAATGAATGCACGACATAGTATAAATGAATGCATGAACATGTGAGAATGAATGCAAGACATGGTATAACATAAGGTTAATGAATACAATAGGTATAAGCATATGAGAATGCATGAACATTTTATTTATGAATGGATGATATAATATTAATGAATGTATGATCATGTAAGAGAGTAAGAGAATGCAATAGGCATAAGCATATGGGAATGCATGAGCATGTGAGCATATGAAAGCATGCAAGTATTAATGTGCAAACACAAGTATGTATCACACAAGTGATGAAATGCAAAGTGTAAAAATGTTTTGGGTATTTTTGCAAATTGATAAGTAGTAAAAACTTTTAGTAAAAAGTTAATGAATGGTAAAGTAAGAAGATGCATGAGGTAAATGGTAATTATTTAATGAAATGGTAAAGTAAAAATGCATGAGGTAAATGGTAATTATTTAATGAAATGGTAAAGTAAAAATGCATGAGGTAAATGGTAATTATTTAATGAAATGGTAAAGTAAAAAACAAGTGAGTGGTTAAAAGTTAAAAACACACTAACAAAATTAAATGCATCTCACACAAGATCAAGTAACCCAATTCAAGAACAAAAATATGCACAAGAATGACCCTCAAGGCCGAAACCATGCTATATCCTAAACACCAATTTATTTCATACTAATTGCATAATCAACACATAGAACCATACACAAGATAAAACCCTAAATTGTCATGCTATACCACTAAACAACAATCAAGCAACTCATATATTTTGTTCACACTAAACATTAAGAAAAACAAAAAGGAAACATAAACCCCTAATTTTTGAAACCAAAACCCTAAACCACACATATTCAAAATCAAGCCATCTTCCAACTTCAAACCATGAAATGATCAAGAACACATATTAACCCTAATTTTTTGCTTTAGGCCGAAACCTCTATGTATGAGAAATGAATTTTTAGTTTGAAAAATGGTGCCAACAAAATGAAATATGCAAGGAAGACATGGAAAAATGAGTATGAAATGCACATAATATGGTGAAAACACAAGAAAATCCTCTCTAGGCCAAGGACTCATTGCCAACACCCAAGGCTCCCAATGTCCTTGTCATAGTGTTGGAAACAAGTCCTCTAAGCCTTTGAGAAGGAAAAGAGGGGTAGAAGAAGGATTTACATCATGAGAGTTAAAGAAAATGCAAAGGATGAAAAACTTACCTCAAGAACTAGCTAGAAAAAGGAGCAAGAAGCAAAATGAAGCAAAGTAACTTGAAGAACAGCTCCTATATCCTTTTGAATCTCACGCAAAGTGCCTCCTCTTGGGTGGATTTTGATGGATCTTGAAGGATTAGGGAAGTTTTGAAGGTGGTTTATTGTTAGGATGAAGTGTATTGAAGGTTTGATGGTGAGAAATGAAGAAGAAATCAAAAATGAAGGAAGGGGAGGGAGAGGGAGGTTACGGCCTGATGCTAGAGAAGAGAGGAGAGAATTGTTTGCTAGGTTAAGAAATGAGAATGTGTGTGAGGTTTGTATTTATCCTAATGGCTCTATGCTACAACCGGCGTGTAGACTTACATCTCCAAGAGGATGTCATACAAAGGGAGGAAAGGAGAGGAGGAGAGGTTTTTCTTCTAGGTTTGCAAAATGAGAGTGTGTGTCAGTGAGTCTCTTATTTTTGGGCTTTTATATGAGGACCAATTTTAAGGGCATTTGTGACAATGTGCTTTTGTAAACCACTAGGATTTGAGATAGAATTTAAATGGAGGGTCAAGATTGCAATGCACAAGGATTAGGGACACTCAAGAAGCACAAATCAGCTGGTTGTACACGTTTTTGGAGTAGTCTTGGAGAGCAAAAATTGTTGGGGGCATTTAGGTCTTTTTACATTGAGTTATGGCCTAGGATTTGATCAAAAAATTTTAATCAATGGCTAAGGATCATTTCACAAGGATCATGGGCATGAAAAAGCACAAAATATGGGCTGGAAATGAGAGGAAATTCGCAGCACACAAGTGAGAGAATGAGTGGAAAACTTGCAAGTTGTCATTTTTGTCTTAATCCTTATCCTTTCATCATTCAAAATGTAGAATATTCCCTTCTAGATCTTTCTTTCTTATTCATGCCATTTTGGGCCCTATCCTATGATTCCATGATTGGGCTCTGAATTCCATGACCTCACCAATCCCAAAATTGATTTTGTTGACCCCACCTCAAAGGAAATGACCATTTTGCCCTTTTGTTCAAAACTTGAATTCCATGCCAAAAATATTTCAATGGTGCACAAAAATGCACAACCTCCACCCTTTTAGACCCAAATAAATTCCCAAAGAGATGCATAGTGGTTTTTACTGAGAAATTATTGGTTTTAGTGAAATGACCAAAATGCCCTTTTGGTCAAAAACCGTAATTTTGCCCCAAAACTCAACTCTTTGCATAAAACATGTCTCACAACTCCAAACATCATTTTAAAAACAATGAGATGGCCTTTAGAACCCAAAATGCATGCCCACTGGCTTTTCCCGAGAATTTTCCACTTTACGTGAAATTACCAAAATACCCTTTTGACCTAAAAACCCTAATTAGCTCAAAAATGCATTTTCATTCTAAACATGATCCTAAAAACCCTTGGATTACTTTTAAAACTCTAAAATGCATGCCAAGCCTTAATTTATTTATTTTTGGTTGAAAATTAGGGTTTTGACCTAAGCCAATAAAATTGGGGTATGATGATACCGCCTCTTTAATTGGATTTTACCAAGAAATATGAATTGCGCGAGACATATTTCAAGGTAAAATAGAAATAAAGAATTCAAAAATTATACCAATTTTGTCCATTTGGAGAAACCCGAATTTTCCCTTTCTTTTTTTAATGAATGAATCAACAACCTCGATGTAAGCGTGAGCGAAGCGAAATGAATTGGTGCCAACCCTCGATAAGCCAAATAGCGAGAAATGAATTGGTGCCAACCCTCGATAAGCAAATAAAGCGAAATGAATTGTCAACTCTCGATGTAGACAAAAGCAAGAAATGAATTGGTGCCAACCTCGATGCCAAAGAATCGGAAATAAGGCAATAAAGAAAGCGATAAAGAAAGCGAAAAGAAGGTATCGGTCCTCGATGGCCGACACTTTGGAGGTCGCTTAAAGCCTTTTAACGAACCGCGCCGCGATCCGAGTTTGCCAACGGGCGAGGTGGTCTTCAAGAGCGGCCGGGGGAGACAATACCAAGTCTAGATCTCGATACTTCTCTAGATCAAGCGCTACGTCTTGGTAAACCACGGCTATCCTTTTTTTGGACCCACCTGGGGGTCTGAAGGACTTACTCGCGGCTCGAATACGAGGTGAAGTCCGAAGGACACTTGGTCCCGAAGAGCACTTTGGGCTCGAAGGGGCGCTTAGTCCCGAAGGACACTTAGTCTGAAGGGATTCACGAATCCTGTTGGTTGGTTGACCGAAATGATCAATCTTTGCCGCACTAGATTGAGGTACCGCATCGTCACCGATGCGAGGAATTGAGATGGAGTGTGGATGCATGTTATGCGAAAGCATGTTATGCAAGGGTGTGTTATGCAAATGCATGCAATGCTATGATTATGGTGTAATGATGAATGCTAGGAGATGCTATTTTTGATTTTCTTTTGTCTTTTGTCAGCTTTTTTTCCTGACTATTTTTTTCTTTTGCTTTTTCCATGAAACGCAAACATTAATATGATGCAATGCTCTGATGTTTGATGCAATGATTTTTGTTCTTTTATGGAAATGTTAACGTTAATATGATGCAAATGCATTGCTTTAATGTCTGATGATTAAATGACAAAGGAATGTTTGTGAAATGATGAATGATATGGAGTGCTGGATGACAGGGAATGTTTTGATTTTCTTCTTCTATTGTTTTTTTTTTTTTTTTCTGAGGGTCAACACTTTAAGTCCCTACAAGATACAACCTAGTCCCGAAGGATGAAGGCGAGCACTAAAGCCCTACAGGATAACAACCTAATCCCTAAGGATGAAGCGAGCACTTTGCCCCTACAAGATACAACCTAATCCCTAACGATAAAGGCGAGCACTAAAGCCCTACAGAATAACAACCTAATCCCTAAGGATGAAGGCGAGCACTGAAGCCCTACAAGATACAACCTAATCCCTAAGGATAAAGGCGAGCACTAAAGCCCTACAGGATAACAACCTAATCCCTAAGGATGAAGGCGAACACTGAAGCCCTACAAGATACAACCTAATCCCTAAGGATAAAGGCGAGCACTAAAAGCCTACAAGCGGTCAACTTTGGGCGACCCTCATGCGCCAAGATAACTGGTTAAAGAAATTTTCCATACTTTTCTATGTGAGGATGCAAATGCAATACTTTGATGCATGATATGACATGAAATGATTTTGTTCTTTTCCTCTTTATGAAGGGCGAACATTAATATGATGCCAATGCAATGAAAAGATTTTTGCTTTTTCTTTTTTACTATTTTCCTCTATGAAATGCAAATATTAATATGGTGCAACCGACGTGGAACACCTTTTTTTGTTTTTGCTATGTGATGAATGCACAAAATGTGAAGATGCAAATGTAATGCTTTGATGCATATGCTATGATGAATAGATTGAAATGCCTAGATGCATGAGGTAAACATTTTTGTGATGACGAGATCGCGAGACTTTGGATGCAAGGAATTGAGATGATTATTGACCATCGTTGAAAAGTTGAATTTGATTCAAACTCGTGTTCTCAAGGTTTTTATTTACAAATAGCCTCATTTGTTTTCTCTTTCCTTTCCATGATGACTGAATTTCAGATACCACGTAAACAACTTGTGTTCTCTCTTTTGAAGCATTGTCTAGTAAGCATGCATAGGAGTGCAAATGTGAATGAGTGAGTCAGTCAGCTTGGAATTGGCTTAGGGTATGGACATTTATGGCAAGTGAAGGAATGACAACCATGTTATTACCGAAGCTCAAGAGGGATCAAGAGATACAAGATTGCCCCAATTCAAGTCTTGGATGAGTGAATAGTTTGCCCCTGTCTAGTGGTGACAACAACTAGGGGTGTAAAAGATGATGAATTGGGAATGCTTCGGCTTTTGAAATGAAGGGTGGAGCAAAAAAAGATTTTGTCTCAACCCATAAAGTTTGATGTTGCCCCAGTCATAACAAGGACAACGCTGCCCCGATTAGAATGACAAGGCCTTGTTTAGGATAGTGAGTTGAGAGATTGCCCCGATGAGGTTGAATGAGGTGACAGAGTTATGATGATGGTTATGAACTGAGGGTGATATATGAATGGGGTAGGCAGTGAACAGACTTTCCCAAGACCAGGGCGGGTGGGAGGTGAAGAGAGTGCCCCATCTTTTGGATCTGAGTAGTGTTCTCAGTGCAAATGTCTTGACTTTTAGCGTGAAAGAAGCCTCACTTGGTGATCACTAAACCTTGTTTTAATGCAGCTTGAATGGGTTTCGGAGTGCAAGTCCCTCTTTTTATTTTGTCGACTTTCTTTTTTTCGATCGTTTGTTTTTATTCCTCATTTCTTTTTCCCGAGGGTTTGTTTTTTCTTGATCGACTTTCTTTTTCTCGATCATTTGTTTTTTCTTTTGAGCAAACACATCGTAGACGGATAAACTTAGTTGTTCTAAGATTTAAAATTTGAGAAAACAACGACAATCATCATTGATCGGAATGGACTTTTCGGGATTGTGGTGTTTTGTGGACGAAGGATGATTGGGCTTAATGAAGTATTTGGGGGTAATGGTAGGATGATTTTTATTCGGCGTTGGTGACGATCGATGATTTATGATGGTTATTTGGCTTGATGAGGTGTTTGGAAGTTTTATTCTGGCTAAGGGTTTGTGGAGGCAAGGTGCCGAGGAAGTGTTTGCGCGATTTATGGAAGAAGGGGTAGTTATACACAAAGAAGGTGTTGGAAGATTTATTGAGACAAGGATCTCTTGTGTTTTGTGGTAACATGTATCACTCACCACTTACATTTCTTTTGTATTTTCCTTAGCTTTGGGATTTTCATTTTTGAATCCCCTTTTTCTTTCTCTTTTTTTTTTTTTTTTTTCTTTTGTTCTTTGACTTTCGGGTGAGTGATAAGAAGTGATGCACTTTTTTTTTTTATATTTGAGGTGATCCTTGTCTAGGGTGATTTTGGATTTTGGTTTTTCTTGGCTTAAGGTGGGTAGGAAAGGGACTTTCTGGGATTTTGGGATTTTGAGGAGATGGCCAAACTTCATTTCAAATCCTCGATTGCTTATTTATTTTTTTGTAAAACATGAAAACTGTTCATCTATCTATATGTGCTTGCTCCTTTCTTTACATTTTTCTCTTTTTTTTTTTTTGCCCTAACTTTTGCTCCTCGACCGCTCTTTGCGAGTTTTCAATCCACCGGCGCGCTTTTTTGTGTCTAGGCCGCCTTTGCGGGTTTTCAACCTAGCGAGCTTATTTTCTTATTTATTATTATTTTTGAAAGACTTGCACTGAAGGAATATGATATTTAACAAGGGAAATTAGTGATCACGAGACTTGCCTTCAAAGATGGAGCACTCAAAGTGTTAGTGAGAATGAAACAAAAAGTCAAGTGCGCACCGATGGGAGAGAACATGCACTTTATGGGTGGACGGGCGGGATTAGACTTGGATGGGAAATGATGATAAATGAAGGAAACCGACCGACTCAAACAATAGAGATCGCACGTGGCATGCATACTTACTAGAAGAACGCTTCACGAGAGAGTTAACATTGGTTAAAGCATGATATAAAAACTTTTTTGATGGAGCGTTTCAGTCTTTTATCATGGAATGGATGAGATGCAATGCTTTTTTATTCTTTGAAGGAAATACAAATGAGCTATTGACGTGAAAAACCGAATGCCTTGGAACACCTTGAAATTTTGAAAGAATGATTGTTTTGCAAGACCATCTCGTCTCTCATCAAAACTCTTTATTGTATGTGAAAACACTATGATATGCAAGTGGAAAAATGATCACTTCAAAAGTGTAATTATTCTAAAAGGTTTTTATGATTTTGATGCAAAATGAAATGCATTTTTGAATGAGGCGAGAAAGATACTTTTCAAAATGAAATTTTTATTTGTTATGCTTGACGGGGTGGACCCGCTCCTACGTATCCTCCTTGAGGAATCAAAGCGTACGTAGTTCTACTGTGTCCCTTTTTTGAAATAATGTTTATGCATGAATGCCATGTTTTGGATGAACTTGGCGAGGAGCTTTTTCCTCTTTTTTTGATTATGAATGAAATGCTTATGCTATGAAGATGATAATTGTTTTCATTTTTATGTAATGAAATGGAATGCAAGACGAATGATTCAAAATTAGAATTTATTTAATGCAAATGATGCAACGATGTAGGATGCAAAATGATTTTTATAGAGGCAAGACAAGATATGAAATGTTGATGCCCCCCTTTCTTAGGAATGATACTTTTTCTAAATGATGATTTTTTTTAGAGACAATGCAAAGTATGAAATGCCAATGCCCCTTCCTTTTTGAAAGATGCATGTATTGAGGAATGAGGTTAATGAAATGATGCATGAATGCTACATTTTGAATAAATTTGATGATGATTTTTGTTCATGATTATGAATGAAATGCTTTCTTGTTTTCATTTTTTTGCAATGAAATGCATGATACTCACAATGATAAAAAAATGCATGGAAAGACATGATTTTTTTATTGAATGGAATTGCATGCAAAATGAGAGGTTAATGTATTATTTTTTCATGATGTGTGAAAAAGGAAAACAATGATGCATGAGACGCGCCCTAATAAGACACAATTTTTTTGGATCTTTCGAAAAATTAGGGGAAAAAAGCCTTAGTGAATGGAAATGCACACGTGCGGAGAATGCACTCCTAACAAACCTTAATGAGATAGAGAAAAAATGCATGTATGAATTTTATCAAGTTTTTGTTTTATGCAATGCAAATGATGTCTTTATATGAAGATGACGGCGATAATGCGACTTGACATGCATGAATGAATGCATGATGAGGATGATTGAAAGAAAATTATTTACAACATAGGATTTTCAACAGTTGGAATTCTGGAAAAATAATCGTTTTTCAAAAAAGGTTTGGATGCAGGGGTATGTAGCTCCTTTGTGTCCTACAGGGTTTCTTAGAGACAGGATCTAAGGCTTTTCTAAGGGGTACTTCAAGGTAAGCACTAACAAGAGGGCCTTAAATAAGGTTCTTAGAGCCAACGACCTCATCCGAGCGCACCGATCAGCAGGGACGTACGTCCAAGTGATGAGCCCTTCGAACAAAGCCAAACTCTAGGTGAAGTCTTCGCAACCACACGAAAAGACGTACGTCCAGTGTGCAGCCACTAATGACTTCGTTCTAGCACGAGATATACTCTAGCCGGGTATAGGGTCTGTCTCACTAAAAATTACACAAGGGTAAAAACAAAGTGAAAGTGTGTGTAGGAGCATAATGATGCATATACCCCCACACGCAAAGAAAATCCGAAACAGATCCGGACAAAGAGAGTCGTCTACCCTAGGGTTTTGCACATATCATTCAAGTCTAAGCAAGAAATCAACCTAAGGTATTAACAATCATCTAAAACTCTACTTACCTTAAGAAGAGGAGCTAAGAAGAGGGGATCATAATAGAAGGGGGAAAATGCATGAACTTACCAAAGAAAGGGAGCGAAGAAGAGGGGGACATGCGAAATAAGGGGAATATGATGCACGAGCATAAGTAAAGAAAGAAAGGGGTAAGAGAAGAAACAAGAAGCAAGTGTAGAAATAAGCAAATGCACATGAATGCAACACAATGATAATGCAAGAGAAACTATCAAGCATCATAGACAAAGAAAAGAAAAAGAAAAAGAAAAGGAAAAAGAAGAGATAGAACAAATTTTCCAAATCAAACAATTTAAACCACGCATCAAATTAATTAGGCTTGACCCTCGTTTTTCTTAAGAAAAGTTAATCCCGATGAAGTCGCTACCGTTGCACCCCTAAAAATCCGGTTTGGACTTCTCGATGTACAACGTGGGAAAATATGAAGCCGCCACCAATATTTTAGTTTTGAGACGAAAACATTGAAAAACGTCTTTTTATACAAGGCGGGTGGTCTTTTCAAAAACAAGAGATGTAGGTTCGGGGTCGGTTAGTGCACGGGAAGGTATAAGCACCCGCACCTCCTTTCTACCGAAGGAACCTTTAATTTGATGTGTGGTTTTGAAATGTTTGATTTGAAACGATCGATCGTTCTACTTCTTTTCTTTTCTTTTGATTGAAAAATATTTTATTGGAAACGAGAAAAAGAATATTTTTGATATCCTTGAAAAGCGGAACAAAACAAGGATTTTTTAAAAGCGTGCTTGACGGACAGAACCCGCTCCCTACGCACCTCACCGAGATGAGGATCAAAGCTACGTAGTTCGTTTTTGCGTCCAAGACGGCTTTTGATGATTTTTGAAAGTGGCTTTTTGCGTCCAAGACGCGGCTTTTGTGAATTTTTAGGAAAGAAGTGTGTTGGTGTTTTTTTATTGTAGGGGTTTTGGTCCTAGATCAGATGCAGTCCAATAGACCTAGAACAAAGACAACCCCGCTTTGTCTGACGACGCGTGCCCCGCTACTTTTGAAAAAATGATCTTTTGATTTTTTAGGAAAAGGGTTTGTTGCAAGGTTGATTGCTTTTATTGAGCAAGTATCTTAGGCTCGCACGAACTGCATGCTGACTCGCTAACCCTAAGACGCTAACCAATATCGGAAGTACATCCGAATCGATACCTTGCTCATTTTGGAAAAAGGGTTTAAAATTATCAATTATTTGTTTTATTTCTCATAAGTATCCTAAGACGTTTGAGTATTTGCTGACTCGGTCTCGGGACGCTAGACAACATCGCCGTGCGTCCGACTTGCCTCCTTATGAGTTTTTAGGAAAAGGGGTTTTTATTGGAAAAACATTTGATCTTGCTTTGAAAATTTGTTTTAGAAGAGAATTTGGTTTGGAAAAGATTTACGAAACAAGTAGAACATTTCAATCAATTCTAAATCCATAACCAAGTGCAAATGAATGAATAAGACTCATACTTCCACAATCAAGCAATCATGGACATGTTATTCATCAACCAAGATTAAACATGCCAAGTATAATCAAAGGATTCAATTATCAAAGATGCAAGGCAAATTTCTCAAGACAATTGTGTGTGTGTGTGTGAGAAAGAGGTGTATTTACCCTAATTACTCGTGCTACAACATGCATGTAGGCTTACGTCTTCATTAGGAGGTCATACAAGGGGATGAAAGGGCACACAATTAAATCAAGACATTTAAATGGCATCATAGACAATAGAATGCAATTGATCATAGGCATAGGATATTCCTAGTTTGGATGAATGAACATGTAGACATGAATGCACACGAGGTAATCTGTGTGCATGAGCATACAATGAATGAATGAGCATCAATGAATGCACGACATAGTATAAATGAATGCATGAACATGTGAGAATGAATGCAAGACATGGTATAACATAAGGTTAATGAATACAATAGGTATAAGCATATGAGAATGCATGAACATTTTATTTATGAATGGATGATATAATATTAATGAATGTATGATCATGTAAGAGAGTAAGAGAATGCAATAGGCATAAGCATATGGGAATGCATGAGCATGTGAGCATATGAAAGCATGCAAGTATTAATGTGCAAACACAAGTATGTATCACACAAGTGATGAAATGCAAAGTGTAAAAATGTTTTGGGTATTTTTGCAAATTGATAAGTAGTAAAAACTTTTAGTAAAAAGTTAATGAATGGTAAAGTAAGAAGATGCATGAGGTAAATGGTAATTATTTAATGAAATGGTAAAGTAAAAATGCATGAGGTAAATGGTAATTATTTAATGAAATGGTAAAGTAAAAATGCATGAGGTAAATGGTAATTATTTAATGAAATGGTAAAGTAAAAACAAGTGAGTGGTTAAAAGTTAAAAACACACTAACAAAATTAAATGCATCTCACACAAGATCAAGTAACCCAATTCAAGAACAAAAATATGCACAAGAATGACCCTCAAGGCCGAAACCATGCTATATCCTAAACACCAATTTATTTCATACTAATTGCATAATCAACACATAGAACCATACACAAGATAAAACCCTAAATTGTCATGCTATACCACTAAACAACAATCAAGCAACTCATATATTTTGTTCACACTAAACATTAAGAAAAACAAAAAGGAAACATAAACCCCTAATTTTTGAAACCAAAACCCTAAACCACACATATTCAAAATCAAGCCATCTTCCAACTTCAAACCATGAAATGATCAAGAACACATATTAACCCTAATTTTTTGCTTTAGGCCAAACCTCTATGTATGAGAAATGAATTTTTAGTTTGAAAAATGGTGCCAACAAAATGAAATATGCAAGGAAGACATGGAAAAATGAGTATGAAATGCACATAATATGGTGAAAACACAAGAAAATCCCTCTCTAGGCCAAGGACTCATTGCCAACACCCAAGGCTCCCAATGTCCTTGTCATAGTGTTGGAAACAAGTCCTCTAAGCCTTTGAGAAGGAAAAGAGGGGTAGAAGAAGGATTTACATCATGAGAGTTAAAGAAAATGCAAAGGATGAAAAACTTACCTCAAGAACTAGCTAGAAAAAGGAGCAAGAAGCAAAATGAAGCAAAGTAACTTGAAGAACAGCTCCTATATCCTTTTGAATCTCACGCAAAGTGCCTCCTCTTGGGTGGATTTTGATGGATCTTGAAGGATTAGGGAAGTTTTGAAGGTGGTTTATTGTTAGGATGAAGTGTATTGAAGGTTTGATGGTGAGAAATGAAGAAGAAATCAAAAATGAAGGAAGGGGAGGGAGAGGGAGGTTACGGCCTGATGCTAGAGAAGAGAGGAGAGAATTGTTTGCTAGGTTAAGAAATGAGAATGTGTGTGAGGTTTGTATTTATCCTAATGGCTCTATGCTACAACCGGCGTGTAGACTTACATCTCCAAGAGGATGTCATACAAAGGGAGGAAAGGAGAGGAGGAGAGGTTTTTCTTCTAGGTTTGCAAAATGAGAGTGTGTGTCAGTGAGTCTCTTATTTTTGGGCTTTTATATGAGGACCAATTTTAAGGGCATTTGTGACAATGTGCTTTTGTAAACCACTAGGATTTGAGATAGAATTTAAATGGAGGGTCAAGATTGCAATGCACAAGGATTAGGGACACTCAAGAAGCACAAATCAGCTGGTTGTACACGTTTTGGAGTAGTCTTGGAGAGCAAAAATTGTTGGGGCATTTAGGTCTTTTACATTGAGTTATGGCCTAGGATTTGATCAAAAAATTTTAATCAATGGCTAAGGATCATTTCACAAGGATCATGGGCATGAAAAAGCACAAAATATGGGCTGGAAATGAGAGGAAATTCGCAGCACACAAGTGAGAGAATGAGTGGAAAACTTGCAAGTTGTCATTTTTGTACTAATCCTTATCCTTTCATCATTCAAAATGTAGAATATTCCCTTCTAGATCTTTCTTTCTTATTCATGCCATTTTGGGCCCTATCCTATGATTCCATGATTGGGCTCTGAATTCCATGACCTCACCAATCCCAAAATTGATTTTGTTGACCCCACCTCAAAGGAAATGACCATTTTGCCCTTTTGTTCAAAACTTGAATTCCATGCCAAAAATATTTCAATGGTGCACAAAAATGCACAACCTCCACCCTTTTAGACCCAAATAAATTCCCCAAGAGATGCATAGTGGTTTTTACTGAGAAATTATTGGTTTTAGTGAAATGACCAAAATGCCCTTTTGGTCAAAAAACCGTAATTTTGCCCCAAAACTCAACTCTTTGCATAAAACATGTCTCACAACTCCAAACATCATTTTAAAAACAATGAGATGGCCTTTAGAACCCAAAAATGCATGCCCACTGGCTTTTCCTGAGAATTTTCCACTTTCTGTGAAATTACCAAAATACCCTTTTTGACCTAAAAACCCTAATTAGCTCAAAAATGCATTTTCATTCTAAACATGATCCTAAAAACCCTTGGATTACTTTTAAAACTCTAAAATGCATGCCAAGCCTTAATTTATTTATTTTTGGTTGAAAATTAGGGTTTTGACCTAAGCCGGACAAAATTGGGGTATGACAGCGTGATTGTTAGTAATATTTTTAGATGTAAATTCTGAGATATGTTTCAATTATCTATCATTTCTGAATATATCACAGGACATAAAAACGATGGATGCTATTGGTAATGTTGGTAACTCTCCACTGCCTTTTTCACAAGAAGGTGAACATGATCCAACTCAACAAGAAAGTTGCAACCCTCCAATTAATGTTGAATCTATGCCAACACCCCAAGGTGTTGAGACAGGGGAAACGGATGCACAAACGAATGCACAAATGGAGGCAGAAACAGATGTAGTCAAAAAGGATAGGCGCAAAAGTATTGTATGGAAGCATTTCGAATTAATGATGGTTAACGAACAACAAAAAGCTCAATGTAATTATTGCAAGAATCTACTTGGTGGAGATTCAAGAAATGGAACGAAACACTTGCTGAAACACATGGAAACATGTGTTCAAAAAAGTTGAAGGAGAGAGGCGGTAATAACAAGAGGCAATCATTTCTTATGCCTAAGATCATTCAAGGAAAGCGGGAGCTAGGTGCCACGGAACTTATGATCTTTGAAAATGCAAGGAAAGAGCTTGCACACGCAATAATTATGCATGACTATCCACTTTCGATAGTGGATCATTGTGGTTTTAAGAGATACTCGTGACTCTTCAACCATTGTTTCAAGTTCCTTCAAGAAATACAATCAAGAAAGAGATATTGAAAGTGTATGAGTATGAGAGATCAACTACCATGAAGTTATTAGACGGTCTTCAAGGAAGAGTGGCAATTACATCGATATGTGGACTTGAGCAATCAAAAGAGAGGGTATATGGTCAGTAATGGCTCATTATATTGATGGATCTTGGACTCTCCAAAGTCACGTTTTGAGGTAATAACTTTTTTTATATTTATTATAGCTTTAATAATCATAAATGATATTAAATATTGTTTTAGTTATTTATATGGCATAGTGACTAAATGTGAATTTTATTATATTAGGTTCATTTATGTTCCAGCTCCTCACACTAGTGATAGGATCCTAGATTCAAAATGGATTTGGTGGAGTATTATTATGAACAAATGTATGGATATGATTCTTGTGCTACTGAAATCCAAAAGATCAAAGATTTGTGTTATGCTTTGATTTCCACTATCAATCTCAAATGAATCAAGGATCCAACAACAACTCTTCAATGTTGGCTCTTTGGTGGTGATGCTCTCGATGATTTTGATGTGTTTGTTCGGAGGAAAAAAGAGCAAAAACATCATTTGTTAAGACTGAGTTGGACCGTTATTTAGAGGAAGATGTTATTCCTAGAAAAGGTTCAGATTTTGATATTTTAATGTGGTGGAAATTGAATGGTGTCAAGTATCCAACACTTCAAGCAATTGCGAAGGATGTATTAGCAATTCTGTTTCTCTACCGTAACCACGAATCATCATTCAAAGACTAGCGGTATTATCTTAAGTCCCCATCGCATCGACTTCATTGGACTACTTTAGAGGCTTTGATGTGTGCTAGAAGTTGGTTATGGAGTGCTGAGAAGACGAGTATGTATTAAATTATTCATTCTAATATCCCCATAATTGCCAAACATTTTTATATAATTTAATTAGGAATTTGATTATAATTTAGTATATTTTATATTAACAGGTTGTTCTAATTCTAAATTATGCAACGCATATGCTACTTTACTCGATGAAATGGAGTCTGATGATGAAGGTATTCTCTACTTTATTTGCTTCAAATTTTGTAAGGTTTAATGTTTATATTTTAACACTTGTTTGTCTTAATATTTAATACAGGTGAACTTGCAAGCTCTATTACAACTTATTTTGAAGAATGAAGACGATCAGCTATTTACTGCCATGTCTATCAATAGATGTCTTCTTATGAGACAATTTTCTTTTTGAATATGCTAATTTGTAACACTTGTTTTTACTTGTTGGGTTGTATTTTGAATTGTTTGTTGTTTTGATAATTCGAAATTTGGTTTGGTTGTGTGGTGATAGATTAGTCTTGAACTTATTTTGTAACCAAAAAAGTCTGGAGCTTACTTTGAACATTTTAATGATTATGTAGTTCTTTCAACAATTTTAATAAATTACAATGCAGAATATAGAATTAAACACAGGTTTGAAACAAGTACTTTTCCCCAAGGAAATCGAATTTGGAGTCGCTTTTTTCATGAGAATGAATTTTTTTTTTTTTGGTCAACATAGGAGTCGGGGGCGGGGGCGGGCGGAAACCCGACCCCATCGGGGCGGGGATGGGGATACTGATTTCATGCCCGCGGGGTTTTGGGGTCGGGTCGGGGATCGGGTATTGTGTCGGGGTCGGGGACGGGGGGTGTAAAAACCGGCCCCGCCCCGCCCCGTTGTCATGTCTATATTCTCCCCCTGAATGAAACATCACTTCAGAATATGAATTTCAACAACTGGAGTTTCTCCCTGAGTGCATATGGAGCGCCTACTCTCATTGTCACTTGTGATGTATCCTCCTTTGATGGAGCTTTTAGTATTATCTTCAAAACATTTTCCTTGAATTGTTGGCATTTTGGCATGAAATGAAGAAGCAAAAACTATAGGTCGCTTTGTAGATCAAAAATAAATTTCAATGTCGCCACATGTAGATAGTAGTGACTTGATCCGGCTTCATCTAGATCAGAAAAATACTTTGTATCTGCATGGTTAATTTGTGTAACATACATAATATGATTTATTCATTAGGATAGTCAAAAATGAAATATGCATCTCACTTTGTTCTAATGCCTTTTGGTTTGTAATGAATTGCTACTAATTATCACATAATATAATCATGTCAATGGATATAACATTTGGTAATATGCAAGCATGCTTTCATAGTCTTCAAGACTGAGATATTTCATATGTACTCAATTTAAATAATTTCTGCAGATCAATATGAGACATTCTTTTTCAAAATAATTTAGTTAAAGATATTTCCTTTTATCTTGAATCCTTCTAGGATTTTCCAAGTAGAGGTCACCTACAGGATCAACCTCAAAAATTCATCAGATATAATTTGATGTCATTCATCAAGACCTCTTTGTTTGAACAGTCTGTAGTTTTTTTTTATTAGAAGCTCTTTAGGAGTTCTGATAATATTTATGTCTCAACATAGACATCAGATATTGCAAATTCTTTCCCAAATACTTTTATAAAACTATGTGGATAGGTGATGTCATTTTTGTATCCCTTTTTTAGAATATAAATTTAGACGATTATACCATATGTGTTCAAATTACATTATCTCATGGAGGGATTGATTCAATTTGAGTAATCATCTCGAGATTCCAAAAAGTGTGCATTGTAATATTAAATCATTCGGGGATCTTTGATAGTTGTGACTATCAAATGAGTCATACAAATAAGTTGTAGTAATATTCATCTTGTGAAAATTGAGCTCTTCATGCACTACAAGGCTAATTAAGTACAGAAAAGTACTTGCATCCACCCTTGAGCAACATGTCGAGCCTTATATCTCACAATTTCACCATTCTCATTCTGTTTTTTAACACAAAAAAATCCATATGTACACGTCTGGTTTCACACCTTCAGGTGTTTGGACTACAGGTCCAAAAACTTTTGTAAATTGAGCTTAATTCTGCTTCAATTTCATCTTTCAATTTTGGCCAATTCTCACTTTGCCTACAATTTTTAGTAGACTTTGTTTCATGATCCTCGCTGTCAATTATCAAATTTAGCGCTATATTATATGTGAAAATATCGTCAACGTTGACTTCGTTTCGATTCCATTGTATTTCATTCTTGACATAATTCATTGAGAGCTCTTTAATTTCAGAATTTTTCAGGTACCTGATTAGTTCTTCTGGAACTGTAATGTTAATTATGTCTATTGACTCTTAGAGTTTCTATATCCCCGCTTGGACCATCTTTGGTTTTAGCTCCTTTTCTTGTTCGAGGATTTTCTTTTTGGAACCGATTGGTCTACCACGCTTCATGCGCGATGGAGACTCAATTGCAATATTAGATTGTCCAACAGGGACATCCATTTTTTTGGAGCATTAGCAGCTGATATATATGATTTGGTCACACCTTTTGGATCAGTGAATGCATTTGGCAGATAATTTGCCAAGCTTTGCAAATGAATTATCTTTTGAACTTCTAGTTCACATTTTTTAGTTTGAGGATCAATATGAAATAATGGTAATTCATTCCTACTGATCTCTTTTTTCCAGCTGCTTATTCTCTCCCCCTAATGTTGGAAAATTTCATTCATCAAATGATAATCATCGAACTAAATTATAAACAAGTTTCCAATTATTGGCTCAAGATAGTTTATTATACATGGATATTTATATCCAATATATTCCCAATTTTTTTTTGAGGACCCATCATAGTGCTTTGTGAGTGGAAAATTTGGAACATACATTGCACATCAAAAAAAAATTCTAAGATGAGAAATATTAGGTTCGTGACCAAAAATCAAATATAAAGGGGAAGAGTTGTAATAACTTGTTGGCCCGATGCGAATCAATGTTGTAGCATGCAAAATTGCATGTTCCCAAGTAGAAATTGGAAGTTCTTTTCTCATAAGTATTGGACATATAATTAACTTTAGAAGTCTAAAGAATGGTTTTCAAGACCATTTTATGAATGAACATTTTTACTTGATGTCCATTATCAATTCTAATAGACATATCATACTCGTCAGATGTTTTCTAATTTAGTGGAAAAAAATGCTTGCTTACATATTTATTGTGTACAAGAGATACACCACACTTCCATTACAAATGTTTTATCTCGAATTTCAAGTTCATATCATACGCGCCAGATTTTTTCCACTACACTTTTATTGTGTACAAGAGATACATGAAACTCATAAGACTAAAGAAACTCCTGGTTCTTCACATGAATCTACAATTATTTTTCGCATCATTATAGACACGGGATGACCCAACCGGTCTGCCAAACAACAAATTTATTGTGATTTGTAAACTTCTGGTTTACAACAACATATGCTTCTTGAACTAACATAAGTGTAAAACAAAGTATAGGAAAAGTGGGCAACACTTCCACTACACTTATCATATCCAAAACATGTCTTGTTATATAAAGACGTTCAATATCTCCTTCATGTCTTGTTCCAATATGATATCCATTTCGACGGATATGTTTAAAACTTAATAAATTTCTATGAGGCTCAGGGGAATATAATGTATTCTTAATGTGAAAATTTGTTCCCCGTATAACAGTATATTAGATCTTCCGGAGCCCTCAACTATCTTTGAAGAGCCAAATACAGTACTAACAACATTAAAAATAAATGAATTAAACATTTGTCTCTATACTCATTAACAATAGAAGCTGAAAATACTCTTGAATATAAAACGTTATTAGATGAAAACATATATGTGAGTAATATCCACATTACCATAATGAGAATCACCATCGATCTTCATAAGCAAAATGGGTCCCAATCCTATTATCTTTATTTTTTAAATTATTGTTGGTAGAAGGTCAACAAAATATTTTGGTTTACGAGAGGTACGATCCTAATGACCGTTGCCTCCACAATGATAGCAAATATTTTCATTATTTTTGCTATTCTGTACACTTTTTCATTCTGTCTAATATTTTTCCACTTCAGGTAAAAAAAAATGTGTTCTTGAAATTTTCACTGTGATTATGATCAAGAACACCACCACCACAGGTTTGCCCATACAAATCGTGTGTTGCTACATTCACTTCTGGGAATGTAGCAGTTCTAGTGAGATGAGCTCTTGATATTCAATGATTTTTAGTGGAAGGCGTATAGTCAACAAATAATATTCTGGCATAATGTGCTAGATAACGCATCATAAGGTCATGTTGCATTTTCTCTTGAATTTATAAGACAATAGATGAGATCTTTTTTCTATAAAAGTAATGATTGAGCAATAATTTTCGTATAAATTTAAACAAGAAAGATGGAGAAGATAAAAGTATGAAGAAAGATGGAGAAGATAAAAAGAACTAATATGGAGAAGATGAGATCTTTTTTCTATTCTCTACAAGTAAGTGTGTCTAATAGAAAACACTGGTCATCCAGTGAAATAATTATTCGAACCCATATTAACAACAGTGTACATGATTAGAAATTAATGAAATGTCAAATATATATATGTCGAAAATCACTTTGTCTCTTTCTCCAAACACTTATACGTCTATGAAAAAAAAAACTTCGAATATAAGCATTTAAACTTCGATTGTATACAAACCGGTTAGTCATAAAAAAAATTACCATAAAGAAAAAAACATGGAAAACCATCGGATTCCATTGCATCAAAGAAGATTTATCTTCATAAATAATCACCATTCAATATGACCAAATTTTATACTTTCTAATCAATTGTTCTTCAAGAACTATACCACAAATTTTAAACATTGACGAAAAAGAATCATGCTTAGAGCAATTAATCACACAAAGATGCTTTAATATGAAGTTATTCTTTATTTGAGTTCTTCAAGAACTATCACAAATCTTCATAAACAATGATAAAGAAAACAATTCTTTATGCAATCCTACAAGGATAATAGATTACCAAATCATTAGTTCTTCGGGAACTATAACACAATACTTCTTCAATGATTATCAAGAAAAAAACTATACTATGAGCAATCATTTAGGGATGTTTGGATATTAAATTTCAAAGTTCTTCAGGAACTATATCATAAACAATGATACATAGAAACAATTATTTGTGCAATCCTTCAGGGATGTTTGGATCATGGATTTATTGTTCTTCAGGAACTATATCACAAATTTCATCAACAATGATAAATATATGCAAAATGAGATAAAACTTAAACAAGATCACAATTAAAAAAAATAATGAGAAGAAGAAGAAGAAAAATAAGGAGAATTGTTCTTTCAATAGATCTTCAAGATAATTATACCATCAAGATGAACCAAATCCAAAATAAAAAAAAATTGCAAGTCCTAAAGTAAGATTTGCTTATGAAGCTAGATAGTATTAACAAGAAAAAATAGTATATGCGTTAACTTTACTGAACGGAACATTAAAAATAACAAATGCCTAAGGAGGAAAAATTGACATGCTCATTGGCTTACAATACAACATTCCATTTTCTCTTTATAAAAATAAAACAAAATGAAAACAATATTATAATTTTGTAATTGATGAAAACAAGAATTGAAAAAACATTTCAATTCATGCCCAATAAGACTGCAAGTAAAAGGATTTCCACAAAACGTCCTAAGTGACACTATATACGAAATCAGTACCACAGTATGAGTTATAGTTAGAACCATCTATCAGGTAGATTAATTCTTTCAACGGTTTCAGGCACATATTCTTAAAGAAGAACTAGATGATTCATGTATTATCATGGAACAAACAAGAACTAATATTACCTTAAGTTGGTAGAGCTTCGTGCTGATAACGTGTTGTAAAACTATCAAAGCTATAGCAAGAAGAACAAGAGAATGAGATAAGAAGACAAGATAATAGTATTTGTATATCACTTTACAAGTAAGTCTCTACATATAAGGGTGAACCTTATTTATAGGATGAGGATTGGTAATTGAGTAGTCCATCATAAAACACCACTTACAAGATAATGATGAGAAGGTAGGGGAAGAATAATGGACATCCAATAGTAATTTTTCATAACAAATACATTCAATTTATCTTTGTAAGAAAAATAGTATTTTTTTTTTATAAAAAGTGTAATAATCCAAGAGAGTAATAAGAATTGGTAGAATGATTTCCTTACATTAAAAATATTTCTACAACAAAACTTTAAAATATATATTATGAAAAAAATAATTCCATGAATTGTTCACTCTTTTTTTGCTGACTTTGTGATAAAGAGTATAACTAAATAAATAAATATAATAATGATAGTAGTAATTATCAAGACCATTTATACTGCAGCACTTCTTTATTGAAATGGAAAAAAAATAGACTAAAAATATGTGCTTAGAAACATTAAATACGATCATTGGTACAGTAGTAGTGTTGCCTTTGCATAACCAAATGTATGAATAGGTGTAAGTTTCATGGTTTAATATAATAGAGATATTTAAAACCCACAAAATGTGAGACTAACTTTTCATATAGACACTTGAACCCTCTAAAATAAAATTATCTATTTATCTCTTGTATAAAAGTATTTTTATCTATTTATCCCCTAAAAAATATATTGAATCCCAAAATTAACATTTTGCATTATGATCCCTAATTTTGCACCCAAATACTTCACACAAACACATCACTAGGCCAATTATGAGTTGTGTAATTTATTTATTTGAATATATCGAAGTTGTGTTTAATTATATTTTTAGCGATTCATACTTTTAAAAAAATTGAACCTCCTGACTTCGGGTTCTGGGTCTGCCACTATTCACAAGTACTTACGACCTGGGCTTTTTGTTTATAGATTATCATTTTCTTGCATTTTGGAAGGTTGAAAGAATGATATTTACAAAGTGAAAGAAATAGGGAAGAAAAAAAGAACATGAGATGGTTGGGAAAATGTATTAGGCTTGCCTCAAAATTCATCTTTCAGTGTGATGGTCAATTCTATCTATTTGAGGTAGCTTACTTGCTGGAAAGTGGTAAAAGTTTTATTCCAAAGGGAGGACTACCTGGTGTAGCAAGCAAAGTTGGACTCATGGGGTTTTGCTAAAGATTTGCCTCTGTGTGGCAACAGGTATTCTCAAAGAGAAAACAACAATGGTGTAGAAAGTCAAACTGTTTGCTCTAGTATTGAAAAGGCATTGCCCCGAGAGAAAATTAGACTGGTGTAACAAGCAAAATCTGGCTCATCAAGAGTTATAGAAGAATTTTGCCCAGCATTGGTGTACGATATCGCCCTTGGGAGAAGGCTACACTAGTGTTGTGCGCAAAGTTTGACTCATGAACATTTGCCAAATGTTTGCCCCGATATTGGTGAAATGCATTGCCAGAAATTAAAATTCAATTCATGTAGGGTTGTGCAAATTTTTTGTTGCCTCAATCTTAGATTTCTTGAGATTCCCAAGCTTATCAAAACAATTGCCTCAATGTGTCATCATGTTAGACATGAAAGGAAGAAATTACTCTAGTGAACGAGAATGTCAAACACAAAAATTGCCCATGTGGATCATATAAATTTCTCAACGGTAAGTCTCTTTCCCCTTTTGTGCCATAATTTTTTCCTAGACCGCCCTTGCGGGTTTTTAGCCTAGCAGGCTTCACCCTCTTTTTATCCCTTTTTTAACCCTAATTTTTGCGAGACTGCCTTTGCATGTTTTCAAACTAGTGGGTCTCATTCTTTTTTCTTTTCACTTTATGTTTTTTTAGAGCAAAAAATTGTTTAATGAAAATAAATAATTTATCTCAAAATTAACATTATGAAAATGAAAGCAATCATTCGCCATTCAGAGTGGACTTTTAGAGGTTTGCAAAGTGGCTGTGGGTTAAAAAAAGGTTAGAAGGCTCAAGAATTTTTTTTTATGGGTTATGGGTTAAGAAGAAAAAAAAAGGATTTGAAGGCTAAAAATACTTTATGGGTTAAAAGGATTTTTAGTGCATTCTATTTTAGTATTTTCCCTCCAAAACATCGACTTTTTCTCGTCGAACTCATCCATTCTCCTTCTTTTTAATTTTTTTTTCTCTTATTTGTTGACCTTTTCCATTTCGCTTTCTTCATTTTCTCCTTTGTCTCCACTAGATTTATGGCTCATTTTTTTCGCCCTTCGCCATCATTTTTATCCCCAACCCTTTCTTTTCTTTTCTTTTAGACTTTTGTCTTTCCTTTCCTCCATTGCCCCTGATATTTATCTTATCAATTGGAAATTCATATGACAATCTTAATGCACTAAAGTCAACTATAGTGTCAATCCTTGTCCAATGTAAAATGAAAAGGAAATTTCAGGATTAATTAAAGGGGGACATCAATGGATATGATAATAAAAAGTTGGGGGGAGAAAAATGTCAATCTTTATTTTGAATCATGACTTCTCATTTTTAAACGTTGATTTTGAAACAACATTAGCGCATGGAAATCATTATTTTCTAAAAAATATCTTTTTTTTTCTTCTTTTTTTTGAGGGAACCTGACCCTTTCAAAACTGACATCCATTTACTATCTCATCCATGTATATACACGAAATGGCTTTGAGAATTATTAGTTGAGGCATGAACTTGAAAGGAGATCAAATCTTGAGGGATCATGAGGTGATGATGGAGTGAAATGACTTTTCGAATCCATGAAAATTCATTAGTATAAAGCTTCAAGAAAGTTAACTTGACTTTACACAACATGATTACAAAGCGTTAATGATAATCATCTTTTTTTTTCTTTGAGCTTTTTATTCAAGAACTATCCCTTCCTTTTTTGAATGTCTGTGATTTCCTTCCTCTCAGCGTATTTCGCAACGCCTCTTATGATTAATAGTTTCCAATAACTCTTAAAAGAATCCAATTCTATGAGTCTAAGTTTGATTGGTATCCACCTTCATGCAAGCACCCAAAATTCAACTTCCTTTTTATTCTTGTGAGCGAAAGAAAAAACATGGAGGAACACTCAATGATTTTCGAAATCCCTTTTTTTCAAGAAAAAAATTATGCCAATTAAAAATGGGTCAAAGAAAAAATGATGCTATTAAATGCATAGAGATAGTTTATGTGTGTAAACAATGCTATGAAATCCCTTTGTAACATTTTTTATTCTTTATGCAAGAATTGGAATGCATCTTTTCGTACTTATTTGAAGGAGACATGCTATGAAGATTGAGAAATGACAATGTGATTTGTTTTATTTACTCACGAAAATATGCACAACATGCGACAATGATTTTTAAGTATATGAAAAAAAAAATGAAATATGCAGAAATTTTATGATGTTATGCAATGGAAGTGCATTAAGTTAAAGCTATCATGCAAATGTTTATCCTATGATGCAACTTTCAATGCGTTTTTTTGTAAGAGATACCATTCAACTTTTTATAGAGCATATACTATGGAAAATGATAAGATAATAAATAAATAAATGAAATAAAGTCGGGTAAACAAATGAGCATATGCACAACCAAATATATCAGGGTTAACTTCCACTCTTCCCCGGTGGAGTCGCCATCTGTCGTGACCTGTGATCTCGACGCAGGCGACTCAGAATGTTGTGATTTTAGGAGTCATCATCTAATTTATTAAATAGGAAAATTGGAAAAAACGTGTGTTTGAAAATATTTGGTCTCCGTAAAACTAAACTAAGTTGAATTAGTCGATTATGACATGGGAATGACGGAAACTCAATCGCACAACACCCCTCTAAGAAAATTACCCTCAAACTAAAATGCTTGAACCATGGAAATCTTTTGCCTTATTTGTTATTGTGATAAAACTAATTTTTGGAATCTACTCCCCACAAACAAATTTATGCTCTGAGGGCTCAAACACAACAACCTCTGAAAAAACAAGGCTCAAACCAGAGGATTACAACCCATAAGGACAAAAACACAACAACCTCTTAAAAAGCAAGGCAGCAGCAATGGGTGAATGTGTTTTTAATGCAAAGGCTAAAATATTTTTGCTCAAAATGGGAAAAGCGAAAGAACAAGAAGAAAGATTATTTGGCTTAGTTCTCCAAATGGTTTTCAGTTTTTTTTAGATAAGCAATAATTGAATTGATGGGAGCGAGGGTATATGGTTTTCATTATTGTATATGGAAATGGTTTTCAGTTAACAACAACAACAACAAATGCAACGCCCGTCCTTTTCGCTCTTTTTTTCTTAAGTTTTTTTTTAACTTTTTCATTATATTTTTTAAAACTTTTTGTCTTGACTTGTAACAAAATTTGACTGAATTTTTTGCTTGTACCTCTTTTTTTTAAAAGCTGGACAAATTACAATAAAATAACCATATATTCAAATCTGAATTTGTTTATTATTTTATTGGTTGATAACAATAATAATTATTAAACTAATAATAATAATAATAAACTAATTTTTGTCAAAAAATAAATAATAAACTAATAATAATAATAATAACAACGATAACAATAATAATAACAATGCAAAACCGCTAACGATCACGAAACGATAGTTGTCGAAATGTAAGGGGCGTGAAGGAGTGTATCGTATGAAAGTCTGAAGAAGAAGTGCTCGGGTTCAGTCAGAAACTAACATTTCCCCCACCCCACTAACAATTGTCTATCTAAAAAAAACCAAACGATAGTTGTTTGGGATTTTTCTTAAAAATGAAAAAATATCGGTTAAAATTAGATTTTAATAAACACCCTAGGCCGAAGGCAAGAATACACTAAGTAATTCCAGCTATATATCTTGGCACAACACAACACATGACATTGAAGTTAATTCCAGAGATTGAGTATGTCCATTAAAATATGATGATTTGGGTGTCTCAATCTGAAACATGTATGTTAGTAATTAGTAGTATATATGAGTTGTTGAGTGGACCCCATAACTTGATTTTCTTACTACGACTAGATGGCCCTCTAATTACACCAACTTAATTACTCACCTGTTGAACTTCTCATGAATCCATTAAACATATGTATATATTATTGTTCGGTCCAATTCACTTTTACTCCATTTGTACGACACAACATAAGTCATACAAGTGTACATCTTTCGTTAACTCACCACATTTTCTTCATTAATTATTTCACCGATTTCATTATACTCATCCTCTAATAATTAATTAATTTACTTTTGTCAAAAATTAATTAATTAATTAATTAATTTACTAGTAACAGATCAGATTGAGTAATAATACACACTATCGAGTTTGCACAGAAACAAACACAAGTAGTAGTATGTGTATTTATATAACACATCCACACACATATTTTTCTCCCTCACTCACACTTGGAAAACAACTCTCTCTCTCTACTCTCTCTGTAGCCAGCCCCATCAAATAGTAAATCCACCCCACTCCTCCTGACTCTCCCACTTTTACCTCTCCATCTATCTATCTATCTATCTCCAAATTTCCCAGCCTCACAAAAAATGTCGATAAACCATCACTACTCACCAGAAACGACGCCGTGGTGGACTCAACAACAACAACCACAAGACGCAGAAGAAGAGGAGGAAGAAGACGACGTCGTTTTAGAGGAGAACACAAACACAAACACAAAGTCACCACCACAAGAAGAAGAAGAACAAGAAGATGAGAAAGAAGCGATGTTCGAGAAGCCATTGACGCCAAGCGATGTAGGAAAACTAAACCGTTTAGTGATACCAAAACAACACGCGGAACGTTATTTCCCACTTGACTCAGCAGGTGAAAGCAAAGGCTTGTTACTGAGTTTCGAAGACGAGTCAGGAAAGTGTTGGCGATTTCGTTACTCTTATTGGAATAGTAGTCAGAGTTATGTTCTTACTAAAGGATGGAGCCGTTACGTTAAAGATAAACGTCTTGATGCCGGCGACGTCGTTTTGTTTCATAGACACCGTTCACTTTCTCAACGCTTTTTCATCACATGGAGGCGCCGTCAGTCTACTACTCCAAAGGCGCACGTTAGTAACAGTAATGTGAATGGGTGGACCAATGGACTCTATCCTGCGCATCCTTATCCTACGCCTCACCATCATCATCATCATCATCATCCCTTGCCATACCAAACTCACGACTACGCTCTTCATGCAGGTATTTTTTTTTCTCTAATTAAAAAATGTGAAGTGGTAACATTGTTGGTTTCAAAAAAGGTTCATGTTGATTGGGAGGAATAAGGAATTCAGAACATTTTTTGTAGTTTGGGTTTAAGGATTCATTTCAGAACAGGGTTAATTTGCGTGAAGTGAAGCTCACGCGCACACTTTCGGTGAATTTAACGTTGTAAAAATAAGGTTGACAAAAAACGTGAGAAAATCTAAAATTTAATTTTTTTTTCCTTTCACAAAAAAGTAAAAATCTTGTTGATTATGGTTAAAATTATGGGCATCACTATTTTTTACAAAGAATTTTTGCAAGAAATAGGGGAATACATAAAACCATGACATTTAATCAATTAACAACAAACTAACAATACATGAAAAGTGTGTAGTTATAATTTGTAAGTCTTACATATTGTCACGTAATGTGCTTCTCTTTGTTGCAAACATCTGTAATACTCCCTTTGGTCCTTATTATTAAAATGCAAATTTGCAGTTTTAAGTTCATTGACCCTTCTTCTGTCTTCTTTCTTTTTTTAAAAATAAAATTAAAGGGTAGTACTCTTTTTCCTTCTTTTTTTTATATCAGAAGGTTTTAATGAGACTTCATTCCTTATATTTGCGAGGAAAAAAAAATAATTTATATATCTGACCTATAATATAGTCTAGATACTTCAGTTAAATTTTTCTTATAATAAGGAAACGTTTAGCATTTTCCTAAACCCATTTGGTTGGATTGATGATTAAAGTAAGGAGATTTGCACGTGTTGTAATGTAACAGGTGGAGGGTCCCAAAGCAGAATAGTAGCGGGTGGGAACAGTTCAAGTTCAAGTACTTCTTCTTCTTCTTCCAGGGTGTTGAGGCTATTTGGGGTGAACATGGAATGCCAACCTGATAACAATAATAATATTGATTCTCAAACTTACAACAATAATAATATGTTATCAACACAGGGTACAGCTACCCCACAATTCTATCACCAACACCTTCACAGTCAATCTTCAAACCCTCAAAACCACTTTGTGGTACGTCAACAACCATATTAACTAGCTTAGCTAGATTCTCTCTTATTTGTTTTTTCCAAGCTTCAGGGTTAAGGTATCTTCTTAATTAATTATTATTATTATTATAACCAATGACAATGTCATTAACATGAACTAATGAGAAAGGAGAAGTACTGTTGTTGTTTATTAAGGTTCTCTCGCGTTGAAGATTGTAGAGGATCTTTCTTGTCTTAAATTCTGGAGATTGCATGTAAATCGAAATACTTTGTTTATTTCTTTCATGGGATTTTCTTGTTCCCTTTTAATTAAGCATATATTTAACTGTCCACTCAGGTGTGAACTAGCTACAGCCCCACAACACAAGGGACAATTTTTCAATGGACCTCTTTGATTCTTTTAATTATTTTTAGTAACGAAGCTGGCACAGTGTGAAAGCGATGTGTGTGTATAAATTAATTAAAATTAAATACATATAAATTTCGTAGACTTCATAAAGGTCGTCCATGTTGCATTACAACTTTGGGTCATGTGATTGTTAATCACTATTGTCTTCATTCAGTTCCTTGAATTGATATAATATATGTTCAATCTGCAAAAACGTCAAAGAATTACAATGGCTTAGGGGAAAAAAAAGAATGGATAACTAGTAGTGGTTTCATTTTACCCCTTTTTAACTTGAAAGTAACGCTCTTTCTAGAATCGGGTGAGAAAATGGGGAATGGATTCTTTCAAGTGGAAAAAATTTTGAGAATTTCACTGGACTCATATCTTCTCTCTTATTTATTATAGGGTAAAATATGTTTTTAGTCCCTACAAAATTTTGTTTTTTTAAATTAGTCTCTACATTAACGAAATAGGTGTTTTGGTCCCTACATTTTTTTCCCGATTTCATTAAGAGTCTCTGTCGTTGACTCCATCTGATTAGACAACGAAAAAGTGACGTGGCTTTTACACGTGAGTTTTTTTAAATTACGTGGCATATCAGTAACTTACACGTGGATTAATCAATATGACTCACATGATGTGGATCTAAAACCTACCCGTTTAACTCGTATTCCACCCGGTTTGATTGATTAAGTCCCTAACTTAGACATAATAGGCCATGTAATTAATCAAGATTGACCTGGTTTGGTTTGCCATGTAATTAAAAAAAAACCACGTGTAAAAGCCACGTCACTTTTCAGTTGCCTATTCAAATGGAGTTAACGACGGGGACTCTTAATGAAAACGGGAAAAAAAAATGTAGGGACCAAAACGCCTATTTCGTTAATGTAGGGACTAATTTAAAAAAATGAAATTTTGTAAGGACTAAAAACATATTTTACCCTTTATTATACTATACTCATATCTTCTCTCTCTTTAATGAATGACTAGGATTTCACTGGACTCTCATGTCCCTTGAAAGTATCATTTTCCGAGAAAAGGTCATTGGCTAAGAGTTCGATACCATTTTCCCTTACATGTTTTTCCCCATAGATTATAAAGTTGACTACTTACCAAACAACACATAATTGGAAGTATGAAGGATGACGATAACAAATTATGAAATTTCTTCAAACGAAGTACTACTCTAGAGTCTAGACTTATTTATAAGTAAATAATCAATTTTTAAATTCATTGAATAATTAATGTATTTAGTCTATAATATAAATCAGAAACATTAATTATTCAATGAGTCTAAAGAGCGATTTTTCTTCTTCTTATAAATAGGTCTAGAGGGAGTACCTTGTTTGTCTGTCTCAAAAGTCTTGTAATTAAATATCATCATTAAACATAAAGAATGCCAAATGCCATGTTTAAATGTACCTTTCCTAGTAGCATATGGTCGAACACATAGCATTTCTAATGGGGAGTTCTTACTTGTTAAGAACTAAATTTTAATAGGTTTTTTCATTGGAGAGAATGAAAAATGGATACATATTATTGGAAAAAATTTAAATAGGAAATACTCTCTCTTTTGACACACAGACTCCACAGTTTTATTAGTTGGATCATTTAGTAAATTTTGTTGGAGTTCTAAAGTAGAGAGATGAAGATCTTATTACTATTGAAAAATTGCTAAAAACTCAAGTACTCAAATTGAAGTTTCTCCTTTGAGAATGTTGTTATAAATTTTCACGAAGCAAACTCAAAATGAGGGAGTATATATTAAAGTCAACTAGCTAGGTTAGGCTTTCCATTGTGGTCGAAAAAATAAGTATCCTAGCTAGTGTTCTCTTCAAGATACTTTCAAAATCTCAAGTACCATATCATAGTTTTGCTGATTATAAGGGATTACCCCCTTTAATTTTATCTTTTTGCTCTAGATTTGATACTCAAGACAATTTAAGGAAAAAAAAATCCTACAAAAGATCCAACCTAAGTTTATGCCTCTTTCCACGACACCAAATTAACCGTAAAAAAATGTATGAATTAGTAAGTTGCAAACGTGAGTGTCAGAACCAACTGTCTCACCCTTCGAAGTGTCTCTAATACATCGAGGAGATTAATCACTACGTTCGGTGGTGGATACACGACAAAAAAAAAAACGTGAGAAAGCTAAATTATTTTTGTATAAGAATATGTACGTGCTAAAAAGCGTAAGACAAAACATGCACAAGAATTTTGGTTTATTTATTTATTTATTAATAAGATCAATGATCTTTCTGGAGGATTTGAAAATTAGAAAGCTAATTATTTTTGAGGAAAAATTATATTCTAATAGATAGTCAATAACCAACAAATTACAAAGTAATGTTATACATATGTAAATAATACTCATTGTTTATTATTAATGTTTATTTCTTTTAAGAAAACTAGGAGTTAACTTGAGGCAAAATCCCACATTTCATGGGGTATGTGTAATAAATATTTAAATAAGTAGTGAAAAATGTACTAGTAGGAGGAATTGCGAATGCAACAGGTTGTCCACCTACCAGATGAGAAATCGTGAAGGACAAGGACATGTAGATACGCCATCCCAGAATTGACCATATTAACCCACTTGTCAGGTTCCTCTCCCTCAAACACTGCCTAAAAGGGAAAGGTGAGAGGCAGAGGCATAAATAAAGAGAGTAGAAAAAATAACACTATAGTATAGGATGATGAAAAGAAAAGAAACGAAATCCCTGAATTTCATACCAAACTTTCACACCAAAAGAGTAGCAATGAGTAAACCAAAGTAAGGTGGGGTGAGTAGTGATGGGAAAAGAAAAAAAGACTGCAGACAGACAGAGTGCAGAAACAGAGAGGGTAAGGTATGGATAGGCAATGTAGGACCCACTAACAAACCTTGCTGACGTCATCCCAGAGCCTAATTGGAAAATTTAGGCCATTGGAAATCAGAAATAAGGAATCAATTTCCCACTGTTGGGATTCTGCCTGAAGATTTTTCATAAGGGGTCATCATCATATTAGACATGGGAGGAAGGTAAGGCATGTTGCCAGTGCAGTGGAGTGGAGTCATAGATAGTGTGCTGCTATTTAGCATTGGTGGGTGGGTGGACTTGACTTGAAATATCACAAATAGTATTTTTAAAATCGAACCAATCAAGTCAATCAATCAGTTAAACCACTAACCGACATTGTCTAGAATTCAATTATTTGAGCGGTTCAACCACACTTTCATCCCAATTTGAATGATTTAAAGCGATTGAACTATGACTCAAATGTCTCAGTCTGGTCCAACATTGATCACAACCATATACTCTACTATGCACACTCACTAAACCACATGCTCTGATCAGTAGAGATCGCACTCAACCACATCTTAGCCTCAAGTATTACATATTTGATAGATTTGCTGCTACAGCAGCTGTAAGGTACCCAAAAATGGGTAAACCTTCGAACAGATTTTGTAGCCAAAGAAATACTAAAACTAAGCTAACAACTACACTAACTTTTCTTCATAATTTTCATTGATTTTTGATGATCTCATTCAAATGAGTGAGAATACATATATAGGTGCTAGAAAAGGGTGACTCACCCACTAAAGAACCTTCTAGATTAACTAACAAAAGACAAAATAAAGGAATATAAAAAGTGACTATAAAAGATAAAATTGTGACTCATATCTTTCAGATCTTCTTATTAGGTCACATAATTTCTTAGGAATTTGGGCTTGGTCCTCTTGAGTTGGGTCATTACATTCCATTCCCCTTCACAACAACCTTGTCCTCAAGGTTGAAGAAAAATGGATGTAATTACAATTTTTCCTGGATCCCATTGCTTGAATTGAGAGAACCGAGTCATTGTAAAAACCAAAAGTTGATCACCCGGATCCCATTCCTTGATTGAACTCCTTTGTGCACTACTAAATGTACACTCAAATCCATTTCCTGTAAGTGCTGCCTCAAAAATTGCCTCGGTGGATTTGCTTAGCTCAAAGGTTACTACAACACTATAACTTCTGCGAAGGAGTGGATGCCTCAATTGATAAGCGCGTGAGAATTCAAGAAAACAAACTCCTCTAATGAAGCAAGCTGGCAGCAGCTGGCAGCAGGTGTGCAATGCACGTGGGACCCCATGGATGAGAATTGGCCAATCATATTTAAACACACAACTTGTGTTTTTAATGGGCGGTTGAGATTTATTCTCACCAAATAAACTCTGGATCAGCGCCTTTGAGGAGAGTGAAATACCTCTTGCTTGTTGTGCTGATAACAGCTCCGGTGGTGCTGGAAGAAGAGGTGAGAGCATTTCGTGGGATGAAAAGGAATTCACGGTGCGGAACAGGATGTCTGACAATGGCCAAGATTTATCAGGTGGAAGCCGTTTCACCAGAAGTTGGGGTTGCATAGGATATCGCTTGAAACATGGATCCGGTGGTTTCGGTGGTGGTTGTTCACCCCAAAAATTTCAACACCATGTAACACAACCTCAGCAGAAGTTAATGGGAGAAATAACTCATCAACCAAAAAATCTTCCTCTCTATTTGAAGCTTTTGGCATAATTATCAGATCTGGTTTTTCTTCACCATCAACTCTTTGTTCCTCTGGTTCTGGTTTTTCATTTGGTTGTTCGTCCCTTTCTTCCTCAATGAGATTTTCTTGGACGAAAAATGACTCAACTACTAACAACTCTGATTTTGCATCTTCTTCATCTCCTGATTCCTTTGAATCATTAGTGAGTGTGGTGTGAGCTTGGAAGGAAGAACACAGAGATTCAGTGTTGTCTAGCTCTTCTTTACCATCTTCTAGTAAAGGTAAAACATCTCTATATTCTGGTTTAAACCACCATAGAAATGTATCAGTGAAAGAGTCCCAACTTACCTTTGAATGATGATGCCTCTCAAGCCACCATTGAAGAGCAGAACCTTGCAAAGCAGTCACAGCTACTGAAACTTTTGATGCTTCTGGTGTTCCTCTTGCCTTAAAATATCTTTCAATACAAAGAATCCACCAATAGCCATCTCCAGTACCATTAAAAATCGGAATATCAGATCCTGAGTACCCTCTTTTTCCAGATCCATACAAGTTGTTATAGCTTGCAGACAGTGGTGAGTAATTTTGGCTTAAACTCAGATTTGGGGTTGAAGTTTCATTAGTGTAGAAGTGATTTGGTGATGGGATTGCATTAGTGTTGTGGGTGGTGGAATAAAATGGAGAATCGTAGGAAGGAAAAAGTGGAGAAATGGAGGATGAGTAAGATAGAGACAGAGGAGGTGCTGTGATAGAAACGTTGGAATAAAATGAAAGAATGGAGTGCATATAGGAAGGTGAGTCCATGGCAATGAAAGCATCAATGTAAGGTACCCAAAAATGGGTAAACCTTCGAACAGATTTTGTAGCCAAAGAAATACTAAAACTAAGCTAACAACTACACTAACTTTTCTTCATAATTTTCATTGATTTTTGATGATCTCATTCAAATGAGTGAGAATACATATATAGGTGCTAGAAAAGGGTGACTCACCCACTAAAGAACCTTCTAGATTAACTAACAAAAGACAAAATAAAGGAATATATAAAGGTATTTCATAAAAGATAAAATTGTGACTCATATCTTATACGATCTTCTTATTAGGTCACATAATTTCTTAGGAATTTGGGCTTGGTCCTCTTGAGTTGGGTCATTACAGCAGCAAATGTGTTTGGCCCAAAGAGATAATTTTTGGCATATGTTTACTGTGGACCCAATGTTTTAAATTTTGTTTCTACACCAAATTTACCTAGTAGTTTGTCACGCATGTACCCATGTAATGACAAGGGGATGTTTATCTGCAGCTTATCTTCATTTCTCATCCATCACTTAACAGTGTTTAAACATGTGGTTGAAAATCAAGTGAAAAATGAAGAAGCTAAGTATTTGAATGTCAACAACAGGCAATGGTCCCCCACTATGTTGTGACCAGACGGCCAGACCTGCTTGTCTGTTGTAGCAGTTGAGTTTTTGCAAACTACAAAGGCCTCCCAATGAAAGAAAAAGGGAGGAGACAACGTTCACGGTATAACTGACTCGGGTAAAATGTTTAAACAAAGATGGGAATATGTAAAAGACCTAAAACTGAGAAAGAGACAAAGATATCACCAAAGAGCAAGCAACACACTGTTTTGCTTTCCCATTCATTTACCTTTCTCCTATTCTTTTCAGGTAATGAAGCATAAATGATGCTATGGTATCTTTTACTATAGACAAAGTGAGCCTGTGTGTACTAGTGCACAACCAGCTAAAAATAGGGAAATGGATCCACTAACTTCCAATTCTCTGACTTTTCCTACCTTTAGGTATTTTTGATAAGAGAGAAAAGTAAAAAAAAAGGAGGAAAATAGGATGAGAGAGAATGTGTTAGAAGAGAGAAATAGATAATAAGTTAGGAATAAATTATCTCCAAAAAGTTAGAGGACCCTTCTCCTGAAAATAGAGGTTAGGGCCAACGCATGAGATAGCCAAGGAGGACGGAGAATTTAGGAGAAACAAGTGGAATGGTGAAGGGACACAATACGGGGCAGAAGAGGGGTTAGAGGAAGAAGAGGGGTGGAAGGCAGACTGAGGTGTTGGCAGCATAAACAGCCAGTTGCATAGCGGAACTCGAGTTTTTGGATATGTACCTAACGTGTTCTCATGATGTTATTCACAACTTTTAAGTTCTCAAACACCTCACCATCATGTTCAACAAATTTCAACCGCAGCGAATTTGTTTTTTAGGATATGGATTCTCTGCAGCCTCATGTGACTACATGCTCTACATTTAGTGTAAAGGTAAGAAAGAGATTAATAAGAGATATTATTGAGTGTGGAAATGACAATAAAAACCTAAAAATAAACTAAATTTAGGGCACAATGGGATTTAGTGTGTATATATATGTTATTTTCTTTTTCATTTTAATTGTGTCCTCTATCTCCCTCAATGTATCTCCTTGACACCGAGGTGATATGGCTTCAAGGCCAAAAATAGTCCAAATTTCGGGTACAACAGAGGTATGATCAGGTGAAGAAGGACCTTTTAACTGCTTTTGATCAAACGGAATTACTAAAACTCAAATTCCAAACTAAGTCTGAAGTCTCTACTCCTCGACTTCACGCAGAGGAAGAATAAAAAGTATAATATAATCCATCAATTTTAGAGGACCCAAAGAAGAGGATAGCTTCAACTGATCACTGTGTTTAAACAGTGGCTTCATCAAAAGCTTTTAACTTCAATCAAGTTAGTGCAGAATAATTATACAAAAGAACAAACAGGAGTGCAGAATACCTTTAGGAGTAATCAAATACTGTGTCATGTGATTATTAGGGGCCCATAAAGATTTACACAAGAGGCTCATTGACCTCTGCTAGAGAAGGCCTCCAATTTCTCTCAGTGGCTCACTGGCTCTCCAAGTGGGAGGGTACTCAATCCTCATACATATGTGGTGTTTATCATTGGCATCCACATAATGGCAAATCAAGGAAATGAAAGGATTTGACCTGCAGGAGACAATTATGATTAATACAGCACAGATAACATAAAAAGGGAAAATTGGAGAGCAATAATGTGTATGAATCTCTCACCCTGGGCCTCCTGTAGGGACATACTGAAGAATAAAGCACCCTATTGATATTAGCATCTACACCAATCGCCCTTAGAATCACAAAAATCTTTGTCCCCAGCTCTAACCATATCATTCAGCATATGTATTAATGAAAAGAAAATTAAAGAGGTTAATCATGAAGAAACACTCTTTCCTGCATTCCTTCAAATGGAAAGTTCACCCTGCCAAATTGATATCCCTGAAGAATAGAAAATTATACATGTCAATCGTGTTGATTTGCCCTCAATGGATTGTCATAATGATAAAAAAAATTTGGGCCTTGAACGATTACAGCAAAACAGTTTTGAAGTAATTATCTTATTCTAATCTAAACTAGTAAAAATATACCCAAATAATTTAGATCAGAACTGTAGGTGCAAATTTCATAAGGAAAGGGTCAATACAGAGTAGGCTTATCACTCAATAATATTATGCAGGACCTTAACTTGTGTCTCATCTCTCACATTATGCAAGTCATTTCAGTCATCTCAGCCTCCACAATGAAACTAAAACTATTCAACCTGCAATCTCTTGGCCCGATTATTATTCTATCCATTCATGAGAACAGACACGGGAGAAATGAAACTAAAGCCTCTCACCCCCAAGCTCAGGTTTCGTAGAATAGATAAGCTCAGCAACCAGTTTTACGAGATTGAAATCAAAATGTAAAAATTATAGATTACTAGTACATATTGGAACTTTACAAAGGCAGAGCACTCTTAGAATAACTCTGACTGCAAAAGCATTTGGCATCACCTGCAATTCTCAAATAATGACATTAAACATCATTTAGTCTCTAGAGTATAGAGATTAAGTTTTCTAAGTCCAAAATCTCCATCTTAAGGGACCAGGAATGCAAACAATGACAGATGATATACCATTTGCTATAGCTGTTGAAGGAGCATGGCATCAATATATGCTAATGCTACGATTTTGCTGAACAAACATAACACTAACATCACAAATAAGCGCACACAGTTTAAAACTTGGTAAAAGACAGTGCTACCACCCAATATTTAGTATCCCAAATACACTAACTATTTTAGAATCTCCAAATGTACAGTGCAATGTACAGTCAATCACTTGAATTAGGGGATTGACACTGATTTCTGCAAAGCTACTGCTTGATTCTAGATAACGGATGGATCTGCATGAGAAGAAATAATATATTGCCCCCTAAAAGCAAGTTCAAGTTGATTTTTTAGATGCGTCAACATCTTCATTAGTTTTGATATTTTCTTTCTTCTCCATTACTTGTTGAACACCCTCTTGGTACCCCTCTATAAAACTCTTAAGAGCATCTCTGTATGCAGACGCTCTGGTCATATACACGCGCTGCAAAGCAGGTCTTAGAGTCTCCATTCCACCTCTAGCAGCTACAGCTGTATATATTCCGATAAAAGATACATATGGTTGGTCAAAATCACCATCACAAACTAATGATTCAAAGCAAATGGCAAAAAATGTAACCAAAAGAAAAGTTAGGAAAATGAAAAACAAAACAAAAGGAAAGGGTATCATAGACGAGTCATTGCATAAAAGTTTAAAAACAGATTTTTGCCTTAATAGCAAGAACGGAGTTTTACTCAGCTCTGAAAAAGCAAAGGATGGTACACAATAATTTCAAATTACAGTAGTGGTAGTTTTATTATGATAACGATTTAAAATTTTGGGCAAATGCAAAGAGTGATTTTGGTCATGATGCGGTTCTGCGAAGGTCTTAAAAATCTGTAGATTAGTTTGTGACAATTTTTTTGACTAATTGATCATGTTCATCAAAGAGACATTTTCTGGTTACATCAGATTATGTGAGCACGCGCACACAAATTTATGGTCTGATTAAATAATCCAGACAAGAATCCAAGAGTAACTACTAACATAAAGTATAGGTGACCATTACTACAAATTAATAAATTCAATGACAAAAACCATTTGTACATTAACATAATAATCTTAAAGTTGTTGACAAGCCATTAATTACGAACGACATAATGATATCAAACCGAGAAAAAGAGACGCACCAAGATCCTCCAAAGTTGAGGTTCTTTATCTTTAGTTGTTTTCTTTTCGCACTAGGTTCATCAGCCATTTCATCCTTATAATCATTTGGCGAAGATCGGGACCAATGTCACGAACCCAACTAGCGACATAAAGCCTCGTAGCTCTCTTCAAAACTCGAAGACGGAAAATTTCAGTTCAATTTGAATTACCCAAAACTTACATAGAAATCAAGTAAAGATTGAAAAGCCAGAAGATAAAACAACATCATCATGTGAGGTAAGTGTAATAGAAGCGAAATTACTTCACAAAGCAAGCGTGGAAAGCATTATATGTATTAATGGAAAAGGGCATACCCATATACGCTCCTCCCAACTCAATTTGCGGCGCTTTTTCATGTTAGGAGGGTCGAGGCAAAGACGACGGAAAGCAATTTCTTTGAGATCATAGCGCACATAATCGTAAAGTTTCCTACACACAACCCGCACTTTCATTTTACAGATTACACCTCCAAAACTAGTAACCAACGATGGCGCAAAGATGAGTTTGTTAGAGGCAAAACAAGATAAGCGCAATGAATTCACAGACGCAGTTTAATCATCGACAAAGACATGAAACAAAAATTAAATAAACAAATAAAATAAAAGATATTTAGCATTTTTAAATTACAATTAGTTTTCAAAATTTTAACTTGAAGTAGTAAATAAAAAAATTACATTTTCTAATGAGTCCCCTCTTCTCGAAGTAAAAACATAACTCAAAAAAATATTAGGTTTAATTTATATACAAAATCGAAAAACACTTTCTACTGTCAAATATTAAAATAACTTTATTAATTAAAATATGAAAGACAAAAAAATAAAACTAAAAATATGCCTTCATCTCCTAACATCCCATGTCTGTGTTAGCCTTCATGTCCAACCTCCTTGTTGCCCTCTTCATTCTTCTTTTTTAGTTTTAGTTTTAATTTTCTCCGAATCAATCCACTGAATTGTTTCAAAATGAAAACCTTACCTAAGGCCAACATGGATTAGAAACAAATTATTTTGAAATTTAGTTTAATTCAATTCCTCACGAATTGTTTTCCCCGATATATTATGAAAGCAAACAAAGGTGAAGAAGTTTGAAGGTTCAATTTAGTATTTAAGGTAATTGAAGTTACGGACAAATTATGTTATCGTTTGAACTTTGAAGTACTTTTGTAAGTTTGTTGTCTCTTCACACGCAGTGTTGCTAACTCTATAGGGTGACACTTCCCAGGTTAAAGACGCGCCCGATGTCCTACACGATACATGTCGAACACCGACACCGACATTTCAACAAGTATTTTACAAATTAAAACCGGTGTCTGCATGTCCGTGTCGGTGGTTCATAGGTTGTTATAGTTGTTACATTTTGTGCTCAATTGATGTGCTAGTTCAATGTATCTAACGTAAATTTAGTGTCTTTTTAAGATTAGACTAGTACACAGTGTAGCTTTATCATCTAATATATACGTATTAAGCGAGCAACACATAGATAATATAACTCAATATGAGCAGGATGTTGGAAGCTATGAGATATTGGGTTTGTATTAAAGTAACGACATGCTTCTGTTTGTCCAAAAGACCTACAAATTTGATCATTATGAAGTGCTCGGTGAGGAAGTTCTTTAAAGTTGAGGTGATTGTGATTGAGTTAAATCTTGTTTTGAAGCGGGCGGATCGAGGATTTTAGAATAGGGTGTTCCTTTTTCTTCAATGATTTAACAATTATGCGATTTTACAAAAAAAAAAAACAACGATAAAGTAATGTTTCAAAATTCACATACCCCAAAGTACATACATTCTGCGGCGGTGTATAAGAGTATAACGACAAAAATTCACGACAATGAATTCCACAAAAATCATATCATTGATAAGAATGAAGCCAACAAAAAGGAGTAACGACAATTCAATTCACGACAACATCATGAGATTAAAATCATATCATTGATTAATTAAAAGCACGAGATATCATTAATTACGAAATCATATCATGAGAATTAAATAATCATAAACCCCAAAAAACTGAAATCAACGATACCTGAGAAAGGATGCGGTGTATAAGAGTATAACGACAAAAATTCACGACAATGAATTCCACAAAAATCATATCATTGATAAGAATGAAGCCAACAAAAAGGAGTAATGACAATTCAATTCACGACAAAGACATCATGAGATTAAAATCATATCATTGATTAATTAAAAGCACAGATATCATTAATTCTGAAATCATATCATGAGAATTAAATAATCATAAACCCCAAAAAACTGAAATCAACGATACCTGAGAAAGGATGCATAGCCTGTGTTTGAGGTGAAGAGGAAGAAGAAAGCAAGAGGTGAACTGGTGGTGAAGCCGTGACCCGTGAAGAGAAAGAAGACGCAGAAAAAAGCGAGAAAGGAAAAACCAAGAAGCTGCGTTTTGCAGGTTTGCGTTGTGGGTTTTTGATTGGTGGGGGAAACGTATGTGTAGCGTTAGTTTTTGGAGGAAGTGGTGCGTGCGTTTGCATTTTTGCCGTGAGAAAGAAAAAAAAAATTAATATGTGTGTTCCCTTTGGATCGAACCCAGGACCTATTAGATAAAATATGGGTATATTACCACTAAAGCTAGGATGTTTGGGTGTTTCTATCCGCCCCTGTTTTGAAGTGTGAGCTAACATTCGATGTTTATATTCATTTGAATTATTTCTTGAACCAAGTATAGCTACAGAACTATAAATAAAGTTTCACCTACATAACTATACCTCTGAGAAAAACAACTCCATTAAAAAGAAAAAGAGACTGATTCTACTAGTAATCTAAAACATAACAAAACACATTATGTCCAAGAACAGAAGAAAACACACAATGTAATATCAGGGAACTCTAGACACATGTATATGGAGAATTCTAGACAAAACGAGAATTTACAAAGTTCCGACATGAATTTTTTAATGGAAATATTAAAAAAAATACCCGAGGAAATATTTTAAAATTAAGAAAACGTGTGAAGAAGTTCGATTGTTCCCACTCCCTTTGAAACAAAATTTTCAAAGGGTGGTAACCATGGCTGCACTTTAGGGTCATTCTATGTTCATATAAAAGTGCAGGGAAAAAAAAAAGCAACCCTAAAAATTACGGCTTGAAAAAACTAATTGAAAAGCACAAATCACGATGGTACCTTTAATTTAAATCTTTGGAAAATTCCACATCATAGGTAACTATTATAATGCGGAAGGTAAAAAAAGACTGGTATGAAATTTCAGAAAATCAAATGCATAAAAAAATGTAACAGGAACTCACAGTAACAATGCTAGCCCGAAATCTCCATATAGAACCCTCAATATTAGTAGATGAGTGTTTCCCCAAAAAAAAACCTTTCCTTCTATGGATTATTTAATTGCAAGTTTTGCGGTGAGGATTGGAGGTCCACGTCGTTGCGAAATGTTGGAGCATTGAGTTTCAAGGGTACGGCAATCAGGCCACAAATAATGCCTGAAAAGCGTCGATTGCGTCCAATCGCGGCCGCTTCAGAGTGTTTTCTAGGCGACACCTTCACACAAAGGAAGAACGGATTCAAGTATTCAACAAAAAAGACTGCTCCTCTGCCAAAAATGGAGGGCATAAAAGAAAATAGAGTAGAATTGGGAGAAAAGAAAGGAAAATGTTTCTCCTACAACTCAATACTAATACACCCAATAGTATAGACTACCTACTAGAGAGAGATGCCCAATACTAATACACTATAGATAGAAGAGAGAGATGAGTGATATGAGTGTAAAGTGCTTGTTTCGAGGGTGGGTGAAAATGGTAGCACAAGTTGATTAGCTTTTGATGTTTCCACATTAGGTGTGCATGGTACATAAACCATATCACACCACAATGTTGATTAGCTTTTGATGTTTCCACATTAGGTGTGCATGGTACATAAACCATATCACACCACAATCAAAATATAGTTATGGTGAACTGGTTTTGCACAGGTACTTCAAAGGTTCATGTTTACACAGGTACTTCAAAGTTCAGGTTAATTACAGAATTGGTTTACAGGTACATTCTTACCAAAAAAAAATCATCCTAAACTGTTTTAACTTAAGCATATCTATTAAAATTAAAGCACAGTAAATTACTAGTAAATAAAAGCTACTTATAGCTACGATAATGTTTGATAAAATTATATTCTAGCAGATAAAAGCAAAAGTGAATATTCACTCACAAAATTATACTTACAAAACAGCAGAAAAATTATACTAAATCTGAATGAGACATACATGACATGGAATGAGTGAGTAAAATAAGGGCAAGAAAAACTTGTAGTCATACATAACTCATGATAAAAAATTCAAAATTAAAACTCTATGTTGCGATAAAGCCAACACAGTAAGAGATGAATCCTTCTAAACACACTAAAACCATTTTCTATGTGGCCACATTTAGCATACATGTTTACGAGTGCCGATCCAATAAAACTATAATTATGATGTCATGTATCTTACTATTAATTACATAAGTGTGTACCGTATTTACCTTCCTCAACAAAACCCATTTCAGCAATGGCTGAAAGGAAACTAACAATAGCAGGGACATCGGGTTGAACCCCTGAACTCAAAATTTCTCTGAACAAGCTCAAACCTTCTCAGGGTAATGGTTAAAAACAAAAGCTGAAATCATACTTTCACAGCTAACCACATCTCTTACACTCATGACCATAAAAACCTCCTCAGCAAGCTCACATTTCCTAATTCCTATGTTCCCATATCCATGAATCATGGCATTACACGAAACCACATCCCTATGAGGCATTTTCTCAAACACCTCACGTGCCATGTCAATCTCACCCGCTTATCTAAGAGAAGAATACCTTAACTGACTCATTCATTTATTTAATTTTCGTTTTTATATTTTTGTATTTTTATATTATCATTTTTGTATTTTTGGACTTTTGGACTATTAAGTGCTCTTAAATTGTAAATTAAACTAAATTGAATTTTTAAATTGTATGTATGCTTAAATAAATTAAATAAACAAAATAAAGATAAAAATAATAATCATAAAAGGGAGCAGGGCCAAATACAAAGACGAGGCCAGATTTGGACTTGACAAGTGCGCTAAGACTAGACCAAAAATAGAAGAAATGGGCGTGTTAAAAAAAAATTAGCTCTCGAATCGCGTGACTTCAAAATACTGAATAAAATAAACTACTAAAACAAGAAAAAGAAAACGGACAAAATTGGGGTATAACAATTTGCCCCTCTTTATTAATATTTCACTAGAAAGTGCGGAGCTCTCGAACTTTAAGTAGTAGAAATAGGAATAAAGATAAGATAGACGCTAATTTTGTCCGTTTAAAAGGAAGTGGAAGGTTTGGGAGATAAGAGGGAGGCGGTTAATACTTGGCGCGTTAACCGAGAGTTGAATGAAGGGTCAACAGGACTGACACGAGGAGCACTAAGGCTCTGAAGGACCACTCGAGTCTGAAGGAGCGACAAGGCTCTGAAGGACCACTTAAGGTCCGAAAGGCGCCTGGGCCTTAATTGAAGGACCATCGTGGTGCGAAGGAGCGCAATTAGCTACGGTACTAATTAAGCGATGCGAGAGGGGCCTTTATACTCGGCGGCCATGATGGGTCAAGATCGGTCTAGAAGCGATATGTTGACCATGAAGGGCGTACAACGTGTCTTAGGTGACCTGACTAGTGCGAAGGACCACGCGAGTGCGGAAGGTCCGCCGGGCTCGACTCGACGTTTGCGACACTGGGCCACTTAGGGCCTTTGAAGGGCGTGGTGCTCTGAAGGACCACTCGGGAGTGCGAGGATCAACTTGGTGATCTGTGATACGATATGAGATCAACGCTTAAAGCACTGACATTAGAGGAACAAAATAGGGACTAACACTGATCGTGCTTATCCGGGCACACCTAACAAATGCATCTACCGAGAAAGGGAAAACCAATCTACGTTTGATGGAGCAATTAATGGTGCAAGCAATGATTGGTATCTGGTAGGATGTGGAATGACTTTTTCCTTTTCTCTTTTTGCTTATTGCTTTTCGCTTTTTTGTTTTTTGTTTTTGTTTTGTTTGTTTTTTTTTTTTTTTATTGAAAAATGATGAATGCCAAATGTGCAAATGAAATGCTCGGGTGGAAATGCTATGGTGCATGAGCTGATGATATGATATGATATGATATGATATGATGTGATATGATATGATGTGATACGATATGATATGATATGATGTGATATGATATGATATGAGTGATTGGGGTATAGAAACATTTTTGGTAATGATGAGATGTGAGACTTTGGATGCGAGAAGCGGAGATGAATATTGATAATTCTTTGGAAAGATTAGACTTGATTCAAACTTCGGCAATCTCAAGGTTGTTATTCTGATTAATCGATGTGAAAAAGCATTTGCAAGCTCGCTCATTTTTCTCTTCCGCTTGATGCCCCATGATGGCCAGAAGTTTTGGTCCACAAAGCTAAATAAGTGGATTTCCACTATCATATGATCAACTTGTGTTTTCTCTCTAAAGCATTGTTACGTGAAGATGTATAGTAGTGCGAATATAGATGAATGAGTCAGTTAACTTAGGGTTCTAAAGACCTAGGGTGTGGACATTTGTGGCACGTGAAGGGGTGAATGACAAGTTTTGGGTAAAGTCATGAAAGGTGGGCTTTCCCAAGCCAAGAAATGCGGGATTGCCCCAATTTAGACTTGATGATGGTGAGTGAATAACTTGCCCTGTCTCTAGTGATGACAATAACTAGGGGACGAGAAGAAATGATGAGCTAGGAATGCCACGACTTTGGAGTGAAAGGTGGAAAGCAATGGGCTTCATCTCAACACATGGAGTTTGGGGTTGCCCCATTTATGGTAGTAGGACGGAATTGCCCAGACTAGAGTAGCAACATATAGGGTAATGAGTTGAGAAATTGCCCCGTATGGCGTTGTTGATGTGGATATAACAAGGGGATGAGATGGGTGTATGGTGAATGTCCCCATTTGTAGGTGGAGTGAAGGGTGATAGGGTTGCCCACGATAAATTGAAATTGAGGCGGTTATTTTGGTGAGGTTGTGGAAAGTCTGCCGGAGTTAGGGTAATGGGTTTTGGAGTTTATGCAGTATGGCAATGGGTGGGTGTGGTATGACAACTGCACCAATTTCCCAGTTCAAATGGAATAGGTGGTGAAAGGGATGCCCATTATAGGATATAGGTGACGACCACTAGTATAAACTTTTGGTTTACCTTTAAAATGACTCTCGGGACTACAATAGTCTTGAGTTTGCTATGATGAAAACTACACTTGGTGATCACTAGACCTTGTCTTAGTATAACTGTAACTTGAATGAATCTTGTGGTGCAAGCCTTTTGATTTTTCTTTTCTTTTGAGTTTTTTTTTTTTTTTTTTTTTTTTTTTGAGATATATTTTTTTTTGAGCAAACATATTGTAAATAAATAAACTTATTTGTCCTAAGATTAAAACTTTGAGAAAACAAAAGCAATCGGTCATTGATCGGAATATGGCCGATGGTTTAGTGATTTATGAGAAAAATGATAATTGGGCTCAAGGTAGTGTTTGGGGTTGATGGGACGGATGATTTTTTTTTTTTTTTTTTGCGGTATGATTTGGCTAATGGTTAATGGTTTGTGAAAGAAGGGGTTGTTAGGCTCAAATGATTTGGTGATGTACCTTGGCTAATGGGTGATGAAGGAAATGGTTGTTAGGCTCAAAGGAGTGTTTGAGGGTCTATTGAGGCAGATGGTGATGTGTCTCATGGTAGGATGGACTTGTTTAGGGATGTGACTTGGCCAAGGGTTTATGAAGGATAGGATATTGAGGACAAGGGAAGTGTTTGGGGTTTGTTTCAGACAAGGATCTCTTATGCATTTAATGGCAAGAAGTATCAGCTCATAATTGTACCACTTTTGCTTTTTCGTGGTTTTTCGATCCTCTTTTTTTATTTCACTTTCTTTTTTTGATTTTGATTTTTTCTTTTTCTTTCTTTCGAGCTTTTGATGTGGAATTGATCCTTGTCTAGGGTGATTGAAAGGTTTTTAGATTTTGGCTTAAGGTGGGTAGCACGGGGTTTTTTTCCGAGGGTATGGGAAGATGGTCAAACTTCATTTCAAATCATGATTGCTCGTTTTCTCAAAAATTAACTTAAGGACAATAATTTATTTACTTTTATATATTTGCTCTTCTTCTTTATTTCTCTTTTTTTCGTTTTTTATGCCTAATTTTTGCTTAGGCCGCTCTTACGAGTTTTCAACCTAACGGGGCATTTTTATATTTTTGGTAAAGGACTTGCACCAAGGGAATACAACATTGACAAGGTATTTTAGAGATCACACATTTGCCCCAACATGGGGGCATAAAGTGTTATTTCACTTAGAGGAACCAACCGAAACGTCAACTATGTACGGATGTGGGGAGCATGTACTTTATGGGTGGTGAGTGGGGATTAGACTTTGTGAGGGGATGATGGTAAGGTAGGGGCGCTAAGCGACTCAAACAAAATAAACACACATGTTACCCAAGTCACTACACAAATGCTTCGTAGAGAGCTAATGATAGAAATTTTTGACGGACATTTCGGTCATTTATCATGGGATGGAAGAGATGCAACGTTTGGTTAAAAAATGTGAGCAAGCTAAAAATTTGAAAAACTGAGTGACTTGAAACACTTTGAGCTTGCAATGAAGTATGACTAAACTCTTTCCAAAAAGAATGATTTATTTCACAAGAATGTCTCACCTCTCATCACAATTTTTCTAGAGTTATGCTCATTTTTTTTTTAATGCAAGATGTAAGTATGCAAGTGAATGAGTGTGCATGAAATGCGAATGAATGTATGTGAAATGCAAATGTAATGGTGATGTATGTGAATATATGATTTTATTTATGGCGTCGGGGAATTATAAACTTTTCATTGGAGAGTAAAGTACAAAATTTAATTTTGACTTGACGTGCAGCTTCTCTCTCAAGGTAAAGATTTTTAATTCTCGGCGATCATAAAAGTGCGAACAACGATAGATGTTTATTTGCCGTATTTTTGTAGTGCAAAGAAAAGAAAAATGCATGTGGTATATTTTCTAAAAAGTAGTAAATAATGATTTTTGATTTTTGACTTTGATTTTTTTAATTTTTTTGGATAAAAGGCAGTGCGCATTAATGTTCGTTTGAATGCAAGGGTGTTAAGCTCCTTTGTGAACCTAGGAAGGTACCTTATGGAGTGGGTCTAAAGTTTCCTTTATAGTGAACCTCACAAGGATGGTTCTAAAGAATCCTACACATGGTTCCTAGAGCCAAGGACTCGATCAAGAACACGACCCCAACAATAGGCAAGCTATTAGAAGGGATAGCATCCTCAAAAGGAATCAAACTCTAGGTGAGATTTTAGTGACCACCCAACGAGACGTGCGTCCATGAGCCATCACTACACAATCTCGTTCTAACTTAAGTTTATGCTCGAGTCAGGGTAGAGGACTTTTCTCACAGTGTGTGAAGTGTATAAGTGCAGTGTGTGTAGGAGCAATTTAAAATAAACCCAAAGCTGCAAAACAAACAAACATACAAGTATCGTCTTCTACCCTAGGGTTTACACAAATAAATAACATAATTATGTAAAAAGCAAATAAATAAATAAAAGGGTAAGAATTGAATTAATCCTAAATTATTTAGACTAGGTTTTGACTCTCTAAAAATAAATAAGTCCCAGTGATGCGCGGTTTGTGTGGCCAGAAAAATCCGGGAATGGATTCTTCGAGGTTCTTTAGGAAGCCGCCACCAAATTTTAGTTTAAGGGCAAATTCGGAAAATCCCTTTAAGTTTTAAGATAAGGCGTTGTTAGGGTTCGGGAGTCGTTATGTGTGGGGAAGGTATTAGCACCCCACGACATCCTATTGTCTAATTAATTTAAGATTTATTTAATAATTACCCTTTTGTAAAGAAAATACTTATTTAGGTTTTTGTTTTTTAGTGCTTGACAAGAGTTGAGTCTTGCTCCTACGTACCTCCGGATGCAATGGAGGAATCAAAGCTACGTAGTTCTTCCTGAAAAAGTTTGTGGGTTGGTATTTTTAGTGTAGGGGTCCTAGGATTCCTTGAACTGCATGACTCATTTGATTCCTAGGATCCCGACTAACTTGGATTGTACAACCGACTTAGTCCCTACTTTTTGAAAATGATTTTTGAATTTTTGACAGAGTTGTGAGATGGGTTGATTTTAGAATAGGTATTCTAGAACTCTGAAGCTATCTGACCCATTAGTTCTAGAACGCTGACTAACTTGGTTGTACAACCGACTTAATCCCCTATTTTTAGGAAAAATGGTTTGTTCGCATTTATTAAGTTTTCAGGGTTACTGAACTGTACAGCTCATTGGCCCTAAAATAATGACTAACCCGGTTGTACAACCGACTTAGCCGTTTATTTAATTTCGCGAGAAAAATTATTTACGTTTGCGTTGGAAAAGAATTAAAAAGTGAAACAGGGGGTGAACATAGTAAATTGGGGCTTTATTAGTCGCAGAGGTCTGTATAAATAATAAGGGGTGTAAAAAGGGAAGCCCAGTTCACATAGGAGGACCCGGTATCTGGCCCCGGACTTAAGTGGGGAGTAGTGCGTGTGAGCTGAAAGAGTGTAATCGATGATTACGAATAATTAAAATAAAAAAATAAAAGCCCACTATATAACCCTAAATCAAACAGCAATGTATGAAGAATGGTCAAATTCCCAATATCATTGATAATCTATCTTACAAATCACAGACAATATATTAACAAACCCCACCAATAATCGAAATACTATTTGAGATCTGAAGGAGATTCTAAGATTTATCAATCAAATCACAATGGAAAAGGGTAATTCATGTAAGGTCACTGAATCGAACTTATATTCAACAGAAATCATTTGTTCCATTAATTTTAGTATAAATGTGAGAAAAATATATAATAAACTATGATCTAATGTTCCAATCAAAAAAAAAGATATAATAAACTATGATCTAATGTTCCAATCAAAAAAAAAAAAAAAAAAAAAAGATATAATAAACTATGATCTATGTTCCAATCAGAAAGTTGTGATGTTGGCTACTCACGGAGAAACAACATAAAAAAAATATATATAATTAACAACCACACTAACACAAGCCAGCATAAGTCAATTAAAGAAAGTATTCGATGCTCAATTAACTCTTACGGTTTCACGTTGTACGGCGCTCTTGAGAAGACGTGAGTGCCTAGGTTTAATAGGATTGAAATCTTCTTCCCATGGCGGCAAGTTCTTCCTTTGCCAAAAGGGTTAGGTTGTTGTTCGTTCCTCTGAGCAAAAACGGTGTTTAGTGGATTAGGGTTTCAATGTGAAACTCTAATCTTATTTTTAGGTGATTTTAGCGGTAGTTTTACTGCCTTGGTTTTACGTGTCTTTTAGACTCTAGGCTAGCCAGCTTATTTATAGTTAGAAATTAGGTTTTAGCATTAATGGTTGTTTTTGGGCTTTTGCGAGATCGATAATGTGGGCTCTTGAGTAGTCTTGGAGAGCAAGAATAGACCCGGAGATTCACGATCTTTGCTCATTTATTTAATTTTCGTTTTTATATTTTTGTATTTTTATATTATCATTTTTGTATTTTTGGACTTTTGGACTATTAAGTGCTCTTAAATTGTAAATTAAACTAAATTGAATTTTTAAATTGTATGTATGCTTAAATAAATTAAATAAACAAAATAAGGATAAAAATAATAATCATAAAAGGGAGCAGGGCCAAATACAAAGGCGAGGCCGATTTGGACTTGACAAGTGCGCTAAGACTAGACCAAAAATAGAAGAAATGGGCGTGTTAAAAAAAAATTAGCTCGGAATCGCGTGACTTCAAAATACGAATAAAATAAACTACTAAAACAAGAAAAAGAAGACGGACAAAATTGGGGTATAACAATTTGTTTATTATACCCCAATTTTGTCCGTCTTCTTTTCTCGCTTTAATCGTTTATTTTTAGTAAGCGTGTTTGGTCGCATGACTACGAGAATTATTAGTGTAGAGTCTCGGTTACTAATTTCAATCACTCCGTTCAACTAAATCGAAGCGCCGTTGTTCAAATTAGGCGCGCATGCGTGAATGATCGATCTTTTAGCGCGTTCTTCAATTTAACGTCTGTATTCGAGTTTAGTAAATGCGTAAGCGAGTCTACCTAAAGTCCTTTTTCACAAAAAGTTGGATTTAATAATGCGATTCGAGTTAATTTTGGGGTTTTATTAACGCGCCCATTTCTTTTATTACGGTGTAGTTTGGCGTATTTGTGAGTCGGCCCGTTCTCGTCTTTGTATTTAGCTTTGACTCCTTTTTCTTATTATTTTTTTGTTTGTTTAATTTATTTAAGTATATATACAATCCGAAAATGTCAAAAATTCCATTTAATTTAATTTCTGATTTAAAAATGTTTAAGAGTCCAAAAATAATTCCACTTAGTTTAATTTACAAATTAGAAGCACTTAAGAGTCAAATAAGTCCAAAAATACAAAAATAAATAATACTAAAAATACAAAAAATAACAAATCCGAAAATAAAGTAGTAATGCGACAATTTAGGGTTTCAGACTGACATTCCAAGTCTGCTGCTTTCTTTATTGGGCACAGGTTCCAACTTTGAAATAGGGTCAAAGCTTTGATTAAAAATAATAAATGCCTTAACCTAATTTTTACCTATAAATAAGCAGCTAACCTAGGGTCTAAGACACGAAACAAAGCGAAAAACTCTTTGCTAAAATCACCCAAAAATAGGATTAGGGTTTCACATCGAAATCCTAATCCACTAAACTCTGCACTTTGGAATTTACGATTTGAGAGCAAAGAAGCAACGATGCTTGATTCAAAGGTAGCGAACCACGATGCGATATGAGCGATCCGCAGAACAATTAAAAGGAGCGGAGAAGTGGAGTTTAGAGTTCGTTATAATTGATATGAGCGGTGGGAGCATCGGTGAATGAATATTGCAATAGCATGAAAATGCGAGGAATACGCAAAAGGTTGAACAATTCACTAATGGTTCATCAACGAATTCTAATTCACGTTAGCTACAATCGACTCGGAAGGTATTCGATTATTTCCGTTTTTATTGTTTTGTTTATTTGTTTTGGTTCTAGATTCTTCTTTGGATCAACTGTTTTTGTATTGGTTATTGTGTTAATTGTGATGATTTGTTTGACTTTGTGTATTGGATTGTTTAGTTGAAATTTTCTTGGATTTCTTTTGCGGCAATTGGATTTATCATTCTTGGAGAGGCAATGTGTATTTTTATGTTTGATAAATGTCGTTCAGTGTAATCTTCTTAGTGCCTGGTAAAGGCTATGGACCGATCAAATAAAAGACTAAGTCGGTTGTACAACCGGGTTAGTCATCATCTTAGGACTAATGAAGTTTATGCTGATTCGATAATCCTAAAAATTTGCAAAAATATAAATAAATTATTTTTCCTAAAAAATAAAAGACTAAGTCGGTTGTACAATCGGGTTAGTCATTATTTTAGGGCCAATGAGCTGTACAGTTCAGTAACCCTACAAACTTAACAAATACGAATAAACCATTTTCCTAAAAAATAGGGGATTAAGTCAATTTATGCGTCGGTTAGTCGTTCTAGAACTAATGAGTTTTATGCAGATTCGGAGTTCTAGAATACCTATTCTAAAATGAACCCACCTCACACCAAACCACTTTCTTTCAAAAACTCTAAAATTATTTTCAAAAAGTGGGGCTAAGTCGGTTGTACAACAATCCAGGTTAGCCGACGTCTAGGAATCGGTGGTATGCAGATTCAAGGAATCCTAGGACCCTACGATAAAAAACACCAACCCACAACTTTTTTTCGGGGAAGAACTACGTGGCTTTGATTCCTCCATTGCATGCGGAGTGCGTAGGAGAGCAAGACTCAACCCTTGTCAAGCACTAAAAAACAAAAACCTAAACAAGTCTTTTTTACAAATAAAAGGGTAATTATTAAATAAATCTTAAATTAATTAGACAATAGGATGTCGTGGGGTGCTAATACCTTCCCACACATAACGACTCCCGAACCCTAACAACGCCTTATCTTAAAACTTAAAGGGATTTTCCGAATTTGCCCTTAAACTAGAATTTGGTGGCGGCTTCCTTAAGAACCTTTGAAGAATCCTTTCCGGATTTTTAGATCGCTCATTGGCGACTTCACTTTGGGACTTAACTTTTTAGAGAGTCAAAACCTAGTCTATTTATTTAGGATTAATTTAATTTTTACCCTTCCTTTATTTATTTATTTATTTTTGTGATTTATGAACCCTAGGATGAGGGCGATATTTGTATATATGTTTGTTTGTCTGTTTGCGACTTTTGGGTTGTTTTTAAATTGCTCCTACACACACTTCACAATTACATACGCACACACATGTGAGAAAGGTCCTCTACCGGACTTGAGTGTACCTAAGTTAGAGCGAGATTGTGTAATGATGGCTGCGGGACGACGTCGTCGTTGGGTGGTCATGAAAATCTCACCTAGAGTTTGATTCCTTTTAAGGATGCTACCCTTCTAATAGCTTGCCTATTGTTGGGGTCATTATTCTTGACTGGGGTCCTTGGCTCTAGGAACCTTGTGTAGGATTCTTTAGAACTACCCTTGTGAGGCACTATAAAAGAAACCTTAGACCCACTCCGTAAGATACCTTTTTAGGGTCACAAAGGAGCTTCATACTCTTGCATTCAAACAAATATTTATGCATACCGTCTTTTATCAAAAAAAAATCAAAAAACCAAAAACCATTATTTACTACATTTTTAGAAAATATACCACATGCATTTTTTTTCTCTTTGCACTACAAAAAATAAATAAAATAAACATCTTATGTTGCATGCATTTTTATGACCGTCAGAGAATTAAAATCTTTACCTTGGAGAGAAGCGTGCCTTGTTGAAGTCAAAATTAAATTTTGTACTTTACTCTCCAATGAAAAGTTTATAATTCCCGACATGATAAAATCATATATTATCATTTCATTCCACGAGACATTATCATTACATTCGCATTTCACGTACATTCATTCGCATTTCATGCACACTCATTCATTTGCATAATTACATCATGCATTACAAAAAATATCGGCATAATATTAGGAAAAATGTGATGAGAGGTGAGACATTCTTGTGAAATAAATCATTTTTTTTGGAAAGAGTTTAGTCATACTTCGTTGCAAGCTCAAGGTGTTTCAAGTCACTCGGTTTTTCAAATTCTTAGCTTGCTCACATTTTTAACCGAGCGTTGCATCTCTTCCATCCCATGATAAATGACCAAAATGTCCATCAAAAATTTCTATTATGTTTCAACTAATGTTAGCTTTCTCTGAAGCATTTGTGTAGTGACTTGGGTAACATGTGCGTTTATTTTTGTTTGAGTCGATTAATGTCCTTACCATCATCCCCATCAAAGTCTAATCCCACCACGACCACCCATAAAGTACATACTTCCTAACTAGTCGACTTTTGGTTTGTTCTCACTATTGAAATAACACTTGAGGCCTCTCTGCTGGGGCAAATTTGTGATCTCAAAATACCTTGTCAACATTATATTCCATTGGTGCAAGTCCTTCACAAAAAAAAAAAAAAAAAAAATCAAAAAGGCAGTTAGGTTGAAAACTCGCAAGAGGCAACCTAAGCAAAAATTAGGGCACACAAAAAGAGAGAAATAAAGAATAAAGAGCATGTATATAAAAATAAATAAATTATTGTCCTTAAGTTAATTTTTGAGAAAGCGAGCAATCATGATTTGAAACGAAATTTAACCATCTTCCCATACCCTCGAAAAAACTGTGCTACCCACCTTAAGCCAAAAATCCCAAACCCAGGACAAGGATCGATTCGCATCATCAAAAAATGGTGCATTAGTTCTATCGACTCACTCACCCAAAAAGAAACAAAAATCACAAAAGAGTGAAGTCAAAAAGAGGATTAAAAAATCCCAATAATAAAAAAATGGTACCAATCGTGGTGACACTTCATTCTGAGTCAAAGCATAAGAGATACTTGTCTAAAATAAACCTCAAACAATTCGTTTGGCCTCGATATCTAAATCCTCCATAAATCCTTAGCGCATTACAATCCCAAACAAGCCCGTCTACCCATGAGACACATCAATTCTTGTCTCGATAAAACCTCGAAACACTCCTTTGAGCCTAATAACCCCTTCTTTCACAAACCATTAACCATTAGCCAAATCATACAGCCCAATAAAAATCATCAGTCCCATCAATCTCCAAGCACTACTTTTAGCCCAATTATCATTTCCCTCATAAATCGCTAAACCATCGGCCACGTTACAACCCTCTAGAGTTCATTCCGATCAATGACCGATTGCTTTTGTTTTCTCAAAGTTTTAATTTTAGGACAAATAAGTTTATTTATTAACAATATGTTTGCTCAAAAAAAATATATCTCAAAAAAAAAAAAAAAAAAAACTCAAAGGAAAAGAAAAATCAAAGGCTTGCACCACAAGATTCATTAAAGTTTCTGATTATACTAAGACAAGGTCTAGTGATCACCAAGTGTAGTTTTCATCATAGCAAACTCAAGACTATTGTAGTCTGAGAGTCATTTTAAAGGTAATCAAAAGTTTATACTAGGATCGTCACCTATATCCTATAGCGGGGCATCCCTTTCACCACCTATTCCATTTGAACTTGGGAAATTTATGCAGTGTCATACCACACCCGACCCATTGCCATACCGGACAAACTCCAAAACCCATTACCCTAACTCAGCCACTTTCCACAACCTCACCAAAACAACCGTGCGAATTCCGTTATCAAGTGGGGCAACCCTATCACCCTTCACTCCACCTACAAATGGGGACATTCACCATACACCCATCTCGTCCCCTTGTTATATCCACATCAACAAAGCCATCACGGGCAATTTCTCAACTCATTACCCTATATGTTGCTACTCTAGTCGGAGCGATTCTGTCCTTTTACCATAAATGGGGCAACACCAAACTCCATGTGTTGAGATGAAGCCCATTGCTTTCACCTTTCACTCCAAAGTCGGGGCATTCCTAGCCCATCATTTCCTCTGTCCCCTAGTTATTGTCATCACTAGACAGAGGCGGGCGGGTTATTCACTTCACCATCATCAGTCTAAATTGGGGCAATCCCGCATTTCTTGGTGGAGAAAGCCCACCTTTCATGACTTTACCCAAAACTTGTCATTCACCCCTTCATGTGCCACAAATGTCCACACCACTAGGTCTTTAGAACCCCAAGTTAAGCGACTCATTCATCTATATTACGCACTACTTATACATCTTCACAAAACAATGCTTTAGAGAGAAAAACACAAGTTGATCATATGATGTTGGAAATCCACTTATTTAGTTGTGTGGGCCAAAACTTCGGTCATCATGGGGCATCAAAATGGAAGAGAAAAATGAGCGAGCTTGCAAATACTTTTTCACGTCGATTAATCTGTAAATAACAACATTGAGATTCTTTGAAGTATTGAATCAAAACTATTCTTTTCAAAGAATGATCAATATTCACCTCTATTTCTCGCATCTAAAGTCTCACGTCTAAATCATTACCAAAAATGTTTCTATACCCCAATCATATCATATCATATCATATCATATCATATCATATCATATCATATCATATCATATCATCACCTCATGCACCATAGCATTTGCACCCGAGCATTTCATTTGCACATTTGGCATTCATCATTTTCAATAAAAAAATAAAACAAACAAAACAAAAACAAAAAAAAAAAAAAAAGCGAAAAGCAATAAGCAAAAGAGAAAAGGAAAAAGTCATTCCACATCCTACGGATACCAATCATTGCTTGCACCATTAAATTGCTTCATCAAGCGTAGAGTGGTTTTCCACTTTCTCGGTAGATGCATTTGTTAGGTGTGCGGGATAAGCACGATCGGTGTTAGTCCCTATTTTGTTCCTCTAATGTCGGTAGCTTTAGCGTTGATCTCATATCGTATCACGGATCACCAAGTTGATCCTCGGACCAGTGTGGTCGCCCGAGCCTTCTGGCTCCTTGATGCCCTAAGTGGCCCGGTCGCATGGCGTCGGTCGAGCGGCGGACCTTCCGGACCGTGTGGTCGCCGGACTAGTTGTGTCGACCTAAGACACGATGCCGCGTCCTTCATGGTCAACATATCGATTCTAGACACGATCTTGACCCATCATGGCGCTTTCGAGTATAAAGGCCCCCTCGGGCCGTTTAATTAGTACGTAGCTAATTGCGCTCCTTGAGACCACGATGGTCCTTCAATTAAGGCCTAAGCGACCTTTCCGGACCTTAAGTGGTCCTTGAGCCTTGTCGCTCCTTGGACCACTGAGTGGTCCTTGAGCCTTAGTGCTCCTTGAGTCCTTGTTGACCGCTTCATTCAAATCTCGGTTAATCGCCAGTATTAACCACTCCCTCTTATCTCTCAAACCTTCCACTTCCCCTTAAGCGGACAAAATTAGCGTCTATCTTATCTTTATTCCTATTTCTACTACGAAAGTTCTAGAGCTCAAAGCACTTTCTAGTAAAATATTAATAAAGAGGGGGCGGTATTATACCCCAATTTTGTCAGTCTTCTTTTTCTCGCTTTAGTCGTTTATTTTTAGTAAGGCGGCGTGTTTGGTCGCATGACTACGAGAATTATTAGTGTAGAGTCTCGGTTACTAATTTCAATCACTCAGTTCAACTAAATCGAAGCGCCGTTGTTCAAATTAGGCGCGCTGCGTGAATGATCGATCTTTTAGCGCGTTCTTCAATTTAACGTCGTATTCGAGTTTAGTAAATGCGTGGCGAGTCTACCTAAAGTCCTTTTTCACAAAAATGGATTTAATAATGCGATTCGAGTTAATTTTGGGGTTTTATTAACGCGCCCATTTCTTTTATTACGGTGTAGTTTGGCGTATTTGTAGAGTCAGGCCGTTCTCGTCTTTGTATTTAGCTTTGACTCCTTTTTCTTATTATTTTTTTGTTTGTTTAATTTATTTAAGTATATATACAATCCAGAAATGTCAAAAATTCCATTTAATTTAATTTCTGATTTAAAAATGTTTAAGAGTCCAAAAATAATTCCACTTAGTTTAATTTACAAATTAGAAGCACTTAAGAGTCAAATAAGTCCAAAAATACAAAAATAAATAATACTAAAAATACAAAAAATAACAAATCCGAAAATAAAGTAGTAGCGACAATTTAGGGTTTCAGACGACATTCAAGTGCTGCCAAATTTCTTTTTGTTGGGCACAGGTTCCAACTTTGAAATAGAATTGGCTTTGATTAAAAATAATAAATGCCTTAACCTAATTTTTACCTATAAATAAGCAGCTAACCTAGGGTCTAAGACACGAAACAAAAAGCGAAAACTACGCTAAAATCACCCAAAAATAGGATTAGGGTTTCACATGAAATCCTAATCCACTAAACTCTGCACTTTGGAATTTACGATTTGAGAGCAAAAGAAACAACGATGCTTGATTCAAAGGTAGCGAACCACGATAGCGATAACGATGATCCGCGAGAACAATTAAAAGGAGCGGAAAAGTGAGTTTAGAGTTCGTTATAATTGATATGAGCGGTGGGAGCATCGGTGAATGAATATTGCAATAGCATGAAAATGCGAGGAATACGCAAAGGTTGAACAATTCACTAATGGTTCATCAGCGAATTCTAATTCACGTTAGCTACAATCGGCTCGAGAAGGTATTCGATTATTTCCGTTTTTATTGTTTTGTTTATTTGTTTTGGTTCTAGATTCTTTCTTTGGATCACTTTGTTTTGTATTGGTTATTGTGTTAATTGTGATGATTTGTTTGACTTTGTGTATTGGATTGTTTAGTTGAAATTTTCTTGGATTTCTTTTGCGGCAATTGGATTTATCATTCTTGGAGAGGCAATGTGTATTTTTATGTTTGATAAATGTCGTTCAGTGTAATCTTCTTAGTGCCTGGTAAAGGCTATGGACCGATCAAATAAAAGACTAAGTCGGTTGTACAACCGGGTTAGTCATCATCTTAGGACCAATGAGCTGTACAGTTCAGTAATCCTAAAAATTTGCAAAAATATAAATAAATTATTTTTCCTAAAAAATAAAAGACTAAGTCGGTTGTACAATCGGGTTAGTCATTATTTTAAAGACCAATGAGTACATGCTGATTCGGTAACCTACAAACTTAACAAATACGAATAAACCATTTTCCTAAAAAATAGGGGATTAAGTCGGCTGTACGTCGGGTTAGTCAGCGTTCTAGAACTAATGAGCTGTACAGTTCAGGAGTTCTAGAATACCTATTCTAAAATGAACCCACCTCACACCAAACCACTTTCTTTCAAAAACTCTAAAATTATTTTCAAAAAGTGGGGCTAAGTCGGTTGTACAATCGGGTTAGCAGTCCTAGGAATCGGTGGTACATGCAGTTCAAGAATCCTAGGACCCTACGATAAAAACACCAACCCACAACTTTTTTTGGGAAGAACTACGTGGCTTTGATTCCTCCATTGCATGCGGAGAGTGCGTAGGAGCAAGACTCGACCACTTGTCAAAGCCTTTAAAAAAAAAAACCTAAACAAGTCTTTTTTTACAAATAAAAGGGTAATTATTAAATAAATCTTAAATTAATTAGACAATAGGATGTCGTGGGGTGCTAATACCTTCCCCACACATAACGACTCGAACCCTAACAACGCCTTATCTTAAAACTTAAAGGGATTTTCGAATTTGCCACTTAAACTAGAATTTGGTGGCGGCTTCCTTAGAACCTTTGAAGAATCCTTTCCGGATTTTTGGTCGCTACAAATAATAAGTCCCGAGTGAAGTCGCCAATTTGTGCGAATGAGAAAAATCAGGAAAGGATTCTTGAAATGGTTCTTTAGGAAGCGCCACCAAATTTTTAGTTTGAGGGCAAATTCGGAAAATCCTTTAAGTTTTAAGATAAGCGTTGTTAGGGTTCGGAATAGTTATGTGTGAGGAAAGTATTAACACTTACGACATCTATTGTCTAATTAATTTAGGATTTATTTAATAATTACCCTTATTGTGAAAAAGACTTATTTAGGTTTTTATTTTTAGTGCTTGGCAAGGGTGATCTTGCTCTACGTGCCTCTCGATGCAATGGAAGAATCAAAGCTACGTGAATTCTTCTGCTGAAAAAGTTTGTGGGTTGGTGTTTTTAATGTAGAGACCCTAGGATTCCTTGAGTACATATGCACTCTCATTTGATTCTGGGGCGTTTGCTAACCAGGTTGTACAATGCAAACTTTAGCCCCCCCTGCTGAAAAAATTTTTAGGTTCTTGAAAGAAAGTGGTTTGGTGTGAAGTGGGTTCGTTTTAGAATAGGTATTCTAGAACTCTGAGCTATCTGACTCATTAACTAGAACGCATTTACTTCTTGGCTATCTGGCTTCACTATCCTCTATTTTTTTAGGAAAATGGTTTATTTATTAAGTTTGTGAGTTCTTGAACTTTATGCGACTCATTAACCTAAAATAATGACTAACCGATTGTACAACCGACTTAACTTATTTCATTTGATTTTGAGAAAGAATTATTTATATTTTGAATTGGAAAAGACTTAAAGAGAAAACAGGGGTGCAGATTGTAAATTGGGGTTTTATTAATCGCAGAGGTTGTATAATTAACATGGGGTGTAAAAGGAAGCTCAGTTCGCATGTAGGAGCCCAGCATGCGAAACTGGGCTTAAGTGATGGAGGGCGCGCGCGTGAAAAGAGGTGCAGATAACATTCTGAAATAAAATGAAAAATAAAAAGGATGACATTACATAGGCCCAATACCCAGAATCAGGAAAACCTAAAAAACATTTCATCTTCTCCCCCTTTCCTCGGCGCCGCAGAGAGAGGAAATAAATCCTTGGCGAAAATTTCGCCTCCTTTCACAGATGGAGGCGTGGTTAAGGGCGAAAGCTCGCCGGTTTGCTGGGAGGGCGAAGTAGTGAGAGAGGAGAAGGATGACTTCGGTTTCGGGTTGAGGGGAGGGAAGCAACGACGCCGGCGAAGGACGTCGGTTTCGTGGTTAGTGGGACGGGTGGTTCGCGACGAGGAGAAGGAAAGACGACGGAGCTGGCGCCGGCGAAGGGAGATCCTCCGGTGAGCTTCGTTTTCCTCTATTCCTCTTTACCTCTTTTCCTCATTTGATGATACGATGGCACATTCCTCCTCTCGATTATAGTTTCTCAGCACTGTTTCTATGTATTATACAGTTTCTCCCATTAATATTTTAGAAAACATGATTTAAACAATTCTGGTTTGCATTATTGGACCTATTCTAGAATTCTATGAAGAAGATTAATCCTAAAAGATCTTACCTATTCGTACCATTCACGGTGCTAATATTTCCAGAAAAAAAACAGAGCATAAACTGAGCTTGATTACCTTTTAGTTCATATATACAGTGTCATCACTAACATCAATAATCAATAATATATATTATTCTTTGCAAAATAGCCTACTATGTACTGAACTAGGGAAAGCAAAACGTTATTATTAACCTCTGTTCCAGCTTCTGTTAGGTCTCCAAGATTGCTTGTTGCTTATGTTTAACCACTGCTACTCTTGAATGACTTTGATTTGCTGCTGGGTCTTATTGTTGATGACTGCTCGTTCATTTTAAACTCAGCAATTCGAATAGCTGTATTTCCGTGGATTAGGATTCTGATGTTATCTGAAGATGCATGAAGATAGATGCTACGCTGGTTGAAAAATACGTACACCCTGTTCCCGTGAGTGAGAGAGAATTGATTGGGGCTCTGAGAAAGAAGCTGCTGAGTACTGTTCATGCGTTGTAAGAGAATTTTTTTTATTTACTCCTTCAAGTTAAAAATTTGAAAACTAATTGTAATTTAAAAATGCTAAATATCTTTTTATTTTATTTGTTTATTGATTTAATTTTTTTGTTTCATGTCTTTGTCTGATGATTAAATTGATGCTGAATTCATTGCAGTTATCTTGTTTTGCCCTCTAACAAACTCACTGCTGCTGGTTACTAGTTTTGGAGGTGTAAAATGAAAATGCGGGTTGTGTGTAGGAAACTTTACGACTATGTGCGCTATGATCTCAAAGAAATTGCTTTCCCGTCGTCTTTGCCTGACCCTCCTAACATGAAAAAGCGTCGCAAATTGAGTTGGGAGGAGCGTATATGGGTATGCCCTTTTCCATTAATACATATAATGCTTTCCACGTTTGCTTTGTGAAGTAATTTCGGCTTCTATTACACTTACCTCACATGATGATGTTGTTTTATCTTCTGGCTTTTCAATCTTTACTTGATTTCTATGTAAGTTTTGGGTAATTCAAATTGAACTGAAATTTTCCGTCTTCAGGTTTTGAAGAGAGCTACGAGGCTTTATGCTGCTAGCTGGGTTCGTGACATTGGTCCCGATCTTCGGCCAAATGATTATAAGGATGAAATGGCTGATGAACCTAGTGGTCAAAAGAAAACAACTAAAGATAAAGAACCCTCAACACTGGAGGATCTTGGTGCGTCTCTTTTTCTGGTTTGATACCATTATGCTGTTCAGAATTAATGGCTTGTCAACAACTTTAAGATTATTATGTTAATGTACAAATGGTTTTTGTCATTGAATTTATTAATTTGTAGTAATGGTCACCTATACTTTATGTCTATTAGTAGTTACTCTTGGATTCTTGTCTGGATTATTTAATCAGACCATAAATTTGTGTGCACGTGCTCACATAATCTGATGTAACCAGAAAATGTCTCTTTTGATGAACATGATCAATTAGTCAAAAAAATTGTCACAAACTAATCTACAGATTTTTAAGACCTTCGCAACCGCATCATGACCAAAACTGCTGCTGCATTTGCCCAAAATTTTCGTCGTTATCATAATATAACTACCACTACTGTAATTTGAAATTATTGTGTACCATCCTTTGCTTTTTCAGAGCTGAGTAAAACTCTGTTCTTGCTATTAAGGAAAAAATTTGTTTTTAAACTTTTATGCAATGACTCGTCTATGATAACCTCCCTTTCCTTTTGTTTTGTTTTTCATTTTCCTAACTTTTCTTTTGGTTACATTTTTTGCCATTTGCTTTGAATCATTAGTGTGTGATGGTGATTTTGACCAACCATATGTATCTTTTATTGGAATATATACAGCTGTAGCTGCTAGAGGTGGAATGGAGACTCTAAGACCTGCTTTGCAGCGCGTGTATATGACCAGAGCGTCTGCATACAGAGATGCTCTTAAGAGTTTTATAGAGGGGTACCAAGAGGGTGTTCAGCAAGTAATGGAGAAGAAAGAAAATGCCAAAACTAATGAAGATGTTGACGCATCTAAAAAATCAACTTGAACTTGCTTTTAGGGGGCAATATATTATTTCTTCTCATGCAGATCCATCCGTTATCTAGAATCAAGCAGTAGCTTTGCACAAATATTTGATATCACACAAGGAAAGTAAGAAAAACATGATTTACTATCACAAAGTGCGCTTACCACAAGCTACTCTGCCACCAGCATTTCCAGTAGCTTTGCTAAGCTCATGCCCACCTACACAACAGTACCAAGAACATTAATCTGTGGTAAACCAAAAAGACATAGAATGCTTTAACACACAATTCAAAAATATCTATGATATGCTTTACATACAATAAAATGAAAATTTTAAATAAATATCCTGCACACTTCAATATCATACAAGCAAAGTATCCAACCTCACCTAGGTCTCTCTTTCCAATAAGTTAATACACTGTCAGTGTCAATGCTAAAGCAGGAGAACCTATCTATCTCACTAGTTCCAGAACATAAGGTACTGAGATTAGAAAAATCTAACTATCTTACTAGTTCCAGAACTTGTTCTTTGTAATTATTAACCAATTAAAATACCCTAAAGATAGAATAAAACCCCTAACAGCAGCAACCAAGCACAATAACCATTTAAATTGATATGAATAACACTTCTTTGGACCACAAAGTACAAAACATTAACAAAACAAACATTCAGGCAGGAATCATTTCACCCCAATTCAGCCAAAACTTTGAAAAATCAAATATTTCGGGATCACCCATTTTGTTAAATAAGCAGACAAAAAGAAAAATTGATGAGAGAAATGAATGAGCAGTGAAACCCTAATAACCTCAACTTTTTGAAAGGGTGGAATCCTTTACTATAGAATATTAAGGCATCCTTTGATCCATAAAGCCATGTTTGATTAAGGCATCCTTTGATCCATAAAGCTGAATCGACTGAGTGGAGAAAGGAATTCGTTGCTGTTATTTGTTATAATTGGATAATCCATTAAAAAATTTCACATGACAATTGAAGGGCAATGATCAAGGTGAGCATGAAAGAAATCCAAATACACATATTTAAAAAGTGATGAAGAAGATTGATAAACTTTTTTCCTCAAAGACAGAACAAGAAGATAAAAGATCTAAGTAATCTTGAGTTATTAGAATCATTTGAGGTCCAAAATAAAAGCTTGTCATGTTTGAATTCACGGTGAAACCAGTGGTATCTATAATCTATAACTCTTAAACATGCAAGCTTCAAACTTGCCAAGAGCTTACACTACACCTTATGTGGTTCCAAACTAGCATTTCGTCCCAAGCATCAAAGTCACAATGACACAATTATTTTGAGAGCCTAACTAGAATATAACAACAACAACAAGAGATAAAGACAAAAATGAAGAATATGAAAAGCGACCTAGAAGAAAGACCGAGAGAGAGGCGGAGGTTGGCGGTGGCGTCTGGGAGCACAGCGGCGCAACTAGCAAGGGAGAGGAGCGGAGGCGGAGAGAAGTGCGGAGGCGTGTCTCTCTTTCTTTCTTCTAATCTTTATATATATATATATATATATATATATATGTTCGACAAAAAATATAGTTGTACACCTAGCGGCGGAGTTCGGGTTGGGCTGAGTGCAGGTATCACAGTCCCCATCCCCGTCCCCGTCCCCGTCCCCGACTTACCAAATTGGGGAAAACCCGTTCCCGTCCCCGAACCCGTTCACACCGGGTTTCTCTCATAAAAATCGGGGCAGGTTGAGCGATTACTGAGTTGGGTTTGATTGCCATGTCTACACTAAAGACTCAAATTGGTCCCAGTCTCCTGTCCCGGACAATTAATTTCCTAGACTAATTCATTCTTAGACAATTTTTTGGTACATATTAGTCTATGATATTTTTAAAACATGACATGTCATTCATACATTCCTTGATGAGTTGTGATTCACTCAAAGTTTTCTATGTGGCACGTTAGGAGTCACAGTGTCACGTTATAAATGACATGTAAGTCATAATTTTGGGCTACATTAGTCTCTACTCTTACAAATTATAAAATTTTAAAAAAATGACAAATTAGTCACTGCGTTATTTGGGACAATTTAGTCACTGATTATCTTCAACCTCAAACTAGAAGCATACTCGTGTATACGCACGAGTGTTATCGTGTTATTTTTATTAATAGACTTTGACATAATTTAATTATTTCAAACCGTGAAAATCAAGACTAATTTAAAGTAGATAAAAAATGAGTTTCAAATAGTAATTTAATTAGTCCGAACATTACCTCGTGAACATTTATCAGTAAAATGTAATATTTGATTAAAAAAAATTGTATTAAAGTTTCCAAATTTTCAAATCGTAATATTTCCGTAGATACTAAATAAAACTTGTTGATAGAGAAAAAAAATGAAATATTAAAAATGAATAAGTCATGTAAATGAAATTAAAGTAGATATATTGTAAAACATAGAAAAATTATATAGAGTTAGAGGAAGAAAGAGGATAAGAGAGTGAAAAATATGTGAGAAAGAGTTTGAAAAAAGTGTGTGAAAGAGTTTGAAAAAGTAAAAAAGTGAAATTATATAAATATCCTAGAATAAATTAGTTGAGAAAAGAGTAAGATTTATATTTTGGTAGTAGGTTAATGGTATCGATAAAGAGTATATATATGGTTTCAAACCATTTCTTTCTTCTATTCAATCAATCAACTATACATTTAATTAACAACCACTACCACAAATATCAAATTGTTTTTTTCTAAAATTCACTATTTGAGGACAAATATATCATTTTTAATATTCTATCTCACTTTTATTTTACGTGGGTTCCTTTTCACATCATCTCTTAACTTTTAAAACTCACTTTTCTCTTTCCCTCTCACTTTTATCTTTCTCATTTTCTCTCTATCTCTCTCCCTATATACCTCTCTCCTCACTTCACATTTCAGTTTTTTATAAAACTATCTAGGCTTAAATATCATTTACCCCCTACAAATATCACCATAATCCATTTACCCCCTGTAAAATAAAAAGTTTAAAATGTCTCTTGCAAATATAAACTGTTTACGGTTACCCCCTCTGTTAGATTATATTGTGATGTTAAGGGTATAATGGGTATAAAGCTGTTTCTGATTTACCCACACCAAAATATAAATGGTTTACGATTTACCCCACAGTGAGGGGGTAGCAAATAAACAAATATATTTGCAAGGGTGTTCTTTGGTGTTTTTAGCAAACAATCACTAGTTTTCAATATTAAGGCGTGAGATCAAACTAGAAAATCTCTTTGACAATTGCCTAGAAGTTTTGTGTCTTTTAGCGTGCGTAGAGCAGAAAATAGTAGAAAGAGAGAGTTTGAAAGCGGAATGATAGTAAGAAGTGCAACAATCGTAAAAAACAAGTAAAAATTGCATTAAAGTGAAAGAGAAAGAAGGTGGTGCACCAACACGTACAATGTAATCTGATTCACTCTTGTTTAGCTTTGGCTTGGAAGTTGAGTTTCACGAGTTTTTGTAAAGATGTGGTGACCCGTTTTCCTATTACAAGGGGTATTTATACTCTCGGATACAATCGTGGGCAAGCACGATAACCACTTCCTAAAAACTAGGAGATAACAGCCCACTAGCTTCTTGCTCCTTGCGCTTGACCCGACTTGTTGTCGAAGGATTTGGCGAAGTGTTGGGCCCGGTTTAAATCGAACAAATGGGTCTCTCTCTGTCGAAGGTGTCGGCATTGCCGTTACTTGAAGAACCAAGTGCATCGAAGTCTACTTGTGTTGTCGACACTTGTACAACTTTCTTTGTTGAATTTATGGCACATTGACTTGCACGTTGACTGCGGCCCACAGAATACTATTAAATGTGCGATCAACACCATTTAAAAGCTTAATTTAATGCTCTTGCTTGAAATTTTGAGGTAACAGTTGCCCCAAAAAATGTCTTTTCGGCGGAATAAGGAATGGAGGGAAGAAAAGGCATTTTTGAATCTTGTCTTGATGGTCATTTCTCACGCCTTTTGCATTTCAGCGGTGGTGAAAAGACAACTATCATTACTTAGCGCGGTAAAGCGAACCGTCTCATTGGCACCGCGTTGCATAGTTGGTGGGCCATCACGTCTCTCTCAAGCGTCGCGAGCGTGTGAGTTATGGCGAACGATGCCAATAGCGTAGCTTCCCGACATATATAAGCGGCTCTGACCGCCCGTATTCCTCTTTACTCGGTTTGAACTTTTGTGAAACCTATCGTATTCTTCATTCTGCGTTTTGCAAAAATCCCGAGAATCACTAAAGTTTCAAACTTTCATTCCTTCCTTTCATTACGCTTGAATTTACGTCTCGTATTTGCTTCTTATCTCTCATGGCTTCTTCATCTGCTTCTTTGAATGCTCAGCGAAGAAACGGCGACACTAACGAGACCTAAAACCGCCCGATGGCTTTGTTGATGAGCGACGACATTCGCGATAGTCGGCGGTTCAATAGCAAACCAGGTATTGATTCCTTCTACTAGGGTTTACACTCATGCATATCTAGGTCCTCTTCCTAATACCCTTTTAGAGAACACTTTGAAGTCTCTGAAATTTTTCCTAGTCATGCTGTCTTGACCGAAATTTTCACGAGACCCGCTTTTCACTTAGAATTTACGAGCAGTCCTTCCGAGTCTTTAGAGTGCGCTCCTGAAGCTCGACCAGCAGATTTATATAGATTGGCTCGACAAGGTGGAGGCTAAAAAGGCGATATCTGGAAAAAACAAGGTATTTTGACCTTATCCGATTATCTAGGTATGGGCTTAAGTATGTGATACCTTGATATTGGGCTGCTATGCGATTACGGGATTATGCCACTCATAGTCTTCACTTGAAATGTGGCATCTTGACTCCCACTTTACTAGATGTTCTTTGCCATCAGTGCGAAACCGCCAGGTGAGACTTTTGACCACCCCATCCACGAGTATGTATACCCATTCACTTTCAATAATGCCACTTTTGCTCCTTACATCACGAGAACACCATAGCAGAGACAATGACCACGATTAATACGCTAAAGAACACGTAGCCTTCTTAACCACTTTGGTTATCTCTTTTTGTCTTACTGCACCCGTTCACTCCGGGTTTCTAAAACCTATATTCCCACAGCGATGACTCCACGAGAAAAAAACATTAATCTTGCGAAGCTCTTGTTGGGTTCTCTCTGTCGAGGAACTTGACAATCTTTGTCTTAGAAGCGAAAGAAGATGAACCTACCAACAAGTTCTTGGCTCTCTGCCCATTGTGGCTATTTCAATTGTGGTGCTAGCCACCTTTGAGTCTCGACTAGGTTTGTACATCCACTAAGTCTGTTCACCCACCTTGAAGTCTAGGAGGAGGAGGGTATTCGACTAGCTCGGTTGAAACCCAAACAAATAAATATTCCTCGAGAAGAGTCCTTGAAATTCAACCCGACATGTTCTGAAGTGTACGGTTTAAGTAGACTCTATGGCTCCTTTGTGCAAAGGCCTTTTGGTCCACTTGGTTTAAACGGACCATTTCCCTCTTCCTCTGTCGAACAAGCCGAAGAGATTGCCCCAATCGGCAAGCCTACCTTTCTCTGCCATTCTTTCTACGGACTTACCTGGCAGCAAAGCTAAAACGACTTTGGAATCAAGAGATATTTCCCAGTTACTCTGCGGACAATTTGGCCTTTGCGGTCGACCCGGCGCCGATATGTTTTCATCGGCGGGAATTTTGAATCCGGACTCGTGGCGACTCTGACACGCCTTGAAGAAATTCCATTATAGGGCCATGAATTTGAGCCTCTCAAATTCAACCCAGATTCTCATGTACTAAGGAATTTCATGAATGGTGGACTAATTACTATCTGCTCTTCTTTGGAGAGGCTATTGACACCTTTTGAGAAAACATTATGAAGAAATTGGTGGCAGCCCTTCCTTCGAACAACCCGGTGTTTACTTAAATACCCACGTTTTTACGAGTCTTGAACATACGTAACTTAGTTTTATTTACGTTTTCTTACCAATGTTTTTCGGCGTCGGTCAACTGCACCTAAAGCGAAGGCCAAAGCAATCAAGGCTACCACGACACCATCTCCTCCGACCACCAAGAAAGCGATGGACCACGAGATCTGCTCCGGACATTGTCTGAAGAAGGTATGTGGCCATTTGCTCGCTTCAAGTTATTTTTGATTCTGACCTTTACTTATGTCGAAAACCTTTTGTTTAGAAAACAACTCAAAGCCTGATCCTCGGCGGTCCAAAGCTAAAGGAAAATGGTCCTCCACGAGGATGAGGAGGTACTATACTTTTGCCTTCTTGATCAGTCGAAATTTCTCTTCCGCCGTCATTCAACTTCCACTGTCATAACCCAAATTCTTTTTGCGGGACAGAAAGTGATGATAACATCCCCTCACTCGGAGGCGAAGAAAAGAAATCTCCACGAGATTCAAAGGGAAGCTCGAGGCATCATCATTGATGAGACTCCACGAACCCCTTCTTCTCCTCCAATCAAGAGACTTAAGGTACAAGAGGTAAACTCCTTTCGACATCAGTTAGACTTATTCGGTTTCACCTTTCCAATCTTAACTTAAATGATACACCTTGTTGTGTATAGGTGGGTGGGTGCTCGTGAACAACCACGAAGTCCAATCTATGGTCGAAATTTGTTGATGCAGGTTGTCGACCTCTATGCTCCTTTTCCTTCATCTCCCCCGAGTGCAAGCTGCTTTGAAGAGATTTTCCAAGCATTGGAGAACCTGCGATTCCCATCTTCGACGAGCTTGCGCCCAAGTCTTTGGAAATGTCGAACAAGAGCGATCGTCGAAGAGAATGCTCTGTTATGGAGGAGGCTACTCCATTCTTGGTAGCGTCGAGCGGAGGCTTTATTCTTTGGGCTGCTCAAGTTCGAAACTTACTATTCCAACAAGCGAAGGACCCGAGAAATAGCGGCTCCTCGTCGAAATTCACGAAGCAAATATGGTCGATCAAGAACGGAGGAGCCTAGAGTAGAGGTAGGCTGCGGATCGAGGTGTTTACGCCAGGATTCATCAACGATCTTTGTCGGCCCGATCAAGCGGTTGAGTTAAAGAAAGCGATCCGCCTTGGCGGCCTTGAAGATTATGTTAAGCCTCGAAGCTCGTCGGCCGTTTGGTTTCTGATTCCTCGAACAATTCTACGAGTTCTATCAACGAGGCGGTCGAAAGCTTTGCTTTGCGATTGAAGGCGAAGGTGCTAGAAGGGGACTTGGTGGCAACCATCGAGCATGACTCATCTGTGTATCTTGAGGTAAAATCCTCATTTCGAAGAAGATCACGAGTTAGACCCTCCTCCAAATGTCCTTGCGTTCTTCATGGAATTTGGCCTATTTTTTCGAGCAACTTTCTCTTTTGATCAACCAGCGGTCGACTACCTCTAGCGCAAGATTCAAGAGACCCGACTCTGCGAGTGGAACTCGCCTCTCTTAAAGTGATCAAGATGCCATCGAAGCCGCTTGAGACCCAATGCGACCAATGATGAGAGCAATCGGCCCGAATGGGACCTTGAGAAGTGCGCGCATTGAGGAAGAGATAAAGACCGCTTCAACTCAGGTTGTCTAATGCTAAGCATCGGAAGGCGTGATCGTCGAGCAGCGTGGCCTGTGCTTCTTAGTCCACCAAGACTACCAAAGCAATGGCGGCTATAGAGCACTTGGAGAAGATTGGCGAGCACCAAGCTATTCTCGCCGATCTCGACAAGGAGCTGTATCTTCTCGACACCTCTATTTCTTTAAGTGTTAGCATCATGGAGAGCCAAGGCTACCTTATCGACCTTCTAAGATTTGTAATAGCTTAGCATTTTGAAAATGGTGTGTGTAATTTTGACAATTTCTTTATACATTGCCATTTATGAACAATTTTGGTTTAGTTACAATTGCTCGATCTTTATTTCGGTTAACGTTGGCTTGTATCGTTTTAAATACTTGCCATTTATTCTAAAGGTCCTATTTTAGTCACTAACTCTTGATTTCATAAGCGCCATTCGAAAAACAACGCAACACGCGAAATGGGCCTTCCCGTCTGGTGACCATTTGCCTAAAACTCTATCTTTTTATCCATAGGTAATAGGACTTTCCATACTAACTCCCCTTCCTCAAGGTTTTTACCTTAACCTTTTTATTGTAGGCTTTAGCTTACTCTTTCTTTACTGTCGAATAAGCATTTCTAAAGCTAACAACCTCTCTTCGTCTACATCAACCAATTCATCAATCATCATATTCCAATAATGATCAAAGGAATTTCATATTGTTTTGAATCCTTGTTGATTGTAAACAAATCTCGACGGGTAACAACTGCATCATGCGAATGTTAACTTTTGTAGGGAGTGGTGTTTATAGACTCTTTAGGTGAAGTTAAACAAGCCCATAACACTTGGTCAAGAGAAGCGTGCCAACTTCTGAGCTTCGTCCAACATGCTTTTAATCAAATTAATAATGATTTTATTGGCGACCTCTACTTGACCATTGGCTTGTGCATAGTATGGTGTCGAAGTCAATAACTTGAACCCAATTTAAATGACAAAATCGCCATTTTTAGACCGATGAAAGCGGTACCTTGAGTGCACGTAGTAATGGTTTACGGAATTCCATATCTATAAATGATATGATTTTGAATAAACCTTATCAGCTTCTTGATCTACATTGGCTAAAGGTATTGCCTCTGCCCATTTAGTAAAGTAATCAATCCCTACTAGAATGTATCTATGGCCTTTCGGCGAAGTTGGTTTTATTTCACCAATCACATCTAAAGCCCAACCCACTGAATGGCCAGGTTTCACTATAGAATGCAACTCATTTGCGGCACATGTGTTGTATTCGGCATGTTTTTGGCATTCTTGGCAACCTTTGGCGAGTGCATACAATCCTTGACATAGTTGGCGATACATTCCTTGTCGAAATAACAACCATTTCATTTTGTGGCCTACTTGATGTGAGCCACATGCTCCACTATGTGTGTCGAAGCGCCAAATATGCCTCGTTTTCACTAAGACATTTTAGTAGCACCCGCCCGGGAGTTTGTTTGTACAATTCGTTTCCAATTAACACATAGCTTAGAGCTCTGTACTTTACTTTTTGTTAGTGTTCCTGTAGGATTTTGCAAATATTCTACAATGGGTTTCGCCAATCATCATCCACCATATTGTCAATAGCAAAAATTTACGCCAAGTCAATATCGTCGAAAATGTGGCGTTCTTGACGCTCACTTCACTTGTATTTATTGCCCCCGATTTTTGGTGTTGACAATAACGTTGAAGGAGTATTGTAGAGAGAGTCTTACGAGATTAATTTATCTTTTATCTCAATTAACTCTTCTAGGCTTTGCTTGATACTTTGTAACGAGAAGCAATTTGTGCGATTCATTTGCCACGTGATTTTGATTAAGTGGTAAATGTTCTAGGTGAAACGAGCGTAAACCTTTTTAGCAAAGTGTTGGCAATAACGAAATATTTAATCGGTGTTAGTTTATACACTTGTATTCTTTTGTCAATTGTTTGACCACTAGTTGAGAATCACCTTTTATTTCGACATAACTTGCCCCGATTCGAGTAAAATTTTAAGGCCTACTATTAAAGCCTCATATTGACTTCATTATTTGAGCAAGAATCTCGAATTTTAAACTTATACTTCGTTGGAGTATTTTACGGAGAGACAATCAAAATTCCAATGCTGTTCCATTCTTATGGCTTGAGCCATCAAGTATAATTTCAGGGCGTCGTCTAATGAATGTATTTCACATTCGACAATGAGAATGATGCGCTATAAAATCGGCAACCAACATCCTTTAATTGATTTAAGGGGTTGGTAAGTTAAAATGTACTCTAGCAAAGCTAAAGCCCATTTGCCAATTCGACTATGCAACATTGGTTTTGATAACATATGTTTAATAACATCAAAATGCGAATAAACATAAACATCTGCTGATTTTATATATTGCTTCAATTTTGTACATGAAAAATACAAGCAAAGGCATAGTTTCTCAATTGGACTATATCTAGTTTCAGCATCAATCAAAACCCTACTAAGGTAATAAATGGGTCTTTCGACACCACTATCATCCTCTTGTGCTAACATGCTACCTATAGTGTTATCAGAAGCTGCTATATACAATTTTAGCAGTTTATTCCCAATAACAGGCAATAAAATTGGTGGCTTGACCAGATAAGACTTGATTGCGTCGAAAGCATCTTGGTGAACCTGCTCCCACTTGAATTCATCTTCTTTCTTCAATCTCAGTAATGGCGAAAAAGCTTGTGTTTTGCCACTTAGATTTGAGATGAATCTTGAAGAAAATTGATTTTCCACTAGTAGTAGCTGCTGATTCTTTTTTGGTCGAAGGAGACTTACGTTTCCATAATTGCTTTAGTCTTATTCGTTGATCTCTATGCCTTTCTTGTGTACTACAAAACCCAGAATTCACTGCGTACCACGAAAGCACATTTGGTTGGATTCATTTTCAATCCATATTTCCTCGTTCGTTCGAAAGAGCGTCGAAGATAGTCTAAATGACCACTTTACGAGGATGACTTAACCACCACATCATCTATGTACACTTGCATAAAATCATCAATAAAATCGTGAAACATAGAGTTCATTGCCCTTTGATAAGTGGCACGGCATTTTTAAACCAAAGGCATGACCACCCATTCATAAACACCTAATGCCCACGACATCAGCGATTTTAAACCGTCCTCTTCGGCAATGAAGATTTGATTATACTGAATAGCCATCTAGCAAGGCGAGATAATCAAATCCTGCTGCCGAATCTATTAGCATTTACGCTCACGGGCATAAGCGTATTCATCTTTGGGTGTTGCGTTGTTTAAATCCCTAAAGTCTCATAAAACTCTAAGTTTTCCATTCTTTTTCATTCTTTGGAACTATATTGGCTAACCAATCAGCGTACTGGCGATTCGATGAATTTGCTTTTGAAACGACCTTTCTATTTCTTCCTTGATCTTAGCCAATATCGAGAGCAAATCTTCTTGGCGTTTGCTTCAGCTTCTTCTTCACAGTCGAATGGGTATTTGTAATTCCACCAACTTCTCGACTCAAGCCAGGGCATTTATTTGTACTCCCAAGCAAAGCAATCCTTGAACTCTGCGAAGTGAAATGACTTGGGTTCTAAAGCGACATCAAGATGTGCCGATATAGGTTGGCCTTTTGGTCAAGCCATCTCCCAAATCCACCTCTTGTTGGATCTTGAGCTTGCATGCGCTTTGTAGAATCTCTGGGGTCTTTTTCAAAACCCGATGGTTAAATCGTCATAAATGCAATCGGTTTGTCATTTATGACTTCACCATTTCTTGAGATGAAGTTATGGCCCGGCGACCATTGTTTGTTGATTTAACTCGGCCTCCAAAGCGTTTTTATTTTATTCTCGGCCATATGGCCGTAATTCTATCCCAAGCTGAGTGCGACATCTTAAACCTTCTAAGTCGGTGTCCCATCTGTTGGAGGTAGTACACCTCGGGATAGACATTGGCACCTTCTATTTCCTCTCTCTCCCACACAAAAAACCATGTGTTGGGTACAAGTGAATGGAGAAAGCACATTATCTGAGGAGATATATGCTTGGCTCGAAGATGAACATGGCGCAATGTTAGCCATTTGTTTCTCAAAATTCTCCACAGGTGGCGTTGTTCACATCGTGAGAAATAACTGCAATAACTGCGTAGTGCAGTGCCTTGGCGTACTCTGCGGACCATCGTCCTCCACATTACCAATTTACGGTGTAGGCTTGAGGAGCGGCTCTACGCCATGTATCCACTCTCTTCCAGGAGTAGATTGTAGCTTGCTTTTGATGCTATAACAAAGAGCGTGGTGGTTCTTCTTACGATCTACCACCACCTCTGCCTCGGCGGCTCCCAGCGACACGCGATTTCCCCTCATAATTGGTTAGCATAATGTTATGAGGTCTAAGGTCTGTATCAAAGCGACCTATTGTTTTGACATGGCACGAGGCATCAAGTTAACGCGACCCCTCCATCGACCCGATTATCTTGTTAATGCCTCGCCATTAACTTTTGCTTGGGCGTATAAGGGCTTGAAATGATCTTTGCGTACCTCGTCGGCCTCTCGAAAGTGGCCATTTGTTCTTCTGCGCACCATTGTTCATGACATAGTAGCATCTTGGCTTATGGTTAGCCATATCCCCAATAAAGTCCTCTTCGGCGTCATTTGGGGTATATGACATCGTATTCACTCGGCAAAATGGATACCACGTTGCGATTACGTCGAAACTAGCCTCAGTCGTCAAAATCGATGTGACATCTTAAATCCATGTCGAATGAAGCACTTTTCTTCTTTAAAGGCATTTGTTAATGGAGGAAAATCCTCTCCATGCGAGGCATTCTTGGTTCTCTATAACAATAGATTTCCACTTTAGCCTTGTTTCCAACCCTCACTTGATTGGCGGCTCTATACTTATCCTTGTGTTCCCCACGGTTTTAGGAGTTACACCATTAACCGTTTTGGCGTTGGCTCGTTAGCAACTGTGTTGCCTTCTTTTTATTGGCCCAGTATCTCGCCATTGGGTCTTCGTCATGGGGTTCTTCCCTTTGTAATTATTTTATAATTATACTTTGAGGCCTCACACTGTGATTGGCTTGGCGTTCGATCTGTTGAGCGACATTTTTGTAGTGTCTACATCCGGCGTGTATCCACTTCTCATTTGATGGATCATTCTTGGAAAGAATGGTTTGGCGAGAGGAGGCGGCCTGAAACTCCTTCTTGGCTATACCGCACCCGTAAGCTGCGCCGAACTTACTTGTCGAAGCCACAGCTTGAATTCTTCACCTTGTAAGGAAGGTCCCCTCTCCGAAGGCGAAATTTGGCCTCTTGCTTGGCCATTTCCTTTTCAAGGGTGGTCGAACTTAGCGACGTTCGACACTCTTAGCGCTTCTTTGTCAAACCGACGACCGCACACAGGACATAACATGACCTCGGAGCTCGATTTACAGGGTCGGGAAGTCTATCGGATCTTCCTCGGCCTTAGGGTACCACAGTTGCACCACTTTCTTCGTATTCTTCTTGAGTAACTTTGTCTCACGACATCACTCTTTTGAACAACACTTTTGATTTTTGTGGGGAGATTTGGTAGACTTAGGAGAATCCACCATTTTTCGTCTACCATATTGACACTCATCTCACTTGGCTCGCGTACATTGCCTCCACTTGATGGAGGGTCGACATCGATCTGCATCGGTGCTTTATTCTTTATCTCGAACTTGAGTCTTTTACTCTTGATAAACTTTACAGACCATATCACAGAAAAGAACACAGCGGTCGGTTGTATGTCCCAAAAAATTATGAAACTTACAATAACCCTTTTTCTTCCTCTGTTCGAGAGGAGGGACTTTCGAGCCATTTGGCACTATTATTTGGCCATCGACCACTAGCGAATCGAAGATCTCATCACATTTAGTCACATCAAAGTGTATGTCTTGAGCACAAATCTATCGTTTTTAGGCTCCACGGGATTATTCCCATTTGCGAGGCCTTAATAATTTGCAAGCATAAGGAGGACCGGGCTTAAGTTCATACGTCTATCTCCTCAGTTCGACATCACTTTGAATCGAAATCGAATTGCTCGTCTACATAGGCTATCTTTTCTTTTTGTGAAAACCAGCTGAGTTTTCTTTTTATTGTACTTATTCACTCTAGCCTTTTCTTCTTTAAGCCTTTCGACTTGTCGAACTCTGTCGGCTAGTTGGGCCATGTCTCTCAAATGAGGCGTATCCAATTTCTTTCGAATTGAATAGTCGAGGCCACTGCGACCATTTAAATGACTCATGTTCGAGCACTTGTGTAAAACATCTTGCCTTGATAACTTTGAATCTATTCAAATAATCGTCAATAGCCTCGGTGCTTTTCGTCGAACAGCCAATTCTTTGAGGCTAATCTTGGTAGCCCATGTAGAATTGCTCATGAAACGCCTTTTCTAATTGCCCCACGTGTATATGGAACCGGGGGTAGAGTGGTAAACCACGTAAAGGCATTTTTAGTTAGAGAGTTTGGAAAATACTTCATTTTCAAACTCTCATTTTAGTATGTCTCTGCCTCGATCATGTGCAAGGCAATATGTTCGACGATGGACTCATTGGTATCACCCCCGAACTTAGTGAATTTAGGGATTTTCCAACCTCTTGCAGTGCACTGCAAGATATACTCACGCGGGCGATATGAAATTAGGCCTATGTAAACCCTACGTTAAGGCCATTTTGCGCCATTATGGTTTCGACCAAAGTGGCTAGGTTGTCTTGGCGCAAGCGTTATTTATTTGCACTTGTCGAACAACTTCATCGAGCGTTTTGGTTTCGATTTACCATAACTACTTGAGGATGTGATTCCCCATTTGTTGCTCGCCCATGCTTGCTTTGGGCCGGCGATCCAACGCGACCTCGTGGGGTGTTAGGCATATTGTTCCCCTTATTTGGTAGCGCCTATGGTTTCCGTAGGGACCCCGAAAAATCTGCAATCCTACCCATGCAGTGCGCTAACATCGATAAGCGGTATTTGTGTTACGAATCAAAGTTGAACACGGTACCAATCTGTTAGTCGACATATTAACCATGTCATGATTGCTTTCGTCCACTTCTTTGTCTTAATGCCAACAAGGGCGCATTGGTTAATCACGATGGGATTTCGACCAAGTACACCCTCGGAAAAAGCGTGTGAAGGAGAAAGGTCGACACATGTGGCATTCCGATGGGCATGCCATATACCCCAGGTATGGTGGTAGACTCGTATTTTGGAAGCGTGTTTCCGGACTATTCCTGTTGCCACATAAGGACTAGAAGGAAGTCCTACGCTGCGTGGCAAGGCCATAGGCGATGTCGAACCAACATTGGTCATTGACATCGTGGGAGCGGTTATTGATGTCCTTTGGGGCGTAGTCACTGCAGCATTTCCACCATTTACATTGGCGAAATCTCACGTTGTTCCTTGCACTTGTGATATCACGAGTGGAAACTAGGCGTTGTTAGAATTAGTGCGTGCCATTCTACCACTCCTCAGTGCATACAAATTTATACATAACGAAGCGACACAAAATAAGCGGCAAGGGTCCCACCAAAGCGTGCCAATTTGTTTCTTTGGTGTTTTTAGCAAACAATCACTAGTTTTCAATATTAAGGCGTGTGAGATCAAACTAGAAAATCTCTTTGACAATTGCCTAGAAGTTTTGTGTCTTTTAGCGTGCGTAAAGCAGAAAATAGTAGAAAGAGAGAGTTTGAAAGCGGAATGATAGTAAGAAGTGCAACAATCGTAAAAAACAAGTAAAAATTGCATTAAAGTGAAAGAAAAGAAGGTGGTGCACCAACACGTACAATGTGTCGATTCACTCTTGTTTCGCTTTGGCTTGGAAGTTGAGTTTCCACGAGTTTTTGTAAAGATGTGGTGACCCGTTTTCCTATTACAAGGGAGTATTTATACTCTCGGATACAATCGTGGGCAAGCCACGATAACCACTTCCTAAAAACTAGGAGATAGCAGCCCACTTAGCTTCTTTGCTCCTTGCGCCCGACCCGACTTGTTGTCGAAGGATTTGGCGAAGTGTTGGGCCCGATTCGTCGAACAAATGGGTCTCTCTGTCGAAGGTGTGCGGCATTGCCGTTACTTGAAGAACCAAGTGCAGCCGAAGTCTACTTGTGTTGTCGACACTTGTACAACTTTCTTTGTTGAATTTATGGCACATTGACTTGCACATTGACTGCGGCCCACGAATACTATTAAATGTCACGATCGACACCATTTAAAGCTTAATTTAATGCTCTTGCGAAATTTTGAGGTAACAAAGGGCATTTAAAACTTTTATTTCTGAGGGTAAATGGATTATGGTGATATTTGCAGGGGGTAAATGATATTTAAGCCAACTATCTATAATTTTTAATCAAAACACCCACTACTAAAATCGCATTTTTAAGCTACTATTTAATTTTGATAAATTATATATTAGGCGGGAAAATATTTTTACTTTCATAAATGAACATTTTACTTTTTATAATTATTCTTATCTTTATTTTGATTTTTAATGGGTTAACATTACATGTTGTTGATACAATTTCATTACTTTTGATTTATTACGGGAAAAACATATCACGCTAACAAGTAAAGATTACGTTGTTGTTGGTATGATTTCTTTAATTCTTATAATGTAACATTTTGCCTTTGAACCACAACAAGAAAATACTTGATATTGTCAAAAATTATTTGTTATATTTTCTTTTTTAGTTTCAACAGTAAAAGTTATACTTTTTTGCTATAATTTCATTACTAATGATTCTTTATGGTGGATTGTTACACATAGTCGAATAATTATTTTATATTTTGTTTTTGAGTTACAACGAGAAAATGTTACATGTTGTTGGTATAATTTTATTATTGATAAAATATATATATATATATATATATATATATATATATATATATATATATATATATATATATATATATATATATATATATATTTATCTACCATGGAAGCTACATTATTACTACATGATCAGTAAATACTAGGGGTGGACACCGGTCGGATTCGGTCGGATTCGGTCCCAAAAACCACCATCCGTTGAAAACCGATCGGAGTAAATAGCCACCCATCTCCGACTGTTAAGAGCTTCGGATTGTGCGGTTATCGGTTTGGCGGTTTTTACGGGTGGTTTCCGACGGGTTAACATGAAAAAAGGAAGAGAGTTTTTTTAGGAATTTCTATATTGTCTAAAACTTATTTTCCCGAGGTTGAAGAAAGAGGGGTTGAAGAAAGAGAAAGATTGTTAAATAAATAATTAAATACTAATAGATGTGAGAGTTGGAGAGAGAGAGGGGAAAAGAAATTCAGAAAAGTCATAATTACTATTAATAACCGAGAGGAGTTATTGAAAATTGAATTTAGAGAGAGAAAACGTAGATTGAAAACAAGTTTGGCAGGAGAGATAAAATTAAAGTAGCATTGGAAAGTGAGAAAGTTGACTTTATTGGTTGTACAATGGCTTTGAGTGCAGAAGTTGTACCATCTGCTGCAGCGATAGTGTGTATTTTGTGTAACTGGATGGACAGTGTGACAGTTTCGGTCGGGCTCGGGTACCAATGGGTGTGGGTTCCAACACCGAATCCGACCATATATATCCATATTTAATCGTTTTTCAGTAGTCGGGTAACAAAAATCCGATTTGTCTTGTCCGAAATTAAAAAAATTGCCTCGGGTTGTCGGGTTTCAGACAGGTTATCAAATCTTGTCCACCCCTAGTAATTACCTATCGATAAAAATGTCATTTGAATAAAATATTCTAAAGTTATGAAAGCTTACGTTCACTGTCAAACACTTGATTTATTGAATTTCAATTATATCTTAGTTTATGTAAGCAAAAGAATCTGATGTTATCTGTCAAAGTATCTGTGGTATCCTATTAGTTTATTGCATAATACCTCCCACTTTTTTTGGACAATTATGCACCTCTCACTTGTATTTTGAATTTTTGATTATTTTTGTGCACGAGGCACACGATATATACAAGGTGCGCGGACTGAAACAATAAATAAAATAGTAAGAGGAAAGTTGGTGTCAATTATCACTGGATTTTTGACTTTACGAAACAATCAAAGAGAATAGAATAATAGATCACATCTAAGATCACGAAGCACGTGGTTTTTTTAATAGCACAAAGCACGTGGTTTTTCTTCCAAGTTTAATTTATGCACAGATAGTCGGATACAATGTAAATGTAGTATAGGTTTTGCACCTTTAGTGGGCTAGCATGTTGATAGCGTTGAAATGGTGCGCAATTTTTGACTCCAAATTCAACTTTTAGTTTTTGAAGATACGGTGCATGTAGACAATCTCGATTCCGTTAAACAATCAAGTGGTAAAGAACAACCTTTAGATTTAATTTTGATAGGTCAGGTTGAAAAGTCAAATGGGGCGAGTAGAATCTCCTTCAATTGAAATCAGAGACTCTAACTTCCTAGCAGTATTCCAGTGGAGCAATGAGGGTATCAAAAGAAACCAATTAAGTTGAAGATAGTAGATGCGAAAAAAAAAAATCCAGAAGCAGGCAAAACTCCACTGCTTTGTTCATGAGCTTTTTATTCCATTTATTCTACAGATATTGAGAACTGTAATAAACGTTTTTGGGTGATTCAAATTAAGGTAGCGGCTAGAAAGGTGTGGGAAGGTGCTAAGAAGTTAGAGGTTGAGGTTGAGGGATTTTTGCCTGATGCGGAGTATATCTAGATGATTGAAGAAGGAGAGAGTGGGGTTTAGTTAGCGAGGGATAAGGGGAGGCCAATAATGGTGACCGCCGAGTGTCGATCTTATCGCTTAATCTATGTGGGTGGGGCGGCGATGCCAAACTCTGTCATTTATAAATCACTTATCGGTCGGGTAAGTTTGATCCTATTTGCTTACCAGTAACTAACAGGGAGGCTATGGTTGATAGAGAATTAAGTCTCTGGTGGGGTAATCAACAATTTGAGTGGTATTATTTCATCGTGGCTGGTTGGTTCTTGATTTGTTTGTTTTTAGTTTCACAGCCTTTGGTTTTGTAGGGATTTGTCTTTGAGGTTAATGATTATTTCATCGATGTGGTTAATGTTTATGCATCATGTTTCTTTTTTCCGATATAAGGAGAGGTTGGGAGGAATTGAAATGGTTGGAACAACGTTTTATCAAGGGCGAGTGATTCTTTAAGGGAAAGAAGTATCAGAAGACAAGATAGTTGTTGTGACTGACAATTTGTTGGTATATAGTTAGCTCGGAATGATCGCTTGACTAGAGGGGAAAAATTAATATAGACTCCATTTTTGCTCGTTTTAAATCTTTGTTTTGGAGGGTGGCTTAATGCTCTCACATGTATAAACAATTATTGTGAAAGTCTTGATGTTTTGGTTTTGAGTACACCTAGCTAGTGCTCATATTAATTAAAATTTTGCTTATCTAAAAAAAATGTAGTATAGGTTTTTACAATTTATAAGTTCTTTTTAATGATGTGTCAACTTGTAGTCAGTAGATAATATAAAACTCATATATACCTATCGAGTATATAAATTAAATCATTTTTTTACAACATGCACATGGTTATTTTAAAAATTAATCACTTTTTTACCAAAGTAATTTAGAAAAGTTTCATTTATTTGTTAAGATTTCTTTAACAAAAACAATGCTTTGAATATAATCTAAAAACTGTTTAAAAGAAGAATCTGTTTTGAGTAGTTTATATATCTTAAAAATCATTTTCAATAGAATCTTTTTTAATTTCTTTTATTATCACTATGTTTTCTCATGCAAACTATACTTATATCATTTCATATTGAATTGTCAATATATGGAGGAGGAAAAAGAAAATCATGATGACAAGTAAAAGATAAGAAAGCTCTTAATTACTAGGGGCTACCTTATTATTTACCAACAAAATAATTTAATTTGTAACCTTTAACAAAGAACCCAAAGACTCTATTTGTTATATATTATTTAAGGGAGGAAACACTTTTCTTTTACAAATTTAAACATAATTTTTGTAGTTTTAATTGTGATCATTTTATATTATTTGATATCGTCAACATCAAACTTTATAAAATATAACAATATTCTCTGAGTTGTGTAAAAAATCCATTGAATTAGGAAAATCAAAAAAATGATCACTAAATTGACAGATTGATTCGCCTTGTTTTGACATTTCCAGTCTCTACAACAACAACAGAGAGTGTTTTTTTTTTTCAGAAATCATAATTGTCAAAAAATACATAGAAACAAAATGGGTGATCAGGTTCTTGCAGATAGCTTAATTAGTTGTTTACATTGAAAAAAGACATTGCTAATCTGTTTAGTACAATGTCAAATATGGATGAATTTGACTCCTTGAAACATCGTCGAACTCAACTTTCCAAAATAGTTAGATATTGTCAGTTTTTTATTCTTCTTTTTTGTTGCTTCAATTTACATTTTGTACACGTGTAAATCATTGTGAATTTTTTTACTTATAGACTGTTTAATATATTAGTTTTAAAATTATATATTATTTGTCTTTATATTTGGTCACTCCGTCAAATTAATATTGTTTGCTCTGCCCTTGCATATATAGCATTCGCTTTTGGTTAACTCCATTAATTCATTTGTAGGTGCCACGACAAAAGAATAACTATCATCGTGAGTAATTTGTGATGAAGTTTATTCGGACCATTGTGAATGCAGGTATCGATGATAACTTGGAGCAAGTATAATAGTTTGAAAGTCATACACATATTTAACTTTTAATTTTTAATTTTGTAGGTATTTGATAACTCAAAGCCATACACTTATAATGAATATTTAAAGTTCCATCGACTTTAGGCGAGAGAATTCTACTTGAAGATTCTTGCGGATCAACAAACTCCTCCTAGTAAGCAAAGATTGACCAACAAGAAGAAAGTCAAGCGAAGAGATTTACTAGTTTAGTGTAAAAACTAGTAAATCTATCAATTTAATAAATTTTTTGTGAAAAAAATTGTAGAGTTTTAAAGATTTAGTGAATTTTATTATCAAATGTTAAATTAAATAGATTTTGAAGAATTTTTGAAGAAGTGCAAGCGGGAGGCTGAAGGAGTCCAAACAAGTGAAACTCACATTTCTCTCTCTGCTAATTATTAACCACTAACATTGCCTATAAAAGGGAATACTATTTTTAAATGTACCTTTCCTAGTAGCATATGGTCAACACATAGCATTTCTAATGGGAGTTCTTACTTGTTAAGAACTAGATTTTAATAGGTTTTTCATTGGGGAGAATGAAAAATGGATACATATTATGGGAAAATTTTTAAATAGGAAATACTCTCTCTTTTGACACATGAGACTCCATGATTTTATTTTTGTTAAAAGTAATGAGAAACAATTATTAGTTGGATCGGTGTTATCAAACCGGGCCAAACCGTCGGTCGAAGCGTGACTGACCAGCGCTTTGAGATCGGTTCGGTTCACATGTTGGATCGGACATCTGATTGACCGTCGTGATAGCGTCATCAACCGCACCTTTGACCGGTCCCTCTCGAGTTAACCCGACTTTGACTCGGTCAAATCAACTTGTTGACCGAAAATTATTTAGCAAAATGGCTTGCTGTGTCCGATCCAACATGTGTTGGTACATTGACAGCATATATCATACTTAAGTCATTCATTTTTTCTCTTTTTTGTTTAAAAACCCTTTTAATCTATTAATTATATTTATTTATTATTTACTTTTATACTTACATACATGTGTTATTATATCTGTATTACGCAAATATCTTATTTAATATCTAATAATTTGTATCATATTCCATAAATTTTAGATTCTATATATTATTGAGTATGAATAATTATTCATTTTAAAATTTATATCAATATTCATTTAATTCATATTGAAAATTGAAAATATTGACATACAATAGTAGATATTTCATCAGTTTTTAGTACGTCACGGGTCATGCGGGCCAACTAGTGACCATTCTTTCCGACCATTGACTCAATGACCCAGTGACCTGCTCGGGTCAATCACCGGTTCAGTTTTAATAACATTGGTTGGATCATTTAGTAAATTTTGTTGGAGTTCTAGATTAGAGAGATGAAGAGCTTATTACTATTGAAAAATTGCTAAAAACTCATAAGTACTCAAATTGAAGTTTCTCCTTTGAGAACGCTGTTATAAATTTTAATGAAGCAAACTCAAAATGAGGGAGTATATATTAAAGTCAACTAGCTAGGTTAGGCTTTCCATTGTGGTCGAAAAAATAAGTATCCTAGCTAGTGTTCTCTTCAAGATACTTTCAAAATCTCAAGTAACATATCATAGTTTTGCTGATTATAAGGGATTACCCCCTTTAATTTTATCTTTTGCTCTCTAGATTTGATACACAAGACAATTTTTAAGGAAAAAAAATCCTACAAAAGATCCAACCTAAGTTTATGCCTCTTTCCACGACACCAAATTAAGCAGTAAAAAAATGTATGAATTAGTAAGTTGCAAGCGTGAGTGTCGAAATAAAGTATCGCGCGCCGAAGTGTCTCTGTCATCGAGGGCATTAATTACTACACTCGATGGTGAATACGCGACAAAACAAAACGTGAAAAGCACATATCAGGGATATGTTTGCAATTATCAAATATAAGAATATGTACGTGCTAAAAAGCGTAAGACAAAACATGCACAAGGATTTTGGTTTATTTATTTATTAATAAGATCAATGATCTTTCTGGAGGATTTGAAAATTAGAAAGCTAATTATTTTTGAGGAAAAATTATATTCTAATATTCATTGTTTATTATTAATGTTTAATAAATATTTAAATAAGTAGTGAAAAATGTACTAGTAGGAGGAATTGCAGATGCAACAGGTTGTCCACCTACCAGATGAGAAATCGTGAAGGACAAGGACATGTAGATACGCCATCCCAGAATTGACCATATTAACCCACTTGTCAGGTTCCTCTCCCTCAAACACTGCCTAAAAGGGAAGGTGAGAGGCAGAGGCATAAATAAAGAGAGTAGAAAAAATAACACTATAGTATAGGATGATGAAAAGAAAAGAAACAGAAATCCCTGAATTTCATACCAAACTTTCACACCAAAGAGTAGCAATGAGTAAACCAAAGTAAGGTGGGGTGAGTAGTGATGGGAAAAGAAAAAAAAAAGACTGCAGACAGACAGAGTGCAGAAACAGAGAGGGTAAGGTATGGATAGGCAATGTAGGACCCACTAACAAACCTTGCTGACGTCATCCCAGAGCCTAATTGGAGAATTTAGGCCATTGGAAATCAGAAATAAGGAATCAATTTCCCAATGTTGGGATTCTGCCTGAAGATTTTCATAAGGGGTCATCATCATATTAGACATGGGAGGAAGGTAAGGCATGTTGCCAGTGCAGTGGAGTGGAGTCATAGATAGTGTGCTGTTATTTAGCATTGGTGGGTGGGTGGACTTGACTTGAAATATCACAAATAGTATTTTTAAAATCGAGCCGTCAAATCAATCGATCAATTAAACCATAGCAAGCGTTATGCAGAATTCGATTATTTGAAGCGGTTCAATGGCGCTTTCATCCCGATTTGAATGATTTAAAGCGATTGAGTATGGCTCCGAATGTCCGATCTGATCGATTTTAAAACATTGATCACAACCATATACTCTACTATGCACACTCACTAAACCACATGCTCTGATCAGTAGAGATCGCACTCAACCACATCTTAGCCTCAAGTATTACAAATTTGATAGATTTGCTGCTACAGCAGCAAATGTGTTTAACCCAAAGAGATAATTTTTGGCATATGTTTACTATGGACCCAATGTTTTAAATTTTGTTTCTACACCAAATTTACCTAGTAGTTTGTCACGCATGTACCCATGTAATGACAAGGGGATGTTTATCTGCAGCTTATCTTCATTTCTCATCCATCACTTAACAGTGTTTAAACATGTGGTTGAAAATCAAGTGAAAAATGAAGAAGCTAAGTATTTGAATGTCAACAACAGGCAATGGTCCCCCACTATGTTGTGACCAGACGGCCAGACCTGCTTGTCTGTTGTAGCAGTTGAGTTTTTACAAACTACAAAGGCCTCCCAATGAAAGAAAAAGGTAATGAAGCATAAATGATGCTATGGTATCTTTTACTATAGACAAAGTGAGCCTGTGTGTACTAGTGCACAACCAGCTAAAAATAGGAAATGGATCACTAACTTGAATTCTAAACTTTTCCTACCTTTAGGTATTTTTGATAAGAGAAAAAAGTAAAAAAAAAAGAAGAAAATAGGATGAGAGAGAATGTGTTAGAAGAGAGAAATAGATAATAAGTTACGAATAAATTTTCTCCAAAAATTTAGAGGACCCTTCCCCTGGAAATAGAGGTTAGGGTGTCACGATAGTTGAACAAAGTGTATATTCGGTCGACCTTAGGATGGAGCAGCCAAAGGGTCATGTTGGCCAGCAGCATGAGATAGACAAGGAGGACGGAGAATTTAGGAGAAACAAGTGGAATGGTGAAGGGACACAATCTGGGGCGAGAAGAGGGGTTAGAGGAAGAAGAGGGGTGGAAGAGCGGTGAGGTGTTGGCGGCATAAGCGACCCGGTTGCATAAGCGGAACTCGAGTTTTTGGATATGTACCTAACGTGTTCTCATGATGTTATTCACAACTTTTAAGTTCTCAAACACCTCACCATCATGTTCAACAAATTTCAACATTGCCGAATTTGTTTTTAGGATATGGATTCTCTGCACCTCCATGTGACTACATGCTCTACATTTAGTGTAAAGGTAAGAAAGAGATTAATAAGAGATATTATTGAGTGTGGAAATGACAATAAAAACCTAAAATAAACTAAATTTAGGGCACAATGGGATTTAGTGTGTATATATATGTTATTTTCTTTTCATTTTAATTGTGTCCTCTATCTCCCTCAATGTATCTCCTTGACACCGGGTGATATGGCTTCAAGGCCAAAATAGTCCAAATTTAGGTCTGTGAGGTATGATCGGGTGAAGAAGGCGGCACTAAGCTGCTTTTGATCAAGCGGAATTCTAAAGCTGAATTCAAGTAAGTCTGAAGTCGCTTCTGCCAGACTCACATGAGAGGAAGAATAAAAAGTATAATATAATCCATCAATTTTAGAGGACCCAAAGAGAGGATAGCTTCAACTGATCACTGTGTTTAAACAGTGGCTTCATCAAAAACTTTTAACTTCAATCAAGTTAGTGCAGAATAATTATACAAAAGAACAAACAGGAGTGCAGAATACCTTTAGGAGTAATCAAATACTGTGTCATGTGATTATTAGGGGCCCATAAAGATTTACACAAGAGGCTCATTGACCTCTGCTAGAAGGCCTCAATTTCTCTCAGTGGCTCACTGGCTCTCCAAGTGGGAGGGTACTCAATCCTCATACATATGTGGTGTTTATCATTGGCATCCACATAATGGCAAATCAAGGAAATGAAAGGATTTGACCTGCAGGAGACAATTATGATTAATACAGCACAGATAACATAAAAGGGAAAATTGGAGAGCAATAATGTGTATGAATCTCTCACCCTGGGCCTCCTGTAGGGACATACTGAAGAATAAAGCACCCTATTGATATTAGCATCTACACCAATCGCCCTTAGAATCACAAAAATCTTTGTCCCCAGCTCTAACCATATCATTCAGCATATGTATTAATGAAAAGAAAATTAAAGAGGTTAATCATGAAGAAACACTTTTCCTGCATTCCTTCAAATGGAAAGTTCACCCTGCCAAATTGATATCCCTGAAGAATAGAAAATTATACATGTCAATCGTGTTGATTTGCCCTCAATGGATTGTCATAATGATAAAAAAAATTTGGGCCTTGAACGATTACAGCAAAACAGTTTTGAAGTAATTATCTTATTCTAATCTAAACTAGTAAAAATATACCCAAATAATTTAGATCAGAACTGTAGGTGCAAATTTCATAAGGAAAGGGTCAATACAGAGTAGGCTTATCACTCAATAATATTATGCAGGACCTTAACTTGTGTCTCATCTCTCACATTATGCAAGTCATTTCAGTCATCTCAGCCTCCACAATGAAACTAAAACTATTCAACCTGCAATCTCTTGGCCCGATTATTATTCTATCCATTCATGAGAACAGACACGGGGAGAATGAAACTAAAGCCTCTCACCCCCAAGCTCAGGTTTCGTAGAATAGATAAGCTCAGCAACCAGTTTTTACGAGATTGAAATCAAAATGTAAAAATTATAGATTACTAGTACATATTGGAACTTTACAAAGGCAGAGCACTCTTAGAATAACTCTGACTGCAAAAGCATTTGGCATCACCTGCAATTCTCAAATAATGACATTAAACATCATTTAGTCTCTAGAGTATAGAGATTAAGTTTTCTAAGTCCAAAATCTCCATCTTAAGGGACCAGGAATGCAAACAATGACAGATGATATACCATTTGCTATAGCTGTTGAAGGAGCATGGCATCAATATATGCTAATGCTACGATTTTGCTGAACAAACATAACACTAACATCACAAATAAGCGCACACAGTTTAAAACTTGGTAAAAAGACAGTGCTACCACCCAATATTTAGTATCCCAAATACACTAACTATTTTAGAATCTCCAAATGTACAGTGCAATGTACAGTCAATCACTTGAATTAGGGGATTGACACTGATTTCTGCAAAGCTACTGCTTGATTCTAGATAACGGATGGATCTGCATGAGAAGAAATAATATATTGCCCCCTAAAAGCAAGTTCAAGTTGATTTTTTAGATGCGTCAACATCTTCATTAGTTTTGATATTTTCTTTCTTCTCCATTACTTGTTGAACACCCTCTTGGTACCCCTCTATAAAACTCTTAAGAGCATCTCTGTATGCAGACGCTCTGGTCATATACACGCGCTGCAAAGCAGGTCTTAGAGTCTCCATTCCACCTCTAGCAGCTACAGCTGTATATATTCCGATAAAAGATACATATGGTTGGTCAAAATCACCATCACAAACTAATGATTCAAAGCAAATGGCAAAAAATGTAACCAAAAGAAAAGTTAGGAAAATGAAAAACAAAACAAAAGGTCTGAAAAAATGTAACCAAAAAATGTATCATAGACGAGTCATTGCATAAAAGTTTAAAAACAGATTTTTGCCTTAATAGCAAGAACAGAGTTTTACTCAGCTCTGAAAAAGCAAAGGATGGTACACAATAATTTCAAATTACAGTAGTGGTAGTTATATTATGATAACGACGACAATTTTGGGCAAATCAGCAGCAGATTTTGGTCATGATCACGATTCTGAAGGTCTTAAAAATCTGTAGATTAGTTTGTGACAATTTTTTGACTAATTGATCATGTTCATCAAAGAGACGTTTTACGTTACGTCCAGTTATGTGAGCAGCGCACACAAATTTATGAATGCGATTAAATAATCCAGACATGAATCCAAGAGTAACTACTAATAGACATAAAGTATAGGTGACCATTACTACAAATTAATAAATTCAATGACAAAAACCATTTGTACATTAACATAATAATCTTAAAGTTGTTGACAAGCCATTAATTACGAACAGCATAATGGTATCAAACCCGAGAAAAAGAGCGCACCAAGATCCTCCAGTGTTGAGGTTCTTTATCTTTAGTTGTTTTCTTTTGACCACTAGGTTCATCAGCCATTTCATCCTTATAATCATTTGGCGAAGATCGGGACCAATGTCACGAACCCGACTAGCGACATAAAGCCTCGTAGCTCTCTTCAAAACTGAAAGACGGAAAAATTCAGTTCAATTTGAATTACCCAAAACTTTCATAGAAATCAAGTAAAGATTGAAAAGCCAGAAAATAAAAACAACATCATCATGTGAGGTAAGTGTAATAGAAGCGAAATTACTTCACAAAGCAAACGTGGAAAGCATTATATGTATTAATGGAAAAGGGCATACCCATATCGCTCCTCCCAACTCAATTTGCGGCGCTTTTTCATGTTAGGAGAATTCGAGGCAAAGGCAGCGGAAAGCAATTTCTTTGAGATCATAGCGCACATAATCGTAAAGTTTCCTACACACAACCCGCACTTTCATTTCTGATTACACCTCCAAAACTAGTAACCAAGATGGCGAGGCGGCGATGAGTTTGTTAGAGGGCAACAAGATAAGCGCAATGAATTGACATCGATTTAATCATCAGACAAAGACATGAAACAAAAATTAAATAAACAAATAAAATAAAAAAATATTTAGCATTTTTAAATTACAATGAGTTTTCAAAATTTTAACTTGAAGGAGTAAATAAAAAAAAATTCTGTTTTCTAATGAGTCCCCTCTTCTCAGAAGTAAAAACATAACTCAAAAAAATATTAGGTTTAATTTATATACAAAATCGAAAAACACTTTCTACTGTCAAATATTAAATAACTTTATTAATTAAAATATGAAAGACAAAAAAATAAAACTAAAAATATGCCTTCATCTCCTAACATCCCATGTCTGTGTTAGCCTTCATGTCCAACCTCCTTGTTGCCCTCTTCATTCTTCTTTTTTAGTTTTAGTCTTAATTTTCTCCGAATCAATCCACTGAATTGTTTCAAAATGAAAACCTTACCTAAGGCCAACATGGATTAGAAAAAAATTATTTTGAAATTTAGTTTAATTCAATTCCTCACGAATTGTTTTCCCCGATATATTATGAAAGCAAACAAAGGTGAAGAAGTTTGAAGGTTCAATTTAGTATTTAAGGTAATTGAAGTTCTGGACAAATTATGTTATCGTTTGAACTTTGAAGTACTTTTGTAAGTTTGTTGTCTCTTCACCACGAGTGTTGCTAACTCTATGGGTAGACACTTAGGTTAAAGGCGTGCTTGGTGTCGAACCACGATCATGTCGAACAAACACACGAGACATTTCAACAAGTATTTTACAAATTAAAGCCAGGGTGTCTGCGTATCAGGTATCGGTGGTTCATAGGTTGTTATAGTTGTTACATTTTGTGCTCAATTGATGTGCTAGTTCAATGTATCTAACGTAAATTTAGTGTCTTTTTTAAGATTAGACTAGTACACAGTGTAGCTTTATCATCTAATATATACGTATTAAGCGAGAGGAACACATAGATAATATAACTCAATATGAGCAGATGTTGGAAGCTATGAGATATTGGGTTTGTATTAAAAAAGTAACAGCATGCTTCTGCTGTCCAAAAGACCTACAAATTTGATCATTATGAAGTGCTCGGTGAGGAAGTTCTTTAAAGTTGAGGTGATTGAGTTAAATCTTGTTTTGAAAATTTGGGGCGGATCAGGGATTTTAGAATAGGGTGTTCCTTTTTTGATGATTTAACAATTATGCGATTTTACAAAAAAAAAAAAACGATAAAGTAATGTTTCAAAATTCACATACCCAGTACATACATTCTGCGGCGGTGTATAAGAGTATAACGACAAAAATTCACGGCGACAATTCCACAAAAATCATATCATTGATAAGAATGAAGCCAACAAAAGAATATGACAATTCAATTCCACGTGACATCATGAGATTAAAATCATATCATTGATTAATTAAAAGCACGAGATATCATTAATTACGAAATCATATCATGAGAATTAAATAATCATAAACCCCAAAAAGCGAAATCAACGATACGAGAAAGGATCGTGCTTTGTGTTTGAGGTGAAGAGGAAGAAGAAAGCAAGAGGTGAAGGTGGTGGTGAAGCGTGACCCGTGAAGAGAAGAAGAGCCGAAAAAAGCGAGAAAGGAAAAACCGAAGAAGCTTTGTGTTTGCGGGTTTGCGTTGTGGGTTTTTGATCGGTGGGAAAGCGTATGTGTAGCGTTAGTTTTGGAGGAAGTGGTGCGTGCGTTTGCATTTTTGCGTGAGAAAGAAAAAAAAATTAATATGTGTGTTCCCTTTGGATCGAACCCGGGACCTATTAGATAAAATATGGGTATATTACCACTAAAGCTAGGATGTTTGGGTGCTCGTGGGAACACCGGGAACACCACTTTAAATCATCCCTGTTTTGAAGTGTGAGCTAACATTCGATGTTTATATTCATTTGAATTATTTCTTGAACCAAGTATAGCTACAGAACTATAAATAAAGCTTCACCTACATAACTATACCTCTGAAAACAACTCCATTAAAAAGAAAAAGAAAGTGATTCTACTAGTAATCTAAAACATAACAAAACACATTATGTCCAAGAGCAGAAGAAAACACACAATGTAATATCGAGGGAACTCTAGACACATGTATATGGAGAATTCTAGACAAAGCGAGAATTTACAAAGTTAGAGACATGAATTTTTAATGGAAATATTAAAAAAAAATACCGAGAAATATTTTAAAATTAAGAAAAGCGTGTGAAGAAGTTCGATTGTTCCCACTCCCCTTTGAAACAAAATTTTCAAAGGGTGGTAACCATGGCTGCACTTTAGGGTCATTCTATGTTCATATAAAGTGCAGGAAAAAAAAAAAGCAACCACAAAAATTAGCAGCTTGAAAAAACTAATTGAAAAGCACAAATCACGATGGTACCTTTAATTTAAATCTTTGGAAAATTCCACATCATAGGTAACTATTATAATGCGGAAGGTAAAAAAGTACAGTATGAAATTTGAGAAAATCAAATGCATAAAAAATGTAGCAGGAACTCACAGTAACAATGCTAGCCCGAAATCTCCATATAGAACCCTCAATATTAGTAGATGAGTGTTTCCCCAAAAAAAAAAAAAACCTTTCCTTCTATGGATTATTTAATTGCAAGTTTTGCGGTGAGGATTGGAGGTCCACGTCGTTGCGAAATGTTGGAGCATTGAGTTTCAAAGTGCGGCAATCGGGCCACAAATAATGCCTGAAAAGTGTCGTTTGCGTCCAATCGCAGCCGCTTCAGGGTGTTTTCTAGGCGACACCTTCACACGAAGGAAGAACGGATTCAAGTATTCAACAAAAAAGACTGCTCCTCTGCCGAAATGGAGGGCATAAAAGAAAATAGAGTAGAATTGGGAGAAAAGAAAGGAAAATGTTTCTCCTACAACTCAATACTAATACACCCAATAGTATAGACTACCTACTAGAGAGAGATGCCCAATACTAATACACTATAGATAGAAGAGAGATGAGTGATATGAGTGTAAAGTGCTTGTTTAGAGGTGGGTGAAAATGGTAGCACAAGTTGATTAGCTTTTGATGTTTCCACATTAGGGGTGTGCATGGTACATAAACCATATCACACCACAATCAAAATATAGTTATGGTGAAGCTGGTTTTGCAAAAACCGGTTCATGTTTACTAAGTACTTCAAAGTTCGAGTTAATTACAGGTTGGTTTACGGTACATTCTTACCAAAAAAGTCATCCTAAACTAGCATCTCTGTTAAAATTAAAACGATAAATTACTAGTAAATAAAAGCTACTTATAGCTACGATAATGTTTGATAAAATTATATTCTAGCGAGATAAAAGCAAAAGTGAATATTCACTCACAAAATTATACTTACAAAGCAATGAGAAAAATCTAAATCTGAATGAGACATACATGACATGGAATGAGTGAGTAAAATAAGAGACACGAAAAACTTGTAGTCATACATAACTCATGATAAAAAATTCAAAATTAAAACTCTATGTTGCGATAAAGCCAACACGATGAGAGATGAATCCTTCAAAACACACTAAAACCATTTTCTATGTGGCCACATTTAGCATACATGTTTGCAGTGCCGATCCAATAAAACTACAATTATGATGTCATGTATCTTACTATTAATTACATAAGTGTGTATGCAGTATTTACCTTCCTCAACAAAACCCATTTATTGATAGGTGAAAGGAAACTAACAATAAGCGGGGACATCGGGTTAAACCCACAGAACTCAAAATTTCTCTGAACAAGCTCAAACCTTCTCGGGTAATGGTTAAAAACAAAAGCTGAAATCATACTTTCACATTAACCACATCTCTTACACTCATGGCCATAAAAACCTCCTCAATGACTCACATTTCCTAATTCCTATGTTCCCATATCCATGAATCATGGCATTACACGAAACCACATCCACTATGAGGCATTTTCTCAAACACCTCCGTGCCATGTCAATCTCACCCGCTTATCTAAGAAGAATACCTTATTACTTCAAATCATGATAATAATCAAAGATGAATCCTTACATACACAAATAAACACCGACATTCAATCATTGACACCTAAGCATGCGATATGATATCAACGACTCAAGCAATATCACACACTCACGCACACTAAAATATAATCATACATGAAAGCCCGCTTTTCTTGTGTGTTGATTGAAAAGTTGTTGCAATCGGTCTTTAGTTATAGCGGTGATTATTTAAGAGAATACTATCTTGATTCAAATACCTTTGAGAGAGATTGTGGCGAAGATGCATGAAGATAGATGCTCTGTTTGGTTGAAAAATCGTACACTTACCTTTGTTCCGTGAGTGAGAGAGAATTGATTGGGGCTCACGAGAAAGAAGGCTGCTTGAGTCTTGTTCATGCGTTGTTGTAAAATCGATAGAGGTTCCAACAAGTAGTCTAATTAGTTCTTAGACAATTTTTGGTACATATTAGTTGATTAAAAAAATTGTATTAAAGTTTCAATAGACTTTGACCATAATTTTTATTTTTGAAAATCGTAATATTTCCGTAGATACTAAATAAAACTTTAATTGATAGAGAAAAAATGAAATATTAAAAAAATGAATGAGTTTCATTTAAATGAAATTAAAGTAGTATATTGTAAAACATAGAAAAATTATATAGAGTTAGAGGAAGAAATTAAAGAGGATAAGAAAGTGAAAAATATGTGAGAAGAAAGAGTTTGAAAAAATATGTGAGAAAAAAGTTTGAAAAAGTAAAAATGTGAAATTATATAAATATCCTAGAATTATTTAGTTGAGAAAAGAGTAAGATTTATATTTTGGTAGTAGGTTAATGGTATAGATAAAGATATATGATTTCAAACCATTTCTTTCTTCTATTCTATCAATCAACTATACATTTAATTAACAACCACTACCACAAATATCAAACTGTTTTTTTTTCTAAAATTCGATATTTCAGGACTATGTCATTTTAATTATTCTAATTCACTTTTATTTTACAGAGTTCCACTTTCTCACATCATCTCTTAACTTTTAAAACTCACTTTTCTCTTTCCCTTCTCACTCTTATCTTTCTCATTTTTCTCTCTATCTCTCTCCCCTCTATGCCCTCTCTCCATCACTTCACATTTCAGTTTTTTATAAAACTATCTATAATCTTTTTAATCAAAACACCCACTACTAAAATTTGCATTTTTTTTCTGGCTACTATTTAACTTTGATAAAATATATATTAGACGGGAAAATATTTTTACATCCATAAATGAATATTTTACTTTTTATAATTATTCTTATCTTTCTTTTGATTTTTAATGGGTTAACATTACATGTTGTTGATACAATCTCATTACTTTTGATTTATTACGGGAAAAACATATCACGCTAACAAGTAAAGATTACACGTTGTTGTTGGTATGATTTCTTTAATTCTTATAATGTAACATTTTGCCTTTGAACCACAACAAGAAAATACTTGATATTGTCAAAAATTATTTGTTATATTTTCTTTTTAGTTTCAACAGTAAAAAAGTTATACTTTTTGCTATAATTTCATTACTAATAATTCTTTATGGTGGATTGTTACACATAGTCGAATAATTATTTTATATTACTGTTTTTGAGTTACAACGAGAAAATGTTACATGTTGTTAGTATAATTTTATTATTGATAAAATGTATTTCATATATATATATATATATATATATATATATATATATATCTACCATAGGAGCTACATTATTACTACATGATCAGTAATTACCTATCGATAAAAATGTCATTTGAATAAAATATTCTAAAGTTATGAAACTTCATTTCCCATCAACTTAACAGATTTATTGATTTTCAATTCTATCTTAGTCTATGTAAACAAAGAATACAATGTTATTAAATGCGTATACCACGGTATCACGATGTAATTGTAATTCAAATAATAAGCAAGTTTGTTTAAGAAAGTTTGTTTAGCTTAGTTTAGAAAGACATGAAGAGGTGTATAGAAAATAACTAGGGGTGGCGCAAAATGTCTAGCAATTGGGCGCCCGATGTAACATGGTAATATATACCAAGTTTGTAATTCAAAAAAAAACACACAGTGAATAACAGAATTAACAACTTTTCTCTCCTCTCTCTGTTACTCTCTCTATCTCATCTCTCTCTCAATCTCACTGTGACCAAGAAATTACCACCAAAATTCAATCAAGATTCCAACAATTGGCCTCGGAGCAAGCGGTTGAGGCGGAGGTTATAGCGGCCCACGCGAGGAACACGAACAATGGGCAATTTCGTGAAGCTACGGTGTTCGACGGAAGCAACTACTGACGATGGGCGGCTCGGATGAATGTAGTCTTCCGGTATCAAGGCGTGCTTGAAAATGTCGAGAGATGGCGTGACACCATTGGGGTGGCTCCCACGGAAGCACAACGAACAACCTTTAAGTGAACAATCCAAGAAAGATGACAAAGCAATTTTCTTGATTCATCAATGTGTTGATCACGAGCGTTTTGGAGAAGATAATTGAATCTGAAACCGCGAAAAAGAGGCGTGGGGCGTATTAGCAACTACTTACTCACCCGTGATAAGCAAGCGAAGAAGATGAAGTTGATGTCAACTGCGTTGTCAATTGGGTTTGTTGAAGATGGAGGCAAAGCGAAACCATAGCACAATTTGTAAGCGGTTAGTATCACTAACAAATCAAATGCGTAGTTGTGGTGAGGTGTAAGTGATGCAATGAAAGTAGAAAAATTCTTCAATTGTTACTCCTAGCTTTGATAGTGTAGTCTCGGCAATAGAACAATCTAAGGATCTAGATAGTTTGAAATTGGAGCAATTGATAGGATCCTTAGAAGCACATGAAATTAAACTAAAAAGTAGAGAAATTGCCAAGAAAGAAGATAAAGAAGGTGACAGGGCCTTTGTATGCTCAATCACGAGAAGAAAGGAAATGGTGGAGGTGAATCTTGGAGGAATAGGAAGGGTAAAGGGAAATGGAATAATAACAAGAATGAGGAGGAGACTCAAAGAATGGAACTCGAGAAGAAAGGGGTGACAACTACGGAAAAAGAAGAAGAAATCCAAGGATGAGATACAATGTTATAATTGTCGAAAATGGGGTCATTATGCGGATGAGTGTGAGAATCCTAAGGTGCCTAGGAAGAAGAATGAAGAAGCACAGCTAGCACGTGATTCTGATGAAGAAACAGTGATGCTTATGGCCATCATTGACAGTATAACAGGTGATGAAGTGTTGCTAATGGCAGTCAAAAATAAAGAAACAGGTGAAGAGGAGTGGTGGTACCTAGATACAGGTTGTTCCAATCACATGGTAGTCCAAAGACCCCAGTTTTGTGAACTTGATGAAACTGTGAAGAGAAGGATAAGGTTTGGTGATGGGAGAGCTGTCATGGCAGAAGGGATTGGCAAGGTAGCTATAAGGAGAGAAGATGGTAAGAAGGTACTGGTGAGTGATGTACTGTATGTACCTCAAATGAAGAGTAACTTGCTTAGCTTGGGGCAATTACTTGAGAAAGGTTACTCAATGAACATGAGTGATGGATTCATGGTAGTAACAGACAAGGAAGGGAACACTGTCTTGAAGGCTCCTGCTTCAAAGAACAGGACTTTCAAGGTAGGTGCCAATACATTTGAACATAAATGTCTGTCTGCACATGTAACATCCCTAATTTCGTTAATTTCGAATTAAGAAATTAACGAGTGATTTATTACTCGAGTAGGTAATAAATCAAGACACGGATATGTGATTATCGCGAAAGGAATATATATAATCGCTAAGCTATGTAATTTAATTGCATTATTGTTTGAACTATGTGATTGGTATGTTTGAAAACATGATTTCAAATTAGAATTACCTAATTAAAATAACTACTTGTATGTATGTGTGTGCTAGTTATTTATTTTATTTAGGTAGTGTATGAGTGGATAGATGTGGTGCAAGTAAATCGAAATTTGCTAATTACACCAAGCCCAAATCAATTCCAAGGCCCAACCCTCTTTTTACCCAAAACAAAAAAAAAAAGGAATTTGGTAAAGTGAGAAAGAGAAAAGGAGAGCCGTGGGAAGAGAGAAAGAAAAGAAAGAAACAAGGAGAACTTGAGAGAGAGAGAGAGAGAGAGAGTGACGAGAGGAAGAAGAAAGAATTAGAGAGCCATGGATCCTTCTTGTAGGTAAGAGTTCTTTAGCTCAATCTCTTCCATTCTTAATTTCCTCTTGATGATACTAATTTGAAGCTCTTTCTTCCTCCTTCTCTTCTTGCCATTTTCGGATTTTGGAGCTCAAAGTGGAAGGTTGATGGAGTTTGGGTTTTTGGTGGCTAGCATGGGGATTGGAAGCTAGCTTAAGACCTTAGGAAGTTCAAAGTTGATTGGGAAGCCTTGATTCAACCCACATGGTTCGATTGGGAGGGGTTTAGTGGTTGAGCTGCTGTTTGTGAGAATGGAGTTCGTTGAATTGCGGTTTTGAAGTGTTTGGGCGCGTTTGGTACCCGTCGAGAAGTTTGGAATCGTGAGCACTTCAAAGTTTTGGTTGATTCGTGATTTTCATCACGATAGGTGAGTTTTACTCGCTTAGGGTTTTGTTTTATGTTGTGTTGACTGATTGATTTACGTGGTTGTCCGAAATTGCTCGCGTTTAAATAAATTTTGAGTCGCGAAAACCGCAAAATTGGTCTCGAACTTCGCTGTTTTAGAAAATCTGGACACAGCTTCGGTTTCTTTAGAACTGGGACTGTTCGGTTAGTCCAAAAATTATGTTTCTGACTGTTTTTGAAAATAGACTTCACGCCGGTCGTTTTGGCACTGGTTTCGTTAAATTTGGAGTTGTGTAGCTCAAGTTATGAGTGTCTCAAGTTATGTCAAATTTCTGAAATCAAACTGTGTATAGGTTCAGTTTTTCAGGTCTTGAGTTCTCAATTGAACTCCGTTTTAAATAATTATTGTTTCGTTGGAAAGTAGACAAAAAGTACTTCGAAATAGGCACAAGAATCACTTGATTTGACTGTGTTTTGAGAGAGAACAATTAGTTACAAGTTTCACTTTTGTAACAGATAACGATTTTGCACCAGCCACATTGTTTTAGCCATAACTCTCTGAATACTTGTCATATCGAGTGTGGGACTTGAACCATTGGAAAATAGACAAAATTATCTACACATTAGGCACTGGTTTGGATGGTTTGGTTAGAAATTGAATAAGTTATGCTCATTCAAAAACTGCACAGAGATGCTGTCCGAAATACATTCGGTTTAGAAGCGGTTGAGCGAATTCGGGATGAGTTCGTGAGGTTTTCGAGAATCGTTTGAACTTCAAGAAGTTTCGGTTTTGTGTGATTTTCATCACACGAGGTGAGTTTTACTCACGTTTAGGGAATTTTAATATTATTTTGTGTTACGTTTGAATGATTTCAAAATTCGGAGTTTATAAATTTTCGAGTCAAAAACGGTATTTTACAAAAACATTACGCGTGTTGGAAATTTAAAAAGAAACCATATTATTTTGAGTGTTGAATTCTTGTGCTGGATTGGGATTTATGTATGTGGTTGTAAATTATGCGGATGGTTATACAGTAAGTATTTTTGGGATGTCCATATTTGAGAGAAAACTCTGCGAATTTTCGTTAGAAATTTTGATACATGTTCAAAGTGGTTTTGAATTAAGCGGTTAATGTTCACGAATATTTAATGTAAATCCTAAATGCGTGTAGGAACCCAATGTTTTATAACTTAAATGTTGATTGGATTGATTTCATGAATTCATTGATATTATAACCTATCATAGAATGAGTTATGGTTGTATATATGTAAAGTGAATTGAACAAAATGTTCGATTTCTTAATTTATAATTGGCTCGAGATGATTATGTTCATCTAAACCATTACGTTTCACGATATATAAGAAATATCGAATTGAGGTGGCGACCTCCATGCGTTAGTACACTAGGAGAGGAAGTCATGCGCCACAGTCCTAGGCCCCATGTTAAAATTAAAGATATCTGCATTTAAGAGTTGTACACTTATTGGCTATGTTGGGGTTCACCCATGCTTCCTTGTGTTGTTGGTGATGTACTAGAATTGATAAAACTCTTAAATGTGTATATTGTGATTTTGTCACTCAAGCTTCCTTAGGTTGTTGGTGACATGTCACAAGTGATTAATAGAAAGGATAGTGCATAGCCATCAAGAATGGCGCTATGAACTATAGATAAGTAATTTAAGTTGTACATAGTCATCAAGAATCGGACTATGAACTCTTATGTAATTCATTTATCGAATTACACATAATTGATTGTATATTGTAATTCTTTTTGAATTACTAATTATGGTTTTATAAATGGACCGAGTGATAGGTAAGGGGTCACGGTAAGACTCACTGAGACAAGTTGTCTCACCCTACAAATGTTGTTGTTTTTCAGAGAAACAGGGAAAGAAGATCCTTTATGGCTCGAGTGGATGGAGTGCTCGAGAAGGAAATTGAAGATGTAGTTCTTCTAGTATTAGTAATGGTTTTCCCTTGTATTCTTGTATTCGATTTATAACTTGAATTTGTATTTGAGTTATGTAATCGTTTCCGCTGTTGCCTTGTTTTGGGATATTGAACTTCTGACTATATTATGTTTATGACTCTTTGATTTGGATTCGAGAGTTTTTGGTCAAATCAATATCTGAAACATGAATTTTTATACTTTGATGTATGCCATTAGGTACACTTTAGTATTTCTACTAGATAGAAATATGAGGGTGTTACAGCACAGACTAGTGAAGAAGCTTGGAAATGGCATAGAAGAATGGGGCATCTGAATTTCAATAGCTTGAAGAATTTGGAAAGAAAGAAGATGGTTACAGGACTACCTCTAATTGAAATGCCAAGTCGGTATATGTAGCGGTGTTGTGAAGGGAGCGACCTAGAAAATCGTCAATTGAAAATCTCAACAAGAGCTAAGGCAAAACTTGAAGTAATCCACTCAGATGTGTGTGGACCCTTTGAAGTCAAATCTCATGGAGGTAACTTGTATTTTGTTTCCTTTATTGATGATTTTACTAAAAGAATGTGGATATATTTGTTGCAAAGGAAAAGTGATGTATTTGCAACATTTAAAAAATTCAAACTTGTTAGTAGAAAAGCAAAAATTTGGCGGAGCTATTAAACAATTGAGAACGATGGAGGAGGTGAATATACCTCACTTGAATTTGAGAAGTTTTGCAAAGATGAAGGGATTGTACATGAGGTGATGGCTCCATACACACCTCAACATAATGGAAGCTGCAGAAAGAAGAAAAGCAGAACCCTCTTGAACATGGTAAGATGCATGTTGAAAGAAAGCACTTACCAAATGAATTACAGGCGAGAGAGTGTTGCTCTTTGCGACTCACATTTTGAATAGAAGTCCTACAAAGAGACTAGAAGACACTACACCAGAGGAAGCATGGTGTGAGTCCAAGCCAAGTGTGAAACATTTCAAGGTATTTGGATCACTAGCTTACAGGACATGTGCTGAACAAAATAGAAGAAAGCTTGACTCTAGGTCACAAGCTATGATATTTGTTGGCTATCATAGCACAGTGCCTACAAGCTTTATGATCCTTTAAACAAGAAGATAGTGATCAGCAATGATGTGATAATAGATGAGACAAAGGAATGGGATTTGGAGTAATGCAAGAGAAAGAGAGCGCGAGGCGTGTGGCGGTTGAATTGAATGCAGAGAATGATGCTCCAAACAATGTAGAACTGCGAGAATGGATGATGACAATGTTGGTGAGCCATCTAGAAGACCACGAGAGACAAAGGAATATGCCTAGTAGACTTCAAGACTATGAGGTATTTCACGATCTTTGCCATAAACACGGATGGTGAACTATTGCGGTTTGTTCTCCTTGCGAAGCGTAACCAATTTCACTTTACATGAAGCATTAGCTAATCCTCATTGGAGAAAAGCTATGGAAGAAGAACTTGAGGCAATTCGGAAAGAAACGAGGACTTGGGAAATGATGAAGCTACCAAGTGACAAGAAGGCTATTGAAGTGAAATGGGTTTACAAGACTAAGATGAAGCCAAATGGAGAGGTTGCAAAATATAAGGCCGGGTTGGTGGCAAAGGTTTTCTGCGAGAACCGGGCTTAGACTACAATGAAATTTATGCTCCGGTGGCTAGAATTGAAACTATTAGGCGATAGTTTTGCAATTGCTAGCATGAAGAGGTGGAAAATGAGCCAACTTGATGTGAAATCCGCATTCCTCAATGGTCCATTGGAGGAAGAAGTGTATGTAAAGCAAGCACCTAGGTTTGAATTGAAGGGAAAAGAAGATAGGGTAATGAAGTTGAACAAGGCCCTATATGGTTTAAAGCAAGCACCTCGTGCTTGGAACAAAAGAATTGACAGTTTCCTTCAACAACTAAAGTTTGAAAAATGCATGTGAGCATGGAGTGTACTAAGAAAGGACAATACAAGCCTGGTGTTATCATAATTTGTTTGTATGTAGATGATCTCCTTGTCCTTTGGTGAAAGTGAACAAGAGATCAAAGTCTTCAGGAGAAGGCGATGAGTGAATTTGAAATGTCGATATGGGCGGGAGCTTGCATACTTCCTAGGAATGGAGTTTGTGACATCCAAAAGTGGCATATTTCTACATCAAAAGAAGTATGCAACTGATATCTTGAAGAAATTTAACATGATGGAATGCAATCCTGCTACAACACCAGCAGAACCAGGTGGAAAATTGACAAATGATGACTCTGATAAACTAGTTGACAGTACACTATATAGGCAGGTAATTGGTTCATTGAGGTACTTGTGTAACTCAAGACCTGATATAGCCTATAGTGTAGGATTGGTGAGTAGATTCATGGAGAAACCAAACAGAACTCACTAATTCTTTGCAAAAAAGAATTGCGAGATACATAAGAGGTACCATAGATTGTGGAATTACATTTCCCGCAACAAATGGAATGTCGATATTGAAATAATTGGATTCAACGATCTTGATTGGAGTGGTGATCTTGAAGGCGAGAAAAAGCACTTCAGGTTACATATTCATGCTTGATAAAGCTCCTATATCTTGGTGTTCAAAGAAGCAGAATGTTGTGGCTCTATCAAGCTGTGAAGCTGAGTACATATCAGCAGCTCTTGGAGCAAGTCAAGCTATGTGGTTTGATATGCTGTTAAGTGAATTGAAGATGAAGAATGACAGGCCTATGGTACTAAAAGTAGACAACAAATCTGCAATTGATTTGGCAAAGCACCCCATAGCTCATGGACGAAGCAAGCACATTGAAATCAAGTATCACTTCCTTCGTGATCAAGTCAACAAGGACAGGTTGAAGATAGAATCTCGCAAATCTGCGAGAGCAAGGCTGCGAGCAGTATGCTTACAAAACCGTTGAAGCCAAGGAAGCTTGAAGAAATGAAGAACATAATTGGCATGTGTAGCTTAGGTGATTTGAATTAAGGGGGTGTGATGTAATTGTAATTCAAATAATAAGCAAGTTTGTTTAAGAAAGTTTGTTTAGCTTAGTTTAGAAAGACATGAAGAGGTGTATAGAAAATAACTAGAGGTGGCGCAAAATGTCTAGCAATTGGGCGCCCAGTGGCAACATGGTAATATATACCAAGTTTGTAATTCAAAAAAAAAACACACAGTGAATAACAGAATTAACAACTTTTCCCTCCTCTCTCTATCTCATCTCTCTCTCAATCTCATTGTGACCAAGAAATTACCACCAAAATTCAATCAAGATTCCAACAGTATCCTATTAGTTTATTGCATAATACCTCCCCACTTTTTTTTTGGACAATTATGCACCTCTCACTTGTATTTTGAATTTTTGATTATTTTTGTGCACGAGGCACACGATATATGCAAGGTGCGCGGACTGAAACAATAAAATAGTAAGAGGAAAGTTGGTGTCAATTATCACTGGATTTTTGACTTTACGAAATAATCAAAGAGAATAGAATAATAGATCACATCTAAGATCACGAAACACGTGGTTTTTTTAATAGCAACAAAGCACAGATAGTAAGATACAATGTAGTATAGGTTTTGCACCTTAGTGTCCTAGCATGTTGATAGCGCTCAAATGGTGCACAATTTTTTTACTCCAAATTTAACTTTTAGCTTTGTGAAAGATACAGTGTATGTGGACAATCTCGATTCCGTTAAACAATCAAGTGGTAAAGAACAACCTTTAAATTTAATTTTGATGGGTCAGGTTGATAAGTCAAATGGGGCAGATCTAAGGCCCATCAACGTAGAATCTCCTTCAATTGAAATCGGGGACTCTAACTTCCTAGCGATTCCGGTGGAGCAATTAATGAGGGTATCAAAAGAAACTAATTAAGTTGAAGATAGTAGGTCCGAAAAAAAATCCAAGAACGGGCAAAACCCCACCTGCTGTTCATGAGCTTTTTTATTCCATTTATTCTATAGATATTGAGAACTGTAATAAACGTTTTTGGGTGATTCAAAATAAGGTAGCGACTAGAAAGATGTGGGAAGATGCTAAGAAGTTAGAGGTTGAGGTTGAGGGATCTTTGCTTGATGAGGAGTATATCTAGATGATTGAGGATCTTTGCGCACGATGAGAGTATATCAAATGTTAAATTAAATAGATTTTGAAGAATTTTTACGAAGGAGTGCAAGCGAGCTGAAGGAGTTCAAACAAGTGAAACTCACATTTCTCTCTCTGCTAATTATTAACCACTAACATTGCCTATAAAAGGAAAGACTATTCCTAAAAAAAAAAAAGGGAAGACTATTTTTTAAAATATGAGTGTGAAAACATTCCTACTCACTTTAGGTCTCTTATATTTAGGGTTTTTTTTTTGTACCCCACCCCATCCCCATATACCCCCACCCAAACCCAGAAAACCCCAAATGCCCTTACAAAACGTACATTTTTAAAAAAATTGGCCAATCATATATACACACAGGGGTATATATACGATCCTATTTTTGCTCATCGTATATACACCCCCAGCGTATATATCGATTGGCTTCCCCACCTTAATCGTATATCGCCTAGTGGCGGATCTTTATAGGGCTGGGGAGCCACGGTATCCCCTACTCCCATTAAGTTAATATATACACTGGATATATTTTATACTCAAAGTTAGAATATATAGAACCAAATGAACATGCACTAAGCAACAAAAGTATTAGTAGCCAAGCGGATAAGAGCATTATTGGTGTATTTAGGGTCCCAGTTCAATTCTTGTGATGGCTACACCTCTTTTTAGCGATTATTTGTATATTTTTCTCAAAAATTAGTATAAAAAATTGCATTAAGCAATATTTGAACTCGGGACATTAAAATTGACAAAGATAATTTTGACCACTAAACCAAGCAAACTATTATGAAACACAATTAATTTTGGTTTATATATTTATTCTTGTTTTGGCCCTCCAATTTTTTTCAAGATCATACTGTATACGCCTTGGGGGGTGTATATACGATGGACAAAAAATAGGGTCGTATATATATACCCCAGTGTGTATATCTGACTTCTATGGTATTTTTTTAATTTTAAGTCAAATAAAAATTAATTAAGTCCTGAAAATAGGTTTTGTGTGTAGTTTGTGACATCCGGCCGATTGAGAGGCGGGGAGTGATCGCCGGTGCCCAAAAGGTGGCATGGCAAAGAGCGGCTCTGGCGGCTTCAAGCGAAAGAGCGCGTGAATGAGCCAGAATACGCACCCGGAATGAGAGGATCCTCGAGGTTGTGCGGTATGGGGTATCTGATTGAAGGAAGGCTTAAAAGAATTGATTTGGACTACCTATACCAACAAGATGCATCTTCTTTTGGGAGCCCATCCATGTAAGAACTCCATAGTTAAGTGTGCTTGGCTTGGAGTAGTAGTGGATGGGTGACCTTCTGAAAGTTTCGGAAAGCATGCAAGTGAGGACAAAGCATCTTTGAAAAGACTCGTGTTAGTTAGGGGAGAAGCGATCAGCGATTAGAAGCGATGCAGGATGTTACAAATGGTATCGAGCGGCAAGACCTCTCCCGATGCGGGTGTGGTTCGGGGACGCGAACCAAGCGGAGCCGTGTGGGCATGTGACATCCGGTGGCGAGGGCGGGGAGTGATCGCCGGTGCCCAAAAGGTGGCATGGCAAAGAGCGGCTCTGGCGGCTTCAAAGCGAATGGGCGCGTGAATGAGCCGAATACGCACCGGAATGAGAGGATCCACGAGGTTGTGCGGTATGGGACCTCTGATTGAAGGAAGGCTTAAAAGAATTGATTTGGACTACCTATACCAACAAGATGCATCTTCTTTTAGGGAGCCCGTCCCATAAGAACTCCATAGTTAAGTGTGCTTGGCTTGGAGTAGTAGTGGGATGGGTGACCTTCTGAAGTTTCTGGAAGCATGCAAGTGAGGACAAAAGCATCGTGTTGAAAAAGACTCGTGTTGGTTCGTACCAAGAAGCGATGTGACAGCGATTATCAGGCGATGCAGGATGTTACAAATGGTATCGAGCGCGGAGAGATCCTCTCCCGATCTTGGTGTGGTTCGATTTGGACGAACCAATAAGATGCATCTTCGGCCCGTCCTATAAGAACTCCATAGTTAAGTGTGGCATGTGACATCCGGAAGCCGCATGCGAGGCGGGGGGCGATCAGTGATGTTACAAATGGTATCGGTGCCTCAAAAAGGTGGCATGGCAGAGGCGGGAGCGGCTCTGGCGAGCGGCTTCAAGCGAATGGGCGCGGCGTGAATGAGCCGAATACGCACCGGAATGAGAGGATCCCGAGGTTGTGCGGTATGGGGTATGCTGCAGTTGAAGGAAGGCTTAAAAGAATTGATTTGGACTACCTATACCAACAAGATGCATCTTCTTTTGGGAGCCCGTCCCATAAGAACTCCATAGTTAAGTGTGCTTGGCTTGGTAGTAGTGGGATGGGTGACCTTCTGAGTTTTCGGAAAGCATGCAAGTGAGACAAAGCATCTTTGAAAAGACTCGTGTTGGTTCGTGGGGCGATCAGCGCGATTGCAGGATGTTACAAATGGTATCGAAGCGGGATGTTACAAATGGTATCGAGCGACATCCGGTGTGAGACCTCTCCCGATGCGGTGTGGTTCGGGGCGAACCAATGCGGCGTGAATGAGCCGAGTGGGCATGTGACATCCGGGTTGACGAGGCGGGGCTAGTTGATCGCCGGTGCCCAAAAATTGTGGCATGGCAAGATGCAGCGGCCCGTCCAGCGAACTTCAAGCGAATGGGCGCGTGAATGAACCTTCTGAAGTTTCGCTGCCGGAATGCAGAGAGATCTCGAGGTTGTGCGGTATGGGACGATTAGGCGATGCAGGATGATTGAAGGAAGGCTTAAAAGAATTGATTTGGACTACCTATACCAATAAGATGCATCTTCTTTTTGGGAGTGATCCCAGGTAGAACTCCATAGTTAAGTGTGCTTGGCTGAGCCAGAATGGAGTAGTAGAGAGGATCCCGAGGGTGCGGTGACCTTCTGAAAAGAATTCGGAAAGCATGCAAGTGAGGACAGAACTCCATACGTCTTTGAAAAGACTAGTGTGGGTGACCTTTAGTGAAAGCATGCAGAGTGAGCAACGATTCTTGAAGCGATGCGAGGTTGTTACATAGTTCGTTAAAATGTTACACGTGTTAAAGCGCGATGTGTTATCGTCGAACGAATAATTTAGACTAAAAATCGGTTTGAGGCAACATACTTGATCGTAATGAAACCACGTATTAAATCCAAAAAAATCAAAAATCAAGACTCTCATAAAGAAACTTCTAATGGGACTACGGCGACCAAAATCCCAAATTCCATCAAGCATTTACTATTTTTTACGATTTTTTAAATTTTTATAGTCTCCAAAAATCTAAAAAAATTGTATAGCTTTATTTTGGTTTTGTTAGATTTTTAGTGGTGTTTTGTTAATTTTTAGAGTAGTTTTGACTATTTAACGAATTTTTAGTAATAAAAATTAAAACAAATTATTAAAAAAATAAAAAACCCATCGTATATACCCCTTTTGAGTGCGTATATACGATTGGACATAAAATAAGCCATCGTATATACGTCTTTCAAAGGGGTATATACGATTTATTTATTTTTTTAAAAAAAAAATTAATTTTCAAAGGGCATTTTGGGGATTTAAAATTGGGTGGGGGTATATGGGGATGGGGTGGGGGTATAGAAAACACAAGCCTTATAATTATTTTAGGTTGAGTTTGATCTCTTATTCGTTATTTGTTTCAAATTAATTCCTTAAAATATAAATGTTATATAGTGTTTATGTTAGGAACATTGAGTAGCCAAGGAGGCTCAACGTGATACTTAAGCCATGAAATTCTCTCACCTAATAGACTAGTCGTTTGGGGTTGGACTCTCCTCATGTATTTAAGCCCTAACACTTTATGTTACTAATAGTCTAATACTATAAAATGGAGCTTATGTAACAATTAGCCGAGACCTGGCAACAAAATAAGATATGGACCAACGTTTGGCTCTCGAATTGCACAAGCTTCAATCCCAACAAATTTTCATTTTTGTGTGATTTTCGGGCATGTCTCCATTATTATTTTCTTTGTGCTTTCATCTTTGGTTCATAGGAAAAATCCAACTTCACTAAAAATGGGGTAGTAGAAGTTAAAACGTGCCCGATTCCAATATTAAATAGACATTTATTTATAGTTTTCTTTTATAGGCAGACATTTATTTATAGTTGAAGTTGATACCTGGTTTACCTTAATAAAAAATCATTAATTAATATTATTAATAGTATCATAGTCATGAATGTTGTATGAATGAATACGTGTTTGAAAGGAACGTGGGAGCTCTGCTTCCGGTGCTAATAATGATTACTGAATCGGCAGCAAATCTCATCATTCTGATCAAGCTAAAATTAAATACTGATAGTCAACGGAGCACAGAAGGGTAGTCTCGTAATTAACGTAAAATTATCGGGCATTTGAAACATGCCTTTGACCCCTTCCTTCATCGTCCCTTACCGCTTGGTCTATATATAAATTAAAAAGTGGGAATCACTTAATTTTATTGTTGAGCTCCAAGCTACCACTACCACTATGGTTTACACTTCCGGCGGCAAAAAAAATACTACCACCGTGGGAGGTGGCACCACCACTATCTCCGCCGTCCATTCAGATGTAATTCAGACCCATATACTCACGTGCCTTGACGGCCCTGCACTCGCTTCGGTAGCCAGCACGTGCTCTCAACTCAACGCCCTCTCAGCACACGAGCATCTCTGGGCCAACATTTCTCATTCCACGTGGCCCTCTACAAACACGCCACGTATCCGCCATGTCATCTCAACCTTCCCAAACGCCTCTCGGTCTTTCTTCTCTGACTCTTTTCCCACCCCAATTCCAACCACCCACAATTTTCACCACCGCACGCCGGAACTTATCTCCGCCGTTGACCTCTTTCACCGGGAGCGAGTTATTGTGTCAAAAGTGGTGGAGACCGAGACGGAGTCAGGGTGGTTCCTTTGCTCACCGTTTCGGGTTGACTTACTTGACCCGAAAGATTCAATTGAAACGAGTATGGAGTATCCGAGAAACGAGAAGGACGTTGAGGATCTCGTGGAGGAGATAAAGCTGAGTTGGATTGTGATTGACCCGAGGGGAAAGCGCGCGATGAACGTGTCGAGTGGAAAACCAGTGACAGTGCAACGACACTGGCTAACCGGAGAAGTGCAGGTGAGATTCGCGACGGTGCTAGGCGGTGGAGAGAAGGGGTCAGCGACAGAAGTGACGCTATGCAACTTGATGGTGACGTTGGGACGAGAAATGCAAGTGAGAGAAACGTGTTTGCAAATAGAGGATATGGATGGAATTTTACTTAAAGGGAGGGATAGTTTGGGGATTTTACAGAGGGCATTGGAAGGTGGAAGGAAAAGAATGAGGGACGAAAAGGAAGGGAGGGAAAGATACATGGAATTTGTGAATAGAAAGATGGAATGGAAAGAAAAAAAGGTGAAGACTGAAAGAATGTTGGATACGCTGTGCGTGGTTCTCGCCGTCTTGTCCTTTGCGGCCTTTTCCACAATCCTTCTCTTCTGATTTTATTTTCCACTTTCAAAACACAAAAGATGATTGACAAAAAAAAAAACACAAGATGTAAAATTACAAATTAGAATTAGAAAGCAAGATTAGAGTCAGTGTAAATGATAGAGAAATGTTTGAGTTTGATACTACGAATCACACGCCAAAGTTGTATATTTTATTTTATCTAATCACATCGTAGATTTTTATTTTTAGTTTCTCTCTGTATTTTCACACGAGTTGATGTGTATTCAAACTTACAATTTGTAAGTGATGTTGATACCGGTGTTCTTTTTGTCTGTAGATAAAGTTGAGTGACAAGTACCACATAAAATTCACACACCTGATATTGGTGCTCTCTTAACCATAAAGGACAAATTTTGAAATGATGTTTTAGATGTTTGGATTTGCTTAGAAATGTAATATTATAAATTAATTTGGACACATTTGAGTCATTTTTAACTCAAATAATTCGCAGTTGTTTTAAAAACTGATTTTTATCTTAGATTTGTTCAACTTATTTTTATGTAAATATTTTTAAATGTAATTAATCTAACTTTTAATTAATTTCATATTACTTGGAAATAGGAGTGGGAGTAGGCAGAGTCAAAATGAGTTTTGCAAGGTCCTAAGTATGGTCTATATTAAAAATCTTTGGCCCGAGTTTGGGCACGAGCATTGTCGTAGCGCCTTTTTGATGTTTGATGCGCTTTTTATGAAAGTTTAACCTGATTTGAAAGTCTATTTAAAAACATATTTTAATTTTTTTTTACGAAAGCATACAACTTTTAAATAGTATATAGACTTTTGTAAATAAACTAACAAACTAATAAGTGAATGATGTTAAGTTCTAATTTGAGATCTAACAAAAACTTTTAGAAAGTTATCTTTACATGACATTGTATTTAAATCTTATGTTATAATAATATATCTTTGAAATATGTTGAAAATTGATGTACGCCAATATGTTTCAATTAACAAAAGTGTTACAAAATTTATGATTAATTAACACAAAACATAAAATTTAATATAAGAATAGTAATAATAAAAAGTATTATTTATATTTACTTAAGTATGCCGATCTGGTATGTTTAAAATGTTTTTTTGGTACCATATTGTCTCATTATTTTAGCTGAATAGGCTTTTAAAATTCTTTTTTTGTCTGATCTGAACCTTATGTAGGCCGGGAAGTAAACCCTTGTTGGTCGACCTTGTAAATCCCCATCTCTACTTAAAGACTAATTTAATTAAAAATGTTTGTCACCATAAAACAAAACACACTAAGTAGATTTTTTACCATCGTTTTTATTATTTTTCATAAAAAATATTAATTTATTTTTCATCTAGTACTAGTATTTTTAGGATCCGTTTGATTTGCAAATGAGTAAGTACTAGACCGTTACAATATTATACAAAATAGTACTGAATAACTTTTTGTGTTGCACACAGTTTGATGGGCATTAGTCAACAACACAAGTAAAAAAATTGTAAAATTTACTATAATAACATTTTTTACATAAGTGCTTATATATATATATATATATATATATATATATATATATATATATATATATATAATGGTTTTAATAACATACATTTTAAATTTAGGCAAAATAGCATCCGAGGTCCCTTAACTTATTTTCCGTTTTCGCTTAGGTCCCTTAACTTTTAAAGCTTACGTTTAGGTCCCTTAACTTTTTAAAACGTTTCATTGTAATCCTATTTAACGGTTTAAACTTAACATCATATCGAGTATTATGTGACCGCTTAAAATCGGCCGATTGGGAACGCCACGCCGCTTATTACAATGCTGACTTGGCATGCCACATTATGATGATTCATTATTTTTTATTAGTTTTAATTAAAAATTTAAAAACTTGTGAGGGAGAGACCCACTTCATCTTCATCGTGAATCATCTAAAACTCTAAGGAGAAGGAAACTTTGTGAATCATCATCATCATCGTTGTAGTTTGAGGAAGCGTTTAAATGGTTCAAATGAACCCACTTCATCTTCTTCAAAAATTTAATTTATTGTTATTGTTACTAATGCAGAAAACGGGTTAAAAATGACCCGACATGAAATCCGCTTTGAGATCTATACAGGAAGCGAAATGAAACCACGTTTGAGTATGTTGTTTCTGGAACAACGATTAAGCAAAGCCCCATGGAAATTTTGTGAATCGTTCAACCATTCTTGAGAAATTGCAAATCTAGAAAAAATGGGTCGCAGTTGACCCAGTTACAAATCCATTGATTCACGCTGAAGCTTTTCTAACGAGACAGAAGGAGAAATGAACAACGCAATGCCAAACAAATTGATTCACATGAAGTGGGTCTGAGATTTGGGAGGAGGTGATGGTGGTGTTAATTTTAGAGAAGATGATTCACGATGAAGATGGTCTCTCCCTCACAAGTTTTTTAAATTTTTAATTAAAACTAATAAAAAAATAATGAATCATCAAAATGTGGCATGCCAAGTCAGCATTGTAATAACTGACGTAGCATTCCCAATCAGCAATTTAAACAGCCACATAATACTCAATAAACGGTGTTAAGTTTAAAACGTTAAATAGGACTACAGTGAAACGTTTTAAAAAGTTAAGGGACCTAAACGTAAGCTTTAAAAGTTAAGGGACCTAAGCGAAAACGGAAAATAAGTTAAGGGACCTCAGATGCTATTTTGCCTTAAATTTAATATCAAGTTATAAAGAGAAAGATAAAGGAGAGGGAATAATTGAGAGGAGACGCTATATCATTTAATCATAATCCACCTCAATTTGACACTTAAAACGTCATATCAGTCGTTAACTGTCAGCGTGGCGTATGTTAATTTAATGGACAAAAAACACCAAAAATGGACCAAAATGACATGGAAATGGAAGATGAGGGGCCAACACGGGAAAAAAATAAATGACTAAAATGAAACTTAAATCAAAGATAAATGACCAAAAGTGCTATTTAGCTTATCCTTTAACAAAAACTCCCTCCGTCCCATATTATATGACTTTCTAGGCAAAAAAATTTGTCCCACAATATATGACTTTCTAGAATACCAATGCAACTTTAATTTTATTTTTCAGTCATACCCTTCATTATTTAATATATCTATTCTTACAATTCTACTTTTTATATTTCTAATGTCATTAATGAAGGACAATTTGGTAAACTAACTCACAATCTCTCATTCTCATACAAAATTAACTACTTTTCTTAATTTGTGTCACAATCTTAAACGACATATGGTACGGAGGGAGTAAACAATTCAAGTTGTGTAAGGCGGCTCTTTGGTTCACCCTAAATTTTAGAGCACCATTTTCTGTTAGTTGGGGATGACAACATCCCCACATGAGCTTTGACATCAGCTTATTTCAAGCAACCCTACGACAATGTCACGAATAGTTGATGAAACGAGTTGCTGATGATCCATATAAATATATAAAGTTCAATTACACAGACATGGTAAATGTTTTTAGAAAAATTAGTACAATTAGATTAGACATGTTGCTTGAAGAAGCATTGATAATAGTATGGATCGATGCCAAACTAGGGATATATGTTTTTAATTCAAGTAGGATTTTGTTTACTGAATTTGGTAGTATTTTAAACAAATAAAAGTCTTTGTTTGGTTTTTTTAGTAACAGCTTTTATGTGGAGTTTGCTAGGGGGTAGACTAATTTGGCTGCTCATATTTATGTTAGGGTGACCGCTTTGACGGCTAGTACTCAAAATCATGATGTAATTCAAACTTGTATTGCTTATATTATTTTGAATGAAATGAACTAATTTGTTTTGGTGTAAAAAATAAAGGCTTAAATACTACTTTTGCCCCTGCAAATATGAGGAAAATCTATTAGTGCCCCTGTAAAAAAAAACTTTAAAAGAGCCCTTGCAATTACGCAACGTCTCTAAATGAGCCCCTACCGTTACTTTAATTTAACACTGTTAATTTAATCTGACGTGGATGTCTACAAGGCTTATTACGTGGCTGAAGGCTGGGACATGTGTCATCATTTGATTGGGCCACGTGGCAGGTTGTTAATAAACGAAAATTAAATGAAGAAGAGGATAAGGTGGGAGTTGAACCCACAACCACTATTTTAAAATTTGGACTCCTTACCACTGCACCAAACTTGAAGTCGTTAATCATGTTACAAATATAATATAAATATCTTGTCGAAATGAGATGTATTTTATAAAAGTATTGGCTCTAGGAATTGGACCCACAACCTATAGCTTAAAAGACTAAGGACTTAACCATTGCGACACCCATTAAGTTGCAATTGATCTTACGGTAATGCTATTGGGACAACATAAAAGGGACAATCAGGGACAAATACATGTAATATACTGTGGGTCCCACAATTGTTACAAATAATACGCATAAATTAATTAAATGAGTAAATAAAGTTTTGTCAAATGTTGTTTTAATTAAAATCAAAGAATTCCTCCGTTCTTGCGCAAAAAAAACAATTCCTCCGCTCCTTCAACCCATTCCTCTGCTCCTTCAATTCTTCCTTCAATTCCATTCCATTCCTTCGCTCCTATTCACATTCGCTCGCTCCCTTCGTCATCGCAATCTCTCTCTCTCTCTCTCTCTCTCTCTCAATTCCATTCCTTCGCTCGTGTTTCTCATTTGATGTAGGTGACGATTGAAACCCACGAAGAATTGCTTACTACAGCGATGGAGCTAACGCCGCCTCCTCTATCTCTCTCTCTCTCAAAATTTCTTGAATTTGTTTTTGATTTAATGAAAAAGTTGTAATTTTTCTTTTTGGGTAAGTTCGCTTTGATGATTTGGGTTTCGGTTTTGTACAGAGTTCCCAATACTTTGAATGTGATCACAAATTTGCCATTTTTGGTTGTGGGTGTTGTTGGCTTAGTTCTCGCTCTTGAAGGAGGTTTTTTCAACATAAGGTTAGTTTTCTTCACTCTAATCCATTTAGTTATAAAAATCTATTAAAAGTTATGTACATCCATCAATTTAGTCACTCAAATTTGCCAATTAGGGACTAAATTGATAGACAGAGATAAAGTTTAGGGGTATATTTAGACTTTCATAGGTTAAGGACTAAATTGAAGTTTCATACTTTAGGACAACAAAGTGAGTTTTTAATTTTATTCAACAAAATTTACTATGATTCACGTGATTTAGTTAGATTGTAACACCAGGTTTTTATTTTGTTTGTGTTTGGGAATTGGTTGTTGTTGTTAGTTCTCAAGCAGAGGTATGAGATTGGGTACTATTGTATGCTGGAATTACAGGAGTGGCTTTTGCCTGTGCTTATTACCATTTGAAGCCTGACAACAGTAGGGTGTTGTGGGATACTTTACCGGTTAGCACTACATACTTGTCTATATCTATATGAATGAAAATTTTAGGGTACTGACGTATTTGGGTTTATCTATTTGCATTAACACTTGTGATACTGTTTGGAAGTGCTTGTGGAAAGTGCTTATTACATATCAATAAGATGTTTTTAGCTTATTTCCATAAATTCTCCGGGATAACTCATGAAAACGACTTATAGCTTATATAAAAACAGTTAGACTGTATTTTATATTTTGTCATAGAAACAACTTATCCATTAGCGTAAGCTGTTCCTCCAAACATTGTTTTTTGTGATTCTTGTGCTTTTTTATTTTCCTTGATCTATTTGGATAATTCGTTTAAGTAAGAAGTTTAACTAAGAAGTGGCCGTGTATAAGTTATTTCCATAACTAAAAAATGAATGAGGCGAAACTTTGTCTAAACTCTCGAATATGTGAACCTTGTGGAAATTGGCTGCAAAACAGTATATAGGCATATCATTAGCCATTTTCATAAGTTAATCCCTACCACTTACCAATGTGCTAATGTCATAAAATAAGTCCAAATTGGTTATTCCATACAAAGGAAAACACTTCTCTTGCTAGTTTTAAACCAAGAGGGGTTGTTTTGTTCTTATTTTCGTAGCTATTTTCGTAGCTATTTTGGTTGCAGAAATTACGATGATATGCGGGTCTGCATTATGTTCCAGTTAATTCTTCCTGTAGCTATTGCAGAGTAGTAGCTTTTGTTTATCGCCCCAACTATACTCACTCAAAATATTGGTTTTCATCACTAGGTATGCCTCAGACATTTGTAACACTTATTTTTACTTATAAATATTCAGGGCACTGTGTTATGCATAATATATCAATACAGGGAACGTAAATTCAAAAGGTATTTTGATGGTTCTTTCAGTTTCTTTTGTATATTTGGTTTAATAAATTGTCCCCGATATTCTGCTTTCTAACTTATATATTCTTATGAATATTCTTTGGCTTGGTTACGCATCGTGAGATCTTAAAGATTGACTATGAAGAGGTTTTGAGAAGAATGGACAAAGGTTCTGTGCAATTAGTCGTGGCTACCTGAGATGTCGCGATAAAATCACCGACAATTTTATGAGTCAAGTTAGATGATCCACAAACCGGATGAAGTTCTCTTTCAGAATTTGTTAGCCGTGGTTTGGTAGTCAATTTTGCTTTCATTTTTGCATTGGTTGCCGGTTTTACCCTTGACAACTAAGTGCGCTTTCCCTGACCGACATTTCAGTCATATGGTAAGCATGTTGAGGATATTAGGTAGTAGACGAGAATTGTGATTTGAATTTATTTTTCTATGTAGTTCATCATTGCTCTTGTAGAGGAGGAAGGGTGAAAGAGTCAATGTCATCCTTACTTGTGTGCAAAAATATTGATTTATGTAAATATTCATAATTTTTGATAGGATCTCTCAAATTTTTAATCGAGAAGATTCATTATTGAATACCTCACATGCATGGTGGTTTGAATGTGTTGTAATTGATTTATGTTAACGTAAAGCAGTATGCTAGGTGGTAGTTGGTTAGAATACGATGATATTTTAAGTGTAAAACTTGTACTCAAGAACTATTTATAAAACAAAATTTAAGGATTTATATATATATATATATATATATATATATATATATATATATATATAAGTGTTTTACATTATCTACCAATTGCATTTGAGACATCCATAAAAACAAGTTGGTCAATTGGTAATCACCTATTGGTCAATTGGTAACCACGGACTCTATGAATGCTTATTAGTTGTAGTTGTAAAACATATTCATTGTATGTGTACATAAATTAAATCAATCCAATTGTTTATGTATACAAAGTTTCCAACAGGTTACACATTTTTTAGTACATGTTTTAAGTTTTTATTTTTGACAAAAAGTATATGTTTTAACTTTTAGTTACATGCAGTTACATATTTTGTATAGCGTATTATATTTATATACTAAAATAATTAATTATAGGGTGTTGAAAAGTAGGGGTGTTCAAAACCGAATCAAACCAATAGTGAAACATAAACCGAACTAAACCAAACCGAAAACCGCAAGAAATCGGTTTTGATCGGTTTAGTTCGGTTCTTTTTTCATTGCACCACGCGTTCGGTTTGGTTCATGGTGTTGATTTCCAAACCGAACCAAACCAAACCAAACTGCAAGTAACACTAAGGCTTGTTGAATTACAACCTTCCTTACTAACCCAAATGCAACTACAACCCAACTCTCACTCATCCCTATATATAGGAGACTCATTTTTGGATAAACTGTGGCGTTTAAAGTGTAAGCCTATAGAACTGACCCTTCTTTGGAGAGCCTTTTTAGTTTAACCATGTCAGCAGTAGAAATACCCAAGTTTTGTGTAACATTAACCAAGAACTAAAAATTCTAAAGTTTTGTTTCAAGAAAAACCGTAGTTTCACGCTGGCGATTATTTGAGCTCATTTCAACCTCATTATGTCACCAAAAGTGGAAGGGTAGTGCATTGTCAATTCATTAAAAGTACCTTTGAAGTTAACCATTTCAAAGAAATTAAATACCCAAGTTTTGTGAAATATTAACCAGTTAGTAAAATTCCAAAATTTACTCTAAGTAATAATTGTAGTATCACGTTGGCCATTATTTGAGCTTATTTCAACCCTGATATGTCAGCAAAAGTGTAATGGTAGTGCATTGTCAATTCATTAAACGTATCTTTTGAAGTTAACCATATTCAAAGAAATTAAATACCCAAGTTTTGTGAAATATTAACCAGTTAGTAAAATTCCAAAATTTACTCTAAGTAATAACTGTAGTTTCATGTGGGGGATTATTTGAGGTCATGTGGACACTGATATCTCTCAGTATAAAGTGTAAGGGTAGTGCATTGTCAATTCATTAAAAGTACCTTTTGAAGTTAACCATTTCAGCAGCTTAAATACCCAAGTTTTGTGACATATTAACCAGTTAGTAAAATTCCAAAATTTACTCTAAGTAATAACTGTAGTTTCACGTTGGCCATTATTTGAGCTTATTTCAACCCTGATATGTCAGTCAAAAGTGTAATGGTAGTGCATTGTCAATTCATTAAAAGTACCTTTTGAAGTTAACCATTTCAGTAGCTTAAATACCCAAGTTTTGTGAAATATTAACCAGTTAGTAAAATTCCAAAATTTACTCTAAGTAATAACTGTAGTTTCACGTTGGCCATTATTTGAGCTTATTTCAACCCTGATATGTCAGTCAAAAGTGTAATGGTAGTGCATTGTCAATTCATTAAACGTATCTTTTGAAGTTAACCAGTTCAGCAGCTTAAATACCCAACTTTTGTGAAATATTAACCCATTAGTAAAATTGCAACATTTTAGGTTCTGTAATAACTCTCTTTTCATGTGGGTCATTATTTGTGGTGAATCAGACCCTGATATGTTAGTCAATAGTGTAAGCCTATTGTATTGTCAAGAAATTGGAGTACCTTATTTCATGTACCTTCTATGAAACGTATGTCTTTATTAGCTCAAAATTGGAGAATGTTATTACTTTAACCATGTAGCAGTCAATGTACCCAACTTTCATAACAGTTAACCAAATCGTTTAACACACAATAATTTTGGAATAACATTACACTTGTTTCACGTGTGTGATTACTTGAAGTCATTTGGACACTTATATGTCTGGAAAAAAGTATATGGCTAGACACTATACCCAAGTTTTATGTAACATTAACCAAGAACTAAAAATTCCAAAGTTTTGTTTCAGTAAGAACGGTAGTTTCACGTTGGGCATTATTTGAGGTAAAAATAACCCTGATATGTCAGTCAAAAGTGGAAGGCTATTGCATTGTCAATTCATTGGAGTACCTTTTGAGGTTAACCATAGCAGCAGGATAGATACCCAAGTTTTATGAAATATTAACCGGGTAGTAAAATTCCAAATTTTAGGTTCTGTAATTCATTGTAGACCCTGATATCTGTCAGTATAAATTGTAAGATATTTGTAATGTCCCCTCATTGTAGAAGCTTTTACTTTAACCAGGTAACTAGGTTAAATACCCAAGTATTTTGAAATATTAACCAGGTAGTAAAATTCATAAAATTCACCAATTGTAGACACCATGATCATGTACTTATATATATGGGTCCCAAACCACTGATTTAGCATGCTCTTTTCTTCTATTGGTCAAATTTACAAGGAAATTATGAAAATGATAGGATGGTCATTTGTTTCAAAAACTTGGGTATTTCAGTTGGGATCCTGGTTAACACTTTTGATTTGTTACTTTTCATGCCAAATCAAGTCCCCATTACCTTCAACGAAAAGCCAATCATTTAGTCCCTTTTTTTACTCTATTTGTCAAATTCACAAGGAATTGATGAACATGATACGATGATCATTTTTCTTAGAAATTTGGGTATTTCAGTTGGTACCTGCTAAATTTGTTAATTTTTTCCATACAAAAATTTCTAAATGGCAAACATCGATGTGCAAAAATATGTCTAAATGACGGTTGTAACTCAATATAACAATACTAATTCATACAAAGTCATTAACCTAAATGTGTGGCATACACTTCCCCAATTGTAACTACAACGCCTAATTAACAACATCATTACATTGTCGTGATTTTCTTCTTCTTAGTTGATCACATCTCTCGAGTTCTAACATCCCGACCCTCATAGTTGTTGGTTTGAAGACTCCAAAAGATATATTGCCAAACGCGGTTTGCTTAGAGACATCGGGGTCATGTTCCACCTTAGCGCATAAACGATTGTTGAACCCAATTAACTTCAGCCAATATACCTACAAAATTCAGAGATCATATTTTAAATCTAAACACAATTAACTTCAGCCAATATATCTACAAAAGTAATAGTTCTACAACATAATTCACCACAAATTATCCACCAAAACAACTAGGAAAAATAAAAACATACTTCACAATTAACAAGAATGATCCAAAACAACTAGGAAACTTCAAAATAATGCAAAGCAAGGCTTACAAGTCTGGCCACATGAATAGCATTGAGGCTAAACAATGAATCGATATGCAAAACATGTACAGCCACATAATTGAAATACATTAGAATCCAATATTACTACAAAGTTTAAGTAGCATATTGAGAACAACAATGATGGACTCGCATTCAATTTATGTGCATGTGAAGACAAACTAAAATTTTTGCTTGGGTCATTGCCTAATTGAGAGAGAGATAAAATTGAGCTGAGGAGGGATGTATCGTTACTATTCCTCCTATTGAAAAAAATAAGTTTCCATTAAAATACATCATATAAGAACAACTAGCATAATTTAGAAGGTGCTTCAAAATGTTGTTCTATCATTTGCTATCAACAAGAATATTGAATGCCAAGATCAATGTATGTTAAAAATTAAGATTGCTAATCAGTAATTTAATCTTCCTCCACCTCCTTCATCTACAGAGCAATAAGAGATATTTTGTTCAACATAATCATACCACTTACCAAAGGTAACTCAAACTCGAGCTACTTGAAGACTCAATCAGAAAGCAAAGAATGTCATAGCAGTAGAAGCATTGTGTGGATGAAATGACACTAAAAGATGATGAAATAGCTAGCATTGTTGAAGTTGAGTTTGGAAGAGAAACAAAAGGAGCTAGAGTCATTGAGTAATGAGAACAAGAAAGTAAATAACATTGAGCCCTACATTCACTCCAATCAAGCACAATCAGAAAATGAATAGGAAAATCTTAAAAGCTAGGTATCAAAATCAACAAATCCACAAGCCTAACATTTCACTTCATCATAAAAATCAAAACAACAACAATTCAAGTAGGGTTCTGCTCAAAATTATCAACCAATGATACTAACATGATAAAATCAAAATTAAAGAGATAATGATAAAATGGGTGCCCTAAAACTACTAATATTCATCAAATTTAGATTTCATAGCTCCTAACCAAATAATACAAATTCACCCCTCAAAAAGAGAAGCAAACTAAATTGAAAGAACAAGTACCTTTGAGAGTAAACAAAAACTCAAATCTTGTTGTGGTTCTCTTGAGTTACGTGGCTTCCTTTCTTTGAGAGTGAATTAAAGTGAAGTTTCACATAGATGAAGGAGAACCTAGGAGAAAAAAGGAAGAGTATATGGCTTGGCCGAGAGGAAGGAGAAGAAGAGACAAGTGCTTGGGATTTGTTGTGGGTTTCATTGCTTGGGGAAAGAAGAAGGAGAATGAGAGGAAGAGAAGAAGAAGTGCAGAGAGGAAGAGAGAAGAAGAAAAGATTGTTTTAATATAAAATGATAAAATAACAAGGAGAAAGGAAACAAAGTGTGTGTTAGAGTATAACTATACGGTGTCCGCGTATTTTGTCCCCAAAAGTGTTGTCCAAATAGCATTTCTCTGATCATCATGTATTTTATATATATATATATATATATATATATATATATATATATATATATATATATATATATATATATATATATATATATATATATATATATATATATATATATAATCTCCAAGCATGTTTGACACCATGTTACTGCATTTGAAAAGAAAATAAATTGAAAATATTTTTTAAATTATTTGGTATGAAACAATGAGTATTTTATATAATATTTTCAGACCAAATATTTTCAATTTATTCTCTTTATTTTACTTACAAATATACTAAACAACTTTTTTGACCAAAATATACCAAACACTTTAAAAAAATATTTTCAAATTATAAATATATATTACACATGTAAGATTGCTGCAGATTTTACTTTGCATATACCAAACAATTTGATTTTTTTTCCTTATACTAATATATTACTGTAGATTATATATATTAAAGATGTGAGGACAAAGAGAAACAATTTGTGCAATGGTTAGGCTCTTGGATTGTATAGCTTCATGTTGTGTGTTTGATTCCTACTTGCAACATTTTTAAATTATAAAATTTATTGTTACTTAAAGAAGATATTTATATAATATTTGTATGATGAGTAACATCTTGAAGGTTTGGTCCAGTGGTAAGGATTTTGCATTTTAAGTTTGAGGTTGTGGGTTCAACTCCCACCTTAGTCTTCTTCATTTAATTTTCGCTTATTAACAACTCGCCACGCTAAGAACCATTCATCGGCCACGACGCAGAGCTACATAATAAGCCTTGTAGACATCCACGCCCATTTGTAGACGTTACGTAATCGCAAATTTCATTTTTTAAAGTTTTTTTACAAGGACACTAAATGAATTTTCCTCATATTCAGAGGCAAAAGTAGTATTTAAGCCAAAAATAAATAAGAAAGCAAAATAATGTAAAACTCTAATTTGCATATTGATAAATACTCCCTTATTGCTAGGTAGTAGAGTAGATGTTCCGAAAGTCTAAGTACGTGGTTAATAACATAGAAATATCTACTAATAAAAGAAAATAATAGGACTCTCGCTTGATCGAAATTATTTTGAGATCATGCAAATAAATAAATTTGTTTGTTTTTGATAAGCTTTGTAAGGGAGTATTTCAGCTTAACCCTATTAAACCCAAAATACCCTCGCTTTAAAAAAAAAAATAAATTTTGATTTATTTCTAAAAGGTAATTCCTGCAGGGGCTGGGGTATTTCGCATTTACTCAGAACCGAAATACCCTATTTTGAACCGAATTACCTTTTTAGAGGTAATTCAAAATTTTTAATTTTTAATTTTTTAAAAGTTTGTATATTAAATTAAGATTTACACGCTGCTTTATTTTTAAAATACGATACTTAACGATTTATGATTTAAATAACAATACGCCAATCGTGGCACAATCACAACAGAGAAAATGGTGTCCATAATTCGAGAGTCCAAACCCCATTTTATACAAGTGCTTAACGACGACATCACCTTTCGCTCTGAAAGAAAAAATAACAACGGCGCAAAAATGGAGGGTGACGAGCAAGAAGTCACCCGATCATTTATCGCCACCGCTTTGACATATTTCGATGCGAGTCCTATTCAAATTGTATGTCGAAACCGTATGACCGCTGCCGAGGTCCTTCGGACGCCTCCAACCACCATCTCACTAATTTCTACCGCTTTTTCATTTTATTTGTTGTTGTGTTTTGTTGTTTCCGCTCGTAACTTTCTACGTATTATTTTTCGCTTCGGCCATCAAAAACGCGCCTTTAATTAATTTTAATTTTTTTAATTAATTTTTTTTTTTAGGGGTTTATGGGTTTTTCCGGATTACCAAAACCGAGGTAATTCCGTTCACATTTTGAACCGAATTACCTCGCTTTTTGGTAATTCCGAAAACCACAAACCCCACCGGATTTACTCTTCTCTCTAGGTAATTCTGAAATTTTCACTATTGTCGGGACATTTTTGTCCTAAACTAGATTTATGGGGGTGGGAGTGATAATGAGAGGGTGTAAAAAAAGCCGTTAAAAAAACCCTGGGCAACATAACAATACATAGTGGGCAAAAGTTGTAATACATGTCCATACATTCGTTTTGTACCATCAATCAATTTTCTAATTAATAGTTTACTCTTTTTGATGCAGACACAACAAAGTAGACATATAAAAATAAAGGCAAAGGTAGTATTGTTGTCCATTTGTCTTCTACTAAAAAGTGTTTTTCATAAAATAAATCAAGAAACCCTGTATTTTAACGAGAGATCTTAGTAATATTCTCTTTTAGATACTCACTTCAACACTCACTTTATGATTGACTAAAATTCATATAAGTTCCACTGCTTTCGAATTGAGACTCATTAATTTAGTAAACCCACATAAATTTTAATCAATTATAGAATTAGTGTTTGAGAAAGTAATGTATAAGCCATCTTAGCTCAGTGATAGAGTGCGTGGCTTTTAACCACGTGGTTGTGGTTTGGATCCCCCCCACATATGGTGAAAGTAATTTTATGATACAAAATATAATTTATTAATTACAAAATTATAAAGTTATACATTAGAGATGGTGGAAGCTTTTTTTTTTCCTTTTTCATAAGCAAACAAACTATTTTTTGTGGAAATGTGATGTGTGTGTTGGGAGTTGCCAACACCAATGAGAGTCGAACACTAAAACTGCTAGTGAAGGAAACACGTTTTGACCACTACGCAAACATATAAATTGTTAAGATCCGTACAAAAACTAATATCTATTTATTAGTTGATTTTAAAAATAGGAGTATTCTAATAATTTTTAAAATATTATTTAAACATGACCCTGTTCAGTCCATACAAAGATCCTCCCCGACAACAAAATATAATATAATATAATTTATATATAAATGTCCATCTTCTCTTCTATATTTTTTTTGATCAAAATACCTATTTCCTCTTTTATAACCTCATTGAAACATTATAAATACTTTCAAGAGCACTTTTTCAACATTTAGCGACAATTATTAAAACATAATAAAACACACGTAACAGCTAGCCGCCTTAGCTCAGTGGTAGAGCGCGTGGCTTTTAACCACGTGGTCGTGGGTTCGATCCCCACAGCACGGCGTTACGTATTTTTCTTTATTTAACCTCTATGGCAGATTGAGTTCATCTCGCCTCGTGTGATGGTTTAATTTTGGTAAAATGCCAAACTTATTGATTTTTATTTTGATTTCTTTCTCCTTTATAATATTTAAATGGAAAGTACTAAAAAGTTATCTATCTGTGTTGACAAGAAAAATTAATCTATGTGTATGTAAAAAGCAAGGAAAAAAAAGTAATCTATCTGTGTGTAAAAAGCAAAACAATTATTCTAACTCCGACATTTCAACTTAAGTACTGAATTTGTAATAATAAAAACTTAAGTATTGAAGTTATCCTTCTGAAGAATAGTTATGACAATTAATTATGAGGTGTAAGACCCGAACTAATGATCCGATTACTTTGAAAATTCAATTCAAACTAATAAAATTGGTCCTGTTTTCTATGTTCTTTTTTTTTTTTGTCAACTAGTTTCCAATTTTTCTTTTAATAGTAGCAAACATATGTTATAAAAATATAAGGGTACAAGAGGTACTCAAACCATACAAAAGAGACTAATACAGTAAGAAAATTCGACAAGACAAACAATGATGAAAACTACTTTGAAATACACAAAAAAACCTCTACCCACCACTTACATGGGCTTAAGGCATGGAGGTACTCCACATCCGACTAAAAATCATCTCCAAGACAAAACTATGATCCTCTCTAGAGCTCGAATACCGTTAATGACATATATGCAAATATATAGTTATTCCGCCCTCCCAAAGGACCCAAATAACCGCATGCCGATCAAAGTCAATCGCCGCTACACTTAGCCCTATGACCAAAAGAGCAGAAAAGAAGGAATAGTTGGGAGAGATCTCGTGGTACAATCCAAACACACCCCACCCATTTTGCAATTGCATACCAAATTGAGAGGGAAAAATCACATGTGAGGAATAAGTGTATAGAAGACCGCTAATACTCAACACACAAGATTTAGTGATTTTTTTGGCGGATTTTTTTGGCTAAAGTAGGGGCTCTGGAAGTGAAGATTTAGTTATTTTGAACTCTCCTAAAAATTTAGAATCTGTGCTCTCTACTGATGCAAGAAGTGATTTGTTTATAAGGCTGATTTTTATTTTCCCCTTTTAGTGTTTGTAACAAAAACTGAGTGTGATTTAATGTAGTAGAGTGAATAGATAGGATTATGGGAGATGGTCCAAATTCATCAAAAGGCATCAAAATGAGGGTACTTTTTTGTTTAAAAATAGACCCAAAGGCCCAGCTCACACAATGGAATTGGAGAAGAGGACCAAGGCTTTTCTCTCGATAGGGGCTCGCCGCTCCGCCCAACCTATACAAGGTGTCGCTCGCTTTCTCTTAGCCACCAAAGGGCTTATGTAGTGGTCGGCGCTTTCTACGTGCTCCTCTTTGCCCCTACCCAAGGCCCACCTCACACACAAAGTGGAATTGGAGAAGAGGTGTTCTACAAATTCAAACCTACGTGGACCTAAAACCGCTCAGAACAATATGAAATGCATCCACGAGGTTAAAAATCTCATGAAAAAGTTAAAATCGTAGAATAAGCAATTGGGGTAGAAATTGATTTACCATTTTCCTCCCAACTAAGAATGGGACGAGATTGTGGTGGAAATGGATTCTTCCATTGACATTATAATCAACCGAATTTAAACTACATTATTTTCTTAATAGAAAGGTGAATACACACCCCTTACGTTGTCCCTTTACAATAAAGCTCAGTACATAAATGGAAAAAAGTTTAGCTACAATACCACAAGTGATTTAGGTGTTGCTCTCCATTAACAAAAGCATAAGTAAAGAACAACATCAACCACACTAATAGTACTGCACCTAAATTTTGTCCTACATAAATCCTTCACTCATCACTTAGCTATGCTTGTATTGAAAGTATGGATATCATATAACCTAACAAAACTCATGTCTCCATATGCAAGCAAGATGTAATGAAAGAAAAGATGCTTGCTATTTGTAACACATCACCTCCTCAAGTATGTTAAAACATTATGGTACTGTTTGGATACAGCTTATTTTGAGTTTACGAAAAACAACTTATGCAGATAAATAAGGTTTTACGTATTATTCATAAGTTTGTCAAAGTAGTTTATGGAAAAACAACTTATAGAGATGAAACTTTTGTTAATGAGAACTTATGAATTAATATAAAACTTATTTATCTCCATAAACTGCTTTTCATAAGCTTCTCAAAATAAACTCATCCAAATGACCCTATATATATATATATATATATATATATATATAAGTGGCCTGAGGGGAATCCTCTGTCTCTTGTGGATTTAGGTTTTCAGGAGGTCCTCTAGCAATTGGCACTCCAGCACCTTTTTTTGTATCAGGTTTTGCATAATCAACAAAGATAACACGTCCACTTAGTGCCTGCAAAGAGTTATGTCAATTCTAATAACTAGTAACCCTAAAAAGAGAGGGAGAGTCACAAATTTGATAATAACCTTTCCATTCATCTCAGTTATGGCATTCTCAGCCTCATCTTGTGAAGCATAAGTGACAAATCCATACCCTTTAGATCTTTCTGATACCCTATCTGCTATAATTTTAGCTGGAAAATGTAAAATTGTTAAAGGCCAGTAATGAGAATTCCTTAATGTTAGTGCATTTTGAAGCTACCTTCAATAACTTGTCCGTAATTGGAAAATGCATCTGATAATGTTTTTTCTGTCGCGTGAAAGGGTAATCCTGCAAAATCAATAACTCCATTTCAAAGTTCAATATGGATTCATGTTTGATTTTGCACTAACACACAACACAGTCACAGAACCTTAGGGCAAGTTCTTTTTAAGGGAAAAAATATCTTATTTTCCATCTTCAAGTTTACCTATGTAGCATCATCGACACTTCAGAATTCAGATTGAAGATGTGTCTGTGTCCAATATCTGACACGCGCGACACTAACACTTCAATTACTTCTATTTTCATGCCGGACACTGATATAGACTTTAACACTTCAATTACTTCTATTTTCTCAAATTATTGTGGATGTGAATAGTGTTAATGCTTCCTAGATTCTCGGATATAATTTTCCAGTGTTTGTTCAATAATCATAAGCTGATAAACATACTACAAGTAACTATGCTCAATAATAATAATAGAGTTTATCATTCACAACTACAAGTAACAATGCTAGAAGAACAAAAGGGATTAGACAGTAGAAATTAATTTCGTTTATTTTAGAGAGAGAGAGAGAGAGAGACCTCCAACGAAAAGCTTGAAGGCAATTCCGCGGCGGAAAGTGAGAAGAAACGGAGAGAAGGTATTATTGGAGCCAATTATTCGTCTGATGGCCGCCATGGAATGGAAGTTCGAGTGAGTGAGTGTCGCAGAGACAAGAATGGAAGAGGGTTTAGGGTGCTCACATTGATTAGTAACAAAAACGTTGCTATCTGCACCCCATGTTTTTGGCCAATACACACTCCACGAGTGAATTCAACATTTTCCCCACATACCACATCTTTTGCTGATAATTAGCCTTCTAGAAGTGATCATTTATTTGTCAAAAAAAAAGAAGTGATCATTTATAATGTTGAGAAGTTAACTTTCAAATTGCATAGAATATGACGATTAGTAGTTACCAAAAAAAAAAAAGAATATTACGATTAGAAATTAACTTTAAAGTTTTTGTCAAAAAAAGAAAAGAAATTAACTTTAAAGTGTATCCTAAAAATTAACTCTTCACGATAACTGTGGAGACTAATTCTTCGAGTATCAAAGATCCATTTAAAGGGTTGACCTTTTCCAATAAATGTTCTTCCATACACACCGATTAGGGATCGAACTTAAGATCAAATGATTAAAGGACACAAGTCTCTATCACTTGTGTAACATCATTTTGGTAGATGTGAATAATTAAAACAACTTGATGCTATAAAAAAAACTTATAACAACTTGATTCTAACCGCGTCTTCTAAAATTTCATACAAAATGGATCTCATAGATTCATAATGTTTCGTAATTTAATGCATAAACAATCATTAAGCCTATTTCATCTAGAAGAACCCATTCATAAGGTTCATTCATCTCTAGGACCGAGACTTAACTACTATGTAAATCTATCTCTCCGTGCATGTTGGCCAAACCATCGGTGCAACCTTGATTCCTTGTCCCTCCGACGTTGCATTTTTTAATATTCAACAATGATCACTTCCTTGCACTGACCTAGGAAGCTATCCCCTCTCAGGCTACAAAGATTCAAAATCATCAGTGCATCCTCACTTCTCGAGAGAATTGCATCGTTCTCACTTATGTTTGATTCAATAAGAGGAGGAGAAAGATTTTAATGGAAGGAGAAAATAAAATTTCATTTTTCACCTTTGAACTACTTAATTTTCTCTTCCACGACAAAGTATAAGTTACAGTGATACCCTCACATAAGTCAATCTAAAGATTCAAAACAGATAGTTCTTGCTGTTTCAGATATGAAAATAGCTGTCTTATACTTCAATAACAATTTAAATAATTATATCTAGTTTATGCTAAATCTGATCTTGAACTCGTCCATTTCCACTTGCTTATATGTAAACACTTGCTAAGCATGAGTTTCATGGATCCGGGTAATTTCAATAGTCAACAGAAGATTTGATGCAAATACAAGTGATAGAACCTCCACGTTTGTGCAAAAAGTTACAACTTACAACAAGTATCACAAAGGGTAAGAAAACTGACGTCAAAGCAAGAGTTATTGGACATCATTCAACCATTACAGAGGGCTATTTTTACAATATACTAGACCAAGCGCTGAAGTGTAATGATACACAAATATCTTCCTTAGATTTTTGTAGTGCACACATGGACGTTTATCAGTACATCAGTTTTATCCAATTAAAATCTCGTTATATTACTATGCTTGTTTTCTTTCATAACGGTCCACGTATACACACAAAAATTCAATGGTGAAGATAATGTAGTGTATTGATGCACAGTGTGTGATTTGATAGTATAATGTGAAATTGGCCATTTCAGATATGCAAAGCTTTGGCCAGATAAAAACGGACGAACGTTTATACTAAAGTTACACAAAGAGATACCATGGTCCTGTGTCAGATGTGCCGGAGAGTAACTAACATGTACAGAACTAAGTTTATACGTTGTTTTCACCCAACCTTCAAAGATCCATTACTCATGAATTATGCACCTTCAATAACGTTTGGAACACCATGTCAATGAATACATCATCCTGGTACAAGAAAACTCTCAGTAGAGAAACTATATAGAAAGTTAATATACTAGCGACAAAAAAAAAGGTAAGCATCCAACAGTAACTAAGAAGTTTATGATCCTCATTACATCGTCTGTACTTTGTATTATATTCTGTTACATCAATTCTCTTGTAGGGGTTCACATCATATTGAATTTATTAACACAAATGATACAATCATGAATAATTATATAATTTGCATACTAAAATCTAGTTTCATGCTAGTAACAACTAGATGTAATGTTCAAACTTCAAGTATAAAATCTTATTTCTCAAAACTGCAATCTTTCAAATTTCGTTACAATCTTATATGACACACAACCTTAATATTAATACAATGGATAATTGATTATGAAGTGTACTTTCAGTCTTGAACTTGAAAGTAAAGCCAAATAATCGTTAACTATACTATTGCCCGCAATACATTAGGATAGCCGGGTTGGGAATGCTTATAGTGTGTTAATAAAATTAAATTTTGGGTTCCAATGTAGTGTCCAAACTACATTATATTATATGAAATATTTCAGACTCTTCTCTTGAAGAAATTGAAGCTATGGCTTAAACCGGACATTCTGGTTAAATAGCCATCGCAGTCCCAACACTAGTAGGAAGTAGCCCTTCCCCTTTATTTGTAACCCCGCCCCAACAATGAAAAGAAACGAAGTAACTGAATAACATCCTAAAAATACAACTAATTTATCAATGGTCAAGTAAATAAAAGAGAACAATTCACAAAACAAAGATGGTAAAACCATGAAGTACCTGAACCAGTGAAGAAAGTGCATCGCGAATTTTGTCCCTGCTGAGAACTGGTCTATTTGGAGAAGAGCTATGAATGGGGGTAAGAGAAACAGGGGGATTAGGTGGTGGGAAGGGTTGAAGAAATGGAGTGCCATGTTGGCGTGGCAGACTCAGGGAATTGTGAACAGCAGCACTGGGCGGCACAGATAAAGAAATTGGTGGAATAAACAATGATGAAGAGGTGGGTGCAAGAAAAGTAGAAGGCTTAAAAAGATTATTGACTTGATTGCTACTGTAGGTTGTTTCGAGAGAGGCAGACGGCATTTGCACAGCAGGTACAGGAGACAATAAACCACTGGGAACAGTAGAAGTGGCAGTGGCAGAATGGTATGGCTGTATAAAACTTTCTACATTTGAAGCAGGAAGTCCAGTATCCTGAAGTGTCTGCACAATTGAAATCAAAAGTTTCTAAAACTAGCGACATCATATGCTTCGAATTAACATTGCAGAAGCATTCACAAAAAAAACCAGAAACATTCATATGCAACTAGATAACATACTCTGAAGAAGTTTGTAAATACAGTATTTTCAGGAGCATCAGTTGCAGAAGCAGTAGCTGAAGATGATTCTAGAGGGCTTTCAGTTATGACAGGCGCCACTGGGTTAAGATCCTCAAATTCACTACAGCATATCAAACATCAAACATAAGCCATGCAATAGTAATGACCTCTAAACCCAATTGGAAGAGGTAATCAAGAAGGAGTAAAAATAGTTAAGTAGCTTTGATTTTAAACAAGCACACCCAACGGACATTCGACAAGAAAATCTGATCTTCTCATTCAACAATTTACTAAAGAATGCTATTTCCTTTTGATATCACGAGTTTCTTCACAAAGAGAATGATACAAACGATGATTCTTAGAAAGTAACTTCAAAGAAATAGAAACAAAACCAACTTAGGATTTCACAAGCTTTCTAAAAATCCTTACCTTTTGCTAGAAGGTATTATTGTATTTGGAGGTGCCTTTGGGTATGCATTAAGTATCCTGAAAAATTAATTTCAAAAAAATATACATATTAGTAGATAATAAGCATCCTGCATTTTTCCTGAAAGAAAGCATCCTGCATTTTGTCTACAAAGTTAAATTACCAACAAAAATATAATAATAATAATAATAATAATAATAATCACAAACTCTTGGATATGAATTAGTATCTTGTAACTTGTAAGTAAAAAAATGAGCATAAACAAACAAGGAAAACAATGCAAAAATAGCTTGACAGGAGAAATTCACATACCTATTAAAGAGATTTGCAACTTCTTCACATTCATCTGGATTGTAAAACCATATACCAACAACATCTTGGGATGCATTCCGATATAACAAGTATGGCTTTTTAAGTTCATACTCAAAATCCAACAAGTTCTCCACCAAGTTATCTGACAGAACAAATATCAGAAAGAAAGCTGTTAAGTAGGGAACAGAGAGTACAGATTCAGGCACACACACAAACAACTCCAGATCAAAGCAGAAGTGCTTCTTATTTCTCAATATAGCAAATCAATTTTCAACATGGTAATAACCATGGTAGTTAAATCGATACGATCATGTATCGCTCGCCATTTTTTTGTATCGTATCGTAAGATACATGAACAATAAAAATATGACTAATTTAGTAAAAATAAATAGCATAAGCAATTTAATATATCATATATAAACTCCAAATCCATCAAAACATATATTATTACACCTTTAATAATATTGGGCACTTTTTTACACCATTAATACACCTTTAACTCTATATTAATAGTTTATTACCGCTTTTTTTACAAAGATTGGCCATTTTTTTACTTATTACACCTTTAATAATATTGGGCCAAGCCCATTTATTAGCTAAAACCCTAATGTTACCATAAACTAATGTTATCTAAGGAGCGCCTGCTTCCTTCCAAAGGAAAAGGGGCGCTGTTTCATCTGGTTACTACTCCTTCTCTCAATGTTGGCCTTTTCCACTAGTCGATCTCATCTCTTCTCTTCTCTCATCTTTGTCTTCTTCACTAAACGATCTCATCTCTCACCATGAGATCGGCTCACTCTGTCACAAATTCAGCAGAAAAACCCCAAAATTTCTGAAGCGAACCTGGGTCGTGGTGACCCGACCCGGTTCTACCTTGAAACCTGTCGCGCACAGAATCGCAAGGCGATACACCATTTGAATCGTGATTCAGCGATACAAGACGATACACCTGCGATATACACACCACCTCCGATACACTATGCGATTCAGACAGGTGATGGTCATTTTCAGATCAGACGCGATACGATCGCATTTATACATACAATACTTTACTACACTGGCAATAACTAATTTAGCATAGCCAGAGGGAACATATGTTAATGCTACTTATAGTGACAATTAGATCCAAATAAACACAAACCTACCAAACAAATTTCCCACCAAGTTATCTGAAAGAACAATATCAGAAAGAAAGTTGTTAAGTAGGGAACAGAGAGTACAGATTCAGGCACAGACACAAACAACTGCAGATCAAAGCAGGAGTGCTTCTTATTTCTCAATATAGCAAATCAATTTTCAACATGGCAATAACTAATTTAGCATAGCCAAAGGGAACATATGTTAATGCTACTTATAGTAGCTACAATTAGATCCAAATAAACACAAAACTACCAATCAAACCTAATTGAATCTAGTAGAATAATGCATTTGCAGAAAACAACTTCACAGACAAATTTTTCGATAGACATTTTAGAGTACTAAAAATTCTCATAATTGTTTGACATGGCTGCACAGCAACAATAGCATCGTTAGGTTTCAGTGCAATGCAATCAGAGAAGCACCTAACAAATCTATTGATAAACTTGTATGCAAATCTAAAGAACACAATAATTTTAGCAGAATACAATAACTTGAATAACGATATACAAATCTGAACCTGCATTTCTTCGATTCATTACAATAAACTGAAACCGTGGTTGTGAATTCCTGAACAAAAAATGGAAGAATCAGTTGAAGATCGGAGTGTATATGAATGCATAGAGGGGAGTAGTGGTTAGATTACCTCTTAACAACAAATAGAGATCCTTCAACATCCTTGCGACTCTACAAAACGGTTGAGAAGATAATTGAGATAGAAAAGAGAGTAGAGTGGAAGTGAAAAGAAAGAAATAGAGGAAGGAAAGAAAAGAACGAACCCACTGGTTGGTTTCGATGTTGAAGTCGTAGAAGGAAACGTGAGCAGCGGTGAAGATAATCTCGTCGATGAAAGGATCGATGCGTTGGAGAACAGTGAGATTCAGCACCTTGGTGCTTTGCTGATCCAGATTCGGCGTCAATTTCTTATTCTTACTCTGAGACATTTTTCAGATAAACACTCACTCTAAACCCTCACAAGAGAAGAATCTTCAGTTTCTTGTCTTCTTTTCCACTCTGAGATCAATAATTGACTAGTCTCAGTATTATTCACTCCAACCCAAGAACAAACCTAGTCACTCGAATTGATGATATTCAAAGTTGAATCTGCTTCGACCGAAAACGAGTAGGGAAAAGGAAGTGCCTGCAGCATGGACACCCTTTTATTTATTTATTTAATTAATTAAAGGTGGAATTATATGATATGATATGATATTTTAAAATAAAATAAAATTCTTGATCATATAACATAAATCGTATGAAGATATTAGGTTTTGGGTCTTAAAAAAAGTGAAAAGTCAAGAGACAAAATGCTTAGAAAAAAACTAATTAGCCTATAAATCTTCACTTAATAAATTTTTTAATTTATCTTCGTTTAATATTAACCACCTTTCCTTATGTTAACGTGCACAATCTATACCGCTTTGATTGCTATGCGTGAAATAATGAAGAAAGAACTCTGAGCGACAAAAGATATTAAAAAGATAATTTCTATCATCTATCACTAAAGAGAAACACGCGCGAGAGACTAAGAAAGTACATACAAGTTTTTCATTTTAAATAAGTTCAAAATATAAAATAGAAAAATGTAACTCTTCTTATGTAATATTAACCAATAAGTTCAAAGTAAAATGAACATATAGAACTTGAAATGAAGTCCTAGTTAATCGATGAATTCCATAAGTCGCTCTATCATATACTCTCGCTCTTTCTCACTTTCTCCAAGTCTATCCGCCTCAACACCTAACAAAATTGCAATCACATAGTCAAAAATAGATTCTAGTATTGATGCCGAGACTTCATCAATAAAATGTAACTAGACAACAATCACAGAGAGATTTGAACAATCACATAGTCAAAAATACCAACCAATGCAAATCAACATCATGTAAAATAGACATAGTGTGCGATGAAAGAGATGAAATCATATATTTTGACAAAAACTTTCTTTTTACTATTAAGAATCGTGAGAATGCGAGACAAGATACAACATTGCTTATTTAAATAAGAACATATATTTTGACAATTTCTTTTTACCCTGATACAACATTGCTTATTTAAATAAGAACTTTTTTTGTCTTTTAAAAACGTTAATTTCTCTCTTTATATTTCTCTTTACTTCAAACAATACCTCAAATCTATTCTACTCATCTCTTCTCACAGCTCATTATTATAGCTTACTTTTGATACATTGCATTGCATAGTTAATTCAAGATCCTATCTTTGCATATGGTTTAGTGGATGAATATAAGAATATGTTTGGGAGTTTTTGAGGGGAGGGAGAGTTTGAAAAAAGGAAGGAAGTTAGGGAAGGAAGAGGAAGAGTAGTCCCCACCTTGCAAGGAATCTATTTTTCTACATTAAATACTAAACCGTCCAAAATGCGGAACTAAAAAATGCATTGAAAGGGGATTTGGAGGGCTTGAAGAAAATCTTCAAATCCTTTTTATCTTGTTATAATACTCTCTAAATTAAAAATATATTAATAAATATTTATTTTTCACCCCTATACAAATATACTCTCTCAAAGTGGAATTTTTTTCTCTTTCCCCCCAAACCCTCCCCCTCCTAACTCCCAAACAGGGACTAAGGGTTTGAGAGATAAGACGATGTGTGATTTAATTCCCCATCAACATTACTAACTAACAACTGACATAAATAAACGAATGACTGACTGCAATAGCATGAGCAAAGTAACGTTTGGGGGTCAAGGAGAGACTGGAATAAGAAACAAATAAATAAAGAATGCATAGTATGGCTGTAATTAACTCATTCAATACAATGCATTTTACATTAAGATACAGATCCTCAGCTGATAAATTAATGATTCGGATGTATGAGGCCGCCTATCTAGTAGGTTCAAAATAATAATTATTGGGAGAAGGTTAAAAAGTAAAAAAATCAAAATTCTTTTACAAGCAAAAATTGGAGAGGCAGAAATATTTCTATCGACTTTTGCAAGAGAAGAAAACTGCCTTGGCGATGGCGAGCAAGCACTTTGAAACCAAGCACTGGCCAGTGGAAATTGGACAAGAGAACGTTTCCTCTTCAATCAGACATCTTCAGTGATATCCTAGAGTGCCAAAGGATTCTTGGGAGGCTTAGGAAATAATTATGCACGTACTGCCCATCCCCGCTGAGCAAGAGCAGTAATCACTTGACTAGCAGCTTCTGCAGTGTCATTCAGTGGAGGATAACTCCAGCTTTCTGTTATCTGTATTTTCAAAACACAAATTAGTAGAAGGCAACATTTATTCAACAAAACATCTGCCAGCAACAACTACAGGCCAGGAAGGCACACACAAGCGGCTTCTCCTAGATATCAGAAACAAAAAAGACCACAAAAATATTTCTGATAGGACAATTTGGAAAATTCTTCTAGAATCTAGGACAAAGTATATATATATATATATATATATATATCTGGAATTGTAACATGAAACAAGAAAGTAAGAAACTTAAAAAACGAGCATTTGCTTAGACACGATACAATATGCATTCTGAGTTAGAGAAGACTGATATAAATTTAAAAAAAAACAGAACATTACAGGACATCTTCCAACTCACATTCTCCATTCCAGTGAATGGTCGAGCAACTCCTTGCTTTTGCAAAGAATTTTGGAAGTCAGCGAACTTCCATGTACACAGTTCTGCGCCAATTACATACACAGGTTTCCTGTAGTAAAAGACATGGGGCACGACACTGAGAATTTTAGTACAAGGAACTTTTAAACGAGGAATTTCTTTTTCTTTTTGACTCTTTTTCATGAAATGGACGCTGATCAATATAAATTATGCATACCCAGTACTGCAGGCCTCACTCAACATACTAACTGAATCAGCTGTGATAACAAAGCTATCAGCCCAGGCCAGATGTCCCATATGTGGATTTGGACCTAAACGTAATGAAAGAGCATTCACAATAAGTAATCTCCAATTCCAGGACAGGCAAGTACAAATGTCCTCTCTTATGATTCACTACAATATGACAACTAAGTACCTTCACCATCCCATATTTGGACCTTAGGATTTGTGGCAAATTCTTTGACCAAAATTTCGGAGACCTACAATGAATAGAAAATTTGAAATCACTCCAGGAAACATCATTCATACGTGCCCAAGATCAGATTTCTCATTTCAGTGTTTTGCAGATATATCACCAGCCATGACCATGCTCAAGCTAGAAGCCAAATTTTATACCTTCTCAGGAGTTCTTCTAGAGAAAGAAATTCTGATTGTCCCACAGCTCCAAAGAACATTCTGAAGCATAACCACCAATTTATTTGCAAGATCCAAACCGTAGGGACAATTGCCTGACCAAATGAGAAAAGACACTAAAGGTTAACACCAAGCCAAAAGGTAATACAAGCTGTCTCAAGAAACTTCACATCTAGCATATATTATGTATATAACCAATGGTAATGCGCGAGAAGGGATGAAAAAAGAAAGCGTGGAGCATAAATATTTGAAAGCTTGAATGTTTAAATCCGGTTTTTAAGGTTGACACAAATGAGCATTGACATATGCAAAGATTGACCCACCCAAAGATCGCTTCCTGTACAATACAAACATCTAAAGAGTTTTAAGATGATCCCAGTATATATGCAATTCCTTTCCTGTAGCTTAGGTTATAGAGTCATAAAAAAGAATCTCTAATATGCAAGGGGCAATCAAATCATAGAAAAAAAAGAGGGCATCCCAACAACAAAGAAAGAGGAAATTCCATGATAATAATAAAAAAAATGAAAGGACGCACCAGATTTTCCTATTATTGACATCGACAACACTCTTGATTAAAGTAAACATGTGCGAGGGGATGAAAGAAGAAAGCGAGGATCATAAATATTTGAAAATTTGAACATCTAAATCCGGTTTTTTAAAGTTCACACAAATGAGCATTGACATATGCAATATTGACCCACCCAGCATCGCTAAATTCTCAAATCATCCCTGTACAATACAAACATCTAAAAAGTTTTAAAATGAGCCCAACATTAGATGTATGATATGCAATTCAATTCCTTTCCTGTAATTAAAGCTTAGGTTATAGAGTCATAGAAACGAGTCTCTAATATGCAAGGGTAATCAAATCATAGAGAAAAAGAGGGCTTCCCAACAACAAAAAAGAGGAAGTTCCATTATAATAATAAAAAAATGAAAGGACGCACCAGATTTTCCTATTGATATCGACAACACTCTTGATTAAAGTAAACATAAAAAACCAACACCAGCAGACTTCATGGCCTAGCTTAATGCAAATTTCACTCTTTTAAGACATGATATGCAATCACCAAGTGCATCAAAGTAACTACATAAATCATAATTAAAATGATAAAACTTTAAAAAGTACAATAAGAAAAGCATTATAAGTCCCTCAATGCAAAATAAAATACCTGTAGGTCCACCGATATTAACCACAAGCAAGGGCTTTGGCAGATTCGCCAACTCATCATGCCAAGCAGAAGCTGCAGCCCTAAGAGCAGTGGAATCAGCTTGATGAAGTGCTCCCACAGTGAGGACCTGTAATAATAATGTAAAATCAGAGATCTTCAAGATAGGAACACAAAGCAGAATATCTCAGCTTAAATATGAAAACCATAAAAGTAAGTTTCTTAGGCAGAGACGTCATCATTAGCCACCACACAACAACAATACCTACCACATTCCGACCAGGAGGTTCCCATGGAGTGACCCATCTTCGAAGAAACCAAGGCAGTTGCCGTTGCGCGTGAGGAGTCAAGGGATAGTAATCATGGCGTGGAGTAATCACAAGATCAAACCTATTCAGATAGAATCTCGGATGTTGTATCTGAATCAAGCATCCAAGAGAGTTAGACAGCAACATACACAATGTATGTCTTCATCTATCATACATAATCTGTGCACATATGAATTGAAAAATGACAAATTATCAAAAACATGCACCAAAGAGAAATAGTCAATTCATGTTAACCCAAATAGTAACACCAAGCCACGATACAATCATCAATTATTATAATGAATATGAACGTACAGTTATGGCAATCAATTCAAATCAATCATCACATGAATTTATTAACATACTAGTTATGCTTCATTCAACTCAAAGGACAGAAAATAAAAAGATAAAAGTGCAAAGTTTGACCTGAACAAGAAAAACATTTTCTGGAGCTAACCGTTTAATGGAGGTGGCTACAGAAATGGTGTCTCGTCCAGAAGCAACCACCAACAACGGACCATCCCTAGAGATTAGTAAAAGAAACAGTGATTATGCACCTGCAATTCACTATAATCATATTCAATTTACAAAACAAGATACCGGTAAAACGTTTCACGAGCCATCAACGCAATGCGGTGAGCATCAGCTTCTAAGACATTCGATATACCTAAACAGAACTACCGTGACGTCAATGCCAAACAAATAGAATAAGCAGATATTGAAACTGACATTGAAATTGAAATTGAAAGGGAAGTAACGTTACCTACCAATGTTGTGAGAGGGAAACTTTTGAGAGCGTGAATTACCGGAGAGCTTTCTGATAACGGAGTCTAACTTTCTATGAATAGAAACGGGAAGCCATTGAAGCCATCTATTGATTCCTCCTCGAGGTCTCGTCACGCGCTGCAATGCAACAAAACCACAGAAAATAAGAGAAATCAATTTCAATGAATGTATCTATATCTACGATATGATGTAAAAAGAAAAAAAGAGAAGAGAAAAAAGCTTACGAATAAGGAGAGGCGATTAGAGAGACCGAGAGAACGGACTAAGCCGATGCTCTGATTCTCAGCGCCGGCGAAGCCGTTACCGATTATAACTACTCGTCGAATTGCACCGTCCATCATACCATCACCACCACCCATCGTCGCTTCTATTCAAATCTCAAAAGAAAGGAGGGGAAAGGAAAATGAACATTTAAGTTGGGCCGGACCGACCCGATCCGGTCCAACTTAACGGTTATCATTTATTTGCCGAGTTTGGGAGAAATCGAATTTTTGTGTGTAAGCAAAAATGTGGGCAAGCGCGGAAGGTGGTGCTCCGGAGGTGACTCTAGAAACTTCCATGGGTTCCTTCACCGTCGAGGTATTCTTCTTTTTCGAATTTCCTCGTTCTTCTTCTTCGACTTCACTTGCTAGCTAAAATACCTAATTTTAATTTATTTATTTTTTTACAATTTTTTGGGGGGTTTTAGCTGTACTTCAAGCATGCACCGAGAACTTGCAGGAACTTCATTGAACTGTCTCGTAGAGGTTATTATGATAACGTTAAGTTCCACAGGATCATCAAGGTACCTATCTATCTCCTACATTGAATATTACTCCGAACTAAAAAGGAAAATAATGGATAATATTGTAACATGGATTTGTTGAATAGGACTTCATAGTACAAGGTGGAGATCCCACTGGAACAGGAAGGGGAGGAGAGTCCATATATGGGTACACTGCTTAAGCTTATTATTATCAAAATCATTATTGTTATAGTGTAATATTTTCAGAATTGTTTTATGGGGTAAATAGTTGTTTTGGTCTTTTAAATGTGTGAGGTGCGGTCATTACAGTCTCTGAATTTATCGAAATTGCAAACACGTCCCTAGGTATCTCTTTTGTTAGGAATTTTATAGACTAAATTGACTAATAAAAAACACACTTGGAGGACTAAAATGACTAACAAATACACACATTTGAAGACGAAACTGACTTACTAAAGAGATAGTTGGGGATGTATTTACATTTACAATTTTGATACATTCAGATACTATAATGACAGTGTCTCGCACATTCAAAGACCAAAATAGTTGTTTACCTGTTTTCGGGACATTAAAATTTTGGTTTTCTGGAAATCAAATACAGTATCATTTGCTGTGTGACCGTATTTGTGAAATGTGTGTAAGTTGTAGAAGAAAAAAAGTGAGAGAAATAGTGATACACATATGGTGTTTGTATTTTGATGTTCAAATAACACAACTGTATATTGTTGATGTTGCGTGTAATGAAGTTGTTATCATGTGAGTTTTTTTGTTACTCGTTGAGTTATGAATTTGCTTACTTGGTTGTTTATCACAGTGCAAAATTTGAAGATGAGATTAAACAAGAGTTGAAGCACACTGGTGCTGGTATCTTATCCATGGCAAATGCTGGCCCAAATACTAATGGTAGTCAGTTCTTTATTACTCTGGCACCATGCCCCTCTCTCGATGGTAATCTTTTTTGCTTCTTTCTTTTACTTCACAGTTTTAAAATTGTAAGCCATTTCTATTAAAATTTTATTTTTACTTTTGGGTCCATATGGTAATTTTTGTTCTTCACTGTGTCGCCCAGTTGCATATTGAGGATTCTGAGCTACTGCCATTTAAGTAACTTTGTTCAATGATAATAAGCGCAGGTTTATGGACACAACACCATGCTTGTAGCACAAACTTTCCTTCCCATTGCTTAGTTATGGAAAGAAAAATGGTTTCAATTTCTAAATTATATTCTGTAATCTGTACGCCTCCTGTTATTTTTCGTCTTTTGACTTGTACTTTAACATGAGATATTGATCTATATAATCATTAAATCATGGGAAATATTCTCTTATATTGCCCTTTTAAATCATTTTGCAACGAAGTCATGGCAAAAAAGAATAGATAATCAAGTGATCATATCAATAGGCATAGGTTATAAGCAATCAGCAAAGTTTATAAAACATCTTAGTGCTGGATTTGTCTACATGAGGAGGATTACTGCTGGGTTTGTTTAGAATCTCTATGGTTATGTCTGTTCTGTATTTCTTTTATCAAAAGAACTATAATGCACAGATATGCAAAATGGTTATAACTTATAAGACAGCTTCTTGTTATGTTTCTTAATTTTTCTCCTTTTTGGGGTATATTGTTGCATGCATATTCTTAGGCATTTTATCATCCTACTCCCCACCTTTTTTTTCTTCCTCTTGCATTAGACTGTATAAACTATAAAATACAGTTAGCGTGTATGAAATTTCAAGGAGAGAGAAAAAAGTTAATAAAAAAACAATCATATAACATACGAATATGCTGTAAGTGTAAGCATTAGTTGTAAAAAAAACATTTCTGCTTTCTTTAAAACGTTGTTTTGGAGTTCTCTAATATAATCTCTGAGTTCAACGTAAACATAAATGATAAACCTACAGTTTTACTTGCTACTTTTTCACTAACTACTACAGTTGACTCAAGTAAATTTGAGGCATAACCTCTGCAATCAAAATGGTTAAATAAATGATCAACTTGGGTTTCTTAATTTATGATTTATCATTATGATTTATAATATCATGAAAGTTTTGGAATTCCTATTGATACTCAATTTATGTTTCTATTTCAACCAGGAAAGCACACAATATTTGGAAGAATATGCGCAGGAATGGAAATTATCAAAAGACTTGGCAGTGTCCAAACAGATAACAATGACAGGTATGTTGAATATCTTTCAAGATAAACTATTTGAACAGATACTTTACAGTTTACACAAATCCACAATCTTGCCTAGAATAGTTTAATGACACTTCTAAATTTGCATCAAATCAGTAAACCACTACTTGGTGGCATTGGTCATTACCCTGTATAGCGCAAGGCCATGGCCTTAGGTCCCCTTTTTGTGTGTATAGTTTCATCTTACGTACATTCTGGCGAGGGACGTCTTACACCTTTATGCCTTATATTTTTGTTGACGGAATTAGGCCTTACGCCTTTGTTATTTTCATGTCTGCTATTCGCATGACTTAACGCCTTATTGTTATTGCCTTGATTCTTATGTTACTAACCCTACACTGCCACATTTAATTGATATTGAAGTAGTACACATATTTACCAATTGAAAAATGGGAATTCAACTTTAGAAAATAAAAGAACTATTAGAGTTATAGTTAAGATTTGATTACTTTTTAAATTTCCAAAATTTAGCCGTTATTGTACTCTTTATATACACACATACATGATTTTCCTTTGTCAATCTTTGATGAACGTTTTAGAAAAATGATTCAAGCATTTCTTCATTCACTTATTCAGGCCCATCCATGACGTGAAGATACTACGGACATCAGTCAAGGATTGAGATGAGTTAGCACTTAGTTGCATGATATATATGATGGGAAGAAATTGTAGCTTTATTATCAGCTCTCTCCAGAAATAGTTATGATTGGAAATGATGTAATGGCTTATTTTTGTTTCATGATTAATTAAGCATAACAATTGTATCTTTCAACTCTAGTTAACCACACAGTGAAGACGTAAAAGATCATGTTTATGTACCTATAGTTTTGCGAACATACTTCTAAAGAGATTTGCACTTTTTAGTTTTCGTTTTTAATTTTAATTATATATTATATACTATCTTTATTGACTTTGTTTTAAGATTGTTCCACATCTTCTGGTGGTTGAGGTGGGGGACTAGGCCTGGAAAAAAAAATCGTGTACCCATGGATAAGACTCGTGATAGGCACGAGGCGAGTAGACTTGTTAAGTTTATATCTAACAAATAATGAAAGTTAGTTTATACCTAACATGATTTTGTTAAGTTTTGTTTAGTAAAAAATTATATTTTAATAAACTTTCATAGATACCCATAAAATTACTAGATATCTATTTTTTTTTTGAGAAAGTAGAGTTGGAAAAATGGGCTGAGCCGCCCGTCGGGTCGGACTGAGCTAGTTCGAAATAATAGCCCATGCTTTTTACACACCCCTATCTAGTCATCAGACACTACCAAACCCCTAAAATTCCAAAAATACCTTTAATGAAATGCTGCGTTTTTTTTTTGTGTGCGTTTAGGACGGTTCGATAGTTAAACATCGAATCGGTTCGATGGCAAACTATCGAGTATTGTAAAAAATTGGAACATGGGGTGTCTATATTTGAGATGGTTCGATACTTAACTATCGAACAAATTCGATACTTAAAGTGCAAACCTACTTGTTACTGATCAGAAAGAATAGAATTCCAAGTTTCATGTTTTTAACAAAATGTAAGACAGAAAAATGAATTTACATAGTATAGAAATAGGGAAGAACAATGAGATGGAGCACATGCTAGAAGGTAAGGTCCCACGGGGTACTCGTGCATGGACCATCATTAACAGGCTGAAGACATTGGCGAGACCAATAGCACGGGGGCTGAGGAAGTTTAGTTGGAGACAGATGCTCTGTCATAGTAGTTATGTTTATGTTGTTCGTTTTAGTAGGGGTTTTTTATGTTTTACCGAACAAATTTGACATTGTTGATTTTTTAACTATAATTATTCAGTTCATTCCAAATTGTTTTTGCGTAATTGAGACAAATTTGAGAACGAGAGTGAAGTGTGAGAACCTCGTTTGGATTTATTTTAATGCGTGCAAAAGTAACATCAGATCTGTCTCATTAACAGTGGTTCAGAATTTATCTATCGATCTGGTTCGTTTTTTACCATCGAACCATTGTGAGGCAAGTTTGGGGTTCAATGAGAAAGTATCGAACTGTCCTAAAATGCCAAAAAAAAAAAAATTAAAACACTGTGTTTCATTAAGGGCACTCATGTCTTTTCACGTGTTTGTGTAGTGTGTGCTGAGTAGAGAGGGTGTGTAAGAAGCATGGGCCGAAATAATATAGGGCTTGGGCTGAAGAAAATGAGCCTGTTTATATATCTGAGTTTTTTAGCCCTAGCTCGCACTGGGTTAGCCCGATCGAGCCATGAAGCTCATAGATTAAAAAAAAGTGCTTTGTTGCCAAACCAAAAGACAAAAATTAGTAACTTAACCCAAACTAAATTCCCAAACACAACCCAACGTCAAAAAAATTCCCAAACACAACACGCTACACTCAACCATAAAATTGTGTGATGCTTGCCAAAAGAACTGAAGTTTTGGTACTTTCAGAAAATTGTATACAACATGATTCATCAGAAAAAAAACTATAGGAGACTAACAATGTCAGAGGAAACGATGGTACATGACTGATACATTAAATTATCGTAAATGAGAACATGAATAATAATGGGGGTGTAACTACTAATTTAAATCAAGTTAATTCTTTGGCCGGTAACAATGTTCACGCAGAAGAGGATCTTTTTTATTGACAAGTCCTGGCAGTCAGGCCTGTCGGGAGAAATGAGTATCATTAGTTGGAACTGTAACCCACGAGCAGTTCCGTCTCTTCGTGACCTCGTTCGGATGTACCAATCCGATGTTGTCTTTCTCTTTGAAACTTTGGTGCATGCTAACAAAATTAGGAGAGGCGTTTGCAGTTGATTGTTCGGGTAGGAGTGGTGGTCTTGCTTTGTTTTGGAATCATCCGTTCGATTGCACGATAACTAATAACTCTTATAACTTTATTGATGTGGAGGTGACTAGTGTGAATGGGCTTTCGTGGAGACTTATAGGTTTTTATGGGTATCCGGATAGTGGGCGTAGACACGCTTTATGGGATTTGTTGAGGAATTTGGCTAGGGACAATTCACTTCCGTGGTGTATTGTTGGTGATTATAATGACTTACTATCTAATGAGGATAAGCGGGGTAGTGCGGATAGAGCTCCATGGCTTATGCGTGGCTTTAGAGATGTGATCCATGATTGCTTACTACATGATCTTCCCATGCAAGGACATCCCTTCACGTGGAGTAGGGGGCGTGATACGGTTGACTAAGGAAGAAAGATTGGGCAGAATGTTCGATACGCAAGATTGGTTCGATTTTGTTTCCTAACAATTGCCTTATTAATGGAGTTGCGGATAAATCAGATCACACGCCGTTGTGGCTCCAACTTTCGGAGAGGAGGCGCAGAAGGACACCTCGTCATTTTCACTTTGAGAACGCCTTGTTGGATGAGGATGATCTTCCGGTTGTTGTTGGTGAGTCTTGGTCTAGAGGTGTAGAGGAAGATATTATGACGAAGTTGGAAGATTGCTCTAGAGCTATTGATTCGTGGGGAAGTAAGTTGAGGTTGAGTTACAGGGTGGATATTGTGTGGAGATGAGCTAGAAGTGCTTAGGAGTTCGACGGATGTTGAAGACTTGAAGGCTTGAAGCTAATATTCATTATAAAGTATTGAAAGGTCAAGGGATATGCTGGCAAGGGATATAAATCCAAGTTGTCTGTAGCCAACCTAACAAAGCATCTGCTCCAATATCATTACTGCACCAAAACAGTAATAAATAAAAACTCCCTAATAAAATACTACTCCATCCGTCTCATAATAATAGTCCAATTAGCAAAAAAAAATTATCTCAAAATAAATGTCACTTACAAGTATAATAACTTACTATAACTAAAGAATAGTCCATATGGGGTAATTTTTTTACGAGTATAGTAACTTATTGAGGCCCACGTAGTTGAGTGAAAGAGACATTGGTGAAAAAATGTAGACGTATTTTTAGTTATTGTTTACATCCCCCTCTCTCCTAAAAAAAGAAGAATGAATTCTTCCCGTAGAGAACAAAACTGATTTTCTATAAAATTGATATTTGCTCAGTTTACTCTTGATCAAAGCAATTAATTTTCAACAAAAACATAATTATTATGATTGCTCAGTTTACTGATATTTGCTTTAGAATGAATTTTCTTTAGTTATAATTATTATGATTGCTTTGTTAAACTCCATTAATCACCTCCAATTGGTTGTGAACAAAACTGAGCTTGCAATGTGCTGAAACTCAGAACTCTGTTTAGAACAGTGACTAACTTCTAGTTACCAAGCTAACGGGATCAAACAACGCAAATTTTTCCCGCACCCCTCCCTACTCACCACCGGTGGCGGAGTTAGACCTTTTTTTATGGGGTGGCGAAACATAAAAGTAATTTATTATATGTAAAATAAACTTCATTAAGAAAATAAAAATAACCAAAGTGAACTACATAATGTAAATTAAATCGACATAGTCATCTAGGAAAGCCGAACTCGACGACGCTTCAAGGAATCATCAAATTCACTAATAATTCTTTCCGTACTAAAAAGACTAGCGATGTCTCTTTCAATATAGATAACTAAACTATCTGCAAGAAACTCATCATCCACTTCATTGCCAAAACAACATGTTGGAGCATTCGGTTGGCTAGGAATACTCTTATTTTCAAGACCGAGGATCCCAACATTGACTCTATTATTTCTCGCATCAAGCAATTAACTTGGAGTTGGTTGATTTATAGATCTCATTGTAATTTAAAATTTTGATATTTCAGCTTGGTGGCTTGATCACTTCATTGCCTAAACAATAACCAAAGTGAATTACATAATGTAAATTAAACCGACATAGCCATCATCCCCTAGTGCTTTATTAATGAAGTATTGTTTATCTAAAAAAACCATTGGGGTAGCATAGCTTTATAATAGGCATATATAGGGGCTTGTTATTATTATTTTTGGGGTAGCAAGCACTACCCCATCCATAAAGGAGGCTCCGCCCCTGCTCACCACACACCCCGAAACCTCAAATATTCCCAAATTACTCTCACGTCGAACACGCGTGGAAACCCCCCACGTAGTGTTTTTGACGGGTTCGGCTGACACCCTTCGAACCAGTTCAGATGGGTATGTCCGAACATTGTTATGATAAGATCCTTCAGGTTTTCTACTGAAAGTTGAAGCTGCTCATACAACTCAACGAATGCTTCAGTGAAGTTGATAGCAATATCAGTGTCAAATGGAAGAAAGTTAGAAGCAAAGGAACCAGAAATGACAAGATCCTTTGTGGACTCTTCATGCTTCTCATGAAATTCAACTTCAAGATCATGTACCCTCTCTATTAGAGATAAGATTGCATTGCTGAAAGCATTGAAACCATCATATAACTTCGTTTCGAAGTTGACTACATGATTTGACACTAAAATAAAATATAATATCTAATTACCCAATTACCCAACTAAAGTTACACTGATTTTATGTACTTAACATAGAGTTCCTGCGGTCCACACGTCTAGTGAGACAAACTCAGATTTCTCACTAAACAAGTGTCGTCTTCCTCCCTTCGAAACCCTAGTTTCGCTGCAGATCTTGCTCCACTTTACTGGTTTTTGGCTCTCGCTTTCGGGTTTTCTCCCGCTCTGCTGGTTTTGCTTTCTTTATTTCTTTTCTCTCATGGATAAGTGGAATAAACCCGATTTCCCGTTTGAAGAAGGCGCTTTATTGGTGGTTGAGGAAGAAGAAGCGTCAAGTGATGAAGCTTGCCAAAGATCCCTTGCTGGGAAACTATAGACAGAGGGTCCCTTCAACACCAGGGCGTTCAAACAGACAATAGTTGATGCTTGGAGACTTAAAAGGTCTGTTGAAGTGCGGGAGTTGGGGAAAAACCTCATCCTCTTCACCTTCTCCACTAAGCGTGAAATGGAGAACATCTTGAGTTCTGGTCCGGGGAATTTTGACCGTAAGGTTGTGGTTCTCAATCGTATTACTGGTTCTGAACAACCATCTGAAATGGCTTTGGATTCCACCTCGCTTTGGGCTCGCATCTACGATCTTCCACTCCGGTTGCGTACCGATAGCATGGCGATGAGGTTGGGAAATATGATGGGAGTGTTGAAGAAGCAGATACTAGGGATTGCAACAAATTGGGTAAGTTTATGCGTGTGAAGGTGTCGATTGATCTGAAGAAACCAGTGAAGCGTGGTACGATGGTTCACTTTCAAGGAAAAGATCTCAAAGTCTTCTTCAGGTATGAACGTCTACCTTCCTTCTGTTTTATTTGTGGTAAATTGGGTCATCAAATGAAGGAATGTGATGATAGTGAATCCTTTGAAGAGGAGGGCCTGGAGGAGAAAGATGAAAGAGACTTGCCTTTTGGACCTTGGTTGAGGGCTTCCCCTCTGCCAAAACAAAAATTTTGAGGTCAGAAAAGATAGTTATCATGGTTCTTGTAGTAAGAGTCTCTTTGCTTCATCTAGTAGTAGTAAAATCCTGCATGCTGGTAAGTCGAGAGAGGAAATGAGGTTATGCAACCTTCCAAGTCCCCAGTTGCTGCACCTCCGATTGTGAGAAATGCTGAGGTAAATGTTGTTATTAATGAGGTGGGAAGGTCTACTCCAGTGAAACAAAAGGGTGGCAACCAGGTTTTGAATAAGGCTGATTTTAATTTAAATGAAGTAGAAGAGGTAGCTGAATATCTTGGAACCTTTGCTCTAACTCCTAAGTCACCTCCTACGAAAACCAAGGGCAAAGCTTCTTCCTCCAAACCGAAAGGGAAAAGCTGGACAAGAGTCAAAGGAGGCAAAGCTAAGGGTGGTGGTGTAAATGATAATCCTACTTTTCAGAGAGGTAAAAGGAACTTATTTGATGTGGCTATTTCTGAGGGGACAATTGAGGACCTAAATCAAAGTCTTCACAAAAAGCAAGCTGTTAGAATGGAAATTGATGCAAATGTACCAGAGAGGGTGTTGGAAGAACAACACCTCCTATCCCAATGAAACTCATCGCTTGAATTGCGGGGGTCAGGGAACCTCAGCAATTCGAGCCTTGTTGAGGCTCAACAAAATTGAAAATCCTCATATGGTTTTCCTAATGGAGACCAAGTTATCCGAAGTTGAGATGAATAAAGTTAGAATTCAGTGTGGCTTCAGTTCTGCCATTGTTATGGGTTGTAGGGGCTTTAGTAGAGATAGAGCAGGGGGAATTGCTTTGTTATGGTCTGATCCTGTGTCTTTTGAGGTTGTTTCTTTCTCTCATAAACATATTCATGGAGTTGGTTCTATGGATTCCAGTGATTCAAAGTTTATGTTGTCTGGTATATATGGTTTTCCTGATGAAGCTCATAAGAAGGATACTTGGAGACTTATCCAGAATCTTAGGAACCCTCATATGCTTGATTGGATCTGCTTTGGTGACCTCAATGATATAGTGAAAGCTTCTGAGAAGATGGGTGGGAACAACAGGTCTGCTAGTCAGTTGAGTTTTGGTAGAGATACTATAGAGCTTTGTGGCCTGACTGATTTGGGATATCTAGGGTACCCTTTTACTAGGTCCAATGGTAGAGAGGGAGATGATAATATTCAATGCAGGCTGGATCGGGTGTTGGCTTCTGGAGGTTTTTGCAACAGGTTTTCTCCGGTCTCAATTACCCACTTACCTAGATACGGGTCAGATCACTCTGTTTTGTTGATTAAACTTGAAGATACCGATCACTTGGACAAGAAGAAGAGAGTGCACGTGTTTAGGTTTGAGGAGAACTGGACGAAAGATTCTAGGTGTGAAGATATTGTTAGAAGAAATTGGCGTGGTGGTAGCAAGGCTTGTGCTGATACGTTGGTGGGGGTTAAAGATATTGATACATAATTTGATGAGTATAGAACTAGCTCTATAAAGAAAGAAATCAATAGAGTGGAGAAATTACTTAAGGATGAAGCTTTATGGCAGGGCAACTTTTCTAATCTGGGCAGGTTCAGAAACCTTGAAAGAGAGCTTGATGATCTTCTTAAGAAAGAAGAATTGGCATGGAGGCAACAAAGTAGGGCTATGTGGTTGAAGCATGGTGATAAAAATTCCAAGTTTTTCCATAGGAAGGCTAGCCAAAGAAGCAAAACTAATGCAATAAAGAAGCTTAAAGATGAAGATGGGAAATGGTGGCACGGTGATGAGCACGTGGAGAGAGTTATCATACATTTTTTCACTGATATTTTTCCTCTTCCTCAATGTCCCGATCCCCAATGTGGTTTGTGGCTCATATTCAGAAACATCTATCCTCAGCCCAATAGAATGAGTGCTCTATTATTTTCAGCAAGGAAGAGGTCAAAGAGGCTATTTGATCAGAGGCATCCCCTTAAGGCCCCGCTTTCCCGCTTCCTCCCCGCTTATTTTTCGTATATATTGCACCTTGTGGACAATGACAATTTGAAGTTTGTCCTTGATATTCTCAACAATGGCAAATCTCCCGAGTGTATCAACAATACCTTCGTTGCTCTCATTCCTAAGTGTAAGAATCCTACTTCTCCTAAACACTTTAGACCTATTAGCTTATGCAATGTCACCATGAAAATAGTCACCAAAACTATTGCTAATAGAGTTAAGAGTTTCCTTCCTAGTATTATTGATGAGGAACAAAGTGCATTTGTGAAGGTAGACTCATCACTGATAATGCTTTGGTAGCTATGGAGTGCTTCCATTGGCTAAAGAAAAAACCAAAGGAAAGAAGGGCATGATGGCCCTCAAACTTGATATGGCAAAAGCTTATGAGAGACTAGAGTGGAATTTTATTAAATCTGCCCTTCTAAAATCTGGCTTCCCTGAAAACTTCACCAAGCTTATTTTATCATGCATAAACACTGTTAGCTACCAAGTTCTGATAAATGGCCAACCTAGTAGAGTGTTTACACTTGAGAGAGGTATCAGACAAGGAGATCCCCTCTCCCCTTATATTTTTATCTTGTGTGCTAATGTTCTCTCGGGTATGTTGCATAATGGTAGTCAGCATGGTACTATTCATGGAGTTCAGGTTGCTAGAAATGCCCCATCTATAACTCACCTACTTTTTGCGGATGACAGCTTGGTTTTTACTAGGGCTAGTCCTTGGAAAGTCTTTCTATTGCAAAAATCCTTGATTCTTACTAGGTCGCCTCTGGTCAACTTGTCAATTTTGATAAGTCCGATATGTCATATAAATTAAAATGTGCCTATCCAAAAACAACAAATTATCTCAGAACTGTGATTGGGATAAAGGCATGACACACCATACTAAGTACCTCGGCCTTCCAAAGGTATTTGGGAGGTCTAAGAAGGAGGTGTTCTCTCTGTTCAAGAAGACAGGGGTTTGGAAGAAGGTTAAGGTTGGAAAGAGAAGTTTCTTTCTAGGGTATGGTAAAGAAACTCTAATCAAGTCTATTGCTCAATCAATAGCAAATTATATCATGAGCTGTTATAAGATGCCAGAGGGGGTTTGCAAAGAAATTGAAGCTATGGTTGCCAAATTCTGGTGGGGGTCTTCAGATACTCAAAGGAAAATCCATTGGATGAGTTGGTGCAAGCTTGGGGAGAGTAAGTCCAGAGGTGGTATGGGTTTCAGGGGTTTCAGTGACTTCAATATTGCCCTCCTTGGTAAGCAATGTTGGAGACTAGTTAATGATTCCTCCTCACTGATGGCAAGAGTGTTCAAGGGCCAGTAATGTATTATCCTAGAAAAAACTTCCTTGAGGCTACTACGGGTTTCCAACCAAGCTATGCTTGGAGGAGTATTTTGTGTGCTCAGAAAGTTATGGAGAAAGGCTCTCGGTGGTTGATCGGTAATGAACAGAAAGTGAAGATTTGGCAAGACAGTAAGTTGGCTCCCTGAGCAGGCTAATTTTAAGGTCTGCAGCCCTGTGAATGGGCTCCCAGCCGATGGTACTGTTTCTTCTCTCATTGATTCTGATACGAAGCAGTGGAATAGACACCTCGTATTCAGTATTTTCAATTAGTTTGAGGCTAAGCAAATTGTCAACATTATTTCAGTATCTATGAGGCTGCCTGAGGATAGACTGGTGTGGTATTTTGAGAAGCATGGTAGCTATTCGGTTAGATCAACATATCATATGTTGAAGAATGAGAATTCCAGAAGCATTGCTGAGTCTTCAAATTTATCTCTTTGGAATGCTATTTGGAAAATCAAAGCTCCTAACTGTGTGAAGAATTTTATTTGGAGAATGGCCAAAGACATCCTGCCTACTAGGTCCAGATTGGAGAGGAAAGGTATTTCTCTTGATACTCAATGCCCTCATTTTTGCTCTAGTTCTGAAACTATAAGTCATCTGTTTATGAATTGTGAGTTGGCTAAACTTGTCTTGTTCTCATCTCCTTTGGGGATTCATATCCCAACTCACTCTGATTTTATGTATTGGCTGAATCGTTGGATTTGTGTGGATGATATATTTGCTAGACAATTATTCTGCATTACTTTGTGGAAAATTTGGAAGGGCTGTAATGATCTCATCTTTAACAACTCCAAGTTTATTCCGTTGGACATAGCTGCTGATAGTGCCAAATTTGTTGAGGATTATAATGCTGCTAATTCAGCAGAGAACCATAGTATTCAGGTGGAGAATACCAGGAATTTTTGGACTCCTCCATCTAGCGATAGAATCAAGATTAATATGGATGCTGGTTGCTTTGCTGACAACACTGCTGGCTGGGTTTTTTGGCTAGAAATGCTGTTGGCTCTGTTCTTCATGCTGGTACCTCGGTTTGGAGTGGCAAAATCAGGCCATCGGTTTCTGAAGCAATGTGTCTTAGATGGTCTATTGATTGGGCTAGAGCAATAAATCTTTCAAACTATTGCTTTGAGTATGATGCTGAAGCTGTAGTACGTTGCTGCCATGGTTCTAATTCTGACATTTCAATAGAAAACATTGTAGCTGATTGTAATCTGTTATTAGCTCAAGTTCCTAACTCTAGGATTTCATTTGTTAGACGTAGTTCTAATCAAGCAGCTCATGCTCTTGTTAGTCTAGCTAAGCAAGTAGGTAATATGTATTGGGAGGGATATGTCCCTGAACCCGTTAACTCTATCGTTTGTAATGATGCTTTGTGCTCTGTTTTACCTCAATCAATAGAATGAGATGTCTTTCAAGTCAAAAAAAAAAAGATTTGATGTACTTAAAGTTGATGTAGTGACAAGCATTATGATAAGTTGGCCAACCTATCAAATCTGCAACGTTCAGTCACTATTGTCCGAATTTGTTCGGATGACTTGGTCCTGTTAAAATCACAATTTTAGAGGTGTGTCCCAAATGTTTAATGACGGTTCGAACGACCTTGTTCGAACTCGTTCGAGTGACCCCGTTCGAACAGGTGAAATTACGCACAAGAGGGTGTGAAGTCAATATGTAACGCATGCGAACGATGTCATTCGAACGTGTTCAAACAAGGTTATGAGAACATGTTCGAGTGACCCCGTTCGAACAGGTCAAATTACGCACAAGAGTATGTGAAGTCAATATTTAACTCACGCGAACGATGTCGTTCGAACAGGTTCGAAGGCCCGTGTTCGAACACGTGAAATTTCTTGAAAAAAAAAGACGATTTGGCTGGTCTTTTGGTCATTTCACACCCTTATGGGTGTGTGTTTTGAGTAGGAGGGGGTGTGGGAAAAGCAACACCCCAAATGTATTTACAACACATATGGGCCAGCCCAAAACACATAGGCCCCATTACTAATTGCATACTAACAAAATGCTAATACAGACAGACCAGAACAATGAATACAAAGACAATCAAGACCTGAATGATTTGTGTGCTAAAGGATTCAATGCAAATATAGACCTTAAATTACCAAAAAATCTGCTTGGTGCTAATTGGTTTTCAAAAACAACTTTAATAAGGTTTATATCAAAGATTCTCTTATTCTTTAATTTTCATTGCATTTTACTTAGAGGAAATTCTTACTAGCCTTGATATTATTTTTCCTCAGGTTCTTAAATGTTGTTAGTTCACCATATTTCGTAAATATCAATTCTATCATGGATGAGATGTCTCAGATGGAGGATTCCAAAAAGTTTCATGCTTCTTTATATGCTTATTATTTGTTTAAGGATTTCATTTTAGAAGTTTTTATTTCAGGATTTCGTTTGTGCTTCATCATCTTATAAAGTTTTCCTCAAGGTGGAGGTGACAGGGAGCAGTGACGGAGAGCGGTAACGAGAAGTAGCAATGGTACAAGTATGTTAAATGTGATTTTTTTAACTACCATGCTGTCAAACAAACCATATCAGTGAAGCTTGAATGTGAAAATTTTATTTGTAACGATGACTCTAACCATATTATCATTTTCTTTGTAAGCTATTGAAGTTGTGTGTGTTACAGGGTGGATCTTTCTCATAGGACTTATTGAGGCTTGAAAATTTTGAAGTTGTATGCAAGATCTAATTGCAATTCAATGTAAGTTGGTAGCATATTCAACGTATTAGTCTGGTCTGCAAAAGTCCGAACCCGATATGGACAAGCCCGAGCGGGCCATGGGTAGCCCGCAAAACATGGGCCGTGTTTTTGAGAGTAGGAAATGTTGGGGTTTTAAGTTGGCAACACTGTTGTATGATGCTACTACAACACAAACAAGTGACTTTGCAAGTTAAACTTAGCTGAATGTTATTTTAAAATAACAATTGTATAATCTAGAACCACTTTCAAAAGTTGCATAGAATAGAACTCATAATGGACCGTACCAACTACAACTTGGTTATTCATCATATCCTTGCTTTTGAATGCCTCGGCTAAGTTGCAGCAACACTCATGATTATATATTGTGTTTTTTTTTTATCTTTTGATTATTTTCCAGAATGTGGAAAATTGTAAAATAATAACTCTTCTTTAGTTCTTATAGTTATATGATAGAGTCACTAAAAAATCGCGCGTAATGCGGGCTAGCCCGAAAAGCCCGCAGCCCACATAGTACTGGGCTTGGGCCGTAAAAGGTGAGCCCAAAATTCAACCCGAAATTTTTAGCCCGGTCCTTAAAATCTCGAACTCGACATGGCTAAATTTAACGCGCGCCGGGTAGCCCATTTCTGCCAAATTCTAGTTATAGTAGTGTCGTATGCTATGTAATGGGAAATAGATGAATCACACAAAACACCATTCAAATAGAACACACACATATGAAGCATACTCGGCCCAATCATATAAAATTATAAGCCTATTTGTTCCTATCACTACTTTGTATGCATGCGGTACCGTGGATAGGAAGTTGTGTTTGTTTGTTGAAAAAGGGAACTATGTAGTGAATGCATCGCTACTCTACGCTTTCGCTAGTCTTGAAAATGCAATGTATTTTGTTAGAGTGGAAATTAAGTGCACAAATGGGGTGAAAGTGAAGTAGCCAAACTTGAGGGGTCGAACCTCCTGTGTTATGTAAAGTGATGCATTGTAGTTTATACGAGCCAAGTGCTCTTCACTATAACAGAAGTTCATGCCCTATTTTCAAGGAATGGGAACTTTGCAACATTCTCGGAATGAAAATGTTATTGAGAGAGCGGAGAAGCACGTGCATTAATGCTGCATATATAAAAGGTCTATCTCATCAAGTTTCGAGCTAGTCTACACGGTCGGGGCATTGCTTAGTACCTAACCCCTAAACTTAGTGTTTTCCATGTTTGTGTTGCATATTGAACTGAGTATCAATATAAGGGAAAGAGTCCAGATCATCGACTATCTAGCTCTACTTAGCTAGGACTCCAAATGGAGGTAATCTTTCAGAACTCTCATGACAAAAGTCCGGATAATAACACATATGATTCCTACTCCTGATTTTATTTGTTAGAAAAATAAAGAGAAATAAAAGTATGTGAGAGATAGAGAGAGAGAGAGAGAGAGAGAGAGAGAGACATACACACTTGACTTCATACAATCCATATTTGTTATCTTAATGGCAAGTGCATTTTTGGGGAGAAAATGAAGAGTCTATAAGGTTGTATTAGTAAACATTGGCGATGTAATATGACTCTCTCTTGAATGTTGATTAGTGGTAACTAGTAAAAGAAGGCCCAATCCGAGTTGTACGAAAATACTAACCGAGAGGGATCCGAAAAACAGTGCAAATGCAACAAAAAACTCAGCACCAGGCCACGGCTGCAACTTTCTCAACGTCCACTCCTCCTCCCACCTCCGGTGGTTCCGCGGCTGAAGCACCGCCGAAGCAGGTCGCTCTAGCAATGGAAAAACTTGGACAAGCTGAACGAACAATCGCCGATATCAGAATCGGCGCCGATCGCCTACTCGAAGCTCTGTTCATCGCCGCCTCACAGCCTCACCAAAGCAACAAACCTCTCCAGGTATTCCTCAAAGAGGATGCCAGCATGCGTCAGTATCTTCAAGACCTTCGTTCCCTCGGTATACTATTCCGTTTCCCTTGTGTTGTTTGTTCATTTGGACGAGTGGTGTGAAATGAAATCAAATTGAATAAAAACCAATGTAATCAACCATCGTTTGTACTGAGTGTTGTAGGAAAGCATTTGTTTTTTTCTTTCTGAAGTTTTGTTTTTCTAGCATAATTGGGTGGATATCTTAGTTCTTCAAAATTTATTATTACCTCCTGAATTCATAGCATACAGTAGTAGTAGTAATGAATGACATGAGCCTTGCCCATGTTATGCTGCAAGATAACTGCGTCATACCAAGTCGTGCAAAAACAAAAATAGAACGTTTATTTTAGTTTATCATAGTGACAGCTAGACTAAAGGTTATGCCCTCCCTATAAGCGGTAACAATTGCTGTTTTTGCTCCCTTCAGTTCACGTTAATGAAGTTTCACCTCCAATATCAGCACGAATAAGTTTAATTTAAACTAGTATCCTTGCCAACAAAATTCTGTGCGGCTCCACTTTCTTCTGCAGAATTTTGGGGTGGGGGGGGTTTGGGGAATAAGACTTGACACTTGATTTTTATAATGCTCTCACTGATTTCTGAATACTGCTGTGCCATATTAGCTGCTCAATTAGGCGTCTGAATGATTTCAGGTTAGCTCTCAAAGCTTTTACTGATCAGAAAAGACGTTTTTTTCCCCATCTTGATGATGGCCTTGAAACTAATGAATCAGCTTCAAAGAAACGCTGTGGGTCCGAGGAAATTACAGTGGAATCTAAGTAAGAAGTTAGTTTTCTTAAGACACTACCCGATGGTCTAAAGTCCCTTGAAAAGGAAGTGCCACATGCGAAAATTTCGACTTTTGAACGATTGGACTGGTTAAAAAGAGCTTCCACACTCACCTCTTCAACGAGTGAGAGTTCTCTGGAACATAACTATCATGGTTCTAATAAGCTAAGGCTGGGATCAATGGGAGCTGTTGCTGCAGAGAAGGTTGCAGTGATAGAATTGCTGTGCCCATCTATCTTCAGAGCTGTTATATCCTTGCATCCTGCGGGTTCCACTGATCCTGATGCTGTAGCGTTCTTTGCTCCAGACGAGGTATACCTCAATATTACTATGATTTTTACCATTAGTTCTCCTTTCTAATATTCATTATAGGGTGTGCATGGTGCACTAATTTATTATTGGCATGTTATGGATACTATAAACTATAAATTATGGCTAGTGTCAGTTCTATGATGCTTATCATGGTTAAAGTTATTTTTTGGGGTCCCCTTTTCTAAAGCCCTAGTTGGTAGAAAATGTAGGTTAACTTTGTTAAATTAAGCTTTTATGGACCTGTTATATAAAAGCTTAGCGATGAACCTTCTGATTTTACCAGATACTATAGATGGTATTTTTTCCCCTAAAAGTTTAAAATCCTCTCGTCTTCTCCTCTCTTCTATGCAACCTCTTCTCTCCTCTCTATTCTGCAACCCTTGCATGCAGCGACTCTGCGCGACCAGTTTTCTATTTTTCCTCTGTTTTTCTCTCCTAGACTTCAATGTACCATACCCTCCCCGCTATAGCATTTGGGGTCGGCCGTTAGGCTACGCTATCCGTCATCGACTACGTAAGGTGGCGGTGGCGGTTGTTGTTTTATGGAAATCTGAAGCTCTCTTGTCAGATCAAAGGATCTTCTGTTTGAAGGCAATGGCCAGGAATACTCATTGGGATACTATAAATAGATATTTATGTATGTCCTACACGTGTCTTTCTCTTGATATTTGGGTTTTGTGCAACTCAAGTTTGGAAACATGACTCATTTATTTTGATGTGGTAAGATGACTACATTCTCTTTGAAAAGGCGTTTGTTTGATATGCTGGATGGACATTAAATTTCCCCAGTCACTTTGAAGCATCATCTCTTGGTTTAATTTTTTGAATGTGTCCGATCTTTTCAGTTCATTTTCAAGGATGCCTTTTCTCTGGTAGCTTTATGTTGGGATAGGGTTGTGACTTGTGAGTCATGTGATTATGGTTTGTTTGATGGTTCTCTATCCATGGCTGTTTGAAGGGAGTTTACTACGTTTCTGATTGTCTGAGACTAGCTACTGGTTACATATATATTTTTTAATTCTTTCATTTCATTTTGCTTCTCTCCCTATTTAGGGGATATCCTATTCCCTAGTTGTATATGTATGGCTTATTTAGTTAATAAAAAGACACAATTTGTTATTTCGTAGTAACTTTGTATGATTTTACATCCCTCTTGTCTACTTATAAAGTTATAATAGTTCTTAATACCTCTGGCTTGCTAAATTTCACTGCATTCTACTTAAACAGAGTGGAAGCTATGTGCATGCAACGGGGTTTTCAGTTCATCATGTGTACAGACATATTACGGTTGTGGTCCCTGTTAACTTTTTATTTCATGCGATTCTTTCCGTCACTGTTATAAGTGTTCTGATTATAGCATTTTTATCGTCCTCTTCAGGAATAAGCAGCAGTAGCTCTGCAGCATTTTCTTGGTAACCAAGCTGAAACATCTTTGTACTCTCTTTTGGTACTGAAATTATCTCGCTTTTGCATATCATGATTCTTATTTTTGTTAGAAGCTATTCATTCTAGACATACCAGTGGTTTCTTAGCTTTCGTTCATTTTTCTGTAGCATTGGATTTGCAGCTACCAGACTCTGTTTTCAAGACCATGCAGGTTCAATTTGCAGTTGTCAGATTAACAGATCTCCATATCATGTAGTTTAGTCACTAATCTCAATTTGTTGGATGTGCAGCAAGTGTTCGAAGCTACTTGCGATGGATAAGCAATCAAACATATTGTTACCCCCAGTCCACCGTCCTTACTGGAAGTTTTCCCTTGCAAAAATTATGTCAGCCATATCCTCAAAGGACCAGAATTCAGATACTACTCTGGCTTACCATGTTGGCTGCCTCCCTGAGGAAGTATGATTGCATCGACCACTGATTTAGATAAGTCAAAGTGTCATATTTGATATGGAACTTCCAGGAGCACGAGTCGCATTTTGTTGTCATTGGTTCCCCCAGGATGGATAGGAATTAGGGATTGGTGAAGTAATTTATCTTATATTTGTTACTGTATTTCTTTGTTTAATCTTCAGGAAATTTACGAGCTCATGACCTGCTGTTTTAGCATAATAAGATAAGTGGCTGATTTATTCTCTTAAAATGGTTTTTGTCACACGTTCATTGAAAGATTTGTTTACTTTTTCCACGGCAGGAAGTTTTCAAAATTATATGACATTGATGTCCACAGGACAAAATTATGACTTTTATATTGCTAGATGGAAACGCCAGCTGGTTCTAGTTTTAAAATAGCATTTGAAACACTACTGTGACATGACACACCACTTGCCAAGTTTTCAAAATCAACACTACATCTCTAATGAGTTTACAGACAAGTACATCCGAAAATGAAAGTTTCACAAGACTTTCCTATAGCTACAGAGTACATCAAAATACAAAGGATCTCAAATGAGTGCCACCAATCTAGAGGGCCTACCAAAAGACTAAAAATGCAAACAGTTCTTCAACCTCCTTGTTGCAGCTCTTCCAATTTGTTCAATGACCACCGCTGAACGAACCTTTCTTTGATGTATATAGCATCAAGATAAAACTGCGATTTCAGCTTGAATTTTTTAAGGTCGTGACCATATTCCATTGCTAAGTACCAATTCTTTAATTGGTTTCTCTCGTCGTCATCCATTTCATAGTCGAGTCTTACAACATCTTCTTCTTCTTTTTCTTCTTCTAATTGTTGCACTGCATTTTCCACATAATGCGAGAGGCAGTCTTGGATTCTTTCTTGTGCAGTTTTATGAAATTGGATCATGCGACTAATAAAATATACATCATTAGAGAAACTGAAAAGTCGAAGGATATCCTCCTTACTTATTGTTTTCTGAATTACAGTCTCAATGTTTTGCAAGGTGACAAGGTGAAGATCCTCATAGAGGATGTACTTAGATGCTAACATAATGTCCCACCTTTCTTTGAAAGGGAGATTTGTGAAGAAGTCATTAATAAAATGAGGTGTCTTATTTTTGTTTGCAAGTTCTGCTTTACCTACACAATTAGAAGTGAAAAAAAATGATCACTGCCTGTTACGGAAGAAAATAATAAGAAAATGGACAGAGGGTTAAACAGCTGAAATTATTAATCAGGGGAAGCACCATTTTAGTTAGAAAATAATAGGACAGAGCTCATTGGTCAGTGATAAATGGAAACCGTTGGAGGAGAATACTCTCCTTGATTTCATGATTCTGCAACAACAGAAGCAATCTTTTGTGCTCCTACTTATATCACAGCCATGATTACAAACACTAGCTTTCAAATCAACATACAGGATTTCAACAATTGGACACCATATTTTAAACTTCTAAATGTCAAACATAGGCCACAAAAATAACTACAAAATAATATCATCAAGTCAGACAAATACCTTGGTTTTTAAAAAATTGATGAGACAATAGCAACAGGTTTTTAATAATTTTATTAAAAATTAATAGTGGTAATTATTGTGGATATAAACTAGAGATACTTCCAAAAAAAAAACCTCAGAATATGCATAAAAAGATATAATTAGAAGAAAAGAAAGTATGAGGTTGTAATGTTATTCTCCTCAAACAACTACATCTAAAATTCAACTAATTCAATGACAGGTACAATATCAAGTAAAAAGACATACCTACACAGTAGGAGTGTATCTTGATCAACACTTCCTCCCGAATGGGAAGAACCAGCGTTTCCTCAGAAGTTTGATACCTAAACTGTTTGAATAATCCACTTTCATGCACAAGATGGCCGTTTACTAACATTTTGACTCCTTCTGAGCTTTCCACCCACAACTCCTCAGGCATTTTTTCCTTCCTACTTGCTTCTGGGTTTCCTGATTTCTTGCTTTTCTTCTTCCCTTCTTGATAATTTCTTGCTTTTTTCCCCATGCTTCTCTCGAGAATTTCTTTCTCTCTCTCTTCTCTTCTCTTCTCTTCTCTTGTTCTATTTCTTTCTCTCTCTCTCTGTGTGCGTGTCTTACAAGTACTACTATAGCTGTCTATATATAATAGCTTCTTTTTTTTACCGTTATTATGTAATAGCTTTTTTTTGACCGTTACTATAGCTGTCTTTCTTATTTTTTTTTTTTTAGATAAGCAGCTTTCTTATTCTTTTTCTTTTGTTTTTTGACCGTTAATATAATAGCTGTCTCTTTTTTTTTTGGTCAAAATAATAGCTGTCTTTCTTTTTTTTTTTTTTTTGATCAACATAGCTGTCTTTCTTATTCTATTGGCTGTTGCTTTTCCCACACCCCCTCCTACTCTAAACACACACCACAAGGGTGTGAAAAGACTAAAAAAGCCACCAAAAAACCTCTTTTTTTCACGAAATTTCACTGCTCAAACACGCCTTCAAATGCGCTCGAATGACATCGCTCGTGTGTGTTAAATCTTGACTTCACACCCTCTTTGAGTGTTTTTCACTGTTCAACGAGCCATTCGAACGCTGTTCGCATGACCGCTCGAACCTCGCTCAACGACATCGCTCGAAAGTGTGTTAAATATTGACTTCACACCTCTGCGCGTAATTTCACCGCTCAACGAGTCATTCAACACGTTCAACAAGCGCCGTTCAACAGCTTTTAAACACGCGAACTCAGCGCTTTCACGCGAGGCTATTTTGGAATAAAATTTGTTAAGGGGTGTGAAAGAGTAGGAGGGTGTGGGAAAAGCAATAGTTTATTTATTTTTTTCTCTCTCAATGGCCCAACTTCACCTTTCTGAAATACGGCCTTGAAAGGAATAAAACTACTATTAAAACCTTCATTTTTATATAACACACTTTCCGTTTCAAAAGTTTCAATGTTTTCAAAAAGTGAATATTGTTATCATAATTTAAGGTGTTATAATAATAGTTGCAACCAAAAAGAGACCAAAGCAAGCACCGTCATACTCCTTGCGTGGTCAATTACGTGATGTGATCAAAAACTCTATGAAGTTCGGCAAATTTGGTTAAGGGAAAAAAAGCAAAGGTATTAAGCATCTAATTTGGTTGGCGTGATATGGACTTTTTAGTTGGCACGGAATAGGATTGTAATTAAAGGAGAGATAACTAGCACTTCGAGAATTGTTGCGAGCATCAAACAATGCTCATGGAGCTAGTTTAAATAAAGGAAAGGAAGAAAATGTCGGGTTGAATGGTCGAGTTAGCATACTTGCCCGTTGGATGTTTTTTCATTATTGCAATTCCATATACATTAGGGTCTTATTTTTGGTACCCCCCTCAACATCACCCACACCCCCATAATATCCCAAATGGACAAAAATACCCACTAAAATTTACAAAAATCACATTTCACTTTTCACATTTCATAATTTGAAAAAGTAAGTAAATTCGAATGGGTTTTCTAATCATTTACGAGGTATTTCAAAAACCCATTCGAATGGGTTTTTCTAATCACTTCTTTCTAATTACCTAGTAAGTGATTCGAAAGAAGTGATTCCGAAACCCATTCGAATGGGTTTTTCGGAAATACCTCAGAAGTGATTCCGAAAAACCCATTCGAATTTACTTACTTTTTCGAAATTATGAAATGTGAAAAGTGAAATGTGATTTTTGTAAATTTTCAGGGGTATTTTTGTCCATTTGGGATATTATGGGGGTGTGGGTGATGTTGAGGGGGGTACCAAAAATAAGACCCTAATGTATATGGAATTGCAATAATGAAAAAACATCCAACGGGCAAGTATGCTAACTCGACCATTCAACCCGACATTTTCTTCCTTTCCTTTATTTAAACTAGCTCCATGAGCATTGTTTGATGCTCGCAACAATTTCTGAAGTGCTAGTTATCTCTCCTTTAATTACAATCCTATTCCGTGCCAACTAAAAAGTCCATATCACGGCCAACCAAATTAGATGCTTAATACCTTTGCTTTTTTTCCCTTTAACCAATTTGCCGAACTTCATAGAGTTTTTGATCACATCCTGGTAATTGACCACGCAAGGAGTATGACGGTGCTTGCTTTGGTCCTCTTTTTTTGGTTGCAACTATTATTATAACACCTTAAATTATGATAACAATATTCACTTTTTTGAAAACATTGAAACTTTTGAAACGGAGGGGTGTGTTATAAAAAATGAAGGTTTTAATAGTAGTTTTTATTCCTTTCCAAGGCCGTATTTCGGAAAGGTGAAGTTGGGCCATTGAGAGAGAAAGAAATAGAATAAGAAAGACAGCTATGTTGATCAAAAAAAAAAAAAAAAGAAAGACAGCTATTATTTTGACCAAAAAAAAAAGAGACAGCTATTATATTAACGGTCAAAAAACAAAAGAAAAAGAATAAGAAAGCTGCTTATCTAAAAAAAAAAAAATAAGAAAGACAGCTATAGTAACGGTCAAAAAAAAGCTATTACATAATAACGGTAAAAAAAAGAAGCTATTATATATAGACAGCTATAGTAGTACTTGTAAGACACGCACACAGAGAGAGAGAGAAAGAAATAGAACAAGAGAAGAGAAGAGAAGAGAAGAGAGAGAGAAAGAAATTCTCGAGAGAAGCATGGGGAAAAAAGCAAGAAATTATCAAGAAGGGAAGAAGAAAAGCAAGAAATCAGGAAACCCAGAAGCAAGTAGGAAGGAAAAAATGCCTGAGGAGTTGTGGGTGGAAAGCTCAGAAGGAGTCAAAATGTTAGTAAACGGCCATCTTGTGCATGAAAGTGGATTATTCAAACAGTTTAGGTATCAAACTTCTGAGGAAACGCTGGTTCTTCCCATTCGGGAGGAAGTGTTGATCAAGATACACTCCTACTGTGTAGGTATGTCTTTTACTTGATATTGTACCTGTCATTGAATTAGTTGAATTTTAGATGTAGTTGTTTGAGGAGAATAACATTACAACCTCATACTTTCTTTTCTTCTAATTATATCTTTTTATGCATATTCTGAGGTTTTTTTTTTGGAAGTATCTCTAGTTTATATCCACAATAATTACCACTATTAATTTTTAATAAAATTATTAAAAACCTGTTGCTATTGTCTCATCAATTTTTTAAAAACCAAGGTATTTGTCTGACTTGATGATATTATTTTGTAGTTATTTTTGTGGCCTATGTTTGACATTTAGAAGTTTAAAATATGGTGTCCAATTGTTGAAATCCTGTATGTTGATTTGAAAGCTAGTGTTTGTAATCATGGCTGTGATATAAGTAGGAGCACAAAAGATTGCTTCTGTTGTTGCAGAATCATGAAATCAAGGAGAGTATTCTCCTCCAACGGTTTCCATTTATCACTGACCAATGAGCTCTGTCCTATTATTTTCTAACTAAAATGGTGCTTCCCCTGATTAATAATTTCAGCTGTTTAACCCTCTGTCCATTTTCTTATTATTTTCTTCCGTAACAGGCAGTGATCATTTTTTTTCACTTCTAATTGTGTAGGTAAAGCAGAACTTGCAAACAAAAATAAGACACCTCATTTTATTAATGACTTCTTCACAAATCTCCTTTCAAAGAAAGGTGGGACATTATGTTAGCATCTAAGTACATCCTCTATGAGGATCTTCACCTTGTCACCTTGCAAAACATTGAGACTGTAATTCAGAAAACAATAAGTAAGGAGGATATCCTTCGACTTTTCAGTTTCTCTAATGATGTATATTTTATTAGTCGCATGATCCAATTTCATAAAACTGCACAAGAAAGAATCCAAGACTGCCTCTCGCATTATGTGGAAAATGCAGTGCAACAATTAGAAGAAGAAAAAGAAGAAGAAGATGTTGTAAGACTCGACTATGAAATGGATGACGATTTAGAGAAACCAATTAAAGAATTGGTACTTAGCAATGGAATATGGTCACGACCTTAAAAAATTCAAGCTGAAATCGCAGTTTTATCTTGATGCTATATACATCAAAGAAAGGTTCGTTCAGCGGTGGTCATTGAACAAATTGGAAGAGCTGCAACAAGGAGGTTGAAGAACTGTTTGCATTTTTAGTCTTTTGGTAGGCCCTCTAGATTGGTGGCACTCATTTGAGATCCTTTGTATTTTGATGTACTCTGTAGCTATAGGAAAGTCTTGTGAAACTTTCATTTTCGGATGTACTTGTCTGTAAACTCATTAGAGATGTAGTGTTGATTTTGAAAACTTGGCAAGTGGTGTGTCATGTCACAGTAGTGTTTCAAATGCTATTTTAAAACTAGAACCAGCTGGCGTTTCCATCTAGCAATATAAAAGTCATAATTTTGTCCTGTGGACATCAATGTCATATAATTTTGAAAACTTCCTGCCGTGGAAAAAGTAAACAAATCTTTCAATGAACGTGTGACAAAAACCATTTTAAGAGAATAAATCAGCCACTTATCTTATTATGCTAAAACAGCAGGTCATGAGCTCGTAAATTTCCTGAAGATTAAACAAAGAAATACAGTAACAAATATAAGATAAATTACTTCACCAATCCCTAATTCCTATCCATCCTGGGGGAACCAATGACAACAAAATGCGACTCGTGCTCCTGGAAGTTCCATATCAAATATGACACTTTGACTTATCTAAATCAGTGGTCGATGCAATCATACTTCCTCAGGGAGGCAGCCAACATGGTAAGCCAGAGTAGTATCTGAATTCTGGTCCTTTGAGGATATGGCTGACATAATTTTTGCAAGGGAAAACTTCCAGTAAGGACGGTGGACTGGGGGTAACAATATGTTTGATTGCTTATCCATCGCAAGTAGCTTCGAACACTTGCTGCACATCCAACAAATTGAGATTAGTGACTAAACTACATGATATGGAGATCTGTTAATCTGACAACTGCAAATTGAACCTGCATGGTCTTGAAAACAGAGTCTGGTAGCTGCAAATCCAATGCTACAGAAAAATGAACGAAAGCTAAGAAACCACTGGTATGTCTAGAATGAATAGCTTCTAACAAAAATAAGAATCATGATATGCAAAAGCGAGATAATTTCAGTACCAAAAGAGAGTACAAAGATGTTTCAGCTTGGTTACCAAGAAAATGCTGCAGAGCTACTGCTGCTTATTCCTGAAGAGGACGATAAAAATGCTATAATCAGAACACTTATAACAGTGACGGAAAGAATCGCATGAAATAAAAAGTTAACAGGGACCACAACCGTAATATGTCTGTACACATGATGAACTGAAAACCCCGTTGCATGCACATAGCTTCCACTCTGTTTAAGTAGAATGCAGTGAAATTTAGCAAGCCAGAGGTATTAAGAACTATTATAACTTTATAAGTAGACAAGAGGGATGTAAAATCATACAAAGTTACTACGAAATAACAAATTGTGTCTTTTTATTAACTAAATAAGCCATACATATACAACTAGGGAATAGGATATCCCCTAAATAGGGAGAGAAGCAAAATGAAATGAAAGAATTAAAAATATATATGTAACCAGTAGCTAGTCTCAGACAATCAGAAACGTAGTAAACTCCTTCAAACAGCCATGGATAGAGAACCATCAAACAAACCATAATCACATGACTCACAAGTCACAACCCTATCCCAACATAAAGCTACCAGAGAAAAGGCATCCTTGAAAATGAACTGAAAAGATCGGACACATTCAAAAAATTAAACCAAGAGATGATGCTTCAAAGTGACTGGGGAAATTTAATGTCCATCCAGCATATCAAACAAACGCCTTTTCAAAGAGAATGTAGTCATCTTACCACATCAAAATAAATGAGTCATGTTTCCAAACTTGAGTTGCACAAAACCCAAATATCAAGAGAAAGACACGTGTAGGACATACATAAATATCTATTTATAGTATCCCAATGAGTATTCCTGGCCATTGCCTTCAAACAGAAGATCCTTTGATCTGACAAGAGAGCTTCAGATTTCCATAAAACAACAACCGCCACCGCCACCTTACGTAGTCGATGACGGATAGCGTAGCCTAACGGCCGACCCCCAAATGCTATAGCGGGGGAGGGTATGGTACATTGAAGTCTAGGAGAGAGAAAAACAGAGGAAAAATAGAAAACTGGTCGCGCAGGAGTCGCACGGCGGCAAGGGTTGCAGAATAGAGAGGAGAGAAGAGGTTGCATAGAAGAGAGGAGAAGACGAGAGGATTTTAAACTTTTAGGGGAAAAAATACCATCTATAGTATCTGGTAAAATCAGAAGGTTCATCGCTAAGCTTTTATATAACAGGTCCATAAAAGCTTAATTTAACAAAGTTAACCTACATTTTCTACCAACTAGGGCTTTAGAAAAGGGGACCCCAAAAAATAACTTTAACCATGATAAGCATCATAGAACTGACACTAGCCATAATTTATAGTTTATAGTATCCATAACATGCCAATAATAAATTAGTGCACCATGCACACCCTATAATGAATATTAGAAAGGAGAACTAATGGTAAAAATCATAGTAATATTGAGGTATACCTCGCCTGGAGCAAAGAACGCTACAGCATCAGGATCAGTGGAACCCGCAGGATGCAAGGATATAACAGCTCTGAAGATAGATGGGCACAGCAATTCTATCACTGCAACCTTCTCTGCAGCAACAGCTCCCATTGATCCCAGCCTTAGCTTATTAGAACCATGATAGTTATGTTCCGCAGAACTCTCACTCGTTGAAGAGGTGAGTGTGGAAGCTCTTTTTAACCAGTCCAATCGCTCAAAAGTCGAAATTTTCGCATGTGGCACTTCCTTTTCAAGGGACTTTAGACCATCGGGTAGTGTCTTAAGAAAACTAACTTCTTACTTAGATTCCACTGTAATTTCCTCGACCCACAGCGCTTCTTTGAAGCTGATTCATTAGTTTCAAGGCCATCATCAAGATGGGGAAAAACGCCTTTTCTGATCAGTAAAAGCTTTGAGAGCTAACCTGAAATCATTCAGACGCCTAATTGAGCAGCTAATATGGCACAGCAGTATTCAGAAATCAGTGAGAGCATTATAAAAATCAAGTGTCAAGTCTTATTCCCCAAACCCCCCACCCCAAAATTCTGCAGAAGAAAGTGGAGCCGCACAGAATTTTGTTGGCAAGGATACTAGTTTAAATTAAACTTATTCGTGCTGATATTGGAGGTGAAACTTCATTAACGTGAACTGAAGGGAGCAAAACAGCAATTGTTACCGCTTATAGGGAGGGCATAACCTTTAGTCTAGCTGTCACTATGATAAACTAAAATAAACGTTCTATTTTTGTTTTTGCACGACTTGGTATGACGCAGTTATCTTGCAGCATAACATGGGCAAGGCTCATGTCATTCATTACTACTACTACTGTATGCTATGAATTCAGGAGGTAATAATAAATTTTGAAGAACTAAGATATCCACCCAATTATGCTAGAAAAACAAAACTTCAGAAAGAAAAAACAAATGCTTTCCTACAACACTCAGTACAAACGATGGTTGATTACATTGGTTTTTATTCAATTTGATTTCATTTCACACCACTCGTCCAAATGAACAAACAACACAAGGGAAACGGAATAGTATACCGAGGGAACGAAGGTCTTGAAGATACTGACGCATGCTGGCATCCTCTTTGAGGAATACCTGGAGAGGTTTGTTGCTTTGGTGAGGCTGTGAGGCGGCGATGAACAGAGCTTCGAGTAGGCGATCGGCGCCGATTCTGATATCGGCGATTGTTCGTTCAGCTTGTCCAAGTTTTTCCATTGCTAGAGCGACCTGCTTCGGCGGTGCTTCAGCCGCGGAACCACCGGAGGTGGGAGGAGGAGTGGACGTTGAGAAAGTTGCAGCCGTGGCCTGGTGCTGAGTTTTTTGTTGCATTTGCACTGTTTTTCGGATCCCTCTCGGTTAGTATTTTCGTACAACTCGGATTGGGCCTTCTTTTACTAGTTACCACTAATCAACATTCAAGAGAGAGTCATATTACATCGCCAATGTTTACTAATACAACCTTATAGACTCTTCATTTTCTCCCCAAAAATGCACTTGCCATTAAGATAACAAATATGGATTGTATGAAGTCAAGTGTGTATGTCTCTCTCTCTCTCTCTCTCTCTCTCTCTATCTCTCACATACTTTTATTTCTCTTTATTTTTCTAACAAATAAAATCAGGAGTAGGAATCATATGTGTTATTATCCGGACTTTTGTCACCGAGTTCTGCGAAAGATTACCTCCGCTGGAGTCCTAGCTAAGGCCGAGCTAGATAGTCAGTATTCTGGACTCTTTCCCTTATATTGATACTCAGTTCAATATGCAACACAAACATGGAAAACACTAAGTTTAGGGGTTAGGTACTGTTATGTACCGTATCTAAGGATATATAGGATCCGAGATAGTTGGTAGGTGATAAGGTTTTGATCAATATGTGTAACGTCCGAGCTTGATATTTCGAGCGGAGGTTGGGTGTACCTGCACAGTCACTCCGATGTTAAAGTCAGTAGCAGTAGAGTTAATGCAAGTATAGTAGTCATTAAATGCGTACCTCATTCTCCTCATAAATGCTGTATTTATAGGCTTAAGAGACACTTAAGTGTGATGATCTGGTCCGTTAGTTGTGGAGCTGCAATATGGGCCCTTTGATGAGTGAATATGGGCTTTGACTGTTGTAGGCCCAATCAGATGGCCTTTTGAGTGGAGGTGGTGCGAATAGAAGGTGTATAATTTCTCCATAACAGTTGCCCCCAAGCCTGGTTTGGCATGTCAAGGTTAAACTAGACTTGAAATATGCGTGAAATAAACTGTTTTTGCTGAGATTGAAGATAGTCGAGGTCGAACTCTCTTACCGAGATTGAAGATAGTCGAGGTCGAATTCTCTCACCGAGATTGAAGATAGTCGAGTTTGAACTCTCTTACCGAGATTGAAGATAGTCGAGTTTGAACTCTCTTACCGATCTTATGGCGTGGCGTGTTGGTGACGCTTCGATTTGGGAACTCTTTTAATATTTAGTATTTTTAATGACGACTCCTCGATTTTCATGTCGCTTTGATTTGATTGAGTGTGTCGCTTCGAATGAATAGTAACGGTCCTTTCTAAATCCCTATAAATAAAGGTGAGGGTTGGACATTCACACTTTTTCGTTCCTTGCCTGTTCTGAGCTACCGATCTGCTGTATTTGAGCCCTCCGAACTCGCCTTTCAGCACTTCCTCCTTCCTGCTCGCATTCAACGCTTCCTCTGAGGTTAGTTCACGTATCTTTTAAGTTTACGCTTTTGCTGCATACTGTGTTTATTTATCCGGGCTGAGATCTAGCCCTCAGCCTGCAATATTCTTTTGCCAGGGTGGGGGTTGTCAGGTCGGGTTCCGATCTTTTTCGAGAACCCATCACTTTTGGTTTATCCTGATAGATTGCCCCCATTCCTGGAGGTAAAAACTGGCGAAAACTAAGCAAACAACCCGCGCCGAAACGCTCCGACTTATTGATCAAGCCGAGCAAGCTCGTAAAACCCGAGGTCCCGATATTGGAAAACTAATGGCATCGAGATCAAGGACTGATTCTAACCCTACTGATAGGGAAAGAGTGGCTGCCCCCGAGATACAAGAAGAGATGCCCTCCGGGCCGAGGGGAAGCGATAGCAAAAGAGTTTCCGATGAAGAGTCATCAACTCCCCCTTCTACGCATAATAATCTGATTCCTGAAGCTCAGGTAGATGTTGACTTGGATTCAAGCTCTTCGGATGATTCTGAATCCGAGACGGAAACGGATGGAAGAAAAGGCGACGATCCATCTGGCAATCCAGAAGAAGAAAACATCAATGGAGAGAGAAAAGATGAAGAACCAGAAGATACTGGTAGTTTTGAGTTATTGTACGGGTACGAAGATTCCTAAGAAGAATAACGCCGATCTCCCCCTAGATCCTCCCTTGGGCACCCCTCGAGATTATTCATGGGTGTCCGAAAAACTCCGAGGTATCAGCTCGATAATGACTTCGGAATCTGACATTAGCAAGTTTTCAAAGAGGCTTTATGGGAAAGATCCTGAGCGTTGGCGTACGTTTGGAATGGAAGAGGGCGAGCATGTGGCCACTTACCCTACTTCTCTCAAATTCATAATATACTGGACGACCTTGGCCCATATGCGAATCCGACCTCCATTCACGGCCTTCCAGCAGTCTGTTTTGGCAAGGTTGGAAGTAGCCCCTTCACAACTTCATCCCAATGCTTGGGCCTTTGTACGTGCTTTTGAGCTCGTATGCCTCCATTTAGGTCGGCCCCTTTCTTTACAGCTTTTCTTACACATGTTCTTGGTAAATAAACGAACTGAGAAGAACAGTGGTAAACCCGCCCGTTTAGAGCATTTCACCCTCCGATCTAGGGCAGGTATAAGGGTATTTCGGCCGTATTCAGAGAGTTTGAAATATGAATGGAAGAACAAGTTTTTCTGGGTGGAGCCGGTGTTGCCCGCAGTAGTAGATCGGGTCGGCACTTTTAATGCTGAGAATGATATCGTTCTTACCACCAAATTTCCTCTTGGTTGGACTCGTCGTGACGACTCTATAAAACATTCCGTTGACAAGAAGCATTTGAGTGCGGAGGATCGGAAAACTTTGAGGATGCTGATGTTTATCGCAGATCGGGTTGTTACCAATAACGAACATCGACCCAATCAATGGGGTTTTGACACTAAGTTGTTGGTAGAAACTGTTAAGTTTGAGCACGTCGAGAAGGTTCTAGGTCGGTTCTAAATCATACTTAGTCGAATTTAACTTTGATATTTTGCCGATGTTGCTTTTATAATTTTTGCAAACTGAACTTTTTCTTCTGCAGACGAGATGGCCCCAAAGAGCAGGATGGCGGCTTTGAAAGCCCTTGCACTCGCTGATGCTGAACAGGCGGTGCAGAATGTCGGGGTTGTTGGTAATGTCGCAGCTGAAGGAACTTCTGCAGCGCATGTTACTGATGCCCAACCTATTATTGTGGTTCATTCCGAGGTAGCCGGTGAAGAAGAGCAGCCTCTCACTAGGAAAAGAAAAATCGCAGCCAATCGTCTACCTCCCAGGTCGAGTCCTCAGGATCGGGAAAAAGGCGTGATTGAACTCAGTGATCACTCCGACTTTGCTTCAAAGAAGAGTAAGAAGCACAAGTCCGCCCCTTTTGATCTGAAAGCATATATGACTCTAAAGACCGAGGAGTTCCAAGCAGATCCTTTTGGAGTTTCTATCTCGGTGCTATCGAGGATGGCCGATCTGGTGAAAGAGGAGAAAAAAGATGCTGCTCTGAAAATCAAAGGTATGGCTTCTAGTTTCTAAGTTCGTCAATTCTATCTCTGTTTATTCTCTAGTGGTTTATACTTTACTTATGCTTTCCATATATTTGTATAGATCTTGAGGCTAAGTACGAGGCTGCTCGGAAAACCGTAAGTCCACTCCGGGCCAATCTTGAAAAATCCAAAAAAGATGCGGATCTTCACAAAAAGGTGGCTGAAGATTTGGAAGCCAAGCGCCTAGAACTCGAAGCCGCACTGAAGCTGGCTAATGAAAAAATTGAAAAAGATGCTGTTGAGCTTAAGGAAAAAGATGATAAACTGGCCGAGATGGAAGCTACAATCTCGTCCTAGAATTTTCCCGAACTTCAGGAGCAGATAAAGAAACTTGCCGAACAGAAAGCTAAAGCTCTTGAAGATCGGATGCAGGCAATTCAGATGGGGCAAGAAGGCATAGTAGAAGCTTTCAATAATGCACTTGACCAAGTTGCTGTGGTCAATCCCGACTTTGTTGCCGATCCTGATATTCTTAAACCAGATTTCTCGATTCTTGATGGGCACATTGTTGAGCTCGACCCGGTAACCGATGAAGTGTCTAGGGTCGTCTATCCTCCCAAAAAGACTTAACTGTTTATCTTTATTTGTTTTGAACCTGAGGACCCGGCCGTAACCGGTATTTTTTGTAATGATATTATCACTTGTTTCTTTTCGCAATTTTGTTTTTGTTTGAGGATGTACTTCGGATATACCTTGCCCCCCTGTTTAATCTTAGGTTAGTAGAGCTTAAGTAGGAATAACGAGTAAGACTAAATCATAACGAAGTAACTTCGGAAATAGAATGCCTTTAGAAAGCGAAGTCTATATTAATAAGATCGGAATAGAATGCCTTAACAAAGCGAAGTCTATAGTAATAAGATCGGAATAGAATGCCTTAACAAAGCGAAGTCTATATTAATAAGATCAGAATAGAATGCCTTAACAAAGCGAAGTCTATATTAATAAGATCGGAATAGAATGCCTTAACAAAGCGAAGTCTATTCCTTGGATTCTAACTGTAATATTTCTTGAGTTTAGTGGCGTTCCAAGTTCTTGGGATTGCCTTGCCTTCAAGTGTTTCTAGCTCGAAGGCTCCATTTCCAGTTTTCAAAATAACCCGATATGGACCTTCCCAGTTCGGCGCTAGTTTGCCCTGTGAAGCATTCTTTTGCCCAACATCGGCTCTTCTCAAAACGAGATCACTGATATTAAAATCTCTTGGAACGACTTTCTGATTATAACGAGTGGCTACCCTTTGTTTGGCGATGGCCTCTTTAAGGGACGCGTGATCTCGGACTTCCTCCACTAGGTCCAGCTCTTCTCGTAAAGCTTGTCCATTATCCTCCAGTGATTTCGGATTCAAAGTTCTCCAAGTTAATTCCCCAATTTCGACCGGGATGACTGCTTCATTCCCATATGATAACCGGAAAGGCGTTTCTCCCGTGGAGCTTTGGGGGGTCGTTCTGTATGCCCATAAAACATAGGGGAGCTCTTCAACCCAGTTTCAGGTTACAACCAAATCTCTTGGAACGACTTTCTGATTATAACGAGTGGCTACCATCTGTTTGGCGATGGCCTCTTTAAGGGACGCGTGATCTCGGACTTCCTCCACTAGGTCCAGCTCTTCTCGTAAAGCTTGTCCATTATCCTCCAGTGATTTCAGATTCAAAGTTCTCCAAGTTAATTCCCCAATTTCGACTGGGATGACTGCTTCATTCCCATATGATAACCGGAAAGGCGTTTCTCCCGTGGAGCTTTGGGGGGTCGTTCTGTATGCCCATAAAACATAGGGAAGCTCTTCAACCCAGTTTCCTTTAGCGTCGTCTAACCTCTTCTTCAAACCGTTGAGAAGTACTTTGTTTGCCGACTCCGCTTGACCATTTGTTTGGGGATGTTCTACTGAAGTGAATCGATGCTTGATTTTTAGATCGGACATCAACTTTCTGAAACCTTTATCAGCTAATTGAGTTCCATTGTCCGTGATTACCACCTCGGGCACCCCGAATCTGGTAATTATTTCTTTCCGAAAAAAAAGAGATACAGTTCTTTGCCTTGATAATGGATAATGGTTTGGCCTCAATCCATTTAGTAAAATAGTCGACTGCCACAATTAGGAATTTGATCCTCCCTGGGACTTTTGGAAAAGGTCCGAGAATGTCAATCCCCCACCACGCAAAAGGCCATGGGGAAGAAAGAGCTGTGAGACCGGTAGGAGGTGCGATATGTACGTTTGCGTGGATCTGGCAACTCAGACATTTCTTTACATAGTTCCTTGCATCAGCTTCAATGGTTGGCCAAAAGTATCATGCCCTTAACACTTTCCTGGCTAAGGATCTACCACCTAAGTGTTGGCCACATATTCCTTCATGAATTTCCATTAACACATAGTCGGCCTCCTCCCGTTCTAAACATTTCAACAAAGGTGAAGAGAGTGCTTTTTTGTAAAGTTGTTCATTGAACACCGCAAAAGAAGCTGCTTTTCTTCGGACGATCTTGGCTTCCTCAGGATCGGAAGGTTCTACACCTGACATGATGTAATTCAAGATAGGAGCAATCCACGTTTGGCTTTTACCTATTACGTACACTGATGAAATCGAGTGCAAGTCGTCTTCAATACTAGGTTTGCTGAGGATTTCTTGTATTACAGATTGGTGATTTCCCACAGTTTTGGTACTTGCTAATTTGGAAAGAACATCGGCCCGAACGTTGTTCGTCCTTGGAACGTGTTTGATTTCGGCAAAATTAAATTGGGTGAGCAGTTTTTTGACATGATTCAAATATTTCTGGAGGATCGGTTCTTTTGCTTCGTATTGTCCTCCGATCTGGGATACGACGAGAAGTGAGTCGGTATTGAGACTTAACCGAGCGATTCGGAGGTCTAAAGCCAAACGGAGACCCGCGATGCATGCTTCATATTCAGCTTGATTATTGGATGTTGTAAATTTGAAAGTGAGTGATAGTTCTATAACAACCCCTGAAGGACTCTCGAGAATAATTCCCGCTCCACTTCCTTTGGGATTGGATGATCCATCAACGTGGATCGTCCATAACTCATCCTCTGCTTCTGCCGAAGTCATTTCTGCTACAAAATCGGCTAACACTTGAGCTTTCATTGCCGGTCTTGATTCATATTTGATGCCAAATTCGGACAGCTCTACTGCCCATTTTATTATCCTTCCTGAAAGGTCTGGACGATGTAAGATTTGTCGGATTGGGTGGTTTGTTCGAACTACCACTTGGTGAGATACAAAGTAATGTCGGAGACGCCGAGTTGCTATTATTAAGTCCAAAGCAATTTTCTCTATCTTTTGATATCGAAGTTCTGGCCCTTGTAGAGCTTTGCTCACAAAGTAAACCGGACTTTGCCCCTCTTTTGTTTCTCGGACCAGTACAGCCCCTAACGCTTCCTCAGATATTGAGAGATACAAATATAATACTTCCCCAGGTTCAGGTCGGGTTAGTATTGGAGGTTCCGACAATACCTTTTTCAATTGGGAGAGTGCCTCATCCCGCTCTTTTGTCCAAACAAAATCGGATTCCTTTTTCAAGAGTTTAAAAAGGGGTAATGATTTGAATGGGCCATTTGAGATGAACCGAGATAGAGCTGCAATCATGCCATTTAATTTCTGAATTTTTTTCTTGGTGTTTGGAGTTTTCATCTCGGTTACTGATTTGCATTTGTCCGGGTTTGCCTCAATTCCTCTTTCAGTGAGGTAGAATCCCAAGAATTTTCCGGCTTTGACACCGAATGTGCATTTTTCTGGATTTAGTCGCATCCTATTTTTCCTTATTTCGGCAAAGATTTCTCTAAGATCAGTGACATGACATTCTGCCAGTTTACTTTTTGCGATCATATCGTCCAAGTAAACTTCCACATTTCGTCCGATCTGGTTTTTGAAGACTTTGTTCATCATTCTCTGATATGTTGCTCCTGCATTTTTTAGACCGAAAGGCATAACTCGATAACAGAAATTTCCACGTTCAGTCATAAAGGCGGTCTTCTCTTGATCGGGAGGGAACATCGGGATTTGGTTGTAACCTGAATATGCATCCATGAAAGACAGTAGGCAAAATCCCGATGCATGATCAACTAAACAATCAATATTTGGGACAGGAAAAGCATCTTTAGGACATGACCTATTAAGATCGGTATAATCAATGCACATGCGCCATTTTCCATTAGATTTCTTAACAAGTACAGGATTCGAGAGCCAAGTTGTGTACTTGAGCTCATTTACAAATTTAGCTTTAACTAAATCGTCTACTGCTTTGGCCGTTGCTTCAGTCTTCTCTATATTTTGAACCCTTTTGCGCTGGGCAACCCACTTCGCATCAGGGTATATAGATAAATGATGACAAGCGACTTCAGGCGGAATGCCGAGCATATCTTCAGCCGACCATGCAAACAGATCGGCGTGTTCCATCAAACACTGGGTTAATTCTGCTTTGATCTCGTCTGGGAGCTCTGCGCCGATTTTAACAGTTTTCTCTGGGTCGTCTCCCAAAATTACTTTGATGAATGTACCATCCGGTTTTGGTCGTTCTGGCCTCTTCTCGGATTTCAGAGATGACGAGCAATCCTTTTCTTCGTCCGAGTTGTCAGGATCATATCGTGCGTCTAAGTCTGTCACATTGACTTCGGAGAACTTCATTTTATCTTCCTTTGTAGATGCTTCTTGTAACATCCTGCATCGCTTTCGAAGTGTCGATCGCTTCTCACGAACCAACACGAGTCTTTTCAGCATGCTTTGTCCTCACTTGCATGCTTTCCGGGAAACTTCCCAGAAGGTCACCCATCCCACTACTACTCCAAGCCAAGCACGCTTAACTATGGAGTTCTTATGGGACGGGCTTCCGAAAAGAAGATGCATCTTGTTGGTATAGGTAGTCCAAATCAATTCTTTTAAGCCTTCCTTCAATGCATACCCCCATACCATACCGCACAACCTCGTGATCCTCTCTCATTCCGGTGTGTATTCGGTTCATTCACGCACCCTTCGCTTTGAAGCCGCCAGAGCCGCTCTTTGCCATGCCACCTTTTTGGGCACCGCGATCACTTCCCGCCTCGTCGGCCGGATGTCACATGCCCACTGGGCCTTCCGCTTGGTTCGTCCCGAACCACACCGTCATCGAGAGAGGTCTGCGCTCGATACCATTTGTAACATCCTGCATCGCTTTGAAGTGTCGATCGCCTCTACGAACCAACACGAGTCTTTTCAAAGATGCTTTGTCCTCACTTGCATGCTTTCCGAAACTTCCCAGAAGGTCACCCATCCCACTACTACTCCAAGCCAAGCACGCTTAACTATGGAGTTTTTATGGGATGGGCTTCCGAAAAGAAGATGCATCTTGTTGGTATAGGTAGTCCAAATCAATTCTTTTAAGGGGGGGTATAAAAATACGCAACACATATATATAAGATGAAGAGGCAACAATAGCCCTTGGTGGGATGAGGCAACAATGTCGGTCCAAAAATATAGAGTGGGGGTATATTGGTAAACAGTGGGGTACAAAATGAGGGATACATTTTGATAATAAGAAAAAGTGTTGGACAAAAAAAAATTGTCAGGGGTATGTCAGTCCAAAAATATAGAGTGGGGGTATATTGGTAAATAGTGAGGTACAAAATGAGGGGTATATTGGTAAATGGTGGAATACAAAATATAGAGTGGGGGTATGTCGGTCCAAAAATATAGAGTGGGGGTATATTGGTAAACAGTGGGGTACAAATGAGGGGTATATTGGTAAATGGTGGGAATAAATTTTTCCCACCAAAAGTGGATAAAAAAAGAGTGTTGGACAAAAAAAAATTTGTCAGGGGTATGTCGGTCCAAAAATATAGAGTGGAGGTATATTGGAGTGGGGTACAAAATGAAGAGTATATTGGTAAACGGTGGGAATAAAATTTTCCCACCAAAAGTGGAAAAAAAAATAGTGTTGGACAAATAAAAAATTTGTCAGGGGTATGTCGGTCCAAAAATATATAGTGGGGGTATATTGGTAAACAGTGGGGTACAAAATGAGGGGTATATTGGTAAATGGTGGGACACAAAATATAGAGTGGGGGTATATTGGTAAACAGTGGGGTACAAAATGAAGGGTATATTGGTAAATAGTGGGGAAATTTTTTTCCCCCCAAATCACATAAAATATGCGACCTTCTAATAAAGAAGGATTAAAGTTATTTTTGAAAACCAATTACCACCAAGCAGATTTTTTGGTAATTTAAGGTCTATATTTGCATTGAATCCTTTAGCACACAAATCATTCAGGTCTTGATTGTCTTTGTATTCATTGTTCTGGTCTGTCTGTATTAGCATTTTGTTAGTATGCAATTAGTAATTGGGCCTATGTGTTTTGGGCTGGCCCATATGTGTTGTAAATACATTTGGGGTGTTGCTTTTCCCACGCCCCCTCCTACTCAAAAACACCCCATAAGGGTGTGAAATGACCAAAAGACCAGCCAAAGCGTCTTTTTTTTCAAGAAATTTCACGTGTTCGAACACGGGCCTTAGAACCCGTTCGAATGACATCGTTCGCGTGAGTTAAATATTGACTTCACATCCTCTTGTGCGTAATTTGACCTGTTCGAACGGGGTCACTCGAACATGTTCGCATAACCTTGTTTGAACACGTTCGAATGACATCGTTCGCATGCGTTAAATATTGACTTCACACCCTCTTGTGCGTAATTTCACCTGTTCGAACGGGGTCACTCGAACGAGTTCGAACAAGGTCGTTCAAACCGTCATTAAACACGTCCTCACAGCGTTTTACGCGAGGTTATTTTTGGAATAAAATTTGTTAAGGGGTGTGAAAGAGTAAGAGGGGGAGTGGGGAAAGTAATACCCATACATTTGGGACACACCTCTAAAATTGTGATTTTAACAAGACCAAGTCATCCGAACAAATTCGGACAATAGTGACCGAACGTTGCAGATTTGATTCAGTAGAAAATGGACCAACTTATCATAATGCTTGTCACTACATCAACTTTAAGTACATCAAATCTTTTTTTTTTTGACTTGAAAGACATCTCATTCTATTGATTGAGGTAAAACAGAGCACAAGGCATCATTACAAACGATAGAGTTAACGGGTTCAGGGACATATCCCTCCCAATACATATTACCTACTTGCTTAGCTAGACTAACAAGAGCATGAGCTGCTTGATTACAACTACGTCTAACAAATGAAATCCTAGAGTTAGGAACTTGAGCTAATAACAGATTACAATCAGCTACAATGTTTTCTATTGAAATGTCAGAATTAGAACCATGGCAGCAACGTACTACAACTTCAGCATCACACTCAAAGCAATAGTTTGAAAGATTTCTTGCTCTAGCCCAATCAATAGACCATCTAAGACACATTGCTTCAGCAACCAATGGCCTGATTTTGCCACTCCAAACCGAGGTACCAGCATGAAGAACAGAGCCAACAACATTTCTAGCCAAAAACCCCACCAAAAAGTTGTTGTTGTCGGCCAAAGCAACCAAAGATCCATATTAATCTTGATTCTGCGTCATTTAGATGGAGGAGTCCAAAAATTCCTGGTATTCTCCACCTGAATACTATGGTTCTCTGCTGAATTAGCAGCATTATAATCCTCAACAAATTTTGCACTATCAGCAGCTATGTCCAACGGATTAAACTTGGAGTTGTTAAAGATGAGATCATTACGGCCCTTCCAAATTTTCCACAAAGTAATGCAGAATAATTGTCTAGCAAATATATCATCCACACAAATCCAATTATTCAACCAATACATAAAATCAGAGTGAGTTGGGATATGAATCCCCAAAGGAGATGAGAACTAGACAAGTTTAGCCAACTCACAATTCATAAACAGATGACTTATAGTTTCAGAACTAGAGCAACAAAGAGGGCATTGAGTATCAAGAGAAATACCTTTCCTCTCCAATCTGGACCTAGTAGGCAGGATGTCTTTGGCCATTCTCCAAATAAATTTCTTCACACAGTTAGGAGCTTTGATTTTCCAAATAGCCTTCCAAAGAGATAAATTTGAGGAATTTGAAGAATCAGCAATGCTTCTGGAATTCTCATTCTTCAACATATGATATGCTGATCTAACCGAATAGCTACCATGCTTCTCAAATTGCCACACCAGTCTATCCTCAGGCAGCCTCATAGATACTGGAATGTTGACAATTTGCTTAGCCTCAAACTGATTGAAAATACTGAATATGAGGTGTCTATTCCACTGCTTCGTATCAGAATCAATGAGAGAAGAAACAGTACCATCGGCTGGGAGCCCATTCACAGGGCTGCAGACCTTAAAATTAGCCTGCTCAGGGAGCCAACTGTCTTGCCAAATCTTCACTTTCTGTTCATTACCGATCAACCACCGAGAGCCTTTCTCCATAACTGTCTTGCCTCAAGGAAGTTTGTTCTAGGCAGCTTCCTGAGGATTAGCCCTAGTAAAAACCAAGCTGTCATCCGCAAAAAGTAGGTGAGTTATAGATGGGGCATTTCTAGCAACCTGAACTCCATGAATAGTACCATGCTGACTACCATTATGCAACATACCCTAGAGAACATTAGCACACAAGATAAAAATATAAGGGGAGAGGGGATCTCCTTGTCTGATACCTCTCTCAGGTGTAAACACTCTACTAGGTTGGCCATTTATTAGAACTGGTAGCTAACAGTGTTTATGCATGATAAAATAAGCTTGGTGAAGTTTTCAGGGAAGCCAGATTTTAGAAGGACGGATTTAATAAAATTCAAGTTTGAGGGCCATCATGCCCTTATTTCCTTTGGTTTTTTTCTTTAGCCAATGGAAGCACTCCATAGCTACCAACGCATTATCAGTGATGAGTCTACCTTTCACAAATGCACTTTGTTCCTCATCAATAATACTAGGAAGGAAACTCTTAACTCTATTAGCAATAGTTTTGGTGACTATTTTCATGGTGACATTGCATAAGCTAATAGGTCTAAAGTGTTTAGGAGAAGTAGGATTCTTACACTTAGGAATGAGAGCAATGAAGGTATTGTTGATACACTCAGGAGATTTGCCATTGTTGAGAATATCAAGGACAAACTTCAAAATGTCATTGCCCACAAGGTGCCAATACTTCTGAAAAAATAAGGCAGGAAGGCAGGAAGGCCCGGGGGCCTTAAGGGCCTCTTTGACCTCTTCCTTGCTGAAAATAATAGAGCACTCATTCTGTTGGCCTGAGGATAGATGTTTCTGAATATGAGCACAATCCTGTTCAGGATCAGGACATTCAGAAGAGGAAAAAAGATCAGTGAAAAAATTTATGATAACTCTCTCCACGTGCTCATCACCGTGCCACCAATTCCCATCTTCATCTTTAATCTTCTTTATTGTATTAGTTTTGCTTCTTTGGCTAGCCTTCCTATGGAAAAACTTGGAATTTTTATCACCATGCTTTAACCACATAGCCCTACTCTGTTGCCTCCATGCCAATTCTTCTTTCTTAAGAAGATCATCAAGCTCTCTTTCAAGGTTTCTGAACCTGCCCAGATTAGAAGAGTTGCCCTGCCATAAAGCTTCATCCTTAAGTAATTTCTCCACTCTATTGATTTCTTTCTTTATAGAGCTTGTTCTATACTCATCAAATTCTGCATCAATATCTTTAACCCCCACCAACTTATCAGCACACGCCCTGCTACAACCACGCCAATTTCTTCTAACAATATCTTCACACCTAGAATCTTTCGTCTAGTTCTCCTCAAACCTAAACACGTGCACTCTCTACTTCTTGTCCAAGTGATCAGTATCTTTAAGTTTAATCAACAAAACAGAGTGATCTGACCCGTATCTAGGTAAGTGGGTAACTGAGACCGGAGAAAACCTGTTGCAAAAACCTTCAGAAGCCAACACCCGATCCAACCTGCATTGAATATTATCATCTCCCTCTCTACCATTGGACCAAGTAAAAGGGTACCCCAGATATCTGGTGTTGGGCAAAAGCATGTGCAAGTATACACAGTCCAAAACAAGTAGTATAAAAGATCGAACCCACAGAGATTGAAAAACTCTCTTTTAAAATTCAATACAAAGTAATAGAGTGTAAAAGTAACTAAATAACAATTTAAAGTGGAGTTGGTGTGATCACAATCAAGTTAGTAAAAACTAAAAGTGCAAGTATTTGTAGTGCAAATGAGAGAAGTTAGTTGGAATGTCTTTATCAAGTAATTTACTTTTAAGTGTTTGATGCAGTATGTGATGCAGCTGCACTGAATGCTGTTGCATTAGCTATGTGCCTTTCAGTCACTTTCTTTAGAGTTTCTTTACAAGCTTCCTTTGACCTCTCTGAAAAGTAGGATTATCATTTACACCACCACCCTTAGCTTTGCCTCCTTTGGCTCTTGTCCAGCTTTTCCCTTTCGGTTTGGAGGAAGAAGCTTTGCCCTTGGTTTTCTTAGGAGGTGACTTAGGAGTTAGAGCAAAGGTTCTAAGAGATTCAGCTACCTCTTCTACTTCATTTAAATTAAAATCAGCCCTATTCAAAACCTGGTTGCCACCCTTTTGTTTCGCTGGAGTAGACCTTCCCACCTCATTAATAACAACATTTACCTCAGCATTTCTCACAATCGGAGGTGCAGCAACTGGGGACTTGGAAGGTTGCATAACCTCATTTTCCTCTCTAGACTTACCACTTGTACCGATTTTACTACTACTAGATGAAGCAAAGAGACTCTTACTACAAGAACCAGGATAACTATCTTTTTTGACCTCAAAATTTTGTTTTGGCAGAGGGGAAGCCCTCAACCAAGGTCCAAAAGGCAAGTCTCTTTCATCTTTCTCCTCCAGACCCTCCTCTTCAAAGGATTCACTATCATCACATTCCTTCATTTGATGACCCAATTTACCACAAATAAAGCAGAAGGAAGGTAGACGTTCATACCTGAAGAAGACTTTGAGATCTTTTGCTTGAAAGCGAACCATCGTACCACGCTTCACTGGTTTCTTCAGATCAATCGACACCTTCACACGCATAAACTTACCCAATCTGTTGCAATCCCTAGTATCTGCTTCTTCAAACACTCCCATCTTATTTCCCAACCTCACCGCCATGCTATCAGTACGCAACCGGAGTGGAAGATCGTAGATGCGAGCCCAAAGCGAGGTGGAATCCAAAGCCATTTCAAATGGTTGTTCAGAACCAGTAATCAGAACCAGTAATACGATTGAGAACCACAACCTTATGGTCAAAATTCCACGGACCAGAACTCAAGATGTTCTCCATATCACGCTTAGTGGAGAAGGTGAAGAGGAAGAGGTTTTTCCCCAATTCTCGCACTTCAACAGACCTTTTAAGTCTCCAAGCATCAACTATTGTCTGTTTGAACGCCCTGGTGTTGAAGGGACCCTCTGTCCATAGTTTCCCAGCAAGGGATCTTTGGCAAGCTTCATCACTTGACGCTTCTTCTTCCTCAACCACCAATAAAGCGCCTTCTTCAACTGGGAAATCGGGTTTATTCCACTTATCCATGAGAGAAAGGAAATAAAGGAAAGCAAAACCCACTGGAGCGGGAGAAAAACCCAGAAACGAGAGCCAAAAACCAGCAAGCTGGAGCAAGATCCGCAGAGAAACTAGGGTTTCGAAGGGAGGAAGACGACACTTGTTTAGTGAGAAGTCTGAGTTTCTCTCACTAGACATATGGACCGCAGGAACTCTATGTTAAGTACATAAAATCAGTGTAACTTTAGTTGGGTAATTGGGTAATTAGATATTATATTTTATTTTAGTATCAAATCATGTAGTCAACTTCGAAACGAAGTTATATGATGGTTTCAATGCTTTCAGCAATGCAATCTTATCTCTAATAGAAAGGGTACATGATCTTGAAGTTGAATTTCATGAGAAGCATGAAGAGTCCACAAAGAATCTTGTCATTTCTGGTTCCTTTGCTTCTAACTTTCTTCCATTTGACACTGATATTGCTATCAACTTCACTGAAGCATTCGTTGAGTTGTATGAGCGAAATTTCAACTTTCGATGAGAAAACACAAGGATCTTGCCATAACAATGTTCGGACATACCCATCTGAACCGGTTCGGAGGGTGTCAGCCGAACCCGTCAAAAACACTACGTGGGGGGGTTTCCACGCGTGTTCGACTTGAGAGTAATTTGAGAATATTTGAGGTTTCGGGGTGTGTGGTGAGTAGGGGCGGAGCCTCCTTTATGGATGGGGTAGTGCTTGCTACCCCAAAAACAATAATAACAAGCCCCTATATATGCCTATTATAAAGCTATGCTACCCCAATGGTTTTTTTTAGATAAACAATACTTCATTGATAAAGCACTAGGGGATGATTTGATGGAAGCTCTACTATTCTACTCATTTTTTCTATTTTAATGAGTATGCGTTAGATTACATATAAAATAAATAAAACTTTGATTTTAAATTTTAATGTTCAATTCATTATTATAGATCAGTTTTTTTTCTTTTACTTAGTATTAATTGTTTATTGTTGTGGCCTTTTGGACTTCCTTCCAAACGTATTGTTTATATTACTATATTTTAATTTTTTTGTTTTATCTATTTTGCAAGTTTAGCTATAATGAGTTTGCACTTAAAATATAGTTTTTTAATTGCTTGACTCTTGAATTGTGTGTTTTTCTCCCTATTTTATTTTTATTTTAAAAATCTTTATCCATTATTGATTACTCTTGATTCATTACTTTGTTGTTTTGATTTTAGTTGCCTTTTGATTTCTCTAAATTGTTATTATGATTAGTACTATTTATTATAATTGGCTTTTAATATAAAATAGTTACAATTTTTTCATTTCTCTTCACTTTAATTCTTCCTTCAGTAATACTATAAATACCTAATAAGAGAGGTCACTACTCATCTTTTCATTTTTTACTTCACTTTTGCTTGGTTGTTACATCACTTATGTAATTTTGATTCTAATTAGATCAGTACAATGACTTTCATGGCTTGAAAAAAAACCATTTTAGTAGTTGGAGTTCCAAAATTCTTGTGTAAATTTGTCTTTTATTGTAAACTTTATTGATATTGTTGCTTAGTTGTTGAGTTAGTTATAGGTTTGAGGTTCAATGTATTATCATATTTTTTTAGTGTGTAAACAAAAGAAACTATCTCTTCTTGGATTAGAATATATCTTCTACTATTAGTCGTAATCTTCTTGATTGTATGGTGAAACTATAATTGAGATGTTGTTGTGTAGTCTATCTATATAAATATATATATATATATATATATATATATATATATATATATATATATATATATATATATATATATATACACACATCTATGTAAAGGAATCCCAATGGAGTCTCCACAATTTTTCTCATGAATGTTACCTATTATACTAATTATTTCAAATTTACACATAAATAAGCCTTTAATTTTAATGAAAGCACATAATTACTACTAACTTATATTAAATGATATTCATAGTGGAACTTATTTAACTATTTTTATATTAATATGGAAATGATATTTTCTTATGGAAATATAGAAATGGTTATATAGTAACAATTAATATTAAAAAGATGAGGAACACTTAATAACTAATAAAAAAATTAAAAGATCTTTCTACATTATAACTAAAATTAAAATTTTATTTTTCTAAAATTTACAAAAAAAATATAAATAAATATTAAATGATTGAAGAGCACTCTAAAGACAACTTTCAAGCTTCGCTTACTTTTGTTGCAAAAGATCTTTAATATTAAAATATATATTAGAGTATAAAATTAAAGTTTCTTTTGACAAAGGTAAAATTAAGGTTATCTTTATATAAATTTTATAAATATGTATTGAATGAATGGAATATAAGAAGTTCAACACCGTTAAAATCCTTTTTTTAGGTTATAACAATAAAAGTCTCTTCAATTGCTCAGTCATTATAATTAAGAATTTAAAATTAATTATAATAAAATTTAGTATTAATGGCATGAGTTTGATGCACGGTTCTCTATTACAATTATCACCTTCAATATATATGAATACTATAAAAATTATATATATATATATATATATATATATATATATATATATATATATATATATATATATATATATATATATTCCAAAAGGCAATAATAAATAAAAAAAATAGTCTCAAACTTAGAATGAATTTAAACATTAGTTTCAAATATCAGTTTAACCACTTAATCTTTTAACCACGTAAACATGAGTTTCTTCTTTTATTTATTATTTTTCTTTACACCAAGGTGGTTTCAAATACCCCTTTGTATTTTTTTTAAATGTAATGGTGATTAAAATTCCTTTAACAATATGTAAGGGCAGCATTCATAGCAATTTTTCATTTCTTCTTAATTATTATTATAACTACAGGGAATCATTATTCTCATTGAATTCACACACAGACTGATTGTGTGAGTTAACAAATAATCAGATAATTTTCTGTTCTAACAAATAATCAGATAATTTTATTAATCGTCTTATTTTTACTCTGAATTATGCTTACAAAATGTATTTTGTTTTCGGATGATATATTTTGCTTCTTAGTGGTTATTTTGTTAAATATTTAACCAGAAAATACAAATAGATGGTAGTTTGTAGGATTTAGTTGTTTATAAATATTTAACCAGATAATACAAATGCAACTTGGATGATGAATTCATAATGCTCCTCCTTTTTTTATCTATATTTCTAATTTTATAAAAATAAACAATATTATAAAACTCAGAAACAAATTATTTTAAACAACCCCTGCAACGCACGGGCTTAACGCTAGTAATATAGTAAAGGAGACTTGCACTCTTTTTTTGTGAAAACTTCAAGTCTCACTTATCAACTTTAAAAGTAAATTGATTTGGAAAATAAATAATCATTACTTCCACCAAAATAAATAAATAAATAAATTATCATTTACATTTGGAAAGACTTTCCATATTACACGTGTATTCTACTAAATATATAATGCTAAATGAAACTCTAACTCACCCAAAACCTTTCTGTATTCCTTAAGTTATTTTACAATATACATGGAAAAAAATGAAGTTTACATGGATAGAGAAGAATTTGAAAAGGAAAAGCAAAGGATTTGAGCTTCATTCATGTTCTAGACAACTCTAATGTAGTCCAAAAGGCAAAAAGAAAATTTTGGATTAGTTAATTAGTCATGCAATTGAGGAACAATTATTTTTTTCAAGCTATAGATATGTAAGGAATTATGTTTAAGTTTAATAATGTTCTTTAAAAAAATGTTTAATTTTAATAGCTTCAATGAAATTGGATGATATGCTATACCTAAAAGTTTTTTTAATATGTTCTTTAAATATGCACAAACGCGTGTGTTCAAGGTTGATAGAGTATAATAGAGATTTTGAAAAAAGAATTCGAATCATGGTTTTATTTTACATAGACAAAGTAGTCACTACACTACTAGAAACTTACACACAATCATTAATAACTAATCATGCGTACTTGCTTTAAAAAAAAAACTTTCAATGATTTAATCAACAACACATTATTATGTTCAAAACATTGTTACAAGTTCCAAAACCTAACGTATCCAAACTAATCAAAATGGAAAGTTAGTGAAAATCAACCATTCCATTCCATTCATCTTATACATATTTATCATTAAATACTACCTCTAGTCTCATATAACCATATGGAAAGTTAGTAATCCTTTATGTATAATAACCTTTGGCTTTCACTTAGCATCCAAAATGGCATTGGGATGCAACTGTTTCTGCATACCCATATTTATCATTAAATACTACCTCTAGTCTCATATATAAGAGAAAAATGTACTTTTAGATTGACTGAATAACTAATGTATCTCATATATATTATATAGACATACATTTGTTTTTCTCTAGTATATATAGGACCAGATATAGTAAATAAATAAATAAAATAAGGATATGAAATTAATTATAAATTTGACCAACCAAGATATATGAGGATATGATAAATTAAATCCTGAACAAAAAAAGTGTAGAGGTTAAAAATGGGTGTGCTCTCTAATCCAGCTAAGTCTCTAATGCCTGCTACTCCCAAAGTTCCACCATCTTTTCTTCTTTCTCGATTCACTTGAAGGTAGGTATATCTGAATGAGTAGGGGTAAATATATACATGATAAGAGACTTGTTCCAACTGGGTGGTTGATAGCGTGCGTGGTGTTTATTTGACATTTCGTCTAATAAACATATATATACAAAGGCAAAATAACCATTTTGAACTATTGCATCTTGGAAAGCAAGGCACCACTATTGTTTTGAAGGGGAATAAATAAAGGTCATCAAAAAGAAAACCAACCTCCTTTAGGCTTCTCAAAATGAGGAAGTATCTCTATGCAACAGGTGTCCTTGAAAGAAGTCATCACAAATATTCTGACGCCATACTGGAGAAAAAAGAAGAAGTAAAATCAAAGGTATTAGCTAAATTCCAAATTCGGTCATGCATTCTTTGGAAAAATTAAAGATGATGAATGTAACAACATATTGGTTAAGCAAAAAGCTAACAACAATTAATTATTTCTCCTTGGCAAAGTATTGTCTTGGATTAAATTAAAAGAATTGTAGGAAAAGTCCAACAGAAAAAGTTTAATGGAAGAGTAATTATTATTATATTGTAAAAGTCATACCGAATCCGCAGCTGCTTGAAGAGTGACATGATCACCCCATTCTCCACTCCACTCCTAGTTGCATTTACAATAAAATTAAAGGGATTTTGGTTAGAAACAAATTAAAAATAAACATACAGAGAGAAAAAGAGTGGTCTTTACTTGGACATCTTATCCAAATAGTCACCATATTCCATGGGAAGTTGGGAACATATCCATCATAAGTCTCCGGATTAGATTTGAGCTGAAAAAAAATAACACGAAATCAGAAGGCAAGAATAATAATTGTACAAAAGCAGAGCAGGTATTATAAGCCAGGCTAGTATTAAAAAAGATAATAAACTAAACAACCAAGCTGAAGCAGGGAGTAAAGTAAAAGCATTCCATCTCAGATGCATGAATGATACCAAATAATTGAAATATTACAAAAAATTTAGATTATTTAATATTAATTTAATTTGTTTAATCAAATAATTGAAATATTACAAAAAATAATTTTGAAATTTTTGCTAGTGGTTCCCTTTTTTTTGACAATTGTTAGTAGTTAAATTAATTGGTTTTAGTAGTCCTCAGATACTGCCCCCTGTTATCCTTAAGCTCCTGGATGACAGTAGCCTGATCCATGCCCAAACTGTTCACAGCCAACTGAAGAGCCTGAACAGAATCAAAATATGGCTGGTGGTCCAATGGGCTGCCATCCAGCGGCAAGTGGAGCAACACGGCCACATCGTCCAGGGTGACCGTCATCTCCCCAAAGGGCATGTGGAATGAGCAGGTCTCAGGATGCCACCTCTCCACAAAAGCAGATATCAACTCATGGTTGATTGCCCTCAGAGGTGTGATGTCCAACTCAGAAAGCTTAGCCTGACGCAACCAGTGCTCTACCTGTGGGTGGTGCTCGACAGGTCTAACTCTAGGAATCTTCTGGCCGTGAGATACAACCTTTAGTTTCCGAGGCTGAAAAAATTAAAATTAAACCATACATTATTAAAAATAATTAATTGTTGTTAAGTAAAAATAAAAAAAAATGTAATTAGAAAATATTAAAAATTGAAGAAAAAAAATTTGGATTTTCGGAATTACTGGGTAATTCCGAAAAGAATTTCGGAAATACCTCAGAAGGGAGGTAATTCCGATTCATATTTCTGAACCTAATTAGGTTACGAGGTATTTCAAATTCTTTCTAAATTACCTAAGAATTCAAAATCCCAACCGGATTTACTTACTTTTTCGAAATTATGAAATGTGAAATGTGATTTTTGTAAATTTTCAGGGGTATTTTTGTCCGTTTGGGTAATTATGGAGGTGGGATAGACGATGATGGGGTGAAAAAAATAAAACCCAAGAATATATAGACAAACTTTTTCAATTTAAAACAAACACTCCTAAAACAGGTACGGGGTTAGGTTCCACATTATTATATATGTACAAACAAGCTTCACCTTGTGACCCCTTTTCTTCATCTGTGTCTGTTTCTCTCTTGCTTTTCAACAACTTAATAATTACAGTATTGGTTTTTTTTTTGGACCCCCACCCCATCCACTCCCACCCCCACCCAATACCAAAAACCCCAAAATGCCCTTTGAAACTTAATTTTTTTAAAAAAATAAATAAATCGTATATACCCCTTTGGAGTGCGTATATCGATGGCTATTTTTTTGTCCAATCGTATATACGTCTTTCAAAGGGTATATACGATGCACTTTTATTTTTTTAATAATTTGTTTTAATTTTTATTCTTAAAAGGCTACTAAAAATTCGTTAAATAGTCAAAACTACTCCAAAAAATTATAAAAACACCACTAAAAATCTAACAAAACCAAAATAAGGCTATACAAAATTTTTTAGATTTTTGGAGACTATGAAAAATTAAAAAAATCGTAAAAAATAATAAACGATGGAATTTGGGATTTTGAGTAGTAGTCCCGTAAAAAGTCTCTTCTACGGAGTCTTGATTCTTGATTTTTTCGGATTTAATAGTTGTGGTTTCATTACGATCGAGTATGTTGTCCAAAAACCGATTTTTAGCCTAAATTATTCGTTCGACGTATAACATCGCCACGTTTTAACGAACTACACACAAAACCTATTTTCGGGACTTATATAATTTTTATTTGACTTAAAAAATTTAAAAAAATACAATCGGGTCGATATATACACACGAGGGGGTATATATACGACCCTATTTTTAGGCATCGTATATACACCTCTCAATGCGTATATACGATTAAAGTGGGGGTTTTCCAATCGTATATACGCCTTGGGGGTGTATATACGATGCCTAAATGCATAGGGTCGTATATATACCCCCCCAGGTGTATATACGATTGGTCAAAAATTTGTAAAAAAAAATACGTTTTCAGAAGGGCATTTTGGGGTTTTCAGTGTGGGTGGGGGTTTATGGGGATGGGGTGGGGGTACAAAAAAAAACCCTTATAGTATTTGGTATCATTCATGCATCTGAGATGGAATGCTTTTACTTTACTCCCTGCTTCAGCTTGGTTGTTTAGTTTATTATCTTTTTTAATACTAGCCTGGCTTATAATACCTGCTCTGCTTTTGTACAATTATAAATGTTGAAAACAATTATTAATGTGCAAATGTGCTTTTAAGCAAAAAGAAATGCCACTTGTAAATCTGAACATGAATTTCAAAGTTGCAAGATTGGGTTCTAAGTTGAGAATCTTCATGATCATATCATTGTCTCAAACTACTAGCTGTTATTTATCCATCATTGTATTATTGAACATTAGGTACATGTATTGGTAACTCAAATTCAGTAGCAAATGTGCACACTATTTCATCTGTAAAATATATACTAACAACTTAGGGATGATATATTAACTGGTAGTCTTCTACTCTGTCATATAAATGTGGAAAACAATTCACCTATTAAACTATGTTTATGGCTGAGAATGAAACACAATTACCAAATAATTCTTCATCAATGTAAATACATTAAGTAATCCTTCATTCAAATATGTTGTGCTGCCAATCAAATCTCATGATGATTTTATTCCTTCAATTTCCCACATGACTAGATTTGAATGTTCAACCCAGTTGGCTTGGACAATTTCAGTTAATTGAATTGCCTCCAATCCAATGACTCTGATCTAGTAGGCATATCTATATGTTCTGTTCTCATCTTCTATTTATACTTAGGGACAAAACGGGCCCAAAATTGTCTAAATACTAGGTTAAAAATGCTGAAAAATGTAATTGCAGACTGCGAAATAGGGGTGTGGCAAGAAACACATCCAAGCCGTGTTTTGCTAGAGCGCTTAGAATTGCAATCAGCAGACAGCAGGCCACAAAACACACCCGTGGTAGCCACCACACCCTAGTGGTGGATATCGATCTGACTCTCCCTTTTTCATCCAATTTTCTTCCAAAAAGACCGTAGCTCCATATGATCAACTCATCCAAGCCACTTTCCAACACTAAAATGCTTATTTCTTACAAAACACAACATACCAAATGCAATTATCCAAATCTACATAAAAATCAAATAAAACTAAAGAACTCATGACTAGTTAAACTAAATCTCTCATAATTTGTTAATGGTTTTAACGAGGTGCAGCCAATTATTTTACGTTATTGTTGATTGGTAAGGGTTTTAACTTGTTTGTACCTATTAATCTGTCACTAGCCTTAAGCCCGTATTTGTTTAAAATGATTTGTTTCTAAGTTATTATAATATTGTTTATTTTTATATAAATAGAAACATAAATATAGATAAAAAAATGAGGAGCTAGTGCAACCGTTTGTCAGTTGCATGATTCACTAATTGATTCGATTTTTTTGCCCTTCTGACTACATTAGAACTACGTAGAAAACAAATCAAGAATCATTTGCTCTGATTTTCCTATTTCTTTTATATCCTTGTAGACTCTATTTTCTCTTCCTTGGCTGTGCACTCCCATATTTCTCTCTGCACACTTTGCCTCTTCTCGTGTGATCACTCATTTCTAATGCTCACATGCACATCCTGTTTTATAAATAGTTTTATCTTATTAAATTTCCAATAAACTCATGAGTTAGTACAATATGGGTTGAAGATGTAGAGTTTTAATTACTCATAGTATATTTAATTCAATTTTTGTAATTATTTGCATATTTTTCTATTTAAATTATTTATTTATTTATTTATTTATTTATATTTAGCATTCAAAAACTTAAAAATAATACATACTTGATAGAAATCCACTTTTCTGGTAAGCTCTATTATACTCTATCAACCTTGAACACACGCGTTTGTGCATATTTAAAGAACATATTAAAAAAACTTTTAGGTATAGCATATCATCCAATTTCATTGAAGCTATTAAAATTAAACATTTTTTTAAAGAACATTATTAAACTTAAACATAATTCCTTACATATCTATAGCTTGAAAAAAAATTATTGTTCCTCAATTGCATGACTAATTAACTAATCCAAAATTTTCTTTTTGCCTTTTGGACTACATTAGAGTTGTCTAGAACATGAATGAAGCTCAAATCCTTTGCTTTTCCTTTTCAAATTCTTCTCTATCCATGTAAACTTCGTTTTTTCCATATATATTGTAAAATAACTGAAGGAATGCAGAAAAGTTTTGGGTGATTTAGAGTTTCATTTAGCATTATTTAGTAGAATACACGTGTAATATGGAAAGTCTTTCCAAATTAAAGTAAATGATAATTTATTTATTTATTTTGGTGGAAGTAATGATTATTTATTTTCCAAATCAATTTACTTTAAAGCTGATAAGTGAGACTTGAAATTTTCACAAAAAAAGAGTGCAAGTCTCCTTTACTATATTACTAGTGTTAAGCCCGTGCGTTGCACGGGTTGTTTAAAATAATTTGTTTCTGAGTTTTATAATATTGTTTATTTTTATAAAATTAGAAATATAGATAAAAAAAGGAGGAGCATTATGAATTCATCATACAAGTTGCATTTGTATTATCTGGTTAAATATTTATAAACAACTAAATCCTATACAAACTACCATCTATTTGTATTTTCTGGTTAAATATTTAACAAAATAACCACTAAGAAGCAAAATATATCATCCGAAAACAAAATACATTTTGTAAGCATAATTCAGAGTAAAAATAAGACGATTAATAAAATTATCTGATTATTTGTTAGAACAGAAAATTATCTGATTATTTGTTAACTCACACAATCAGTCTGTGTATGAATTCAATGAGAATAATGATTCCCTGTAGTTATAATAATAATTAAGAAGCAAATGTTGCTGTCGGTTTCACTGGTGCAGCAGTGTACCGATGGCTGGTCTTGGAAAGCAGATCCGTTGGGAGGTTTCACGGTTAGTAAATGTTATGAACTGATTTGTGGTACATTTAAAAGGGGTATTTGAAAAATTGCTATGAATATTAAAATGAAATATTGAATGCTGCCCTTTACATATTGTTAGAGGAATTTTAATCACCATTACATTTAAAAAAAATACAAAGGGGTATTTGAAACCACCTTGGTGTAAAGAAAAAGAATAAATAAAAGAAGAAACTCATGTTTACGTGGTTAAAAGCTTAAGTGGTTAAACTGATATTTGAAACTAATGTTTAAATTCATTCTAAGTTTGAGACTATTTTTTATTTATTATTGCCTTTTGAATATATATATATATATATATATATATATATATATATATATATATATATATTTTTTTATAGTATTCATATATATTGAAGGTGATAATTGTAGAATTTTGACACTTCTTTAAAATTTTCTCCACTTTTAACACAAAAAACTAACAAGGGGTTGTATTTGTAAATTTGCAGGTTGCAAATTTTAAAACCCAATACTGTTGAAAGGCCCAGCCCAAGAGACCTAACGTACGTTATTGACAAGGAGCAAACAACGTGAGACGACCCACTTTCACTCTCACTCTCTGTTGTTGCTTCTCTTCTTCCCCTCTCCTTCTTCTTCGCAGCTCTGCTAGGGTTTCAATGGAAACCTAGCAGACAACCTCAGATCTCCACGAATCTTGCACCAAAACGTAGGCCTTCACCTCCTCTACCAAACCCCTCTGTTTATTTTCTGGATTGTTGTAGATTGATAAAACCCTAATTTCTTTCTTGTTGATTTCTGCAGATCAGGAGTAACCGAAGCTGATATTGAAGATACTGAAGGTAAAACCGTCTTCTTTCTTGTGCTTTTTCTTTTGATTCTGGGTTTACAACAAAACCCTAACTTGTAGTGTTTTCTTTGCTGCAAGCCTTCCTGGGTACTGATGGTGAACCTCACCTTTGCTTCTTGAAGAAACTCTTCAAAGTCAGAACTACACACACAGGTAAAAACCCTCCACACTTGATTCTCTCTTTTCTTTACCCTTTCCTTTACTGTGTATTGAGCAACCCTAACTTGTTTGCCCTTTCTTGCGAGGTATCTCACACTAAACACAAGGAAACTTGAAGAAGACTTAGAGAAAGAAGATGAAAGAGCAGGAGTAAAAACAATGTAAAATTTTATTTCTATATTTCTGTATGTATGAATTCTGTATAAAATTTCTGAATGTAAACTACAATATATACATATGCTGATTTTTGAATTAGATAGAGAGAGAGTTAGTTAGGCAGTTACTAACTGCTATAACTAACTGTGGAATAGTGCTAACGACTCTATTTCTTTTTTAAACATGTTTTTTCTGTTTGTAAATGTATTTAGCCAATTAGCACTAAGTGTTGAATTAGCTATTTCAACACTCTCCCTTAATTCAAACACTTAGGTTGAGTAGAGCATTAGAATAGAGCTAAGCTAATAGGAAACATAAAACCCAAGACAAGCCCTTGGTATAGCCTTAAAAAACAACCTTTGGAACAAGCCTCCAAAGCTGACTTTCAGAGGAGTAGTCATTCATTTGATTTGAATGAAATTACTCCTAATTCCCTCCTTAGCTTAGCAAACAGATCTCCTTTGAGAGCTTTAGTAAAAATGTCTGCCACTTGATCTTTAGTAGGACAGTACTCAACCTGTAATTTACCTTTTGAAACTTGGTCCCTCAAGTAGTGGTACCTTGTTTCAATATGTTTGGTTCTGCCATGAGCCACAGGGTTCTTAGCAAGGCTCATGGCAGACTTGTTGTCAATTAGGATAGTAGGTGGTTGATTTAACTCAACCAATAGCTCACTTAGCAGTGTTTCAAGCCAAGCAGCTTGGCATGCAGCACTGCTAGCTGCTACATACTCTGCCTCACAGGAGGACAGAGCCACAACTGGTTGTTTCTTTGAACTCCAGGATATAAGTGCCCCTAGGAACTTAAACAGAAACCCAGAGGTACTTTTCCTCTCAATTTTATCTCCACACCAGTCAGAATCTGTGTAACCTAGCAATAGAGTAGTAGTTTCACCATTTTCTTTAGGAAACCAAATACCATAGTGCAAAGTACCTTGTAGATACCTAAGTATCCTTTTAGTAGCCCAATAGTGGACCTTGAGTGGTTTATTCATAAACCTGCTCACAATTCCCGTAGCATATAGAATATCAGGCCTGCTGTGACATAAGTACCTTAAGGACCCTATCATCTGCCTGTATTCAGTAGGATTCACTTCACTAGTGTCCTCCTTAGTTGTTTGAGTTAGATTACCTTCTGCTGGTGTCTTGGCAGGATTACAATCCTCCATTTCAAATCTGGCCAACACTTCCTTAGTGTACTTAGACTGATGTAAGATTATCCCATCTGGAGTTCTTAGGAATTCCATTCCCAAAAAATATGACAACCTTCCAAGGTCTGTCATTTCAAACTTAGCTTCCATAGACTGCTTGAACTTGGCAATTTCTTTTGCACAATTGCCAGTTACAAGCATGTCATCAACATAGAGACATATAATTAGAAAATAGGTTTGTAGAGTACCTTTGGTGTAGACACCATATTCTGAACCACACTTATTGAACCCATTTTCTGTGAAGAACTTGTCAATACATTTATTCCATGCCCTAGGGGCTTGCTTTAACCCGTAGAGAGCCTTGTGTAGATGATAGACATAGTTCCCTTTACCTTTAGTCTCAAAGCCTGGGGGCTGCTCAATGTAGACTGTCTCCTCTAGTGGTCCATTGAGGAAAGCAGATTTCACATCAAGGTGATATAGTTCCCACCCTCTATTACAAGCAATGGCAGTAACTAACCTTATAGTTTCGTGTCTTGCTACTGGTGAGAACACTTCAGTGTAGTCTAGGCCTTCCTTTTGCTGAAAACCCCTTGCCACCAATCTGGCCTTATATTTAGTTACCTTGCCATTAGGATCTAGCTTGACTTTGAACACCCATTTTACACTAATGGCTTTCTTACCTTTAGGTAAAGTAGTTAGGGTCCATGTTCCATTTTTTTCTATGGACTTAAGCTCCTCTAGCATAGCTTCCTTCCACTCTTTAGATTTTAGAGCCTCTAAGTTGTTTACAGGTTCTGCATCTGCTAGCATTGCAAAGTGAATTAGGTCACCTTCTTCTGTTACCTCATCATCATTTATAATTTCATAGTCTGCTAGATTCCTAGGAGTTCTTCTAGGTCTCTGTGGTCTGACTGCAACTTGACCATTAGGCACTGTAACTGCTTCAGTAGTTTCTTCTTCTTGAGGGACACCTTCCTCATCACCTGAAGTATCCTCTTCACCTTGTTGAGGTACTTCATTTCTGCCACCAATAGTTTCTGAGTTATCAATAGGCACTGAGATTACTTGTTGGGGTTCATCCCAAACCCATTGTTCCTCCTCTAGGACTGTGACATCCCTAGAGACTTCAATTTTACCACTTGTAGGGTTGTACAATCTGTAGGCACTCGTAGGGTGATATCCAACTAGAATCAAAGGCTTGCTCTTGTCTTCAAGTTTTGTTCTTTTAGGGTCAGGTATGTGGCTGTAGGTTAGAGAGCCAAATACCTTAAGGTGACTAACATTTGGTTTGTCACCTGTCCAAACCTCCTCAGGAACTTTGTCTTCAAGTTTCTTTGTTGGACACCTGTTGAGAATGTAGGTAGCTGTAGTAATAGCTTCACCCCATAGCTTCTTAGGTAGACCCTTCTGTTTGAGCATAGATCTGGCCATGTCTAGAACAGTTATGTTTCTCCTTTCTGCAACACCATTGTGTTGTGGAGTATAAGGGGATGTAACTTCATGGATGATGCCTCTGCTGGTGCAGTACTCCTCAAAGTCTTTTGAGGTGTATTCACCTCCTCCATCAGTCCTTAGAATCTTTAGTTTCTGGTTACTCTGTCTTTCTGCCATGTCCTGAAATTTTTTGAAAATTGCTAGGGCCTCTCCCTTAGTCTTTATTAGGTAGATCCACATTTTTCTTGAGTACTTGTTGTGCGAAAAGGTGATGTGCAAGTGTACACAATCGCAACAAGTAATATAATGATAAGTAAGATCGTCTCCACAGGGATTGTTGAGTTTACTTCTATAATTAAATTAGTAAATTAGCTAGTGAGTAAAACAAGTAACAATAACAAGTTGTAGAATCATTAATGTTATCAACATAAAGGTACAAAAGCAAATAAGATAGATTATAAGTAGAAATTCGAGTGAGGGTAGTTGGAATGCTCTTTGCTAAGTAATTTCCTGTAGTAAGGCGCTATAAATGTCTCACGCTATAAGCGTCAAGCTACTGTTGCAAATGATTTTGTGCTTTTCAGTCACTAACGCCAGGGTTTCATTACAAGATGCCTATGTCTAGGTTCTAAATAAGTTCACCCCTGTATAATGGAGAACCCACAGCTTTTGCCCTATGAACTATTGCATTTCTATGTCTAGAGGAAGCAAAAATTGGTTAAATGTCTTTAACCAACCTTATCATTCATATCAATCCTTGAGTTCGAATCATGGACCATGTCTATACCCATGAATATACCTATTTTAGCTGATCATTTCTAAAACAAGTTTGAAAGAAGTAACACACAAAGATTGAAACGCAAAACGTGAAATATTATATACGCGATACTAAAGGTTCATTACAAAGCTCTAAGCATCCAACTACAAGAGAGTCAGCTCATGATGAGCAACAACACAAGAAATACAACATAAAAGTGTTACCTAAAGCCATAAAACCGAAATCACCAAGAGGTAGAAAACACTCCAAATGATGACAGCTCCCGTGCCGCTATAGCGCTTGACGCTATAGCGTCTCTCGCAGCACTGCAGAAAATCTACTCTTTATTGTGAAAATGGAGCTTGGACGAAAATGGAGTTTAAGAGTTATTTCTAACTCTCCTCTCTTCTGAACCAGCAAAACCAAGCTTGAAGATAGAGTTTTTAAGACTTCAATATAAAGAAAATATCTCTCCAAAAAGGTGAAAAGCCATCCCACCAACTATTACCAACTACCATTACAAAATAGACAAGTGTCCTATAAAGCAAAAGGTGGGTGGCTGATGCAGGAACTGTCTCTGACTTCTCTACAGTGATTTAACATGCTGCCAAAATTGCTTTTTCGTTTTCTCTCTCATCAGCTGCAGAATCCAACGCTATAGCGTCTGCCGCTATAGCGCCTAATGCTGTAAACTGAACAAACACATTAAAAATAACAAGAAAGCACCAAAAGTGCCAATTTGTCACATAATCGGTTCCTAACCCTCTTTTACACTAAACAACATATATTTCTATGAATTAAACAACAATATTACTTAAGAACTTGAATTAAGTTAAGTAATAAGAGCATAAATAACTCATATAAATATGAGTTATCACACCCCCAAACTTAAACCATTGCTTGTCCTCAAGTAATGACGCTTGACAAAGAACAAACAACACAACATCGAAGAAACAATGACATAAATTAGCTGCACAAAACAACACAATAACAATATCTCTCTAAAAAAATTATTACTTTAGAACTCACATTTATTTAAGTCTTGAAAGCATGAATAACTCTTATTGACAAGAGTTATCACTCCCCCAAACTTAAACCATTGCTTGTCCTCAAGTAATGACTATTTACAAAGACAATCAACTAATAGAAAACCGAACAATGACAAGATAGAAAGGCAAAACCAGTTGCTTCCCTAAATCAAACTGTTTTTCCAAAAATGTTCTTAATGGGCCAAACTTTCAAATTCACACCCACACACACACACACACCATTGTTTTTCACAACATCTAGAATTATTACTGCTCATTTGTGAGTGTGTGATCTCTGACTCATCTCAATTCCTAGCTAGATTTAGATTTCTCTTAGCCTCGGAAAGAATGGCTTTCTTTTGGTGAAATCAAAGACTTTTTCAAAACAGTGAATAGACTAACAACTTCACACAAGAAATGAGGGATTTCAAGCATGACAAATGGCTTGATTAGGTATTTCGAGATCTATGGTCGATGATTCTAACTATTGAATATAAATCAAAGAACATTATAACGTTTGATGCTATAACGCTTTGGAACTTTGATGAACATAATTCTTGATCGCAACCCCTCATTCATGAGCTCCTTTAGCATTTATTCTTTTTCTTTTTTTTTTTCTTTTCTTTCTCTTTTTTTTTTTTTTTACATATATACATTTGCTTTTTGAGAATTTCAACTTTTGTTTCGGTAGTTCTGACCATTACAAAAGTATCTATAATACATATGAGTACAATGAAGTCCTAATTCACTAACCACCCTAGGATCTTGATACCTAGCCTTTATATAACTTGTGCACCCCCAAACTTAGCTTCAAAAGCTCTTCAAGGTTTTTATTCAAGATTTGATTCCACCTTGGTTAACCAGACTAACTTAAGCATCGAGATAGTCCTTAGCTAACTAAGTTTCTACTTAAGCACGAGAGATTTTGTGTAGCAAGACAATAAGACTAGTCATCAATCAAACAAAGCTACACTACACATATACACTTAATCATCATTAAATTTAGCCCAAGAAGATACACATTCTATTATTGAAAGACTAGGAATTGCAACTCGATCATGCTTTCTATTCAACAAACATAATATTAAACACATAATATTAACATTTTATACATAACATTAAACACATTTAAGGTCCTCCCCAAACTTAAGACTCAAAGCAGTGTCTTTACTTCTCATGCAATTCTAATGGGAGAGGCCTTTTGGACACTACAATACTGAAATTAAAAATATTTAACACAACATACTTTTTGAAATCATACACAATTGCTAGATGTTATTACAAATGCTACAACATCCAACAAGTTTATTTGGAAACAATTAACACCACAACACAAAATAACACAACACAACATAACATAAGAGGGAAGAGTTACTGGTTGGTGAACAAAACACAATTCTTTTCTTGTTCAGTTTCAGCTGTTGCAGCAGTTGACGCTATAGCGTCAGGTGCTATAGCGCTTCACAATTAAAGCTCACTTCATCAATGCAATTGGTCACCCCGCAACATCAAAATAGAAACAAAAACAACAAATATTAGAATAAAAATTCTGGGTTGCCTCCCAGTAGCGCTTGGTTTAAGAGTCCTCAGCCAGACTTGGAATTCAAACCCCAAGTTAGGGTGGATAATAGGACAAGAAGAAAATATCATCCTTCCGCTTTCTCTTTTTGGTCAGAAATCCCATGTATTTGGCATATGGAAGTAAGTGTTCCCATGCACCAACCAATAAACACTTAGGATAGGAATTTCCCCTTTCTTGAAAAATTTGAAGCTCATTTTGCGGAAGGATATTTTCTTCAATTACCAAAGGTTGATTCTCAATTGTCACATGACTCTTTTCATACCTCAACCTTGGATTTTCTTTCTTGTCACTATTTTTGAATTTTTGTTTTTCTACAACTACACTATTTTTTTCTTTTTCTTCCACTATTTCCAAATGACCACATTCAAGTTCAAACTCTACACTCTCTTTTTCTTCCTCTTGCTCAACCACATATTCAATACAACTCTTTTCTTCTAGCTCAATCACTTCTTCAACACAACTCTCTTCTTTTAGATGCTCCAAAATTGTGTTAATGTGAGCTTCTATATTCTTACATGAAGCTTCAAAGTTGTCATGATACATCTTCATATAAACAATGGAATGAGCTAAGAGTTCTTTGAAATTATCTTCATTTTGCTCAACCACCTCTTCAATACAACTCTCTTCCATATTATTGCATGACACTTGAGAGTTGTCTCTATCCACTTTGATATCCTCAAGGAATTGAGCTAAGAGTTCTTTCAATTCAAAGTTGTTCTCATGCAATCCTTCGGTTTGAGCTTGAGAATATGAATATTGCTCACACACAACATTTTCCATGCTATAATCAATATTTTGGGGAGTCATCATGGGCATGAAATTTGTCTCATAACAGCCCCTTTCATGTTCACTCCCATGTAAATCATAATTGAAACATTGTTGTTGAGCATTCAATTCTTGCATAGAGTAAAAATTCCAATGGTACATGGCATAAAGTGGATTTTTTTTTCTTTACAAACAACAACAGTAATATCAACAAAGAAAATACACTACAAACACAAAGCACAATGCAAATTAAAAAAAAAAAAATTCTGAAAAACAGAACACACTAAAAAAAACAAACTAAACTTACTAACTAAATAATAGAAATTAACTTTCACAATCCCCAGCAACGGCGCCAAAAACTTGTTGTGCGAAAAGGTGATGTGCAAGTGTACACAATCGCAACAAGTAATATAATGATAAGTAAGATCGTCTCCACAGGGATTGTTGAGTTTACTTCTATAATTAAATTAGTAAATTAGCTAGTGAGTAAAACAAGTAACAATAACAAGTTGTAGAATCATTAATGTTATCAACATAAAGGTACAAAAGCAAATAAGATAGATTATAAGTAGAAATTCAGAGTGAGGGTAGTTGGAATGCTCTTTGCTAAGTAATTTCCCAGTAAAAGCGCTATAGCGTCTCACGCTATAGCGTCAAGCTGGCTGTGCAAATGATTTTGTGCTTTTCACCACTAACGCCGTGGTTTCATTACAAGATGCCTATGTCTAGGTTCTAAATAAGTTCACCCCCTCAGTATAATGGAGAACCCACGCTTTTGCCCTATGAAACTATTGCATTTCTATGTCTAGAGGAAGCAAAAATTGGTTAAATGTCTTTAACCAACCTTATCGCTCATATCAATCCTTGAGTTCGAATCATGGACCATGTCCATACCCATGAATATACCTATTTTAGCCGATCATTTCTAAAACAAGTTTGAAAGAAGTAACACACAAAGATTGAAACGCAAAACGTGAAATATTATATACGCGATACTAAAGGTTCATTACAAAGCTCTAAGCATCCAACTACAAGAGAGTCAGCTCATGATGAGCAACAACACAAGAAATACAACATAAAAGTGTTACCTAAAGCCATAAAACCGAAATCACCAAGAGGTAGAAAACACTCCAAATGATGACAGCTCCCGTGCCGCTATAGCGCTTGACGCTATAGCGTCTCTCGCAGCACTGCAGAAAATCTACTCTTTATTGTGAAAATGGAGCTTGGACGAAAATTGAGTTTAAGAGTTATTTCTAACTCTCCTCTCTTCTGAACCAGCAAAACCAAGCTTGAAGATAGAGTTTTTAAGACTTCAATATAAAGAAAATATCTCTCCAAAAAGGTGAAAAGCCATCCCACCAACTATTACCAACTACCATTACAAAATAGACAAGTGTCCTATAAAGCAAAAGGTGGGTGGCTGATGCAGAACTGCTCTCGACTTCTCTGCATGATTTAACATGTTTGCCAAAATTGCTTTTTCGTTTTCTCTCTCATCACCGCAGAATCCAATGCTATAGCGTCTGCCGCTATAGCGCCTAATCTTTAAAATCAAACAAACACATTAAAAATAACAAGAAAGCACCAAAAAGTGCCAATTTGTCACATAATCAGTTCCTAACCCTCTTTTACACTAAACAACATATATTTACTGAATTAAACAACAATATTACTTAAGAACTTGAATTAAGTTAAGTAATAAGAGCATAAATAACTCATATAAATATGAGTTATCAGTACTCATCTACAAAAGAAATAAAGTATTTATTACCACCTAGTGATAAAACATCAAAGGGGCCACAAATGTCATCAGATACAACATGCAAAGCAGATCATTTGATCTGCCTTGTAACTCTTTTTGAAAACTCTTCCTAGGTCAAGTTTGCTTAGAAGACATGTTATACACAGTTCATTTGGAGCCTCTATTTTAGGCAAACCCATTACTAGACTCTTAGTACTTAGGTTTGTCAAGCTTTTGTAGTTTAGGTGCCCAAGCCTTCTATGCCATAAACAACTTTCGAACTAGTAGTTGCACTTAGGCACCTTGCCTCAAGAAGAGCAAATACTAGTCTTGAAAGTTCTGCTTTTTTAAAAGGTGTGGTCAATGAAAGCTTACTTTCGAGATCATATAACTTTAGTTTTAGGTCTCTCATTACAATAGAAAATCCTTTTTCAAGTAATTGACCTAAACTAATCAGATTAGAGCACACACCAGGGACATAAAAAACATTTTGAATCATAACTGTCTTACCATCCTCTCTTTTAAATGAATGTTGCCCATACCTTCTGCGCAGAATTACTTTATTGCCGCACACCTGATTGTGGTCCTCTTGCTAGGATCAAAATCAATCACCACTCTTTGTTACCAACATGTGATTTGAGCACCACGAGTCTAAATACCAAATCTCAAAGATGGTTTTACCATCACTGGTAGTTATAGCAAAAACAACAAATTCTGATCCTACTTCTAGTTCTACATTAGTTATACTAATTTCCTCTTTAGGTTCAATTTTAGACATAGGAATAGGATCATCTGTTATAAAGACTAAACACTCACTCGGCGAGAATCAAATCTGAGTCTTCTTTGGCCACATTGGCCCTTTGCTCGATTCTTTGCCCTTATTATTTTTCTTAGACCAAAGAATCACCGGCATAGTGACCATACTTTTCACATTTGTAACATTGAATGTGTGATTTATCCTTTTTGAACTGCTAGCATCATTACTAGGCTTATTAGATGAGTTTCCTTTAGAAAACTTACCTTGGGGCTTACCTTTAGGCCCATTATTTTTTCTTTGGGTTGCTTGCGCCACCCTTCCTCCCTTTTTTTACCTTTAGAAGGAATGAAGAAAGCTTGACTGTCTTCATCCGAATCTTCATCACAGATTCAACCTTATCTCTTTAGCTTCTAGTCGACTTTGAAGTTGCTCCACCTTAAGATCCTCCACCTTGCGGTGTCTTCTAGCCCGCTCAACGCAACATAAAACTTTTTTGCTAGAGATCTCAGCATCTTTCTGCAAATATCTTCATCCTTTAAGGTTTCACCATTCAGTTTCATGGCATTAGTGATTTTCTTCACTCTGCCAAAATAGGTGATGATGTTCTCATCACCCTTCATCTTTAAGGCTTCATCTGCGAGCCTTTAGGGCTGTAGTTTTTCTTGCTTTGCTTCCAAAGACCATTATAGTAAGAATCCGAGAATGTCCCATGCCTTCTTGGCACTTTCCACATCTCTTATTCTGTCAAAATTTGAGTCATCTAACCCAATTTGGATAAGATGAAGTGCTTTATAGTCCTTCATCTCATCTTCTTCATATTGTTTTTTTTTCTTCTGCAGTAGCAGTAGCTGAGGGTTCTTTCAACCCTTCCCTCACAATCTTTAGCACCCCTTGACACCCAAACACTGATTTCATCTGGTGACTCCATCTGTCCCAGTTGGTTCCTGTTAGTACAGGCACTTGAGTGCCAAAGCTAGGGTTCATTTCTTTATGTGCCATTTGCACACACTTCACAAAACTTGTTAGTAACACACAAACTACACAGCTAGCTACTGTGTAGTGAAAACAGGTAAAGAAAACTTAAAGAACTGGAATTTAACAGTTTAGAGTTTGAGAAATTGTCCTTTATCCCAGAATTGATCTGAGCTCTGATGATACCATGTAGAATTTTGACACTTCTTTAAAATTTTCTCCACTTTTAACACTAAAAACTAACAAGGGGTTGTATTTGTAAATTTGCAGGTTGCAAATTTTAAAACCCAATCTTCGTTGAAAGGCCCAAATTTCAGAGACCTAACGTACGTTATTGACAAGGAGCAGACAACGTGAGACGACCCACTTTCACTCTCACTCTCTGTTGTTGCTTCTCTTCTTCCCCTCTCATTCTTCTTCGCAGCTCTGCTAGGGTTTCAATGGAAACCTAGCAGACAACCTCAGATCTCCACGAATCTTGCACCAAAACGTAGGCCTTCACCTCCTCTACCAAACCCTCTGCTTTTTTTTTACGGATTGTTGTAGATTGATAAAACCCTAATTTCTTTCTTGTTGATTTCTGCAGATCAGGAGTAACCGAAGCTGATATTGAAGATACTGAAGGTAAAACCGTCTTCTTTCTTGTGCTTTTTCTTTTGATTCTGGGTTTACAACAAAACCCTAACTTGTAGTGTTTTCTTTGCTGCAAGCCTTCCTGGGTACTGATGGTGAACCTCACCTTTGCTTCTTGAAGAAACTCTTCAAAGTCAGAACTACACACACAGGTAAAAACCCTCCACACTTGATTCTCTCTTTTCTTTACCCTTTCCTTTACTGTGTATTGAGCAACCCTAACTTGTTTGCCCTTTCTTGCGAGGTCTCTCACACTAAACACAAGGAAACTTGAAGAAGACTTAGAGAAAGAAGATGAAAGAGCAGGAGTAAAAACAATGTAAAATTTTATTTCTATATTTCTGTATGTATGAATTCTGTATAAAATTTCTGAATGTAAACTACAATATATACATATGCTGATTTTTGAATTAGATAGAGAGAGAGTTAGTTAGGCAGTTACTAACTGCTATAACTAACTGTGGAATAGTGCTAACGGCTCTATTTCTTTTTTAAACATGTTTTTTCTGTTTGTAAATGTATTTAGCCAATTAGCACTAAGTGTTGAATTAGCTATTTCAACAATAATTGTAATAGAGAACCGTGCATCATACTCATGCCATTTTTTTGCAACAATACTAAATTTTATTATAATTGTTATGAATATTAGATTGGATGTCCATTGAGTTTCTCCCATCATCTCCATAATATCATTGTGTAGTGGCCTTTATGGTTGACTACTCATTCTCCATTCCTCACCCTATAAATAGGGCTCAATCTCATATGTAAAGAGACACTTGAAAAGAGAAATAGAAACACTCCCAAATTCTCTCATTCTCTCGATCTTTGTTTGTTATAGTTTTGATTAGTTTCATCACAATAATTAATTTTAAATTCTTAATTATAATGACTGAGCAATTGAAGAGACTTTTATTGTTATAACCTAAAAAAAGGATTTTAACGGTGTTGAACTTCTTATATTCCACTCATTCAATACATATTTATAAAATTTATAAAAAGATAACCTTAATTTTACCTTTGTCAAAAGAAACTTTAATTTTATACTCAAATGTATATTTTAATATTAAAGATCTTTTGCAACAAAAGTAAGCGAAGCTTGAAAGTTGTCTTTAGAGTGCTCTTCAATCATTTAATATTTTTTTATATTTTTTTTGTAAATTTTAGAAAAATAAAATTTTAATTTTAGTTATAATGTAGAAAGATCTTTTAATTTTTTTTATTAATTATTAAGTGTTCCTCATCTTTTTAATATTAATTGTTACTATATTTCCATAAGAAAATATCATTTCCATAAGAAAATATCATTTCCATATTAATATAAAAATAGTTAAATAAGTTCCACTATGAATATCATTTAATAAGTTAGTAGTAATTATGTGCTTTCATTAAAATTAAAGGCGTATTTATGTGTAAATTTTAAATAATTAGTATAATAGGTCACATTCATGAGAAAAATTGTGGACACTCCATTGGGTTTCCTTTACATAGATGTATAGATATAGATATATTATATATATATATATATATATATATATATATATATATATATATATATATATATATATATATATATATATATATATATATAGATGGATAGATAGATAGATAGATAGATAGATAGATAAATAGACTCTCATAAACTCGGTACTAGCATCTTTACCGTTGTATCTCTTCTCTTTTTATAAGGCGCCTAAGAAGGTTATTGAAGAAATAACGAAATTACAAAGAAGGTTTTTGTGGGGAGGTGATGGAGAAAATAGGAAGTTGGCTTGGATAAAGTGGGAAACAATTTGCACATCTAAAGACAAAGGTGGGTTGGGAATCAAGAGTTTAGAAGCCTTCAATATTGCTCTACTAACCAAATGGAGATGGAGACTTTTGGTTGAGGAAGGTAACCCGCTTTGGAAGGAGGTCTTGGTAGCAAGGTATGATTTGGTAGGGAGGTGGCCAGAACTTACGGAGAGTCGAAGAGGTTGGGAGAAGAAATCTATTTGGTGGAGGGATTTGTGTTTGCTAGGAGATGGCACAAGCTTGTCGGAGGGATGGTTTAATGACTCGATTAAAATTAAATTGGGAAGAGGGGATAAAGCAAGGTTTTGGAAGGATGTATGGTTGGGTCGGGATCGATTTTCTGATTTATTCCCTGTGATTTTTAATAGTTGTGGCTGCAAGGAGGCTTTGGTGGAGGAGATGGGTGTATGGACCGAGGAGGGATGGAGCTGGGAGTGGTCATGGACAAATTTTCTGCAGCTGGAAAACGCAGATGTAGTGCAGGCCGTGCACTATCTGCAGCAAATGCTGCTGTCGGTTTCACTGGTGCAGCAGTGTACCGATGGCTGGTCTTGGAAAGCAGATCCGTTGGGAGGTTTCACGGTTAGTAAATGTTATGAACTGATTTGTGGTGCTTTTACAGGTGAAATTGTGCAGCCTTCTTCTGCTGCCACTGCTGCGTGCAAGAGCGTATGGAAGAATGATGTCCCGTCTAAAATTTTGATATTCACGTGGAGGGTGCTCTTGAAGCGAGTGGCTACTCGGGACGCTTTGTCTAGGCGAGGTATTCTTCATGCTCACCTAGTTAGGAGTTGTGTGTTATGCTTCCGTGAGGATGAATCGGTAGAACATCTTTTTTTGTCATGTCATGTTGCTCAATCAATATGGAATCTCGTCTTTGCTTGGGTGGGAGAATCGGTTGAAGACTCGGATGGCGTTGTTGCTCATTTTGTGGAATTTGGAAAACTCACGAAACGAAAGAAACAAAAGGGAGTTAAACATCTTATATGGATGGCGGCTATATGGAATATTTGGTTGGCGAGAAACAAGGTGATCTTCAAAGGGGAGGTGGCTTCCGTTCCTTCTATGATAGCGGGAATTAAGGACACGACATGGACTTGGTTTAAGGCAAGGAGAGGGAGGAACTGTAGTGTGTCTTGGTCTGACTGGTATAATTGTCCGTTGAGTTGTTTTTCTCTGCTGTAATTCTCTCATGTATCATATTGTTATTGAATGACTATTTTTATCTAGTAGGGGGAGAAGCAGTGGGCTATGATGTTTTTTTCCCACTGTTGGTGTAACTTTTACACGAGGTACTCTTTTTCCTTCCCGAGTCTTTTTCCCAAAAGAGTTTTGGCTCGGGGAGGTTTTGAGGAGGCTCTCCCCTTTCCCATTGTATCGGTTGTGCACCCCTTGTGCTCTGTTTCAATGAATCATTTGCTTATCTATAAAAAAAAATTAAAAAAAAAACTATTTTATATTAAAAGCCAGTTAAAATAAATAGTACTAATCATAATAACAATTTAGATAAACCAAAAGGCAACTAAAATCAAAACAACAAAGTAATGAATCAAGAGTAATCAATAATGGATAAAGACTTTTAAAATAAAAATAAAATAAGGAGAAAAACACACAACTCAAGAGTCAAGCAATTAAAAAACTATATTTTAAGTGCAAACTAAACTTGCAAAATAGATAAAACAAAAAAATTAAAATATAGTAATATAAACAATACGTTTGGAAGGAAGTCCAAAAGGCCACAACAATAAACAATTAATAATAAGTAAAAGAGAAAAAAAACTGATCTATAATAATGAATTGAACATTAAAATTTAAAATCAAAGTTTTATTTATTTTATATGTAATCTAACGCATACTCATTAAAATAGAAAAAATGAGTAGAACAGTGGAGCAAGCACCCATCCATAAAGGAGGCTCCGCCCCTGCTCACCACACACCCCGAAACCTCAAATATTCCCAAAACATAAAAAGAAAACACTTTTTATTATTTATAGTAAAAAAATATAAAAAAAATAAAATTATAATGTCAATTCAGAAAAAAAATTAGGCTTAAATACATGTTACCTCCTGTAAATATACTCATTATCCATTTACCTCCCTGTAAAAAAAAAAAAAAACTCTTTAAAAATACATTGGAAGAAAATAGAGTTTGTTGTTATAAGATAAAGGGCTCCTAAGATTGAGATATCCACAATGATGATTTATGATTGAAAATTGATTTCCATTTTATTAATTTTGATCCTTTTTGAAGATTAATTGATCCTAAGAAAGTTAATGATCTCTCTCCAGTAACAAAAATTGTGCTTAATTGAAACAACTTCTACTTTGTGTAATTGAATTTAAACTAAACCCATTAAACTCTATGATAATTCATTGGTTACTCGAAAGACTAAACCTACTTTCGTGATTTAGGTCTCAAATTCAATCCTTATAGATCCAACAATTAGGTTCACCTCTCAGTTTTCCCTAATTATTTATGAAATATGAACAAGTGACCACCAAAGCACAAGAATAAAACACAATGAGAATAAAATCAAAGCATGATCAAATCAATAAAAGGGGAAAATAGGTCAATTCTCATAAACATACCAAGAGATGTACCCAATCCTAGAAAAGGAGGACTACTCGGACATATCAAAGTAATAATCCATGGAAGAGGTTAAGGAGCATTCTAACCAGAATTTTAAAGAAGGAAGAAGATGAAGAAGATCATTGATCCTTGCTTCTAAAGCTCCTCTCAAATATGAAATTCAAAACCCTAGGCAAGTATTTCTAATTTCGATTTATACTTAGGCACAAAAAGTGCACAAAACAGTCCAACAACTAGGTTAAAATTCGCTAAGAGCATCCCCAATGGGGAGTGCTTGTGACTTTTTTCCTAGGATCATCCTTAATAAGTAATACCACTATGGGTAAAAGAATTGTGTTTCTTATAGAGAAGAGTGCTTGTACTAGCACTTTCTCTTTCTTAGTTTAAGCGGGTCCCCTTTAAAATTTTGTGAGTTATTTGCTGACAATGCGATGATGTGTAGTTATTTGTGGGACCCATTTAAGATTTTTTTTTGAAGGTGTTGTATTGGGACCGGGGGGATTATTAAGTATTAGCATTAAAAATATATAAAAGAGCGCTCGGATGAGATGGTGTGAGTCACTTCCAGCTTGACCAAAGTCCTATGTTCAAATCCAGTCTTGGGAATCAACAGTATTAAATCTCTTGAGGGAGAGACTTACCGTTCATTGTGGTCCTACCCGACTCGAGGGATTAATCTCTGTAATTGTGCGCAGAGTATACCCAGTTCACACAAAAAAAGAAGGAATATACAATAGTATCTTTTAAATAAGGGTAACAATTAGATAAAAAATTAATAACATATTTTATGTCGTCATAAATCATCTAAGCAATCAAACGAAAACTATTTTTCATTAATCTCAAAAAAAAAAAAAAAACTATGTTTCATTCTCGATCTATTTCGCTTCACTCCATTTTATTCTCGCCTCCTCATTTTAGAATACCCAAACAAAATCTACAAAAAACAAACGATGCCTTAAAGTCCAATTCATGTTTTTTCTTATTAATTTAAATAATTCAATCATTTTCTATAATAGGGGGATTAAAATTGCGCCTTTAGTAAAACAGGAGGACTAAAATTGCACAAAAATAAATAAGGGGATCAAAATTGTGCATTTAGTAAAATATGGAGACGAAAAGTGCTAAAAAAAATAGGGAGATCAAAGTTACACAATTAGTAAAATAGGCGGCTCAAAAGTGCATGAGTTTTTTTTATACCCCCACAAGACTTCCCTTATACCCCACACAATTTAAAAACACCAAAATATCCTCAGCTCCAAAAAAAAAAATAGAAATCGTATATACCCCCCTAAATCGTATATACATAGTCGTATATACCAAATGTGGGGGTATATACGATTTGTAAAATTACAAAGTCGTATACACCCCCAAGTGCCAAGATCTGTCATAATAAACATCCGATATGCGGAGCTGAGAGTCATGAATATCAATAAAAGGAACCACCCAGGCCAGGGGGCACCACACGTACCCAACCAGTTAGAAAACCACCAAGAAGATAATCCATTACCAACCCGAAATGTAAAGCTCTTATTAAGCACACCTCTCACATTCATAATGGAATTCCAAACGGGAGAACCCTTCTTATGCACTATATCAAGAATTGTGGCTGTCCCCATATATTTATTGCAGACCACCGATACCCATAGCTTATCAGTGTTCGTGTGGAGCGCCCATACCAGCTTACCAAGCATTGTCGTATTAGAATGCCTAACAATTCGAATAGAAAAGCCACCATCCGAGCGCTCCTTAGTAATTTTGTCCCAAGCAACCAGATTAACACCATGGCCTTGATTCTCTTTCCAGATAAAGTCACAAGTCAGTCTATCCAATATATCACAAGTATATTGAGGCAGCTAAGAAGTTTGCATATTGTACACGGGAATGGAGTTCATCACTGATTTAGCCAAAGTGATATTGTCAGCCTTGTTCAAAAGCTTGTTTTTCCAAGAGGCAAGTCACGAATGAACTTTATCAATAATGAAGTTGAAATCTGTCTTCTTGACCCTACCTTGTAACAGTGGGAATCCAAGGTACTTATCAAAAGCAGTAGTACTCCGTATACCTGTTGCTGCAACAATACGGGCCTACTTAGCACGAACAACAGATTTGGAGAAGAGAGCTCTAGATTTCGATATATTCACCGCCAAGCCCGAGTGGCACGCAAAGTTGGCAAAAATATCAGCTACCAAATTTGCCTGAGACACTATAGCTTTGGTGAAAAGCAGGACATCATCTGCAAAAAAATAAGTGAGATAAAACAGGGCCAGTAGGAGATAATCTCACAGGTTTCCACCTACCAGCATCAACAGCCGCAAGGATGGAGTGAGAAAGTTTTTCCATACATATAACAAAAGATAAGGGGATAGGGGATCCCTTTCGACGCGACTCTCTAGTCAGAGAGAAAGAAGGCAACCGCTTCTCGTTCCAGATAAGGGACAAAGTAGAAGCTGTGACACAATGCATAATCAAAGTGATGGTTGGAGGAGGAAAGCCGAACTTTACAAGACACGATTTTAGAAAATTCCAGTTCACTTGGTCATAAGCCTTTTCCAAATCAATCTTGTAAGCCACGTCCCCTTTTTTCTTCTTCGAGGTATGCATAGAGTGAAGGGCCAATAATGTGACGGAGGAAAGGCCGCATCCGATGCACCAGCACCTTAGTGATGAGCTTATACAAAGTGTTGCACAAACTAATTGGTCTAAATTCCATATAGGAGCTGGGATTATCCACTTTAGGAATTAGAGCAATGAGTGTAGAAGCAATACTCGGATCAAAATAGCCTAAGGCAAAAGTTGTACAAAGCAAATTTGTAACATCATCACCAATAATATGCCAATATTGACGGAAGAAAATACATAGGCCCCCCCTAAATTGTATATACATAGTCGTATATACCAAATGTGGGGGTATATACGATTTGTAAAATTACAAAGTCGTATACATCCTCACCTTTTGTGGCAATACATCTAAGTTTTATCCAAACCAAAATAGTAGTTGCCAGATACACCTCTTATTTTAATGTCATGCACACTTGTCCAATGTTTTTATTTTGTTTCAGTTTTAAATTAAATTTTACAGCAAAAATATTTTGCCTAACCAAAAAACTAATTTCCAAAACATAAAAAGAAAACACTTTTTATTATTTTTAGTAAAAAAATAAAATTATAATGTCAATTCATAAAAACAATTAGGCTTAAATACATGTTACCTCCTGTAAATATACTCATTATCCATTTACCTCCTTGTAAAAAAAAACTCTTTAAAAATACATTGCAAAATATAAATGTTAGTTACCCCCTGTTGTTAGATTATGTTAACGTTAAGTGTATGTTGAAACACTTATTATTTGCAGGGTGTAAATGGATAATGAGCATATTTGCAATGCGTAACATATATTTACGTAAGGGGTAAATGGAAAATGAGCATATTTATAGAGAGGTAATATATATTTACACTTAACGTTGTTAACATAATCTAACAGCAGTGGGTAACTAGAAGCGTTTATATTTTGCAAGGTCTTTTTTAAGAGTTTTATTTTTACAGGGGGTAAATGGATAATGAGTATATTTGCAGGGGATAACATATATTTAAGCCAAAATATTATTGTTCAAAAAATATAATTTTTCAATTATGATTTTCTTGTCTGCAATTGAGGTTGTCCTCTTCTGCAAGATGAGTGCTCCTACAAAGCTTTGACAATAGGTATACTTGCAAAAGGAGCTTTGATGCTTAAGTTTATAATAAAGACTTTGGAGGGGCGTCCTCTATCTAATTAAGTTTTATGCACCTTAGTTCAAACAATGTCTACCGTTCCATTTACTTTTATCTTTGAAGAGAAAATAAAAACAATATAAGCAATTGTGATGTGATTGTGCACATGTCAAATTTCTAAACCAATTGTGACGTGATTGTATGTGTTTCACTCTCTCTCAACAATTTGATTTATGTAAAATGTTTTTTATGACGTGAAAAAACTGCAAATAGTGGGTGATGTAGATGTGGAGAAATGAAAAAATAAAAAGCTGCAAAAGCTAACCAAAATTTGTCTTTTAGAGACATTTTTACCTATTAACCCTTAAAATTTGACATCCGTCATACTTGGAGTTGCTATAAAAATGTCATTTAACTTGCACCTTTCATTCTTAGATTAGATTAGATAGATAATGAATTAATGAAGAGTGCACAAAGTGCTATTGGACCATGCATTTGAAATTTTCCTTATATGGATTAGGCTCACATTGTTGTTTTGTCTTAGATTTTTTTTTTACTTATTGTTCCATTAATTTTTCTCCCTCCTTTTTTATTTCCTTTTTTTTAGTACGTGGAGTAATTTTTATATTTTAAGTTGATGTAGTGATCCCACTATCAATTTGAGGGAGGCTATTAAAAATAAGACTAGCTATAAGAAATACAAGTCAGATAGGGGTAGTTGTAGGATTTCAATTATGTTCGGAACTAGTTAACATTTTAGTCAATTCTATAAGCTATATATATAGAGCATTATGTACAACATCTTTTTCAATCAATTTGATTCCATTTGAGAAATTCTCTCAATCAAACTCTTTAGCATATTTCAAATATGAGGAGAAACTTCATCTCTATGATCTTGTAATTTCTAAAAATATGAAAACAAAATTTCTCTAAATTGAAGAAAATATATCCAACTTGTCGAAAGAAATCAAACCCCATACCATTCACTACAATAATATACCACAAATAATTCAAACAATGGATGTTTAACCGAAAGAAAACTATGAAACTAAGATGCATAATAGATGTTTTAATTGAGTATGAATCTAAAAAAACTGACAAAAATATGAATTAATAGCCAAATCAAAATTCTGAACAACATGGGCTCATACAAAAGAAGAGCCAAAGAAAACTTAGTTACATATGCAGCTCAAGTTATATATACACAAATTTATACAGATGCTATAATGGTACAAACTAGGGGTAGAAAATAATGAAAAACTTTACTTCGATATATGTGAAATTCTCAAGTGTACGGTGTTCATCAAGTAGTAAAAGATCGTATTCATAGGGACTGTGATTTTTGAGTATCAACTAATTAATTAAATTAAGAAAGAACAAAATTTGATTAATTTGAACAGAAATTGTAATAACGAAACAGTGAAAAATCAATTAGAAACTAAAATTGCAAGAAAATAGAGTTTGTTGTTATAAGATAAAGGGCTCCTAAGATTGAGATATCCACAATGATTATTTATGATTGAAAATTGATTTCCATTTTATTAATTTTGATCCTTTTTGAAGATTAATTGATCCTAAGAAAGTTAATGATCTCTCTCCAAAGAACAAAAATTGTGCTTAATTGAAACAACTTCTACTTTGTGTAATTGAATTTAAACTAAACCCATTAAGCTCTATGATAATTCATTGGTTACTCGAAAGACTAAACCTACTTTCGTGATTTAGGTCTCAAATTCAATCCTTATAGATCCAACAATTAGGTTCACCTCTCAGTTTTCCCTAATTATTTATGAAATACGAACAAGTGACCACCAAAGCACAAGAATAAAACACAATGAGAATAAAATCAAAGCATGATCAAATCAATAAAAGGGGAAAATAGGTCAATTCTCATAAACATACCAAGAGATGTACCCAATCCTAGAAAAGGAGGACTACTCGGACATATGAAAGTAATAATCCATGGAAGAGGTTAAGGAGCATTCTAACCAGAATTTTAAAGAAGGAAGAAGATGAAGGAGATCATTGATCCTTGCTTCTAAAGCTCCTCTCAAATATGAAGTTCAAAACCCTAGGCAAGTATTTCTAATTTCGATTTATACTTAGGCACAAAAAGTGCACAAAACAGTCCAACAACTAGGTTAAAATTCGCTAAGAGCATCCCCAATGGGGAGTGCTTGTGACTTTTTTCCTAGGATCATCCTTAATAAGTAATACCACTATGGGTAAAAGAATTGTGTTTCTTATAGAGAAGAGTGCTTGTACTAGCACTTTCTCTTTCTTAGTTTAAGTGGGTCCCCTTTAAAATTTTGTGAGTTATTTGCTGACAATGCGATGATGTGTAGTTATTTGTGGGACCCATTTAAGATTTTTTTTTGAAGGTGTTGTATTGGGACCGGGGGGATTATTAAGTATTAGCATTAAAAATATATAAAAGAGTGATGTTTACATGTGGGGTCCATTTAAGCACTCAAATGGAGAGTGTTGCATTGTGGATGTTCTAAAACCGAAACTACAACAATGTGTCGCGCAAACACACCCAAGTAGTGTTTCACGACAGTACAATTGAAATCAACAAGTTGCGATCCACACTGTGGTAGCCACCACACCCTAGTGGTGGATTAATCTGCTTTGTCTCTTTTTCATCCAATTTCTTCCCAAAGGACTCATAGCTCCATATCAACTCATCCAAGCGACTTTCCAACACTAAAATGATCATTTCCTACAAAACACAACATACCAAATGAAATTATCCAAGTCTATATAAAATATTAAACAAAACTAAAGAACTCATGACTAATTAAACTAAAAGTGCATGCATAAAAAAATGAAAATATGATGTAAATATGGACACATCAATTTACCCCAAGCTTAAAACTTTGCTTGTCTTCAAGCAACCACTATAGCCAAAGTAAGAAGAGGAACCAATAGACACAATGAGTAAGGAGCCTGAGATAAAATCACATCAATAAATAGTATATTTTTTCATAACGATATTTGGTTTAAATGTGTGCATATTTGATTGTCATTTATTTAATGTATAGACTTTTTTCTTTTTTGAATTGACTGATAGGGAAATTGGGAATAGCAAGTGCCTACAACGGAACTAATTTTTTTATCAATACCCATGAGGGCACAAAGGCGGGGGAGGGGATTTCCCATAATGGGAATCGGGAGCGGGACAAAGAAAATTTTGTAAGAGGGGGTTAAGGACCACCTGCGGACATGGGTGGAAAGTAAAACTCCACATGACAGAAATTGGGAGTAGAGAGGGGGAAGAAGAAATGTTTGTAGTGATAAGACGAAGAGCATGGGAGTACTAATTGCCGTTAAAATAAAACAAGTCACAATTATATATTTTTATAGTCTTCTGAGATTTCTTTTATAGTATCTGTTTATTCTTTGTTTTATTTTTAACAGTAGTATTCAATGACAAATATTTATCATATTTGATTTTCAGCTTCTTCTGGCATCCAGTAGTAGGATTCACAATGTCACAATGTTGAATTCAAGAAGAAGCAAACGTGATTCGGCTACAAAAACATATTTAATGGAAATCAAAACACTAAAGAAAATATTTGGAAATAGAACCATCATAATATGATTGGGCTATAAAAACACATTTCATGGAAATCAAAGCACTAAAGAAAACATTTGGAAATAGAACCTTCAAGTTGTTGTTGCAATGTTGTCTTGATCTCGCCAAGGTCCACTCGTCGGGTGTTTGGAAATTAGCTCACATTTGTAGCTCAATTAATGAGAAACACAAAATCGAGAATTTATGCTAATCACAAACTTGCTAAAGATCACCTCTATGTTGAGAGATAACTATAATGCTTTATAGCCTACCACAAGAACACAAAATTGGGTTTCAAACCATTGATTTTCTAAAGTTTCCAAAAGAATTGACACCGCTTTTATGGGAGGACAAGACATACAATGCGGGTAAAAGATGCTATAATACAATGATATACAAAACAAAATGAAAAATGCATAAAATAAAACGCTCTACCCCAAACTTAAAATTTACACGGTCCCCAATGTAAATAATCAAGATGAAGCAAGGGTGAAAAGGAAAGACTTTCGTGTAACCAATTTTTGAAAGTCAGAAACAAACAAATAGAAAGGGGAGAAACCACCTAGATCCCATAACTTGTGGTACAAAGACCATCATACATACATCTATTGTCGTTCATTGCTCAATTTATATAGCATACTTCATAGTTCTCTCGAAAGGTTATAAACGAATCAATCATTATCGTAAATATAAATAAAATCATCATATACAAGATATCCTTGAATTAGGAATCAATATGGTAAATATAAATAAAATCATCATATACAAGATATCCTTGAATTAGGAATTGAAATAGAACAAAATTATATCAACGAAATAACTGAAACAATCAAAGAAATGGACAGTGGCACAACAAGTATCAATATTCATCATAATCAAATTCTGAAGCACAACAAGGGATACCGAAGGAGTAAGAAGGAGATGTCCTGGGTTCAAACCTCAGAAACTAACATTTCTCCTACCCCTCTAACAATTAACAACTAACTTTGCCTTATAAAAAAAAAAGTATCAATCCAAGGGAATTTTGGTGCAGAATTCCAAATACTACTTCAATATTCAACACTCATTTCAAGTATCAATCTAGTACCAATTTATGCATACTTGGTGAAATTTATGCATGTCTTTTTTTCAAACCCACCTGGTTTCACTACAAGAGGATTTGTCTAGCTCTAATTATATAAATTTGAATTCAGCCATGTCATAGTATTTTTCTTGAGAAAACCTCAACTTTGCAAATCATTGTAGTAGATAATAACTCAACTAAATCATACAAATTAAGTGTCTAAATTGAAGCTCTGAAAGTCTAGTTTCCAGACAATAACTCAACCAAAGATCCAGTATAAGTCCACACAAATAAGAACTAAAATGCAGCAACATGGAACCTATGTTTATCGTTCAATTTTTAATGAAATTTAGTGAATCCAGAGCCTATTTAGTAGGAAATTAAGTCTAGTTTCCAATAGAGCAAAAACCAACCCCAAAAGATATGTTAGTATAAATTTGTTTTGATCATGACCGGGTCCTATTTAAAACTAGAATACATATCTAAATTGGGCCCCGAGCAAAACACAAAAATCTAATTAGACACTGGAAAAATAAAAAAGACCAATTTTTTTATTCTTAAAAACCAAAGTACTTTTTTTCATTGGAGGTACATCGTACTTAGAATGCCAAGTAATGTGCAGTTTTAGAAGTTGCAGAAAAAACAGCAAATAGATAAATTTCAACTAGGCAAAAATCCTTTAATTCGAAAACTTAAACGTAACATTAAGAAATAATAATTAAATAAAGACAAATGTATTTGAATTGGAAAACCTCATATGTCTATCATAATTCATAACCAGCATAATAGAACAAGACTGACTATCTCAAACTGTAAGTAAGCAAGCTGTAAGGGGAAGTTGAAACTTTGCCATATCTCAAGCTATAAGTAAGCTGTCTATGCTGTGGCAGTGGATATTTTGGACCTCCTCTTTGCCAAGCTCTCACTTCTGCGATCCTCTGCTCCTTCAATCTGGATGCAAGGAGTTTCTGATACTCTGCTGCCTCTGATTTTGCCTTAGCTATTTTCTTCTTCTTACTTGCAATCCTTGCTCGCTTCCTTTGAAGTGTCAAAGGGTCACCAGTCGCTGGATTTTTGGAGCTTTGCTAACCTTTTTCCCTGCAACGAGACACCCACTACTAAGACTACACTCATCTTAAATATGTCCCTTAAGGGTACCATCATAAATTATGAGTGAAACAATTCTACAATTGTAACCCCTACTCCTCAATCCAAACTATATATCCTGATTATGCATCACTTGGTTTCATATCTGGAAGAGTAAAACAAGAGATTGCCTCTTAACAGCATAAGTTTTCCAAAGAAAAAGTTTAGCAACACTCCTAATGAAAGTCATATTTGGCATCACTTACAAGTTACAATCAAAGAAAACCGTTGCAAGTCTAAGTTGGAATAAACATGAGCTATGTAATTAGCATTACCATTAAAAATTGTATAAACTCATCACTAGAACTAGGCATATGTTATTATAAATAAGAATGGTATACTTCAAATCCGTTTTTCATGACCAAATTTGTCACCATCTTTCCCAACCCTCCTAATGCAGTGTTAATACTAGACCAAATCAGTAGGTTCGTGGCTAGTTTTGTCCACCCCATTTGATTTTGAACCAAAGTCTAGTTGAATTGCCCAAAAACAAATTGAACTGCAGTTGAACCTTTCAAAGTATTTTAATTATTTATTGTTCCTTTCCCCAAAAACTGAGTTATTTATTTCTTTATTAGTTATGGAGTTTACAAGTGGATTCAACTAAATAAACCAATTAAACCATCACCCGAATATCTCTCTAAATTCAGGTTTTAAAACATTCTTAATTCTTAGTAGCAGAATGAGAAAATTTGGGGACATGAGAAACTTACCAGCTTTGGTTGTAAAGGTTCGGCGATAGGTGTTAACATATTTTCTCACATCATCATCCTTTGATAGGTTGAACAGCTTTCGGATTTTGGATGCTCTCTTTGGCCCCCTCATCCTTGGCTTCTCAACATCAGTAAGACCTGGTAAATCATTTTCACCTTTTTTCACAATGACCAAGTTCAAAACAGAGAGGTCGGGGCTGACAATGCAACCACGTACAGACTTCCTTCTACGCTCTCCATTACGCCTTCCATAACCACGGAAACAAGGAGTTCCTGCACAAATCCATAACACAAATAAAATTAACCAAGTAAGAAAACAAGCTTGTCTATGAATCACAAATCCAGCAACAGATGAACCTCAATGGAAACCCAAAAGTTTGCACAAAAACAGAGACACAAAACATACAAAAATTTCATCACAAAAATAGTAACAACAATGCAGGACTAAAAATAGGCAAAATTTTCAAGGCCATACACAGCAGTTAAACCCATGATAAAGAAATAAACGGAAGAGCAACCGGTGAAGCTTTGGTACCTCTGCGGGAGCAAGAGTCGGACACGACCAGGTGTCAGCACTCCCTGCTTCATTGGGAATCCTTGTTTGTCACACCCACCAGTGATCTTGAAAACATAGCCCTTACCTTCCTGTAGATAGCAAAAATACAAAGCAAAATAGATCACAAATAATGCTCCTCAAAATATAGGAGCAGATATTGCAGATTGCTTGCTCAAGATCATTCATACCTCTCCCAGAGCTTCGCCAGGGACCTCCTGTGAGATCCTCTTGTCAAAAACTGACCGACTGCAACAACATAAAATAGACTAATATTACCGTAGAGAAAAACCAAAAATTTAAATAGATTTGGAACACTCTCACTAGTAACTACACTGAGTAACAGTAAAAATCAAACTCACATGAATATCAATGTTCAATTTGCAGTGCAAGGATACCAATAAAGGTATCGGTAACAAGTACCAGATTGAACAACAGACAGACAGATATGGGGAAAATTAATTTACAAAGCGGCTAAAATATAACAAAAAAAATAAAAGAATATAACGATTTAATATAACGATTACCCTAAATTCCATAATGCATATTCCAAAATTAAATGAATTGGGATCCAAAAAATAAATAAAGTGCAGAAGCAACAATGAAGGAAGGCATCGTAATATAATTAACACTGAGAATGAGAAACAATGAGAGTAAATGGATTACAGCTTCTGCTCATCATCGATTTCTAGCTTTTTCTGGCATCCAGTAGTAGGATCCGCAATGTTTAACTGAAAAAGAACAAAACCAAAAAGATTATTCAGCCACAAAAACAGCAATCGAAGCACTGAAGAAAGAAAATGTAGCACAAAAACAATCACAATCGAACCTTCATGATTCCAAGGTCGCCGCTGCGGCTAACTCTATCTCCTGCTTTGGGAAATTACTTAGCTAGAAACGAACAAATATAGGTTTTTTTTATACCCAAACCGGTTAACTTACAATACACTATTTTGGTTCTCTAGCAGCCAAGCTTTTTTTTTCAATTACTTTCCCCACTCCCCCTCTTACTCAAATACACCCCTTAAAACATAAAAACCCCAAACTAACTACCTCCAATTTAAAAATACCCAAAATAGTCCCCCCCCCCCCCCAATCTCTCCACACCCCTTCACTCCTTTCACTCCTTTTAGTGCTAGATGCCTTACCACCCGAGCATGTGACTTTGAACTCTTGGGACAATTATTTATTCATATTATTATTTCAGTGCTAGATATTTGAGTATTTTCCCACCATTGGTGATCGCAGAGACTTTGGTCATTTGCGCAAATTATACCCATATGGGATGAGATTATCGTGCCTTACATGCCTGGACAAGGTCATATGGCGCTTTTTGAATATCGTCAGACCATCCCTATTGAGCCCCCTTGGTGTTTGTGGGTCATGTCCCTCTTATAGGTCCATTGTGGAGAGATGGTTGTTCTACTAGGGACCGGTTTAGATTTTGCGCAGGACTGCTATTCAGGCGAGACATGGGGGTGAGTGCGATGAGTGCTACCCTCCATGGTACTTAGAGGTGTCGATTCCCTGTCTCATTGTGCCTTCTGAGAGAAGCACCTATTTCGAGATGAGGAGATTGCATCAATCGGTCCACTGCTCTGTGAGATAGACTCGAGTTTGCAATTGCATGTATTCGGGAGGCCACGGCATTCGACGACATTCCACCTCCTATATATCAGCTTCTCTCTAGAGCTTTATCAGATTTAGACATTGACCATTGATGTATTTTAGCCGGGTTTGTATTTTATTATCGGATTTGTGCTTGTGTTTTATCGGATTTGGTATATTATAGTTCTGTATTTTATCGTTCTCGCATTTTATCGTTATTACTCGTATTTTTGTTATTTTAAAAGAAAAAATAAACAAAAAAAATCTGGAATTATGTCAAAAGAGGTATTTCCGGATGTTGCTTCCCGAATCATCTCTTTTGACATAATATCAGAACAAAAAAATGACTTTCGGAAATATGTATCAAAAGTATTTCGGAAATATGTATCAAAAAAGCCTAATAATAATATAATATATTTTGTCGTTCCTCCATGACAGCGTGGGATAATTTTTCCCGTTTCTACCTCTTGTTGGGGCACCGCAATCAAATTACATCAAATAAAATAAAAATTAAAAAAAAATGATTTACGAATTTATCTATTATATAGGTAAACCCATAGCTAAAAAAAATAATTACCGATTTATCAAATCTGTAATTTATTCTAAAATACGGATTTATAGCTTCAAACTCATCCATGGAAAAGAGAAAAAGGAACAAGATTAGTGTATGAATCTTACACTAGCACGGTTAGTGGGGTAAAACTCTTGTCGCTCCGCTTTCCACGGGGTCTTCTTCTCCTTGGTCCTAACCGCTCCAATGTGATATGTCCATGTGCACCGAATATTTGTGCTCCAAGAAAATATTCTCTCGCTCTCCTACAAACTTCCTTAGCCACACTCTACTCACGGCCTCCGGCCGCTGGTACATCATCCAATCAATTCATTCTGTGGTCGAGTCACCCTCTAACCGAACTCTGTAGTTCCTCGGTGTCCTACCTTCATTCCTTCGGGCTCCAAGACATTCTATTTTTACCTGTTTAGCCCAAAAATATCATGGCAAGTACTTTTTCTGTTCTATTGTTCTTATGGTTGCCTCGACGCCCATTTCTCGCCATTTTCTCCTCGGCCAACAACTTAATTTATTTTGGGAGTTAACAAATGTCCCTTTTCTCGTGTTGTTGTATAGTCGGGTGAATGAGACTAACGGCGCGAAAAATTGAAATGACATGACGTGCAAGTAGTGGTGGCTAGCTGTTACGTCATTGGTTAGATGTGTGACGCCTCATTTCTCACGATTTATCTATTAAATAGGTAAATTTGTAGATAAAAAGCTAGTTATTGATTTATCAATTAAATAGATAAATCTATAATTCATTCTATAACTATGGATTAACTAAATTGGTGGGGATATAGGGGCTGCATGTGGGGTATAAAAATTAATATCTTTTTTACCACAACTTAAGACGAAAGATAAAATAGTAAATAATGGAATTTATTCTATCTCATTTCATTGTTTATCTCATTTTTCTACCTCTCTAACTTGTGAGGTACAACATGGAATGGTTCCTCAATTTATTCAAAAATGCTTATATTTGTTCCTAAAATTTAGAAGGATTATACAACAGACTCCAAGAGCGCTCGGATGAGATGGTGTGGGTCTCTTTCCACTGACCAAAGTCCTATGTTCAAATCCACTTGGGAATCAAGCAGATTAAATCTCTTGAGGAGAAACTTACCGCTCATTGTGGTCCTACCCGACTCGAGGGATTAGTTTCTGTAATTGTGCGCGGAGTATACCTAGTTCACACAAAAAAAGAAGGAATATACAATAGTATCTTTTAAATAAGGGTAACAATTAGATAAAAAATTAATAACATATTTTATGTCGTCATAAATCACCTAAGCAATCAAACGAAAACTATGTTTCATTCTGATCTATTTCGCTTCACTCCATTTTATTCTGCCTCCCTCATTGAGCCCCCTTGGTGTTTGTGGGTCATGTCCCTCTTATAGGTCCAATGTGGAGAGATGGTTGTACTACTAGGGACCGGTTTAGATTTTGCGCAGGACTGCTATTCAGGCCAGACATGGGGGTGAGTGCTACCCTCCCATGGTACTTAGAGGTGTCGATTCCCCGTCTCACTGTGCCTTCAGAGGAAGCACCTATTTCAGATGAAGAGATTGCATCAACTGGTCCATTGGCTCTAGAGGATAGACACGAGTTTGCAACTGCATGTATTCGGGAGGCCACGACATTCGACGACATTCCACCTCTTATATATCAGCTTCTCTCTAGAGCTTTATAAGATTTAGACATTGACCATTGATGTATTTTAGCCGGGTTTGTATTTTATTATCGGATTTGTGCTTGTGTTTTATCGGATTTGGTATATTATCGTTCTCGCATTTTATCGTTATTACTCGTATTTTTGTTATTTTAAAAGAAAAATAAACAAACAAAAATCTGGAATTATGTCAAAAGAGGTATTTCCGGATGTTGCTTCCGGAATCATCTCTTTTGACATAATATCAGAACAAAAAAATGACTTTCGGAAATATGTATCAAAGGTATTTCCGAAAAGAATTAAAAATATGACTTTCGAAAACACCTCTTGATAGATAATTCCGGAAATTTTTTTAAAAAATCAGTTTCTATTTAAATTTTTGTAAAAAGGTGAGGGGTATTTTGGGGATAAAATGAGTTATGGGGTACCGAGCTAATATGGGGGTACAAAAAAAGCCTAATAATAATATAATATATTTTGTCGTTCCTCCATGACAGCGTGGGATAATTTTTTCCGTTTCTACCTCTTGTTGGGGCACCGCAATCAAATTACATCAAATAAAATAAAAATTAAAAAAAATGATTTACGAATTTATCTATTATATAGGTAAACCCATAGCTAAAAAAAATAATTACCGATTTATCAAATCTGTAATTTATTCTAAAATACGGATTTATCTATTTAATAGATGTCGTCAAACGCTTATATCTTAGTTTGTAGAATCGCCAGAGGTTTGAACAATAGGTGATTTCTTTTTTCTTCAAGTGATTGCGTCAAGCAAGAAACTCTATTACTCGACTATGGGTTCCCTAATTAACTCCTCCAAAGAGTTGTTAGGTTACGTGTGAGAGGGAGTGCGGCTTGGATTATCTACTAAAACTAAGAAAGCATAAAGGAAAGCGATAAAGAAAATAGAATAAGTAAAAACGTGTGTTGATTGATGTGCGCCTTTGTATACAAGTACTACTATATATATATATACACGAGCCTTCTTTGGCCACTACTCGAGCCTACATTTACCCAACGTTGGATTGATCGTGATTAACGCTTCTAATTAAGCCCACCCCTAGAAACTCTGAGTCTACTCCTCCACGACCTCACTAGCACACTGTTAGTGGGGTAAAACTCTTGTCGCCTCCGCTTTCCACGGGGTCTTCTTCTCCTTGATCCTAACCGCTCCAATGTGATATGTCCATGTGCACCGAATATTTGTGCTCCAAGAAAATATTCTCTCGCCTCTCCTACAAACTTCCTTAGCCACACTATTCTACTCACGGCCTCCGGCCTGCTGGTACATCACCAATTCATTCTGTGGTTCGAGTCACCCTCCAACCGAACTCAGTAGTTCCTCGGTGTCCTACCTTCATTCCTTCGGGCTCCCGCACATTCTATTTTTACCGCTTAGCCCAAAAATGTCGTGGCAAGTACTTTTTCTGTTCTATTGTTCTTATGGTTGCCTCGACGCCATTTCTCCCCATTTTCTCCTCGGCCAACAACTTCATTTATTTTGGGAGTTAACAAATGTCCCTTTTCTGTGTTGTTGTATAGCTGGGTGAATGAGACTAACGGTGCGAAAATTGAAATGACATGACATGTCAGTAGTGGTGGCTAGCTGTTACGTCATTGGTTAGACGTGTAACGCCTCATTTCTCGCGATTTATCTATTAAATAGGTAAATCTTTAGCTAAAAAGCTAGTTACTGATTTATCAATTAAATAGAAAAATCTATAATTCATTCTAGAACTATGGATTAACTAAATTGGTGGGGGTATAGGGGCTGCATGTGGGGTATAAAAATTAATATCTTTTTTTTACCACAACTTAAGACGAAGATAAAATAGTAAATAATGGAATTTATTCTATCTCATTTCATTGTTTATCTCATTTTTCTACCTCTCTAACTTGTGAGGTACAACATGGAATGGTTCCTCAATTTATTCAAAAATGATTATATTTGTCCCTAAATTTTAGAAAGATTATTCAACAGACTCAAGAGCGCTCGGATGAGATGGTGTGAGTCACTTCCAGCTTGACCAAAGTCCTATGTTCAAATCCAGTCTTGGGAATCAACAGTATTAAATCTCTTGAGGGAGAGACTTACCGTTCATTGTGGTCCTACCCGACTCGAGGGATTAGTCTCTGTAATTGTGCGCAGAGTATACCCAGTTCACACAAAAAAAGAAGGAATATACAATAGTATCTTTTAAATAAGGGTAACAATTAGATAAAAAATTAATAACATATTTTATGTCGTCATAAATCATCTAAGCAATCAAACGAAAACTATTTTTCATTAATCTCAAAAAAAAAAAACTATGTTTCATTCTGATCTATTTCGCTTCACTCCATTTTATTCTGCCTCCCTCATTTTAGAATACCCAAACAAAATCTACAAAAAACAAACGATGCCTTAAAGTCCAATTCATGTTTTTTCTTATTAATTTAAATAATTAAATCATTTTCTATAATTGGGGGATTAAAATTGCGCCTTTAGTAAAACAGGAGGACTAAAATTGCACAAAAATAAATAAGGTGATCAAAATTGTGCATTTAGTAAAATAAGGAGACCAAAAGTGTTAAAAAAATAGGAGATTAAAGTTACACAATTAGTAAAATAGGCGCTCAAAAGTGCATGAGTTTTTTTATACCCCACAAGACTTCCTTTATACCCCACACAATTTAAAAACACCAAAATATCCTCAGCTCCAAAAAAAAATAGAAATCGTATATACCCCCCTAAATCGTATATACATAGTCGTATATATCAAATGTGGGGGTATATACGATTTGTAAAATTACAAAGTCGTATACACCCCCAAGTGCCAAGATCTGTCATAATAAACATCCGATATGCGGAGCTGAGAGTCATGAATATCAATAAAAGTAACCACTCGCCGCCAGGGGCACCACACGTACTCCAACCGCTAGAAAACCACCAAGAAGATAATCCATTACCAACCCGAAATGTAAAGCTCTCATTAAGCACACCTCTCACATTCATAATGGAATTCCAAACGGGAGAACCCTTCTTATGCACTATATCAAGAATTGTGGCTGTCCCCATATATTTATTGCAGACCACCGATACCCATAGCTTATCAGTGTTCGTGTGGAGCGCCCATACCAGCTTACCAAGCATTGTCGTATTAGAATGCCTAACAATTCGAATAGAAAAGCCACCATCCGAAAGCGCCCTTAGTAATTTTGTCCCAAGCAACCAAATTAACACCATGGCCTTGATTCCCTTTCCAGATAAAGTCACAAGTCAGTCTATCCAAGATATCACAAGTATATTGAGGCAGCTAAGAAGTTTGCATATTGTACACGGGAATGGAGTTCATCACTGATTTAGCCAAAGTGATATTGTCAGCCTTGTTCAAAAGCTTGTTTTTCCAAGAGGCAAGTCACGAATGAACTTTATCAATAATGAAGTTGAAATCTGTCTTCTTGACCCTACCTTGTAACAGTGGGAATCCAAGGTACTTATCAAAAGCAGTAGTACTCCGTATACCTGTTGCTGCAACAATACGGGCCTACTTAGCACGAACAACAGATTTGGAGAAGAGAGCTCTAGATTTCGATATATTCACCGCCAAGCCCGAGTGGCACGCAAAGTTGGCAAAAATATCAGCTACCAAATTTGCCTGAGACACTATAGCTTTGGTGAAAAGCAGGACATCATCTGCAAAAAAATAAGTGAGATAAAACAGGGCCAGTAGGAGATAATCTCATAGGTTTCCACCTACCAGCATCAACAGCCGCAAGGATGGAGTGAGAAAGTTTTTCCATACATATAACAAAAAGATAAGGGGATAGGGGATCCCCTTTCGACGACCTCTAGTCGGAGAGAAAGAAGGCAACCGCTTCTCGTTCGAGATAAGGGACAAAGTAGAAGCTGTGACACAATGCATAATCAAAGTGATGGTTGGAGGAGGAAAGCCGAACTTTACAAGACACGATTTTAGAAAATTCCAGTTCACTTGGTCATAAGCCTTTTCCAAATCAATCTTGTAAGCCACGTCCCCTTTTTTCTTCTTCGAGGTATGCATAGAGTGAAGGACCTCTTGGAGGACAATAACATTATCACCAGTACCTCTCCCCAGGAGAAAACTACTCTGGTAAGGGCCAATAATGTGACGGAGGAAAGGCCGCATCCGATGCACCAGCACTTAGTGATGAGCTTATACAAAGTGTTGCACAAACTAATTGGTCTAAATTCCATATAGGAGCTGGGATTATCCACTTTAGGAATTAGAGCAATGAGTGTAGAAGAAATACTCGGATCAAAATAGCCTAAGGCAAAAGTTGTACAAAGCAAATTTGTAACATCATCACCAATAATATGCCAGTATTGACGGAAGAAAATACATAGGCCCCCCCTAAATTGTATATACATAGTCGTATATACCAAATGTGGGGGTATATACGATTTGTAAAATTACAAAGTCGTATACATCCTCACCTTTGGTATATACGACTTTGTATTTTACTTATCGTATATACCCCCACATTTGGTATATATTTTTTTGATAAGTCAAATTCCACATTTGGTATATACGACTTTGTATTAAAATAAAAAAATAATTAAATAATTTAAAAAATTAAAATTATATATTTTAAGTAAAATAAATTAAAAATGAATAATTTAGACTAAAAATGAGTTTAGTGTGTAGTTCGTTAACAATGATTTATGTTATATGTCGAACGAAATAATTTAGGCTAAAATATCGCTTTTCGAGCAACGTTGTCCGATTGTAATGAAACCACAACCATTAAATCCGAAAAAAATCAAGGACCAAGACTCTCGTAGAAGAAACTTCTTACAAGATTGCGAGGCTCAAATTCCCAAATTCCAACGCTTACTATTTTTTATTAATTTTTTAAAATTTTTCATAGTCCCCAAAAAATCTAAAAAATTTGCATAGACTTATTTTGGTTTTGTTAGATTTTTAGTGGTGTTTTTATAATTTTTTGATTAGTTTTGACTCTTTAACGGATTTTTAGTAGTTTTTTATAACTATTTTTTAAAAATTAAATAAAAACAATTTTTTAAATAACAAGTTGTATATACCAAATGTGGGGGTATATACGACTTGTAAAATTACAAAATCGTATATACCCCCACAAATACGTATATACGATTTGTTTTTTTAAAAAAAGTCGTATATACGTATTTGTGGGGGTATATACGATTTTGTAATTTTACAAGTCATATATACCCCTACACTTGGTATATACGACTGTTTTTTTTATTTTAAAAAAAACCTCTTTTTTCAGGGATATTTTTAGATTTTCAATTTATGTGGGAGGGTATGGAGGGATGTGGTGGGGGTAAAAAAAAAATACCTAAAGTACATTTAAGCCTAAACTATTTTTAAGGACGTAACAAAATGCATCTTTTTATGAGAGGGATAGTAAAAAGAGCTTTTGTGGCAATACATCTAAGTTTTATCCAAACCAAAATAGTAGTTGCCAGATACACCTCTTATTTTAATGTCATGCACACTTGTCCAATGTTTTTATTTTGTTTCAGTTTTAAATTAAATTTTACAGCAAAAATATTTTGCCTAACCAAAAAACTAATTTCCAAAACATAAAAAGAAAACACTTTTATTATTTTTAGTAAAAAATAAAATTATAATGTCAATTCATAAAAACAATTAGGCTTAAATACATGTTACCTCCTCAGAATATACTCATTATCCATTTACCTCCTTGTAAAAAAAAACTTTTAAAAATACATTGTAAAATATAAATGTTAGTTACCCCCTGTTGTTAGATTATGTTAACGTTAAGTGTATGTTGAAACACTTATTATTTGCGAGTGTAAAAATGGATAATGAGCATATTTGCAAGGCGTAACATATATTTACGTAAGGTAAATGGAAAATGAGCATATTTATAGAGAGGTAATATATATTTACACTTAACGTTGTTAACATAATCTAACAAAGAAGTGGGTAACTAGAAGCGTTTATATTTTGCAAGGTCTTTTTAAGAGTTTTATTTTTACAAGTGGTAAATGGATAATGAGTATATTTGCGAGGATAACATATATTTAAGCCAAAATATTATTGTTCAAAAATATAATTTTTCAATTATGATTTTCTTGTCTGCAATTGAGGTTGTCCTCTTCTGCAAGATGAGTGCTCCTACAAAGCTTTGACAATAGGTATACTTGCAAAAGGAGCTTTGATGCTTAAGTTTATAATAAAGACTTTGGAGGGGCGTCCTCTATCTAATTAAGTTTTATGCACCTTAGTTCAAACAATGTCTACCGTTCCATTTACTCTTATCTTTGAAGAGAAAATAAAAACAATATAAGCAATTGTGATGTGATTGTGCACATGTCAAATTTCTAAACCAATTGTGACGTGATTGTATGTGTTTCACTCTCTCTCAACAATTTGATTTATGTAAAATGTTTTTTTATGACGTGAAAAAAACTGCAAATAGTGGGTGATGTAGATGTGGAGAAATGAAAAAATAAAAAGCTGCAAAAGCTAACCAAAATTTGTCTTTTAGAGACATTTTTACCTATTAACCCTTAAAATTTGACATCCGTCATACTTGGAGTTGCTATAAAAATGTCATTTAACTTGCACCTTTCATTCTTAGATTAGATTAGATAGATAATGAATTAATGAAGAGTGCACAAAGTGCTATTGGACCATGCATTTGAAATTTTCCTTATATGGATTAGGCTCACATTGTTGTTTTGTCTTAGATTTTTTTACTTATTGTTCCATTAATTTTTCTCCTCCTTTTTATTTCCTTTTTTTTAGTACGTGGAGTAATTTTTATATTTTAAGTTGATGTAGTGATCCCACTATCAATTTGAGGGAGGCTATTAAAAATAAGACTAGCTATAAGAAATACAAGTCAGATAGGGGTAGTTGTAGGATTTCAATTATGTTCGGAACTAGTTAACATTTTAGTCAATTCTATAAGCTATATATATAGAGCATTATGTACAACATCTTTTTCAATCAATTTGATTCCATTTGAGAAATTCTCTCAATCAAACTCTTTAGCATATTTCAAATATGAGGAGAAACTTCATCTCTATGATCTTGTAATTTCTAAAAATATGAAAACAAAATTTCTCTAAATTGAAGAAAATATATCCAACTTGTCGAAAGAAATCAAACCCCATACCATTCACTACAATAATATACCACAAATAATTCAAACAATGGATGTTTAACCGAAAGAAAACTATGAAACTAAGATGCATAATAGATGTTTTAATTGAGTATGAATCTAAAAAAACTGACAAAAATATGAATTAATAGCCAAATCAAAATTCTGAACAACATGGGCTCATACAAAAGAAGAGCCAAAGAAAACTTAGTTACATATGCAGCTCAAGTTATATATACACAAATTTATACAGATGCTATAATGGTACAAACTAGGGGTAGAAAATAATGAAAAACTTTACTTCTGATATGTGAAATTCTCAAGTGTACGGTGTTCATCAAGTAGTAAAAGATCGTATTCATAGGGACTGTGATTTTTGAGTATCAACTAATTAATTAAATTAAGAAAGAACAAAATTTGATTAATTTGAATGCAGAAATTGTAATAACGAAACAAGAAAAATCAATTAGAAACTAAAATTGCAAGAAAATAGAGTTTGTTGTTATAAGATAAAGGGCTCCTAAGATTGAGATATCCACAATGATTATTTATGATTGAAAATTGATTTCCATTTTATTAATTTTGATCCTTTTTGAAGATTAATTGATCCTAAGAAAGTTAATGATCTCTCTCCAAAGAACAAAAATTGTGCTTAATTGAAACAACTTCTACTTTGTGTAATTGAATTTAAACTAAACCCATTAAGCTCTATGATAATTCATTGGTTACTCGAAAGACTAAACCTACTTTCGTGATTTAGGTCTCAAATTCAATCCTTATAGATCCAACAATTAGGTTCACCTCTCGCTTTTCCCTAATTATTTATGAAATACTGAACAAGTGACCACCAAAGCACAAGAATAAAACACAATGAGAATAAAATCAAAGCATGATCAAATCAATAAAAGGGGAAAATAGGTCAATTCTCATAAACATACCAAGAGATGTACCCAATCCTAGAAAAGGAGGACTACTCGGACATATGAAAGTAATAATCCATGGAAGAGGTTAAGGAGCATTCTAACCAGAATTTTAAAGAAGGAAGAAGATGAAGGAGATCATTGATCCTTGCTTCTAAAGCTCCTCTCAAATATGAAGTTCAAAACCCTAGGCAAGTATTTCTAATTTCGATTTATACTTAGGCACAAAAAGTGCACAAAACAGTCCAACAACTAGGTTAAAATTCGCTAAGAGCATCCCCAATGGGGAGTGCTTGTGACTTTTTTCCTAGGATCATCCTTAATAAGTAATACCACTATGGGTAAAAGAATTGTGTTTCTTATAGAGAAGAGTGCTTGTACTAGCACTTTCTCTTTCTTAGTTTAAGTGGGTCCCCTTTAAAATTTTGTGAGTTATTTGCTGACAATGCGATGATGTGTAGTTATTTGTGGGACCCATTTAAGATTTTTTTTTGAAGGTGTTGTATTGGGACCGGGGGGATTATTAAGTATTAGCATTAAAAATATATAAAAGAGTGATGTTTACATGTGGGGTCCATTTAAGCACTCAAATGGAGAGTGTTGCATTGTGGATGTTCTAAAAAAGCGAAACTACAACAATGTGTCGCGCAAACACACCCAAGTAGTGTTTCACGACAGTAGTCAATTGAAATCAACAAGTTGCGATCCACACTGCTGTGGTAGCCACCACACCCTAGTGGTGGATTAATCTGTTTGTCTCTTTTTCATCCAATTTCTTCCCAAAGGACTCATAGCTCCATATCAACTCATCCAAGCGACTTTCCAACACTAAAATGATCATTTCCTACAAAACACAACATACCAAATGAAATTATCCAAGTCTATATAAAATATTAAACAAAACTAAAGAACTCATGACTAATTAAACTAAAAGTGCATGCATAAAAAAATGAAAATATGATGTAAATATGGACACATCAATTTACCCCAAGCTTAAAACTTTGCTTGTCTTCAAGCAACCACTATAACCAAAGTAAGAAGAGGAACCAATAGACACAATGAGTAAGGAGCCCGAGATAAAATCACATCAATAAATAGTATATTTTTTCATAACGATATTTGGTTTAAATGTGTGCATATTTGATTGTCATTTATTTAATGTATAGACTTTTTTCTTTTTTGAATTGACTGATAGGGAAATTGGGAATAGCAAGTGCCTACAACGGAACTAATTTTTTTATCAATACCCATGAGGGCACAAAGGCGGGGAAGGGGATTTCCCATAATGGGAATCGGGAGCGGGACAAAGAAAATTTTGTAAGAGGGGGTTAAGGACCACCATGGACATGGGTGGAAAGTAAAACTCCACATGACGTAAATTGGGAGTAGAGAGGGGAAGAAGAAATGTTTGTAGTGATAAGACGAAGAGCATGGGAGTACTAATTGCCGTTAAAATAAAACAAGTCACAATTATATATTTTTATAGTCTTCTGAGATTTCTTTTATAGTATCTGTTTATTCTTTGTTTTATTTTTAACAGTAGTATTCAATGACAAATATTTATCATATTTGATTTTCAAACTTCTTCTCGCATCCAAAGAGTAGGATTCACAATGTCACAATGTTGAATTCAAGAAGAAGCAAACGTGATTCGGCTACAAAAACATATTTAATGGAAATCAAAACACTAAAGAAAATATTTGGAAATAGAACCATCATAATATGATTGGGCTATAAAAACACATTTCATGGAAATCGAAGCACTAAAGAAAACATTTGGAAATAGAACCTTCAAGTTGTTGTTGCAATGTTGTCTTGATCTCGCCAAGGTCCACTCGTCGGGTGTTTGGAAATTAGCTCACATTTGTAGCTCAATTAATGAGAAACACAAAATCGAGAATTTATGCTAATCACAAACTTGCTAAAGATCACCTCTATGTTGAGAGATAACTATAATGCTTTATAGCCTACCACAAGAACACAAAATTGGGTTTCAAACCATTGATTTTCTAAAGTTTCCAAAAAGAATTGACACCGCTTTTATGGGAGGACAAGACATACAATGCGGGTAAAAAGATGCTATAATACAATGATATACAAAACAAAATGAAAAATGCATAAAATAAAACGCTCTACCCCAAACTTAAAATTTACACGGTCCCCAATGTAAATAATCAAGATGAAGCAAGGGTGAAAAGGAAAGACTTTCGTGTAACCAATTTTTGAAAGTCAGAAACAAACAAATAGAAAGGGGAGAAACCACCTAGATCCCATAACTTGTGGTACAAAGACCATCATACATACATCTATTGTCGTTCATTGCTCAATTTATATAGCATACTTCATAGTTCTCTCGAAAGGTTATAAACGAATCAATCATTATCGTAAATATAAATAAAATCATCATATACAAGATATCCTTGAATTAGGAATCAATATGGTAAATATAAATAAAATCATCATATACAAGATATCCTTGAATTAGGAATTGAAATAGAACAAAATTATATCAACGAAATAATCAAACAATCAAAGAAATGGACAGTGGCACAACAAGTATCAATATTCATCATAATCAAATTCTGAAGCACAACAAGGGATACCGAAGGAGTAAGAAGGAGATGTCCTGGGTTCAAACCTCAGAAACTAACATTTCTCCTACCCCTCTAACAATTAACAACTAACTTTGCCTTATAAAAAAAAAGTATCAATCCAAGGAATTTTGGTGCAGAATTCCAAATACTACTTCAATATTCAACACTCATTTCAAGTATCAATCTAGTACCAATTTATGCATACTTGGTGAAATTTATGCATGTCTTTTTTTCAAACCCACCTGGTTTCACTACAAGAGGATTTGTCTAGCTCTAATTATATAAATTTGAATTCAGCCATGTCATAGTATTTTTCTTGAGAAAACCTCAACTTTGCAAATCATTGTAGTAGATAATAACTCAACTAAATCATACAAATTAAGTGTCTAAATTGAAGCTCTGAAAGTCTAGTTTCCAGACAATAACTCAACCAAAGATCCAGTATAAGTCCACACAAATAAGAACTAAAATGCAGCAACATGGAACCTATGTTTATCGTTCAATTTTTAATGAAATTTAGTGAATCCAGAGCCTATTTAGTAGGAAATTAAGTCTAGTTTCCAATAGAGCAAAAACCAACCCCAAAAGATATGTTAGTATAAATTTGTTTTGATCATGACCGGGTCCTATTTAAAACTAGAATACATATCTAAATTGGGCCCCGAGCAAAACACAAAAATCTAATTAGACACTGGAAAAATAAAAAAGACCAATTTTTTTATTCTTAAAAACCAAAGTACTTTTTTCATTGGAGGTACATCGTACTTAGAATGCCAAGTAATGTGCAGTTTTAGAAGTTGCAGAAAAAACAGCAAATAGATAAATTTCAACTAGGCAAAAATCCTTTAATTCGAAAACTTAAACGTAACATTAAGAAATAATAATTAAATAAAGACAAATGTATTTGAATTGGAAAACCTCATATGTCTATCATAATTCATAACCAGCATAATAGAACAAGACTGACTATCTCAAACTGTAAGTAAGCAAGCTGTAAGGGGAAGTTGAAACTTTGCCATATCTCAAGCTATAAGTAAGCTGTCTATGCTGTGGCAGTGGATATTTTGGACCTCCTCTTTGCCAAGCTCTCACTTCTGCGATCCTCTGCTCCTTCAATCTGGATGCAAGGAGTTTCTGATACTCTGCTGCCTCTGATTTTGCCTTAGCTATTTTCTTCTTCTTACTTGCAATCCTTGCTCGCTTCCTTTGAAGTGTCAAAGGGGTCACCAGTCGCTGGATTTTTGGAGCTTTGCTAACCTTTTTCCCTGCAACGAGACACCCACTACTAAGACTACACTCATCTTAAATATGTCCCTTAAGGGTACCATCATAAATTATGAGTGAAACAATTCTACAATTGTAACCCCTACTCCTCAATCCAAACTATATATCCTGATTATGCATCACTTGGTTTCATATCTGGAAGAGTAAAACAAGAGATTGCCTCTTAACAGCATAAGTTTTCCAAAGAAAAAGTTTAGCAACACTCCTAATGAAAGTCATATTTGGCATCACTTACAAGTTACAATCAAAGAAAACCGTTGCAAGTCTAAGTTGGAATAAACATGAGCTATGTAATTAGCATTACCATTAAAAAATTGTATAAACTCATCACTAGAACTAGGCATATGTTATTATAAATAAGAATGGTATACTTCAAATCCGTTTTTTCATGACCAAATTTGTCACCATCTTTCCCAACCCTCCTAATGCAGTGTTAATACTAGACCAAATCAGTAGGTTCGTGGCTAGTTTTGTCCACCCCATTTGATTTTGAACCAAAGTCTAGTTGAATTGCCCAAAAACAAATTGAACTGCAGTTGAACCTTTCAAAGTATTTTAATTATTTATTGTTCCTTTCCCCAAAAACTGAGTTATTTATTTCTTTATTAGTTATGGAGTTTACAAGTGGATTCAACTAAATAAACCAATTAAACCATCACCCGAATATCTCTCTAAATTCAGGTTTTAAAACATTCTTAATTCTTAGTAGCAGAATGAGAAAATTTGGGGACATGAGAAACTTACCAGCTTTGGTTGTAAAGGTTCAAGCGATAGGTGTTAACATATTTTCTCACATCATCATCCTTTGATAGGTTGAACAGCTTTCTGGATTTTGGATGCTCTCTTTGGCCCCCTCATCCTTGGCTTCTCAACATCAGTAAGACCTGGTAAATCATTTTCACCTTTTTTCACAATGACCAAGTTCAAAACAGAGAGGTCGGGGCTGACAATGCAACCACGTACAGACTTCCTTCTACGCTCTCCATTACGCCTTCCATAACCACGGAAACAAGGAGTTCCTGCACAAATCCATAACACAAATAAAATTAACCAAGTAAGAAAACAAGCTTGTCTATGAATCACAAATCCAGCAACAGATGAACCTCAATGGAAACCCAAAAGTTTGCACAAAAACAGAGACACAAAACATACAAAAATTTCATCACAAAAATAGTAACAACAATGCAGGACTAAAAATAGGCAAAATTTTCAAGGCCATACACAGCAGTTAAACCCATGATAAAGAAATAAACGGAAGAGCAACCGGTGAAGCTTTGGTACCTCTCATGGAGCAAGAGTCGGACACGACCAGGTGTCAGCACTCCCTGCTTCATTGGGAATCCTTGTTTGTCACACCCACCAGTGATCTTGAAAACATAGCCCTTACCTTCCTGTAGATAGCAAAAATACAAAGCAAAATAGATCACAAATAATGCTCCTCAAAATATAGGAGCAGATATTGCAGATTGCTTGCTCAAGATCATTCATACCTCTCCCAGAGCTTCGCCAGGGACCTCCTGTGAGATCCTCTTGTCAAAAACTGACCGACTGCAACAACATAAAATAGACTAATATTACCGTAGAGAAAAACCAAAAATTTAAATAGATTTGGAACACTCTCACTAGTAACTACACTGAGTAACAGTAAAAATCAAACTCACATGAATATCAATGTTCAATTTGCAGTGCAAGGATACCAATAAAGGTATCGGTAACAAGTACCAGATTGAACAACAGACAGACAGATATGGGGAAAATTAATTTACAAAGCGGCTAAAATATAACAAAAAAAATAAAAGAATATAACGATTTAATATAACGATTACCCTAAATTCCATAATGCATATTCCAAAATTAAATGAATTGGGATCCAAAAAATAAATAAAGTGCAGAAGCAACAATGAAGGAAGGCATCGTAATATAATTAACACTGAGAATGAGAAACAATGAGAGTAAATGGATTACAGCTTCTGCTCATCATCGATTTCTAGCTTTTTCTGGCATCCAGTAGTAGGATCCGCAATGTTTAACTGAAAAAGAACAAAACCAAAAAGATTATTCAGCCACAAAAACAGCAATCGAAGCACTGAAGAAAGAAAATGTAGCACAAAAACAATCACAATCGAACCTTCATGATTCCAAGGTCGCCGCTGCGGCTAACTCTATCTCCTGCTTTGGGAAATTACTTAGCTAGAAACGAACAAATATAGGTTTTTTTTATACCCAAACCGGTTAACTTACAATACACTATTTTGGTTCTCTAGCAGCCAAGCTTTTTTTTTCAATTACTTTCCCCACTCCCCCTCTTACTCAAATACACCCCTTAAAACATAAAAACCCCAAACTAACTACCTCCAATTTAAAAATACCCAAAATAGTCCCCCCAATCTCTCCACACCCCTTCACTCCTTTCACTCCTTTTAGTGCTAGATGCCTTACCACCCGAGCATGTGACTTTGAACTCTTGGGACAATTATTTATTCATATTATTATTTCAGTGCTAGATATTTGAGTATTTTCCCACCATTGGTGATCGCAGAGACTTTGGTCATTTGCGCAAATTATACCCATATGGGATGAGATTACTGTGCCTTACATGTCGGACAAGGTCATATGGCAGTTTGAATATCGTCAGACCATCCCTATTGAGCCCCCTTGGTGTTTGTGGGTCATGTCCCTCTTATAGGTCCATTGTGGAGAGATGGTTGTTCTACTAGGGACCGGTTTAGATTTTGCGCAGGACTGCTATTCAGGCCAGACATGGGGGTGAGTGCGATGAGTGCTACCCTCCATGGTACTTAGAGGTGTCGATTCCCCGTCTCATTGTGCCTTCGGAGGAAGCACCTATTTCAGATGAGGAGATTGCATCAACTGGTCCACTGGCTCTAGAGGATAGACTCGAGTTTGCAATTGCATGTATTCGGGAGGCCACGGCATTCGACGACATTCCACCTCCTATATATCAGCTTCTCTCTAGAGCTTTATCAGATTTAGACATTGACCATTGATGTATTTTAGCCGGGTTTGTATTTTATTATCGGATTTGTGCTTGTGTTTTATCGGATTTGGTATATTATAGTTCTGTATTTTATCGTTCTCGCATTTTATCGTTATTACTCGTATTTTTGTTATTTTAAAAGAAAAAATAAACAAAAAAAAATCTGGAATTATGTCAAAAGAGGTATTTCCGGATGTTGCTTCCCGAATCATCTCTTTTGACATAATATCTGAACAAAAAAATGACTTTCGGAAATATGTATCAATAGTATTTCGGAAATATGTATCAAAAAAGCCTAATAATAATATAATATATTTTGTCGTTCCTCCATGACAGCGTGGGATAATTTTTCCTGTTTCTACCTCTTGTTGGGGCACCGCAATCAAATTACATCAAATAAAATAAAAATTAAAAAAAAATGATTTACGAATTTATCTATTATATAGGTAAACCCATAGCTAAAAAAAATAATTACCGATTTATCAAATCTGTAATTTATTCTAAAATACGGATTTATAGCTTCAAACTCATCCATGGAAAAGAGAAAAAGGAACAAGATTAGTGTATGAATCTTACACTAGCACGGTTAGTGGGGTAAAACTCTTGTCGCTCCGCTTTCCACGGGGTCTTCTTCTCCTTGGTCCTAACCGCTCCAATGTGATATGTCCATGTGCACTGAATATTTGTGCTCCAAGAAAATATTCTCTGCCTCTCCTACAAACTTCCTTAGCCACACTCTACTCACGGCCTCCGGCCGTTGGTACATCAGTCAATTCATTCTGTGGTCGAGTCACCCTCTAACCGAACTCTGTAGTTCCTCGGTGTCCTACCTTCATTCCTTCGGGCTCCAAGACATTCTATTTTTACCTGTTTAGCCCAAAAATATCATGGCAAGTACTTTTTCTGTTCTATTGTTCTTATGGTTGCCTCGACGCCCATTTCTGTCCATTTTCTCCTCGGCCAACAACTTAATTTATTTTGGGAGTTAACAAATGTCCCTTTTCTGTGTTGTTGTATAGCTGGGTGAATGAGACTAACGGCGCGAAAATTGAAATGACATGACGTGCAAGTAGTGGTGGCTAGCTGTTACGTCATTGGTTAGATGTGTGACGCCTCATTTCTCACGATTTATCTATTAAATAGGTAAATTTGTAGATAAAAAGCTAGTTATTGATTTATCAATTAAATAGATAAATCTATAATTCATTCTATAACTATGGATTAACTAAATTGGTGGGGATATAGGGGCTGCATGTGGGGTATAAAAATTAATATCTTTTTTTACCACAACTTAAGACGAAGATAAAATAGTAAATAATGGAATTTATTCTATCTCATTTCATTGTTTATCTCATTTTTCTACCTCTCTAACTTGTGAGGTACAACATGGAATGGTTCCTCAATTTATTCAAAAATGCTTATATTTGTTCCTAAAATTTAGAAGGATTATACAACAGACCCAAGAGCGCTCGGATGAGATGGTGTGGGTCTCTTCCAGCTTGACCAAAGTCCTATGTTCAAATCCAGTCTTGGGAATCAGCAGTATTAAATCTCTTGAGGGAGAAACTTACCGCTCATTGTGGTCCTACCCGACTCGAGGGATTAGTTTCTGTAATTGTGCGCGGAGTATACCTAGTTCACACAAAAAAAGAAGGAATATACAATAGTATCTTTTAAATAAGGGTAACAATTAGATAAAAAATTAATAACATATTTTATGTCGTCATAAATCACCTAAGCAATCAAACGAAAACTATGTTTCATTCTGATCTATTTCGCTTCACTCCATTTTATTCTGCCTCCCTCATTGAGCCCCCTTGGTGTTTGTGGGTCATGTCCCTCTTATAGGTCCAATGTGGAGAGATGGTTGTACTACTAGGGACCGGTTTAGATTTTGCGCAGGACTGCTATTCAGGCCAGACATGGGGGTGAGTGCTACCCTCCCATGGTACTTAGAGGTGTCGATTCCCCGTCTCACTGTGCCTTCAGAGGAAGCACCTATTTCAGATGAAGAGATTGCATCAACTGGTCCATTGGCTCTAGAGGATAGACACGAGTTTGCAACTGCATGTATTCGGGAGGCCACGACATTCGACGACATTCCACCTCTTATATATCAGCTTCTCTCTAGAGCTTTATAAGATTTAGACATTGACCATTGATGTATTTTAGCCGGGTTTGTATTTTATTATCGGATTTGTGCTTGTGTTTTATCGGATTTGGTATATTATCGTTCTCGCATTTTATCGTTATTACTCGTATTTTTGTTATTTTAAAAGAAAAATAAACAAACAAAAATTTGGAATTATGTCAAAAGAGGTATTTCCTGATGTTGCTTCCTAATCATCTCTTTGACATAATATCGTAACAAAAAATGACTTTCGAAATATGTATCAAAGGTATTTCCGAAAAGAATTAAAAATATGACTTTCGAAAACACCTCTTGATAGATAATTCCGGAAATTTTTTTAAAAAATCAGTTTCTATTTAAATTTTTGTAAAAAGGTGAGGGGTATTTTGGGGATAAAATGAGTTATGGGGGTACCGAGCTAATATGGGGGTACAAAAAAAGCCTAATAATAATATAATATATTTTGTCGTTCCTCCATGACAGCGTGGGATAATTTTTTCCGTTTCTACCTCTTGTTGGGGCACCGCAATCAAATTACATCAAATAAAATAAAAATTAAAAAAAATGATTTACGAATTTATCTATTATATAGGTAAACCCATAGCTAAAAAAAATAATTACCGATTTATCAAATCTGTAATTTATTCTAAAATACGGATTTATCTATTTAATAGATGTCGTCAAACGCTTATATCTTAGCTGTAGAATCGGCTAGAGGTTTGAACAGCCGGTGATTTCTTTTTCTTCAAGTGATTGCGTCAAGCAAGAAACTCTATTACTCGACTATGGGTTCCCTAATTAACTCCTCCAAAGAGTTGTTAGGTTACGTGTGAGAGGGAGTGCGGCTTGGATTATCTACTAAAACTAAGAAAGCATAAAGGAAAGCGATAAAGAAAATAGAATAAGTAAAAACGTGTGTTGATTGATGTGCGTCTTTGTATACAAGTACTACTATATATATATATACACGAGCCTTCTTTGGCCACTACTCGAGCCTACATTTACCCAACGTTGGATTGATCGTGATTAACAGTTCTAATTAAGCCCAGTCCCTAGAAACTCGGAGTCTACTCCTCCACGACCTCACTAGCACGGTTAGTGGGGTAAAACTCTTGTCGCTCCGCTTTCCACGGGGTCTTCTTCTCCTTGATCCTAACCGCTCCAATGTGATATGTCCATGTGCACTGAATATTTGTGCTCCAAGAAAATATTCTCTGCCTCTCCTACAAACTTCCTTAGCCACACTCTACTCACGGCCTCCGGCCGTTGGTACATCAGTCAATTCATTCTGTGGTTGAGTCACCCTCCAACCGAACTCTGTAGTTCCTCGGTGTCCTACCTTCATTCCTTCGGGCTCCCAGACATTCTATTTTTACCTGTTTAGCCCAAAAATGTCAGGGCAAGTACTTTTTCTGTTCTATTGTTCTTATGGTTGCCTCGACGCCCATTTCTGTCCATTTTCTCCTCGGCCAACAACTTCATTTATTTTGGGAGTTAACAAATGTCCCTTTTCTGTGTTGTTGTATAGCTGGGTGAATGAGACTAACGGTGCGAAAATTGAAATGACATGACATGTCAGTAGTGGTGGCTAGCTGTTACGTCATTGGTTAGACGTGTAACGCCTCATTTCTCGCGATTTATCTATTAAATAGGTAAATCTTTAGCTAAAAAGCTAGTTACTGATTTATCAATTAAATAGAAAAATCTATAATTCATTCTAGAACTATGGATTAACTAAATTGGTGGGGGTATAGGGGCTGCATGTGGGGTATAAAAATTAATATCTTTTTTTTACCACAACTTAAGACGAAGATAAAATAGTAAATAATGGAATTTATTCTATCTCATTTCATTGTTTATCTCATTTTTCTACCTCTCTAACTTGTGAGGTACAACATGGAATGGTTCCTCAATTTATTCAAAAATGATTATATTTGTCCCTAAATTTTAGAAAGATTATTCAACAGACTCAAGAGCGCTCGGATGAGATGGTGTGAGTCACTTCCAGCTTGACCAAAGTCCTATGTTCAAATCCAGTCTTGGGAATCAACAGTATTAAATCTCTTGAGGGAGAGACTTACTGCTTCATTGTGGTCCTCTACCCGACTCGAGGATTAGTCTCTGTAATTGTCAAGCAGAGTATACCCAGTTCACACAAAAAAGAAGGAATATACAATAGTATCTTTTAAATAAGGGTAACAATTAGATAAAAAATTAATAACATATTTTATGTCGTCATAAATCATCTAAGCAATCAAACGAAAACTATTTTTCATTAATCTCAAAAAAAAAAACTATGTTTCATTCTGATCTATTTCGCTTCACTCCATTTTATTCTGCCTCCCTCATTTTAGAATACCCAAACAAAATCTACAAAAAACAAACGATGCCTTAAAGTCCAATTCATGTTTTTTCTTATTAATTTAAATAATTAAATCATTTTCTATAATTGGGGGATTAAAATTGCGCCTTTAGTAAAACAGGAGGACTAAAATTGCACAAAAATAAATAAGGTGATCAAAATTGTGCATTTAGTAAAATAAGGAGACCAAAAGTGCTAAAAAAAAATAGGGAGATTAAAGTTACACAATTAGTAAAATAGGCGGCTCAAAAGTGCATGAGTTTTTTTATACCCCCACAAGACTTCCCTTATACCCCACACAATTTAAAAACACCAAAATATCCTCAGCTCCAAAAAAAAATAGAAATCGTATATACCCCCCTAAATCGTATATACATAGTCGTATATATCAAATGTGGGGGTATATACGATTTGTAAAATTACAAAGTCGTATACACCCCCAAGTGCCAAGATCTGTCATAATAAACATCCGATATGCGGAGCTGAGAGTCATGAATATCAATAAAAGTAACCACCCGGGCCAGGGGGCACCACACGTACCCAACCAGTTAGAAAACCACCAAGAAGATAATCCATTACCAACCCGAAATGTAAAGCTCTCATTAAGCACACCTCTCACATTCATAATGGAATTCCAAACGGGAGAACCCTTCTTATGCACTATATCAAGAATTGTGGCTGTCCCCATATATTTATTGCAGACCACCGATACCCATAGCTTATCAGTGTTCGTGTGGAGCGCCCATACCAGCTTACCAAGCATTGTCGTATTAGAATGCCTAACAATTCGAATAGAAAAGCCACCATCCGAGCGCTCCTTAGTAATTTTGTCCCAAGCAACCAAATTAACACCATGGCCTTGATTCCCTTTCCAGATAAAGTCACAAGTCAGTCTATCCAAGATATCACAAGTATATTGAGGCAGCTAAGAAGTTTGCATATTGTACACGGGAATGGAGTTCATCACTGATTTAGCCAAAGTGATATTGTCAGCCTTGTTCAAAAGCTTGTTTTTCCAAGAGGCAAGTCACGAATGAACTTTATCAATAATGAAGTTGAAATCTGTCTTCTTGACCCTACCTTGTAACAGTGGGAATCCAAGGTACTTATCAAAAGCGATGAGTACTCAGTATACCGCTTTCGCAACAATACGGGCCTACTTAGCACGAACAATAGATTTGGAGAAGAGAGCTCTAGATTTCGATATATTCACCGCCAAGCCCGAGTGGCACGCAAAGTTGGCAAAAATATCAGCTACCAAATTTGCCTGAGACACTATAGCTTTGGTGAAAAGCAGGACATCATCTGCAAAAAAATAAGTGAGATAAAACAGGGCCAGTAGGAGATAATCTCATAGGTTTCCACCTACCAGCATCAACAGCCGCAAGGATGGAGTGAGAAAGTTTTTCCATACATATAACAAAAAGATAAGGGGATAGGGGATCCCCTTTCGACGACCTCTAGTCGGAGAGAAAGAAGGCAACCGCTTCTCGTTCGAGATAAGGGACAAAGTAGAAGCTGTGACACAATGCATAATCAAAGTGATGGTTGGAGGAGGAAAGCCGAACTTTACAAGACACGATTTTAGAAAATTCCAGTTCACTTGGTCATAAGCCTTTTCCAAATCAATCTTGTAAGCCACGTCCCCTTTTTTCTTCTTCGAGGTATGCATAGAGTGAAGGACCTCTTGGAGGACAATAACATTATCACCAGTACCTCTCCCCAGGAGAAAACTACTCTGGTAAGGGCCAATAATGTGACGGAGGAAAGGCCGCATCCGATGCACCAGCACTTAGTGATGAGCTTATACAAAGTGTTGCACAAACTAATTGGTCTAAATTCCATATAGGAGCTGGGATTATCCACTTTAGGAATTAGAGCAATGAGTGTAGAAGAAATACTCGGATCAAAATAGCCTAAGGCAAAAGTTGTACAAAGCAAATTTGTAACATCATCACCAATAATATGCCAGTATTGACGGAAGAAAATACATAGGCCCCCCCTAAATTGTATATACATAGTCGTATATACCAAATGTGGGGGTATATACGATTTGTAAAATTACAAAGTCGTATACATCCTCACCTTTGGTATATACGACTTTGTATTTTACTTATCGTATATACCCCCACATTTGGTATATATTTTTTTGATAAGTCAAATTCCACATTTGGTATATACGACTTTGTATTAAAATAAAAAAATAATTAAATAATTTAAAAAATTAAAATTATATATTTTAAGTAAAATAAATTAAAAATGAATAATTTAGACTAAAAAATGAGTTTAGTGTGTAGTTCGTTAACAGGTGACGATGTTATATGTCGAACGAATAATTTAGGCTAAAATATCGTTTTTCGGGCAACGTTGTCCGATTGTAATGAAACCACAACCATTAAATCCGAAAAAAATCAAGGACCAAGACTCTCGTAGAAGAAACTTCTTACAAGATTGCGAGGCTCAAATTCCCAAATTCCAACGTTTACTATTTTTTATTAATTTTTTAAAATTTTTCATATTCCCCAAAAAATCTAAAAAATTTGCATAGACTTATTTTGGTTTTGTTAGATTTTTAGTGGTGTTTTTATAATTTTTTGATTAGTTTTGACTCTTTAACGGATTTTTAGTAGTTTTTTTATAACTATTTTTTTAAAAATTAAATAAAAAACAATTTTTTTAAATAACAAGTTGTATATACCAAATGTGGGGGTATATACGACTTGTAAAATTACAAAATCGTATATACCCCCACAAATACGTATATACGATTTGTTTTTTTAAAAAAAGTCGTATATACGTATTTGTGGGGGTATATACGATTTTGTAATTTTACAAGTCATATATACCCCTACACTTGGTATATACGACTGTTTTTTTTATTTTAAAAAAAACCTCTTTTTTCAGGGATATTTTTAGATTTTCAATTTATGTGGGAGGGTATGGAGGGATGTGGTGGGGGTAAAAAAAAAATACCTAAAGTACATTTAAGCCTAAACTATTTTTAAGGACGTAACAAAATGCATCTTTTTATGAGAGGGATAGTAAAAAGAGCTTTTGTGGCAATACATCTAAGTTTTATCCAAACCAAAATAGTAGTTGCCAGATACACCTCTTATTTTAATGTCATGCACACTTGTCCAATGTTTTTATTTTGTTTCAGTTTTAAATTAAATTTTACAGCAAAAATATTTTGCCTAACCAAAAAACTAATTTCCAAAACATAAAAAGAAAACACTTTTTATTATTTTTAGTAAAAAAATAAAATTATAATGTCAATTCATAAAAACAATTAGGCTTAAATACATGTTACCTCCTGTAAATATACTCATTATCCATTTACCTCCTTGTAAAAAAAAACTCTTTAAAAATACATTGCAAAATATAAATGTTAGTTACCCCCTGTTGTTAGATTATGTTAACGTTAAGTGTATGTTGAAACACTTATTATTTGCAGGGTGTAAATGGATAATGAGCATATTTGCAATGCGTAACATATATTTACGTAAGGGGTAAATGGAAAATGAGCATATTTATAGAGAGGTAATATATATTTACACTTAACGTTGTTAACATAATCTAACAGCAGTGGGTAACTAGAAGCGTTTATATTTTGCAAGGTCTTTTTTAAGAGTTTTATTTTTACAGGGGGTAAATGGATAATGAGTATATTTGCAGGGGATAACATATATTTAAGCCAAAATATTATTGTTCAAAAAATATAATTTTTCAATTATGATTTTCTTGTCTGCAATTGAGGTTGTCCTCTTCTGCAAGATGAGTGCTCCTACAAAGCTTTGACAATAGGTATACTTGCAAAAGGAGCTTTGATGCTTAAGTTTATAATAAAGACTTTGGAGGGGCGTCCTCTATCTAATTAAGTTTTATGCACCTTAGTTCAAACAATGTCTACCGTTCCATTTACTTTTATCTTTGAAGAGAAAATAAAAACAATATAAGCAATTGTGATGTGATTGTGCACATGTCAAATTTCTAAACCAATTGTGACGTGATTGTATGTGTTTCACTCTCTCTCAACAATTTGATTTATGTAAAATGTTTTTTTATGACGTGAAAAAAACTGCAAATAGTGGGTGATGTAGATGTGGAGAAATGAAAAAATAAAAAGCTGCAAAAGCTAACCAAAATTTGTCTTTTAGAGACATTTTTACCTATTAACCCTTAAAATTTGACATCCGTCATACTTGGAGTTGCTATAAAAATGTCATTTAACTTGCACCTTTCATTCTTAGATTAGATTAGATAGATAATGAATTAATGAAGAGTGCACAAAGTGCTATTGGACCATGCATTTGAAATTTTCCTTATATGGATTAGGCTCACATTGTTGTTTTGTCTTAGATTTTTTTTTTACTTATTGTTCCATTAATTTTTCTCCCTCCTTTTTTATTTCCTTTTTTTTAGTACGTGGAGTAATTTTTATATTTTAAGTTGATGTAGTGATCCCACTATCAATTTGAGGGAGGCTATTAAAAATAAGACTAGCTATAAGAAATACAAGTCGGATAGGGGTAGTTGTAGGATTTCAATTATGTTCGAACTAGTTAACATTTTAGTCAATTCTATAAGCTATATATATAGAGCATTATGTACAACATCTTTTCAATCAATTTGATTCCATTTGAGAAATTCTCTCAATCAAACTCTTTAGCATATTTCAAATATGAGGAGAAACTTCATCTCTATGATCTTGTAATTTCTAAAAATATGAAAACAAAATTTCTCTAAATTGAAGAAAATATATCCAACTTGTCGAAAGAAATCAAACCCCATACCATTCACTACAATAATATACCACAAATAATTCAAACAATGGATGTTTAACCGAAAGAAAACTATGAAACTAAGATGCATAATAGATGTTTTAATTGAGTATGAATCTAAAAAAACTGACAAAAATATGAATTAATAGCCAAATCAAAATTCTGAACAACATGGGCTCATACAAAAGAAGAGCCAAAGAAAACTTAGTTACATATGCAGCTCAAGTTATATATACACAAATTTATACAGATGCTATAATGGTACAAACTAGGGGTAGAAAATAATGAAAAACTTTACTTCTGATATGTGAAATTCTCAAGTGTACGGTGTTCATCAAGTAGTAAAAAGATCGTATTCATAGGGACTGTGATTTTTGAGTATCAACTAATTAATTAAATTAAGAAAGAACAAAATTTGATTAATTTGAACAGAAATTGTAATAACGAAACAGTGAAAAATCAATTAGAAACTAAAATTGCAAGAAAATAGAGTTTGTTGTTATAAGATAAAGGGCTCCTAAGATTGAGATATCCACAATGATTATTTATGATTGAAAATTGATTTCCATTTTATTAATTTTGATCCTTTTTGAAGATTAATTGATCCTAAGAAAGTTAATGATCTCTCTCCAGTAACAAAAATTGTGCTTAATTGAAACAACTTCTACTTTGTGTAATTGAATTTAAACTAAACCCATTAAGCTCTATGATAATTCATTGGTTACTCGAAAGACTAAACCTACTTTCGTGATTTAGGTCTCAAATTCAATCCTTATAGATCCAACAATTAGGTTCACCTCTCAGTTTTCCCTAATTATTTATGAAATACGAACAAGTGACCACCAAAGCACAAGAATAAAACACAATGAGAATAAAATCAAAGCATGATCAAATCAATAAAAGGGGAAAATAGGTCAATTCTCATAAACATACCAAGAGATGTACCCAATCCTAGAAAAGGAGGACTACTCGGACATATGAAAGTAATAATCCATGGAAGAGGTTAAGGAGCATTCTAACCAGAATTTTAAAGAAGGAAGAAGATGAAGGAGATCATTGATCCTTGCTTCTAAAGCTCCTCTCAAATATGAAGTTCAAAACCCTAGGCAAGTATTTCTAATTTCGATTTATACTTAGGCACAAAAAGTGCACAAAACAGTCCAACAACTAGGTTAAAATTACACAAGAGCATCCCCAATGGGAGTGTGCTTGTGACTTTTTTCCTAGGATCATCCTTAATAAGTAATACCACTATGGGTAAAAGAATTGTGTTTCTTATAGAGAAGAGTGCTTGTACTAGCACTTTCTCTTTCTTAGTTTAAGTGGGTCCCCTTTAAAATTTTGTGAGTTATTTGCTGACAATGCGATGATGTGTAGTTATTTGTGGGACCCATTTAAGATTTTTTTTTGAAGGTGTTGTATTGGGACCGGGGGGATTATTAAGTATTAGCATTAAAAATATATAAAAGAGTGATGTTTACATGTGGGGTCCATTTAAGCACTCAAATGGAGAGTGTTGCATTGTGGATGTTCTAAAACTGAAACTACAACAATGTGTCGCGCGAAACACACCCAAGTAGTGTTTCACGACAGCCGTCAATTGAAATCAACAAGTTGCGATCCACACCTGTGGTAGCCACCACACCCTAGTGGTGGATTAATCTGTTTGTCTCTTTTTCATCCAATTTCTTCCCAAAGGACTCATAGCTCCATATCAACTCATCCAAGCGACTTTCCAACACTAAAATGATCATTTCCTACAAAACACAACATACCAAATGAAATTATCCAAGTCTATATAAAATATTAAACAAAACTAAAGAACTCATGACTAATTAAACTAAAAGTGCATGCATAAAAAAATGAAAATATGATGTAAATATGGACACATCAATTTACCCCAAGCTTAAAACTTTGCTTGTCTTCAAGCAACCACTATAGCCAAAGTAAGAAGAGGAACCAATAGACACAATGAGTAAGGAGCCTGAGATAAAATCACATCAATAAATAGTATATTTTTTCATAACGATATTTGGTTTAAATGTGTGCATATTTGATTGTCATTTATTTAATGTATAGACTTTTTTCTTTTTTGAATTGACTGATAGGGAAATTGGGAATAGCAAGTGCCTACAACGGAACTAATTTTTTTATCAATACCCATGAGGGCACAAAGGCGGGGGAGGGGATTTCCCATAATGGGAATCGGGAGCGGGACAAAGAAAATTTTGTAAGAGGGGGTAAGGACCACTGCGGACATGGGTGGAAAGTAAAACTCCACATGACGAAATTGGGAGTAGAGAGGGGAAGAAGAAATGTTTGTAGTGATAAGACGAAGAGCATGGGAGTACTAATTGCCGTTAAAATAAAACAAGTCACAATTATATATTTTTATAGTCTTCTGAGATTTCTTTTATAGTATCTGTTTATTCTTTGTTTTATTTTTAACAGTAGTATTCAATGACAAATATTTATCATATTTGATTTTCAGCTTCTTCTGGCATCCAGTAGTAGGATTCACAATGTCACAATGTTGAATTCAAGAAGAAGCAAACGTGATTCGGCTACAAAAACATATTTAATGGAAATCAAAACACTAAAGAAAATATTTGGAAATAGAACCATCATAATATGATTGGGCTATAAAAACACATTTCATGGAAATCGAAGCACTAAAGAAAACATTTGGAAATAGAACCTTCAAGTTGTTGTTGCAATGTTGTCTTGATCTCGCCAAGGTCCACTCGTCGGGTGTTTGGAAATTAGCTCACATTTGTAGCTCAATTAATGAGAAACACAAAATCAGGAATTTATGCTAATCACAAACTTGCTAAAGATCACCTCTATGTTGAGAGATAACTATAATGCTTTATAGCCTACCACAAGAACACAAAATTGGGTTTCAAACCATTGATTTTCTAAAGTTTCCAAAAAGAATTGACACCGCTTTTATGGGAGGACAAGACATACAATGCGGGTAAAAAGATGCTATAATACAATGATATACAAAACAAAATGAAAAATGCATAAAATAAAACGCTCTACCCCAAACTTAAAATTTACACGGTCCCCAATGTAAATAATCAAGATGAAGCAAGGGTGAAAAGGAAAGACTTTCGTGTAACCAATTTTTTGAAAGTCGAAACAAACAAATAGAAAGGGGAGAAACCACCTAGATCCCATAACTTGTGGTACAAAGACCATCATACATACATCTATTGTCGTTCATTGCTCAATTTATATAGCATACTTCATAGTTCTCTCGAAAGGTTATAAACGAATCAATCATTATCGTAAATATAAATAAAATCATCATATACAAGATATCCTTGAATTAGGAATCAATATGGTAAATATAAATAAAATCATCATATACAAGATATCCTTGAATTAGGAATTGAAATAGAACAAAATTATATCAACGAAATAACTGAAACAATCAAAGAAATGGACAGTGGCACAACAAGTATCAATATTCATCATAATCAAATTCTGAAGCACAACAAGGGATACCGAAGGAGTAAGAAGGAGATGTCCTGGGTTCAAACCTCAGAAACTAACATTTCTCCTACCCCTCTAACAATTAACAACTAACTTTGCCTTATAAAAAAAAAAGTATCAATCCAAGGGAATTTTGGTGCAGAATTCCAAATACTACTTCAATATTCAACACTCATTTCAAGTATCAATCTAGTACCAATTTATGCATACTTGGTGAAATTTATGCATGTCTTTTTCAAACCCACCTGGTTTCACTACAAGAGGATTTGTCTAGCTCTAATTATATAAATTTGAATTCAGCCATGTCATAGTATTTTTCTTGAGAAAACCTCAACTTTGCAAATCATTGTAGTAGATAATAACTCAACTAAATCATACAAATTAAGTGTCTAAATTGAAGCTCTGAAAGTCTAGTTTCCAGACAATAACTCAACCAAAGATCCAGTATAAGTCCACACAAATAAGAACTAAAATGCAGCAACATGGAACCTATGTTTATCGTTCAATTTTTAATGAAATTTAGTGAATCCAGAGCCTATTTAGTAGGAAATTAAGTCTAGTTTCCAATAGAGCAAAAACCAACCCCAAAAGATATGTTAGTATAAATTTGTTTTGATCATGACCGGGTCCTATTTAAAACTAGAATACATATCTAAATTGGGCCCCGAGCAAAACACAAAAATCTAATTAGACACTGGAAAAATAAAAAAGACCAATTTTTTTATTCTTAAAAACCAAAGTACTTTTTTCATTGGAGGTACATCGTACTTAGAATGCCAAGTAATGTGCAGTTTTAGAAGTTGCAGAAAAAAACAGCAAATAGATAAATTTCAACTAGGCAAAAATCCTTTAATTCGAAAACTTAAACGTAACATTAAGAAATAATAATTAAATAAAGACAAATGTATTTGAATTGGAAAACCTCATATGTCTATCATAATTCATAACCAGCATAATAGAACAAGACTGACTATCTCAAACTGTAAGTAAGCAAGCTGTAAGGGGAAGTTGAAACTTTGCCATATCTCAAGCTATAAGTAAGCTGTCTATGCTGTGGCAGTGGATATTTTGGACCTCCTCTTTGCCAAGCTCTCACTTCTGCGATCCCTCTGCTCCTTCAATCTGGATGCAAGGAGTTTCTGATACTCTGCTGCCTCTGATTTTGCCTTAGCTATTTTCTTCTTCTTACTTGCAATCCTTGCTCGCTTCCTTTGAAGTGTCAAAGGGGTCACCAGTCGCTGGATTTTTGGAGCTTTGCTAACCTTTTTCCCTGCAACGAGACACCCACTACTAAGACTACACTCATCTTAAATATGTCCCTTAAGGGTACCATCATAAATTATGAGTGAAACAATTCTACAATTGTAACCCCTACTCCTCAATCCAAACTATATATCCTGATTATGCATCACTTGGTTTCATATCTGGAAGAGTAAAACAAGAGATTGCCTCTTAACAGCATAAGTTTTCCAAAGAAAAAGTTTAGCAACACTCCTAATGAAAGTCATATTTGGCATCACTTACAAGTTACAATCAAAGAAAACCGTTGCAAGTCTAAGTTGGAATAAACATGAGCTATGTAATTAGCATTACCATTAAAAAATTGTATAAACTCATCACTAGAACTAGGCATATGTTATTATAAATAAGAATGGTATACTTCAAATCCGTTTTTTCATGACCAAATTTGTCACCATCTTTCCCAACCCTCCTAATGCAGTGTTAATACTAGACCAAATCAGTAGGTTCGTGGCTAGTTTTGTCCACCCCATTTGATTTTGAACCAAAGTCTAGTTGAATTGCCCAAAAACAAATTGAACTGCAGTTGAACCTTTCAAAGTATTTTAATTATTTATTGTTCCTTTCCCCAAAAACTGAGTTATTTATTTCTTTATTAGTTATGGAGTTTACAAGTGGATTCAACTAAATAAACCAATTAAACCATCACCCGAATATCTCTCTAAATTCAGGTTTTAAAACATTCTTAATTCTTAGTAGCGTAATGAGAAAATTTGGGGACATGAGAAACTTACCAGCTTTGGTTGTAAAGGTTCGGCGATAGGTGTTAACATATTTTCTCACATCATCATCCTTTGATAGGTTGAACAGCTTTCGGATTTTGGATGCTCTCTTTGGCCCCCTCATCCTTGGCTTCTCAACATCAGTAAGACCTGGTAAATCATTTTCACCTTTTTTCACAATGACCAAGTTCAAAACAGAGAGGTCGGGGCTGACAATGCAACCACGTACAGACTTCCTTCTACGCTCTCCATTACGCCTTCCATAACCACGGAAACAAGGAGTTCCTGCACAAATCCATAACACAAATAAAATTAACCAAGTAAGAAAACAAGCTTGTCTATGAATCACAAATCCAGCAACAGATGAACCTCAATGGAAACCCAAAAGTTTGCACAAAAACAGAGACACAAAACATACAAAAATTTCATCACAAAAATAGTAACAACAATGCAGGACTAAAAATAGGCAAAATTTTCAAGGCCATACACAGCAGTTAAACCCATGATAAAGAAATAAACGGAAGAGCAACCGGTGAAGCTTTGGTACCTCTGCGGAGCAAGAGTCGGACACGACCAGGTGTCAGCACTCCCTGCTTCATTGGGAATCCTTGTTTGTCACACCCACCAGTGATCTTGAAAACATAGCCCTTACCTTCCTGTAGATAGCAAAAATACAAAGCAAAATAGATCACAAATAATGCTCCTCAAAATATAGGAGCAGATATTGCAGATTGCTTGCTCAAGATCATTCATACCTCTCCCAGAGCTTCGCCAGGGACCTCCTGTGAGATCCTCTTGTCAAAAACTGACCGACTGCAACAACATAAAATAGACTAATATTACCGTAGAGAAAAACCAAAAATTTAAATAGATTTGGAACACTCTCACTAGTAACTACACTGAGTAACAGTAAAAATCAAACTCACATGAATATCAATGTTCAATTTGCAGTGCAAGGATACCAATAAAGGTATCGGTAACAAGTACCAGATTGAACAACAGACAGACAGATATGGGGAAAATTAATTTACAAAGCGGCTAAAATATAACAAAAAAAATAAAAGAATATAACGATTTAATATAACGATTACCCTAAATTCCATAATGCATATTCCAAAATTAAATGAATTGGGATCCAAAAAATAAATAAAGTGCAGAAGCAACAATGAAGGAAGGCATCGTAATATAATTAACACTGAGAATGAGAAACAATGAGAGTAAATGGATTACAGCTTCTGCTCATCATCGATTTCTAGCTTTTTCTGGCATCCAGTAGTAGGATCCGCAATGTTTAACTGAAAAAGAACAAAACCAAAAAGATTATTCAGCCACAAAAACAGCAATCGAAGCACTGAAGAAAGAAAATGTAGCACAAAAACAATCACAATCGAACCTTCATGATTCCAAGGTCGCCGCTGCGGCTAACTCTATCTCCTGCTTTGGGAAATTACTTAGCTAGAAACGAACAAATATAGGTTTTTTTTATACCCAAACCGGTTAACTTACAATACACTATTTTGGTTCTCTAGCAGCCAAGCTTTTTTTCAATTACTTTCCCCACTCCCCCTCTTACTCAAATACACCCCTTAAAACATAAAAACCCCAAACTAACTACCTCCAATTTAAAAATACCCAAAATAGTCCCCCCAATCTCTCCACACCCCTTCACTCCTTTCACTCCTTTTTTAGTGCTAGATGCCTTACCACCCGAGCATGTGACTTTGAACTCTTGGGACAATTATTTATTCATATTATTATTTCAAAGGCTAGATATTTGAGTATTTTCCCACCATTGGTGATCGCAGAGACTTTGGTCATTTGCATGCAAATTATACCCATATGGGATGAGATTATCGTGCCTTACATGTCGGACAAGGTCATATGGCGCTTTGAATATCGTCGACCATCCCTATTGAGCCCCCTTGGTGTTTGTGGGTCATGTCCCTCTTATAGGTCCATTGTGGAGAGATGGTTGTTCTACTAGGGGACCTGTTTAGATTTTGCGCAGGGCTCGCTATTCGGGCCGGACATGGGGTGAGTGCGATGAGTGCTACCTCCATGGTACTTAGAGGTGTCGATTCCCAGTCTCATTGTGCCTTCTCTGAGGAAGCACCTATTTCAGATGGGGAGATTGCATCAATCGGTCCACCGGCTCTGAGGATAGACTCGAGTTTGCAATTGCATGTATTCGGGAGGCCACGGCATTCGACGACATTCCACCTCCTATATATCGCCTTCTCTAGAGCTTTATCGATTTAGACATTGACCATTGATGTATTTTAGCCTGGGTTTGTATTTTATTATCGGATTTGTGCTTGTGTTTTATCGGATTTGGTATATTATAGTTCTGTATTTTATCGTTCTCGCATTTTATCGTTATTACTCGTATTTTTGTTATTTTAAAAGAAAAAATAAACAAAAAAAAATCTGGAATTATGTCAAAAGAGGTATTTCCGGATGTTGCTTCCCGAATCATCTCTTTTGACATAATATCAGAACAAAAAAATGACTTTCGGAAATATGTATCAAAGGTATTTCGGAAATATGTATCAAAAAAGCCTAATAATAATATAATATATTTTGTCGTTCCTCCATGACAGCGTGGGATAATTTTTCCCGTTTCTACCTCTTGTTGGGGCACCGCAATCAAATTACATCAAATAAAATAAAAATTAAAAAAAAAATGATTTACGAATTTATCTATTATATAGGTAAACCCATAGCTAAAAAAAATAATTACCGATTTATCAAATCTGTAATTTATTCTAAAATACGGATTTATAGCTTCAAACTCATCCATGGAAAAGAGAAAAAGGAACAAGATTAGTGTATGAATCTTACACTAGCACGGTTAGTGGGGTAAAACTCTTGTCGCTCCGCTTTCCACGGGGTCTTCTTCTCCTTGGTCCTAACCGCTCCAATGTGATATGTCCATGTGCACTGAATATTTGTGCTCCAAGAAAATATTCTCTGCCTCTCCTACAAACTTCCTTAGCCACACTCTACTCACGGCCTCCGGCCGTTGGTACATCAGTCAATTCATTCTCGTGGTCGAGTCACCCTCTAACCGAACTCTGTAGTTCCTCGGTGTCCTACCTTCATTCCTTCTGCTCCAAGACATTCTATTTTTACCTGTTTAGCCCAAAAATATCATGGCAAGTACTTTTTCTGTTCTATTGTTCTTATGGTTGCCTCGACGCCCATTTTTGTCCATTTTCTCCTCGGCCAACAACTTAATTTATTTTGGGAGTTAACAAATGTCCCTTTTCCGTGTTGTTGTATAGTGGGTGAATGAGACTAACGGCGCGAAAATTGAAATGACATGACGTGTCGATAGTGGTGGCTAGTCATATATCGTCATTGGTTAGATGTGTGACGCCTCATTTCTCACGATTTATCTATTAAATAGGTAAATTTGTAGATAAAAAGCTAGTTATTGATTTATCAATTAAATAGATAAATCTATAATTCATTCTAGAACTATGGATTAACTAAATTGGTGGGGATATAGGGGCTGCATGTGGGGTATAAAAATTAATATCTTTTTTACCACAACTTAAGACGAAAGATAAAATAGTAAATAATGGAATTTATTCTATCTCATTTCATTGTTTATCTCATTTTTCTACCTCTCTAACTTGTGAGGTACAACATGGAATGGTTCCTCAATTTATTCAAAAATGCTTATATTTGTTCCTAAAATTTAGAAGGATTATACAATGAGACCCAAGAGCGCTCGGATGAGATGGTGTGGGTCTCTTCCAAATGACCAAAGTCCTATGTTCAAATCCAGTCTTGGGAATCAGCAGATTAAATCTCTTGAGGAGAGACTTACCGCTCATTGTGGTCCTACCCGACTCGAGGGATTAGTTTACAGTAATTGTCTTGAGAGTATACCTAGTTCACACAAAAAAAAAGGAATATACAATAGTATCTTTTAAATAAGGGTAACAATTAGATAAAAATTAATAACATATTTTATGTCGTCATAAATCACCTAAGCAATCAAACGAAAACTATGTTTCATTCTCGATCTATTTCGCTTCACTCCATTTTATTCTGCCTCCCTCATTGAGCCCCCTTGGTGTTTGTGGGTCATGTCCCTCTTATAGGTCCAATGTGGAGAGATGGTTGTACTACTAGGGACCGGTTTAGATTTTGCGCAGGACTGCTATTTAGGCCAGACATGGGGGTGAGTGCTACCCTCCCATGGTACTTAGAGGTGTCGATTCCCCGTCTCACTGTGCCTTCAGAGGAAGCACCTATTTCAGATGAAGAGATTGCATCAACTGGTCCACTGGCTCTAGAGGATAGACACGAGTTTGCAACTGCATGTATTCGGGAGGCCACGACATTCGACGACATTCCACCTCTTATATATCAGCTTCTCTCTAGAGCTTTATAAGATTTAGACATTGACCATTGATGTATTTTAGCCGGGTTTGTATTTTATTATCGGATTTGTGCTTGTGTTTTATCGGATTTGGTATATTATCGTTCTCGCATTTTATCGTTCTCGCATTTTATCGTTATTACTCGTATTTTTGTTATTTTAAAAGAAAAAATAAACAAACAAAAATCTGGAATTATGTCAAAAGAGGTATTTCCGGATGTTGCTTCCCGAATCATCTCTTTTGACATAATATCAGAACAAAAAAATGACTTTCGGAAATATGTATCAAAGGTATTTCCGAAAAGAATTAAAAATATGACTTTCGAAAACACCTCTTGATAGATAATTCCGGAAATTTTTTTAAAAAATCAGTTTCTATTTAAATTTTTGTAAAAAGGTGAGGGGTATTTTGGGGATAAAATGAGTTATGGGGGTACCGAGCTAATATGGGGGTACAAAAAAAGCCTAATAATAATATAATATATTTTGTCGTTCCTCCATGACAGCGTGGGATAATTTTTTCCGTTTCTACCTCTTGTTGGGGCACCGCAATCAAATTACATCAAATAAAACAAAAATTAAAAAAAATGATTTACGAATTTATCTATTATATAGGTAAACCCATAGCTAAAAAAAATAATTACCGATTTATCAAATCTGTAATTTATTCTAAAATACGGATTTATCTATTTAATAGATGTCGTCAAACGCTTATATCTTAGCTGTAGAATCGGCTAGAGGTTTGAACAAATTTAGCCGGTGATTTCTTTTTCTTCAAGTGATTGCGTCAAGCAAGAAACTCTATTACTCGACTATGGGTTCCCTAATTAACTCCTCCAAAGAGTTGTCAGGTTACGTGTGAGAGGGAGTGCGGCTTGGATTATCTACTAAAACTAAGAAAGCATAAAGGAAAGCGATAAAGAAAATAGAATAAGTAAAAACGTGTGTTGATTGATGTGCGTCTTTGTATACAAGTACTACTATATATATATATACATGAGCCTTCTTTGGCCACTACTCGAGCCTACATTTACCCAACGTTGGATTGATCGTGATTAACAGTTCTAATTAAGCCCAGTCCCTAGAAACTCGGAGTCTACTCCTCCACGACCTCACTAGCACGGTTAGTGGGGTAAAACTCTTGTCGCTCCGCTTTCCACGGGGTCTTCTTCTCCTTGATCCTAACCGCTCCAATGTGATATGTCCATGTGCACTGAATATTTGTGCTCCAAGAAAATATTCTCTGCCTCTCCTACAAACTTCCTTAGCCACACTCTACTCACGGCCTCCGGCCGTTGGTACATCAGTCAATTCATTCTGTGGTTGAGTCACCCTCCAAAGCATTCCAGCCATGACAGAGGTAAACGAAGGAACCCACAACCAAGTGCGGTAAGTCTCTCCCTCAGAGGAATTCCCAGCATGATCCCGAAGTAAAACAGACGCAGGAACATAATGCTTAAACAATGTGTCAACGAAGGGAACCATCCCATAACCCTATAAAGAAGCAAGTCATGTAAGATAATAATGAATCGCATGAAACAAAAGCACACCCACAACCAAGTAAGGTAAAATAAAAAGAAGAGAAAGAAAGAAGCAGAAAACGTATTAATGTATGGGATGAAAGAAAGGCACACCCACCAGCTCATGATCAAAAATACAGACAATCATTTTATGTCTCCCCTGCATTCAACGCTATTTAAATCGGTGCTAACAAAGTAAGTGTCCCGAGACAAAGAAAATCAAAGTGACGCGGCAACTAACAAAAGAAAAGAGACCAAAAAGGAGAAGAAACGTACCTGGAAATTTGCCATTACGAATTAGGGAATTAGGAAGTAGTCAAAAGAAGGAAAAGAAGATACAATGCTATGTTATAGGAGAGAAAGGGAACGACGATGAGGGATGATATAAATCTATGATGCACAGATACTTCAGTTTTGTTGCCGTATCCGTATCTGATACGTATCGTATCCGATACTTCCCCGATACATCATGAGTATATGTCACATTAGTGCTGAAAAAATTTATTACTTTTAAGAAAATAAAAAGTCCCTATTTGTTGTAAGGACACCTTCAATACACCTTATAAGTACGAAAACAAAGGTAACCCGAGTCATATAAACACAAGAGAGAGAAAACAACTATCTCTAGTCTTTGTTTTATAAGTACAACTCGCTAGTTTCTACGTGTCTCTCTATTTTATTGTGCTAGCGTATGTTTCTTTAGGTATATGTGTCTATGTATTTTCTATTATTTTGTGAATATTTTACTTTTTATAAACGAATCCTAGACGTATCGTATCCTATGTTTTTCAAAGAAGATCGTATCGTATCCGATACACGTATCGTATCTGTGCATCATAGATATAAATACACAAATGAGAAGAAAAAAAGAAGAAGAAAGGGAAGGACGAGAAGGAAGGGGTGGAGAACAAAAATGAACTGCAAAAAACACAGTAGAGAGCACTTGAGTATGGCAGAAAGCCATCATTACAAAAATGCGAAGAGTAAGGGAAGAAAACAAAACCATTGGTAAAAAAAATTAAAATGAAAGAAGAGAAGAAGAAGCGTCAGTAACAATAATGTAAAAAAAGAAAAAAAATGTGTGAGGTGGTGTTTGTTAAAAAGAAAGCAGGAAATATACTTGCACTTGTAATTCGCAGGTCATCATTGATGAAAATTTAGTTCCATAATAAGCATCGGAAATTCCCATGACGCTTGTAGTGAACTAGTTGAACTTGGTTTGAAGTCCAGTAATCGCATGGGGGTTGAGGAAATGGTTGCAATGTTTTTGGTTGTTGTTGGTCATGGGGTAGGGAACAGAATGATTCAAGAAAGGTTTCAACACTCAGGAGAGACTGTAAGTAGAAATTTTCATCGTTCTTCTTGTTGCTTGCCTTAAGTTGTCTGTTAAGTATATTAAACCTCAAGATACTATATTTCGTGATAGTCATGCAAAAATTAGAAGTGATCAACGGTATTGGCCATTTTTTAAGAATGCTATAGGAGCCATCGATGGTACACATGTGCCATGTGTCGTTAGTGCCAGTGATCAAACCCGGTTTATTGGAAGAAAAGGACACCCAACACAAAACATAATGGCTATATGTGATTGGAACATGTGTTTCACTTTTGTGTTAGCTGGGTGGGAAGGTAGTGCCCATGATGCTCGCATTTTTGACATAGCTCTGACAAATGCAAACTTAAATTTTCCCCATCCTCCATCAGGTATGTTCTTTTTACATGGATAAAAATATTTTCCTCAATTATTAAATTTGTTCTTTACATTTTAATATTTTTTTTATTAGGTAAGTATTATTTAGTGGATGCTGGCTATCCAACACCAATGGGGTACCTTGGTCCGTACAAATGTGAACGTTACCATCTTCCTGATTTTAGGCGTTCACGCGGATTTGCAAATCATAATGAAGTTTTCAATTATTACCACTCAAGTTTAAGATGCACTATAGAAAGGACTTTTGGTGTATGGAAAAGCAGTTTGCAATTTTACGTCGCATGCCTAAATTCAAAATGGAAACCCAAGTTCAAATAGTCATTGCAACGATGGCTATACACAATTTTATTGAAGGAATTCAAAATGGATATCGATTTTAGTCGTTATGAGGATGAAAACATAGACCTTCACAGTGATGATTATCAAAGACCAATTAACTTGGATTCATCTCAAATTTTAAATACCGCTTCTTCAAGAGAGATGGATCATGTTCGTGACTCGATTCGGGATCAAATTATCGAGTATAAGCAAAATAATTAGTCATTATCAAGATTTAGTATTGTATTGCACTTTAATTTATATTATCTAATTGTAATTTTAATTTATTAGATATTTTATGTGCTTACTTTAATTTTAATTGTAATTTTAAATTTAACTTTAACTTGATACCCATTTTAGTAATTTTACATGTAAAAGCACTTTTGATCTAAACTATCCAAACAACAATGCTTGGTCAAAATCACTTTTCGGTAAATGTATCCAAACAAAAATCACGTTACATTCAACTCACTTTTAACTAAACTCAATTCTACAAAATCAATTCTGCCAAACTCAATTCTCCTCACCGTGCAACCAAACACACACTAAGAAGAGTATTAACAAAAAAAATCAAAGGTATAGCCTAGCTACAATTTAGCAATACACCAAAGATCGAGAGTGTAAAAAAGACCTTGATACTTTTTATCTTGCACAGTTGAAGAACAATGATTGGAGCGGATGAGGAAGAGAATTCATTGATTTTAGCAGCAACCTGTTCAGCAAGCTCACTCGAGAGAGTGCACTGAATCCTATTGAACCTATAAAATATAAATGGAGATTCCAAAAAGTTAAACATGAATGATTAAAGTAAACAAATGCACCACAATAGCTAAGATGGAATGGTAGGAAAAGAAGTTAACTCCAGATCATCAACAACCAAGTTAATCAGCTTATGGAAGTTATCCTCTGTCTGTTGCTCTTTTAGTTCACTCTTCTCAACCACATGCCCTATGACATCTCATTAAAACGATGCAGTAGAATATAATTAAAAAAAAAAGAATACTCTGAGAAAAGGTAAATTGAGGAAAAGATACCAACCAATGATCACACCATCTCATGGTGAAGCCAATATATTAGCAAAAGGAGTAAACACAAAATGATTCAAAGGTATGTTGGTACTCCTCAAGGCACAACAAGCTGTGATGGTCATGAAAGCAACCTTGTACTTGTTGGTGGTTGTCGGGAACTTTGCATCATATGCTTAACATTGAGCTTATCAATTAGATAACAACCACCTTCTTTCAACACAGATTGGAAAATTGGCATGAGGGAATTCTTCACAGAACAATGAATCCTATCAAGCTGATAGAGGAGAAATTTTTCAAACAAAGTATACATATATATAAAAATAAAATGGCAAAACTTCAATAAAATGTAGAGAACTTGCCTTTTCATCCAACAAAATCATTTCAATGCTGTTTGGATTAAGACGATTCGTATATTCAGGGAGAGTCCATAGTCTTATGACACGAACTTGAAGTCTCCACTTAACTTTGCCAAGGACAACATCAGAAATAAAGTTAACAGGGGGTGCCATGGATTTCCTACAGTCAAAGAAATGGAAAAAAGATGAAAGAACATTCAAATTAATGCAAGTGTATGGAAAAATGATGAGAAATGGAAGATACTATAATAACGTGTAGTGAATGCAAATAAATTGTCTCACTTTTATTAAATCATATGGGAAGGATTCTATGTAACAACCCAAAAAAAAGTAGATATAAAAAATTTAAAAGAGAGTAGTAAGTAATAAAGGGGGTGTGGTTAGTAAAATGATTTTTTAAAAATAAAGAAAGAAAAATTAGAAAGAAGAGATAGAGAAAGATCGAGAAGAGAGAGTGTGTACAAAACAAAAGAAAAAGAAGAAAAAAGGAAAGTGAAGAGAGAATAGAGAGAGAGAGTGAGAGAGAGAGTGTGAGAATGGAAGAAAGGAAGAAGAGAAAGCTTGAGGTTTTGCTTTGAAGAAGAAGAGAAAGTGCAAAGTAGAGAAAGATCTCAAGAGAACAAGAGCTATGGAGGAAGAACAAGGAAGTGAGATGGAGCTTGAAGAAAGCTAGGGTTCTATGAAAGAGGGGAAATCCAATACCCACTTGAGAGTTTCATCATCGTCATCGTCATCATCATCATCATCATCATCATCATCATCTCTTAGCTAAGGTAACAAAGAACCCCCTTTAAAACCTCTCTTAGAGTGTGCTTAGGTTTCTATTGTGCTTAGGTTTTTATTTAATTTATGAACGATTTTATGATATTAAGAATGATGATTGTTGTTGATTTTGAATGATTGTGGAAAAAAAATGGTGTTGCATAGGTGTTAGAGGAAAGTGGTTTGTTGGATTGCCTTCAATCTGGTACTTGTTACCGATTGCTTATGTTTTCTCAAAGTTTTAATCTTAGGACAAATAAGTTTATTTATTTACAATATGTTTGCTAAAAAAATGTATCTAAAAAAACTCAAAATAAAGAAATCAAAAAGGGCTTGCACTCCAAAGGTTCATTCAAGTTCCATTGATATAAAGACAATGTTTAGTGATCACCAAGTGCAGATTTCATCATGGTAAACTAAGGACTATCATAGCCTGAGAGTCGTTCTAAAGACAACCAAAAGGCTTACGCTAGGATCATCACCTAGATCCTAAATTGGGGCATCCCTTTCACCATATGTTCCACTTACGCTTGGGGAAATGTGTCCAGCGTCCATCCCACACCACACCCAATCTATACAACCATATTTGACCAAACCCATAACCTTAACTCAGTCACCTTTTCCAATCTCACTAAAGGCAACCATTCGAAATACCATTCCAAGTGGGGCAACCGTGTCACTCTTCACTCCACCTACAAATGAGGACATTCACCATACACCCATCTCATCCCCTTGTTATATCCACATAAACAAAACCATACCGGGGCAATTTCTCAACTCATTACCCTATATGCTGCTACTCTAGTCAGGGCAACCTTGTCCTTACTACGATTGGGGCAACACCAAACTCCATACGTTGAGATAAGTCCTTTGCTTTTCGTCGTTCATTCCAAAGCCAATGTATTCCCAATTCATCATCTTCTATACCCTTAGCTTGTCACCACTGAAGCACAGGCAAGTTATTCACTAACCCCCCCATCAAATCTAAATTGGGGCAGTCCTGCATTCCTTGGCTTGGGAAAACCTACCTTTCATGACATTGACAAAGACCAGTCAGTCATTCACCCCTTCATGTGCCACAAATGTCCTCAACCTAGGCCTTTAGAACCCCAAGTTAACTGACTCATTCATCTATATTTGCACTACTATACATTTTTACTAAACAATGCTTCAGAGAGAGAGAACACAAGTTGATCATGTGATGTTGGAAATCCACTTAGCTAACTTTGCGGAACTAAACTTTGGTCATCATGGGGCATCGTAAAGGAAGAGAAAATTAAGCAAGTTTGCAAATTGAGTCAAGTACCTTTTTACATCAGTGTCTGGAAATGACAACCTTGAGATTGCCGAAGTTTGAATCAAATCTAATCTTTCCAAAGAATTATCAATATTCACCTCTGCTTCTCGCATCCAAAGTCTCGAATCTCATTAATAACAAAAATAATCAAAAATGTTTCTGCATCCCAATCAGTCATTTCATATCATCACGCCATGCACCATAGCATTTGCATCCAAGCATTTCATTTACAACACATACACATTCGCATTTCATGCATTCATCGTATGCCAAAAAATAAGCAAAAAAAACAACAACAAAGAAAAGCAAAAAAGAAAAATTCATTCTGCATTTCATTAATCACCTCACCATATACTGCCCGTGCGCGCATTACATTGCATTGTTATATATATGCCAAACGAAGATTGCTTTTCCATTCGTTAGGTATGTTCGGGTAAACACGACAGGTGTCGATCCCCATATTGTGTTCCTCTAATATCAGCGCTTTAAGCGTTGATCTCATATCATATCACAGATCACCAGGTTGATCCCTCAGACCCCAAGTGGTCCTTCAGAGAAGTGCCCTAAGTGGCCCAGGTCGCAACGTCGGAGTCGAGCCCGACGGACCTTCACAGACCCCGCGTGGTCCTTCGAACTAGCTGTGTCAGCCTAAGACATAGTGGACGTCCTCTATTGGTCAACATATCAGTTCCGGATCTGATCTTGACCCCTGGCCGCTCGAATATAAAGGCCCTCGCATCGCGTTTTACTAGTACCATAGCTAGTAGCGCTCCTTCAGACCATGATGGTCCTCTATTAAGGCCTAGGCAGCCTTCCAGACCCCGACTGGTCCTTCAGAGCCTTAGTGCTCCTTTAAGGCCCTGAGTGGCCCTTCAGAGCCTTAGTGCTCCTTCAGATCCCGAGCGATCCTTCATTTTGTTCGCGGTTAATGCACCAAGTGTTAATCGTTCCTCCCCCATTCTCAAACCCTTTGCTTCCTCTTAAACGGACAAAATTGACGTCTATTCTATCTTTATTTCTATTTCTACTATGAAAAGTTGAATACACTTCACCTTTTTCTAGTAAAATATAAATAAAGAGGGGCAGTTGTTATACCCCAATTTTGTCCGAGTTCTTGTTAATTGTATTTTAATTTATTAAGTCGCATATTCAGTTTGGTCTTTGTTTTATTCAACACAAAATAATATGTCAAAAAATTAATAAAAATCAAAATTAAAAATATTAGCTTTACAACCCTTAAAAATGTCCAAAAGTCCCAAAAAGTACAAAAATAATATTTTAAGATACACAAAAAATGAAATCCGAAAATAATAAAAAAAATACAAAATAAACATAGCTCTAGCCCAAATAACAGTTGGGCTTGGATCTTCAGACTCTCCCAAAACCCTAATCTTCCTCTCCAAGAATCTGAAAAATAAACCAAATCAGAGTAAATCAAACATTAATTGCTAAAACCTAATTCTCTAATATAAATAGGCGATGCATTTCTACCAAAAAGAAGACAACAATTAGACTGCAAAAATCACCTAAAATGGATTGAGATTCAACATCAGAATCCTAATCCAATGAGATACACATATTCAAACTTTTGGGTTCAAAAAGTAGATCAAGAAAAGAGAAGCACTCAAACAAGAAAAGATAGCAAAGAATGAAATACAACAAAGATTAGCATAGCAAACAGAGACCCATCGTGTCGGAGTTTAGGTTGGTTTTTTTTTTTGTATTCTTAGATCTGAAACATTGAAAATATATGCTTGTGATTTTTGTTTTATTTCATTTGCTTTATAAAAATAGATTTGTAGTGTTTCTTTTCATTTTTTTAGTTATATCTCGTTTCTTAAAACTAATTTGTTTTTTATAATAAAAAATGCTTAAAAAATGGTATAGGGAGTGATAATCAGAAGTTAGAAGTAGATGAGAAAAATAAGAATTAAAAAAAAAACGAAAATTAATAAAAGTGTGGTGAAATTAGAGTTCCATGTTTTTAGCAATTGCCTTATATAACATAACAATTAATATGTATTTATTTTAATTTAAAACCAGATTTTTTTACACCCTATTTCTCTCTCCGCATCCCATGATTTTCGCTTCACTCTCTCTCTAATGGAGGGTCATGGCTCTGAGAGAGATTGAAGGAGGTAAAATTAGGGTTCTAAAACCATTTTACTCATTTTACATGTGTTATTTAATCGGTTTCTTATATTTTTATTTAATCAGATTTATTTTTAGGACTTACACCCCTTCTTTTCAATCCAACTCCCTAGTCCCATCTTTTATTTCTTCTTTGCAAATTAGCACCCACAAACAAAAACGCTCTGGGCCTACTTAACACACCCTCCTTTTAATTATACCACTTCTGCGACTAACAACACCCCTTTTTGCAATCTTTCCCCTTTTCTAATTTTTTCTTTAATTCTTTTTAACTCAAATGCTTTCACATTAAATCAAAAACAACAATTAAATATTTTTCTCTCAAAATTAAGTAAACGACTAAGTCGGTTGTACAACCGGTTAGTCATCATCCTAGACCAATGAGTCACATGCAGATTCAAAGAATCCTAAAAACTCATAAAATATAACTAAACCATTTTCCCCAAAAATAGGGGACTAAGTCGGTTGTGTGGCCAACCTTTAGTCGGCGTTCTAGAGACGAGTGGGTCATGCAGGTTCAAGAGTCCTAGAATACCTATTCTAAAACCAACCCACCTCACATCAAACCAATTTCTCTCAAAAACTCAAAAATCATTTTCAAAAAGTAGGGGACTATGTCGGTTGTACAACCGGGTTTGTCAATCGTCTAGAATCAATGGAGTCATGATACCTCAAGGAATCCTAAGATCCCAAAACTAAAAAACACCAACCAACAAACCTTTTTCTGGAAGAACTACGTAGCTTTGATCCCTCCATTGCATCCGGAGGTACGTAGGAGCAAGAGTCCACTCTTGTCAAGCACTAAAAATTAAAAATTTAATTAAGTCTTTTTCACTGTAAATAAAAAGGATAAATATTAATAAAGCGTAATTAATTAGACCAAGGATGTTGTGGGGTGCTAATACATTCCCCACGCATAACGACTCCCGAACCTTAAACTCGCCTTGTCCAGACCTAAAGAGATTTTCCGAATTTGCCCTTAAACTAAAATTTGGTGGCGGCTTTCTTTTGAACCTTCGAAGAATCCTTTCTCGGATTTTTCGGTCGCTACAGAAGTTATAAGAAATTTAATTAAACTTAGATAGAGCTTAATATGTTAAAAGTATTCTAGGAGGTAGGTATATGGTGTAGAATATGTGTTGCTTTACTTTTAAGTCTGTGCAATATATGAATTTGTTGTCAATAAGTGTTAACAAGATTCTTTGAAGAATAAGAACCTGTTAAGTGGTCCATAATTGTTTTGCCTCTTATAGTGAATTGAATAGTCATTCACTTCTCTTTAAGGAGAGCTTTATTTATTATCTTTGGTTGTAAAAAAAAAACTAATTATGGTTTGCTGTATACTGTACATTTTCAAAGCATATACACAATCTTGTTTATTCATAATCGAACTTATGAAAGGGCATAGGTATTGGGGAAGTAGATTTAGGACAATCTGACTAGTTAAGTCATGTTTGCAATTGATAGAGTGAACAAGAATTGCATTAGATGTAGCTCAAATGTAACTACTGCAAAATTTGAAATGTTGGGAATATTTGTAAAATAATGATCGTGGCACCTTAAAGATCTACAAATGATTTTATAGGTCTACTTAACCATGAAAACATCTAGTTGGATGATGGATAATTTCAAGTTCGTGAATTTACATGAATTGTATGTGTTGATTATTGCTGTATATTGTAATTCTTTGGAATTTTGATAGTAGAATAACATAGTTTCTTTGCTATAGTGTATTAAATGTTGTATTTCCACTCACATCTCATCTACATTCGATGGATATAAGCTGGTTTAGATTATTATAATAGATCTAATGCATCAAAGTTTGTGTTATTATATAAATCCTTTTAAACTAGTTTTTTTTCTTCTTCTTTTCTTCAAAAAGATAGTGCAAAATACGTGCCTCAAATTTTGACAGCATATACTCACTTGCTTGTATCTGGACTTATACTTCTTTGATTGATGTAAGAAATGTCTTAATACAAAGTTAATACATAGAGCTATTTGTTTTCATAGTCTTGATATGAAATGTAATATCTATAAATTCACAAAGTTGTTGATATAGTTAATAAATAAAATTATTTTATTGTGTTCATATCAATTAAGCTTGTGTGGGATCTATCAGGTTTGGTCTATAATAGAATTCATTAGTGACTTCTTATATTGGCTTTAAATTTTTATTATGACATGTATGATGCTTATGTTTATTCACATAGAGAATTAATTGAGGGTTGATATTAACATTATGATTCAAGTAATTATAATTGTAGAGGATACAAGTATGTCATATTTATAGCTTTACTATATTCATGGTCACTAGTTTCACAACAAATTGCATGTAATAGTAGTGTAGACTTTAGCCTCCATCAAACTACAATTTTGAGGACAAATATTTAATTGCCGTGACGAAGAGATAATACGGCCTATGACTACCGTTTTGCCGTGACAAAGAGATAATACGACATATGATTACTGTTTTGCCGTGACGAAGAGATAATACGACCTATGACTATCGTTTTGCCGTGACGAATAGATAATACGACCTATGACTACAATTTGTCACGACGAATAGATAATGTGGTCTATGTGCACATAGTATAGCAAGGGTCTTGTTTGTGATATCTATGATATAGCGCACGAAATCTTATTGTGATCTTTTGATGCAACATGATTATTGTCTTATATTGTTGTGCGTCTTTCGTTATTACCTGGGAACTGTATTTGAATGAAAAACAATTGCATGTGATTTATACTTTCTATGTTGCAGAGAGGATTTTTCATATCTCGCACACGGATATGGCTGGAAACATCAAGTAATTTTTTTTCTTCGTATATTCTTTGTTACTGAGTTGTAAGACTCACTATGTTTGGGGTAATGTTTCCAGGTAACAGATAACATTGGAAAGCTGAAGAGTATATCTAGATTGCTCGTCAGCAATCCAATGTAGAGCGTTAGTAACCGGATCACAATCAGAGTCTTAGATTTAATGGAGTTTATTATTGGCTGAGGTAGTTATGTAAAGCTAGATTTTTATGTTGTATGTATATGTTGAAAGTAAATTAAATTCTTCTAAATGAATCCTAAAAAGCTCATGTGTTAAGCTGAATAATTGGTAGCTATGTCTTATGAAATTAAGGGTGTCACACAACCCAAACAAACACATTTCATTGATAGTAGTGGGACATTATAAAATAGGTGGCATATTTAAAATAAGATACCCCAATGAAATACCATGGGCAACATCTTAAAAGGCCTATACCACAATCCTGAAATAAGAAACATAGCCTACTACAAAAGAGTTAAGCATAATACACATTCCCTAGTCTTCAATAACCTTAACAAACAGGTACTTGTTAGGCTTCTTACGCACACCTAGTTTGAGAAAAGTCCTTGGAAAAAGCCCATTCAATCCAAGAAAGATAGCCCACCCATCAGAAACACAAAAGTAATTAGCCTTTGAACTATGCCATTGAAACTTGCAGTTCCACTTCCTCCCACGATAATTAACCAAATATATGGACCTAGTTGCCCGGGGAAAGACAACCTTGCAAAAAGCAATGGGAAGAAACTGCAAAGGAAATTCAAAAGAAAACGCATGGTTAGAAAGTGTAAATTGTGACACTAACCACCCACATATTATTAGGTGAGTTTTTAAAAAACACCTATGGATAATATATAGCATAGGAATATCGGACAAAACTAATCTAGCAAATTTAGCTTTTGATCCACAATAAACAACATAACATATGTTAAATTTACTTTAACATACAGGCAAGCAATGAACTAAATAAATCCATGAAAGAGTTGTGCCTAAGAAAAGTGGGACACACCAGAAATGCAGGGCTGGTTTCCTCAACATACAGAGACTTAATCAAGGAACTGCGAAAATGAACAACATCAACAAAGATGAACTCATCCTTCTCCTTATCAACAATGCTCATTGGGAGCTGAGGCTCTCCAAGTCCAAACCACTTAGGTGGGAACGGATAGGAAACTTGCTTCCCCATCCTATCGGTTACAGTCGTTTGGAAGGTGGCGCGCTGCACAAATGTAAGAGTAATCCAACCGCCACTGAACAAATTATAAACCTCCCCAATGCGAGCAGCACCATGATGTAAATACATTCTGCTTGGACGTAGAGATGACAAAAACATTTCCCACTGGATCCAAGAGGTGAAAAATGGTTGACAACATCATTATAAAAATCTGCTAAAAAAAGAACTGGAAGTGACTGCATAGACTGCAAAAAAACATAAACAAAATTAGGAGCATAGCATAGAATGAAATCAGCTATTTAAATGGAGAGACAGGACAACTCACAAAGCCAGGAACAAATTCAAAATGATAAGTGTGATATTTGAGAAAGCAGTCCACAAAATATGGGTCATTACCCATAGCAGCCAGGGAACCCATCTAGCCAAAGAAACAACAACAACAACATCAAAATTAATTTTATATATGACTAATTCTAGTAGAACCCCACTTTAGTGTTTTAGAATGTTCATTTTGATAAAATAATGTTCTGCAAATCATGTTATTATTTTACATGAAAAACTGTATGGAAACAATTATAACACCACAGAAACAATCCTAGTACCAGAATACCAGCAAAATAAGTGAACATGAAACACAACCAAGAGAGGAAAATTCTTAAATAAGCCATGACAGTCTCAAATAAGCCACCATTCATTCCAATATCCACACTCACATTATAATAATAAAAAAACAAGAGCATGTTAAGACTAAATAGAACCAATGTAGGAAATGAACTAAACACGCAATAATAAAAAGGGAGCAATGCTTTAGGGCCTTAGCAAATTTCTAATCATATTTTGATTACTCTAAGCTAAAGATAAAACTGATTTTCATTAGGAAATGAACTAAACATTGAGTCAAGTATGAATATCTTAATTACCAAATGAATGTAAATAAATCAAATGAACAAAACACAATTTCTGTATCCATAAATTTCAGCTCTCTATATATCTAACCCCTAAAATTAGGAAATGAAGTAAACAAAAATGTGCAAATGAACTAAACGCACACAAAATCGTGGCTATATAAATGCCATTACATGGTTTTCATTAGAGACAATATCAAGTGAATCTATCTACCAAATGAAACAACAGCATAATAATCAGTATAGAAAAGAATAAGATGAACTAAATTTGATGAACAATAAACATGAAAGAACAAATGAAAGGCATCACCTTGTTAAGCAAAAGTGGAAACCACACAACAATACGACAATCTGATCAATGAAAGTAAATTGGGAAAATGAGCCAAACCATCACAATGAACACCAAATAAGCAACTAAAGAAACAAAAGGGCATGAAAGGGAGAGAAACCTGTAAATAGCCCAAGATAAGCGATAAATTTGAGTGTTGATGGATAAGCATCTATATAAAACGAAACGACATATAGGAACATTGGCACCCAATGCCGATCATCATTTCATTTAACAAATATAACGAAGCAACACTAAGAAGAGAGAGAATGCATTAGGCTGGTGAAACGGGAAAAGGGTGTAAGGAGAGAATGAATAGTTGAAAGAAGCAACCGTGATTACACCGAGAAAGCTAGCTTGTTCAGCGAAACTTCCCAGCATTGGGAAGTGCAGGTAGTTGACAGGAAGCTAGAATGAAGATTGGATGAATGCAGAGAAACACATACACGTGGATAAGAGAGAGATACGAATAGAAAGAACGGATGGAAGTTGTGGGAAACAAAAGGAAGAGGAACAAACAATGTAACACACGTGGTGAAACATCCTTGAAACAAATATTTGCACCATTTCTTCTTGTGCAACGACAACAACAATGCAAGACACGTGGTGCAACATAGCTGAAACAAAATATTTCACCATTATTTGTTGAACAATGACAACAACAATGACCTTATGAACACTGCCATGTTACTGTTCCATTCAACCAAGGAGAAGATCACATCTCTGCATTGTAGCTGACTTGGCAGGAAAGGACGACGTGGATCAAACATGGCACACAAGCGACCTACACATTGACAACCACAAGCCACCTAGACCATTGGAACTTGGCGCGAAAGCCAGCGTGGAGACTACATCCGGAATTAGAGTTTTGGATAAAAGAAGGGAAAAAAAAGTGAAGCAAAAAAGAAAAAAGAAAAACCAAAAAAAGGAAAGTGAGAAAAAAAAAAGTTTGGCGCCAATTTAAAGATACAATCAAAAGTCTATAACCGCATTTTCAACTAACTCACTCCCTTCCGAATCCCGAAACCCTGACAACGCGGGAATCGCAATTCTTGAACCAAAAATGAGTATTCGGAAATTGAGTTCCGATGAATCGCGATCACTCTACAATTTTCTCAGAGCAGAGCAGCGTCCACTTCATGAGATCGTCACCGAATTCAACTCCACTGTCCCGCGGACTCGACATTTTACTCTCTGTTCCTACCTCGTCATGCTCCTTCAGGTAACTCTCTCTTCAATTTCAACTTTTTTGCTATATATTCAACTTCATTAGGGTTTTAGGATTTTTTTTTTTTTTTTTTTGTATTTTGCAATCGCAATTCTGGTAACCTTATGCTAGGTTTTGCTATCACAAATTTTGTACCTATGAAGATTTTGAAATGTATTGGGCGTAGGGTTTTGATAATAATTTTTGAGATTTATTAGCGCTTCTATTTGATTGGATTTAGTGTTGAATGTTGTCTAATTGGAATCTTTTATGGACAGGACAATAAGGTACTCAACACCACTGAGCGATTAATAGCTTTTGCTCTGCTATTCGAAGCTTATTCATCCCAGAAACCTGCTTCAAATCCCTTCATAAGCTTTATCCTAAACGTAAGCTACTTCCTTCATTGTAGAATCTTTTTTAAATTACTATGCTGCATGCATACAGATACATGTATCGAGTAGGATATGAGATTTTTTTAAAAACTAAGTTATGGATACAATAATATAATTTTGAAATATATAATTTTTTTTTTTGTATAAACATAACTAGATTGCATAAATGATAGAAACCACAAATATAATGTAAGAAAAAGAAAAATTAGGATTATTGAATTGGATATTTACATAATGAAAGATAGGAGAAAACTTATTTATTATATAGCAGAAAACAGGGAAAGAATATATAATGTAAAAGGGAAAATCCAAGGTACTAGGTACTTTTATGGTACAAGTATGTTTTTCATTTTGGAGTACCCATGCTTCAGAGTTTAATTACTATATTAGTAGATACTATAGATACTACTACAACTACGTGACGTGTCCTATTCTTAGAGATTAGAAACCATTTTTTTTGATTTGAAGAGAGAAGAAAAAATTGAAGAGCAAGAGGATGATAAGATTCCTTCACAAAGACTCAATAAATAAACAAAGAAAAACTGGAAAACACTTTAAATAAGGCTTTGCCATTGGAATCAGCTAAAAGATTGTCAATATGAGATAGTAGATGGCTCAATAAATGGGAAATCTTGTTCTGATATGGGAAGCCAAGATTCTTTCTGCAAAGAAAATTTCTCCTGTTTACAGTTTCTCAAATCTGAAACCATAAAAAATAGGAAACTGTAGTAGCAAAGGGGAGGAGAGAGATGGCTCTGTCTGAATGTAGTGTACAACCTTTGAAGAAACTGCCAATGGAGCTACCGTCCATGAAGCTAGAGTGTTGTTGAAGACTCTGCCTCTCAAGTTTGTGTAACCGGTCCCATAGAGGAAACATAGCTACAAGAAGTTCATAAGGACTTATAAAAAAAATGCTATGTTTGAGAGATTGTGTTTGGATAGGCTTTACTAGCTGATGATAAGCTGGAATTATTTAAGATTATGCAATCTACAGTAACTTGAATTCACAAATTTGTCCTAAATCTCTCAAGTTTATGTGTCTACCCGATGGTGAGTGTACTGAGTTAACAAGATTTTGTCCCTTCGAGATCAAACTTTTTGAGTTTATGGTTAACTCTTGCAATTCGATGCCAGTAAGTGGTTTAAATGGAAGATAGTCCAATTAAACTGGAGAGTCAGGTCGAAAGAAATATATATGAAAAAACCACTAAAAAAACTTATTGCAAATGCAAATGTTGTTGGAATTTCAATCTTTATAGTGGCAGGGCAGTAGTGTTTGTTGGTTTATGTAGCCAACCTTACCTACTAAATATACTTGGTTGTTGTAGATCTAAATATACTAAATTTTTAGGTAATTGAGTTTTCGGAAATCTAAATGAAACTCTTAGTTGAAAATTGAAACGATTATGCAATGTCAATAATATGCCTACTGATATGGCATTGATTTCTGTCTCTGTACTAATACGTTAGCTTGTTCTTTTTTCTAACATCTTTGAATGAGTGTAATGGGGTTTTGCCATGTTACTGCATTATGTGACTGTTGAGACAAAAATAATTTCTTGATTTCAGGCTTCCTGTCATGAAGGGTCCAAAAAAGTTGAGAGGGCATTTATTCTGCAACTATTAGGTGTTAATGGTCTCAAAGAGGTTATATTCTGGTTCATTATGTCTTGAAAACACCGTTACATTAGTTGTTATCGCTTATGGTCTATATTGATGTTGTTTCCTGTGCAAGACATTTCCTATTTATAGTTAAACATCATTTCTCTCTATCTATTAGCTACTGTTTATCTGAAATCAGAGCCTGGGATGAGAAATAGATATTGTTATTAGGCATGTAGGCACTGGGTATTGAAAGATTGAAAGAGGCATGCTTTGTCTTCTGTAACCAGGGTGCATTTAGTTGGAGAGTAGAAATCTTTCTCACAAGATGTATAGGTGGGAAATAATTTTCTTAATGGTTTCTTTAAGTAAAATATTGGTATGCAAAGTCATCAGGATAAGGTGGGAAATCCCAACTATGCTGGGACCTCAAACCTTACCTATCATTTGCGACATACCAAAATTTTTATTGATAAAAGAAATGAATACAAAAGCACGGGGGAGATAATCGAAACCCATGAAAATCATGTTATTAGCATGTTTCCAATATTAAAATCTGTCTTGTTTTGCCTCAACATGCATATAAAGATTTGAGGCATGTGTGCATCAATTATACACGAATGATGTGTTTGTTGTTGGTGGACAATTGCCTCGTTACTCTATCTTCTTCATTAGATGTTCATCTTTTGTGGTTTGTAATTTCTGATATGTTTTTCTTTCACTGGATGATTGCAGTTTCTTAGACAGTCTGCATCAGATTACGTGACAAGATTTGATCAGTCATTCCATGTAAGCTACCAATGTTATGTGTGTGTGGGCGCGCGCGCACACGCACAAAGTACTTATCGATAGTATATCCAACATCCCCCTTCAGTAATACCTAAATTTTCTTAGATGCATCCCTGCTCTTGCAAATTTCTTAGAACCTTAGACTTTTATATGTATTTTTCCTTTCTGATTCCAGGAGTTCCATCCACTAGATCATTTGCAGCAGCTGTTTTCTGATAAAAATCATCAAGAACCAAATCATTGGTTATCTAAAGAGGGTTTTGTAAAGAATGTAGTCCCAGATCCGGATGTTCCCCCAAATTGTGATACAGATTCATCAGAGTATAGCCCTGTGCAATGGATTGACTAAATTATGAAATTTTGTTTGAATTACTTTTACTTTTTTTGCATCTCTTCACTGGCTTGTCTTTGCTAATCTAGAATGACCAAATCAAAGATTTTGTGCATTATACTAATGATCCATTTATAGGTTTGTGTTGCGACATGGAACAAAACCCAAACTTGGCACCGGAGAGAAAGATGAAGCAGTAATTGGGTTATTGTCAAATCTTTCACTGGAAGGACTAAGTCCTCACTGGATCAGGCCTCTTCCACCAAGGCTCCCAATACTTGATGGGGAGGTACTGCATATTTGTGTATGCAATGTTTAATTCTCGAGGCTTATATATTCTAACAATTTATGCTGGCAAAACCCTTTTCAGCTAGTTTGGCTCAAGCACAACCCCAACCCCTATGAATGCAAACCTGGTGAAAATGATGACCCGGAATATCGTAAGTTGCTGAGGGGCTATGGTAAGTTGCTGAGGGACTATGGTAAGTTGCAGTGGGACTATTTTATGGGCGTCGATAGAGGAGCTGCTGTAAGGGACTTAATTGCAAAAGCTCTAAAGGGAGCCCTTGTGCCTGCACAGCAAGAGGTGATTAGTTTATTAATTATTATTATTATTATTATTATTTGATAGAAAAAGAAATTCATCAAAATGAGGAGAGGATCAAAAGAGTGCATCTCTGTTAAGGACCATGTGCTGATGAAAGCCAAATTTTTAATCTCTTCTCAAATCTCTTGCTGAAAACATTCTTAAAATGAGTATCACACTCTAACCAAATGAACCAAATATTGCACATCGCCACAAGAATTTAGCCTCTATACTTAGACCAAAACCATCAAAGGCGTAGCTTTCATGTATTTGTCCATGGGCTTAGGACACACCCCACATTCACTATGAGATAAAAACTGTCTATGCTAGATTCGCTCCACTAAAATGTAGAGTTCACTTTGTAGAGAGAAGTGAGGCATCACAATTCTCAACCATTAATTACAAAATCAAGTGGTAAATATGAAGGGCTTATTTACTGAGAAATTGCTTTCTGTTTTCATTTTCACTCTTGACATTTATTGTCGATGATTGTCTGGGAAGAGGAAAAAGCACCGAGTTGCGTGGCAACTCCATAACTCCTGCTTCTGCTAACTCTTTGCATCAAATACTAAACTTTTCTCGTTACAGCCATTGATGACTGATTGAGGTTGAGATACCTGAGCTTTCGCACAATTGTTGACCTAACAGATGCACAGCATATATATATATATATATATATATATATATATATATATATATATATATATATATATCTGACTCTATAAATATATCAAATTATAAATATCGAAAGATTATAAAGTTTTTAGTTGCATACCAATTAAAGTCTTAAAAATATCATAAAATATGGCTATGTGCCATGTGTTCAAATGGGGCTAGCAGTTACAATCATGTATTTTTTCACTCTTACGTTTGGTTAAGGAAAGCTAAGAAAACCCACGGGAAACTCTTCTTTCTATAATGGTATAGATAATCTGCTGTACAGATTCCTCGCTACAAGTTGCATCTGCAGTATGGAAAGTGATATGTGTAGCTTTTTTCTTATTTTCTCAAATTTCAGTGAAGAATAAGTTTTTGATTTCCCCCATTTTCCCCCAATCCAGCAAGTCCTGTTTGAGTTGGCAGACGATCCGAAGCTTGTATATCACTGTGGACTGACTCCAATGAAGTTGCCAGTACGTGTTTTCAAAATCTTTTTGATGAATCACTGAGCAAGCTTGGTCTGGATGTTTTGTTCTGATTTTATTCTTTGCCAGGAACTGGTGGAAAACAATCCCCTCATTGCAGTTGAAATTCTCACTAACTTGATAAATTCTCCTGAAATAGCAGAGTATGCAGTTTACCTCTTATATCTGTCTGTCTTTTAGCTTATATAGTACCCAATCTCTATTATTTTCTTTATTTCTATTTGCTTATTTATGGATACAGGTACTTTAAAGTACTCGTCAATATGGAGGCGAGTCTACACTCTATGGAAGTTGTGAACAGGCTTACAACAGCAGTTGCACTGCCAGCAAAGTTCATTCACATATACATAACTAATTGTATATCATATTGTGGGAAGATCGAGGTATGTCACTTTTCCTCTGTGCTGTAAGCTTTTTATATTCCGTGGGACAGAGCTGTTGGTTTTCACTAGAGGAGTATCTTTCTGTATTAATAAACTTACTGGCCTTCTGTTCTGCTGTATTCATAAATTGTAGTTTTTTTGGGGATATTAAATTAAGCTTCTGTGTGATATTTCGTTCACTTGTGGAGGTGGCATAATAAATTTGATGATGATAAGATTATGGGAGAGTTTGGAATGACAGAAGGGAGGAAAGAGGAAAATAATTGTCATTAAGGGAAGGTATTAGAGCTTAGATATGAAATTTGACAGAAACCTCCAATCTATTTGTTTCTTCTGGCATCATAAACTGCTTTCTAAGCGGTTTAGCTCCTTGACTTCAACACAACATTTGTCAAACTGGACAAAAATGTATCCTCAATTCCTCATGAATGGGGGCCACATTTATGCATTTGTACTTATAACTATGCCCTTATCTAAACCAGCCACACAGCCATGTGCGTTTAGCCGAGTGCACTATCTGACCATGATGGTTTTTTAGTGTTTGTTCAACCTCACTGATTCCTAACATTTTTTCAAGATCCTATGGTGAGGGTCATAACTTCTTTTTGCATGGCCTTTGAAAAGCTGAACATATATGGAGGGATAAATAATCCGGTGAATGTTATGCCACCATTAAGTTTGAACTGAGTTTAATAACATTTGATTAATTTCTTTTTTTGTGGAACTGATTCATTTAAGAGGATGAGTAAGTTGCAGTTCACAATGTGCTGCATGTTGAAATGTGTCTATGTTTTACTCATCGTAGATGTTTCTACACTACAAGGTTTTATGATTGATCCTTGTTTTTATTTACCACTTGTTTTTATATATGATGACAAAATTATTGCTATTTTTGTAAATTGACATGTAAGCTTTCTGCCTTTTCCCTCAGGATAAGAAAATGCAAAAAAGGTTTGTGAGATTCGTTTGTGTTTTTTTGCGAAGTCTAATTCGGAACAACATTATCAATGGTGAGTTTATCCAGTTTTTCCTGAAGCCTAAAAACTGTTGTTTGGGAAGGCATTTGGTATATTTGTGTTTTGTGCATTATTGGTTAACTGAAAGAGATGGGTTGTTGCATTCATGTTCATCATCATCATCATCTGTTGATGCAGATTATGATGATATTTATGCTTATAATTGCATGATGATGCACTATCTCTAGTGTTTTTTTTAATGGCAAATTATATTAATGGGAGCATCAAGGGTGCTCCAGTCCAACTATACAAATGGAACAAACAACCAAATGAATGAGGTGAGGAAAATCCTATAACAAAACCCCAACAAACTATAGAGGAAAGACTACAAACACTAGGAAGGTAAAGGACTAGTACCTAATTATACACCCCACAGGATTCACATGTCACTCATAATACAGAGAGGAGGACTTGCCCCAGGCTAAGAACCAACTCCACAATAGGACCTAATTTGATCAGAAGAACAAGCAATGTCTGGTACCCTCCCAGAGTCGGATACCAAACAAGGGCGAGCCCTTTCCGGCCGTGAGTGTTTCCGGACAAAACACTAAAGAGCGAGAAAAGAGAACATATTCTGAGGCATCACAAAAGCATAGACCAGCCAGTCAGCCACCTCATACCAGATCCTCAAGGAAGAAGCATATCTTCTAAAGAGGTGTAGGGCCGATTCCCGTTGAAGGCCACATAAAATAGTTGTTACATTATAGGGGGGAAATAAGAGGATACATTATTGGTAAATAGCCAGTTTTGCTCTAGATAAATTGTGAATGGTGACAATCCTATGGTGTGTAAATAGCAAACAAAAACATGTTAAGAATTTCTTAAAAGCCTTTGCGAAGAAGATTGTAAATGATGTGTTTTTAGTTGGAGGCCTAGTCATAATATGTTAGGGGATAAGTGTTCTCATTTTTGTATATTAATATTAATTTCCTGATACATAAAATAGAACAGGAAATTAACAGGAAATTGGCTGCTTGTAACTGATTTTTGTAAATGATCCGACCTTGCAGTTAAAGATATCTTCATTCAATTTCAAGAATTTTGCATCCAGTTTTCGCAGATAAGAGAGGCAGCTGCATTATATAGACTTCTCAAATCATCGAATGATTGATGTCTACTTCAATTGCAATTGCAATACTGTTGAGAATTAGGATAGAAAATCGCGAATCTGATGGATGGGGAAACCATCATCAGAAATAAGAATAGGAGAAGCTGAGGATCCAAGAGTAAAATGTGTAGCAGGTGTTCGGTAACTCACTTCGTTAGTAAATCGATCAAAGACACGCATGAATAACACACCATTATTACGATAACTAAGCTGAATCCATCGGAACCAGATCCTCTCCATTCCATTTTCTCTCCATTTGATTTAATAACACTACGACACGTGGCATAAAAATCAGAAACACCAAAGCGCGTGAACATAGAGCTAGCTTTTCATCTTCTCAGACCATACATTTACAAACCCGAATATTCATTCACTCTGTTTTCATTCACAACTTTTACTTTACATCACTCACTATTCAATTCTTTTTATAGAGTTTTAAATAAGGAAATTTTCTCTCAACATTCACTCATGGAGTCATGGTTTTATTTAAACTTTCACCATTTGTTCTTAATTGTTTATTTCACCATTAGCTTCCTTTTTTCCACATTTTAATGGTTCTGGAAGCAAAACGAAACCTTTAAAACAGAATGAGAAGAATATAGGAACCAAACTAAGAAGGAGAGCCACAAAAACGTGATAGGTGGGTGCAGTGGCAAAATGCGCTGATTCCGTTGAACGACACAGCGCGGCGGAACGACACAAAGCGGCAACGGGAGGTTGTGAGCGGCTCAGATCCATGAGAAGGATCAATGAGGAGTAGGAGTGGGTTTCAATGGATTTTTTGCCTAATAAAAATTTAAATTGATTTAAGTTTTTTTAATCTAACCCGTTGATTAGTTTTATGCCACGTGTTATAGTGTTATGAAATCAAATGGAGAAATGGAGAGGATCCGGTTCGGAATCGATCCACCATACCAAAACTCATAAAATACCTCCAAAGCATTCCAGCCATGACAGAGGTAAACGAAGGAACCCACACGTTTAGAAACAACCTCAGAGGAATTCCCAGCATGATCCCGAAGTAAGACAGACTCAGGAACATAATGCTTAAACAATGTGTCAACGAAGGGAACCATCCCATAACCCTATAAAGAAGCAAGTCATGTAAGATAATAATGAATCACATGAAACAAAAGCACACCCACAACCAAATGAGGTAAAATAAAAAGAAGAGAAAGAAAGAAGCAGAAAACGTATTAATGTATGGGATGAAAGAAAGGCACACCCACCAGCTCATGATCAAAAATACAGACAATCATTTTATGTCTCCCCTGCATTCAACGCTATTTAAATCGGTGCTAACAAAGTAAGTGTCCCGAGACAAAGAAAATCAAAGTGACGCGGCAACTAACAAAAGAAAAGAGACCAAAAAGGAGAAGAAACGTACCTGGAAATTTGCCATTACGAATTAGGGAATTAGGAAGTAGTCAAAAGAAGGAAAAGAAGATACAATGCTATGTTATAGGAGAGAAAGGGAACGACGATGAGGGATGATATAAATCTATGATGCACGGATACTTCAGTTTTGTTGTTGTATCTGTATCTGTATCTGATACGTATCGTATCCGATACTTCCCCGATACATCATGAGTATATGTCACATTAGTGCTGAAATTTTTTATTACTTTTAAGAAAATAAAAAGTCCCTATATATGTTGTAAGGGCACCTTCAATACACCTTATAAGTACGAAAACAAAGGTAACCCGAGTCATATAAACACAAGAGAGAGAAAACAATTATCTCTAGTCTTTGTTTTACAAGTACAACTCGCTAGTTTCTACGTGTCTCTCTATTTTATTGTGCTAGCGTATGTTTCTTTGGGTATATGTGTCTATGTATTTTCTATTATTTTGTGAATATTTTACTTTTTATAAACGAATCCTAGACGTATCGTATCCTATGTTTTTCAAAGAAGATCGTATCGCCGTATCAGATTCGTATCGTATCCGATACTCGTATCGTATCTGTGCATCATAGATATAAATACACAAAGGAGAAGAAAAAAAGAAGAAGAAAGGGAAGGACGAGAAGGAAGGCGTGTGGAGAACGAAAATGAACTGCAAAAAACACAGTAGAGAGCACTTGAGTATGGCAGAAAGCCATCATTACAAAAATGCGAAGAGTAAGGGAAGAAACAAAACCATTGGTAAAAAAAATTAAAATGAAAGAAGAGAAGAAGAAGCGTCAGTAACTGTTCTCAACTAATTCTGGAAATGAAGTAATCAAGAACACAATGAACAATCTCGCGTAGGTAGGAAAATTGCTCAACCCTTCATTAGCCTCTCTGGGCGAAATATATAGTGTTACAATCATTCATGGCCAATAATTAATGACCGTTACATAATTAAGGTTTCAGTTACATAATAAAGGGGGCAGTTACAAAGTAATGCTTCGGCTAAGAGTGGGGGCCGACTGCTGCAGACTGGGCCGAGCATAAGCGGCTCTCCCGGGTCTTAGTCCCTCGGCATTTTGCCTTTGATGCCGCGGTGTTGCAGTGAGGCTCGGCGCGGTCGTGAACACAGTCCCTCGAGCGATGAATGTGGAACATGAAGTCGCTCAAAAGTACGCCTGCTCGTCGGTTCCCGGCTCTTCTTGTTATTGAGTAGAAACCGAGCGCTGTAGTTGACGCTACCTGCCGATTTTGACTGTTGGTAATGCTTTGACCCCCTTGGGAGTTGTGTTTGACTGCTGCGAACGTTTCTGTGCACTTCATTAATGCTCCTGTTTGTAACTTGTTCTCTTTTGTAACTTGTTCCTCTTCTTTGTCTATAAAAGGGGAACATGGTGTTCTGCGTTTGTTATCCACTTCTTTTCCTTTGGGCTGTTGCTTCCTTTCTTTAAACTGCTGGTATTTATGGCTTGTTGGCTTTGTCAGGTTGTCGCTCCCCCTTTGGGCTCTGCACACAATCTTAAAGTCCCTCAGTGTTTTAAGATTGTTGGAGGGCTCAAAGAAGGAGTTGTAGACTTTCGGCATTTGTGGATGTTCTTCGCTGAGGTTGATCCAGTGATTCTTGCTTGAGATTGTGTGGAGAGCCCAAAGGTGGCGTTGTCTGCGGGAGGGGTCGCCGCGGCTTAATGGTTAATTTCTCCTTCTCAATGTAGGTGAATTTTCCATGAGTCTTGACGTTGGGGAATTTTCCATGGACCACTCCCTTTGGACTGCTGCCGACTTCTACGTCTTCCCCCGGCGTGTTATGCCGCTTCTTCTGGTGGATCTACGGAAACGTCGCCGCGCGCTTCTTCCGGTGGATCTACAGGAACTTTGCCGGGTACAGATGTATTGACTTGGCCGAACTCACTTGTTGAATGCTTGGACTTTCTCGGTGCGGAATTCACGGGCTTGGTGACTGCGGATTATTGCTCTAGTAGACCCTGCAATTGTAATTTTAGCTTTTGTTGGACTCGGTCCTAGGCCGGCCACTTATGTTAGTGAATCATGTAACCTGAATGCCAGTGAGTGTATTTATCAATGAAGATATGTATGAAAATATGTGTATGCTCATATTTGTGAGGGATGTTTTTCCAGTTATTCTTTCGTCTTTACCGAGTCTTTTTGACTATACCGCGGCGATGTGTGACGTCATTATTGATGCGTGTACACGTGCTGTATGACGTGACCTTTGATATGACTGCTAATGATGCCTTGATCCTCTGGAACTGCGTCAACCACTCGTCGCGTTGGATGGCGGCCACGTGGCCTTACCCTATCCGTTGAAGTTGAAAAGCTTCGCATCTCCGCCGTTGATTGTTGATACCTGAAAGGTTAATGTATTTGAAAATTTTTACACCTATCACACTTCCCCACTTTCGCTCTCTTCTTTCCCCTCTTACTCAAACGACGCTTTTGCTGTGTAAGGAGGCGCCAACTCTTGCACCTTCCTTTCTTTGAGTAACTCCATAATCTTCAGGTACGCCTATCCTCTTTATTCCTGGTAGTTTCTATTGCTTTTTCCCTTTTGTCTTTTGGCGAACTTCATAGATATTCCTGCAAAATTTATTCATGGTTTCTATAATAAGCATTAGTAATGCGAGTGAGGAGAAGTTACTTCTGAAATTAGGTGTAGCAATGCTTCCTGCGTTGGTAGACAATGCCCACATTGTCGTTTAGATTGCATTAGGCAAAATGTGCAGGCTATGAACACTGTGTTTGCCTCTGATGATGAACCCTCTCGTTCCACAGGGGCAATTTCGAACCAATCTTCAATGGCTGGGGAGGACATTGAAGACCATAGCAATTATTCAGAGAGCATTGACTTAGAGGTATTGGATTCCCATTCAGCATCGGTACCGAGGAGTCATTGGAACAAATTCGATCGCTCTTTGTCATCCGGTTGACGAAACCGCTGCTGCTGGCTTGAGCTTGATTGAGCCGGATGAGGCGGTATGTGATTGCCCGGAGGCCGGGACTAGGCCCTACACTTATATGTATACAACTTTATTTGAGCACCTAGGTATTAGAGTTCCCTTCTCCAAATATTATCGTGCGGTACTTCGGTTACTAAATGTGGCTCCAACTCAGCTTCACCCGAATGGTTGGGCTTACGTTCGCGCTTTGAGATTATGTGTGAGTGCATTAATGTGTCGATTCTGGCGGAGAAGTTTCTTCATTTTGTGCGCTCCTCGGTCAAAGATCCTCCTCGCTGGGTATCCCTAGGTAACCACACCCGTAGGCCTTTTGTGAAAGTGTTCAAAAGTAGTTATAAGTCTTTCAAGGATGCTTCTTTGGTGGGAAGCCTGACCCTCGTGATCCGTTTTTGCTAGTTGATGAGAACAATGTCGAGTACTTCCCCTTTCGGACCCCGCATCCAAACAACAAATTTACAATTGAGAGGTGTAGTTTATCCCCGGCTGACCAGGAGGATGTGGACCGGATTTGGTCATATGTTCAATCGGGTAACCACCCCTGGGCGTCCCAAATTATACAGAAAGTTGACGACTCGGCCGGACTTATAACATACCTAAGTAAATACTTTGACTTTGTGCATTTTATCCCATAACGAGGTTTCATGATTTGATCTTACGTTTGGTGTTTTTCTCGCAGACTCTTTGGTATGTCGACGCCGGCGTGGAGGATAGACGCCGATTCGTGAAGAGCAAAAATGAAAGCAAGGATATACCGCCAAAGATTGATACTTCAAAACTCCTACCAAAGATGTTCTTTCTGAAAAAAGAAAAGGAAATCGAGCTCCCACCGGTCTGCTCAGCTACCTCCCCTCAAGAAACCAAGGTCCATAACCGATCCCCCGGTCTCACCAGCTCCGGCAAGAGGTAAGGCTAAATCATTTGAATCCAATACTCCGGCTGAGGCTGAGGACATGGAAGATGCGTCTTGGCGGAAAGTCTTGGATGTGAAGAAAGTAAAGGATGGGACGGCAAGTGGCTCCATGAAGACTGCCTGGGATGTGCGGTATCCACTAACGAAGGCCCTTAATCAGGTTTCACTTCCTGGCGATGTGGAGCGGGTGTAGAAGATGGGGCCTCGACAGAGTTTGGTGGCAATCAAGACTTATAGTCTTTGGACTTCCATGCTTGCTCATCACTTTGAGAGTGCTTACGGGGAATTGATGGCTGAAGGAAGTAGCCATGGAGACCGGCTGAAGTCTGTGGAGAAAGACCTAAGTGCTTGTCAGCAAGAGAAAAAGTCTCTGGAAGAGGATTTGAAGAAGTATGAGAACAACAAAAAGATAATGGATTTGAAAATCAAGAGCTTGTCTGAGGCCAATGAGCAATTGGAGAAGAATTCGGCGGCCAAAGAGCAGGAATTGTCTGAGCACAAGGCAAAACTCATTGCAGCGTATAACGATCTGAAGAAAGCCAAGGGGGAAGCGGCTGACTATGCTTCCCAGGTGGTAACAAAATTTGACCGCGGGTTTTATTTGGCTCTTGCTCAAGCACAAGTTCATTTTCCTGTTTTGGATCCTCAGATATTTGATCCCGATAATGTTGTGATCGACGGCCAAATCATGGCCCCCATCATTGATAACCAAACTTCGCCGCCTGTTAACGGAGCCGGAGGAAACAACAATACTGTCTCCTGGACCCTGGATGGACTGGACAAAGTATTGAATGATTTGTCGCCAGATGATACTCCGGCGAATGAAACTCCGGCAGCCGGTGATGGGGAGGCGGCCGATGACTCTGAGAAGACTCATTCCGAGGGTCCTCATGTTTGATTTGTTTTTATTTAGACTTTGATGACCTGCAGTTTGTAATATGCATATTTTGAAGCTTTGTGTATTTTGGCACTTTACCTTTTATTTTGACTGCTTTTATTTCTTGTCCTGCTATCTCGAAATTCATCATGACTTTGTTTTGTGAATCTGTTCGTCTATGCTGTAAAATACCGCAGTGCAACGTACGCTTGCGCCTTGTGTTTTTACTACACGACTCGTCTTTATTGCTCTTCTACGGCTTTATTTTTCTTCCACGCGACTTGCATCGCTGGGTTATGCTTCCCCCCCTGCATTATGGTAGGAGGAGGTTACGTGAAAGATCGTCCGGTTTATGCCGCGGGATGCTTTCACATCTACCGCGGTCTTGTTTTTGGTCCTCTTTACCAGAAACTCGTTGATTTCTTGAGCAAACGCGATCCCTCGACTTGCTTTTCAGTGAGTCATGGTCGGTGTGTTGCTGTACAAAGAGGGTTTCTTCTCATGTCTCTGCGGCTTACTTTTCAGTTAACCGCCTCATAGTCATGTGAAGTGCCTCCAAGGGGTACACGAACTCGTCAGTCCGGACCAAACCTGGTAGGTCCTTTTGTCTTCGGTGCCCGGGGTCAACGTCGAGCCAACTACTCGGTTCTTGCCGTTTCGGGACTTTGTTTTTCCGACGCATTCACGCTTTCTTGTATAAATTTATTACTGCAAATAGATTTGGCATTTCAAACATATTTGTAATCTTCGATTCTCTTTATTCAATAAGTGACAGTACATTTGGGAAGCTATATGCTCCCTACAAAAATACATTTATTGGTAATACAAAATAGAGAATCGGTTTTTCTTCCTCGGCCCTGTTGGGAAAACCGAGGGTTTTGTCATCTTCAGCTATAGTAGAACCGAAGGTTAGTGGCGTTCCATGATCTCGGGATATTTCCCCCGTTGAGCTTCTCCAACTTGAACGCGCCTTGGCCGAGCACAACTTTGATTCTGAACGGGCCCTCCCAATTGGGAGACAATTTGCCGACAGCCCCCACTCTTGTGGTTCGGCGTAACACTAAATCACCTGCTTTAAATGTCCTTCCTTTCACTTTGGAGTTGTACTTTTTAGCTGCTCTTTGTTTTGCTGCTTCTTCTTTAACCTTAGCCATTTCTGGGTTTCTCGAGCGGATCCAGATTGACTCGCTACCTGTTGGATCGTGCATCAGTAGTGGTCAATATTCTCCTTGGGCTAGGTTCCAGTATTTCCACTGGGATGAGTGCATCACTGCCATATGTCAGTCGGAAAGGAGTTTCCCCCGTCGAAGACTGCGGCGTAGTGTTGTAAGACCATAGCACAAAAGGCAATTCCTCGGCCCAATTTCCCTTGGAGTCCTCCAATCTCCTCTTCAAACCGGCCAACACTACCTTGTTGGCAGCCTCTGCCTGCCCATTAGTCTGAGGGTGTTCTACCGAGGTAAATGCTTGGTAGATATTCCAAGTCTTTGCAGAGCTCACCACACGGAATTAAGCGGTGCGTTAGTTATCGGTTACAATGGTTGCAGGAATCCCAAATCGGCATATGATTCTCTTCCAATAAAACTTCTTTACCCTTTCTGCTGATATGGTGGCTATCGGCTCCGCCTCTATCCATTTTGTGAAATAATCGACCGCCACCAACAGGAATTTTATTTGACCCGGTGCCGGTGGAAATGGACCGAGGATGTCGACGCCTAAATAAATGAATCGCCAAGCCGAGAAACCGATTGTAGATTGGTTGGGGGGCTTTTGGAATTTTGGCATGCATCTGACATTTGTGACATCGGCGGACATAATCTACCGCATCTTTCTTCATTGTGGGCCAGTAATATCCTGCTCGCACTATCTTTGAAGCTAATGCTTGGCCTCCAACATGGCTGCTGCACACTCCTTCGTGCACCTCCTTGAGTATTTCTGTGCTTTCTTTGTTGTGATACATTTAAGGAGCGGCATAGAAAAACCTCTTTTGTACAACTCGACTCAATCATCGTGTAATTGGTATTGCCTTCACGCTTTTCTTTTCTCATCATCCTAAGACATTCGGGCTTCTTCACCCGCAGTAAGCAAGAATCTTGGTCATCCAAAGAATCGTGGTCAATCTCGGTTGAGAAGACTTGGATTTGATTGATCTTTGGGTTGCGTTATCATTTCTTGTATTCTTGAATGGTTATTGCCGTTTTTTTAGTGCTTGCCACTTTTGCTAATATGTCGGCCTACTTATTTTGTTCTCTAGGAACATGTGTTAGTTCAAAGAAAACAAATTTAAGTTTTAGCTCTTGTACCTTAGACAAATATTTAGTGAGCAAATTTCATCTTTAGTATCGAATGCGCCGTGACTCTGCGGTGACTAGCAGAGAATCGCCGCGAACTTTGAGGTGCTTCACTCCGATGTCTATTGCCAAGCTCATACCAAAGAATTAAAGTCTCGTGATTCGCTTGATTGTTCTTTGCCTTGAAACCGAACCGCAGTTGGATCGTTCTATAAGTACATTGTCGTCCTCCTCCAATGTGACTCGGCTCCGCTGCCTCTCAAATTAGACGATCCATCAACTGATAAAGTCCAGCAATATTCGGAATGGGACTTGACTGTCGGCTCCTCCCCTGCTATTTCCACCACAAAATCTGCTAAGGCTTGCGCCTTGATTGCTCCCCAGGTTGGTACTTGATATCATATTCGATAACTCGACCACCATGCCACCATTCTTCGGCAAGAATATCCGCTTGGAAAGTATTTGGCGAATAGGCAAATCTGTCTTGACAATTATTGAATGGCTCATGGCATCTTCTGAAAAGTTTCTGCCGCCAAAGTGACTGCATAAGCTACCTTCTCAATCTGTTGGTACCGTTGTTCAGGACCTCTCCACATTCGGCTGACATAGTAAATAGGGCATTGCTCCTTAGCTCTTTCTTCGACTAAGACTGCACTTCCTGCATGTTCCGTAACAGACAAATACAATAACAAAACGGCCCCTGGTGTAGGGGGTTAGAATGGGTGGCGCAGCTAGGTATGCCTTTATCACCTCCAATGCTTCTTCACACTCTGCCGACCATTGGAACTGGGCATTCTTTCTCAACAATTGGAACATAGGTCGTATTTTATCAGCTGCTTGGCCGAGGAATCTTGAAAGTGCCACTATTCGGCCAGCTAAAATTTGGACCTCCTTTGCGTTTGTTGGGCTTCTGGTTTCTCTAATAGCTCTCAAGACTTAGCCTGGTTGGCCTCTATTCCTCTGTGAGTCAACACGTAACCTAGGAATTCCCCCGCTTGAACTCCGAAAGAACACTTGTCAGGATTTAAGCACAACTCATGCTTTTCCAGCAGTAGAAAAGTTTTTTGGAGGTTCGCCAGGTGAGACTCCTCGGTTTCAGACTTAACCACCATATCATCCACATATACTTCAATAGACTTCCCAATCTCCGCCTCAAAGACTCTATCCATTAGACGCTGATATGTAGCACCTGCATTTTTCAGTCCGAAAGGCATTACACGGTAACAATAGTTGTACCTGGCAGTCATGAATGCTGTTTTCTCCTCATCTTCCGGGCTCATTTTAATTTGATTGTAACCGGAGTATGCATCCATGAAGCTCAAAAGCTTATAGCCAGAAGCTCCGTCCACTAGGCCATCAATACTTGGCAAAGGATAAGGATCTTTGGGACATGCTTTGTTGAGATCCGTGTAATCTACACACATTCGCCATTTCCCGTTGGATTTCTTGACCATTACCGGATTAGCCAACCACGTTGGATATTTGACCTCCTTTATGAATTGTGCGGCTACTAGCTTCTTTGTTTCCTCTTGTATGGCCTCGGATTTCTCACCGCCCTGCTTCCTCTTTCTCTGGGCTACAGGTATCATAGACGGGTTCAATGATAATCGATGACAGATGAAGTTAGGATCAATACCTGGCATATCCTGAGGGGACCATGCAAATATGTGAGTGTAGCTGGAGAGGAACTTAACAAACTGATCCTCAAGTTCAGCCGTAAGACTGGTACCAATCCTTGTTTTCTGATGCTGGGCCGGCCCTATCACCACCTCTTTCAAAGTATCTACCGGCTTCAACCTTTGCTCCTCCTTTGCCGGGTCATATAACCGAGGGTCCAAGTCTAGGAAACTGCAATTGGAACTAACCCCCTGCCCGACTTTTCTCTGAATTGCCTTTACTTTTGCACTTTCTGCGTAACACTTCCTTGCAACAACTTGATCACCTCTTACCACACCTACCTTACCACTAGGAAGAGGATATTTCAAGCACAGATGGGGATAAGAAACTACCGCCATCAAAGCATTAAGTGTTGGCCTTCCTACTATTATGTTGTATGACGAATCTGCATCAACGATCATATACCTCAGAGTTACAGTCTTCGCCGACTCTCCTTCACCGAAAGTTGTCCTGAGGTCCATGTATCCGCGGACTTCAACCTGTTCACCAGAAAATCCGACCAGAGTTCCAGGATAGCTCTTTAGTGCTTCCACCGGTAATTTTAAACCCTCGAAGCACGACCAGTACATGACGTTGGCTGAACTGCCTCCATCTACCAGCACCCGAGCTATTGAATAACCGCTGGTGGTGACAGAGATTACTATTGGATCATCTGAGTGAGGCCGCACACCTTCAAAATCCTGCGCATCGAAAGAAATCGCGGGATATTCCGCATCAGTTACAGCATAAGTGGCTTCCGCAGAGGAAACCGACAAAATAGACCTGGCATATCTCCTCGAAGATGAGGATGTAGCTCCCACTCCAGAGAATCCGCCCGATATAGTGTTGACTCTTCCTTTTCTCATTGCTTTCGTGTTCACGCGCTTGCCTCTTTCAAACTCTTTTTTGGCTTGTGTATTTGATTCTTTGGGTCATCGGCTTTGGGAGCCACGCCCGGCCCCCATCATCACCTCCTGTTTTGACATACTTTTTCAGTTGACCGCGTTGGATGAGGTGCTCAATCTGCTGTTTGAGAGTCCAACAATTGTCTGTGTCATGTCCTTCGGTCCGGTGGTACCTGCAATAAGAAGTTACATTCTTACCCATGACGCCAACGAAAGGTGATCGTATCGACCCTTCATGAAGTCCTTCATCTAGAATCACCGACGGTCTAGCCTTCAAAGGTGTGAAGGCTATTTCTGCGTTTGGAGGACGGGTGCGTCGCCCTTTCGATTTTGCATGCGCGCCTCTGTCACGCCGATCATAGGGTGCATGCCGGGGGGGTGGAGAACGCCTCGGTGAAATCACGCGCCTAGGTGGTGCTTGTGTGTTCTTCTCATCCTTCCCGAGGGCAACGTCGTCTGCGTCAATGTGTTTCTCTGCCCGAACTCTAATCTCATCCATAGTCCTCGGCTTCCATAGGAAAGGGCTTTCACTAAAGGTTCCATTGCGAATACCTTTCATGAATGCCTTTACAAAAATCGCTCATCCGGATCATCTACGGGACCGTTGACTTGTTGAAACGCTCCAAGTAGGCTTTCGAGACTCTCCCGCTCTTGGCGCACATCAAACATGTCCTCGCTAACATCCGCTTCTTTTTATTTGCCGAGAATTGCCGCATCGAAACGGTGGCAAGATTTTCAAAGCTCGTGGACCGAAGCGCTCTGTAGCCCTCTGAACCATTTCAATGCTACATCGGCTAAGGTTCCGCAAAAACATTTTGCAATCGATTGCGCTTGTTCCCATCGATCATCATTTGCGTTTGGAACGCGTCCAACATGGCTAAGGGATCCCGGTGCCATCGTAGTGGCAATGGACGGCTCCTCGCGCGTGAGCCGGCGAAAGCGACTGGATGGCGCGAGAATGGTTGAAACGCTCGCAAAGGTGTTCGGGTTGCATCGATCACCTGGGCGAAGTGTCTCATTTCGGTAAGTTGGGCTTGCAGCTGCACTTCCCTGGCTTCCAAAGCTTGAGCACTGATGGCTTGCTCTTCATTCTGACGGGCTTGGTCTGCGTTCTGGGCTTGCAGTGTTTGAACAACCTCAAGCAGCTGCTCAATCCTGGGATCCCCAGTGCTAGACGAAGCACCACCATTGGCTACATTTCTCGTGGTCACCATAATGCTAGTGACAATGAACAGTACAAATATTAGTAGAGTGGGACGTAGGAAAAGTTTTACCAGGCCCCACGGTGGCGCCAATGTTCTCAACTATTTCTGGAAATGAAGTAATCAAGAACACAATGAACAATCTCGCGTAGGTAGGAAAATTGCTCAACCCTTCATTAGCCTCTCTGGGCGAAATATATAGTGTTACAATCATTCATGGCCAATAATTAATGACCGTTACATAATTAAGGTTTCAGTTACATAATAAAGGGGGCAGTTACAAAGTAATGCTTCGGCTAAGAGTGGGGGCCGACTGCTGCAGACTGGGCCGAGCATAAGCGGCTCTCCCGAGTCTTAGTCCCTCGGCATTTTGCCTTTGATGCCGCGGTGTTGCAGTGAGGCTCGGCGCGGTCGTGAACAGTAACAGTAATGTAAAAAAAAGAAAAAAATGGTGTGAGGTGGTGTTTGTTAAAAAGAAAGCAGGAAATATACTTGCACTTGTAATCCGCAGGTCATCATTGATGAAAATTTAGTTCCATAATAAGCATTGGAAATTCCCATGACGCTTGTTTAAGAAGAGTATTAACAACAAAAAAAATCAAAGGTATAGCCTAGCTACAATTTAGCAATACACCAAAGATCGAGAGTGTAAAAAAGACCTTGATACTTTTTATCTTGCACAGTTGAAGAACAATGATTGGAGCGGATGAGGAAGAGAAGTCATTGATTTTAGCAGCAACTTGTTCAGCAAGCTCACTCGAGAGAGTGCACTGAATCCTATTGAACCTATAAAATATAAATGGAGATTCCAAAAAGATCACACCCTCTGACCTTGCATTCTTCTTCTTCTTCTTCATACTTGTTTCGTGGCTGGTTTTGCTGCACTCTAACTATTGTTATGCAAAACTGTGGTTAGTGACATCTAACCATAATTATGCATATTTGTGATTAGTTGCATCTAACCACAGTTATGCATATATGTGGTTAGTGGTCACTAACATTTGCTATGCACATTTGTGGTTAGGGACACCTAACCATTGTGGTACAAATTTGTGGTTAATGAACGATTTTATTTTTGGGTGGAAAAAAAAACACCCAAAATATTTTTTAAATTTTTTTAGGTGAATGACGCTTTTATCCTTTTAGTAACAAATACTAAACAAATTGCTTAGCATCATAAATTGCACTCTAAAAGTAGATATTTTTTTTAGTTTTTTTTTTACTATATCTTTGGTGTGCAGTTTCCACCAGCTTTGTCGATCCCCTCCCAACAGAGTTTTTGTCATACCCAACATTCAAACATGAGACTAGAGGTGTTTCAAAACCAAACCAACTCAAACCAAAAACCGCTAACCGCAAAATTAATTCATTTTTTTAAACCAACTGCGCGGTTTGTTTCGGCCCGCGATTTTTGTTCCACCATTCGAACCAAACCGCAAGTATCACTAAAGCTTATTGACTTACAACATTGGTTTTTTTTTGTACCCCCACCACGCTCCCATCTACCCCCACTTCCCCTACGAAAATACCAAAATACCCTTCACTAAATTTAAAACCCCCCAACATATCCCCAACTCAAAAAAAAAAATTAAAAAAAAATCGTATATACCCCCCTCTAAATCGTATATACAAAGTCGTATATACCAAATGTGGGGTATATACGATTTGTAAAATTACAAAGTCGTTTACAACCCATCTTTGGTATATACGACTTTGTAGTCAAATAAAAAAAATAAATCATTTAAAAATTTAAAAATATTCATTTAAAAAATAAATTAGATATGAATATTAACCTAAAAAAATGAGTGAAAACCAAACTATCTGTCTCTTATTCCCCTCTCTCATAAATCAACCGAAACAAACAGAGTATAAACAAAAAGGAAAGTAAAATCTGGGTTAAATTTCGGAGCTACTCCCAGCTGTTGAGTCTTTTTCCTTCGAAGAAAATATTTGAAAGTTGGAACTTGGAATACATAGAGAGATACCTTTCTTCTCAAGCATGGCGATGACAATACACGGTACGTGCTTTCTATTTCAACAACTCTCTACTCTAATTATCGATTCTATTTTCGGCGATCCTCTTTATTACCCTAATTAGATTCTAATTTCTCTCACTCCCATCACCAATTATTGCAACTCGTGTTTCTCTACAACAATCAGATTATGCTAAATCTCCTTCGTAATTAGGTTATCGTTGTTACTAGTAAAGACATAATTATCTTTCTGTTACGTCGCTTCCTGAGTGGAACTGAAGATCAGTGAAATTTCCCGAAGATTATACAATTCCACAATTGAAATTTTTTAACAAAATCGGAAACTTTACACTATTCATGTTGAATAGGTGAAAGCCTTTTATAACAATTACGCAATTATAGCTTTATTTTAGGGACAGGCCATCATACTATGTTTATTATAAAATAAAATTTGTACATTTGAAGGTTATAACGCTGTGATCAAATTCACGCTGGACTTTTTATGCTAATGGTTTATGGTTGCTTACCTTTTGCAATTATGATTTATATATTGTTTTAAGTTTTCTCTATGCATATAATTTGAAGTATTTTACTGATTCTGTCTTGTATCTGATGTTACGATTCGGTGTTTCGGGGCTGTTCGTGTCTTTACAGTGTAAGTTGAAAACTAAACTTTGAGCTTTGTATCATGATATTGATTAGCTAGCAAAATAAGGCAAACTAATTTCTAACGTTTTATTTCCTGGTTGTGCAGCCTTGCTGGGTTGGCTTTTATGTTTTCAGCTAGCATTTTGCTACAGATTCTGGTATGCTCTTCACGATGAGACTAATTGTGCTGGTCCTAAATGCTTGAAATGAACTGAATAATGTCTGTTTTGTCCCTTTTTTTCGTATGCACAATTGTGTTTCCTTCATGTTAAGTTTGGTCTGCTTTGAAGTATTATATTTGCATGTTTTTAGATCATGCTGTTGAACTTCAATTTTGATTGCTTTAAAATAAACCAAAACCTATGAGAAGTACTCTACTAGACATCACAAAACCTTTCTGAGCACAAACATTTCAAAGGCTTGTTGACATCTAGGGTAAATATCTATGTATTACAGCCATAACGTGAAACATAACATTTATTAATAAATCGCACTATCTCCCTGAAATTTTTTTCTGGTGCGCCATAAATACAGGTTGTTTAATCCTGCAGGATAGGTATCAAACATGCTGATAATTTCACACTCTTATTACATTTGAATATATTAGTCATGGTTGCATTTAGAATCTAGTTTTGTTGTATTTGTAAAGATGTCACAAAATGGAATGAGAATAGTTGTAACTTTCAAAATTTTAATTTAGCTATCATGAATATATATAGATATATGATGAAAAGGAAATGGACTGGATAAAAATGCAACACAACCGAATTTACGTGAGCTGTCACTCTATTTGAGACCAAGATTACAAATTGGTGCATTTTAAAATAAACCACTGCTGCTGATAGGTTCTCTATGCTTTATGTTTTGGATTTTTTTTTTTTGGGGATGAATGTTTTGGATTTTGTAATATTCAGATTTGTGAGGAAGAGGAGAATGATACAAACTTGGTATTTTATTAGGAAGAAATGTGATATAGCCCAATCACAAAGATATAACTGCAAAACTGATATAGCCCAATCGCAAAGATATAACTGCAAAACTTCAAAGTTTGCAAACCTCCCTGCTGAAAGGTCCCAATTGTCTCTCATGTTATATAAGATAACATCCCTATAATCTTTTTATGTTAGTTATAGGCAACACACCTCCAACCATCTCAGCCCAACTAACTAGCTAACACTCTCACTGACAGTCACTAACATACACCTACCATTAACAAACATCTAACAATATCCATCCACTAAAATTTCACCTTGTCCTCAAGGTGGTAGTTTGGCTCTTTCCCTTGTGCTGGCTGAAAAACTCCTTCCTATATCCTACCACTTGTTGTCTGAAACTACTGCAGCTATCCAATAGGTTAGGATCCATATCCTTGGAATTACAGTCTCATTTCGCAGCTATGCACTCCACTTGTGGTTGGTAACCAAACACTTGACCTCAACCTTTTGTTCCGACTTTCAGTATAGATTATCTGCTAGTGTCCTTCATCATCTCATAATTTTAATCAGATTCAATAAGAAACCCGCGAGGCCCTCTTATCGTCAAATCCCAACAGAAGTCTCACCTGCTTGAAGAAAGGACCAACCTGCAAGGCTGCAACCTTTGCTTGGTAAATAAATATTAGTATTTACCATTTTACCTAGTAGGTTAATTTCTAGCACTTTTATGCTTTTGTCTTGTTGTATGACTCACCATGCTCTAGAGTATTCCCATGGAATGACTCGCCTAGTTTCTAGAAGTTGGTGTAGCATCTAGGTTAGAATATTCCTAGCATCTAGCATTGAGTGGCTAATCATTTGTAGCCTCCTTTGCCTATATATTAGGGCAATCATGGAATGAATGAATCAACCAATCAATATTAATTAATATAAACTTCTCTCTATGAATTCCTCTTTTATTCCTCTCTTAGCTCATCACCTTCGAAGGGTATTCTAATTTATTACCTTTCCTAGCTTGAGTAAGGGTATTACCGGAGATCATTCTCCCTAGTATCCATTTATCCTGTAACACCTTAGAGGGAATCTGCTCAGATATTTCCAAATACATGCTGTAGTCTGATGCTATAGATGGTATCTAGAGTTTTGGTAGCATTGGAGTGGCGCCAATTATCCTAATTCGCAAGCCATGGCTTGAAAGACTGTCCCTGAATTGCTGAAATTGAATACCTATGTAAAGTTTAAACCCTTGCTCCTTTTATGGCAGTTTTGAAATTTTTTGCATGAGCGCCAAACCAAGTACCCACAAATAACAAATATTTCAAAATTGGCAAAACTACTCTTGGGCTGCAAGACAATCTCTTTTTCCTGAAATTCAAAATAATTAGTAGGTTGGGCTTGGCCTAATCAATTTCGACTCAAGTGTAATTTTCGTTCTACAATTCCAACTCTTTTTGCTGGGCTTGCCCATTTGTTCAGCAAGTGGGTTGAGAAATTTTCAGTGCCTCCAACCAACTTGAGATGAGATACTAGAAACATCTCACCCCCTCTCCTTTTGGAAACTATATATTTGGGTGGTGTGATTCTCCCCAAAAAATATTTGCCACTATTTTCTTCCTCTACTACACGGCTACACCATGCTTTGAAGACTTCTGATCAGACCATTCCAAACTCACCACATTATTTTGACAACTTCCCTTGCACTTTCCATCATTACTGCTACCTAAATTACCAGCCTTTTTGCTCTTAAACCCATATCTTCACTTCTGCCTCTATTAATGTTCGTTAGGGACCGGAAATTTGAAATGGAAATGGTAAATGTATTACGATAGGAATTAAGATTTACTATAGGAAAAATAGAGGAATTCTGAGAATCAAACTCTAATGTCGGGAGAAAAGCAGGAAAATACACAAAAAAGCGATGATATCAGAGGGGCAAGAATACTACTTCCTAGAATTCCCTTACAGATTTGATGCCTCCACAGGAAGCTTTATGTTTGCTCTATCTCCATCGAAACCTCCAATCTAGTGCTCTATGTCTCTGTCTCAACAACCTTTGATATCTTCATCTCTGCAGTCTCACATTGATCAGCCATCAATAGGTCTACATTCCATCCATCAGGTATTGGAATCATCTAAGAACCCATCTGCGCAACTCCTGGATTGGGGCTCTAGTACCGATTGATAGGAACCTAGTATTTTATTAGAAAGTAACAGGAATAGGCCTCATTAAAAGAGATAGAAGACTGCAAAACTTTGAGGCCTTGAGGGTCTACGCACCTCCCTGCCCAAAGGTGTACCAATTCTCTCTCAAGTGGCTAGTCTTCCTCTTATCCTTACTATTATTTCTAGGCAACATGCCCTATTTCTTTAAACTCTCTCAACCCGACTAACCTAATTTTTTATCACTAGTGGAATTAATTTTTGAACTCTGAGTATTCAAACTTGGATTGGAATGGGCCGGTCTTTATTTTATAACCCAAATTTGGACTGAACAGGAACCAAAAGATGAAGACGTGTTTAAATAGGGGTTTGCTTTTTCTGCTATTTTTTTAATGATATACTATTTGATACACAATCAAATTGAAATATTGAATATGGAATGCTATAGTGGCACATCTCTGATATCTTAAGTATACATTTACTTTCATGTGTTAAGTGTACTCCATTTGCTTTCTTTTTTACTCTGCAGGCATGTGCCATTTACAACAATTGGTGGCCCATGTTATCAGGTTAGTTAGTCTTTTATGTTGAAATTTTAGAAAAAAATTGTTTTTTAGTGGGAAAAATGTTAATGGTCAGAACATTGCACCTGCAGCTCTGATGTATGTGCTGGTACCTATGCCATGCTTATTCTTTGGAGGTGGGTCCACTCAATTTCTGATGAGCCGTGATGGTGGAGGGTAAGTATCTCTTTTTGCTGATTAGTGCATGTTTGGTTTAGATATAGGATAACTAAAAATAAAACCTCCCAAGACAAAATTTTCAATTTTTTTCTTAAGCTTGGTAGCGGTTGATTCTTTAAAACACAACTTTCCATCGGAAATTTAGATGCAAGGATCTGAAACAAGCAGTACAGTACACTGATTTATATGACCTTTTCAATTCAATGAGTGCGTGAACAAACTTTATATATATTGTTTTCGTCAGTGAATATAATATCTGGTATTATGTTGCAGTTGGATGGATGCTGCAAAATTTTTGACTGGAGCATCATCCGTAGGGAGCATAGCCATTCCTATAATCCTGAAGCATGCCCATATGATTGAGACTGGAGCAATGCTCATTGAGCTTGTATCGTTCTTCATATTTATATGTACTGTTTTGTGTTTCCACCAAGCGAGCCTTGACGATGATTGGTAATAACGAATTTGATAGTTCTGACCGTCCTGCCGGTCATTATGGTTAGTTAACCCTAAAAAAGAAAAAAGTAGTGGTGAAATTTGTAACTTACTTTTTTTTTTGGTGAGTAAAATTTGTAACTTACTACAACCTTGGAATGAGAAGTGTATTACTATGATCTAACATCTGTAAAGCTTTTCCAGTAATTACTTTTTCATCAATTTATTATATCCTTGTTGTAGTAAGATATGGGGAGAGGATTCTCTCCTTTGGGATTTCCACTGGATATTTTGTAGTGCTAAATCTCAACCATTGAATCCCCTCTTTCCATCTTTTTAATATTTCTCTGTTTTTGTTTTATTCAATAAATGATTGAGATTTCACTGCACAATAAATTGACTAAATGGAATCCATTCCTCTTTTATTTTTGTCAAAAGTCAAAACCTTGGTAAATTTATTTGATAGTGGGAAGTTGGCCTCTATTTTGATAGTGGTTACTGGGCGAGAAGTGTATGGGCCGGACGGGCTCATGGCCCCAGGACTCTTACACGATTAAAATAGACTAATACTTTTTCCACACTCCCTCCTACTCTTTCACACTCCTTCAATCTTAAAAACCCCAAAATACCCCCAATTAAAAAAATTAAAAAAACAAAAACCTCTCACTTTTCCTCACACCCCTTCACTTTTCCTCACTCCTCTCACTCACCCTACCCCCTTTGTACCCTTTCTCTCCCTCTCCCTCTCATTCAACTCCTCCAAACTCACTCAATCTCCCCAAATCTCTCACTCAATCTCCCCAAATCTCTCACTCAATCTTCTCCACCAACTAAATCAAGAGTTGTTGGGTTTTGTTCGCGGCCAATCACTCTCTCTATTCGTTCCATTTTAAGCCTCTCCCTCTTCCTCGCATTTGGGTTTTTTTTCTGGGCAACTGCATTGTTCGAACGACGTCATGCGAACAACTGAAAACGAAGGTGTTCGAATGAGGTCATGCGAATGCGAACACCGTACGAACGACCTCATTCGAACTGTTGTGAGGTGGAATGTGAAACTGACTTGTTCGAATGGGGTTGTGCGAACATGTTCGCATGGGGGCGTTCGAACAGGTGTTTGACAGTACAGTTTCTGTTATTTGTGATTGGTTCTCTTAATTTGGTTTAATTGGTTCTCTTGATTGTTGTTTCAGATATGGTGAGGCACCGAGGTGGTAATTCCCAACAACCATCCGAGCGAGCTGGTAGGACACCTCCTATTGTTTCAAACCGCAAAAAGAGGGAAGAAGCTGGTGAACCTTCCCGAGGTAGGGGTAGGGCTAGGGGTAGGGGCATGGTTGACGTCCCTCCTCCCCCGCTTCTGGTTGATGATATTGGCCAGGATATTGAGTGTGATGCTCAATTTCCGGCATTTGAGCTGGCTAACCCTTCTACTGATGTTGCTTCATCATCTAGACATCAGCAGGCTGGTGCACATGACGAGGAGCCTGGTGTACATGAGGAGCAGGCTGATGATCATCAGTAGGAGAAGGCTGCTGAGCCTCAGGAGGCTGCTTGCTCCTAGGGCTACATTCCCATTTCCTGGTGGACCGGAAGATGGTTATGTCTTGCCCACATACGGGGCGCATATTCTGACTGATTTCTATGATGGCCAGTTAAGTTATTCTTTTATGGTTGACTGTTGTAAATTTGTTTCTTATGCTGTTGAATGTTTTGGCTTATTGTGTCATTTCTCAATGCAGGTTCGGCCCGATTTAAACACCATTCCACATGGACCTGTTATCACAGTGTTTCATGCTAGGATCAGGGATACTCTGACAGCTTCGAGGTTGGTTCCTCTGGTCGGGCTTGGTTTCCCCATTATCCACAAGGGGCTTCTGAACGCATTCATAGAGCGTTGGCAGCTGAATACATCATCATTCCACCTTCCTGTGGGTGAGATGAGCATCACCCTTGATGATGTATCCCAGCTGCTACACATCCCCATCACTGGCCGGTTCTATGACATGCCTGACTGGACTTCGTGGCAGGGAGAGGAGTTGCTGATTGATTTATTGGGGGCCACCCCCGAAGATGCAGCTGCCCAGACTTCGGGCCGGGGGTTGTCTGTTGGTCTAGTATGGTTGAGGGATATGGTCTACCACCCAGCCATAGCTGAGGGGCGGTGGGCTCATGCTGCTAGGGCCTACATTCTGTATCTTTTGGGTTGCACCTTGTTCGCTGACAAGTCAGACAACAAGGTTAAGCTTGGCTACCTTGGTATGCTTACTCAATCTTCCAGAGTGCAAATTTTTCATCTTGGGTGGTGGACGCAGAGTATGTTGAGGGTATGCCACGGGCGAATAAATGGTTGTGCAATGATGGCGCTGGGGCCATCAAGTCACATGCCATCAAATTATGCCTTGACCGGCTACACCGTGAGGAGGTCACCTAGGACCCCTACACAACCTATAGGCAGGAGAGACCCTTTGAGGAGCTGGCCAGGTTCAGAGGGTTCATTCGGAGTGGTGGTTGCATGATGCGCCATTTGCCAGATCGAGTGCTCAGACAGTTTGGGCAGGTACAACACATTCCGGAGGATCCCAGACCTGCTACTAGGGCCGTCTGTACCCTAACGGAGTGTGATGAGAGGTGGACACAGTTCGAGGACCATTTGGTAGCGCGGGGGCCTCCCTGTGTGCCGTACTCCTCAAACACGGTGCCGGGCTACTTCCCATGGTTTTCAAGGGTCTCACATCCCTTTCTCTTCCTCAAAGATTATGTACGGCTTGTGGATGAGCCTCGATGTCGATTAATGGTGCGTGTCTTTTATGTTAATTGCGGTGATAAGTTTATTAATCTTCTACTTATTTAAATAATAATGTTATGTTATTTGGTTGACAGATGCTACGAGAGTCTTTGGATTTGGTTGATGAGATGGATGGGACCATCAATGATAATGTCCCGTAGCCAACCAGAGCGCGTTTCAACAAGATCAAGAGGTCTGCTCAACCCTTTTCGTGAGATTTAGGAGGAGTTTTCGCAACGTGTATGAGAGAAGGAGGCGCGAACACCCAAAGTAGGATCATGTCTTGGGGGATATATGTTTGGAAGTTTTGTATAATTTAAGTACTTTGTTTCATTCGGTTTTTAAATTGAAATTCCTTTACATTGGCGCAAATTTATTGTCATTACAAAATACGAAGGACATGAAATACGAAAGACATCCAATACGAAATACATCAAATACGAAAGACATAACACCAACATAAGCAAACAACTAACTAATAAACTAGTGTTTCGGTAGTCCTTGTTCCAGAAGATAAATGACCTCTTCTGGAGTTCGTATTGTGTCCACGTACAGCTCTAATATTTGTCGCCCCATCGGAAGTGTAGCATGATATTCCATCATGGCCCCAACGTCGTCGTCGTCGCGGATCTCCACAACTGAAAAATAGCTAGTCCCGTCATCTCGACGGTTGTACTTTCGGTAACATATACGCTCCACGTCTTTACGCCACGCTCCCTCTGGACGAATCTTCCTCTCAGCCTTTTCCTTCAGTTGGGCGAAGGTGATGTCCTTACTCATCCTGCAGAAGACATGGTTAGGACAACGAAACACAACACCATGTTCGTCGGTGGTGACAGTCCCATGGTGATGAAGGGTCGTTAGGAATTTGTCGTTTGAGTACTGGGTTGGGCACAATTGCCATTCCATTTCAGCTTGGTTGTATCTGTCAAGAGGGAGAGTAGATTTTGGTGAAGAAGCAGATTAGGGTTTGGTGAAGAAGGTCTGAGGATGTGAACCCCCTTTTATAATAGGCATGGTGAAATGTCAGCCGTTGATTTCATTTTTAGATCACAAATCTGAGCCGTTTAAATTCTATCCGTTCAGGCACATTTTCCAAAGGGAATGACATCCACTCCTTTATCTGACACATTTGACTGATTGTAAGTCGTTGATTAAAACTGTAGGTGGAATCTGAGACGTCCAATATCTGTCATTCTGCAGCATGGTTCAAACACACTCATTCGAACATGTTCGCATGACCCCATTCGAACAGGTGAAAAACGCCCAAGAGGGTGTGTGTCCATATTTAACACACGCGAACGGCCTCGTTCGAACCTATTCGAAGGCCCGTGTTCAAACAGGTGAAAATTCGTGAAAAAAATATGTTTTGCCTGGTCTTTTGGTCTTTTCACACCCTTATGGGGTGTGTTTCGAGTAGGAGGGGGTGTGGGAAAAGCAAACGCCTCAAAATAAGGAATGAAATGGTATTTAGAAATGGCAGGGTTGCATTTTACACAATTATAGATAGGGCCGTGTTTTCTATACCCCCACCCAATCCCCATATACCCCCACCCAATTTTAAATCCCCAAAATGCCCTTTGAAATTTTTTTAAAAATAAAAAATAAATAAATCGTATATACCCCTTTGAGTACGTATATACGATGGCTATTTTATGTCCAATCGTATATACGTACTCAAAGGGGTATATACGATGGGTTTTTTTTTTTGTTTTTTTTAATAATTTGTTTTAATTTTTATTACTAAAAGGCTACTAAAAATTCGTTAAATAGTCAAAACTACTCTAAAAAAATTATAAAAACACTACTAAAAATCTAACAAAACCAAAATAAGGCTATGCAAATTTTTTTAGATTTTTTGGAGACTATGAAAAATTAAAAAAATCGTAAAAAATAGTAAACGATGGAATTTGGGATTTTGAGGCCGTAGTCCCGTAAGAAGTCTCTTCTACGGGAGTTTTGATTCTTGATTTTTTTCGGATTTAATGGCTGTGGTTTCATTACGATCGGAGTATGTTGCCCGAAAACCGATTCTTGATTCTTGATTTTTAGCCTAAATTATTCGTTCGACGTATAACATCGCCACGCGTTTTAACGAACTACACACACAACCTATTTTCGTGGACTTAATTAATTTTTGTTTGACTTAAAATTAAAAAAATACCATAGGGATCGTATATACACACAGGGGATATATATACGACCACTATTTTTTGCCCATCGTATATACACCCCCAAGGCGTATATACGATTATGGTGAAGTGTGCCAATCGTATATACGCCTTGGGGGTGTATATCACGATGACCAAATGTAAGGTCGTATATACACCCCTGTGTATATTCGATTACCAATTTTTTTAAAAAATTACGTTTTGAAGGACATTTTGGGGTTTTCAGTTTGGGTGGGGGTATATGGGGATTGGGTGGGGGTACAAAAAAAAAACCTTATAGATTTGATAAAGACTTGCTTTTGGCCTTGGCTAGTAGTACATTTTGGAGGGTCTAATTTATCTTTTGCGGAATGGTTTAAATCTCCTTTGAATTTATTGGATTATTATACTGTATCATCAATTTGGGTTTTGATCAGCAAAACTATAATGCTAAAATACCATTTTTTTTACCAAAAGAAACTTATAAAGAAACAATGTAATGAATTAATTGGGAGCTAATATAGAGTCTTGATGTCCTTGCAAGGGTATGAGCAACAAGATTTGAGTGCCTCCGAATATAGCTAATCCTATAGCTTGAAAATTGAGAAGGTAATAAGCTCTTCTATATTCATAACGTATGAACACTCAACTCTCTCCTTCATGCTTATTATGAATATAGAAGGTAATCAGCTCTTCTTTTGTAGGATAGAAACGATACCACAGTGGCATGTTTTCCATCTTCTCTCCCTTTCTCTCTTGGTGTGAGTCATTATTTGTGTATTCTAATATCATAAATGCACTTACACGTAATCTTTATTATATTTAAAAGAGAGTTGCCACATAGACTTTTAAAAAGCCACATCATCAATCAGAAAAGCCACGTCACCTGTTAAAAAAAGCCACGCAATAGGCTTAAAAAATAGGTGGAACATCGGATGGAGCACAATGCGCCAGCTGCATGAGTAGATGATCTAACGGCTGTAATGCTTTAAAATTTCGGCTGGGATTTAATCGCAAAAAACTGTCATCATTAATTGTAATTAATTGTAGAGTTAAATTATAGTTAATGAAAAAACTGCCGTCCATTAATGTGTCAAACTGAATCAACGTTTCTTCATCTCTTCCTTCTCTCTCTGCAAAGCATCGTTTTAGCAGCAGCAAAGAGGGATGGAAGGACAATCACTGTGATGTACACTATTATATACATTGATTCAGATTTTAAAAAAGAGATGTACACTGCGATGTACACTATGGCGGAGACTACCTTTTTAATACATGATAACACAGAAACATTTTTCAAGTTTAGCTTAGTCATAGAAATTGAAATGTGAAAAGTACTAAGTAAATAGAATGTATTATTACCTGGCATGGACTTTGCGTGGTAAAGATGGCCTCTGACAATTTTTCCGTCTTGAGAAGGAAGCTTTGGTGTTCATATACATCCTTTCTTGATTTCTTACTATATCATTACAGCCTTCTATAATGGATTCTATCTTCAATTCAAAGTCATCTTCTCCATCTACTTTTGTCAACAAGATACAAAATAAAATCAATGGATGTTCATCTTTCACTTGGACAAAGACTAAATATATGAAAGGAATAAATCATGGTTTATGTAAGTCAATTATTTTCTACGGCTTTAATTCTTATAGCAAAAACTAATCAGGATTTTACATTGTGGGATTGAAGAGTTGGCATATAAGCGATGCTATGCGATTGTGGATCTTCCGATTCAAAGGAAAAAGAGCCAATGATGTTTGATACATTATTTTCACAATACATAGCCATGATCTTAAAGAGCCTTCATTAAGTAAACAAGTCTAAGATGAGTGCAGCATTTAAAAGTAGCTGTATGAAGATGATCCCAAAATTAAGTTAAACAATAGAAGTAGATATGACTAAGGGAGCATTCAATGAGTAAAAAGGCGTAATACTACTATAATGGTGACCAAACAATTTACTATAATAACAAGATACAACACTTGATCAGTAAATTGTGAACTATGTGCTACTCCTCATTATTCATAAATGTGAAAATATGATAGGTATAGGTAAGCAAAAAAATGGTGAAAAAGCAACATATGTCACTTGGCAGTGTGGATTCAGTAAAGCTATTAATACATAAACATACATGTACATATATGTTTTAGGATAATATGTTAAGATGTAGGACTCAAGCTTAAGGTCGGGACTTGAAAACGTAAAGTGTACACACATCGTAATAAATGTAGTTAGTGCGATTCTTGAAAATGGATTTGAAGTTTTAAATAATTCTCAACATGAAAAAGGCAATGAAAAATTACCACTTATTCCTCTTTTGTATTAGAGCAATAGTAGGCGGTTTGAGACAATATCCTTTTTGAATCTGGAAGAATTTGGAACTTCTCTGTATCTGAGTAAGAATGGTTTGCACTTTGACTATGGGCATCTATTGTGTCTATATCACATTAGAATATGGAAATCTGTCATATAATAGTGTACAACTGCGATGTACACTATTATATGACAATTTCACCTAAATTATCAACGATGTACACAGCTTTCATATTCTATGATCAGTTCTACCTAAATTTATCAATGATGTACACACAGATTCCATGCACATCAACTTTTCAACTCCTGAATTAGGGAATATTAAATTCTATGTCCTCTAACACTATACATCAGTTCCATACAAGAGGAAACTTATGTAAAACTTGATATATTGTTTTCTGTCTCAATTAGGGAAGGTTTTTATGAGTTTCTATAGAGTAACAAGGTTTAACTTTTGGGCATCAATGTGCTATATAATGGATAATCATCGAAAATGTTATCTTGGACATTAATTAGCAGTATCATCTTTCTAATTGAATTGCAATGAATTAGAGTTAGAGCCCACCACTAATTATTTCATGGCTAAAAATTTGCCTGCATTTTACATATGAAACTTTGATACAGATGGTGGTCTTTACCACCTTTGAAACGAGTAAATGTGCTTATTGGTTTGTTCTTGATCATGGATGCTGCTTTTGACTTACTAATTCCTACGGGAGAAAGTTAGGATGGTTGTGTTAGAAACTTTGTGTAAGTTTTCTGCTGAAAGTGAGTTTCAAAACCTTGAAGGTGAATGTTAGAAATTGTATCTTTCAACTACTTTCTACTTTTTCCTCTTACTAATGTACATACGGGTTGGTCTATTGAAGTTGAAGATGTTGAGCAAATGTGGTCTTCACAACACAAATTGTAGCTAATTCAGTTTTTTATTCACAAGGACTTTCCTAGGATTATATTTGCGATGTCCACCATTATCTTATGTTAATTTTGCTGAGAATAAATTGAAGAGGAGAAAAAAAAAAAGATAAATTGCAAGTTTGTAATAAATCTATGCTTACCAATTAAGTTGCTAAGGGTGTTGTAACGTAATTAGGGGTGACAATATCTACCCTTACATGGAGATCTCCACGGGGAATGCGCATTACATACACTGCACACGGGGAATTTTCACCCATGGGGATGGGAATGGGGAAAAAAATTCTGTGTGGTCAATTTTGGTATAGGACGGACAGGACAGAGCTCTCTTCTTTACATAAATACCGTAATTGATTTTGCTAGGGTTTTCATATGTATTTTTCTGCGTACAGATATGAGGGTATTTTGATGGCTTGGAATTATCTGTCTTTTGGAGTTAAGGTAGGGAGCAAATAACACCTCATTTTTATGAGACTATTACTGATTTAAGTGTGTATTCATGGAACTATCCTTTTCCTCATTGCCATTTTCACCTATGAGATTACATTGTTTCAGCATACCCTACATTTGTATGCCTTCAAACCTTTGACCCTGTACATGCAATTTGAGAAATCAACCATATCCTAATTTTTATGCTATTCAATTTCTTAACCAGATTCTAATTTGTATGCTATTCAGATTTTTTGGACGGGGAGCGGCGACAGGCTCAATTTCTTCAAGTTCGAGCTCAGTTTGTTATTTTGAATCAAGTTTTGGATGCCTATTTTTGTATCACTTATTGAAATAGGCATGCACAGCCAGTGAAGGTGCTCATGTACATTTTTTACTTAGAGAAAGTAATTATGAAAAAATAATTAGGTGCTACCTCTTTTTTTTCCTCCATAAATAGGAATTTATGGATATGGCTTAGTCAAAAAAGTTAGTGATAGAGCAAAAACAAACCAACTACAAGTCAAGGTCACAGCTAACACACCAAAAACTTCGATCACTTAAGAACAATTATTTAATATAAAAATTAGCATAATTTAATATTTTTCTAAATAAAATCACATATAAAAAGACTAAAATTATTACTTTTTGGTTACAAAAAAGGCTAACATTATATTAATTACTTATAATATACTATCTATCTATAAGGATATTATTGTCAAAAAAATCTATAACAAAGACATAAATTTACTATATGTAGGGCGGGGGGCATGATCACTGTCCCAATCACCAAAATGGCCACAGAGAGATTTTGCTGTCCGTCCCAGTCTCCACGGGAAAAAAATCCTTATATGGGGCCGCCGAACGACGAGCAGCCTTGATCCCGCGAGATCCCCATACACTGTAAAAATTGCCACCCCTATATATAGATAGAATGTTAAACTTTAGTGACTAATAGGCGACACATCGGCTCCTACCGCATTTCACCTCAACATTTTTCGTCCAAATAGGCGACACATCAGCTCCTACCGCATGTTCGAAAAAGAAATTTCTTAACAAAAATTGAGTTAAGTGCATGTTCATTTGAAATGAATCACTCAATTTATAGATTTTGGTAATTAAGTATATTGTTTTTCTACAACAATTGGAATGGATGGTAATTAATGTGTAGTAAGTCACAATTTTAAAAATTCGATAGACTTTTTTTTTTTGTTACAAAATGCCATAGACTTCTATATTAGACGAAAAAATTCATAATTACATAATATAAATATAATAGTCAAAATTATAGCAATAACAGATATAAAGTTGGATAGCAATGTCTATTTTAATTATTTGAAAATTTACACTTTTGCATATTTAAATGCCACAATACATGCATCCGAGTTAATAAAATTACGTACTCATACATAAAAAAATTAGTGTTAGTTAAATTGTTCGGATAAGGAGAGTCACTTTTGAGGCGACAATTGATACCGTGTGGGGATCTTGATTTGGGACTACCCCACATGGGCTCGTGTGTGAGAAATTTTTCCACGTGGAGGCGGGATTAGAGATAATTCCCCACTATCAACTTGGGGATGGGGATGGGAACGGGGACCATTCATTGTCCGAAGTACATTCATATGTATTTTTAATTAAAAATATTAATAAAAAGTGCTAAATGTTATCTTTTATTCTTAATTTTATTTTTTTAATATCCATAAATAAAAGGACTAAATTTTATATTAAAATATTAACCTATAATTTTTTAGTTTAGCAATTGTATTTTTCCCAATTTATTATATTTTAATTTACATCTGTAGTAAGTTCCTGATGATTTTACGAGGTCCCCGCGGGGACTATGGGGACGGGGACAGGGAGAAAAGCTCTATGTGGAGGAGATCGGGGGAGTACTCCACCGACCCCCGCCACATCATTGTAAATCCCTATTCACCTTCACAAATTTACGCATGTCTGTTCTCATGTTATATGTCCAGCTCGACAAAAGTACAGGTTGAACTTGGAGTTCAGTTCGATATTTAATTGTTCATATTATTTCTAAATTATGTTGTGTCTTGGCAGATATTGTTGGCATACTGAATGGAGTTGGTGCTTGCTGTGATTATTAGAAAAATAACACTAAATCTACGTTGCTATCGATCGACTTATATATCAAGATGTGTGAATGCAATGCATATACGTTTTATACAAATTTAACAGTTGTATTTAATTAAATTTCAACCACAATCAAATAAGACTCATCTTTTTACTAATCATAAACATCGACGATACATATACATAATATTTTAACAAAATAATAATTACAAACTAAATTAAAAAAGAGAATGTATACTCGTGCTGGCACGGGTGATACATACTAGTTATATAGAGATAAGAGTGAGACCCATTACCACTAGTGATTTTTGGGGAATCACTTACTAAGTAAAAGTTAGGCAAAAAAGATAAACAGTGTTCCAAGTCACTAAAAAAAAGAGCATTAGCTAGGAAATTTTTCATCGCTAACAAGCTCATTTCCGTCGCTAACAACCATTTCCGAGGGAATTAGCGAGGGACTGGTTCAGTCGGTAATTAGCTAGGGACCATTCTGTTGCTAATTCTCTCGCTAAGTCTGACAGACACGCTTCCCAAACCTGAATGGCTTGTATGAGGGATTCAAATTATTATTATTATTATTATTATTATTATTATTATTATTATCATCATCATCACCAAGCTTTCCAAAGAGATAGAGTGAGAGAGAGAGAGGAGTGAGAGTGGTGGTGGTGTGGTGGTGGTTGTGTACCCTTCGTGGTCGTGGTGGTGGTGGTTGTGTGGTGGTGGGTTAGGATTTTTAGGTCGTAGGTGATGGTAATTGTGTGGTAGTGATGGTGGTGGTGGTGGTGGTTGTGTGGGTAAGAAATTTGTGAAGAGAAGAGTGAGGGTGTTGTGAGTGATAAAGAAGAGTGAGTGGTGGTGGTGGTGGTTGTGTGGTGGTGGGTTAGGGTTTGTAGGTGAGAGAGAGAGTAGAGGAAGAGGAGAGGAGAGAAGAGAAGAGTGAGTGGTGGTGGTAGTTTGTGTGGTGGTGATGGTGGTTGTGTGGTGGTGGTGGTTGTGTGGGTAAGAAATTTGTGAAGAGAAGAGGAGAGAAGAGTGAGGGTGTTGTGAGTGAGAAAGAAGAGTGATTGGTGTGGTGGTGGAAATGAGAGAAGAGGGTTAAGAGTGAAAGAATGAGAGAAGGATGAGAGAAGACTGAGAGAATGGGTTTACGACCAAAAAGCAATATTGGCCCTTAGGGAGGGACTTGAAGTTCCGTCGCTAATTGTCCCTGACGTCCTCTGCAACAGTCAGATATTAGCGAGGGACTTGAAGTTCTGTCACTAATTCCCTCGCTAATGTTCCTCATTTTGCGTGCCACACAGATTCAAACTGGCGCTCAATGTTTGCGACTGAAGTTCTGTCGCTAATGGTCACATTTAACGAGGGCCCATATTCCCTAGCTAATTCTGTCGCAAATGCTTGTTTTTGCGAGGGACAAATTTTCCCTCGTTAATTCCTTAGCTAATCCTCGTTTTTTTAGTGAGAAAATGAGACAACGGCATCGAAGAGTGGTTATATTTTGTTTAGAAATTTCCACACCACGTGTTTCCTACATCCTTTATCAGTTTATAATCAATTCTTTTCGTTCCTTACCTTTGATACTTTTAGTTTTTTATTTTATTCAAAAGTAGTGGTTCTTTTAAAAATTCAATGTCCAATTGATCAAAAAATTTCATGTTCCTTCCTCACGTCTTTCTCTACCGTATTTTTTCTTTTCAATGGGTTAATTTTGATTTTGTTTCAAAATTATTGATGTTAAATATAATATGCATGAGAATAAAAAGTGTACTATTTCATTTCCCAGTTGTTTGGGGTAATAGAAACTACTGAGACGCATTTATTAAATTTTATATACTTTACAAATCAAATAATAGGGAGATTACGCTCAAAAACTAAATAAAAAACTTAGTATTTATTTAAGTGTTAGAGTTGAAAGATTGAGTAGCTATAAAACCCTAAACTTTGGGGCAAAATAAAAATCACATAGGTGGATATATAAGTGAACTTTTTTATTTTTCTAGAGGACGCAAACCGCAAGTGCACTCCCTCAACTAAATGTTGGTCCACTATTGATCCTTATAGTAGTTTCCCAAACTCAATTTTAAAATAAGACATTTTTAAAGTTAAGAACACAAAAATTATAGGTCTTTTTAGGCCTGCCTAATTTGGTTTTACAATATTATACTACTATACAAAAAGAAATATTAAATATATATATTCACAAGATTGATTAATTTTGTTATTAAGTTAACTAATCTATTAATAATACAAAAGAATAGGCTCCTCAAAGCCAATTTTCTAAGGTGTCACAATGGGAGGAATTAATGGGCTCTGCATTAATTATAAATCACATGTGACATTTCACCATGTTTAACATAATTGGTCCATGTCATCAAGCCTTATTCAAAAGAGCACATCATGACATCAACATAATTGGTTCATTCAAAATAAAATAAAACGAATTATTTATATTTATTGACTTCTCAAAACTGAATTTGTCTCATTAAATTATATACTACTGTTACAATCTACACTTTAATTCATATACTCATTTGTAAAATTCAAAATAAGAAATACTCAATCAATTAGTACACCCTTTCAATTGGTCAACCCGTTACATTTCAACATTTATTAGTAACAAAAGAGCACATCAACATTTTGCTACATTGATTGCATAAAATGATCATCTATGACACCATTGATATCTGGAATGCAATCATAGAGTATCCTTCTATTCTCATTTTGAAAATAAATATGGATGACTCCATTGCACATCTTAGGTCCTCATTCACCACCTGCAATAGCACAACACATGTTTAACCTTTAGAGGTGCCAAATACAATGCACAAACATTGCCCTTATTTTCCTCTATCATTATACCTAAACAATTTTTGATAAAATTTGACATAGTAACCCCTTCTATATAAATCCATTTTACATTCACTCATCACATCATATTCAACTACACACTCATTTCAGTATAATTATATTTTTATTGTAATACATGGATTCATTTGAAAAAATGGCTGAAGAATGTTTGTTCACATCCAAAAACCAACAAGTAGAATTTTCCACAATGTTTTTATTTTGTTTTACAATTAATTGTACAAGTATTTTTACAACTGACTACAATTTTTATTTTATTAAGGCTGAGATTGAGGCTCAAATTTGGCAGATGTCTAGCCAACCAAGGTATGCATCTTTCTTCTTCTTTTACCTTGAACTGTGATTGTCATTGTCATCGTCTCTTAAAACCCTTATTTCTTTTACCACTTTAAAGCGTGATAATTTCTTTTGTAACACTTAGATGCTTCTGAGTTCTGACACACATTCTTTGTTATTCCCGTTTCAAGTCACTTGAAAAATTCAAATTAATCTTCTGTTGGGGGAAGAGTCATATCTCTAAATCACGCTCCATTTCGACAAAATTTATTCCTGATCTGGAAGTATTTTGATCTTTTGCTCTCAAATCTCTCTGATGTTGGCTTATTAATGTGTTGTGGGATAATTAAATAAGTGCTGCACTTGGTGCAATGTCTGAAAAATCGAAAAAATAAATTGTTTCCATTCGTTCAATGAAAAGAGTTTGATGGAGGTGATTAAGTGAAAAGAGTTGACATCTCTTCTTTCTTTTTTCTTTTTTGGAGTACGTTATTGGTTTTAATCATGTACTAATGTATCATTTTATGTTTTTTTTGCAGGTTCATTTCCTCATTTCATTTTGTTAGAAAGGTAATGTCTTTTTAAATAGGTCTGAAAGGTTATATCTTTAAGAAATTGTTTTGTTTTTTAATTAATTACAATAATTTATGGTGTTTTGATTTTATAATTACCTCTTTCATATATTACAGGGTGTTTTGAAAGAGTCATATCTTTGAGTGATAGAACAAAAGTTCCTCATGTATTTTTATTCTGCTTTATTAGGGTTGGTCCCTTTGATTTTATCAAATATATAAATTTTGAATAGTTTCTCGGTGGAAGACATGTAGACAAAACAAAAAAACCGTTAAATCTATTGATATTGATTTGAAAATATTTGTACCAAAATACCAAACTTCTATGCAGCAATACTGTTACTTGGCTAAAAGTATTTTTGCAAAAAAAATGTTTGAAAAAAAAACCAAAGTATTTTGTTTCCCATTAATTAGTTATAAAAATTTAAATGCTATTAACTATGTAAAAGTCATGATTTTTCTTGCATAATAGGTGGTCTCAAATCAACATCAGCAAGAGACAATAAAAAAAAACCCAATGATGTTCATGCATTAATAATTTCCACTCATCATGTGTCAAAAAGAACCCAATTTTGTCTGGGACAACCTTAAAGAGAAATACTAGGAAGAAGTTTTACAGGTTTTTTAGTCATTTGATTCATCATTAAATGTTCATTATAATGCAGTTGCATATATCTTTTATATTGATATTGATTTGAAAATATTTGTACCAAAATACCAAACTTCTATGCAGCAATGTTGTTACTTGGCCAAAAGTATTTTTGCAAAAAAAACATGTGAAAAAAAAAACAAAATATTTTGTTTCCCATTAATTAGTTATAAAAATTTAAATCCTATTAACTATATGTAAATGTCGTGACTTTTCTTACATAATAGGTGGTGTCAAATCAACATCAGCAAGCGGAAACAATGAGTTGTATTTCAATAAGTCACAAGGAATATATCTCAATGATTCAGTAAAAAAAACCCATGATGTTCATTCATTAATAATTTCTAATCATCGTGTGTCAAAAAAAAATTCTAATCATCTATTAATGTGTACTAATCATCTACGTGATTTCCCTAACTTCAAATGTCAAGAATACTATAAAGAATACTATGGGAGAGGAAAGAAAGCTACCTTACCACAGGTCCCCCCCTTCCAAATCGAATCTTCTCACCAATGTTGTAACAAATTAGAGTTTGTCGCGAAACCACCATATTATAAGAGGGTAAAGCGATGCAAAATTGTGCATCCCCTCAAGTAGTGGAGTGTGTCTCTTCCTCTCCCGTGTAAACTGTAGTGCCAACACAGTTTCGTATTTCTTTTCCACACGTATTCCAAAGTAGAAAGTATAACTTCTCTTTTATTACTTCTCTTTTTTTTAAGGGTAAATATAATTTCACCTATAAAATCTAGACCGCTTACTAAGATATTCTTTGAGAGAATCCCTTACCAAAACATGTTTAATTAACATGTTTATTAGTTTGTGATTCTTTGTTATAGGATATCTAAAACTTAAATATATTTTTTGAGAGAATCCCTTACCAAAACATGTTTAATTACATATATATATATTACAATTATATCTCCTTCAGAATCTATTACTAACTAATTATGGGAAACTTTTCACTTTATTAGCGATACATATTCTCATTGTCAAAATATAAATCATTATTTTTTCAACATGACAATTGTAGTAAAAACTTTCTCTTACAATCTAGATACAAATCAAATTTATTTATTTTGATTGCTTATCAAAATATTAGATTTCAATTATAATTTGGTCAGTTGACACATTAATTAGTTACATTATTACTCATACCTTAAGTTACTAATTGTACTTTATCTAAATTTTTAATAAATATTAATACCAAAAAAAAATTAATAAATATTAATTATATATACACTAAATTCAATTTACTTAAGATGATTTGTTTTTTTTACACAAAAACAAAGACGTTACACACATTTGGAATTAACATTTAGCCACATGAAGTTGTTCAGTTATTTTTTGGTATTACACTTTAGTAAATTTAGATAAACTTTTATTTGTCCCTCTTTGTTGGTTGTCTGGGCTATTTTAGCGACATGGGGACACGTCATCAAACTAGACAAAAAAAATGAGTTCGAACCCGAGTGTAAGCAGTGATAGTGTTTGTGTGGTGTTTATTTGTAATTTCATCTAAATAGACAAAAAAAAATGATACACTTTTTTTTACTTATTTTATTTATTAATTATGTTGTTTCTTTTCACAAAATTATTTAAATATAATATTATGAGCAAAACTTGCTTCCCGTGCATCGCACGGGTTACAACTAGTAGTATAAATAGTGAGTGAAATTAATACTATCAAGTCTAAAAAAAGGTATAAGAATAAAATGAATCTTACTATTTTAACTAAAAAATTAACGTCTAATATATTTTTAAAGTGCTTCACTCGCAAGGATAAGAAACAATTCATAAAAGATTTTGGACTTAGATCCTCTCATTTCCTATTTCTCTCCTCCCTCAATCCTCTCTATCTCTCTTTTAATTTCACTCTCTCTCAACCTAATTTTTAATTTTTTGTCATCATCTCTCTCTTCCCACTCTTATATTTTGCCACGGAGAAGAAAAAGGAAAGAAGATGATTCAAAGTCAAAGAGAGTTGAGTTATACAACTTGCTATTTACCAGGGCTATTATTGTGCTACTAAATTCTGGTAAGTGATTAGAGAAATTAAATAGCATACAACCATTCCTCACCTTTCACAACATCCAAAATACAAAGTTGGATGAGATTGTAAGGGTCTCTTCCAATTTAATTAAGGTATTGGGTTCGAATCTAGCATTGGGTATATAGCACTGTTAAATTTCTTGAGGAAAATTTTGCTGCCCATTGTGGTGTTATAGCCGACTCGAGTGATTAATTTCTACAGTTGTGCGCAACCAGTTTATAAATAATAAAAAGGCTTAAATACGTTTTTACCCCCTGCAAATAGAGAGTGTTTTGCTTTTACCCCCTGCAAATTTTTTTTTTTAAAAAAAAACCCCTTGCAAAATCAACTTTTTTGTCATTATGTTAGATGGACGTTACAAAACGTCTATGTAGCATTTTTAAATACGTTTTACCCCCTGTAAATAGAGGGTGTTTAGCTTTTACCCCCTGCAAAAAAATCTAAATCTCATTTTTCTTCCTCAGCACCCACCCAACCTCATATCAACTTTTCCATCTCCAACACAAACCAACGCTTCCATATCAAACCAGAACCCATCTTCTCATCTTCTTCGTCTCTCTCTCTCTCACACAGAACCAGCAAACCATGAGCATAACATGTAATTAACTTTTATTGCGATTCTGATTTTAGGGTTTGTTTCAAGATTTATGGATTGTTGTTTATGGATTGTTCTTCATCTCAAAATCAAGGTTTTATGGGTTTAATAAATGTGTGTGGTTTAATTAAATTGTGTGCTGGTTCTGTGAGAAAGAGAAGATGGGTTCTATTTTGAGATTTAGAATGAGAAGAAATAATGGCGGTGAAGAACGAGAGAGAGAGAGATGAAGTTTGAGGTTTGGGCCATTTTTGTTCATTGAATATTAGGGATTTGATTGTCGAAGTAAGAGTTAAATGGAGAAGAATATAGTGATAAGAAGTGAGAGATAGAGATGAGATGAGGTGGGGGAGAGAGGATAATGGAAAATTTTGTAGGGGGTAAAAGCAAAACCACCTATTTGCAGGGGGTAAAACGTATTTAAAAATCGCCATAGACATTTTTGTAACGTCCCATCTAACGAGAATGACGAAAAACCAAAAAGTTGATTTTGCTGAGGGGTTTTTAAAAAAATTGCAAGCGAAAAGAAAAAACACCCCATAATTTACAGGGGGTAAAAACATATTTAAGCCTAATTGAATAAATTTCTTGTTTTTTTTAAGAAAAAAAGTCTAGTGGTCCTTGAGTTTCATTATTATTTCTGTTTGTGATCGTGAAAGTGTTGCATTTTTGCCAAGTGGTGTACGGATATATTACTAGTGGACATTAGTATGAATTTTTTTTATCATGTTATTATTATTAAGCGCAGCGTTGGTCGTCATCGATTTTATCGATGGTAAATTACGTTAGAAAATTAACCTGGTAGATCACGTTGTGCTTCTCTCCTCCCAATTACCTAATTACCCTTACTCAGAATGGTCCTCACACATTTGAATTTGACATGTTTTGGGACAGTCGTGAAAAACTAATATTGAATTAACTAAAAAGTATTATTAAATTAAGGACATTATTAAATAGAATTGAGTTAGATATTCAAATTCGTTTGTACTTGAGTTCACCAAATTAAATTTAGACACTTTTTTTTTGCTTATTAATATAAACGGTTTTTGTGTGTGTGTGTATATATATATATATATATATATATATATATATATATATATATATATATATATATATATATATATATATATATATATAGGAGTTCAAACTTCAAACCATCAACGTGAAGAATGAATGGCTCACGTCAAAAAAAAGAAAGTGAAGAATCAATGGTTAAAATTCTTTTGGTTGTTTAGGGGACCTTCTAGTGGGGGAAGCATGGGAGGTAACATGCTGGAATTATTTCCTCTCCTATTCTATTCATTTTTTCTTTTGCTATTAAAAATGGCGATTGGGATATATAGAGGCCATAATCACATGATAAGGTATCAAAAGATTGGGATAAAGATTGGGATAGAGGCCCTAGTCCTTTCTCATGACGCGACATAGAATTGATTGATTAAAAGATATGAAATTTTTTGGTCAAAAACTAAAATAAAATATATGAAATGTAATGTTCAATATTGTCGTATTTATATAGCTCAATTACCCAATTTAGAATTTAGTAACTAACTCTTATTTCATTTTATTATTATATTATTAATGTTCTGTGACATATTTTACTACAGATGCATTCGAGATGACTTTTCATTTAAATCTTATTTGAGTTAGTATATGAGGGGAGTTAGTAGGAAATTATAAAACCGACTATATTAGACAACTTAGATGTTTACCTAATATTTGCGAAAAAGTTTAATTTTATCAGTTTTGGTTCATCTGAATCAATATTAATATGTTTTTCTATTAGCAAAAAATAATATTAAAGGGTCGTGGCATTAATTGGTTGAGCTGAGATAAACTAGCTATGCAAAAGGAGCATGGAGGTATGAGTCCGGCATTTCCACATCTTCAATTTCGCTATGCTAGGGAAGCAAGGTTGAAAGATTCTTTCTAATCCAGATGATGTTATTTCACGTGTCTTCAAAGCTAAATATTTTCCTCGGGGGGACTTTTTGGGGGCAGCTATTGGCCAAAACCCAAATTATGTTTAACATGGCATATGCGCTTCACGGGTAATTGTCAAAGGTGGACTTAGATGGAGGATTGGTACGACTCAAATGTTCGTATTTGGGATGACCCATGGCTGCGTGAGCCTAGTAACCGCTACGTTACTTCTGGCCACAATCAAAATTCTTCTTTATGTTTTGTCTCTCAATTGGTGGATGGTGTCTCAAATAGTTGGAACACTGACCTTAGTACTTCTACCTTCAATGGCTCTGATGCGAAGGCTATTTTGAAAATTCCAAGATCCACGGCTTTAGGTGAGGATCAAATGGTTTGGGACTTGAGGAGAAACAGGGTTTATTCAGTGAAGTCAGCCTATCACTACACTATGAAAAACCTTGTGGACACCTCCCATCTTTGTGTCCAAGGTGATTGGAAGACAATTTGGGCTCTCAATATCCCAAATAAAATTTGCATCCTTCTTTGGCGCATTGTGCGTGGTTGCTTTGCTATCCGGACAAGACTTGTACGCAGAGGAGTTCCATGTCCTGCTACTTGTCCTATGTGCGAGGATGGTGCTCTTGAAAATGAGTGGCACTTGTTCTTTGGCTGCCCAAAGGCTCAACAAGTTTGGGCTACTACTGGTTTATGGGACACCATTAGCTCGGATGTTGACCAGGCTGATGGCGCAAACGAATTAATCTTCCACCTGCTGAATTCTCTCGACAGTGACAACAAGTCCATCTTTGCAGCCGATATTTGGTGCTTATGGCGTCGTTGTAATGACAAAGTTAGGAACAGTGTGGAGCAACCAGCCCAACAGGTAGTGTACTCAGCTCGGCCCTATATTGCTTCCGTGGTTAACGCGCCAGGAGCACTCGGCCAACACTTTTCGCTTTCTGACGCAAGCAATGGCGCGCTTTCTCCCGGCCGGTGGGCGTAAACCATCCCCGTTGAAAAGAAATGTAACGTTGATGGCGCTTGGTTTGCAGACCAAGCTCGGTGTGGTCTAGGCATGTGTGTTCAGGATCACAATGGAGCCTTCATTAGTGCCAAGACAGTATGGTTTGAAGGTTTTTTGAGGCTTCCAGAAATTGAAGCAGCAGGTCTTTTAGAGGCTATTCGTTGGTTGATGCATTTGGGAATTCATGATGTTGATATCGAGCTCATTTGCAAAGCAAGTAGTGGATGCCGCCAACGGTGGAACCCGATTATTCAATGAACTTGGAGCTATTTTATCTAGCTGTAGAGACTCTTTTTATAATTTAAACAACTGCACCACCAGTTTCATTCGGCGACAAGTCAATTGTGTAGCTCATAGCCTATCTAGGGCGGTTCATTATTAATGAATGAAATGACATAAGTTTGCTTGCTTCAAAAAAATAATATTAAAGGGGAGTGCAAATGGGCACCCCAATCGGTACATATACAAGGGGGCTCATTAAAACCTCTCTGGGCTAAAACAGTAAAACCCCATGGGAAAAAGACCCAAGGAGGAAAGAGTACCCCAAAAAGAATGAGACAAAAAGTCAATTACACTGAGTTCATACAATCGAAAGGATTACCCCACAAATCAGAGATCTTAGAAATGGAATTGCGACCTTCTATGCTTATAAACCAAGCCCATGTTATTGACTTAATGATTAACAACCACCTACAAACTGAAAACTTGACCTCTGAAAAGAATATGATTTCGATGTAACCATAGTCACTAAGTGACAGCCATCCATATCAAATACTTCAATCTACACGCCTTCTTCGATACATTTGTTTGGTGAGAATAGAGAAGACTTCTCTAGGGTTTTTCTTATGACAAAACTCGAGTCGTATCAAGAATCTCTTACTCTTATGGTGATTTAACCTTTTTTCTTTGAACGGTGAGGTGATTCAACGTTGATCTTATCATCCTTTTAAGTATGACAAATTCTTCATATTTTACCTAATTTCATTTTGTATATTTATTTCTCTTTTTTTTATCAATTTTTTTAGGTGAGTTGGTTTCTAGGGGCTCACCAGGGTCAGGGCCGACCTCAAGGCTCTTTGAACGCTTACAGAGGTACTTATAGGTCACTCACAAAAGAGGTTCTTACGCTGGCCGCGAAACTTGAGCTGACACCCTTGCGGAGAATAAGTCATCTCCTTACCATCTTAGTCAACCTTCGTTAAATCATGTGTACATTTTTAATTTTAAAATGCACTTGGATAGATAATTTAATTATCATGGATTCAACAAGGCCCATATTAAACCAACACTTAAAAAGAGGACTTTTATCGAGATACATTAATTCACTAAAAATCATGTAAACATAATCAAAAATCATAGAATTAATTTTGAAATGAAGTTTATTTTGTTATTTTGAATTTAATTAAATCCAAAAGCATATTATTTGTTTTTTTTTTAAAATATATTCTATCTCACTTTATCCTACCTGAATATAAACCCAGCTTCACTTTTATAAATTTTTAAGTCATAATGAGCTTAGTTTTTTGTAAGGATATAAGAGAAAAAATATCTAGCTATATCTATATATTTTTCTAAATCTATGCTCAAAATACCAACTCTAGTTAGTGTGACAAAGGACTTAAAGGTAATTCTTCTTAAGAAAAGTCAGGATAATCATCATTAAGTGGAGAAAAAATGGGTTTTGAGAGCTTTGCATATTACTAAGGGATCCACTCAGTTTGTTACATTTAAAAGTAAATTCTATTTAAGAGTACTTGAATATGAGATGACACTACAAAAAAGGGAACAAATTGTGGGGGTTTTTAAGTCGATTAACGGGGGTTTTTAAGTCGATTAACGGGGGTTTTAAGTCGATTAGCGGGGGTTTTTAACCCTCACAACGTAATCAACGGGAGTTTTAAAAAATGCTGGAGTTTCAAGTGCCGCAATCTATCTGCGGGGTTTTTTTGAAAACGCTGGTATCGTGTCTTTTAGCGGGGGTTTTACTGCGGAGTTTTTAACCACCACGTTTAGTGGAGGTTTTTCTTAAGGGGTTATAAACCTCCTGAAATTGATTGATTTATGGGAGTTTTTTTTGTGGGGGTTTCAGTCTCCTATTAGAGTTATGCAGAGACAATATTTCTTTTCCAATTTGAGAATTTCTTTTTTCCTTATCTAATTACCAGATTTTCATCACTAATAACTATACATACATCTTACATAACACTTACTAAGCTTACTCAAAAAACTGAAAATTTCATTAAAAATATAATTGTAATAACATAAATGTAATGTCAAATATTTAATGTCATCCAACTCAAATACATAATAAAAAGAAACAATTGTAGCTCAAATATCTATTGTCATACAACTCAAAATCATAATAGCATAAAAAAAATCCTATACTAAAGGATCCTAAAACCACTAAATGTTGCTAGCACCAAATAATCCACTTGCATCCATTGGAGAATAAGGCTCACTTGCACGCTCACTTGCACGAATCATGATTTGGATCTCTTCCCTCTTAACCAGAGGTCTTGGATTTGTATCTAACATTGTGGTTTATCCTCACTTGGGAGATTATAACTTCTATAGTTGCACGTAGAAAATACTCAATTAAAAAGTAAATTCTGAATAATGAGATTTCATACGAAATTAGTAAATCTCAAAATAAAGATGTCACATTCATGATCATGAGGGTAACATAAGGGTAAAAGCTTATTTTGAATCTCCATTGATCTCATGCATCTCCATGATAAACATCTGCAAATACATGCATGTATTTTATTTTAGGTACTTATGTTATATAGTTATATATATATTGCTCTCATATCATGGTTTCGATGTCTGTTCCCAAGAACAAATAGTCAACTCGCTCCCAGTCCAACAATGACTCGTAGTCAACAACATTATTCATATTGTTACCAATATTCATATTGGTAGCTTCTCCAACGACGTCATTTGAGGGTTGACCATGATATTCAAAGGAAGAGTTCTCTGGTAAGCTTGTTGGAAGATGATTGCATGTTGAACTTGAACCATTCTGTTGCTCTTTAACCTGTTGAACACTCATTTTGACCCTCTTTGGTGGTGGTCTTCTATCAAATGCTCTCAGACACTTTGATTTCTTGTACACTCGACATAAACTGAATTCTTGCCTTAACTGCATTTCATTAACTAATCAATTAATTAACACACCTACATCAAAAATTTAGCTAACTATACCATTTACATATGGGGAAGGGGCGTTTGTTTTTGAATAGATACGCCAAAGTCTTTGTGATTTTGTGATGGTCATCTTGTTCGGTTAAGGGGTTTTGGATATCCTAAATACTCTTTGTATATATAAAAAAATTATTTTGCTTGTCAAAAAGAATTATAAAACTACAATATATATATATATATATATATATATATATATATATATATATATATATATATATATATATATATATATATATATATATATAAGTTGGACTTCAAAAAAATTAATCTAGTCCTAACGCTAAATTAAAGACTATGAAATTAAATCTCAAAAATAAATTTATGAAATTCATTTCTAAGGGATTAGTTTACTAGAGCGTGACAAAATTTGTATTTAGAAGTTCTCCTGGATTTGGATTAGAGTGGTTTGTGAATTTTTTTTTCTATTTATGCAATGGGTTGGAATAACCTCTTCTAGTCATTTGAAGGTAATGGATTGAATTTTTTTTACTGAATTATTTTATTTTTCAAAACGCAAAACTTTTATTAGGATTGTGTTTCAAAAATACTTGTAACCCAATATTACACCAAAAATCCTCAAAAATTCAATGAAAAATACATTCTCAAAGAGATTTTAGAACTACCCTATATAAAATAACACATAAGTAATAACTCTTACATCCTAGTCATACACTCTAAATGATCAGAATACACAAATAACGACACACAGGAAGTGAGAGAGAGAGAGAGAAGATGGAAAATATGCGTCTAGGTTATCGTTTCTATCCTACAGAAGAAGAGCTTATTACCTTCTATCTTCATAATAAGCTTGAAGGAGAGAAGGAGTACATCAATCGGGTTATACCAATTGTTAACATATATGACTACAACCCATCACAACTCCCACGTAAAAATCTTTGATTTTCTTTGTAGGAGAGTTGAGTGTTGATACGTTATTTTCGTTTTATTTTTATTTTTTAACCAAAATAAGCTAGATTTGAAATTAAGTTGTGGACTATGGTCCAAGACTCCAAGCTACTTTATTTTGTTTCACCTTGTTCTGCCTTGGTTTCTAAATTTGGAAATAAATATTATGTTATTTCATGTTAAGGTATAACAAGATATAACTAGGTCTTACTTTATTTTGGTTTGTGACAATTTTCAAAAGGATACGGTGTTTTTAGCATCATAGTTTTGCTGATCAAAACCCAAAATCGAAGATAGAAACATATTTTAATTTTGCATAGTTTGCAATTGTAATAAATATATAGTTAATTAAGTTCCTTTCATTATATATATATATATATATATATATATATATATATATATATATATATATATATATATATATATATATATATATATATATATTAACTATTTTCAAATATGTACTTCTTTTTATGAGATATGTACTTTTTTTGCTTTCAAATCTCAATATATAATTATTTTGCATGTATATATTAATTCCTTCTAATATGTTAGTAAAAAAATTCTTTGGTTTGAGAACTTTCGGAGAGCGAGCACGAAAGATACAGAGCGATGGTTCTTTTTCATTCCTAGGCAAGAAAGTGAAGTACGAGGAGGGAGACCAAAGCGTCTCACAACTACTGGGTACTGCTGGAAGGCCACTTTGATCTCCTAATCATGTTTATTCTTATGATAATCATGTCATCGCCGATGATGCGCCATTTGCCGATCGAGTGCTCGAGCGGTTTGGGCGGGTACAACACATTCGGAGGATCCCATACCGCTACTAGGGCGTATGTACCCTAACAGAGTGTGATGAGAGGTGGACACAGTTCGAGGACCATTTGGTAGCGCGAGAGCCTCCCTGTGTGTCGTACTCCTCAAACACGGTGCCTGGCTACTTCCCATGATTTTCAAGGGCCTCACATCCCTTTCTCTTCCTCAAAGCGTATATACGGCTTGTGGATGAGCCTGATGTCAGTGTGGTACGTGTCTTTTATGTTAATTGCAGTGATAAGTTTCTTAATCTTCTACTTATTTAAATAATAATGTTATGTTATTTGGTTGACAGATGCTACCAGAGCTGCTGGATTTGGTTGATGAGATGGATGATACCATCAATGATAATGTCCCAAAGCCAACCAGGAGCGTCTTTCAGCGCATCAAGAGGCTGCTTAACCCTTTCCGTCGGTTTAGGAGGAGTTTCGCAATGTGCATGAGAGAAGGAGGGGGCGCAACACCCAGTAGGATCATGTCTTAGGGGGGATATATGTTTGGAAGTTTTGTATAATTTAAGTACTTTGTTTCATTCGGTTTTTTAAATTTGAATTCCCTTTACGTTGGCGCAAAGTTATTGTCATTACAAAATACGAAAGACAAGAAATACGAAAGACATCCAATGCGAAATACATCAAATACGAAAGACATAACACCAACATAAGCAAACAACTAACTAATAAACTAGTGTTTCGGTAGTCCCTGTTCCAGAAGATAAATGACCTCTTCTGGAGTTCGTATTGTGTCCACGTACAGCTCTAATATTTGTCGCCCCATCGGAAGTGTAGCATGATATTCCATCATGGCCCCAACGTCGTCGTCGTTGCGGATCTCCACAACTGAAAAATAGTCAGTCCCGTCATCGGGACGGTTGTACTTTCGGTAACGTATACGCTCCACGTCTTTACGCCACGCTCCCTCTAGACGAATCTTCCTCTCAGCCTTTTCCTTCAGTTGGGCGAAGGTGATGTCCTTACTCATCCTGCAGAAGACATGGTTAGGACAACGAAACACAACACCATGTTCGTCGGTGGTGACAGTCCCATGGTGATGAAGGGTCGTTAGGAATTTGTCGTTTGAGTACTGGGTTGGGCACAATTGCCATTCCATTTCAGCTTGGTTGTATCTGTCAAGAGGGAGAATAGATTTTGGTGAAGAAGCAGATTAGGGTTTGGTGAAGAAGGTCTGAGGATGTGAACCCCCTTTTATAATAGGCATGGTGAAATGTCAGCCGTTGATTTCATTTTTAGATCACAAATCTGATCCGTTTAAATTCTATCCGTTCAGGCACATTTTCCAAAGGGAATGACATCCACTCCTTTATCTGGCACATTTGACTGATTGTAAGCCGTTGATTAAAACTGTAGGTGGAATCTGAGACGTCCAATATCTGTCATTCTGCAGCACTGGTTCGAACACACTCATTCGAACATGTTCGCATGACCCCATTCGAACGTGTTCGCATGACCCCATTCGAACAGGTGAAAAACGCCGTGTGTCCATATTTAACACACGCGAACGGCCTCGTTCGAACCTATTCGAAGGCCCGTGTTCGAACAGGTGAAAATTCGTGAAAAAAATAAGTTTTGCCTGGTCTCTTGGTCTTTTCACACTCTTATGGGGTGTGTTTCGAGTAGGAGGGGGTGTGGGAAAAGCAAACGTCTCAAAATAAGGAATGAAATGGTATTTAGAAATGGCAAGGTTGTATTTTACACAATTATAGATAGGGCCGTGTTTTCTATACCCCCACCCAATCCCCATATACCCCCACCCAATTTTAAATCCCCAAAATGCCCTTTGAATTTTTTTTAAAAAATAAATAAATCGTATATACTCCTTTAAGTACGTATATACAATGGCTATTTTATGCCCAATCGTATATACATACTCAAAGGGGTATATACGATGGGTTTTTTTATTTTTTTTAATAATTTGTTTTAATTTTTATTACTAAAAGGCTACTAAAAATTCGTTAAATAGTCAAAACTACTCTAAAAAATTATAAAAACACCACTAAAAATCTAACAAAACCAAAATAAGGCTATGCAAATTTTTTTAGATTTTTTGGAGACTATGAAAAATTAAAAAAAAAATCGTAAAAAATAGTAAACGATGGAATTTGGGATTTTGAGGTCGTAGTCCCGTAAGAAGTCCCTTCTACGGGAGTCTTGATTCTTGATTTTTTTCGGATTTAATGGTTGTGGTTTCATTACGATCGGAGTATGTTGCCGAAAAACCGATTCTTGATTCTTGATTTTTAGCCTAAATTATTCGTTCGACGTATAACATCGTCACGTTTTAACGAACTACACACACAACCTATTTTCGTGACTTAATTAATTTTTATTTGACTTAAAATTAAAAAAATACGAGAGGATCGTATATACACACACAGGGGATATATATACGACCCTATTTTTTGCCCATCATATATACACCCCCCAAGGCGTATATACGATTATGGTGGGGGTGTGCCAATCGTATATACGCCTTGGGGGGTGTATATACGATGGCCAAATGTAAGGGTCGTGTATACACCCCCCAGATGTATATACGATTGGCCAAAATTTTTTTAAAAAAATTACGTTTTTAGAAGGGCATTTTGGGGTTTTCAGTTTGGGTGGGGGTATATGGGGATTGGGTGGGGGTACAAAAAATAAAACCCTTATAGATTTGATAAAGACTTGCTTTTGGCCTTGGTTAGTAGTACATTTTGGAGGGTCTAATTTATCTTTTGCGGAATGGTTTAAATCTCCTTTGAATTTATTGGATTATTATCTTTGTATCATCAATTTTGGGTTTTGATCAAAGAAAACTATAATGCTAAAATACCATTTTTTTTACCAAAAGAAACTTATGTCATTTCACTGGTAATAATGTTTGTTGCATATAAAGAAACAATATAATGAAATTGGGAGCTAACATAGAGTCTTGATGTCCTTGCAAGGGTATGAGCAACAAGATTCGAGTCATTTTCAGAGTAATTATTACTGATTAATTATATAACTAACTTAAATTACTTTATATTTGCAGGAAGGTAGAAAAAGAAAAATAATATAAATGTGGGCTGAAATTAGAAGAAATGGCTAACAAATATAAGAAAGCAAGCTCAAACCATTAATGCAAGAAGACCCACAGTAATAAAAAGAAAGAAGATCCTCTTGGAGATTTCAATTTAAAGTGATGCACATGTGACTTGCAGAGAAAGAAAGAGGCGTGGAGTGGATAGCAAGCAACACATATTTAGGAAGGATCTAAACCCTAATATTTAGGGATTGAGATAAAAATGTGCTCTTGCAATTAAAAAAGGAAACAAGCTTGACTTGAGGAGAAAAGAATAACACATAACCCTAGCTTGGAGACAAAGAAAAGGAATTAATATAAAAGGAGGACTTCACTTGAGAAAAAGGGAGCCACACATCACAGTAACAACGTAACAGATGAGAGATTGAAGATTTGAGGTACCATTATTGACACCGTGAGAGAGCTCTGAAGCAGAAAAAGGAGACTGAAGACTCAGAATAAGAATTTATCTACTTTCGGGTTATTCTTATCTTTGTAATTTCATGAACCTTATTTCTATTTTATTGTTCTTAATATCTATGGATACATAAGTCCTCTTCTAGGGTCTTAGGTGGATCTTGCATGTTTAGAGACCTTTTATGTTCTAATTTCTAGTTTGAATTCCTGTTTTTATTTTAATTGATATTGTCCTATTGTTTTTATCACATGATTAGGATTAGCTACCCTTTGCATGTTTATAATCAATTAGTTGATCAGCGACCGTACTGCAATTAGTTGGTGGACCTATAGGATAATTGGGGCTATAATTAGGGCATGACCAAACCATAATTTAGTCTTCCAATCATTCAAACTTTTTGTTCTTTATGCTTTTCTTGAATTTAAATTCTTGCATGACCAAACAAGGGTTAATTTAGGAAAAAGAATATTAATCGCGAATGACCAAACAGATTAATAGTTTTAGTAAAGGGATTGGTAATTGAAATAAAATAAGGGAATTCAGGTAGAATTATACATAGGGGAATCGAAGCTTGCAAGTGAAACCGTGACCCTAGGTCTCTCACCATTTATTAAATCTAGTATTTTAATTAGTGTTCTTTGTTTCTTTTAGTTTCTACAACCATCAAACATTTGTTCGTCTAAACATTAAATAATCTCGATTAGTTTAGTACTTGTTAATTAATCCCTGTGGAGACGATAATCTTTTATACTACTTCTGCGAAAGAGTACACTTGCTCTAAGTGTGTTTTTAACGCAACAATATGTTAACAATTGGTGTAACCCTATTCATGTACTCCTTCTCTCCTTCATGCTTATTATGAATATAGAATGTAATAAGCTCTTCTTTTGTAGGATAGAAACGATAACACAGTGGCATGTTTTCCATCTTCTCTCCCTTTCTCTCTTGGTGTGAGTCATTATTTGTGTATTCTAATATCATAAATGCACTTACACGTAATTATATAGAGATAAGAGTGAGACCCATTACCACTAGTGATTTTTGGGGAATCACTTACTAAGTAAAAGTTAGGCAAAAAAGATAAACAGTGTTCCAAGTCACTAAAAAAAAGAGCATTAGCTAGGGAATTTTCCATCGCTAACATGCCCATTTCCGTCGCTAACGACCATTTCCGAGGGAATTAGCGAGGGACTGGTTCAGTCGGTAATTAGCTAGGGACCATTCCGTCGCTAATTCTCTCGCTAAGTCTGACAGACACATTTCCCAAACCTGAATGGCTTGTATGAGGGATTCAAATTATTATTATTATTATAATCATCACCAAGCTTTCCAAAGAGAGAGAGAGAGAGGAGTGAGAGTGGTGGTGTTGTCGTGGTAGTTGTGTGGGCGTGGTTGTGTACCCTTCGTGGTCGTGGTGGTTGTGTGGTGGTGGGTTAGGATTTGTAGGTCGTAGGTGATGGTAATTGTGTGGTAGTGATGGTGGTGGTGGTGGTGGTGGTTGTGTGGGTAAGAAATTTGTGAAGAGAAGAGTGAGGGTGTTGTGAGTGAGAAAGAAGGTGGTGGTGGTGGTGGTGAGTTAGGGTTTGTAGGTGAGAGAGAGAGAGTAGAGGAAGAGGAGAGGAGAGAAGAGAAGAGTGAGTTGTGGTGGTAGTTGTGTGGTGGTGGTGATGGTGGTTGTGTGGTGGTGGTGGTTGTATGGGTAAGAAATTTGTGAAGAGAAGAGGAGAGAAGAGTGAGGGTGTTGTGAGTGAGAAAGAACAGTGATTGGTGTGGTGGTGGAAATTAGAGAAGAGGGTTAAGAGTGAAAGAATGAGAGAAGGGTGAGAGAATGGGTTTACGACCAAAAAGCAATTGACCCTTAGGGAGGGACTTGAAGTTCTGTCACTAATTGTCCCTGACGTCCTCTGCAACAGTCAGATCAGCCTGCAATGTTAAGATATTAGTGAGGGACTTGAAGTTCTATCGCTAATTCCCTCGCTAATGTTCCTCATTTTGCGTGCCACACAGATTCAAACTGGCACTCAATGTTTGCGACTGAAGTTCTGTCGCTAATGGTCACATTTAACGAGGGCCCATATTCCCTAGCTAATTATCATGCGAATGCTTGTTTTTGCGAGGACAAATTTCCTCGCTAATTCCCTAGCTAATCCTCATTTTTTTTTAGTGAGAAAATGAGACAACGGCATCGAAGAGTGGTTATATTTTGTTTGGAATATTCCACACCAAGTGTTTCCTACATCCTTTATCAGTTTATAATCAACTCTTTCCGTTCCTTACCTTTGGTACTTTTAGTTTTTTATTTTATTCAAAAGTAGTGGTTCTTTTAAAAATTCAATGTCCAATTGATCAAAAAATTTCATGTTCCTTCCTCACTTCTTTCTCTACCGTGTTTTTTCTTTTCAATGGGTTAATTTTGATTTTGTTTCAAAATTATTGATGTTAAATATAATATGCATGAGAATAAAAAGTGTACTATTTCATTTCCCAGTTGTTTGGGGTAATAGAAACTAATGAGACGCATTTATTAAATTTTATATACTTTACAAATCAAATAATAGGGAGATTACGCTCAAAAACTAAATAAAAAACTTAGTATTTATTTAAGTGTTAGAGTTGAAAGATTGAGTAGCTATAAAACCCTAAACTTTGGGGCAAAATAAAAATCACATAGGTGGATATATAAGTGAACTTTTTTATTTTTCTAGAGGACGCAAACCGCAAGTGCACTCCCTCAACTAAATGTTGGTCCACCATTGATCCTCTCTACTATACAAAAAGAAATATTAAATATATTCACAAGATTGATTAATTTTGTTATTAAGTTAACTAATAGTATAAATAGTGAGTGAAATTAATACTATCAAGTCTAAAAAAAGGTATAAGAATAAAATGAATCTTACTATTTTAACTAAAAAATTAACGTCTAATATTTTTTTAAAGTGCTTCACTCGCAAGGATAAGGAACAATTCATAAAAGAATTTGGACTTGGATCTTCTCATTTCCTATTTCTCTCCTCCCTTAATCCTCTCTATCTCTCTTTTAATTTCACTCTCTCTCAACTTAATTTTTAATTTTTAGTCATCATCTCTCTCTTCCCACTCTTATATTTTGCCACGGAGAAGAAAAAGGAAAGAAGATGATTCAAAGTCAAAGAGAGATCGAGTTATACAACTTGCTATTTACCAGGGCTATTATTGTGCTACTAAATTCTGGTAAGTGATTAGAGAAATCAAATAGCTTACAACCATTCCTCACCTTTCACGGCATCCAAAATACAAAGTTGGGATGAGATTGTAAAGAAATTCTCTTCCAATTTAAGCTAAGGTATTGGGTTCGAATCTAAAGATGGGTATATATAACACTGTTAAATTTCTTGAGAAAAATTTTCTCTGCCTATCATGGTGTTATAAATTACTTTCGAGTAATTAATTTCTACAATACAAGTAACCAATTTATAAATAATAAAAATACAAAGTTGACAAATCAAAGGTAAATTGCTGGGTCCTTGTTTCAAACAAAGTGACAAACAATCATTCCTCAACTTTGTTTGAAGTAAGTCTGGTGGTCCTTTTTCTATCTGGATGTTTTCAGTCTTCACAAATCACAAGCTTGGCTCATCTTGTGGTCCTTGAGTTTCATTATTATTTCTGTTTGTGATCGTGAAAGTGTTGCATTTTTGCCAAGTCCTTTCTCATGACGCGACATAGAATTGATTGATTAAAAGATATGAAAATTTTTGGTCAAAAACTAAAATAAAATATATGAAATGTAATGTTCAATATTGTCGTATTTATACAGCTCAATTACCCAATTTAGAATTTAGTAACTAACTCTTATTTTATTTTATTATTTTATTATTATATTATTAATGTTCTGTGACATATTTGACTACAGATGCATTCGAGATGACTTTCCATTTAAATCTTATTTGAGTTAGTATATGAGGGGAGTTAGTAGGAAATTATAAAACCGACTATATTAGACAACTTAGATGTTTACCTAATATTTGCGAAAAAGTTTAATTTTATCAGTTTTGGTTCATCTGAATCAATATTAATATGTTTTTCTATTAGCAAAAAATAATATTAAAGGGTCGTGGCATTTAATTGGTTGGAAATGAGATAAACTAGCTAGTCGAAAGGAGCATGGAGGTATGAGTCTTGGCATTTTCACATCTTCAATTTGGTTTATCTTTGAAAGCAATGTTGAAAGATTATTTCTAATCCGGATGATGTTATTTAACGTGTCTTCAAAGCCTAAATATTTTCCTGGGGGACTTTTTGAAATTGCTTATTGGCTACAACCCAAATTATGTTTAGCATGACATATGTGTTTCACGGGTAATTGTCAAAGGTGGGCTTAGATGGAGGATTAGTGCGGCTCAAATGTTTGTATTTGGGATGACCCATGGTCTGCGTGAGCCTAATAACCGCTACGTTATACCTCAGCCACAATCAAAATTCTTCTTTATGTTTTGTCTCTCAATTGGTGGATGGTGTCTCAAATAGTTGGAACACTGACCTTAGTACTTCTACCTTCAATGGCTCTGATGCGAAGGCTATTTTGAAAATTCCAAGGTCCACGGCTTTAGGTGAGGATCAAATGGTTTGGGACTTGAGGAGAAACCGGGTTTATTCAGTGAAGTCAGCCTATCACTACACTATGGAAAGCCTTGTGGACACCTCCCATCTTTGTGTCCAAGGTGATTGGAAGACAATTTGGGCTCTCAATATCCCAAATAAAATTCGCATCCTTCTTTGGCGCATTGTGTGTGGTTGCTTTGCTATCCGGACAAGACTTGTACGCAGAGGAGTTCCATGTCCTGCTACTTGTCCTATGTGCGAGGATGGTGCTCTTGAAAATGAGCGGCACTTGTTCTTTGGCTGCCCAAAGGCTCAACAAGTTTGGGCTACTACTGGTTTATGGGACACCATTAGCTCAGATGTTGACCAGGCTGATGGCGCAAATCGAATTAATCTTCCACCTGCTGAATTCTATCGACAATGACAGCAAGTCCATCTTTGCAGCCGATATTTGGTGCTTATGGCGTCGTTGTAATGACAAAGTTAGGAACAGTGTGGAGCAACTAGCCCAACAGGTAGTGTACTCAGCTCGGTCCTATATTGCTCCGTGGTTAACACATAGGAGCACTCAGCAACAGCTTTCGCACCTACATCGCGCAACAACGCCTTCTCCCCAGCTCCGGTGGCAGAAACCATCCCCTGGTTGAAAGAAATGTAACGTTGATGGCGCTTGGTTTGCAGACCAAGCTCGGTGTGGTTTAGGCATGTGTCTTCGGGATCACAATGGAGCCTTCATTAGTGCCAAGACAATATGGTTTGAAGGTTTTTTGAGGCCTCCAGAAATTGAAGCGGCAGTCTTTTTAGAGGCTATTCGTTGGTTGATGCATTTGGGAATTCATGATGTTGATATCGAGCTCGACTGCAAGCAAGTAGTGGATGCCGTCAACGGTGGAACCCGATTATTCAATGAACTTGGAGCTATTTTATCTAGTTGTAGAGACTATTTTTATAATTTAAACAACTGCACCACCAGTTTCATTCGGCGACAAGCCAATTGTGTAGCGCATAGCCTATCTAGGGCGGCTCATTGTTTTGCTAGTCACCAGTTGATCCATGAGCGAATTCCACGTTGTATGTTCTCATTATTAATGAATGAAATGACATAAGTTTGCTTGCTTCAAAAAAATAATATTAAAGGGGAGTGCAAATGGGCACCCCAATCGGTACATATACAAGGGGGCTCATTAAAACCTCCCTGGGCTAAAACGGTAAAACCTCATGGGAATAAGACCCAAGGAGGAAAGAGTACCCCAAAAAAATGAGACAAAAAGTCAATTACACTGAGTTCATACAATCGAAAGGATTACCCCACAAATCAGAGATCTTAGAAATGGAATTGTGGCCTTCTATGCTTATAAACCAAGCCCATGTTGTTGACTTAACATGATTAACAACCACCAACAAACTGAAAACTTGACCTCTGAAAAGAATATGATTCCGATGTAACCATATACACTAAGTGACAGCCATCCATATCAAATACTTCAATCTACACGCCTTCTTCGATACATTTTGTTTGGTGAGAATAGAGAAGACTTCTCTAGGGTTTTTCTTATAACAAAACTCGAGTCGTATCAAGAATCTCTTACTCTTATGGTGATTTAACCTTTTTCTTTGAGCGGTGAGGTGATTCAACGTTGATCTTATCATCCTTTTAAGTATGACAAATTCTTCATATTTTACCTAATTTCATTTTGTATATTTATTTTCTCTTTTTTTTTATCAATTTTTTTAGGTGAGTTGGTTTCTAGGGGCTCACCGAGGTCGAGAAGAAGATCTCAAGGCTCTTTGAGCGCTTACGGAGGTACTTATAGGTCACTCACAAAAGAGGTTCTTCTGTTGGCGCGAAACTTGAGTGACACCCTTGTGGAGAATAAGTCATCTCCTTACCATCTTAGTTAACCTTCGTTAAATCATGTGTACATTTTAATTTAAAAATGCACTGGATAGATAATTTAATTATCATGGATTCCACAAGGCCCATATTAAACCAACACTTAAAAAGAGGACTTTTATCGAGATACATTAGTTCACTAAAAATCATGTAAACATAATCAAAAATCATAGAATTAATTTTGAAATGAAGTTTATTTTGTTATTTTGAATTTAATTAAATCCCAATGCATATTATTTGTTTTTTTAAAAAAAAAATATTCTATCTCACTTTATCCTACCTGAATATAAACCCAGCTTCACTTTTATAAATTTTTAAGTCATAATGAACTTAGTTTTTTGTAAGGATATAAGAAAAAAAATATCTAGCTATATATATATATATATATATGCTCAAAATACCAACTCTAGTTAGAGTGACAAGGACTTAAAGGTAATTCTTCTTAAGAAAAGTCAGGATAATCATCATTAAGTGGAGAAAAAATGGGCTTTGAGTGCTTTGCATATTACTAAGGGATCCACTCAGTTTGTTACATTTAAAAGTAAATTCTATTCGAGAGTACTTGAATATGATATGACACTACAAAAAAGGGAACATATTGTGGGGGGTTTTTAAGTCGATTAGCGGGGTTTTTTAAACCTCACAACGTAATCAATGGGATTTTTAAAAAACGCCGGAGTTTCAAGTGCCGCAATCTATCTGCGGGGGTTTTTCGAAAACGCTGGTATCGTGTCTTTTAGCGGGGGTTTTACTGCGGAGTTTTTAACCCCCACGTTTAGTGGAGGTTTTTCTTAGGGGGTTATAAACCTCCTGAAATTGATTGATTTATGGGAGTTTTTTTTTGTGGGGGTTTCAGTCTCCTATTAGAGTTATGCAGAGACAATATTTCTTTTCCAATTTGAGAATTTTTTTTTCCTTATCTAATTACCAGATTTTCATCACTAATAACTATACATCTTCCCTCTTAACCAGAGGTCTTGGATTTGTATCTAACATTATGGTTTATCCTCACTTAGGAGATTAACTTCTATAGTTGCACGTAGAAAATAGTCAATTAAAAAGTAAATTCTGAATAATGAGATTTCATACGAAATTAGTAAAACTCAAAATAAAGATGTCGCATTCATGATCATGAGGGTAACATAAGGGTAAAAACTTATTTTGAATCTCCATTGATCTCATGCATCCATGATAAACATCTGCAAATACATGCATGTATTTTATTTTAGAAGTACTTATGTTATATAGTTATATATATATATATATATATATATATATATATATATATATATATATATATATATATATATATATATATATATATATATATTGCTCTCATATCATGGTTTCGATGTACTGTTCCCAAGAACAAATAGTCAACTCGCTCCCAGTCCAACAATGACTCGTAGTCAACAACATTATTCATATTGTTACCAATATTCATATTGGTAGCTTCTCCAACGACGTCATTTGAGGGTTGACCATGATATTCAAAGGAAGAGTTCTCTCAGTAAGCTTGTTGGAAGATGATTGCATGTTGAACTTGAACCATTCTGTTGCTCTTTAACTTTGTTGAACACTCATTTTGACCCTCTTTGGTGGTGGTCTTCTATCAAATGCTCTCGGACACTTTGATTTCTTGTACACTCGACATAAATCTGAATTCTTGCCTTAACTGCATTTCATTAACTAATTAATTAATTAACACACCTACATCAAAAATTTAGCTAACTATACCATTTACATTTGGGGAAGGGGCGTTTGTTTTTGAATAGATACGGCCAGTGTACTGTGATTTTGTGATGGTCATCTTGTTCGGTTAAGGGGTTTTGGATATCCTAAATACTCTTTGTATATATAAAAATTATTTTGTCTTGTCAAAAAGAATTATAAAACTACTATATATATATATATATATATATATATATATATATATATATATATATATAGTTGGACTTCAAAAAAAATTAATCTAGTCTGGACGTTAAATTAAAGACTATGAAATTAAATCTCAAAAATAAATTTATGAAATTCATTTCTAAGGGATTAGTTTACTAGAGCGTGACAAAATTTGTATTTAGAAGTTCTCCTGGATTTGGATTAGAGTGGTTTGTGAATTTTTTTTTTCTATTTTTGTAATGGGTTGGAATAACCTCTTCTAGTCATTTGAAGGTAATGGATTGAATTTTTTTTTACTGAATTATTTTATTTTTCAAAACGCAAAACTTTTATTAGGATTGTGTTTCAAAAATACTTGTAACCCAATATTACACCAAAAATCCTCAAAAATTCAATGAAAAATACATTCTCAAAGAGATTTTAGAACTACCCTATATAAAATAACACATAAGTAATAACTCTTACATCCTAGTCATACACTCTAAATGATCAGAATACACAAATAACGACACACAGGAAGTGAGAGAGAGAGAGAGAAGATGGAAAATATGCGTCTAGGTTATCGTTTCTATCCTACAGAAGAAGAGCTTATTACCTTCTATCTTCATAATAAGCTTGAAGGAGAGAAGGAGTACATCAATCGGGTTATACCAATTGTTAACATATATGACTACAACCCATCACAACTCCCACGTAAAAATCTTTGATTTTCTTTGTAGGAGAGTTGAGTGTTGATACGTTATTTTCGTTTTATTTTTATTTTTTAACCAAAATAAGCTAGATTTGAAAGTTGTGGACTATGGTCCAAGACTCCAAGTTACTTTATTTTGTTTCACCTTGTTCTGCCTTGGTTTCTAAATTTGGAAATAAATATTATGTTATTTCATGTTAAGGTATAACAAGATATAACTAGGTCTTACTTTATTTTGGTTTGTGACAATTTTCAAAAGGATACGGTGTTTTTAGCATCATAGTTTTGCTGATCAAAACCCAAAATCGAAGATAGAAACATATTTTAATTTTGCATAGTTTGCAATTGTAATAAATATATAGTTAATTAAGTTCCTTTCATTAATTATATATATATATATATATATATATTAACTATTTTCAAATATGTACTTCTTTTTTATGAGATATGTACTTTTTTTTGCTTTCAAATCTCAATATATAATTATTTTGCATGTATATATTAATTCCTTCTAATATGTTAGTAAAAAAATTCTTTGGTTTCAGAACTTTCGGGAGAAGCGAGTGCGAAAGATACAGAGCGATGGTTCTTTTTTTCATTCCTAGGCAAGAAAGTGAAGTGCGAGGAGGGAGACCAAAGCGTCTCTCACAACTCTTGGGTTACGGAAGGCCACTGGATCTCCTAATCATGTTTATTCTTATGATAATCATGTCATCGGCATGATGCGCCATTTGCCGGTCGAGTGCTCGGACGGTTTGGCGGGTACAACACATTCCGGAGGATCCCATACCTGCTACTAGGGCCGTATGTACCCTAACAGAGTGTGATGAGAGGTGGACACAGTTCGAGGACCATTTGGTAGCGCGAGAGCCTCCCTGTGTGTCGTACTCCTCAAACACGGTGCCTGGCTACTTCCCATGGTTTTCAAGGGCCTCACATCCCTTTCTCTTCCCTCAGCATTATGTACAGCTTGTGGATGAGCCTGATGTCAGTGTGGTACGTGTCTTTTATGTTAATTGCAGTGATAAGTTTCTTAATCTTCTACTTATTTCAATAATAATGTTATGTTATTTGGTTGTGAGATGCTACGTGGTCTGGATTTGGTTGATGAGATGGATGGTACCATCAATGATAATGTCCCAAAGCCAACCAGAAGCGTCTTTCAGCGCATCAAGAGGATGCTTAACCCTTTCCGTAGGTTTAGGAGGAGTTTCGCAATGTGTATGAGAGAAGGAGGGGGCGCAACACCCAGTAGGATCATGTCTTAGGGGGGATATATGTTTGGAAGTTTTGTATAATTTAAGTACTTTGTTTCATTCGGTTTTTTAAATTTGAATTCCCTTTACGTTGGCGCAAAGTTATTGTCATTACAAAATACGAAAGACAAGAAATACGAAAGACATCCAATACGAAATACATCAAATACGAAAGACATAACACCAACATAAGCAAACAACTAACTAATAAACTAGTGTTTCGGTAGTCCCTGTTCCAGAAGATAAATGACCTCTTCTGGAGTTCGTATTGTGTCCACATACAGCTCTAATATTTGTCGCCCCATCGGAAGTGTAGCATGATATTCCATCATGGCCCCAACGTCGTCGTCGTTGCGGATCTCCACAACTGAAAAATAGCCAGTTCCGTCATCGGGACGGTTGTACTTTCGGTAACGTATACGCTCCACGTCTTTACGCCACGCTCCCTCTAGACGAATCTTCCTCTCAGCCTTTTCCTTCAGTTGGGCGAAGGTGATGTCCTTACTCATCCTGCGAAGACATGGTTAGGACAACGAAACACAACACCATGTTAAATCGGTGGTGACAGTCCCATGGTGATGAAGGGTCGTTAGGAATTTGTCGTTTGAGTACTGGGTTGGGCACAATTGTCATTCCATTTCAGCTTGGTTGTATCTGTCAAGAGGGAGAGTAGATTTTGGTGAAGAAGCAGATTAGGGTTTGGTGAAAAAGGTCTGAGGATGTGAACCCCCTTTTATAATAGGCATGGTGAAATGTCAGCCGTTGATTTCATTTTTAGATCACAAATTTGAGCCGTTTAAATTCTATCCGTTCATCAGGCACATTTTCCAAAGGGAATGACATCCACTCTTTTATCTGACACATTTGACTGATTGTAAGCCGTTGATTAAAACGTAGGTGGAATCGGGGCGTCCAATATCTCGTCGTTCTGCGAAGATCGTTCGAACACACTCGTTCGAACATGTTCGCATGACCCCGATTCGAGCGTGTTCGCATGACCCCATTCGAGCAATTGAAAAAACGCCGTGTGTCCATATTTAACACACGCGAATCGGCCTCGTTCGAACTCGTTCGAACAGTGAAAATTCGTGAAAAAATAAGTTTTGCTCTGTCTCTTGGTCTTTTCACACTCTTATGGGGTGTGTTTGAGTAGGAGGGTGTGTGGGAAAAGCAAACGTCTCAAAATAAGGAATGAAATGGTATTTAGAAATGGCAAGGTTGCATTTTACACAATTATAGATAGGGCCGTGTTTTCTATACCCCCACCCAATCCCCATATACCCCCACCCAATTTTAAATCCCCAAAATGCCCTTTGAATTTTTTTTAAAAAATAAATAAATCGTATATACTCCTTTGAGTACGTATATACAATGGCTATTTTATGCCCAATCGTATATACGTACTCAAAGGGGTATATACGATGGGTTTTTTATTTTTTTTAATATTTTGTTTTAATTTTTATTATTAAAAGGCTACTAAAAATTCGTTAAATAGTCAAAACTACTCTAAAAAATTATAAAAACACCACTAAAAATCTAACAAAACAAAAATAAGGCTATGCAATTTTTTTAAGATTTTTTGGAGACTATGAAAAATTAAAAAAAATCGTAAAAAATAGTAAACGATGGAATTTGGGATTTTGAGGTCGTAGTCCCGTAAGAAGTCCCTTCTACGGGAGTCTTGATTCTTGATTTTTTTCGGATTTAATGGTTGTGGTTTCATTACGATCGGAGTATGTTGCCCGAAAACCGATTCTTGATTCTTGATTTTTTTAGCCTAAATTATTCGTTCGACGTATAACATCGTCACGTTTTAACGAACTACACACACAACCTATTTTCAGGACTTAATTAATTTTTATTTGACTTAAAATTAAAAAAATACCATAGGGATCGTATATACACCTGGGGGGATATATATACGACCCTATTTTTTGCCCATCATATATACACCCCCCAAGGCTTATATACGATTATGGTGGGGGTGTGCCAATCGTATATACGCCTTGGGGGGTGTATATACGATGGCCAAATGTAAGGGTCGTGTATACACCCCCAGATGTATATACGATTGGCCAAAAAAATTTAAAAAAAATTACGTTTTGGAGAAGAGGCATTTTGGGGTTTTCAGTTTGTGTGGGGGTATATGGGGATTGGGTGGGGGTACAAAAAATAAAACCCTTATAGATTTGATAAAGACTTGCTTTTGGCCTTGGCTAGTAGTACATTTTGGAGGGTCTAATTTATCTTTTGCGGAATGGTTTAAATCTCCTTTGAATTTATTGGATTATTATACTGTATCATCAATTTTGGGTTTTGATCAGCAAAACTATAATGCTAAAATACCATTTTTTTTACCAAAAGAAACTTATGTCATTTCACTAGTAATAATGTTTGTTGCATATAAAGAAACAATATAATGAAATTGGGAGCTAACATAGAGTCTTGATGTCCTTGCAAGGGTATGAGCAACAAGATTCGAGTCTTTATCAGAATATAGCTAATCCTATAGCTTGAAAATTGAGAAGGTAATAAGCTCTTCTATATTCATAACGTATGAACACTCAACTCTCTCATTCATGCTTATTATGAATATAGAAGGTAATAAGCTCTTCTTTTGTAGGATAGAAACGATACCCAGTGGCATGTTTTCTATCTTCTCTCCCTTTCTCTCTTGGTGTGAGTCATTATTTGTGTATTCATAACGTATGAACACTCAACTCTCCTACAAAGAAAATCAAAGATTTTTACGTGGGAGTTGTGATGGATTGTAGTCATATATGTGATAAACTCCAACTTAGTGCATTTTTAGAGATATTTTGAGTCATTTTTAGAGTAATTATTACTGATTAATTATATAACTAACTTAAATTACTCTATATTTGCAGGAAGGTAGAAAAAGAAAAATAATATAAATGTGGGCTGAAATTAGAAGAAATGGCTAACAAATATAAGAAAGCAAGCTCAAACCCATTAATGCAAGAAGACCCACAGTAATAAAAAGAAAGAAGATCCTCTTGGAGATTTCAATTTAAAGTGATGCAAATGTGACTTGCAGAGAAAGAAAGAGGCATGGAGTGGATAGCAAGCAACACATATTTAGGAAGGATCTAAACCCTAATATTTAGGGATTGAGATATGTAGCGACCGAAAAATCTGGGAAAGGATTCTTCGAAAGGTTCTTAGGAAGCCGCCACCGAAATTCTAGTTTAAGGGCAAATTCGGAAAATCCCTTTAGTGTTTTAGGACAAAGCATTGTTAGGGTTCGGGAGTCGTTATGTGTGGGGAAGGTATTAGCACCCCACGACATCCATTGTCTAATTATTTAAGATTTATTTAATAATTACCCTTTTATTCATGGAGAAAAAGACTTATTTAAGTTTTTGGTTTTTAGTGCTTGACAAGAGTTGAGTCTTGCTCCTGTACGCACTCCGGATGCAATGGAGGAATCAAAGCTACGTAGTTCTTCCCGAAAAAGGTTAATGGGTTGGTGTTTTTTTAGTGTAGGGTCCTAGGATTCCTTGAACTGCATGACTCATTGATTCTAGGGCGACCAACTTTGCGATTATACAACCGACTTAGTCCCTACTTTTTGAAAATGATTTTTGAATTTTTGAAAGGAGTTGTGAGATGGGTTGATTTTAGAATAGGTATTCTAGAACTCCCGAATCAGCATACTCATTAGTTCTAGAACGCCGACTAACCCGCTGTACAACCGACTTAGTCCCCTATTTACGGAAAAATACTTTATTTATTTTTATCAAGTTTTTGGTAGGATTACTTGAATCTATGCACTGCTCATTGGTCCTAAAATGATGACTAACCCGGTTGTACAACCGACTTAGCCGTTTATTTTAGAGAAAAATAGTTTTTGTATTCATTAAGTTTGCGGGGTTCTTGAATCATGCAAATCATTGGCCTAAAATAATGACTAACCTTGGTTGTACAACCGACTTAGCCGTTATTTGATTTGAGAGAAAAATTATTTATGTTTGAGTTGGAAAGGAATTAAAGAGAGACAGAGTGCAGTTGTAAATTGGGGTTTTATTAATCGCGAAGTCGTATAATTAATTGGAGGGTGTAAAAAGAAAGCTCGGTTCGCATAGGAGAGCCCGGTATCTGGCCCGGGCTTAAGTGGGGGGAGGTGTGCGCGTGAATAAGGGGGTGCAAATAGCGTTCTGATAATTAAAATAAAAATAAAAATAAAAATAAAAAAATAAAAAAACAAAAGGGCCACTATGAGGCCCAACCCGAAAACTAAAAAAACCTAAAAATTAGATCAGCCTCTCCTTCCTTCCTTCCTTACGCCGCCGCGGAGAGAGAGGCGAAAATCATGGCTATGTTTAATGATTATTATCACAGCCATTAAACAATATTATAGATTTCCAAACAAAGGAATAAAACCAAGACTAAGAACAAAATTTTTAAGAGACAGGCCATGAACTTCACGTTTTTAAAGTCAACCATTATCTATTTTGAAGAAATGGCATAATACAATATAACCATTGTTCATTCTTTCACCTCCCGTTTAATAAAAAATTTACCTGAAATCAACGTAGGCTGATTTTTATTCATTTCCACTCCAAGTCTCTCCCTGACTCCAGCCTTCGTTTATGCTCCTGTTACGGCTCCGTTACTGTTGATTCTCCTTGACTATGACTGCTTGACTGCTACGGCTTCTTCCTTTAGATCTTAGAAACCTCAGAACCGTGTTTTAGCGGATTAGAGTTTCGATGTGAAACTCTAATCCTGTTTTTGGGTGATCTTAGCAGTAGTTTTCTACCTTGGTTTCTGTGTCTCTTAGACCCTAGGCTAACCGTTTATTTATAGGTAGAAATTAGGTTTTAGCATTAATTGTTGTTTGACTGGGCTTTTGCAGATCTGATAATGTGGGCTTGCTTGGCGATCTTGGAGAGCAAGAAGCACCCCGAGAGATTACGATCTTTGCTCCTTTATTTAATTTTCGTTTTTATATTCTTTGTATTTTTAATATTATCATTTTTGTATTTTTGGACATTTTGGACAATTAGACACTTTTAAAATGTAAATAAAATTAAATAGATTTTTTTGATATTTTTGGACTATATATATATATGTATGTGCTCAAAATAAGGACAAAATAATAAAAATAGAAAAGAAATCGCATGATGAGCCAAATTACGAGAAAATAACTCGAATAAACCCATTTGCAAGGAAATGACTCGGATAAACCCAATTAAGTTCAACTAGGCCCAAATCGAAAAATTCAATTAAAGAATGTGCGAAAAGATCGATCATTCGCGCATTCTTAATTTAAACAACGGCATTTGGAAGAGGTTAGTTGAGATTGACTTGGGTTGGTAAATGAGACACCTTTTTAATGATTCTCGCAATTGCGCGACTTGAGAACAAATAATAAAATAAACGACTAAAAATTTGGAAAAAAGAATACGGACAAAATTGGGGTATAACAAGATAAAAATGTGCTCTTGCAATTAAAAAGGAAACAAGCTTGACTTGAGGAGAAAAGAATAACACATAACCCTGGCTTGGAGAGAAAGAAAAGGAATTAATATAAAAGGAGGACTTCACTTGAGAAAAAGGGAGCCACATATCACAGTAACAACGTGACAGATGAGAGATTGAAGATTTGAGGTACCATTATTGACACCGTGAGAGAGCTCTGAAGCAGAAAAAGGAGACTGAAGACTCAGAATAAGAATTTATCTACTTTCGGGTTATTCTTATCTTTGTAATACCATGAACCTTATTTCTATTTTATTGTTCTTAATATCTATGGATACATAAGTCCTCTTCTAGGGTCTTAGGTGGATCTTGCATGTTTAGAGACCTTTTATGTTCTAATTTCTAGTTTGAATTCCTGTTTTTATTTTAATTGATATTGTCCTATTGTTTTTATCACATGATTAGGATTAGCTACCCTTTGCATGTTTATAATCAATTAGTTGATCAATGATCCGCATCTTTATGATTAGTTGGTGGACCTATAGGATAATTGGGGCTATAATTAGGGCATGACCAAACCATAATTTAGTCTTCCAATCATTCAATCTTTTTGTTCTTTATGCTTTTCTTGAATTTAAATTCTTGCATGACCAAACAAGGGTTAATTTAGGAAAAAGAATATTAATCGCGAATGACCAAACGAATTAATAGTTTTAGTAAAGGGATTGGTAATTGAAATAAAATAAGGGAATTCAGGTAGAATTATACATAGGGAATCGAAGCTTGCAAGGGAAACCGTGACCCTAGGTCTCTCACCATTTATTAAATCTAGTATTTTAATTAGTGTTCTTTGTTTCTTTTAGTTTCTACAACCATCAAACATTTGTTCGTCTAAACATTAAATAATCTCGATTAGTTTAGTACTTGTTAATTAATCCATGTGGAGACGATAATCTTTTATACTACTTCCGCGAAAGAGTACACTTGTTCTAAGTGTGTTTTTAACGCAACAATATGTTAACAATTGGTGTAACCCTATTCATGTACTCCTTCTCTCCTTCATGCTTATTATGAATATAGAATGTAATAAGCTCTTCTTTTGTAGGATAGAAACGATAACACAGTGGCATGTTTTCCATCTTCTCTCCCTTTCTCTCTTGGTGTGAGTCATTATTTGTGTATTCTAATATCATAAATGCACTTACACGTAATTATATAGAGATAAGAGTGAGACCCATTACCACTAGTGATTTTTGGGGAATCACTTACTAAGTAAAAGTTAGGCAAAAAAGATAAACAGTGTTCCAAGTCACTAAAAAAAAGAGCATTAGCTAGGGAATTTTCCATCGCTAACAGACCCATTTACGTCGCTAACGACCATTTCCGAGGGAATTAGCGAGGGACTGGTTCAGTCGGTAATTAGCTAGGGACCATTCCGTCGCTAATTCTCTCGCTAAGTCTGACAGACATGTGTTCCCAAACCTGAATGGCTTGTATGAGGGATTCAAATTATTATTATTATTATTATAAACATCACCAAGCTTTCCAAAGAGAGAGAGAGAGAGAGAGAGAGAGGAGTGAGAGTGGTGGTGTTGTCGTGGTAGTTGTGTGGGCGTGGTTGTGTACCCTTCGTGGTCGTGGTCGTGGTGGTTGTGTGGTGGTGGGTTAGGATTTGTAGGTCGTAGGTGATGGTAATTGTGTGGTAGTGATGGTGGTGGTGGTGGTGGTTGTGTGGGTAAGAAATTTGTGAAGAGAAGAGTGAGGGTGTTGTGAGTGAGAAAGAAGGTGGTGGTGGTGGTGGTGGTTGTGTGGTGGTGAGTTAGGGTTTGTAGGTGAGAGAGAGAGAGTAGAGGAAGAGGAGAGGAGAGAAGAGAAGAGTGAGTTGTGGTGGTAGTTGTGTGGTGGTGATGGTGGTTCTGTGGTGGTGGTGGTTGTATGGGTAAGAAATTTGTGAAGAGAAGAGGAGAGAAGAGTGAGGGTGTTGTGAGTGAGAAAGAACAGTGATTGGTGTGGTGGTGGAAATGAGAGAAGAGGGTTAAGAGTGAAAGAATGAGAGAAGGGTGAGAGAATGGGTTTACGACCAAAAAGCAATTGACCCTTAGGGAGGGACTTGAAGTTCCGTCACTAATTGTCCCTGACGTCCTCTGCAACAGTCAGATTAGCCTGCAATGTTAAGATATTACCGAGGGACTTGAAGTTCTGTAGCTAATTCCCTCGCTAATGTTCCTCATTTTGCGTGCCACACAGATTCAAACTGGCACTCAATGTTTGCGACTGAAGTTCTGTCGCTAATGGTCACATTTAACGAGGGCCCATATTCCCTAGCTAATTCTGTCGCAAATGCTTGTTTTTGCGAGGGACAAATTTCCCCTCGCTAATTCCCTAGCTAATCCTCATTTTTTTAGTGAGAAAATGAGACAACGGCATCGAAGAGTGGTTATATTTTGTTTGGAAATTTCCACACCACGTGTTTCCTACATCCTTTATCAGTTTATAATCAATTCTTTTCGTTCCTTACCTTTGGTACTTTTAGTTTTTTATTTTATTCAAAAGTAGTGGTTCTTTTAAAAATTCAATGTCCAATTGATCAAAAAAATTCATGTTCCTTCCTCACCTCTTTCTCTACCGTATTTTTTCTTTTCAATGGGTTAATTTTGATTTTGTTTCAAAATTATTGATGTTAAATATAATATGCATGAGAATAAAAAGTGTACTATTTCATTTCCCAGTTGTTTGGGGTAATAGAAACTAATGAGACGCATTTATTGAATTTTATATCTCCTAACATACAATTGCAAATAAATATTTTGCTAAGGAATGAGTTGTCCAAATATAACACTTGAAATATAAAATCACACATGTCATCACTTGATTGGCATTTCGATCCAACTAGACAACCGATCTGAACCTGTGTGATTAATGCTCATTCAAAATCTGACCAAAAACACATCTCACCATTCAATTCAAATTTTAAAATTCTACAAAAATAATAATGCACACAATACTATCCTTCGGATCTCTAACCATAACCTAAAATATAGCTTTATTCTACTACATTATAACAATTTGTTCCAAATATCATATTGCAAATCTATATAAATATCTAAAGGAAGCTTTTTTCCAAGCTCTAGGATGCTCCACATCATTTCCATTTATTTTTCAATAAATTTTTAATTTTATTAATATTTATTTATAATTTACAATTAAAGGAGACTTAAATTCATTATTACCACTAACTTATTATTATTAAATGCTACTTTTAGTGGAATAAAATATTTGGTGATGCCTATGAGCATTCTCAAGAAGAATAAAAACCTACTGTTATGGATTGCTAATAGGAATTAAACATAAAATTATTCATAACACAATGAAGGGAAATGTTTATCTATATCTATATCTATCTATACATATAAGTAAAAGAATCCCCAATGGAGCCTCCACAATAATTCTTGAATTTTTGCTTTTATTTTTGTCTATTAAAAAACTTCTCTTTTATTATTTATTAATTCCTACCTTTGTGTCCAACTCACTACTACTAATAAATTCCAAAATAGTAATAAATTTACACATTATATTATGTTTAATCATAATTTTTGTATAAATGAGACTTTGATTTTAATTTTTGATATATAATTAAATATAAAAAAACAAGATTTCTTTTATATTAATCAATGTTCATTCTCAATTCATGAGACTTATGAGCTCAATTATGTGTTCATTCTAAACTCAATTTTATGTTCTTATATTAGTTACTTTTTATTGTTTTGTTTTTATATTTATTACTATTTATTCTAAATGTTTTTTTTAAATTATATATTTATTTACATAGAAATTATATTATTATTAGAATTGGTCCATATTTAAATTAATTGAATTAATAAATATATTTATCAATTATAATAGTTTAGATGAAATAAGAAATAATAAGTTGACCTTTAAAATTCTTTTTATGTAACCATTATGCATTGAATGGAGGGTTTCACATTTACATGAATTATTACTTTAATTTACAATAAACTCATGAGTTAGTGGAATATGAGTGGAAGAAATAGAGTTTAAACTAATTATAACAAGAAATGACTATTTAAAGGAGAGATCTTTGGATGGTTAGGGTAGAGGTTTTGACAAAAAGAATCATATAAAAAAAAAGAAGTAGAAGAAAGGAGCAAGTTTCACAAGAAGGTGTAGAATGCACAAAAAGGGTAAAGATTTTTATGTTCTTAACAGCTTTTAAGTTGACAAATAGGCAATGATTTTTGTAAAGTTATAGACATTGAGAAATTATGTATATTTTAATATTGTTCTTAAGAAAAATGTTTAATTTTTTGTATGATTGTATAATGTGTTAGATCTAAATGAGTTGCATATGTTCCACGAGCCTTCGTAATCTTTGGTGTCACTTCTAAGAAGAAAATTACATTAGGTGCAAGAATCATATAGAAAACAAGGAGTAGAAGAAAGGAGCAAGTTGCACGAGATGTAGAATTCGCAAAAAGGATAAAGAATTTCATGTTCTTGATAGTTTGAAGTTGACAAATAGACAACAATTTTTTGTAAAGTTATAGGAATGATGTATAGTTTAATATTGTTCTTTAGAAAAATATTAAATTTTATAGTTTTGTAAAATTGTATGATGTGCTAGATCTAAATGAGTTGCATATGTTCATTGAGCCTTCATAACCTTCAATTGTCACTTCTAAGAAGAAATTACATTAGGTGCAATAATCATATAAAAAACAAGGAGTAGAAGAAAGGAGCAAGTTTCACAAGATGTAGAAATCACAAAAAGGGTAAAGAATTTTGTGTTCTTGATAGTTGAAGTTGACAAATAGGCAACGATTTTTTGTAAAGTTATAGGCATTAAGAAATGATGTATATTTTAATATTGTTCTTTATAAAAATGTTTAATTTTTTGTCAAAAAAAATGTTTAATTTCATAGTTTTATAAAATTGTATGATTTGCTAGATCTAAATGAGTTGCATATGTTCCTTGAAACTTCATAACCTTTGGTGTCACTTCTAAGAAGGAAATTACATTAGGTGTCTCTTCTCTATATCACAAAGGAACAAAAATATAATTTTCTTCAACTATCATCATATCTAATGCCTTTAGTATATATTCTATCTAATATTTTTATTTACAAATTCACATCTAAAATGGTTAATTTTAAATAAGAATAGTGCTTGAGTAAAAAACAATCAAATAAAGCTTGAGATGTAAATGTTTCAATTCTTTTACAAATATTATATGTTTACTCTCCACTTTATGTAGCTTATTTAGATTATAAGTTGCATAAAAAACAATTATAATAAAATAAATCTTTCATTTCATATTGTGAATAATGACCATATATTTTTCATATCATTATAAAGAATAAAAATAAAGATTTGCTTTTGATTGTTTTCTCTTTCTAAGTTTCCTATTAAATCTAAATTCCTTATTATCACTTTTGTTTTAAGTTTCAAATTTTGTTTTAATTAATATTTATGAATTATTAATTGATGAATAAACAAAGAAATAAAGAAAAATAAAATAAAGAGTAGTTACTTTCTAATTTCTATGATTTATATTTATTCATGCACAACCATTATCTTATTTAATTTAAACTCATCCAAGCTTATAATAATAATATTTAGAGGATGTCACTGAAATTTGGAAGAAGAAAATAAAAATAGAATAACATTATAAGAGAAAAGCAAATGCGAGGCGCATTTACAAATGTAAGTCACTTCCAAACATGTTTATCAATATATTATGATCACTTTCTTAGTATAACTTAGTTATTTTTATTCTAATGTTTTAAAAGAAATATAAAATCTCATTATTTTCATCCTTAAACTTTCACATATTAAACCATTATTTTTGTTTTTAAACAAAAGAAATTTTTTACGTTGTGTTTATTTAGGCTATATGTTATATCAAAAATATTCTCATTAGTATTGATCTTCAATTATTATCATTATTATTTTTCTTCTTTGTCTTACACATATTAAAAAATGCTATATCAAAAATATTCTTATTATTTATATTATTTTTCACATGTTTTTTATTATTAAAATTCATGCTCATAAATTCAAGATATTAAATAGAATGACATTTATTATTACTAAGTAAAATGAAGTTTAGTAAGATTTTATTTTCAACAATTAAGCTCACTAAAATTTGGAAAATTGTGCATATTAAAAAATACACTATATAAGAATATGACATAAATAAAAATTCAACAATATATTAATGTAATACTATATTTTTAAAATACATAATTTATATCGACAACTTATGTATATATTTGTATAAAATCTATATAAAATTAAAGGAAAAAAAATTATATAACAACTCGTGCATCGCACGAGTATTCTCCTAGTAATTACTAAACGATGATAATAAAATGGCTAGGTAAAATATAAAGGAACGAATACATGCACAAAATAAAATGTCTAGGTCAACTTGATACCCAAAATCAAAATTTGTTTATACCCAAAATCAAATAATATCATTACCACACTTTTTTGGTAAAATGTCACCTGAATTTTTGTGTGTCTTAAAACTCAAGTCATTTCTCAACATATTCATATTCATTTTACCAAAACTTTTACTCCTAATAATTCACCTTACAATGACGAGTTTTTTTTGGGTAAAAATTTCAATAACGAGTTTTTAAAATAACTATTTTCTTAAAAAAAATTTCAATAATGAGTTTTTAAAATAACTATACTGATAACTGTGTTTATTAGAAAAACAAAAACCCATTTAACATTCCAAATCACCTAACTTTTATACCATGCGAAAATCATGCATATAGCTTTTTTAAAATTCAAAATAGGCAATCAATATAGAATTGAAAAGGGTTTAAAATAATCTATATCTATACTATAAACAATTCTAAATAATTTCATTACTTTGACACATGTCATCTCAAGACAAATTTCACAATGAATGTTATTTTTATGTAGCTTCTCTTATACACTTTGCATACACCATTTTGTTTTACAAAAAGTACATTATAAGACAAATCTCACTTCCAATGAGACACCACTGTCATATTTTTTCTTCTCCCAAGAGATTCAGGAGCTATCATAATATTTGAACTTTTCTCTCTAAGGTATGTTTGGTATCCAAATGCTTCCTCTCCTATACCTCTATTTTTATGTTATGATTCCCGTATGTTTTTTTTCCCTGCAATTGGTTTTTCCTTCTTAAGTTCAACCTTCAATTCTCTTTAGCTTTTCTACATTTGATTTCAGGATGATTTTTATGTTAAGATAGATTAATTGACTTAGGGTTTTTAAAACTTAATTAAATTTGTATAATTAGCTCGATTTTTGGCAATTTGCATTCATTATGTTTGATTTTACTATCTTAGTCTATCTAATTTCACTGTGTCACTGTGTCTTTGTATTCAATACATTCCTTTTATTTGCTGATGACAAGGGAATTCAATGGTGTGGGCTTGAGAATATTTCCTTTCATATGCGTCGGCATAAACTCAAAAACTTCAAATAACAATGTTGTTCAAATGTTAGTGCAAAAGGCATGTAATTTTGCAATTGCCGTCAATTTTTTTTGGCTCTTAGTGTTAGTTCATGGCCTAACAAATTGCGATTAAATTGAATTAAGAAATTTAAACTTCATTTCTTATTGTTGACCTATATGTGTTATATTTACTTTTTTCCTTTTAAGTTTATTTATAAAGTAAAGCGATAAATTTGAACCATCAAATAATTTGCAACATAAAAACATTTCTACCTCTTTCCTTTCTTGAGCATAACACCACAACAAGTTTAAGGTTTTTTTTTCCTCTTCCTCTTTTACAATAGAAAAAAATGGCCTTTGCTTTAAAATGCAACCATCTAAAACACGTCACCAATGTGGTATTGATATAACATAGTAAATTGTTGAAATAAATTTTATATTTATTTTAAAGTCATAATTTTTTTCTTCAATATTACCTAATATTTTATTTAATATTGATATATTTATCCTTATTTTAAAATGGTTTTTTGTGTAACCACCTTTTATTCTCATAAATTTGTAACTGTATAACCCATTATTTTCTATTATGATTGGTTTAAATTCCTAATTAGTTTTTCATTTGTTATGATTTTAATGGTTGTTCCGTTTTGTTTCCTTTAAACCATTTTTTATATTATTCCTTTTAATTCTTAAAGATGAATTTATTTGAGAGTTACAATTCTTCATTAGGTTTCATCAATTCACCATTTTAATTTAAATTAGATAATTATAAGTTGAAACCCTTCTTTATACATTCATCATTGTAATTTAACTTGAGCCATAGGTGCTATGATTGTTCTTTGTGGTTGGGTTTGGTTTATGGTGTCAGTTTCAAGACTAACTTAATTATTTTATAGTTAAAAAATGACATTAGCTATATGTTTAGACAATAAAAAGGAAATAAGGATTTAATATACCAAAAAAAAAGGATATATTAAATTGTGAATTGATTATTATCAATTCATATTCCACCACTTTTTATTTACATAGAAATAATTAAAAACCCACTAAAATAATTAACCATATTATTGTGGGACTTTTTTTTGACAAAATATTATTGTGAGACATAATTATTATCAATTCATATACCATTAGTTTTTGTATTACTTACATATAAATACTTAAAAACACACTAATAGAAAAAAAAACTTACCTAATATTAAATTGTACATTAAAATTACATTTCATTTTGAAAAAAATTTAAAAACAAAAGTTAAATTCCCATTTTTTAATAAATAAATAACTATATTCTATTTGATGCAATTCATTGTTTATGGTCCATTTTAATTATTAGATAGATAAAAGGATAGGTGGAATTTCTTCATATATAAAAAAGTTAATCAGTATATTGATGTTGGTGACTAATATTTCTTCCAATTGATCCTAACAATAATTGACATAACTATAAGTCTATAATATGATTTCAGTTGTTAAGCAAGTTATGGTCTATAACTTTTCATTTGAATATATTTAAGTTTTTTTGTCGGTATTATGGTCTTTATGTAATTATGTTATGGTCTTTTAGATTTCTTCTAAAGGATAGGTTTCACTTTTCAACTAGATCATGATATAAATTTAGCTTTGATCTCTATTTTTAAATTTTTTTCTCTTATAAAAACTTAATAGTCGACCCTATTTGAAAAACTTTTTTTTGACAAGAAAAAAGACTTTTACATATAAACACAATTTTAATTCTCAATAAGAATAAAAATCTTATGAAATATATAATGATTAATATTATATAGCCACCATAAGTTAGCATAAATATTTTAATGATTTTACAATACACCGTGCGTAGCACGGGCCTATATATATATATATATATATATATATATATATATATATATATATATATATATATATATATATATATATATATATATATATATATATATATATATATATATATATATATATATATATATATAAAACGATATAAAAAATAAACTTAGTTGCACATAAAGGGGTTTAGACCTAAACCTCGCCAAAAAAAAAGAATAAATGATCAATGGAGGGATAATGTTAAATGACTTTTTAATACGAGTTCTCAATATATAGTATATCCATTATAAAATCGATTACTATGAAAACTTATTCAACTTTTTCTTTTAAAATATAAACCACATACTGATCAATATTTTGATTTTTTATTATTAAAATTCTCCTGAAAAATAACCTAACAATTTGGCAAATGTTAAAACAATTTTTTAATAAATTTTTATTACAAATGATTATTTTTTGAAAGCTCCCCGTGCATCGCACGGGTAGGAATACTAGTACTTTACAAATCAAATAATAGGGAGATTACGCTCAAAAACTAAATAAAAAACTTAGTATTTATTTAAGTGTTAGAGTTGAAAGATTGAGTAGCTATAAAACCCTAAACTTTGGGGCAAAATAAAAATCACATAGGTGGATATATAAGTGAACTTTTTTATTTTTCTAGAGGACGCAAACCGCAAGTGCACTCCCTCAACTAAATGTTGGTCCACCATTGATCCTTATAGTAGTTTCCCAAACTCAATTTTAAAATAAGACATTTTTAAAGTTAAGAACACAAAAATTATAGGTCTTTTTAGGCCTGCCTAATTTGGTTTTACAATATTATACTACTATACAAAAAGAAATATTAAATATATTCACAAGATTGATTAATTTTGTTATTAAGTTAACTAATAGTATAAATAGTGAGTGAAATTAATACTATCAAGTCTAAAAAAAGGTATAAGAATAAAATGAATCTTACTATTTTAACTAAAAAATTAACGTCTAATATTTTTTTAAAGTGCTTCACTCGCAAGGATAAGGAACAATTCATAAAAGATTTTAGACTTGAATCCTCTCATTTCCTATTTCTCTCCTCCCTTAATCCTCTCTATCTCTCTTTTAATTTCACTCTCTCTCAACTTAATTTTTAATTTTTAGTCATCATCTCTCTCTTCCCACTCTTATATTTTGCCACGGAGAAGAAAAAGGAAAGAAGATGATTCAAAGTCAAAGAGAGATCGAGTTATACAACTTGCTATTTACCAGGGCTATTATTGTGCTACTAAATTCTGGTAAGTGATTAGAGAAATTAAATAGCTTACAACCATTCCTCACCTTTCACGGCATCCAAAATACAAAGTTGGATGAGATTGTAAGAGTCTCTTCCAATTTAACTAAGGTATTGGGTATATAACACTGTTAAATTTCTTGAGGAAAATTTTCTTTTGCCTTTGTGGTGTTATAAATGACTTCGAGTGATTAATTTACTACAATTGTGCATGTATGAATTTATAAATAATAAAAATACAAAGTTGACAAATCAAAGGTAAATTGCTGGGTCCTTGTTTCAAACAAAGTGACAAACAATCATTCCTCAACTTTGTTTGAAGTAAGTCTGGTGGTCCTTTTTCTATCTGGATGTTTTCAGTCTTCACAAATCACAAGCTTGGCTCATCTTGTGGTCCTTGAGTTTCATTATTATTTCTGTTTGTGATCGTGAAAGTGTTGCATTTTTGCCAAGTCCTTTCTCATGACGCGACATAGAATTGATTGATTAAAAGATATGAAAATTTTTGGTCAAAAACTAAAATAAAATATATGAAATGTAATGTTCAATATTGTCGTATTTATACAGCTCAATTACCCAATTTAGAATTTAGTAACTAACTCTTATTTTATTTTATTATTTTATTATTATATTATTAATGTTCTGTGACATATTTGACTACAGATGCATTCGAGATGACTTTCCATTTAAATCTTATTTGAGTTAGTATATGAGGGGAGTTAGTAGGAAATTATAAAACCGACTATATTAGACAACTTAGATGTTTACCTAATATTTGCGAAAAAGTTTAATTTTATCAGTTTTGGTTCATCTGAATCAATATTAATATGTTTTTCTATTAGCAAAAAATAATATTAAAGGGTCGTGGCATTAATTGGTTGAGCTGAGATAAACTAGCTAGTCGAAAGGAGCATGGAGGTATGAGTCTTCGGCATTTTCACATCTTCAATTTGGCTATGCTAGGGAAGCAAGGTTGAAAGATTATTTCTAATCCAGATGATGTTATTTAACGTGTCTTCAAAGCTAAATATTTTCCTCGGGGGGACTTTTTGGGGGCTGCTATTGGCTACAACCCAAATTATGTTTAGCATGACATATGTGCTTCACGGGTAATTGTCAAAGGTGGGCTTAGATGGAGGATTGGTACGGCTCAAATGTTTGTATTTGGGGTGACCCATGGCTGCGTGAGCCTAATAACCGCTACGTTACTTCTGGCCACAATCAAAATTCTTCTTTATGTTTTGTCTCTCAATTGGTGGATGGTGTCTCAAATAGTTGGAACACTGACCTTAGTACTTCTACCTTCAATGGCTCTGATGCAAAGGTTATTTTGAAAATTCCAAGGTCCACGGCTTTAGGTGAGGATCAAATGGTTTGGGACTTGAGGAGAAACCGGGTTTATTCAGTGAAGTCAGCCTATCACTACACTATGGAAAGCCTTGTGGACACCTCCCATCTTTGTGTCCAAGGTGATTGGAAGACAATTTGGGCTCTCAATATCCCAAATAAAATTCGCATCCTTCTTTGGCGCATTGTGTGTGGTTGCTTTGCTATCCGGACAAGACTTGTACGCAGAGGAGTTCCATGTCCTGCTACTTGTCCTATGTGCGAGGATGGTGCTCTTGAAAATGAGCGGCACTTGTTCTTTGGCTGCCCAAAGGCTCAACAAGTTTGGGCTACTACTGGTTTATGGGACACCATTAGCTCAGATGTTGACCAGGCTGATGGCGCAAACGAATTAATCTTCCACCTGCTGAATTCTCTCGACAGTGACAGCAAGTCCATCTTGGCAGCCGATATTTGGTGCTTATGGCGTCGTTGTAATGACAAAGTTAGGAACAGTGTGGAGCAACTAGCCCAACAGGTAGTGTACTCAGCTCGGTCCTATATTGCTCCGTGGTTAACGCATAGGAGCACTCAGCAACAACTTTCGCACCTACATCGCGCAACAACGCCTTCTCCCCAGATCCGGTGGCAGATCCCCTGGTTGAAAGAAATGTAACGTTGAAGGCGCTTGGTTTGCAGACCAAGCTCGGTGTGGTTTAGGCATGTGTCTTCGGGATCACAATGGAGCCTTCATTAGTGCCAAGACAGTATGGTTTGAAGGTTTTTTGAGGTCTCCAGAAATTGAAGCAGCAGGTCTTTTAGAGGCTATTCGTTGGTTGATGCATTTGGGAATTCATGATGTTGATATCGAGCTCTACTGCAAGCAAGTAGTGGATGCCGCCGTCAACGGTGGAACCCGATTATTCAATGAACTTGGAGCTATTTTATCTAGTTGTAGAGACTATTTTTATAATTTAAACAACTGCACCACCAATTTCATTCGGCGACAAGCCAATTGTGTAGCTCTTAGCCTATCTAGGGCGGCTCATTGTTTTGCTAGTCACCAGTTGATCCATGAGCGAATTCCACGTTGTATCTTCTCATTATTAATGAATGAAATGACATAAGTTTGCTTGCTTCAAAAAAATAATATTAAAGGGGAGTGCAAATGGGCACCCCAATCGGTACATATACAAGGGGGCTCATTAAAACCTCCCTGGGCTAAAACGGTAAAACCCCATGGGAATAAGACCCAAGGAGGAAAGAGTACCCCAAAAAGAATGAGACAAAAAGTCAATTACACTGAGTTCATACAATCGAAAGGATTACCCCACAAATCAAAGATCTTAGAAATGGAATTGTGGCCTTCTATGCTAATAAATCAAGCCCATGTTGTTGACTTAACATGATTAACAACCACCTACAAACTGAAAACTTGACCTCTGAAAAGAATATGATTCCGATGTAACCATATACACTAAGTGACAGCCATCCATATCAAATACTTCAATCTACACGCCTTCTTCGATACATTTTGTTTGGTGAGAATAGAGAAGACTTCTCTAGGGTTTTTCTTATAACAAAACTCGAGTCGTATCAAGAATCTCTTACTCTTATGGTGATTTAACCTTTTTTCTTTGAACGGTGAGGTGATTCAACGTTGATCTTATCATCCTTTTAAGTATGACAAATTCTTCATATTTTACCTAATTTCATTTTGTATATTTATTTTCTCTTTTTTTTTATCAATTTTTTTAGGTGAGTTGGTTTCTAGGGGCTCACCAGGGTCAGGGAAGATCTCAAGGCTCTTTGAACGCTTACAGAGGTACTTATAGGTCACTCACAAAAGAGGTTCTTACGCTGGCCGCGAAACTTGAGCTGACACCCTTGTGGAGAATAAGTCATCTCCTTACCATCTTAGTTAACCTTCGTTAAATCATGTGTACATTTTTAATTTAAAAATGCACCTGGATAGATAATTTAATTATCATGGATTCCACAAGGCCCATATTAAACCAACACTTAAAAAGAGGACTTTTATCGAGATACATTAGTTCACTAAAAATCATGTAAACATAATCAAAAATCATAGAATTAATTTTGAAATGAAGTTTATTTTGTAATTTTGAATTTAATTAAATCCCAATGCATATTATTTGTTTTTAAAAAAAAATATATTCTATCTCACTTTATCCTACCTGAATATAAACCCAGCTTCACTTTTATAAATTTTTAAGTCATAATGAACTTAGTTTTTGTAAGGATATAAGAAAAAAATATCTAGCTATATATATATATATATATATATATATATATATATATATATATATATATATATATATATATATATATATATTTCTAAATCTATGCTCAAAATACCAACTCTAGTTAGAGTGACAAGGACTTAAAGGTAATTCTTCTTAAGAAAAGTCAGGATAATCATCATTAAGTGGAGAAAAAATGGGCTTTGAGAGCTTTGCATATTACTAAGGGATCCACTCGGTTTGTTACATTTAAAAGTAAATTCTATTCGAGAGTACTTGAATATGATATGACACTACAAAAAGGAACATATTGTGGGGTTTTAAGTCGATTAGCGGGGTTTTTAAACCTCACAACGTAATCAATGGGATTTTTAAAAATGTCGGAGTTTCAAGTGCCGCAATCTATCTGCGGGGTTTTCAAAACGCTTTGGTATCGTGTCTTTTAGCGGGGTTTTTCTTTCATGAGTTTTTAACCCCACGTTTAGTGGAGGTTTTTCTTAGGGGTTATAAACCTCCTGAAATTGATTGATTTATGGGAGTTTTTTTTTTTTTGTGGGGTTTCAGTCTCCTATTAGAGTTATGCAGAGACAATATTTCTTTTCCAATTTGAGAATTTTTTTTTCCTTATCTAATTACCAGATTTTCATCACTAATAACTATACATCTTCCCTCTTAACCAGAGGTCTTGGATTTTTATCTAACATTGTGGTTTATCCTCACTTAGGAGATTAACTTCTATAGTTGCACGTAGAAAATAGTCAATTAAAAAGTAAATTCTGAATAATGAGATTTCATACGAAATTAGTAAAACTCAAAATAAAGATGTCGCATTCATAATCATGAGGGTAACATAAGGGTAAAAACTTATTTTGAATCTCCATTGATCTCATGCATCCATGATAAACATCTGCAAATACATGCATGTATTTTATTTTAGGTACTTATGTTATATAGTTATATATATATATATATATATATATATATATATATATATATATATATTGCTCTCATAGCATGGTTTCGATGTCTGTTCCCAAGAACAAATAGTCAACTCGCTCCCAGTCCAACAATGACTCGTAGTCAACAACATTATTCATATTGTTACCAATATTCATATTGGTAGCTTCTCCAACGACGTCATTTGAGGGTTGACTATGATATTCAAAGGAAGAGTTCTCTGGTAAGCTTGTTGGAAGATGATTGCATGTTGAACTTGAACCATTCTGTTGCTCTTTAACCTGTTGAACACTCATTTTGACCCTCTTTGGTGGTGGTCTTCTATCAAATGCTCTCAGACACTTTGATTTCTTGTACACTCGACATAAACTGAATTCTTGCCTTAACTGCATTTCATTAACTAATCAATTAATTTACATATGGGGAAGGGGCGTTTGTCTTTTAATAGATACGGCCAGTGTACTGTGATTTTGTGATGGTCATCTTGTTCGGTTAAGGGGTTTTGGATATCCTAAATACTCTTTGTATACATAAAAAAATTATTTTGTCTTGTCAAAAAAGAATTATAAAACTACTATATATATATATATATATATATATATATATATATATATATATATATATATATATATATAAGTTGGACTTCAAAAAATTAATCTAGTCTGGACGTTAAATTAAAGACTATGAAATTAAATCTCAAAAATAAATTTATGAAATTCATTTCTAAGGGATTAGTTTACTAGAGCGTAACAAAATTTGTATTTAGAAGTTCTCATTGATTTGGATTAGAGTGGTTTGTGAATTTTTTTTCTCTATTTTTGTAATGGGTTGGAATAACCTCTTCTAGTCATTTGAAGGTAATGGATTGAATTATTTTTTTTACTGAATTATTTTCTTTTTCAAAACGCAAAACTTTTATTTGGATTGCGTTTCAAAAATACTTGTAACCCATTACACCAAAAATCCTCAAAAATTCAATGAAAAATACAGCAAAAATTCTCAAAGAGATTTTAGAACTACCCTATATAAAATAACACATAAGTAATAACTCTTACATCCTAGTTATACACTCTAAATGATCCGCACACCATTCAAAGAAAATACAATGGTTAGACTTAAACCTATTGAAAGGACCATTTCCATGAATAAAGTTTTTCATTAGAAAAGCCTCTAAAAAATCTAAAATTTTGTTCAAGAAAATTCATCAATTATGATTTTCCATTGAAAAATAAAAACCCTAAACTTTTTATAAAAGAATAACTATGAAATTGATTTTTTTAGGGTTTGAGTCCTAAATTGCCTGGTTGAAAGATTAGTTTTACTTCAAAAATCTTGTAGGTTATATATAAAAAAATAATCCAATGTAGACAATATGTTCATCTAATAATTTTGATAGGTACCTACCTTAGGAGTTGCCCTATGTGAAGAGGATGGTTCATCTTTGATAGCCTTATACTCGTTCATCTTCCAATCGGTTTTCTTTCCTTGGGGAGCTCTTCCGTTATAGAAAACCATAGTCCTTTTCATGCCGATGACACGATTATCATAAGAATAAACATGATTAGGAGATCCAGTGGCCTTCCAGTACCCAGTAGTTGTGAGACGCTTTGGTCTCCCTCCTCGTACTTCACTTTCTTGCCTAGGAATGAAAAAGAACCACTGCTCTGTGTCTTTTAGACTCGCTTCTCCTGAAAGTTCTGAAACCAAAGAAATTTTTTACTAAAATATTAGAAGGAATTAATATATACATGCAAAATTATATATTGAGATTTGAAAGCAAAAAAAGTACATATCTCATAAAAAAGAAGTACATATTTGAAAATAGTTAATATATATATATATATATATATATATATATATATATATATATATATATATATATATATATAATTAATGAAAGGAACTTAATTAACTATATATTTATTACAATTGCAAACTATGCAAAATTAAAATATGTTTCTATCTTCGATTTTGGGTTTTGATCAGCAAAACTATGATGCTAAAAACATCGTATCCTTTAGAAAATTGTCACAAACCAAAATAAAGTAAGACCTAGTTATATCTTGTTATACCTTAACATGAAATAACATAATATTAATTTCAAATTTAGAAACCTAGGCAGAACAAGGTGAAATAAAATAAAGTAACTTGGAGTCTTGGCCGATAGTCCACAACTTTCAAATCTAGCTTATTTTGCTTAAAAAATAAAAATAAAACGAAAATAACGAATCAACACTCAACTCTCCAACAAAGAAAATCAAAGATTTTTACGTGGGAGTTGTGATGGGTTGTAGTCATATATGTTAACGATTGGTATAACCCGATTGATGTACTCCTTCTCTCCTTCAAGCTTATTATGAAGATAGAAGGTAATAAGCTCTTCTTCTGTAGGATAGAAACGATAACCTAGAGGCATATTTTCCATCTTCTCTTTCTCTCTCTCTCACTTCCTGTGTGTCGTTATTTGTGTATTCTAATAACATCAATGTGCGTAGTCGTAATATATAGAGATAAGAGTGAGACCCACTTACCGAGAAAAAGTTAGGCAAAAAAGATAAATAGTGATATGAGAAAATTACTTGGAAATTTCCACACCACGCGCTTACTGCATCATTTGTCAGTTTATAATCTATGTCCGTAAAATGTCTTTTAATTTGAAGTTGCATTGATTATAAGGATTAGTTGTTTCAATTCAGGTTCCATCTTCACGTCTTTCAATGCAAAAGTGTACTATTTTACTTCCCCAATCTTAGTGTAATTAAGTCAAGTTGCCATAGGTCAATTGTTCAAGTCCTACGAGTTAGTCATATTGGGGTTTCAACTTATTTGCATTTTCTCTATTGTTCGTTTTCCTAAACAATTATATCACAAATAATATGCAAAACCATCTTGATTAGTGGCACTTTTATGGTGACCATCTTGATTAGTAGAGAGGACTGGGCGGAAAAAAACTCTTTAAGAAGATTGTTGGTTTGCAAGGTTTTTAAAAATTTCCCTTTCATATATTTTTAATTGATTTTCACTATAATTAATAAACCAAATTATTAAACGTCAAATTTGTTTAAGAGCAAATCTTCAATTTAGTCTTTAAGTTTACACTATCCCATTTAGTCTCTAAAGTATATGAAAACAATAAGCAATCCATAAATTCTGTGATATCTACCAAATTATAAAATTTTATAATTAGTATCGAGAGTAATGAGTACATATTTTTTGAAATTTTTTTAGAGAATAGTTTAACAAATTTCACAAATTTTAAGGACTACTTATTATTTTATTTACTTTAGCGATTAAATAGAAGAGCGAGTGTATAAATAAGTTCAAGAACCAAATTGAAAGTTTAATATTTATTTAGCCATTAGAGTTAACAGATTGAGAAAACTAGGTGCAAAGCTCTAAGCTCACGGAATTAAAATAAAAATTATATAAGAGATAAGTGGATTTTTACTTTTCAATTTGTTGCTATAAACTTTTTAAAACAATTTGTTACTATAAATTAGTTAATAGTAAAAATAGCGAATGAAATTAAGTGAAAAATATATAAAATAAACTTAATTAATACGATTATTTAAATTAAAAGAATTTATTTAAGGTCTATTTTTTCTGTGTTTCACTCATAATGATTAGCTAACTATACATAATATGTTTACGGGTTCCACAACCCATCTTTTCGTTTGGATGAGACTTATTTTGAGAACATAAAAAATAACTTATAGAAATAAATAAGTTTTTATGTTAAATTTAGTTTGTTTTGGTAAATTACATAAGTTCTCACTAACAAAAATTATATCTAAATCAGTTTTTTTTGGTAAACTCCATAAGCTATCTGTCATTAAACTACTTTAATAAACATAAATAATACATAAAAGCTTATCCAAACAGCGGAGAGTCTATTATTTATCCTACTAACATCTGGTGAGTGATTAAAGAAAATAATATACAACCACCATTCCTTATCTAGTTGCTATTTGTGAGGTCTTCGTCAAACAAAGTGTTCTAGCTAGCTAGCCAACACTTTTTCTTAAGTACTGCTGTTTTAGCTATTCAGATTTTTGTTTTCATCAAAATCGAATCTTCTTTATGCAAAAAGTTAATTTGGAATCATATATATTAGGGTCTTGTCTCTTTCCTTGTTTCTTGTATGTTCAACACCAATTAATATGATATGTAACAATAAATAATCAATTATCGAAAGCAACCCTAAGATTTCATGTTCTATGGTGTCCCTTCATTTACTGATGTGTCAAAACACAAGTCATATATATATATAGCTTTGCCACGTAATTTAATTGATCATGAGTAAATCTTAGATGGTCACATACACAACACGTGTAATAAAAATTAAAAAACATAAAAAAAAAAAAAGGAAATCGTTGCATTCTGTAAATTTTGTTGCTTCCTCTTCTTGATGCTTCTTTGCTGCTTCGCACTTTTTCAAATATTTCTGTTTTTTACCTTTGTGTCTGCAAGAAAGGTAAAAACAATGTCATTATGTGCAGGGTCCCAATAAAATTTGTAATCAGTAATGTGAGATATGTTCATGTCAATGATATTAATAAAATGTGTGGAATCAAATTCTGAGGTGACAATGATGGAAATATATATTCCAAATAAGTTGCATGATTTTCCTTGAGTGGGAACCAAGATATAGTCCCACTCCTATTCCATGTACCTATCTAATAATCCAACCATAGCCATGTTCAATTTTTCCAAATTTGTGGAAAATTAAAGTAATGCCTATGATAGGATGTCAAGGCCAAAAAAATATGAGGGAGACAAGAAAAAGAATGGATAGCAAAAATTTTATATATATATATATATATATATATATATATATATATATATAATGTGGATGATCAACTCTTCTAGTCAAGGTGGTGGATTGAAGGTGTCCTTTTTACTCTATTACTTTATTTTATTTTTTAAAAGGAAAATATTTTATATATTAATATTAAGTTTTAAGAATACTAATAACCCATTATACCAAAACTATAACTTTCATAAAAATTCAATGAAAAATACAACAAAAAGTGTCTAGTTAAGATATAAAAAGCACCACATAAGAATAAGAAATCCATAAGACTGATTATCATAAGAATAAGCATGCTTATCTTAAGAATAAGAAATCCAATGTTTTTAGGGTTTCAATCCAAAAATTGCCTAAGAATAACATGGTTAGGAGATCCATTGGCCTTCCAGTACCCAGTAATTATGAAACATTTTGGTCTCGCTCCTCGTGCTTCACTTTCTTGGCTCAAAATGAAAATGAACCAATGCTCCGTATCTTTTAGGCTCGCCTCTTCTTAATGTTCTGAAATCGAAGAATTTTTTACTAGCATATCAAAAGGAATTTCTATATACATGTATATTAACAGTTGAAGCGGAAGAAGTACATATAATATCTCATAAAAAAGATGTACATATTATAAATATAATTAATATGCTTAATGAATTAAAGGAACTCAAAATCTTAATTAACTATATATTTATGCCTAGGGGAAGTTATGCAAAATTAAAATATATTTCTATCATCGACTTTGGGTTTTGATCAGCAAAACTATGATGCTAAAAATGTCATATCCTTTTGAAAATGGCCACAAACCGCGAAAAAAAGTAAGACCCAGTTATATCGTATTATGCCTAAATATGAAATAAACGTATAATGCTTATTTCCATATTTAGAAACCTATGAAGAACATGATGAAATAAAATAAGATGACTCAGAGTCTTGGATCAAATCCCGTAACTTTCAGATCTAGAACATTTTGATTCAAAAATAAAAAAGAAAAGCAGATAACGTATTACTCAGCTCCCCTACAAAGAAAATCAAATATTCTTACGTGGGAGTTGTGATGAGTTGTAGTCTTATATGTTAACGATTGGTATCACCCGATTGATGTACTCATTCTCTCCTTCAAGCTTATTGTGAAGATAGAAGGTAATAAGCTCTTCTTCCGTAGGATAGAAACGATAACTTGGTAGCATATTTTCCATCTCCTCTCTCTTTCTCCCTTGGTGTGGGTGTTATTTGTGTATTCTAATAACATTAGTGCACTTACTCATTATATATAGAGATGAGAGTGAGACCCACAACCACAAGCGGTTTTTGGAGGAGTCGCTTAGTGAGGAAAAGTTCGCCAAAAAAATATAAATAGTGTCCCGAGTAAAATGAGAAAAATTACATCAGAGAATCATTATGTTTTGCTTGGAAATCAATTTCCACACCTCACGCTTCCTACATCCTTTGTCAGTTTATTATCGATGCTCGTACTATATATGTCTTTCTTTTTTTTGACACTTTACTATATATGTCTTTCGAAAAATCAAATGTTGCTATGAGCATAAGCATTACCTTTTTTTTATAAGTCAAATTTGTATTAATTTGGGGTACAGCATAAGCATTACGTGTTTCAATTCAAGTTCCTTCCTTGCCTCCTTCTCTACCACACGGCGTGTGTTTTTTTCTATTAAATGTGTTAATTTTTGTTTTATATCAAAATTATTGATGTCTTAAATATGCACGTGATAAAAAAATGCACTAACTTCCCCAATAATTGGTGCAATTAAGTTCAGTCGTTATTGATCAATTGTTCAAGTCTTGTGAGTCATTCATTGAGGTTTCAACTTAATTGCATTTTCACTATTACTTCCAAGAATCCATCATTCAACCTTCACGGAAGCTACAAAACCTTCCTGAAGAATTCTATCACAATCAATATGCAAAATTTCAAGGACCATCTTCATTAGTGGCATTTTTATATGGTGACAATCTTGATTAGTGGAGGACTGGGAACCCTAACTTAGGGACTTAAGGGCGCGCTTATCAAAAAAAAAAAAAAAAAAAGGGACTTAAGGGCGCAGAAAAAAATTATTAACAAGATTGTTGGTTCATAAGTTTGTTAAAAAATTTCCTTTCAATTGTCCTTATGTGATTCTCGCTTCTAAAGTTGAGAAACCGATTTCTTAAACTTCAAATTTATCTAAGAGCAAATCTTCAATTTAGTATTTAAGTTTACACTATCTCTCCTATTTAGCTCCTAAAATATATGAAAACAATCCGCCAATATTATTTCATAAAGTTTGTGATATCCACCAATCTTTTTTCATAAAGTTTTATAACTAATATGAAACTAATGAGTGCATATTTCTGAAAATTTTAGAGAGTAAGTTAACAAATTTGAAAAACATTAGGGATAAAAAATTTAGAGGGTAAATTTTAGAGAGTAAATTAACAAATTTTAGAGAGTGCATACTTCCTAAATATATTTTTTATTTTATATACCTTAGCGATCAAATAATAAGAGAGTCTAAGTTCTAGAACTAAATTAGTTTAATATTTATTTAACTTATAGAGTTAAAAAGATTGAGGAATTTAGGTCCAAAACTTTAAACTCTGAGAATTAAAATAAAAATCATATAAGAGATAAATGAATTTTTTTTTTATTTTCAATTTGTACCTATAATTTTTTTTTAAACAATTTGTTACCATAAATCATTAATAGTAAAAGTAGTGAATGAAATTGATATTATGAAGCAAAAAATATAAATACAATAAAGCTAGTAGGATTACTTATATTAAAAAAAATTAGTTTAAGGTCTTTTTTTTGTTTTTGTCCCAAACTCATTATTTGCCTCTATTGGTCTCTTCCATGAGGTAACATGTTGGGATAGAGGCCATGGCCCATAGTCACATGATGTAAGCTATGAAATAGGGGTTTTTACCCCCCACAAGTTCCCTTATGCCACACATTAGTGTATTACAAAAAGTACGCTCAAAACCTGTTTTTTTACAAGTTTGACACGAATCGTATATATCTCTTTTTTGGGACATATATACGATGTGCGATTTGACGTCGTATATATGTCCGTATATACGATTGATGCGTTTTAAGTCGATCGTGAATGCTTGCGATGAGCGTATATCACGATCGTTAAAATCTTGCATCGTATATATGTCACCAAGCGGAAGGTATATACGATGGGCTTTGTAGTTGTTAGCTTGTGATTTCATCAGCGATTTAATTTTTGTGATTTGATTAACATCAGCGATGTAGATATGTTGGATAAAATAAGCGTGTAATCTGGGTGTGAATCTGTAATAAGTAAATTAAATCGATAGAATCATCTTTCTAAATCGACATCAGAGCGCATCACGTCCTGTAGTGGGACGATGCATGAATAGAATGCAAATCATATCTTTCAAGCTGTGATTCCCAAGAAAAATGAATAGCATGACTCACATCCAATATAAACCGAATGCAACATGGAAACTCAACTCGGTGTTAGTCAACTCTCCCTCATGATGCAAAAGAGGCAAATTGTATTTGTTGGTCTTGTAGGTTGAGTCGAGAATGAGAACTTTCGGAAACCTGCCTGAGTAACTTTATAGAAGTGGGATGAGCCACGTGATATCATTGCTTCACGTGGACCCCATAATCTTTCTACTCCAACATAGATAATTATGTGATCTGCAATCCCGGTCTCGATCACTCACGAATGTTAGTTACTAGGACCCTCTTTGTATGAAGCGGTGTTGTATGCTTGCTTTGCTATAAACTTGACGAAGAGGTAGTCACATTCTCCGGATCTAGCTTTCAAATTAGTACTATCTAAAAAAAAAAATAAGCGCAGATTTATAAGAAGACTTAATGACTATTTAAACTACTAATTATATTTAAAACAAATATTTCTTATTGATAATCTACTATCTATCTTTTACTATCTATTATAATATACTAATCAACTAAAATAATCAATTAAAACTACGAGATAACTGCAGTGATATATAAAAAAATACGGAATAGCTGCAGTGATATATAAAAAAAATAGGATTACTACCATTGATAATTATAATTTTTGAAGACTACTATAAACCTACTGTAAAGGGAAGTTAAACTTGCTCCTTCTTAAAACAAAATTTGAATTGGAAAACAAGTTCTAAGATTAATATTATGAATCTGACAATTCATCGAGCACTATGTTGAGTTTTTTTTTATAGACAATGTTAGTAGGACAGAGTGTGAGATGGAGAATTTGCGAGAGAAGATTTCCATTCGTGGGCACAAAATATGAAGTTGTCATTATTTAGTTTTCTTGATTTCATTTAAATAAATTATTATATTCATAAGATTTCAAACCATCAATGATCAATGTGAAGAATCAAAGGGTAAATAATCTTTTGGCTGTGGGGGGACCTTGTAGCACTAGTGGGGAAGTATTATTTGCCTCTATTGGTCTCTTCCATGAGGTAACATGTTGGGATGGAGCGTTGGCGAAGCCAGATTTTTCTAGAGCGCAGGCAGAAAAAATTTCCCGCCAATTGACATATGACATAATATATAAATAATCATAAAGTGTCTTTAAATAGGAGAGATGAAATCTAACTCACAATAGAGTGCTAAATAAAATTAGAAAGAAAAACCCTAACTCCAAAATACTACCCAAAGAGAGGAATGAGTTGGTTTTCCTTAAAATAGAGCTCAAATGTAAATGATTTAAGCTTGGATTGGACTACTTGAAGTGAAAAGAAGAAGAAAAATGTAGGAGGGCATGGTGGAAGAGAAGAGAAGAAAGTGAGAAAGGAGAGGGAGAGTGTCGTGAGAGAAGAGAGGAAATTGGGGGGGGGGGGGGTGGGGTTCATTTAGTTTTTTTGGTTTTTTTTTTTTTTTACATTGGGCTGGACTAATTGAAGTTATTTGTAAAAAATTTTTTAAATTTATTTGATTCTAAATTTAAAATGCTAAAGATATTTTTTTTAAAAATCATCAACCATCTATATTCATAATTTCTAGTTCTAATATAAGAGATGTGGTAATATTAAAAATATGAATAAAATTTATACTCCAAAAAATATAGAGAATATCATACATTTATTCTCTATATATATATATATATATATATATATATATATATATATATATATATATATATATATATATATAGTGTTACATATTACCTATACATTTTAATAAAAATAATATGATGACTGTAAAATAAAAGTTACCTATACATTAAGTAAAAAAATATTGTTAGTGCATAAAAACATATTTTGTTAATATATGTTTCTATATTAAAGTTGTAAAAGTAAATTAAATAACAATTGTTGGCTTAGCGGTAAAGTGACATTTAGGTAACTTCTTGGTTGTGGGTTCAACACTCATTGTAAACTTTTGGCGAAAATAAAAATAAACTAAAAGCGACTTTTTATTTAAAGAAGACAAAACGAAAAAAATAAATAAAAACGCCTTCCACGGGAATCGAACACTTCATTCAATGAGTTAAAAAAGAGATTAAACCGCTTCGCCAAACGTTTAAAATGTATTTAATTGTGAAATGATGTATATATTTAATAACTTATTTTTAAAAACAGGGGTGTTATAGTAATTTCATAGGATTTTGAGCCCGGACGCGTGCCCGGGCTAGCTGGGCCCTAAAATCGCCCCTGGATGGAGGCCATGGCCCATAGTCACATGATGTAAGCTATGAAATAATTGGGAAGAGGCCATAGTCCTTTCTCATTATATGACATGACATCAACTATCAATCAACTTCAACTATATCAACTATCAACTATATCTTTTATCAAAACATCCACCACCAAAAATACAAAACTATCCTTCTAATAAACTAACATTTTTTTCTATCTCACTTTTTATCAATTATATATCAACTATATCTTTTATCAAAACACCCACTACCAAAAATACCAAACTACCCTACCTAATCTCTACGAAAAAAATTACAATTCAACTATATCTTTTATCAAAACACCCACCACCAAAAATACCAAACTTTTTTTTTGATAAGCAAGAGATTCATTGATACCGAGCACAAGTCGTGCCCAAATGTTACAATGGTAAGGGGAGGGCCTCCTCAAAACCTCCCAGAGCCAAAACCCCCTTGGGAAAAAGACTCTGGTAGGAAAAAGAGTACCTCACACAAAGAAAATGTGCAACAATGGGAATAAAATGTCACATTGCTTCTCCCCTTTCTAAAACAGTGTCCAAATTATTGTTTAAACCGAACATTGAATTACAACATAGATAAACACCCAGCTGGGCAATTAAACCACTCTGCCCAAGACACCTTGCAATTCCTCCCCTTCCTTGCCTTGAACCAACTCCAAGCCAAATCCTTAATCCCCAACACGATAGTTGTAACAGAAGCAACCTCGCCATTGAATATTACCTTATTTCGTGCCATCCAAATGCTCCAAATTACCGCCATCCAGATAAGATGTTTAACCCCTTTTTGCCTTTTACCTTTTACCAACCTCCCAAATTCCGCAAAATGAGAAACTACATCATCTGCTTCATCAACCGAAGACCCCATCCAAGTGAAAATATTTCTCCATATGCGCTTAGCCACCCCACAAGACACGAACAAGTGATCCACTGTCTCCTCTTCCCTAAAGCACAAAACACAACTGAGCTCAAGTTGTGACTGAATAATTCCCCTTCTATGCAGTGCAACTCTAGTAGCAATCCGCTGCCACAAAACCCTCCAAGCAAATAATTGAATTTTGGATGGTACGTCACATTTCCAGATTTTCCTACATGCTGAAGTTGTTTCGGTCTGCTGAAAATTACCTCCACCTGCAGAAAAATTCAGCAGACAATCATAGCATTTTCTCACCGAAAATCCTCCCGAATCATCCGGTACCCAGGACCATTTATCCGCGCGCTGAGACAACACGATAGGCGGCGGCAAGCTGCCGCACTCTGCACTGCCTACCGATCGATCGGTCTGCGAAAAAGTCACGGCCAGACCATCGGTTTGATTCATGTTCCAACTCCATCCATCGTTCGTCCATCCGCCGAATTTGTCAATCGTATCCTCCTTGGACCTGCAAGCATTATATAAAGATGGAAATAAATCCTCCAAAGTATCCCTCCCTAGCCAAGCATCCTTCCAAAACCTCGCCATGTTTCCTTTTCCCACTTTAATTTTGACTAGTTGATGGAACCACTCTTCTTGTAAATTACTATCCGATCCTAACAAACATAAATCCATCCACCATAGCGATTTCTTCTCCCACCCTCTTCTATTCTCAACCATATCGGGCCATCTCCCCCTCAACCCATACTTCACATCTACAAATTCCTTCCATATGGCACTTCTATCTTCACCCAATAATCTCCACCGCCATTTAGTTAATAATGCAATGTTAAACAATTCCAAATTTTTTATGCCCAAGCCCCCTTTATCTTTGGGTAGACAAATTGTTTCCCACTTCACCCAAGCCAACTTCCTAGTCTCATCATCCCCCCCATAAGAACCTTCTCTCGTAGCTTTGTAATTTCCATGAATAACATTTTTAGGGGCTTTGTAGAAAGAAAAAGATATAAGGGAGGAAGCAAATCTTAGAGTTGATGAGCGTTACTCGACCCCCTATGGATAATTGCCTACTCTTCCAGCTATTCAGTCTTGCTCTCATAGAATCTATGATTGGTTTCCAAGTACATAATCTACGTGGATTTGCCCCGACCGGCACCCCCAAAAATTTGAAAGGCAATGCTCCCTCCTTACAAGCCAAAAATTGAGAAAAGCCCTCCATCACCCTTTCATCTATATTCAGCCCAAAAACACTACTTTTCGCAAAATTCACCCTTAGCCCCGAAACCATTTCAAAACTTCTCAATATCGCCTTCCAGCACCGAATACTCTTATCCACCCCATCACAAAAAAGAATGGTGTCATCGGCAAATTGCAAAAGTTCCACCGACAAAGAATTGTTGACGCTAAACCCATTAAGTTGGTTCGTCTCTACAGCTTTCCTTACCAAACCTGCTAAGCCTTCCGCCACAATCAAGAACAAGAAGGGTGCTAACGGATCCCCTTGTTTCAAGCCTTTTTGTGTCACAAACTCCTCCGTGGGACAATCATTAACTAAGACCGAAATAGAATTCGATGAGATGCATGCCCTCATCCATTTCTTCCATTTCTCACCAAACCCCAATCTACCCAGCATATACTCCAGGTAGGACCAACTAACCGAATCATATGCCTTTTCGAAGTCCGCTTTCATAACCACACATTTCTTCTTTCTTCTCTTTGCCATATCCACAATCTCATTAACCACTACCACTCCATCAAGAATATTTCTTCCAGCAAGAAAAGCACTTTGGTTATCCGAGATCATCCCCTTTAGAACCTTTTTCAACCTACCCGCTAAAACTTTCGCGAGCATCTTGTACAACAGCCTATAAGAGATATAGGCCTATACTCCCCAAGCCCTTGTGGATTGCTATTCTTTGGGATAAGTGCAATGAAGGACGCACTTACCGCCTTGGGAAGGCGTGCACACCTATGGAATTCTTCGAAAAACTTCACCACCTCTACTCCAATAACATTTCAACATTCCTTTATGAATTTAAAATTAAACCCATCCGGTCCCGGACTCTTATTACCATCACACTCCCATACCACTTCTTTAATTTCTTCCGAGCTGAACGGTTCAATTAACAACTCATTTTCAAGACCAGATATTTGATTAAAATTTACCCCATCTAGTGTAGGCCTATGTTGGTCCTCCTCTTTGAATTTTCCTATGTTTTTGATAAAAGATATAGTTGATTGATTAAACAATTGAGTAACTGTTAACTCTTATTTTTTTATAAATATTTCTTTAACTCTACTCAAAAATGTTTTTCATTGCTTCATGTTTTGAAGCTTAATTTAATTTCTGGGTTTTAAAGTGTATGTGTTTTGAACATATTATATAGCAAATGCATTTCTGAAGGCTTTCTTTTAAATATTACTAACACTGTTATGTTTGTTATTGGTTTTGACCTTAGTACTTCACATGTATGTGTAGTGTGACATCCCGGGCTGACGAGAGGGGAGTGATCGTCGGTGCCCAAAAAGTTGGCACAGATAAAAAGCGGCTTTTGGTAGCTTCAAATCAAATGGCATGAATAAACCGAATACACACCAAAATGAGAGACATCCTGAGGTTGTGCACGTATGGGACTGTACAGTTGAAGGAAGACTTAAAAGAATTGATTTGGACTACCTATACCAACAAGATGCATATTCTTTTCTGGAGCCCTTCCCATAAGAATTTCATAGTTAAGCGTGCTTGACTTGGAGTAGTAGTGGGATGAGTGACCTTCTGGGAAGTTTCCCAGAAAGCATGCAAGTGAAGACAACACGTGCTGAAAAGGCATGTGTTAGTTTGTGAGAGCGCGACGATAGTTACGAAAGCGATGCAGGATATTACAAATGGTACCAGAGAAGACCTCTCTCAGTACTGTGTGGTTCGAGGATGAACCAAGCAAAAGCTGGTGGACATGTGACATCCGGAGCTGACGAGGACAGAGAGTGATCGCTGGTGCCCAAAAAATTTGCACGAACAAAGAGCTTAACTATTATGTTATAAATATTTTTACCTCTCAATTTTAGTTTAGCTTAACTGTTATGTTACAAATATTTGTACCTCCCAATTTTAGTTTAACTGCTAACTATGTTGTGATGTTAATTGATTGGTTAAACATTGTTACTAACTATTAATATCATATTGTTATGATTTGACGGGGCTGCAATGTTGTCACGGGGTGAGATCTGGACTAATTAAATTTGTCAGTAATGTTCATGGGATAAGGTTCAGACTAATTAAATTTGTCTTTATTTTTGTTGAAATTCTAATTGTTTCAAAACCCTAAACTACCCTTAAACGTCTATTTTAAATTATAGCCGTTGCAACCAAGTAAACTTAGTTTTTCAGTTTTGTTTTAGTTAAAACAGCTAGGTTGTTACATTTGTTAGTAACTACCTAACTGTTTCTAACTAACTATCCTACCGTGTATATAAATACAAAAACTTTGTACATATTACTTACACACAGAAATAAAATCATTCATTTTTACGGTTTTTCTAACTCACCGCAAGTTGTAAATTCCTAAGTCTAACTCCATGTCTGTAAGCTCCTTAGGCTATCTTCCGTAGGATAGAAACGATAACCTAGTGGCAAATGTTCCATCTTCTCTCACTACCTTAGTGTGTCGTTCTTTGCGTAGTCAAATAATTTCAATACACTTAGTCATAATGTATGGAGATATGAGTGAGATCCACTACCACTAATGGTTTTCGAGAGAATCACTTACTGAGAAATAGTTAGGCAAAAAACATAAACAGATCCTAGTAAAATAAGAGCATTAGAGAATCCTTGTGTTTTGCTTGGAATTTTTCACACCACGCGCTTCCTACATCATTTGTTGGTTTACATTTTATGTCTACCAATGCAATGTCTTTTGAAAATTCAAATGTTGCTATGAGCATAAACATTACTTGTTCAAGTCAAGTTCCTTCTTCACCTCTTTCTCTATCGAGCCACGTGTTTTTTCCTACTAAACTAAATGGGCTAATTTTTATTTTATCTCAAAATCATCAATGTCTTAAATATGTTTTTCATCTAATGTAAATATACAGACTTTTATTTTTGTCTTTATAAATATATATTTTTCATTGCTACATATTTGTAGATAGGACTAAATATATCTGTGGTCGCTATAAAATTTGAATTTTTTTATTTACTCTCTCAAAAAATTTCCTTTATTTTTAGTTCTCAAGTTTTTTTCCATTAGTTTAATCGCTTATTATTTTTGATAGTATTTTTTTAGGTCTTGTATAACGCTTTTAAGTCCTATTAAAAATCCTCAAGGATTAAAACTAATAAAGAAGAACTTGACCTCTTTTCAAATTTAGTTTAGAAATAGAAAATTCAAGAGTCCTCCACGACTACGACTTGAGCTAATGTCCAAATAGAAGACAACTCAGACATTGATAGACAGGAATGAAAGGGGAAAAGAAAAATGAAAAAAAAAAAAGAAAACACTATCAAATAACTTTTTTTTTATCAAATAACATTCTTTTTGGACATTGCAGAATCCACTGTAGAAACAAATACGGCCCAAAAGGCCTTAGCCTACCCAAAATAAAGCAGCCCAATATAAACAAAAGCGAACACCTGAACAACTATACTTTGTTGGAAGATTAATGCTCATACTTCCTGCAACTCTCCTCTACTTACTACTAGACATTCTCAAATTTTTTTGAAAAAAAGACCAAAATGTCGTTAATGAAATTAGCGCGTTACTTTTTTTTGAATTCAACAGAGGCGACACTATAGTATTGTACCTATTCGGTATCATAGTATCATGGCTTGTGTTCCTTCAATGACACTAAGGCATGATGTCTTGCACCAAAGGCGGGGAGTTTTAAGGTGTATTACCACTAAGGCATGATGTTTGGGTATTCCCAGGAACACGGGAAACACCCCATGAATCCGCCTCTCGGTGGGAGGTTGGGAGCGTGTTTTACGTAAAGGTATTTTTGGAATATTTGACAGTTAGGAGTGTCTAATGAGTAAAGGGGGGTTATAGGAAGTATGAGTCAAGATTAATTTGATACTTCACGTCTTCGGTCTTTAACACACTCGGCAATATAAAACGTGAATTTGAAAAGAGAAATGCTAGAACCACTCTCTTCAACACTCACTTTATGATTGGTTAAAATTAATGTGGGTCTCACCACTTTAGAATTGGGACTCATTTTGAAAAATACAATTATTTTAGAACAAAAATAATAAGCTAAAAATGTGTATTTTTGGAACAAAAAGAATGGAGTGAGTATTTTATTATTTTGTGTATAGTCAACTTAAACATCAATAGATTTTTGAAGACGAAAAAAGGTGTATGGAGGAGGCGCAAGTTGCATGACCAAAAAAAGCATCCAAGTCATTTTATTTTAATTGAATTAAAGTGCATGTGACCAATTGATATATTTCGAAACAAGACACTAGTTTATTTATTTTTGGTGTGTTTAATCCACTTTTTTTTGGGTCGAATATGCAACATTTCATTGATCATGGGCGAAGACCACCTAACTATTATACAGATTGTAAGACGTTGGCTTACAAGGAAACATCATCAAGTCCTCAAGTATGGCTGAAACACTTAAAGTGGTGTGGAATTCGCATATTCCATATGGGTTGAAAGAGTCAATAATTGTTGTCATCAAAAAAAGACATTCATGACAATCAAAGACAAAGGGATAAATGCCCCACCTCATTATTGGCGCATTAAGGAGTGTAATTTCCATTAAGATGTGTTTGTGTTGCATTTTCTAGTCTTGAATTGCTTGTAACCTTTCGAATGGCATAAGCTTAGGGTCTTGTAATAGCATTTGGTCTTCCTTCTTTGTAATAAAAGCACTTCTCTCGTTACAAATAGTGTTAGTGTGGATAAATTTATAACAAATATTTTATCAATATTTTGAGTTCGTACTCTTAGGTTCTGGACTGGACCAGTTTATTTGATTTTATCAAGAATTCATTTTCTTGTGGTGATCCTCACGTTCATAAGCTTATCCTAGTCTTGGAATAGACCAAGGTGGCACCTCTTATCTTCATTACATTTTCTTCACAAAATTCATAAAAAATTGTTACCTATTATTGTTGAGCATATATTCATTCCCCAAACCCACGAAAACTCCATCTCATTTCCATAATTCATCCATTTTAATCCAAAAATACAGAATACAAGAATACAGCCAGAATCCAAATTGAAAAGCAAAGAATTGGCCAATTCTCACAACAAGGTGGCCATCATTTGGTATTCAGAGCCAAGTCGTTGGGTTGCCAATCCGATTGAAATGCATAGCAATTGGAAAGGTCCATTTATTTTCAATAGTATCTATCTTATTTTCTTTACATTATGTGGAATTCTAGATATACATATATGGATTATAAAAATGAATGTGTTGCAAATCCACTTGAAAAATATAAGGTTGGTGATTGGCTGAAAAAAACAAATGAGAAAATAGATAGAGAAATGGAGAAAACGCAAAGAGAAAATAAGCGGGCCGGTAGAGAGATTTGAATAATGAATGAAAATTTGAGTTTTCTCTCCTTGTGAGAACTTGTGGCGATCAAAATCCATGACTTATCACTCACCTTCTCACATATTTATTGAGTGTAACGTCAATATCCTTCTTTGAATCTCAATTTCAATGTGATCTTCCCTAAGTTCTCATCACATATGTTTTGGAGCCATACAATTAAATTAAGGAAAGTTAAGAAAGGATAAGGACATTCAAATGCCTTTTGAAACCTAACTTTCGAAACAAATTGTAAGCATTTCAGTCAACCTTCGAAGTTTTTTGTTCTTTTGGAAGTTAACTTTTGAAAGGCATTTTTAAGTTTTAAAAACAAACTTTCAGTCAGAGGTATTTTGGCGAAAAAAAAATTCAAATAGAGGGGTCGTATTAGACAAAATGGGTGTGCAAGAAACAATCTCTTTTTTTTTAGGAAACAATCTCTTTCTAATTGTTGTATCAAATCTAGACAAAAAAACTACAATGAATCCATTTTGTCATCAACCCATGATCAAACCAAAAAAAAAAAAAACTCACCCAAAACATTTGAAAAAAAAAAATGTGACCCAAAATTACTATCCACAATTTCGCCTATAGAGCAGGTACCAAACAAATACTTCAAGGAGGGCGAAGGCTTCGAGGACCGCTTCTTCAAATTTCTGGCATCGCTAAGTGGTGGTGCTAGGAATTGTTTTGCTATGATGTTGTGGTGCGTATGGAAATGTCGGAACGAGAAAGTTTGGGAAGATGTAGTTAAACCAATCCGCATCTCCATTAACACGACACTTGATTATCTTCATCAGTGGCAGGATGTGAAGCGTGCAAAGCTTGCGGCTTCACCACTGCAGCCGATCCATAACATATATAGCGCAACGTCTTGGCGCAAATCGGATCCTAACTGCATCAAATGTAATGTTGACGCAACTCTCTTTTATAACGACAAGTTCTATGTCGGTATTTGTATCTGCAGCAACATAGGCGCTCAAGTGAAGGCGAAGAGAAGTTGGTTCACATGTAATCCACATCCACAGGAAGCAGAGGCTCTGGGTCTTTTGATAGTTATCAATTGGTTGCAGGATTTGAACATCCAAAAAGTCATCATCGAGCTCGATTGTAAAGCGGTTGTTGATGGTATCAGCGGCTTGTCTAGATCGGTAACTGAGTTTGTAACCATCTTAAGATCTTGTTTTAATTTACTTTCCCATTTGCAAAACTAGGCTAGTTTTATTCGGAGGCAAGCAAACTGTGTTGCTCACTCTCTGACTAGGGCATCATGAGATTATTTTCAAGTAGAAATTAACGCTGTATTATCAAATTCAGAGCAACAAAATCTACCTCATGAGATGGGAACATGCTGCTATATATCCTATCACTTGGCTTTCTGTTGGGAAAGAATCATATATGCGGTTCTTTGTGTTTGACAAGAATCTAATTCGTGACAGTGAGCAATATAGTCAAAGAGACTTGAGCAATTTTAGCTTCTCCTTGAATGACAAGTGTACTAAGCTTTAATCAAATGATTTAATTAAATGACTTTTCATATTATATGTATAAATGCATGACTTTCCATTAGTTATAATTTTTAATTTTTGGCATATTATATAAGTATAAAATGTAATCTTAAATTAACATATTTTCCTTTGCTTCAAAAAAAAATTGAACATAATTTTCTTTATAACGAATACCTTCTTCATTTTCAGTTTTATATTTTATTTACACCATTTACTTTAATGGAACACAAAAGGAGACTGAAATACTGGATTTTCCGTTATTTAAATCGGGTATCTCTGTCGCTTGTAGTGATTTATCATTCAATGAATGACTGAAAAAAATGATCCAATGAGACAATTATCAAGTTTATTTTTTATAGAAAAGCTAAACATTCCAAATTTTACTTATTCTTTTTTTCTTTCTACTCGTATTCTTCCTAGATTCTAGGAAAATTATTTCAGTAAATAGTAGAATCATGGATAGGGAACTATGCCAGTAACCTACCTAATCTTATTGTAGAAATTTTCAGGATCAATTTTAATTAAAAACACGCATAAAAATGTAATTACTTATAATACAATATATATTTCTAATAAGATTATTTATATAATACTTTCGGAGCGGGGGGATGGTTCCCTTCCCCATCCCCAAATTGACGGTGGGGGACTTTCTCCCCCATCCCCGTCCCCATGGGGAAAAATTTCCCGCCTACTGAGCTCCAAACGGGGCTATCCCTGCGGGGATTCCCACTTAGGGTAGAGATTGTCACCCCTACTAATCACCTCCCAAAACCTTGCGAAATGACCAAAATACTATTAATGAATAAAAAACTTCCAAGTGCGTCCCCTTTTTTCTTTATGGGATTTCACGGGTTCGACAACAATGTACCGAACCGATACGGTTGTATGGTGTCGTATCTTATGTCTAATTGCACCCCCCCCCCCCACATATTGAATTTTTAACGAGTTCAGCACCAATGTACCGAGCCGGTATGGTTGTAATTAAGGTGTCGTACGCACTAAATTATGATCAAGCTCATAAATTCTATTATGCATTACACTGCAGCACTACCACACCTCCATTTCCATATTTTTCTCCACCTCTAAGCCATAGCAATCTCGTAATTTGTAGCCACCAGACGGTTCCATCTGTCAAAGCCTTCTTCTAAGTTAAGATTATGTTTATGTTTAAGACGATCCTATGAATAATAACACTTATGATCCATTCGTTGCTGTTTCCACATAATAATTTTGATGGATCTGATGTTTTTGGTGATTTTACTTCTCACATTGCTAACAGAAGGTGTGAATGAAAATACAAGTTCGGTACTAACTTGTCGTACCAATTTGGTGCTTTTGTGCCAAACATGTTCGGTGTTTCTTGTACTGCACTGCTCTAAGACTTTGGTATTGTACCCTTCAAAAACACTGCGTAGGGAGATTTGGAAGTTTATTCCACGTAAGGGTAAAATTAGAATATTTGAGGTTTGCGGGATGTGTGGTGAGTAGGAGGGGAATTGGGAAAAGCATGGGTCGTAGATTATTGAGCAGAAAATTCAAATTTCTTAGTCCATCATGTATTTAGAATTCATGTGATGTTATTGATACACTTAATAGGTGTTCTATTTGCTTGTAGAACATGGTTGATACCGTATACTTGAAACCAGAAATTGGGACAGTTTTGCCAAACATCATTCAGTATGAACTACCATGTGGAGAAACTCAATTCGCAATAAAAAGAACAGATGGGTAAATAACTCCCAAGTTCTTAACATAGTTCTGCAAAATCTGAGGTTTCCACACTTTACTTCCCCCAAAAGAAACCAAAAAAAAGTAACAAAATTTGCCCCGTAAAGTTCATGGAAGATAAAAGTTTTCTTTCCTTTTTCCTTCTGAATGTTTGTTTTTGGCTAACCTTGTATTAGTACAACAAAAATCAAAATAAAGAATACAAAAATAAACTATTGAACAATGGACATTATACAACTATCAAAGTGAGGATGTTCCTGGTTAGGAGACCAAGGAAAACCATTAAGCAGCAGTTTCTTGCATTTTTGTGGCAAGCTGGGTCTGAATATGCGGAGGTACCACATCAAACATTGCTAATTGCATTGAGTAAGATGCACGTCCCTTTGTCATCCTCTCTCGGTGTACTCACATACTGAAACATCTCAGCAAGTGGTACAAGAGCATCAACCACCTGTGTTTACCGTCACCAAAAAGGAAGAAAATCATGCCTAAGTCATACATTCAAATTAATAGACAAACATTGAAACGGGAACGAAGTTATTCGACTTACCTTGAGGCCACCCGGTTTGTCACCAAAATTGTTGATCTGGCCTCTTCTTGAGTTGAGATCACCAATTACATCTCCTAAATGTTCTTCAGGAGTAACAACTTCAACTCTCATTATAGGTTCAAGCATTCTCGGTCCGGCTTTTCTCATTCCTTCACGAAAAGCTCCTCTTGCTGCCAACTGGAAAGCCAGTACACTGGAATCTACATCGTGGTAGTTACCGTCCACCAGTACTGCACGTACATCAACAACTGGAAAACCGGCTAGAACACCGCTGCTCATACACTCTTCTAATCCTTTTACCACCCCAGGAACGTATTCTTTTGGGACAGCACCTCCTTTGATTTCACTCTTGAACTCATATCCGCTACCTGGTTCCATGGGTTCAAACCGTGATGCGGTGATATCTCGCAGAAATCCGACCTTGTCCTTTGATCGCTTTCTTGTGCACGTACTTCACTTCCGTGATTTTGGAAATGCTTTCCCTGTAGTTTACTTGGGGAGCACCAACATTAGCTTCTACCTGCATTAACAAACAGATAATGTAAATTATGTAATCTTCACAAAATTCATACTATAAACTATGTAAATTTTAACTACTTCATGCACTGCAGCGAAGTTGGATAGTTTACTTAAATATATGAAAGATCAGATAAACTGAAGAAGAATAAAAAACAACAATGCTAACCGATAACTGAAAATTCTCAAAAATGGGATATAAAGAATATAACCTTAAATTCTCTTTTGAGTCGATCGACAATGATTTCAAGATGTAATTCTCCCATTCCTTCAATCACGATCGATTTATCTCTTCACACACGGAGAAATGGAAAGAAGGGTCTTCCTGTGCAAGCTTGACTAAACCAGCTGCCATCTTGTCTATATCAGCTTTAGTTTTGGGTTCAATAGCAATCTTAATCACGGGATCAGGGAAGTCCATCCGCTCAAGCACGATTGGATATTCAGGGTCACACAATGTTTCACCTGTAACAGTATCTTTTAAACCTGCAAGAGCAACAATATCTCCAGTTCGAGCTACTTTTACATCTTCTCTGCTGTTTGCATGCATTTCTAGGAGTCTACCAATTCTCTCCTTTTTCCCTTTGTTTGCATTGAGTACATAAGACCCTGCAGTTAGCTTTCCAGCATACACCCTAACAAACGTAAGGGATCCTACAAATGAATCACTCATGATCTTAAAAGCCAGTCCAGAAAATGGTTCATCATCATTTGGTACTCTATCTATTGTCACTTCTGGGTTTTCAGGGTCAGTGCCCTTCATTGGTGGTAAGTCAAGTGGTGAGGGTAGATAATCCACTATTGCATCTAGTAATGGTTGGACCCCCTTGTTTTTGAAAAAGAGAGCCACACATCATCGGCACAAAATTGGCTCCGATGGCTCCTTCCTAATTAGTCTTTTTATAGTTGCTTCATCAGGTTCAACTCCTTCCAGGTAGTTCTCCATAGCCTGGTCATCCAAGTCAACTATGGTTTCTATCATCTGTGATCGGTAATCCTGAGCCAGCTCTTGAAGATCTGCCGGTATATCTTCATAAGAAAACTTGGCACCGAGCTCTTCTCCACCCCAAACTATAGCTTTCATTCTAACAAGATCGATAACTCCCTTAAAGCTATCTTCTGCACCAATTGGTAACTGAAGTACAAGTGGTTTAGCACCTAAATTTGTTACTATCATGTCTCTTGTTCGAAAAAAGTTCGCTCCAAGGCGATCCATTTTATTGACAAAACAAATTCGCGGGACTCCATATCTATCAGCTTGCCTCCACACAGTTTCTGATTGTGGCTCCACACCAGCAACACTGTCAAACAAGCATATAGCTCCATCCAACACCCTAAGAGCCCGCTCCACTTCTAAGGTGAAGTCGACATGGCCGGGAGTATCAATGATGTTGATCCTGTGATCATTCCAAAATGTGGTGGTCGCAGCAGAGGTGATGGTAATCCCTCTTTCTTGTTCTTGTTCCATCCACCCATTGTAGTCGCTCCTCGCACCTCTCCAATTTTGTAGTTTCTTCCAAAGATAGTAGAGAATTCGTTCAGTTGTAGTTGTCTTTCCAGCATCTATGTGAGCCATGATGCCGATGTTGCGATAATCGCTCAATGGAACAGTACGCTTTGTATCTGCAAAGGAAGTTAAAAAGGGTCATCTCATATGTATGAGCTAATGCATAAAATGGATTCTCTCACTTGACAAGGTTATACGAAAGTCTTGTACCTATCTCTGTATTATTAATATTCATAAACTCTGATAAGGTCTTATCTATTTGATGTCTAAGAAGGGATAGACAGGATACAAACAAAATTTCCACATCAATTTGTCCAGTGAAAACTCACATGAGAGTATTCATTTCAGTCTCATTGCTTCATGTTCATTTTCAAAAGGATGAAAACAAACTACTTTGTAGTTTTCTACAATAAAGTTGGGTCATAGGTCATGTAAAGATAGAGCCCGGTTATTCCCAACTATGCAGTACTGACACTTCAGATTGAAGATGTATTGGTGACACTACGAGTCTACCGCACAACACGGGCACATGTGCTTGTATTCAATGACTGTATTTTCTCAAATTATTATTGGTTTCTATGTGTCAATTTAAGCATGGTGTCGGGTGTAAATGTCGGTGCTTCATAGGTTACCAAATGGTGTTCTTTCCTCCCAACAGAATTCAAACACCATCCTCTCAGAGGAACTATGACATGACAACTCAAGTGGAAGTTCAATAAACATGCAAAATCTTAGGATGGTATATAAATGAAGGAAACCAAAAACAAGGAATTTGAAGAAAGAATGTCATATTTTACAACAAAAAATCACTTAATTCTTCCAAGAAACTAACCATGAACCAAGCCTATATTAAAAATATAAGATAAAGAGATGCATAGTTGGTGAAGCTGAATTGAAATTAGAAAAGATGAAATATTATGAGTGAAAGAGATAGATACCATCAGTGGCCATGGCGAAAACAGAGAAGCTTCTTCTTCTCCGAAGAAGTAGGGGTGAAGTGGAAGAATTGGAGTTAATTCGAGTAGTCCCAAAGAAGTGTGAATGGGAAGATGAAGCCAAAGAGCGAGGGCGAAAACCCATTCCCGTTCCCATGAAGCGAGCCGGAGAAAGAGGGGTTGGCGGCCTCTTCTGAGAACATAGAGAAGAAGTCGCAAGTCTCACTGACTCTGCCGCCATATTTTTCCACCTTCTTCTTCTTCTTCTCCACACTGATGTTTGAGATAACCACACGAGACCCTTCCCTGGCCTCTAGTTTTCGGTAAGGCACCAGATTGTGTTACCCAATCTCTTTCTTTATACTTTACTAGTAGATAAAGAAAACAACTAGAAGTGAGACTTACAATTAAAAAGGACAAAACCCACTTGGGAAACCTTGTAAACCAGACCCAAAATCCTTCAATCATATCAAATATTAAAGCATGATAACAACCTATACATGAAATAAGCACAAGACCAAACTGTACCCAAAAATTCAAAGAATAAAATCAAAGAAAAAGAGATAGAAATAGAAGGAGAAGTGTGACTTACAACTAAAATGGCAAATGAACGAGAAGTAAACGTTGAATCCGTGCCGATTCGTGCTTGGTTCCAAACCCAAAGAAACACCAATGAGCTTTGTAGAAAGAAGAACCAAAATCGAGCAAAACTTTACTCAGTGAAACCGAAAATCACCAACACAACAACGAAGAAGAATCAAGATGTAGTTTAAGGTCTTTTTTTTTTTGTTTTCACTCTCAAGGATTAGCGAACCATTCATAAAAGATTTAAGTCCTCTCTACAATATCAAGTATGGGGTCTTTTTCCTATTTGGATGTGTTCACAAGCTTGGCTCATCTTGTGCCAAGTCTCAGTTAGCTGAATAATTAATTTTTTGGTTTTTTTTTTAAAAAAAAATCTGGTGGTCCTTGAGTTTCATAATTATTTATTTTGTGATAGTGAAATGGTCGCATTATTGTCAAGTTTGTGTAAGGATAAGATGGAAATTTTTTGTCCCAAACTCACTATTTCACAACTTGTCACACCAATATAAATTTGTCATGTGATTTATTAATTAATATCACACCTAACATAATGAAGCTTGAAGACACAATTCAAGAAATTGAGGAAATTGAATCAAAACTACTAAAATTCCTTAAGCAAACAAAGTAAAGACAAAATTCTAAAAGTTGATAAAGATTATTTGAGTTTAATATGACTTATTGATCCAAAACTCAATCAAAATTGATCTTTTGCTAAGAGAAGTAAAATTAAAATTTCAAACTCTCAACCTGTAAAGGGAAGTTAAACTTGCTCCTTAAAACAAAAATTGAATTGGAAAACAAGTTCTAAGATTAATATTATGTATCTGACAATTCATCGAGCACTATGTTGAGTTTTTTTTTTGATAGACAATATTAGTAGGACAGAGTGTGAGATGGAGAGTTTGCGAGAGAAGATTTCCATTCGTGGGCACAAAGTATGAAGTTGTCATTATTTAGTTTTCTTGATTTAATTTAAATAAATTATTATATTCATAAGATTTCAAACCATCAATAATCAATGTGAAGAATCAAAGGGTAAATAATCTTTTGGCTGTGGGGGGACCTTGTAGCACTAGTGGGGAAGTATTATTTGCCTCTATTCGTCTCTTCCATGAGGTAACATGTTGGGATAGAGGCCATGGCCCATAGTCACATGATGTAAGCTATGAAATAATTGGGAAGAGGCCATATTCCTTTCTCATTATATGATATGACATCAACTATCAATCAATTTTAAGTATCGTGTCTTTTATCAAAACATCCACCACCAAAAATACAAAACTATCATTCTCATAAACTAACATTTTTTTCTATCTCACTTTTTATCAACTATATCAACTATATCTTTATCAAAACACCCACTACCAAAAATACCAAATTATCCTACTTTATCTCTACGGAAAAAATTACAATTCAACTATATCTTCTATCAAAACACCCACCACCAAAAATACCAAACTACCCTTCTCATAAACTAACCTTTTTTTCTATCTCACTTTTTCTCAACTATATCTTTTAGATCAAAACACTCACTACCAAAAATACCAAACTACCCTATTTAATCTCTACGGAAAAAATTACAATTTGGAAAATTTGAATTTTAGTAAAATTTTGTTTTCTAAATTTGTAATTAAGTAGGGTAGTTTGGTAAATTTTAGACTAACTCATTACATTTGAAACATTTTCTTTATCTACTTTAAATTGCTTTTGATTTTCACAATTAATGTTCGAACATTAATACAATCATGTACACAATCTTTCATATCTTTTAATCAACTCTACTAGCGATGTAGACTAAAGTGCATAAGTTTTGGTGTTATCGCGTTATTTTTATTAATAGAACTAAAACATAATTTAATTATGAGAAGAGTAGTTTGATATTTTTGGTGGTGGGTGTTTTGATAAAAGATATAGTTGATTGATTAAACAATTGAATAACTGTTAACTCTTATTTTTTTTATAAATATTTCTTTAACTCTACTCAAAAATGTTTTTCATTGCTTCATGTTTTGAAGCTTAATTTAATTTATGGGTTTTAAAGTGTATGTGTTTTGAACATATTATATAGCAAATGCATTTCTGAAGGCTTTCTTTTAAATATTACTAACACTATTATGTTGTTATTGGTTTTGACCTTAGTACTTCACATGTAGGTGTAGTGTGACATCCCGGGGGCTGACGAGAGGAGTGATCGTCGGTCTGCTTAAAAGTTAAGCCACAGATAAAAAGCGGCTCCTGATAGCTTCAAATCAAATGGCATGAATAAACTGAATACACACTAAAATGAGAGACATCATGAGGTTGTGCACGTATGAGACTGTACAGTTGAAGGAAGACTTAAAAGAATTGATTTGGACTACCTATACCAACAAGATGCATATTCTTTTTTGGAGCCCTTCCTATAAGAATTTCATAGTTAAGCGTCTTGACTTGGGTAAGAAGAGTGGGATGAGTGACCTTCCTAAGGAAGTCTCCCGTAAAGCATGCAGTGAAGACAACACGTCTTTGAAAAGGCACGTGTTAGTTTGTGAGGAAGGCGCGATAGTTAAAGCGATGCAGGATATTACAAATGGTACCAGAGAAGACCTCTCTCAGTACTGTGTGGCTCGAGGATGAACCAAGCAGAAGCTGGTGGACATGTGACATCCGGAGCTGACGAGGACGGGGAGTGATCGTCGGTGCCCAAAAAATTTGCACTAACAAAGAGCTTAACTATTATGTTATAATAAATATTTTTACCTCTCAATTTTAGTTTAGCTTAACTGTTATGTTACAAATATTTGTACCTCTCAATTTTAGTTTAACTGCTAACTATGTTGTGATGTTAATTGATTGGTTAAACATTACTAACTATTAATGTCATATTGTTATTATTTGAAGGGGCTGCAATGTTGTCACGGGGTGAGATTTGGACTAATTAAATTTGTCAATAATGTTCGGACTAATTAAATTTGTCTACTTTAAATTTGTCTTTATTTTTGTTGAAAATCTAATTGTTTCAAAACCCTAAACTACCCTTAAACGACTATTTTAAATTATAGCTGTTGCAGCCAAGTAAACTTAGTTTTTCAGTTTGTTTTAGTTAAAAATAAAGTTAGGTTATTACATTTGTTAAGAATCACCTAACTGTTTCTAACTAACTATCCTACCGTGTATATAAATACAAAAACTTTGTACATATTACTTACACACAGAAATAAAATCATTCAGTTTACAGTTTTCTAACTACTGCAAGTTCTAAATTCCCTAAGTCTAACTCCATGTCCGTAAGCTCCTTAGGCTATCTTCCATAGGATAGAAACGATAACCTAGTGGCAAATGTTCCATCTTCTCTCACTACCTTAGTGTGTCGTTTCTTTGCGTAGTCAAATAATTTCAATACACTTAGTCATAATGTATGGAGATATGAGTGAGATCCACTACCACTAATGGTTTTCGAGAGAATCACTTCACTGAGAAATAGTTAGGCAAAAAAACATAAACAGATCCTAGTAAAATGAGAGCATTAGAGAATCCTTGTGTTTTGCTTGGAATTTTTCACACCACGCGCTTCCTACATCATTTGTTGGTTTACATTTTATGTCTACTAATGCAATGTCTTTTGAATATTCAAATGTTGCTATGAGCTAAACATTACTTGTTCAAGTCAAGTTCCTTCTTCACCTCTTTCTCTATCGAGCCACGTGTTTTTTCCTACTAAACTAAATGGGCTAATTTTTATTTTAGCTCAAAATCATCAATGTCTTAAATATGTTTTTCATCTAATGTAAATATACAGACTTTTATATTTGTCTTTATAAATATATATTTTTCATCGCTACATATTTGTAGATAGGACTAAATATATCTGTGGTCGCTATAAAATTTGAATTTTTTTGTTTACTCTCTCAAAAAATTTCCTTTATTTTTAGTTCTCAAGTTTTTTTTCCGTTAGTTTAATCCTTTAGGTCTTGTATAACACTTCTAAGTCCTATTAAAAATCCTCAAGGATTAAAACTAATAAAGAAGAACTTGACCACTTTTCAAATTTAGTTTAGAAATAGAAAATTCAAGAGTCCTCCACGACTACGACTTGAGCTAATGTCCAAATAGAAGACAACTCAGACATTGATAGCCAGGAATGAAAGGGGAAAAAATGAAAAAGAAAAAGAAAACACTATCAAATAACTTTTTTTTATCAAATAACATTCTTTTTGGACATTGCAGAATCCACTGTAGAAACAAATACGGCCCAAAAGGCCTTATAGCCCACCCAAAATAAAGCAGCCCAACATAAACAAAAGCGAACACCTGAACAACTATACTTTGTTGGAAGATTAATGCTCATACTTCCTACAACTCTCCTCTACTTACTAGACATTTCCAAATTTTGTGAAAAGACCAAAATGTCGATAATGAAATTAGCGCGTTACTTTTTTTTGGAATTCAACAGAGGCGACACTATAGTATTGTACCTATTCGGTATCATAGTATCATGGCTTGTGTTCATTCAATGACACTAAGGCAGGATGTCTTAGCACTGCAAGGAAGTTTAAGATGTATTACCACTAAGGCAGGATGTTTGGGTATTCCCAGGAACACAGGAAACACCCCATGAATCCGCCTCTCGGTGGGAGGTTGGGAGCGTGTTTTACGTAAAGGTATTTTTGGAATATTTGACAGTTAGGAGTGTCTAATGAGTAGAGGGGGGTTATAGGAAGTAGCGATCAAGATTAATTTGATACTTCACGTCTTCGGTCTTTAACACACTCGGCAATATAAAACGTGAATTTGAAAAGAGAAATGCTAGCAGCACTCACTTTATGATTGGTTAAAATTAATGTGGGTCTCACCACTTTGGAATTGGGACTCATTTTGAAAAATACAATTATTTTAGAACAAAAATAATAAGCTAAAAGTGTGTAGTTTTGGAACAAAAAGAATGGAGTGAGTATTTTATTATTTTGTGTATAGTCAACTTAAACATCAATAGATTTTTGAAGATGAAAAAAGGTGTATGGAGGAGGCGCAAGTTGCATGACCAAAAAAAGCATCCAAGTCATTTATTTTAATTGAATTAAAGTGCATGTGACCAATTGATATCTTTCGAAACAAGGCACTAGTTTATTTATTTTTGGTGTGTTTAATCCACTTTTTTTTGGGTCGAATATGCAACATTTCATTGATCATGGGCGAAGACCACCGAACTATTATACAGATTGTAAGACGTTGGCTTACAAGGAAACATCATCAAGTCCTCAAGTATGGCTGAAACACTTAAAGTGGTGTGAAATTCGCATATTCCATATGGGTTGAAAGAGTCAATAATTGTTGCCATCAAAAAAAGACATTCATGACAATCAAAGACAAAGGGATAAATGCCCCAACACCTCATTATTGACGCATTAAGGAGTGTAATTTCCATTAAGATGTGTTTGTGTTGCATTTTCTAGTCTTGAATTGCTTGTAACCTTTCGAATGGCATAAGCTTAGGGTCTTGTAATAGCGTTTGGTCTTCCTTCTTTGTAATAAAAGCACTTCTCTCGTTACAAATAGAGTGTTAGTGTGGATAAATTTATAACAAATATTTTATCGATATTTTGAGTTTGTACTCTTAGGTTCTGGATTGGACCAGTTTATTTGATTTTATCAAGAATTCATTTTCTTGTGGTGATCCTCACGTTCATAAGCTTATCCTAGTCTTGGAATAGACCAAGGTGGCACCTCTTATCTTCATTCCATTTTCTTCACAAAATTCATAAAAACTTGTTACCTATTATTGTTGAGCATATATTCATTCCCCAAACCCACGAAAACTCCATCTCATTTCCATAATTCATCCATTTTAATCCAAAAATACAGAATACAAGAATACAACCAGAATCCAAATTGAAAAGCAAAGAATTGGCCAATTCTCACAACAAGGTGGCCATCATTTGGTATTCAGAGCCAAGTCGTTGGGTTGCCGATCCGATTGAAATGCATAGCAATTGGAAAGGTCCATTTATTTTCAATAGTATCTATCTTATTTTCTTTGCATTATGTGGAATTCTAGATATACATATATGGATTATAAAAATGAATGTGTTGCAAATCCACTTGAAAAATATAAGGTTGGTGATTGGCTGAAAAAAACAAAAGAGAAAATAGATAGAGAAATGGAGAAAACACAAAAGAAAATAAGAGGTCCTAGAGAGAGATTTGAATAATGAATGAAAATTTGAGTTTTCTCTCCTCATGAGAACTTGTGGCGATCAAAATCCACGACTTATCACTCACCTTCTCACATATTTATTGAGTGTAACGTCAATATCCTTCTTTGAATCTCAATTTCAATGTGATCTTCCCTACTTCTCATCACATATGTTTTGAAGCAATACAATTAAACTAAGGAAAGTTAAGAAATGATAAGGACATTCAAATGCCTTTTGAAACCTAACTTTCGAAACAAATTGTGAGCATTTCAGTCAACCTTCAAAGTTTTTGTTCTTTTGGAAGTTAACTTTTGAAAGACATTTTTAAATTTTAAAACAAACTTTCAGTCAGAGGTATTTTGGCGAAAAAAATTCAAATAGAGGGGTCGTATTAGACAAAATGAGTGTGCAAGAAACAATCTCTTTTTTTTTCAGGAAACAATCTCTTTCTAATTGTTGTATCCAATCTAGAAAAAAAAACTACAATGAATCCATTTTGTCATCAACCCATGATCAAACCAAAAAAAAAAACTCACCCAAAACATTTGAAAAAAAATTGTGACCCAAAATTACTATCCACAATTTCGCCTATAAAGTAGGTACCAAACAAATACTTCAAGGAGGGCGAAGGCTTCAAGGACCGCTTCTTCAAATTTCTGGCATCGCTAAGTGGTGGTGCTAGGAATTGTTTTGCTATGATGTTGTGGTGCCTATGGAAACGTCGGAACGAGAAAGTTTGGGAAGATGTAGTTAAACCAATCCGCATCTCCATTAACACGACACTTGATTATCTTCATCAATGGCGGGATGTGAAGCATGCAAAGCTTGCGGCTTCACCACCGCAAATAGATCCACAACATATATAGCGCAACGCCTTGGCGCAAATCGGATCCTAATCGCATCAAATGTAATGTTGACGCAACTCTCTTTTATAACGACAAGTTTTGTGTGGGTATTTGTATCTGCGCAGCAACATAGGCGCTCTAGTGAAGGCAAAGACAAGTTGGTTCACATGTAATCCACATCCACGAAGCGGATGCTCTGCGGTCTTTTGATAGTTATCAATTGGTTGCGGGATTTGAACATCCAAAAAGTCACCATCGAGCTCGATTGTAAAGATGTTGTTGATGGTATCAACAGCTTGTCCAGATCGGTAACTGAGTTTGGAACCATCTTAAGATCTTGTTTTAATTTACTTTCCCATTTGCAAAACTAGGCTAGTTTTATTCGGAGCAAGAAACAAACCGTGTTACTCACTCTCTGACTAGGGCATCATGAGATTATGCTAGCTTGATTTTGAATGAAATGATATATGAATTTTCCATTCTAAAAAAAATAATAACTATCCCAAATGGGTTAGGGCGGTTTTGTCCTATTGTTGCATGATTTGTGTGAGTGACTTTTTTTCTACTGCGCCTTTTTCCTCCGGGTTTTGGGCTCTGGAGGCTTTTGAGAAAGCCTCCCCACTATCAGTAATCTGTGGGCACGTTTTGTGCTCGGTTGCAATATATATCTTGCTTATCTAAAAAAAAAAAAAAAAAAAAGTCCGTACCGTAAATTTTCAAGTAAAAATTAACGCTGTATTATCAAATTCAAAGCAACAAAATCCACCTCATGAGATGGGAACATGCTGCTATATATCCTATCACTTGTCTTTCTGTTGGGAAAGAATCATATATGCGGTTCTTTGTGTTTGACAAGAATCTAATTCGTGACGGTGACATAATGTTCATAATCACAGACATTAATCAACAATTTGAATACTCACCTTATCCGCAACCTTTCACTTCTATCTTCAACAAAAATTGCTTCATTTATTAGTCTATCAAAGTCAGAGTAAAACTAAAAGCAGGATAAATCAAGTAATTAAGTCATTAATAATTTCCACAGTCAACAATTCATTTAGACCCTCCTAAAAATTCAAGTCAACGAAATCTGCAAATAATCAACAAAACCGCATAACATAATTGAAGTTTTCTCCAGCCACCATTTCCGGATTCTAATACAAATCATATAAAACCAAAAAAAAACAAAAGCATCTGAAAACGAAGTTACATTTTAAAGTCTGAAGAACCTGTCAAAATTGAACTACTCCAGCACCTAAGCGCAACAACACATAAAAAGTTGATGATAATATAAATAGAAAATTAATTAACCGAACAATTAATTAATCAAGAAAACCGGTTTGGCGTAAAACCGCATTTCGCACTTGACAGAGATCTCTCCCTTGAGGGTTCTTCCAACTCCTTCCAAAACCGAAAAAGTGGTTCTCGGAGAAACACCAGAGCCTCTCGCCACGATTTCATGTGGCGGCAACATCTCGGTGTCATCATCGTCGTCATCGTCAACGAACGCAAGCTCATCGAAATTCTGCCGCCTCGGAACATTCCGAGACAGTAGAATCGGAACCTTCACGGGAGCAGATTGCTGGAACTTTCTAGAAGGTGCTGACTGGACGATGTACTCGGAGCCTGGTGTAGACGGAGGTCTCGGCAATGAAGGAATCAATCTCGCAGATGAAACAGACGACTTACCGCGAAACACAGGCGAATCGCCGCCGGAACGATTATCGAGTTCCTTTAAAGCGACGAGGATGCCGGAGTCGAGAGCACGATCGAAACTCCGGCGATGGTTTTTCTCCACTGGTGAAGGCACCGGGAGTTGATTTTCCGAATCGGAGCTATCGGCGGACCAAAAAAGCTCGGCTTCGTTGAGTTCATCGGCGGCGGAGTTGGTAGAAGCGGCGGTGGAGTGAGAGAAAGTGAAAGCGGTGAGTAAACGGTCGGAAGTTGAAGGAGATCGGCGGTGAAAGGAAGGTGTGGGGTCCATTTGATTGGTTGGTGAGTGAGTGCGATGGGGAAAGGAAAATAGTGAAGTGAAGAAGAAAAGAGGAGAAGAGAAAAAATGATGTGGCGGGAGTCGCAGATTGGTGCGTGAGGTAAATGAGGACCACACCGTGTGGGTCCTATAGTCACTTCTCATTGTCTGGACCAATGATAAGCGTTTATCTGTGTATGGGACCCACGTAGTCGTGAATTTGACAGTGTTGCGTTAAATTAGGACGTGTTTGCACGACGACTTTTTTTTTTTTGGTGAAAGGGAAGGAAGCAGTTCCCAGAAACCCTGGCAGAATGGTCGCCAAGAGGGTCCCCAACGCCGACAACGGCGACTAATCTGCCCGTGCATCTACCGGCGCGCTAACGTGATTTCTTCCAAATGAATCGAACCTGAAAGAAACCTGCATTTACCCCGATGGGACTCATGGCCAAAGGACCAACTGAGCCAACCACGTTGGTTTTTGCACGACGACTTTAAGGAAAGAAACAAGACTGTAATAATTGTAAGTCATTTTTTTTTGTTAATGTCAATTTAATAGAGTATTAATTTTTTCAAAATATAAAATAGAGTATTAATTAAATGTTTATTAAATGACTGCATAAAAAGATCTTAGACTTACATACTCGTTTTTAAATAAAATGGTACTCCATCTGGTCCAAATTCAGACCAAATTCATCTATTTTTTATTTATATTTTTTTTACAAAAGTTTTATTTATATTTTGTTAAGAGCATTTATTACTATTAAACTCATATGAGCTAAGAAGCCAAATGCTTAGTACGATATGGATGTGATACGATACGTTACGGATATAGACATATGAATTTTTAAAAAAAATCAAGATACAAAGTAGTCAATATATCATATATGACAATCGCAATGTAGAAAAAATTACTTTGCAATAATAACAAGTTGACACTTACATATATTTTCCCTACACTTTCTAAAATGGATTATTTCAACTATGAATGTATAAACAAATTGATTTCATGTTTTTAGAAAGAAATATCATATCAAAGTGACAATCATATCTTTAGTTGATAAGATATGTTCTCAGTCGACCGCCCAAGAAGGCTCGGATGCACATCACTTCCTAACCGACTCGACTGGGCTTAGAAGACGAAGACTGGAACACGAAGACCACACGAAGACCACAAATTGCGACCGTTTTTGATATCCGTGGCAAAGTCCAGCGGGAAATTTTGCGCCCCTTCCTTTTTACACTTGTCGTCGCAAATCCGTGGCAAATTAGTGACGGATTAGGCTCCGTGGCAAATATTAGTGGCTAAATCAGACTTTTATTGTAGTGTATCATACACGTATTGGACAAGATATGTCTTTATTTGAAGTATAAGGGTTTCATAGCATATGAGTAATGCACTTTAGAATTTTCTTCAGAAAGAAACAATATATCTTTTCTCTCTTGGAAAATTGTTAGCTACTATCGTTGTTTCACAATACATGTCGTTTTCAAAATACAATGAAACACCAACTATTTGTTTGTCAATAATACTTTTAACTATTTAATGTAGAGAGAGAAATATGTATAAATAAATAACACTACTTCGGTCTCATTTATAAGAAAAAAAAAATACTTTTTAAGTTTATTGAATGATTAATATGAACTATAATATAGACCAAATACAGATGTACCTAAAAAGTATTTTTTTTCTTATAAGGTATTTTAAGAAAAAATAAATATTTACTTTAAAAGTAACTGAATTTATAGTCTCTATTTTGAAATGGGGGGATTATTGTTTAAGATAAAAATATCAAACCTTTTTGATTGAGTGAAAATAATTATAGCAAAAATAATAAACTAAATTAATATTAAAAATAGTGGTCAACCTCATTTTAATTTTTTTATCTGATGAAAATAATAATTGCACTACCCAAATCAGCAATTCTCTTCATTTAATTTTGCATTAAAATTTGTTTTATTGAAGGGTTTTTAGAACAAAATTATCTATACATACATACATCTATCTATATAAATATCTAAAGGAAGCTTTTTTCCAAGCCTCTAAGATGCTCCACATCATCCTCATTAATTTTTCAATTAGATTTTCAATTATTATTAATATCTTTTTATAATTTACACATATAAGGAGACTTATATTAATGATTATATATTAAGGCTAAATTATTAAGACCCTTTATATTTTTTCAGTTATTATATAATTAAAGACAATAAGTGTATTGATATGAGTTGAATAAAAATAAAAAGACATAAAGTTTGATGACTAGGAGAATTGAGCATTATTTTATTATTTATAAAAATAAAAACCACATGAAACATAAAAAAAATGTAGACTTTAGCTTCATATCTTTTAAGAAAAATTGTGTTCACTTCTATATTTATATTTATTTATAACTTTCATGGATTTTTGTTGTAAGAATAGTGTATTTTCCTCTTTTATTTTTAGAAAGGAAAAAAATATTTAGGCGATGGTTAATCTTTGGGTTACCTTTGGTCAAAAGGAAAACTTTTGGTTACTTTGGGTTTATTAATTTAAATTTTGTTTTAATAGTTCTCTTATACTTTATTTAGTTTATTTATTTATCTTTATCTATATATACCATCAATATAAATATTTTTATATATATATATATATTGATTTTTTGAATTTATATTTGTTTTAATTATTATTCATTCTAAACTAATGTCATAACTTTACTAAGTCACAAGAAAACAAGGTGTTACTATTTATATAATTTTTTATGGAATAACATTATGATGGAATAAAGTTAATTCAATTTTTTTTACTATTTGGAAATAATTTTCATATAAATAGTACATCATATATATATATATAAAATTTATCTATAAAAATTGAATATTTCTCATATAAAATATATTTTAATTTTATCTTTTATACAATTTAATATTAGACATCATTTATATTTTTTTAAATAATCACTACTTATTTTAAATTCATGAGATGAAGGTTTTTTTATTTCTTCTTTTTGATTTCAAAGACATCTATATATTATGACAAATCTCATTAGACTATTTTAAGATATACTTGCTTACAATGAAATTGTATTTTTTATTATTATTATTATCATTAAAATTGCTAGAAACCTAATTTAGTTGTCTTTAATCTAATTCCTTTTTGAAACAGAAAATAATTATTAGACCTTTAGAAATTCTTCATGATGTAACATTTATGCAATATTAAAAGGGAAGTATATAACATTAATATGAATTATTCCCTTAATTGACAATAAATTCATGAGTTAGTAAAATATTAGTGGAAGATGTAGAGTTTTAGTCGGTTATAATAAGAAATTACTATTTAAAGTGAACAATTTTGGAGGGTGAGTAGAGAGATCTTGGCAAAAAAATTATAGTCAAAAACAATATTTACATATGAGTAGAAGAAATGAGTGAGTTTCACAGCAAAAGACAGAATCTGCAAAAAAAAATTGGTTTCGCATGTTTGGATCACTTAGTGAACAACGCAATTGATGCAACAATGTTTGGTAAAGCTATGGGAATTCGGAATCATGTTTAATTTTGATATTATTCTTTAGAAAAATATTTAGTTTTAGTAGCTTATGTGAAATTATATAATGTGCTAGGTCTACATGATTTTTATCTCTACTTAGAGAGCACATAGATGTGAAAAACAAGATGTACATATGAGTATAAGAAATGAGTGAGTTTCACAAGAAAAGACATGCAGAAAAAAAATAGAAGGTTTCATGTTTGGACAACTTTGAAGTCGATAGAGCGTGCAATTGATGTAACGATGTTTTGTAAAGTCATGGGCATTCTGAAGTCATGTTTAATTTTGATATTGTTCTTTAGGCAAATATTTAGTTTTCATAGCTTATGTGAAATTATATAATGTGCTAGGTCTAAATGATTTGCTTATGCTCCTTTTATCTCTACTTAGAGAGTGCATGGATCAAATGTGGTGAGTATAGCATTTTGTTTCTAATTTTAAATACTTTTTTAAACAACTTCTCTAACTTATGACTTCTCAAAATTTTCACAAAAATTAACATTAATCATGGTTACAATGTCAAATAATATATATTAGATGTAATGAAAAGTTACTATGAATGATACCTTTGTTGATTAAAATTAAAAAAATGAATGATGGCTTTAAATACTCTTGAAGGAAATTTAACCACCATTACATTTAAAGCCAAGCAAATGAAAGGGTTTTTAATAATAATTTGTTAAGTAAAGAAAAAATAAAATAAAATAAAATGAAAAAAAAATTGTGTTTAATATATTAAATATCTTTAGGACCCAACATGTACAAAATTTATCGGTTTTTAAGTCCTTTGTAATATAGGACCAACTTACTATTTAATATATTAGTGGTCTTTAAAATCCAATTGTAATCTTAGTTGGATGCATGAATTTCAGTTTTTTATCCCTAATATGATGCTTTATTGAGAACTAATGACTAATGATATTCCATATAGCTCACATCTTATGGTTTTTACCGTTAATCCATCCGATGGTTATACTTTATAGAATACCATATTTTGTAAAAGAAAAAAAGGATATCAAAGGTTTCTAAATTTACATGATCAAAAATGATATTTACATATATTAAGAAACCAATAGGTTATAATAATATTATCTATCTATATCTATATAAATCTCTAAAGGAAGCTTTTTTCCAAGCTTTAGGATGCTCCACATCATCTTCATTTATGCTTTTTTCCAAGCTTTAGGATGCTCCACATCATCTTCATTTATTTCTCAATTAGATTTTCAATTATATTAATATATTTTTAATAATTTCCACATAAAATTAGGAGATTTAAATTCATGATTACATATTAAGGCTACATTATTAAGACCATTTATATTCTTTCCATTATTATATAATTAAAGAAAATCAATCATCAATATCTATCTATCTATCTATCTATATCATCAATATAAATCTCTAACTAGGATGCTCCTCCATATTTTCATTTAATTTTTAAATTAAATCTTAATAATCTACTTTTATTAATAAATCTCCATTCAACATCTATGACCTCCAAGTTGTGGTGTTAAATATTACTTTACTAACAAGTATTTAATAATGTCACCATATCTTTTCATATTATTTTCCAAAAAACAAATTATTATATTGATATATCTACAAATTAAATTTTTAATATAAATTCAAAAGATGTTAACTTCAATTTATAATTTTTTAAAAAAATATGCTACATTTGATATATAATTCACTTTTTCCCCACTAAAAATTCGAATTTTCCATGTCTATGACTTTTTCCCAAAATGAATTTACTATCCATGACACTAAAAAAAATTAGATATAATGATTTATGAATATATTTAGTTATTGTTTTTTAGTTTTATATATAGTTTTAATTACAATTTATGAATCATTGGTGATGAAAATGTTAAAGAGTTGTGAAACTTTTGGTTTTCCATATACATAGTAATTTGTCTTTATTTATAAAGTCTATCCCGTAATTTCAATATACTAAATAGTAATAAATTTCTTATTAGTAAATAATGAAAAATTTGTGCTCCTCTAAAAATAACATAAAAATATATTTATAAAATTTCAGTACAACATGTTATCTTTTGGTGTCTCTAAATTTATATCATGATTAGTACTAATTATTATAGTTGGTTTTAATAGAAGTAAGTTACAATCTTTTCATTTTCTTTCACTTTAAGCCTTCTTTCAAAAATACTATAAGTACCTAAGAAGAGAGGTCACCAATCATCTTTTCATCTTTAATATCTCTTTTGTTTGGTTGGAGACTAGAGTCCCAAAAATTATTTTACATCACTAATATCCATTCTTCAAGAAAGCCATTGTAGTGGTTGGAGACTAGAGTCCCAAAACTTATTTTTCTAAATTTGTCTTTTATTAGTAATTATTTATCATATAATTAAGTGACAAAACAAACAAAAATGAATAGCCATACCCTACGTTCTAACCAAAAATTGAAATCTTTCTGGATTGATGATTCGTTATATAATTAATTGTAAAAGTTGTTTAATTTAGGATTAGAATGCAAATGAATAGTCATATTTTAACCAAAAAGAAAACATAAACAACAACATTCTTCGTTTTACTATTAGTAATTTGCTTTCTTTGATGGACCAAATGACTTAATATATATATATATATACACACTATTTATTATATAATTTAGTGACAAAACAGAAAAATAATGTTTATCTATTTATTTATTAAATTTAATAAGTCCACATCAAACTTTATTGAAAACTTAGAATGAAAGTTCAATCTCACACACACATACACACATATGGAATGCAAGGTTGTAACAAAAAAAATGATGAAACAAAAAGTTACATTGGTTTCAAATACACTATTAACTAGCTTCTATTATCATTTAACTTTTCATTTTGTAACCAAAAACTATTAACTATCAACCTATTATGACATTAATTTAGAATGAATCACAAATAATTATTTGTGATTTATTCTAAATTAATGTCATAATTATTTTTAGTAGTTATAAAACAAACATAAATTCATTTAAATTATATATATATATAAAATAAAATTAATAAGTTGTATTCAAACTACATTGGAAACTTAAAATTGTAGTTTATATATATATATATATATATATATATATATATATATATATATATATATGCAACTAATTTTAATTGTAGGAATAATTTAAAATTTATGTTTAATGGAAAACAATAAGAATAGGTTTATATATTATTTACGATATAATTAAGTGATAAAACAAAACAAAAATTAACAATCATACCCTACGTTCTAACAAAAATTGCATAAATTTGAATAGCTTATTTATAATATAATCAATTGGAAAAATCGTTTAATTTAGTATGTCAATGCAAATGAATAGTCATATTCTAAAATTTTAATTGTAGGAATAATTTAAAATTTATGTTTAATGGAAAACAATAAGAATAGGTTTATATATTATTTACGATATAATTAAGTGATAAAACAAAACAAAAATTAACAATCATACCCTACGTTCTAACAAAAATTGCATAAATTTGAATAGCTTATTTATAATATAATCAATTGGAAAAATCGTTTAATTTAGTATGTCAATGCAAATGAATAGTCATATTCTAAAATTTTAATTGTAGGAATAATTTAAAATTTATGTTTAATGGAAACCAATAAGAATAGGTTTATATATTATTTACGATATAATTAAGTGATAAAACAAAACAAAAATTAACAATCATACCCTACGTTCTAACAAAAATTGCATAAATTTGAATAGCTTATTTATAATATAATCAATTGGAAAAATCGTTTAATTTAGTATGTCAATGCAAATGAATAGTCATATTCTAATTTATTGTATAAATATATTGAACTAAGAAATAATTAGTGGGTCTTTGAAATTCTTTTTGGTGTAACTATTATGCATTGTAAGTGGAGTTTCATATATTAGTATGAATCGTTCCTTAGTTGTCAAGAAATTCATGAGTTACTAAAATATAAGTGAAAGATGTATAGTTTTATACAGCTTATGATATGACACAACTATTTATAGGAGAAAAAATTAAATGGTGAGGTAAGTGATTTTGGTGAAAAAGCATGTGAGCATTAGAAAAGAGTGGACGAGAAGAGCAGAATGCGAATAGAGAAATATTAGAGTGTGTAGTCAAGGGAGAAAAAATTAAGTTTACATGTATAGAGAAGAAATATAAAAGACAAATCAAAATATTTGAGTTTCATGTTATTGACAATTCTAAGGTAATCAAAAAGACAAAAATAAAAATTGGGATTAATTAATGAGTCAGACAATTGTTGTAAAGGTAAAAACATGTATGAGTTATGTTTAATTTTTTAAAATTGTTCTTTAAAAAGTAGAAAGCCCTAATGGAGCCTTTAGGTTGCTCCTTATTTTTATAATTTATTTTCATATTAAATCCCACATTCTTTATTTTAAAGTATTTAGTCAACTTTGTAAATTCATTTCACTTTTCTAAAATTATATTTCAAAAAAAACATATTTGATAAAGAATATTAACAATTATTTATATTTTAAAACACATACTCTATAGAAGAATATTGCCTAAAATAATTAAGTTTGATATAAAAAATTAAACTTATATTTATATTATACTATACTCTATATTTAAACAAAAACATTCGAACAATCCGTGCAACGCACGGGTAATTCCCCTAGTATAAATCTCTAAATAAAGCTTTTTTCCAAGCTCTAGGATGCTCCACATCATCTTCATTTACTTTTCAATTAAATTTTTAACTATATTAATATTTATTTATAATCTATACAATATAGTCAAAGAGACTTGAGCAATTTTAGCTTCTCCTTGAATGACAAGTCTACTAAGCTTTAATCAAATGACTTAATTAAATGACTTTTCATATTATATGTATAAATGCATGACTTTCCATTAGTTATAACTTTTAATTTTTGGCATATTATATAAGTATAAAATGTAATCTTAAATTGAACATATTTTCCTTTGCTTCAAAAAAAATTGAACATAATTTTCTTTATAACGAATACATTCTTCATTTTCAGTTTTATATTTTATTTACACCATTTACTTTAATGGAACACAAAAGGAGACTGAAATACTGGATTTTACGTTATTTAAATCGGGTATCTCCATCGCTTGTAGTGATTTATCATTCAATGAATGACTGAAAAAAATGATCCAATGAGACAATTATCAAGTTTGTTTTTTTATAGAAAAGCTAAACATTCCAAATTTTACTTATTCTTTTTTTCTTTCTACTCGTATTCTTCCTAGATTCTAGGAAAAATATTTCAGTAAATAGCAGAATCATGGATAGGGAACTATGCCAGTAACCTACCTAATCTTATTGTAGAAATTTTCAAGATCAATTTTAATTAAAAACACGCATAAAAATGTAATTACTTATAATACAATATATATTTCTAATAAGATTATTTATATAATACTTTCGGAGCGGGGGGGTGGTCCCCTTCCCCATCCCCATCCCCAAATTGACGGTGGGGGGACTTTCTCCCCCATCCCCGTCCCCATGGGGAAAAATTTCCCGCCTGCTGAGCTCCAAACGGGGCTATCCCTGCGAGGATCCCCACTTAGGGTAGAGATTGTCACCCCAACTAATCATCCCCCCAAATCCTTGCGAAATGACCAAAATACTATTAATGAATAAAAAACTTCCAAGTGCGTCCCCTTTTTTCTTTATGGGATTTCACGGATTCGACAACAATGTACCAAACCGATACGGTTGTATGGTGTCGTATCTTATGTCTAATTGAACCCCCCCCCCCACATATTGAATTTTTAACGAGTTCAGCACCAATGTACCGAGCCGGTATGGTTGTAATTAAGGTGTCGTACGCACTAAATTATGATCAAGCTCATAAATTCTATTATGCATTACACTGCAGCACTACCACACCTCCATTTCCATATTTTTCTCCACCTCTAAGCCATAGCAATCTCGTAATTTGTAGCCACCAGACGGTTCCATCTGTCAAAGCCTTCTTCTAAGTTAAGATTATGTTTATGTTTAAGCCGATCCTATGAATAATAACACTTATGGTCCATTCGTTGCTGTTTCCACATAATAATTTTGATGGATCTGATGTTTTTGGTGATTTTACTTCTCACATTGCTAACAGAAGGTGTGAATGAAAATACAAGTTCGGTACTAACTTGTCGTACCAATTTGGTGCTTTTGTGCTAAACATGTTCGGTGCTCTTGTACTGGACTGCTCAAGATTTTTTGGTATTGTACCCTTCAAAAACACCGCATAGGAGATTTGGAAGTGTATTCCACGTAAGCAGTAAAATTAGAATATTTGAGGTTTTATGGGATGTGTGTGAGTAGGAAGGGAATTGGGAAAAGCATGGGCCGTAGATTATTGAGCAGAAAATTCAAATTTCTTAGTCCATCATGTATTTAGAATTCATGTGATGTTATTGATACACTTAATAGGTGTTCTATTTGCTTGTAGAACATGGTTGATACTGGGATACTTGAAACTGTAAATTGGGACAGTTTTGCCAAACATCATTCAAGATGAACTACCATGTGGAGAAACTCAATTCGCATTAAAAACAACAAAGGGGTAAATAACTCCCAAGTTCTTAACATAGTTCTGCAAAATCTGAGGTTTCCACAATTTACTTCCCCCAAAGAAACCAAAAAAAGTAACAAAATTTTCTCCGTAAAAGTTCATGGAAGATAAAAGTTTTCTTTCCTTTTTCCTTCTGAATGTTTGTTTTTGGCTAACCTTGTATTAGTACAACAAAAATCAAAATAAAGAATACAAAAATAAACTATTGAACAATGGACATTATACAACTATCAAAGTGAGGATATTCCCGGTTAGGAGACCAAGGAAAACCATTAAGCGGCCAGCCAGCTTCTTGCATTTTTGTGGCAAGTCGGGTCCGCGAATATGCGGAGGTACCACATCAAACATTGCTAATTGCATTGAGTAAGATGCACGTCCCTTTGTCATCCTCTCTCGGTGTACTCACATACCAAAACATCTCAAAGCAAAGTGGTACAAGAGCATCAACCACCCGTGTTTACTGAGTCACCAAAAAGGAAGAAAATCATGCCTAAGTCATACATTCAAATTAATAGACAAACATTGAAACGAGATCGAAGTTATTCGACTTACCTTGAGGCCACCCGGTTTGTCACCAAAATTGTTGATCCGCCTCTTCTTGAGTTGAGATCACCAATTACATCTCCTAAATGTTCTTCAGAGTAACAACTTCAACTCTCATTATAGGTTCAAGCATTCTCGGTCCGCTTTTTCTCATTCCTTCACGAAAAGCTCCTCTTTGCCGCTAATCGAAAGCGAAGACAATCGAATCTACATCGTGGTAGTTACAGCCCACCGCATCGCACGTACATCAACAATCGAAAACGGCTAGAACACCGCCGCCATACACTCTTCTAATCCTTTTACCACCCGAGAACGTATTCTTTTGGGGACAAGACTTCCTTTGATTTCACTCTTGAACTCATATCCGCTACCGTTCCATGGGTTCAAACCGCATTTGATATCTCGCAAACCGACCTTGTCCGCTGATCGCTTCAGGTGCACGTATTTCACTTCCGTGATTTTGGAAATGCTTTCCTCAGTAGTTTACTTGGGGGAGCACCAACATTAGCTTCTACCGCATTAACAAACAGATAATGTAAATTATGTAATCTTCACAAAATTCATACTATAAACTATGTAAATTATAACTACTTCATGCACAGCAGCAAAGTTGGATAGTTTACTTGAATATATGAAAGATCGGATAAACTGAAGAAGAATAAAAAACAACCATGCTAACTGATAACTGAAAATTCTCAAAAATGGGATATAAAGAATATAACCTTAAATTCTCTTTTGAGTCGATCAACAATGATTTCAAGATGTAATTCTCCCATTCCTTCAATCACAGTCTGATTTATCTCTTCGTCACGGGAGAAATGGAAAGAAGGGTCTTCCTGTGCAAGCTTTACTAAACCAGCTGCCATCTTGTCTATATCAGCTTTAGTTTTGGGTTCAATAGCAATCTTAATCACGGGATCAGGGAAGTCCATTCGCTCAAGCACGATTGGATTTTCAGGGTCACACAATGTTTCACCTGTAACAGTATCTTTTAAACCTGCAAGAGCAACAATATCTCCGGTTCGAGCTACTTTTACATCTTCTCTGCTGTTTGCATGCATTTCTAGGAGTCTACCAATTCTCTCCTTTTTCCCTTTGTTTGCATTGAGTACATAAGACCCTGCAGTTAGCTTTCCAGCATACACCCTAACAAAGGTAAGGGATCCTACAAATGAATCACTCATGATCTTAAAAGCCAGTCCAGAAAATGGTTCATCATCACTTGGTACTCTATCTATTGTCACTTACGGGTTTCGAGTCGGTGCCCTTCATTGGTGGTAAGTCAAGTGGTGAGGGTAGATAATCCACTCCTGCATCTAGTAATGGTTGGACCCCCTTGTTTTTGAAAGTTGAGCCACACATCACTGGCACAAAATTGGCTTCAATGGCTCCCTTCCTAATTAGTCTTTTTATAGTTGCTTCATCAGGTTCAACTCCTTCCAGGTAGTTCTCCATAGCCTGGTCATCCAAGTCAACTATGGTTTCTATCATCTGTGATCGGTAATCCTGAGCCAGCTCTTGAAGATCTGCCGGTATATCTTCATAAGAAAACTTGGCACCGAGCTCTTCTCCACCCCAAACTATAGCTTTCATTCTAACAAGATCGATAACTCCCTTAAAGCTATCTTCTGCACCAATTGGTAACTGAAGTACAAGTGGTTTAGCACCTAAATTTGTTACTATCATGTCTCTTGTTCGAAAAAAGTTCGCTCCAAGGCGGTCCATTTTATTGACAAAACAAATTCGCGGACTCCATATCTATCGCCTTGCCTCCACACGCTTTACGATTGTGGCTCCACACCAAAGAACATCACAAACAAGCATATAGCTCCATCCAACACCCTAAGAGCCCGCTCCACTTCTAAGGTGAAGTCGACATGGCCGGGAGTATCAATGATGTTGATCCTGTGATCATTCCAAAATGTGGTGGTCGCAGCAGAGGTGATGGTAATCCCTCTTTCTTGTTCTTGTTCCATCCACCCATTGTAGCCGCTCCTCGTGCACCTCTCCAATTTTGTAGTTTCTTCCAAAGATAGTAGAGAATTCGCTCAGTTGTAGTTGTCTTTCCAAAGATCTATGTGAGCCATGATGCCGATGTTGCGATAATCGCTCAATGGAACAGTACGCTTTGTATCTCGCAAAGGAAGTTAAAAGGGTCATCTCATATGTATGAGCTAATGCATAAAATGGATTCTCTCACTTGACAAGGTTATACGAAAGTCTTGTACCTATCTCTGTATTATTAATATTCATAAACTCTGATAAGGTCTTATCTATTTGATGTCTAAGAAGGGAGAGACAGATACAAACAAAATTTCCACATCAATTTGTCCAGTGAAAACTCACATGAGAGTATTCATTTCAGTCTCATTGCTTCATGTTCATTTTCAAAAGGATGAAAACAAACTACTTTGTAGTTTTCTACAATAAAGTTGGGTCATAGGTCATGTAAAGATAGAGCCCGGTTATTCCCAACTATGCAGTACTGACACTTCAGATTGAAGATGTATTGGTGACACTACGAGTCTACCGCACAACACGGACACATGTGCTTGTATTCAGTGACCTGTATTTTCTCAAATTATTATTGGTTTCTATGTGTCAATTTAAGCATGGTGTCGGGTGTAAATGTCGGTGCTTCATAGGTTACCAAATGGTGTTCTTTCCTCCCAACAGAATTTCAAACACCATCCTCTCAGAGGAACTATGACATGACAACTCAAGTGGAAGTTCAATAAACATGCAAAATCTTAGGATGGTATATAAATGAAGGAAACCAAAAACAAGGAATTTGAAGAAAGAATGTCATATTTTACAACAAAAAATCACTTAATTTCTTCCAAGAAACTAACCATGAACCAAGCCTATATTAAAAATATAAGATAAAGAGATGCATAGTTGGTGAAGCTGAATTGAAATTAGAAAAGATGAAATATTATGAGTGAAAGAGATAGATACCATCGGTGGCCATGGCGAAAACAGAGAAGCTTCTTCTTCTCCGAAGAAGTAGGGGTGAAGTGGAAGAATTGGAGTTAATTCGAGTAGTCCCAAAGAAGTGTGAATGGGAAGATGAAGCCAAAGAGCGAGGGCGAAAACCCATTCCCGTTCCCATGAAGCGAGCCGGAGAAAGAGGGGTTGGCGGCCTCTTCTGAGAACATAGACAAGAAGTCGCCAGTCTCACTGACTCTGCCGCCATATTTTTCCACCTTCTTCTTCTTCTTCTTCTCGAATCCGTGCCGATTCGTGCTTGGTTCCAAACCCAAAGAAACACCAATGAGCTTTGTAGAAAGAAGAACCAAAATCGAGCAAATCTTTACTCAGTAAAACCGAAAATCACCAACACAACAACGAAGAAGAATCAAGATCCGTTCGAAGCAAGATGAAAAACAGAAAATCGAAGTCGATTGATAGATTGAATGTGCGAGAATCAGCAAGAACGAAACGCAAATCGAAGAGGGTTCATGTTTTCACACAGTAATTCAAAATAGGAGGCACGATTTGGGGATTAGGGTTCATGGTTGGGGCTAGGGTTCATGCGATTTGGAAGGGGAAGTGTTTATTTCTGATTCATATTGCATGGATGAGGAAGCGTTTAGAATTCAGGTTGGATCGGGTAACCTGTTTAATTTCGGGTAGGTGACCCGGTCCTAATAATTTGGAGTGGCCCATGAACCATTTAATTGGACTGGGTTTTTTTTTATTTGGTTGGGTTCAGTTTACTGTTTGGCGTTTGCTTTTCCCACACCCCCTCCTACTCTTTCACACCCCTTAACTTCAAATATTTCAAAAATACCCTTAAGTAGAGTGCGTGTTTTCACCGATTCGGGGATGGGCAACCGAATATATTCAGTTGAGGTCAACCGAACAGGTAAAAAAGGTGAATGTGGTGTGAGAGTCCATTTTTTGTAATAAAATAGGGTGTTCGAACACCCTCATGCGAACCTGTTCGCATGACCTCGTTCGAACAGGTGAAATTACGCACAAGAGGGTGTGAAGTCAAGATTTAACACACACGAACAATGTCATTCGAACTCGTTCAAGGCCCGTGTTCGAACAGTGAAATTTCGTGAAAAAAAGAGGTTTTACTGGCTTTTTTGCTTTTCACACCCTTATGGGATGTGTTTTGAGTAGGAGGGGTGTGGGAAAAGCAAACACCTACTGTTTTGGTGCGGTGGCCCATTTATTTTGCACACCCCTAGTTCAAATATAATTTAAATGAATCCGTTCACTTCAATATAAACAAAACATGAATCTCGTGAATCAATTCATTTGCATAATGAATCAATTCATAGAATTGAATTTCTCAGTTAAGGTTTTATGTTATTCAATTAAAACATAACTTATCATTTAAAAATCATCTTTTGCACAAAAACAACATCATAAATTAACTATAATAAACAAAATATAAATATATAAATTTTACATATATTACCTTTTTAATCGTGAGAAATCACAATCATAGAGATCTGTGTTGGACTTTGTCAAAGCTAACAATAATCTGAACATAACAATAAGATATATAAATTATACAATATGATTGATTCCTTTTTTTATCAAACTAGTAATGATATTCCAAAAATCAAGTGGCATCACTCATGAATCTATTAGAGAATTTGTAACTTCATATAAGAGAAATACCAAATAGACCTTATAAATTTGATCAAATTCATCATGAATCCTAGAATTTGTACCATATTTTTTTAAAGAAAGACCATTTAAAAAGCCCATAACTTAGAGTGAAGAGTGGAACATGTTACAAATATGAGGTGTGTGATTAGGTAACTGATTAATGATTACTGATAAATAAAATAAAATAAATAAAAAATGTTTAAGTGTAACTTTAGATTTTCTTTTTTGACAAAAAGTGTAACTTTAGATTTTGTAAACCCTAATCATCTCCATTATTCAAATAACATACATGAGTAGAGAGAGAGTGAAAAAAAAACCTCTGTACGAAAGAGAGAAAGAGAATGAGGAGTGAGTGAGGCCATAGTGGTGGCGGCAACGACACATTGGAGAGAAAGAGGTGTGTGGGTGGAACGTGATGGTGGTTACGGCATTCCTCTAGCGGTTTTGAGGAGAGAGTTCGGGGATGAGAAGGAAATAGGTGAGTGGTGAGAGGAAATAGAGGAAGCTTCTTCCTAATGCTATCTTTGTTTTTTTTACTCTCGGTGAAAAGTGAAGTAGAGTGTTCTTTACTTTAATTTGTCTCTGATTTATTTCTCTATCTCTTTTTCTCTCCCTTCATATTCACTCTCGCCTCTTTATAGAGTGTAATTTTGTGTTTCAATTTGTTTCACGACAGCTAGCTTGCTTGCATAGGCGTGCTTTGATTCTCTTGAGATGAAGAGGCGTGCTTGATCTGTACAAAAAGGTTGAAGTGGCGTGCACATGGTTTGTTTCTTCATGACAGAGAGTGAGGTTTGAAAACAAATTCACGTGAGTCGAATAAGATTATTTTTAAAATAAAAAGAGTCACGTGGTGTATTATTGACCGATAAGCAACATGCCTTGAGAAAAGACATCGTACTAAATCGGTTTGATTGCTTCATTTTGGTGAAAGAATGGAAAATATGATAAAAGAGCTATAAACTCTTAGCTCAAATGGAAAAACTTAGATTGTGAAAATCTCTCTATCCACTTCTTGCAGGTATTAGAAAAGGTGACATGTCATCTATCCCCACTAATCAACAACACCCAAGGTAAGTTATATTGACTTAATCGATATACTGATTTTGCTTTGTATATAATCAATCAGTAGACATAGGGTCTTACACATCTTATGCATAGTAAATCAAAAATCAAATCAAATATATTATATTTGTACTATAACCTGGTTTGAAAAAATTTGGGCTGTTGTAAATGATTTGTTGGGGTGCAGAGAGGCGTGTTTGTTCTGTTTGAAGTGAAGGTAAAATAGCAACTAGATTTATTTGTCTACAATTATTTCATTGAATAAAGTATAGACATATGTGGCCACGTGGGTAGTTCGATATCATTATTGTGAAGAGTTTGAAATGTTGAATTACCAAAACCCTACAACATTAAAACCATGTCATGTTTAAGAATAAATAAATAAATAAATAAATAAATAAATAAATAAATAAATAAATGGGAGATGCTTAGTTGTTACTGTTAAATCAGTTTTTTTTGAGATGGAAGCTACTGCACAACATAACTTGGTATACTTTACATTATATTTATTTAGCAAGAAAGTGAAAATAATATTGGCTTAGTGAAGTTTGAAAGTATTATCGTAGAGATAAGTGTCAACCAACTGACTCAACTCATACCGTATAGGTTTCTTGAAAACTGTTTTAATTATGTAATTGAAGTTATAGATGCAAACTCAATCAGTGATGTGAAAAATGATGACGATAGATAGTGTGTAAGTTTCATTGGCAAACATGATTCATAATAACATTAAAAAATTTGAGAGAATTCTCATTGAAATTTTGTTAGAATCTTGCGTTTTTATGTAGTATATATGGTTTGGCTTCCCTTGACTTAATAAAAATGGTAAGATGAACGAAACTGTTGTGTAATATGATATATTTATTGTCTCTGATGATGAGGTTAATGAGAACAAATTTGGTGTTTGAGTTGCTCCATGTGGACAAGTATTGGACCATGGTGTTGCTTTATCACTAGATTAACTATTTTGAGATCTGCTCCACTTCAATTTTAACACCATCTATCTTATTGGTGCAGAGGCGATGATCTGTTGGGGTGCAATGCAAAGGCAGACTTGCTTGATCTGTTTGAAATGTAATGTAATATTATGAAACAACTAAACTTGTGGAAAAGCTGCTTATTTTGATTCCATTTCCCTCAACATAGTCATTGCTAGCTAGCTGAGTCCTAGTGTGACATTAAGCTTAAGATAAACATACCATTAGATTAATAAGAACCCTGATACATGCATATAGTGGCCTACCACAAGTAATGAACAAGTTTTACATTTTAAATTGGCATGTGATGTGAGTATTGTCGGTTAAAGTGCATTTGCAATTTTAAAATGTAAAAACTAAAATAAAGCATAAAAATAATTAACATTTTAAAGATCAAATTAGATTTGTGGGACAATAAAGCATAAAAACAAAATTTGAAAGATTCAACGTTTTTCTAATTTTTAACTAATTGGTAATTTTGTCCAACTAATTAAAAATTACCAAATGAACCAACTATTTATTCTCAATTCTTTTAAAATCAATTCTCTTTACTCCTATTTTGTGTGAGTCTACTTCTGCAGCGACAAAAACGTATTTTAATTGAACTTTTTTTTTAGAATTATTTTTATTGAACTTTTATAGAATCAATTTAGTTACAGTCACGACAATTGATATTTATTGATTCATGTTTGAATAGTTTAATCAACTAGGGGAATACTCGAACGTTGCACGAGTTGTTCTAATATTTGTTATTTATCAGTTTATTCATAAAATAACAAATTATTAATTACTAATTTAAATAATCTATATATAGAATATTGTATGATAAAAAAGATGAGTTTAATTTTTATATCAAAATTATCTATTTAGGTAATATTTTTATATAGAGTATGTGTTTTTTAATATAAATAGTTGTTAATACTTGTTATCAAATTAATTGTTTTGCAATATAATTTTACAAAGAAAGTTGATATTTAATACAAACATATTCCATGCAGTGAGAACAAAATAAGAAGTTATTATTTTATATCAATTTTTGGAACAAACCAAAGGAAATGTAAAATAAATAAAATGGAAGACATGGTGGCTAACATAGTTACACTGACCACCGAGAGAGGATGTAACGTAACCCAATATCATTAGAACTGGAACAATGACCATCCGACATATCTGAGCGAGTATACACAATTTTCACGTCAATGTAAATAAGTTCATTCGATTCTTCAGTAGACTCAAAGCGGCATAATCACTGATATTCACTTTTAATGATGCTGATACATGATGTTAATTCACCTTATAATAAAAATGTCATGAATTAATTATATTTTGGTAGTATCAATCTTAATGAGAGGTGTTAGGTAGTGAGTATAGAAATTCCATTATAGAGTGGCATTTCAATTTTATTTATGTGAGTTATCATTTGATAATTAATTTTTGTAAATTTCAAAAGTCTAACTAAAGTTTCAGCTTTAATTTTTTGACATTAACATCCATTATAGAAGGTGAAAAAATTTCATGGTAAAATCGGATTTTAATTTTCTTTATGTGAGATATTATTTGATAATTATGGTGAATTTCAATAGTCAATTAATAACGGTAAATTAAAAGTAGAATGTCAAATAATTAATAAATATGGGAAAATAAATTCAATATTTAACCATAGGTTAAAAGCTCAAATTAATTTTTTCTTTACTTGAAATTCATAAATAAATTAAAAAATAATAATAAAATATTGAGGAGCATCCCAAAGGCTCTATTAGAGCTTCCTTTAGATACTTCTTTTTTTATGACACATTTGTTAAGTTTTAATGAAAATTTTATGAATTGTCAATAAAAAATGAAAATTTTATGAGAGCAGCGAACTCTTACAATATTTGGAGATGGTTAGCCTTCCATATTCTAAATTTAAGGCTAAATGTTTTAATTTATAGTTGCCTTTTGGATTTTGATGAATAGTGTTTCCATATTATTTTTTGACCAAGTATATTTTCTTTCAATTACTTTTAGCTTTATGCATTATCTGTTTTTTTATACGATGCCTTATCTATCTATTTACACAAATTTGTTGAAAAAAGACCTATATATATATATATATATATATATATATATATATATCCAATTCATATTGTTGGCTACAAAAATATATCTAAAAATATAATGCAGGTAATCATTTTTTAGTATATCAATAAAAAATATACATAGAATTGAAACACATATAATTACATTTACACTACATCGTAGTTTCATAAAATAAACTACACTACACTGTTTGAGCAAATTTTTCTGCCTCATAGGCTACTTGTTTTATGTGTCTTTAGTGGGGCACTCAGTATAGACCTGTCCTAAGGAATGCTTACGGACAAACTCCAAAATAAATTAAATACAATAAAACATAAAATACCAAAACAATAACCAAATCTTCCTTAGCACCATTAGTTTCATCTAAACCACGTCTTTAGTGATTGAAATTTCATCTAAACCATCCTACAAAAATAAGGTGTGGCAACAAGTAAGATCAACAGCAAATTAAGAGAACATATGAGATTCGAATTATGGAAAAAGCTAAAAGAAGTAAAAAAAAAGTGACCTTTGATAGCTTAATATGTTCAACAAAAAATACAATAAAATAACTTCCGAATAGCGTGACGACGTGCTTTTGAATCTCGCACTACTTTATAGGATGGTTATCAAGTTCATCATAACCACAATGGAAAAACTTTGTTTTGCACCCCTTAGAATCTCACCCTTTAAAGCTGCAATGAAAAAACACAATGAGGTTACAAAGGTTTGAAAAAACCATTGCTTTTTTTAGAGTCTTACCCCTTAAATCTATAAACAAAAGACACAATGAAGTTACAAATGTTTGAGGAAACCATTGTTTTTCTTCCACAACTCGTATGTCCTCTCAAAGTGAGATTTGGACCCACACCTATGTGGGCATGTGTATTGAGGGTTCCATATTATATATATATATATATATATATATATATATATATATATATATATATATATATATATATATTACACACTCATGTTATGTGTGGATTCAATGAGAATAATATTCAACGTTTTTATTCATATTAATTATAATAATCATTAGATGAAATGAAAAGTTGCTATGACTTAAATATTTTTGGAGAAATTTTATTGCTGGAGGAATATTAACCAATGTGGCATTCAAAACCAAGTAAATGAGAAGAATGCAAAAGGGTTGTTGAAACCAATTTAGTAATGGAAAAAATGTAACGTGTATAATTGATAACTCTATTTTATATAGAGTATTTCATATGTTTAAACTTAGTATTTGCTCTCTTTCAAGTAATAATAAAGAGTTTATATAGTATTTTATGTGATATATGATAACTTGAGTGATTTGAATGGTTATAGTTATTATTAGGCCATTTTGGATATATTGTGGTATGTTTGATGTTTTTGTTCAAGCAGCGCCTCAATGCTAATCGCATCAATGCTCCTCGTGACCGATCCTCGCATCAAAACCGCACTACTTGGTGAATAAGCAGTTTGTTTCATATGCATCCACCTTGCAATTAATGACCTCCTGCTTGGTTCTCTGATGCCATCCCACCTTGTATAGTAGGCGCCTACCATTCACACATAGCTATAGGCATAGCTTTGAAGAGTCACCAACATAGGGACACATGTTCACACATCAATGAACCGCCCTATGTGATTAGTCAAAGATTTCAACATGGATAAACCTCTGAAAGCAACTACACTATGATCCACTCAAGATGACTTCAACATGAAGGAAGGAAGCACTCTCACTTGAAGGCTATAAAAGACCTCACATCTTCATTTGGAAATATATCACAATCCATAAGTTAGATCAAAATTTCAATATACATAGTTAGTTTTTATATTTTCAGAGGAAGAGGAAGGAATTCATAATTCCTCCTTAACTCATTTTCATAGTGTTTGTATAGTGCTAAGGAGTAATGCTAGTGCATTGCTAGAAGATTTCATACAAAGGTTTTCAACATTTGTAAACTTTACTTTTGTTGTTTCTCTTTTGAGATTTCTATATATATAAACATGGTCTATTCAGTTTATATATATCTTGAAATGTCTCTTGTTAGCTAAACCTTTCTTAGTTGGAATGTTCTAATCATTTAATGAGCTTTTAAGTAAGTATGATGTATGTATGTATGTTTGTACTTTAGTTCTTGCTTGATAATCTTTTCAAAACTTATTTTGAACTTGATCACTTAGAATAAGTAGATTTGTAAATGACCAGAGATGGCTTACAATTAAGAACTCAAGAACTAATATGGGTGAGTGTTTTACATAAATAAAACTTTGTGAAAACCATGCTAAGTCCTAGAGATAGGATAGTATAGTCCATAGGATAATTGTGGGTACTTAAAATACAAGAGTGAATTCACTTAAGCAAATTGGATAATTGTTAGGAGGCAAGATTGACACTAACACCTACCGTGCATAGAACAAGGATCATAAGAGTTTTAGTAATGATACTCAAGAAAGTGACCGAAAGGCACATAGCTAATGCAACAACATTCAGTGCAGCTGCATCACATACTGCATCATACACTTATAAGTAAATTACTTGGTGAAGACATTCCAACTAGCTTTTCTCTTTTACACTATCAACATTTTTTTACTTGTTTTCTTTCTAACTTAGTTGTGATCATCAAACAAAATCCAAAATTATTTTGTTACTTAGTGACTTTACACTTTATTACTTTATATTTATTTTAAAAGTGAGTTTTTCAATCTCTGTGGGTTCGATCTTTTTACTACTTGTTTTTGGACAGTGTATACTTGCACACAAGTGTATGTGTTTTCCATGCACCATATACTATATACATATTAAAATTAGTAGGCGAAACTTTTTTTTTTGACCAAAGGTTGAAATGGAACTTGGTTCTAGCGATTTCTTATTAACCAAAAACTGAAATGTTAAAATTTAAAATCAAATATTGACACTCTTTTATTTCTATACATGTTTAATACATGTAATGGAAAGTTCCTATAGATGCCATTAAATTTTGCTAGAGGTATTTTAACCACCATTGCATTTAAATCAAAGAAAATGAGAAGAATACAAAGGGTCAAAAACATAAATTAGAATTATCTAATTTAAAATCTATATTAACTAATAAAAAAGGAAGTTGAGATTTAATAAAAAAATAAATAAGTAGACAATTTTCTTGTTTATTCTGAAAATTAAAGATTAAAAAAAAGAGGCATATCAAATACTTAGTATAAAGATAAAAAAAAATAAGAGGCATATCAAACAGTGTCATTATATTGTTTTTTGCTACATGTATAGTTTCTTTTTTCTATACAACCCTTTCGATCCTCACACATATATCTCAAACCCAATATTCACATGAGAAAACTATAGAAAATTATAATGTTAAGGTTGATAAACACTTTTAAAAATAGTTAAAGTCTCCTTTATAGTGGTAAGATGAAAAGATTTTCAATATTAAAGTAAGTAATTGTCATTTATATGCAATAATAATTTAATTTATAGGGAGGGGATTCACTTAAATAATAGTTAAATACTATTCCACTAAGAGTATTATTTAATAAGTTAGTGGTTATCATGAATTGAAGTCTCATTTATGTGGAAATTATGAATAAATATTAATATAGTTAAAAATCTAGTTGAAAAATAAAGAAAATGATGTGGAGCATCCTAGAGCTTGGAAAAAAACTTCATTTAGAGATCGCTTTATCTTTATTTTGCCCGATAATTGCCGGCTGCTTCGGGCATAAAGGAGTTGCTGTCAACTTGTTCCGACCTAGGATTAAGCTACTTGACTCGCTTTATCTTTATTTTGCCCGATAATTGCCGGCTGCTTCGGGAATAAAGGAGCTGCTGTCAACTTGTTCCGACCTAGGATTAAGCTACTTGACTCTCGCTTTATCTTTATTTTGCCCGATAATTGCCGGCTGCTTCGGGCAAAATAAAGGAGCTGCTGTCAACTTGTTCCGACCTAGGATTAAGTTACTTGTGTTATTAGTCTGACTTACTAGCGAGAGAAACACCATAAACCCTGAATCTCACCTCCTTTGAAAAAATTAATAAACCTTTAACCTTTTTTGAAATACATAATAACCATTTTTTGAAAAAATTCATAAACCTTTGAAAAAATTGAAATAATTCATAAACCTTTGAAATAATTCATAAACCTTTGAAAAAATTGAAAAAATTCATAAACCTTTGAAAAAATTGAAATAATTCATGAATTACAAAAGCCTTCATTAAGCTTATTTGTCAAACTAATTAATCAAGGAAAAAAATGGTGGTATACCAGGAGACTGATGAGTACTTTTATGAGCTTGAGCCATCTTTCTTGAAACAGATCATCGATATTGTATTCCAAACCTGCCATGATTGTTGAGATGAGATGCCATAATCTCAAGTTAGTCGAATGATTTAAATTTCTTAATGGAAGGAAAATGGAGATCATACGGAAAGTTGGAGCATCAATGTCAACCAAACTACAAACCCAAAGTTTAAATTTAGTCCATTAATTCATATGAAAAGGCAACAAATTAATAAAATAAATATTCAGTTACGGTGAATATGGAAAGTTTTTTTTTTTGACGCAATGGAAAGTTGTTATCTATGCAATGGAATATCAATTGAATTTAAGTTCAGATACATCTATGTAAAGGAATCTCCAATGGAGCCTCCACGATGCTCCTCATTTTTTAATATAAATTAATATATTTTTATACTTTAAATAAGAGACTATAGCTATTAATTAGATTTAGTGAAAACACATATTTACATAATAACTTATTAAATGATGATTTAGTGGAATATTAAGCTTGATGACTTATTAATAATATACACAATAATATATTAAATAAAAGACTTGTGATTTGCTTTTTTGAAAAACTTTTAACGACACCCTTTAATCTCAAAGAAAAAAAACGGAACCCTGCCTATTTGTCAATATTCCTAATTCATTATGTTCTGTACCGTATCTACAGAAAAGTATATCCGAGATAGTTGGTAGATAATAAGGTTTTGATCAATAATGAGTTATGTCCGAGCTGATTATTCCGAGCTGAGGTGGGGTGTACCTGCATAAACACTCCGATGCTGAAGTCAGTAGCAGTGGAGTTAATGCAAATGAGTGATAATTAATGCGTACCTCTCTCCTTGGAATAAATGCAGTATTTATAGATTTGGGAAGCACTTGGGTGTCATCATCTGAACCATTGGTTGTGGAGGTGCATAGTGGGCTGTTGGATGAACGTTTATGGGCTTTGGCTGTTGAAGGCCCAATCAGTTGGCCTTTTGTGCAGAGGGGGGTGCAAATAGTATGCATGTGATTTCTCCATAACAGTTGCCCCCCAAGTCGGTTTGGCATGTTAGGTCAAACTAGACTTGACATATGTGTGAAAAGTGAATCGTTTTAAGTGAGATTGGAGAAAAATAGTCAGATTCTGACTTTCTTACCGATCTTGTAGATGATTCAAACCGAAATTGCATCACCGGTTTTAATGATGGTTTGAAGTTTGAAATGTATTACCGATCTTTGAAGATGGTTGAAGCCGAACTGTATTTCCGATCTTTGAAGATAGTTGAAGCCGAACTGTATTTCCGATCTTTGAAGATGGTTGAGTGTTGGTGACGCTTCATTTTTATATTATTTCTTTTTGACAGAGCATTAAATGCTCGTGTTGATCGATGTGACCGCTCACGCACTCGAGGCGCCTCTTTTAATGATGACTTCCTCGATTCTTGTGTCGCTTTGATTCTCGATTGAGTGCGCCGCTCAATGAATAGTAACGGCCATATCTCGAATCCTATAAATACAAGCGAGGGTAATTCATTTATCTTTTTAGTTTCTCGCTTCGCTCGTAGCTACCGATTTCGTGTTTTTAAGCTTTCCGAGCTCGCTCCTTCGATTTCGACCTCAAACCTCTTCCTTCTTTCTCAAGAATTTCTTCCGAGGTTAGTGCTTCTATTTAAATTTACTTTTGTTGTGTTTTTGTATAATTTATTCTTCGTTGCGATTCTTGTTTCAATTTCACCGGCCGAGATCTAGCCTCACCGCCATCTCTTTTGCCAGGATGGGGGTTTTCAGGTCGGGTTCCGATCTTGTTCGTGAACCCAACATCTTCTTATGGTTTTATCCTGATAGCTTGCCCCCATTCCTGTAGGTAAAACTGGCGAAAACAAAACAGACAACTCGCGCTGAAACGCTCCGACTTATAGACCAAGCCGAGCAAGCTCGCAAGTCTAGAGGCCCTGACATCGGAAAGTTAATGGCATCTAGAACTGATTCTAACCCCTTAGATAGGGAGAGAATGGCTGTACCTGAAATACAGGAAGAGATGTCTTCCGGGCCTAGAGGAAGTGACAGTAGAAAAGCTTCCGACGAAGAATCGTCCACTCCTTCCGCCCCTAACAATCCGAACTCAGAGGCTCAAGTGGATGTGGATTTAGATCCGAGCTCTTCAGATGACTCCGATGCTGATTCGAGTTCGGAATCCGATACTGAATCAGATGGAAGAAACAACCCTTCTGTTGACCCAGAAGAGAAGGTTGATGACCCTTCTGATGATGATGCAGAAGAGGAAAATGTTGGTGAAGATGGAAGAGGTAAAGAGCCGGAAGATAACGGAAGTTTCGAGTTGTTATACGGGTATGAAGATTCCGGGGTTAACAATGTCGACCTCCCCGTAGTTCCCCCCTTGGGCTCGCCCCGTGATTACTCCTGGGTATCTGAGAAACTTCGTAATACAGACTCACTATTGACGCCGGAGATCGACATCAGCAATTATTCAAAGAGGCTTTATGCAAAAGATCCCGAGCGCTGGCGTGTCTATGGGATGGAAAAGGGCGAGCATGTGGCCACTTACCCAGATTCTCTCAAGTTTATTGTTTACTGGACGACCTTAGCTCATATGCGCATCCGACCTCCATTCACGGCCTTTCAACAGTCGGTTTTGGCCAGGTTAGAAATAGCCCCATCCCAACTTCACCCCAATGCTTGGGCATTCGTACGAGCTTTTGAGCTGGTATGCATTCATCTAGGTCGGCCCCTTTCCCTTCAACTTTTCTTGCATATGTTTCAAATAAACAAAAGGACCGAGAAGAACAAATGCAAACCTGCGCACGCTTTAGAGCATTATGCCCTCCGATCCGCATCGAGAATCAAGGTTTTTCGCCATATTCGTAAAGTTTGAAGTATGAATGGAAGAATAAATTTTTCCGGTCGAACCGGTGTTGCGGTTGTGGTAGACCGAGTTGGAACATTTAATGCCGAGAATGACATTGTTCTCACCACCAAATTTCCTCTCGGTTGGACCCGACGAGATGATGAGACGGTGGCATTCCGTTGAACATAATCAGTTGAAAAAGGAGGATCAGAATACCTTGAAAATGCTCCAATTTATTGCAGATCGGATCGTCACTAACAACGAGAATAGGCCGACTATGTGGGGTTTCGATACCAAGTTGTTGGTGGTATCCGTTAAATTTGAACACGTAGAGAAAGCTTTAGGTCGGTTTTAAAACTTTTCTTTTAGTTTATTTTTGCTATGTTCTGTTTTTTGAATATCCGCCGATCTTGACTTGCATGACATTTGTTAACATAATTTTGCAATTTTTAAATTGCAGATAGCATGGCCCCGAGACGGAATATGGCGGCTTTGAAGGCTTTAGCAGTTAAAGAAATTACCCCGGCCAAGCCGCAAGTTGGAAGTAGCAGCGGGGTTCAGGCTGAGGGGAACTCTCCCGCAATTGTCACTTCGGCTGTGCCCATCACCGTAGTTAATCCCGAGGGGGAAGAGGAAGAGGAAGCTCGGCCATTTACTCGAAAAAGGAAGCAGCCATCTGGGCAGCTTCCTCCTAGGTCCAAACCCCAAGATCGGGAGAAAAATGTGATTGATCTGAGCGATCATTCAAAAAAGCACAAAAAACATAAGCCTACTGCTCCCTTTGATCCACGGGCATATATGACCCTCAAGACCGAGGAATTCCAAGCTGACCCTTTCGGAGTTTCACTCTCGGTGTTCTCAAGGATGGTCGACTTAGTCAGGGAGGATAAAATGGCCGCAGCTCTGAAGATTAAAGGTACGGTTTCCGATTTTCTAAGTTCGTCCACCCGGTCTTCCAAGATCTTTTATACTTATGTATTTATCTATTTGTACAGATCTTGAAGCCAAGTATGAGTCAGCTCGGAAAGCTGTAAGTCCACTTCGGGCCGATCTTGATAAATCTCAAAAAGATGTGGAACTCTACAAGCAGATGGCTGAAGATTTGGAATCTAAGCGTCTACAACTTGAGGCTGAAAAGAATCAACTTGAGGCCGAAAAGAAGCAATTTGAGACCGATCTGAAGCAGACAAATGAAAAATTTGAAAAGGCTGCCGTCGAGCTTCAAGAAAAAGATGCTAAGATCGCGGAGTTGACAGCTTCGACCTCGACAAATAACTTTTCCGAGCTTCAAGAGAAAGATGCTAAGATCGCGGAATTGATCGCTTTAAATATGGAAGCTCTGGGAAGATCGGAGGCGTGCTATTCGGATGGGTCAAGATGGTATTGTCGGCTTTCAATAACGCCTTGATCAAGTCGCCGTAGTCATTCCCGACTTTGTTGCCGATCGTGACATTTTTAACCCGAGTACGGGGTTCATGATGGTCATATTGTTGAGTTTGACCTTAATCCGACGCGAAGTGTCAAGGATCGCTTATCCGAAAGATGTGTAATTTGCTAATTTTCATCTGCTTTTTGAGATCAAGGTCCGGCGTAACTGTATTTTTGTAATGATATCTCTATATTAAGCTCGCCGTATTTTTGGCTTCCTTTGTGACTACGTTTTTATCTCTGATATCTTTTCCTTCGCTTTTAAACAAGTTTTAACATCTCGAAAATAGCGATATAGATTTGCTTTAAAACAAGATCGGAACTAGAATGCCTTAGCAAAGCAAGTCTATATTTAAAACAAGATCGGAACTAGAATGCCTTAGCAAAGCAAGTCTATATTTAAAACAAGATCGGAACTAGAATGCCTTAGCAAAGCAAGTCTATATTAAAACAAGATCGGAACTAGAATGCCTTAGCAAAGCAAGTCTATATTAAAACAAGATCGGAACTAGAATGCCTTAGCAAAGCAAGCAAGTCTATATTAAAACAAGATCGGAACTAGAATGCCTTAGCAAAGCAAGTCTATATTAAAACAAGATCGGAACTAGAATGCCTTAGCAAAGCAAGTCTAACTGTAATATTTCTTGAGTTTGGTGGCGTTCCAAGTTCTTGGGATCGCCTTGCCTTCTAAGGTTTCTAGCTCGTAGCGCCATTTCCGCTTTTTGTCGTGACTCGATATGGACCTTCCCGCCGGTGCTAGCTTGCCTGTGATGCATTTTTCGATCCCTACATCCGCTTCTTCTCAAGACGAGGTCGCCGATGTCAAACTCCTCGAGACGACTTTACGATTATAACGGGTAGCTATTCTTTGTTTGTTGACGCTTCTTTGAGGGACGCATGATCCCGGATTTCATCTACCGATCTAGCTCTTCTCGTAAAGCTTGCTCGTTGTCTTACGGTGATTTCGGTTTGAAGTTCTCCAAGATAATTCACCGATTTCGATGGGATGACAAACTTTCGCTCCCCATATGATAATCGGAAAGGTGTTTCTCCCGTGGAGCTTTGAGGAGTTGTTCTATATGCCCATAAGACATAAGGGGAGTTCTTCACCCAATTTCCTTTGGCATTGTCTAACCTTTTCTTCAATCCGCTGAGAAGTATTTTGTTTCTTTATTCGCTTGACCGCTTGTCCGGGGATGTTCTACCGACGTGAATCGATGTTTGATTTTGAGATCGGACATCAACTTCCCGAATCCTTTATCCGTGAACCGAGTTCCATTGTGCCGTGATTACCACCTCGCACCCCGACAGTAATTATCTCTTTCGGAAAAAGAGATACGCTTCTTTGCCTTAATAATAGATAGTGGTTTGGCCTCAATCCATTTAGTAAAATAATCAACCGCCACAATTAAGAATTTATTCCTCCCGGAGCTTTTGGAAAAGGTCCTAGAAGATCTATCCCCACCATGCAAAAGGCCATGGGGAGGAGAGAGTTGTGAGACCTAGGAGGTGCAATATGAACGTTTGCGTGAATCGCAATTCGGACATTTCTTCACATAGTTCCTTGCATCGCCTTCGATGGTCGGCCAAAAGTATCCCGCCTCTTAACACCTTCCCCGGCTAAGGATCTACCACCTAAATGTTGGCCACATATTCCTTCATGAATTTCCATTAACACATATTCAGCCTTCCGTCGCGCTCTAGACATTTCAATAATGGTGCGAGTGCCTTCTTGTAAAGTCGTTTCATTGAAAACCGCAAAAAGACGCCGCTTTTCTTGGACGATCTTGGCTTTTGCGGGATCGGAAGGTTCCGTACTGACATGATGTAATTTAAGATAGGAGCAATCCATGTTTGATCTTCATTTATCACGCATAATCGATGACATCGAGTGTAAATCGTCCCCAAAACTAGGTTTCTTTGAGGATCTCTTGTATAACCGACCGGTGATTTCCAGTAGTTTTGGTGCTTGCTAATTTGGAAAGAACATCGGCTCGAACGTTGTTTGTTCTTGGGACATGCTTAACCTCGCGAAATCAAATTCGGTCGAGTTTTTTGACATGATTCGTGTACTTTTGGAGGATTGGCTCTTTCGCTTCGTCGCTTCCCGATCCGGGAGACCACGAGGAGTGAATCGAGATGGAGATTTAGCCGAGTGATACGTAAATCCGGCCAAACGTGAGACCAAAGAATGCATGCTTCATATTCACTTTGATTATTTGAAGTTGTAAATTTGAAAGTGAGTGATAATTCTATAACCACTCCGTAAGGACTTTCAAGGATAATTCCTACCCCACTCCCTTTGGGATTAGAAGAGCCATCGACATGGATCGTCCCATACTTCATTCTCGGTCTCTCGCCAAAGTCATTTCTCGCTACAAAGTCGGCTAGTACTTGAGCTTTCATTGCCGATCTTGATTCATATTTGATATCGAATTCGATACGACTCATCGCCCACTTTATTATTCGTCCCGAAAGGTCCGGGCGATGTAGGATTTGTCTGATCGGATGGTTTGTTCGAACGACTACTTGGTGAGAAAAAAAATAATGTCGAGTCGCCGAGTAGCTATTACTAAAGCCAAAGCTATTTTCTCTATCTTTTGATATCGGAGTTCGACCTTGTAAAGCTTTGCTCACAAAGTAAACCGCTCTCGTCCTCTTTTGTTTCTCGGACCAGGTCTTTGCCCTAAGGCTTCCTCGGATATTGAGAGATACAAATATAATACTTCATCCGCCTCAGTCGGGTTAATATCGGAGGTTCGATAATATCTTTTTAACCGGGTGGCGCCTCATCCCGCTTCGTGGTCCGTATAAATTCGATTCCTTTTTAACAGCTTTAAAAGGGGTAGTGATTTAAAAGCGGCATTTGAGATGAACCGAGATAGAGCCGCTATCATGCCGTTAAGTTTCGAATTTCTTTCTTGGTGTTTGGGGTTTTCATCTCACACACCGATTTGCATTTGTCCAGGTTTGCCTCGATTCCTCTTTCGGTGAGATAGAATCCCAAGAATTTTCCGCTTTGACCCCGAAAGTGCATTTCTCCGATTTAATCTCATCCTGCTCGCTTTATCTCTCAAAAAAGCTCTTTGAGATCGGTAACATGACGATTTGCTTGCTCACTCTTTGCAATCATATCATCTAAGTATACTTCTACATTTCGCCCGATCCGGTTTTTGAAAACTCGCTCATCATTCTTTGATACGTTGCTCCTGCATTTTTGAGACCGAAAGGCATAACTCGGTAACAAAATTTCCGCTTTCGATCATAAAAGCGCTTTTCTGATCGGGGAAACATTGGGATTTGGTTATATCCTCGAATATGCATCCATGAATGATAATAAACCAAACCTCGATGCATGATCGACGAGTCGATCAATATTTGGAACCTAAAAGCATCTTTAGGGCATGACCGTTAAGATCGGTATAATCAATGCACATGCGCCATTTTCCATTTGATTTTTAACAAGTACGAGGTTTGAGAGCCAAGTAGTATATTTGAGCTCAGTTACAAAATTAGTTTTAACTAAATCATCTACCGCCTTGGCTGTTGCTTCCGTCTTCTCGATATTCTGAACCCTTTTGCGTTGGGCAACCCACTTTGCATCAGGGTATATTGACAAATGATGGCATGCGACTTCAGGTGGTATACCAGGCATGTCTTCAGCCGACCAAGCAAAGAGATCGGCGTGTTCCTTTAAGCACTGGGTTAATTCTCTTTTTATTTCGTCTGGTAAGTCTGCACCGATCTTGACCGTTTTTGTTGGATCATCGCCTAACATTACTCTGATGAATTCCCCGTCCGGTTTTGGTCGTTCTGGCCTTTTTTCTGAATGAGGATGCTGAGTGCTATCTTTCTCTTCGTCCGAGCTCTCCGGGTCGAAGCGTGCATCTAAATCCATTACATTTACTTCTGGAAACTTCACTTTCTCTTCTTTGGCGGACGTACTCTTTGATGCTAGTTCGGCTTTGTCCCTTGCAGAATTTTCAGCTTTGAGGAGGAGGTAGTAACATCTTTCTGAAGATTCTAGATCGGCATTGATAGTTACTACCTCGTTATTTTGAGAGTGAAACTTCATTTTCAGATGTACAGTTGAGGTCACCGCCCCGAGTTTCCCCAAGGTCGGCCTGCCAATGATGCAATTGTAGATTGATGAGCAAGGTAATACCATAAATTTAACCAAAATTGTCCGAGATAAAGGTTCCTCTCCAAAAGTGACCCTCAAGTCTATGTAACCCATCGGGCCTAGTTCGGGAACCATTGAACCCGAGAGGTCTGCTTCGTGATAGGGAAAAAAGTTCTCTTGGTGTAATTCCAATTTTCTCCAAATTACATCAAGAACATGATGTCACAAGAGTCGCTTGGTCAATTAAAATTCTTCTTATTTCCTTCTCGGCCATTACTGCTGAGACTAACAGTGGAATGTCTTCGTTTACCTTTCCGTTTAGAAGATCGTCATCTCCAAATGACAGTGGGGGACGAGTTGTTACTGGTTGTGCCGATGATGTAGATGCGACACATTGGATCTCCTTCCACTTTCTTTTGATTGTTCTTGCTGTAGCTCCTTGGACCTCACCACCTGAGATCACCATTACCACAGGTCGGCCTCTACTTCTTCGAGTGTCTGGCTCTTCCTTATAATCTACGATTTCTTTTCCTCTGACTTCTTCCACCTCTTTCTCCTGTTTGATGTTTTTTTCTGGTTGGAAAGGTTTTTTCACATACTGTCCGAGTTTCCCTTTTTTGATAAGGTCTTCAATGTCGTCTTTTAAGGCATTACACCGATTTGTGTCATGGCCGGCACTTTGGTGATAACGACAGTACTTGTTGTTCCTCATTCCCGGCCGTTGGGGAATAGGATCGGGATACCTTATGTGTTTAAATTCATTATTCTGACATTCTTGCAAGATCTTCTCCTTTCCACATATGAGTTCGGTGTAGTCTCGATGTCGTCCTTGTCGAGGTTTGAATTCCCTAGATGGTCCGCCGGTCTGAAATCTCCGGGGAGTTTCAATATTTGGATTTGACTTTTCGACTCGAGGTCGGCTTTCTTTGGTTTGGTTTGCTACGCTTTTCACAAAGAACTTGCTAGCTTCATCGCCTTCCTCATGGTCGATGTACTTCTCGGAAAGACGGAGGAACTCTCCTAAAGTCGAGGGTTGGTTAATGCTCACGTCGATCTGGAATAAAGTGCCTCTGCGTAAACCCTGGGATAGGAAATATAGACGAAATTCCTCATTCAAACCATGCACCTTTCCGGCTTCCGTGTTGAATCTTGCAATATAAGACCGGATAGATTCATCATCGGCTTGGTGGATTGCATGCAACACCATCCATGATTTCGGCCTTACTTTCGAATGTGCGAAGCTTGCCGAGAATAACTTGGAAAGTTGTTCCCAGGAAGAGATTGAATTTGCCGGGATGTCTCTGAACCATAAACCTGCAGATTTTTCAAGGGTGAGGGAAAAAAGTCTACACATGATCTCACCTGGAGCATTCCGATATTGCATCATGGTTTCATAGTACTCTAGATGTACATCCGGGTCTCCGAGTCCGTCATAAATTTTCAAGTGTTCGTGAGGTTTCTCTAAACTCGGGAATAGGGAAATAATCTATTTCCGTGAACGCCCTCTTCTCGGTGGTTGCAACTCCTGCTTTCTTCTCCCGGTTTCGAGCTTTGCGAGGTTGGTAATGGAATGATGTTGTTTTCTTTCCGGGCTCTCTCTTTATAGTAGTGATGTCCGCGCTTGGAGGACTTTCTCTCGCTCCTAGACCGTTGTCTTCGTGGCGAGGATGATGCATTAGAGGAATCTTCTTCGCGCAGTCCTCTATATTTTCTAAGAGTCGCCTCGCTCTTCCCTTCCTCGCCGCCTCTGGTGGAGATCGATGATAATGACGCCGCCTTGGAGGAGAACGATGTCGTCTTCGGAGCTCAGTGGTCCTTCCGGGTTGTTCGAGCTCGTCTGTCGGGTTAATCCGGGGATCATATCGCTGCGGAGAACCCCGATCTGCAACATCTCGGGCCTGATAACCTGCAACCTCGGCTTCTAATTCGGAGATACGGAGGCTCCTAGCTTGAGATGCTTCATTATGCTGATTTAGAATTTGAACAAGTTGTTGTAAAGTGTTAACTGGAACGGGAATAACCGTAGGGGGTGAAGGAACTTGATTTGAGGATGACTCTCTGTTATTGACATTTCGGTCAGTAACAGATTGGGTTACTGCTATCCCCTCTGGGGTTCCTTCTTCTTGAGACCGGATGATACTTGATATCCGTACACCGGTTTGTGGTTCGGGATTCATGATTGATCAAAGTAATATTGATAAAGTTTTCGATGAGTTCGGGAAAAGCTCCCACTGTGGTCGCCAATGTTCTGTACCGTATCTACAGAAAAGTATATCCGAGATAGTTGGTAGATAATAAGGTTTTGATCAATAATGAGTTATGTCCGAGCTGATTATTCCGAAATGAAATGGGGTGTACTGCATAAACACTCCGATCTTTCAAGTCGATGAGTGATGGAGTTAATGCAAATGAGTGATAATTAATGCGCACTTCTCCTTGGAATAAATGCAGTATTTATAGATTTGGGAAGCACTTGGGTGTCATCATCTGAACCATTGGTTGTGGAGGTGCATAGTGGGCTGTTGGATGAACGTTTATGGGCTTTGGCTGTTGAAGGCCCAATCAGTTGGCCTTTTGTGCAGAGGGGGGTGCAAATAGTATGCATGTGATTTCTCCATAACACATTACATACATATATAATGCACATATAAAATGCTTATTATTGTTATTTTTATCTAATCTAATAGTTATTTATAATTTACACATTATATTTCATTATAATTTTTGTATAAATGAGACTTTGATTTTAATTTTTAATTTATATTTGAATATAAAATAGATTTTATTTTTTTATATTAATTAATTTTAATTGTGTTCTTTTTATATTAATTACTATTTATTCTCAATGTATTTTTTAAATTATATCTTATTTACGTAGAAATTATATTATTATTAGAATTGGTAAAAATTTAAATTACTTCAATAAATATATTTATCAATTATAATAGTTTAGATAAAATAAGAATAATAAGTTGACCTTTAAAATTATTTTTTATGTAACCAATATGCATTGAATGGAGGGGTTTCACATTCACATGAATTATTGCTTTAACTAGGACGATTATTTCGCGATGCGATGCAGGGAGGTGATTAATGTGCTCATGATGTAGTTTCGAAAAAACATCAACATTTTATAAGGGGGGTATAAAAATACGCAACACATATATATAAGACGAAGAGGCAACAATAGCCCTTGGTGGGATGAGGCAACAATGTCGGTCCAAAAATATAGAGTGGGGGTATATTGGTAAACATTGGGGTACAAAATGAGGGGTACATTTTGATAATAGAAAAAAAGTGTTGGACAAAAAAAAAATTGCCAGGGGTATGTCGGTCCAAAAATATAGAGTGGGGGTATATTGGTAAATAGTGAGGTACAAAATGAGGGGTATATTGGTAAATGTAACACCCCAATTCTACCCGTTCATTTATTTAATTATCAGAGTGCGGAAAGTAAATTCATCATGCATTGGGGCGTCACATATCAACTTCTCAAAAACTTAAACAACGCGTGTTCATTTAGAACTTTCAAAAAGATACGCAGTACATCGTAAAATCATTTCAACATCATACAATCCAGAACAACTATGAACATGATAACAATGATCTAGAAATCACAAAACAACAAATAGACTAGTGTTCGTTTTCCCCCAGGTGCTACGTATCAGAGCAACCGACATGACTCGAAAGGGATGAAGGAAAGGAGTCCTTCACTAGCGTGTACCTGCACGTTACCACGAATGTAACATTCAACAGTAAATGGTGAGTCTCTAACAGCATAAAAAGTATATGGTAGGTTATATACTAGAGACTAGCAGCTATAATAACCATAGCATAACAACATTGTATTTTCAACTATCACGCAGCAACACCAACAATCAACGACATAAACAACAACAACAACAATGGCAACATGAGCATGATGTATGTGAATGAAATGCAACCCACATCGGGTATATGCATGTGGTACCAATCAACATAAACAACCTTTGTGGCTTCAACAACAACAACAGACCGCAACCTACAACAACGTGGTATGCATATGCCATGTATGGACACCATGTGCGACGTAAACGGAAACAAGAATTCAAACAACATACACAACGTCATCATCAACAACAACACTTGGTCACATTTGACCCAACAACACAACATAGGATTTTAGTCTTATTTGACTCACAACACAATGTCAACAGTCTTAGTCTTATTGACACACAACAACACATCACATTTCTAGTCTTACTGGACTCACAACAACCCATCACGTTTTCAGTCTTACTTGGCTCACAACAACACATCACATTTCTAGTCTTACTTGGCTCACAACAACAACATCGACCCTCATTTGATTCAGCACTTGACTCTACACGACGTTACAACTCCAGACAGCACGGTATGACGCCCTTCAACAACACAAAACAGCAACTTAGACCCACTTGGGCGCCAAGCAGCACCAAAGTTGGCGCCTGGTAGCAACCCGCGCCACACTGGGCGCCAAAACAACACTTCGGCACACTACACCGCACTTCGGCAAACCACACTTCACCTCGGCACACCACACTTCACCTCGGCACACATACACTTCACCTCGGCGCACATACACTTCACCTCGGCACACCCTACACTTCGACACACTACACTTCGACACACCCTGCACTTCGACACACTACACTTCCTCACTTCACCATCACTCACCTCGGTTACACTACCTCAGTTACACTTCCTCACTTCACCATCACTCACCTCGGTTACACTACCTCGGTCACTTCACCATCACTCACCTCGGTTACACTACCTCAGTTACACTCCCTCACTTCACCATCACTCACCTCTGTTACACTACCTTGGTTACATTCCCTCACTTCACCATCACTCACCTCGGTTACACTACCATGGTTACACTCCCTCACTTCCACTCACTCATCTCACGCGTCACTTTCCCTTTCACCTCGGTTACACTAACTCACCTCGGTTACACTACCTCACTTCCACTCACTCATCTCACGCGTTACTTTCCCTTTCACCTCGGTTACACTAACTCACCTCAGTTACACTACCTCACTTCCACTCACTCATCTCACGCGTCACTTTCCTTTCCCCTGGATTACACTAACTCACCTCGGTTACACTACCTCACTTCACTCACTCATCTCACCTCGCCACTTTCCCTTTCACCTAACTCACCTCGGTTACACTACCTCACTTCCACTCACTCATCTCACGCGTCACTTTCCCTTTCACCTCGGATTACACTAACTCACCTCGGTTACACTACCTCACTTCACTCACTCATCTCACTCGTCACTTTCCCTTTCACCTCGGATTACACTAACTCACCTCGGATTACACTAACTCACCTCGGCACACATACGCTGCAACCCCAGAAATTATACAGGGACCCCTTTCTTTCTTTCTCTTGATTTTTCCCTTGATCAACTCGCCAAAACACTAAGTGCAAACACTCACAAATCACCAATTAACATCAAATGCAATCACTATGATAAATCACCAACATCATCACAAACAACAACATATATATTCATAGATCGTCAAACAATCACCGGAACGAAATCAAAAGGCAACATATATATTCATAAATCATTCAAACATATTGATGAACACATCCTAGGCATCATAGATACTACCCTCCCACATACAACCCAACATAAACCCTTTATACTATGAGACTCCCCTTACCTTAGAAATTGTGGAAGATGAAACCCTTCAATCACCAAGAAAAACGCAGCAACCGAAGCCTCTTCTCTCTCAACTCGCGCTTGCTTCCTCTTCTCCTCTCCTTCTCACATTCGCGAGCCCTTCTTTCTTCTCTCCTCCTTGCGCGCCATTTCCTTCTCTCTTGCGATCTCTTCTTCTCCCTAGTGCGTCGTCCTCTCCTCTCTTCGCAAGCTCTCTCTCTCTTTTCAATTCGGCGCCGTTCCTTTCTTCCTTCTCTTCTCCTTTTCTCTTTCTCTTCTTTTCTCCTAAGTGTCTAAGACACTAAACCTAGACCTTATGTACTTGGGCTCATGCGACATTGGGCCCTTTTTACCACCCAATCATTTACTACACACCACTCCTTATTTAAATTAAATACCCTATTATTATTTTAATATAGTCAACCAATATACCTCTTAATTAAATTAATTGAATAAATACTTGGATTATTTTTGGGGCGTTACAGTAAATGGTGGGGTACAAAATATAGAGTGGGGGTATGTCGGTCCAAAAATATAGAGTGGGGGTATATTGGTAAACAGTGGGGTACGAATGAGGGGTATATTGGTAAATGGTGGGAATCAAATTTTCCCACCAAAAGTGGATAAAAAAAAGTGTTGGACCAAAAAAAATTTGTCAGGGGTATGTCGGTCCAAAAATATAGAGTGGGGGTATATTGGTAAACAGTGAGGTACAAAATGAGGGGTATATTGGTAAATGGTGGGGTACAAAATATAGAGTGGGGGTATGTCGGTCCAAAAATATAGAGTGGGGGTATATTGGTAAACAGTGGGGTACAAAATGAGGGGTATATTGGTAAATGGTGGGAATAAAATTTTCCCACCAAAATGGCTAAAAGATGCGATCTTCTATTAATAGTTCTCGATTAGCAATAAACTCATGAGTTAGTGGAATATGAGTGGAAGATGTCGAGTTTAAACTAATTATAACAAGAAATGACTATTTAAAGGAGAGATCCTTGGATGGTGAGGGTAGAGGTTTTGTCAAAAAGAATCATATGAAAAATAAGAAGTAGAAGAAATGAGCAAATTTCACAATAAGATGTAGAATGCACAAAAAGGGTAAATAACTTTATGTTCTTGACAGTTTGAAGTTGACAAATAGACAACAATTTTTTGTAAAGTTATAGGCATTGAGAAATTAGGTATATTTAAGTATTGTTCTTTAGAAAAATATTTAATTTTATAGTTTAGTAAAATTGTATGATGTGCTAGATCTATATGTTCCTTGAGCCTTCATAACATTTGGTGTCACTTCTCTATATCACAATGAAAGAAAAAAAATCATTTTCTTCAACTATAATCATATCTAATGCTTTCATAAGAGTATTCTATCTAATGCTTTTTATTTACAAATTCACGCCTAAAATTGTTAATTTAAAATAGAATAGTGATTGAGGTAAAAACGACAAATAAAACTTCAGATTTATATGTTTCAATTTGTTTACAAACATTATATGTTTACTTCACATGCCATTTTATCTTATTTAGAATATAAGTTGTATAAAAAAATCAATTATAATAAAATAAATCTTTTGTTTCTTATTGTGAATAATGGCCATACATTTTTCATATCATTATAAAGAATAAAAATAAAGATTTGATTTTTGATTGTTTTCTCTTTCTAAGTTTCCCATTAAATCTAAATTCCTTATTATCACTTTTGTTTTGAGTTTCGAATTTTGTCTTAATTAATACTTATGAATTATTATTAATAAATAAACAAATAAATAAAGAAAATTTCGTCAAAATAAAATAAAATAAAGATTAGAGACTTTCTAATTTCTATGATTTATGTTTATTCATTCACAACCATTAACTTATTTTATTAAAACTCATCAAAAAACTTAATGTAATAATAATACTTAGAGGATATAACTGAAATTTAGAAGAAGAAAACAAAAATAGAATAACATTATAAAAGAAAAGCAAATGTGAGATGCACATTGCATATGTAAGTAACTTTCAAACATGTTTATCAAGATATTATGATCACTTTCTTAGTATAACTTAGTATTTTTAGGCTAAATTACTGTTTTGGTCCTTTATCTTTGGCCTTAATTTCGTTTTGGTCCTTTATCTTTTTTATTTTCTCGCTTTGGTCCTCATCTTTCATTTTTGTGTCAATTTGGTCCTTTTTGTAATTTTCCATCCATGACTTTAACGGACGCCACGCTGGCAGTTAACTACTGATGTGGCGTCCCAAATGTCCAATCTGACGTGTCATCATTAAATGACATGGCCAATGGGGGACCAATTTGAAACTAATAAAAAACATAAGGGACCAAATTGAACAACACACAAAACATAATCAATCACTCTCCATCTTCTTCCTCCATCTTCATCTTCTTCTTCTTCTTCTTCTTCTTCTTCTTCTTCTTCTTCTCCGGCGAGCCACCACCACCTTCGGCGAGCCATCACCACCACCACAAATCAATCATTCTTTAACTCTTATTTCATGAGACAAATTCATCTCTTCAAAACCACTCTTATTTCATGAGACAAATTAATCTCTTCAAAACCCAAAATTCTCAATTTCTCAAATCCCTAAATTATGTTTCAAATCCCCAATTAAATTTGTTTCAAACCCAAAAAAAACCCAGCACCATGGGTCTGTAACACAGAAACCCATTTCCTTTTCTTTATTCTTCTCACTCCCCTTATAATGTACCTAATTAAACACAAAGAGCAATAATTATTGTTGCCTTGTAACACGTTTATGGAAATTTGTACAGTCAAGGGTATGGTGTGAACACAGCGACATTGATTTGGGGATTTGAAACAAAATTTAGGGATTTGAAAAATTGGGGATTTTGGGTTTTGAAGAGATGATTTTGTCTTATGAAATAAGAGTTTAAAAATATTTCTACGAGAGTACTTAAGTTGTACTGTCTATGATTGTTGAATATTATAATTTTATTATGTCACGAAGGACTTGATAGCTTCCACATTTGGATCACAATGAGAAAACCTAGACCGAGTCATTCCTTTCCTACTATGGGCCACACGAGTCCCATTTAATGAAGCAGAAAACAAGTAAATCAAATATGGGGTTGGTCTTAAACTTACTCCCTTCTCCAACATCCTACTCCATTAGTACAAGGTAAGAAAGGATCTCGATGCAAAAACATCAATGGCTCAAATAATAATCTACTATATGATCAACTCTAGTGACGATAGTCGATATATAACAATCGCAATGTAGAAATAATTACTTTGCAATAATAGCAAGTGGGCACTACATATAATCCAATGTGAATCTACTATATTATAATCTACTCCATTAGTTGAAATAATTCAATGCAAATTGAATATAACAGCTCTAGTGACGATAGTCGATATATAACAATCGCAATGTAGAAATAATCACTTTGCAATAATAGCAAGTGGGTACTACATATATTTTCCCAACACTTACTGGATTGGATTATTTCAACTATGAGTGTATAAACAAATTAATTTCATGTTTTTAGTAAGAGATATCGTATCAAGGTGACAATCATAAATTTAGTTAATAAAATATGTATTGAAGATATATTTGAGAAATATGAGACTTATCTAGTGTGTATCATATCAGACACGTATTGGACACGATACGTTTTTATTTTTGAAGTATCGGGATTTCATAGCATATGAGTAATGCACTTTAGAATTAACTTCAGAAAGAAACAATATATCTTTTCTCTCTTGGAAAATAGTGTTATTATTTTTAATGTTTATTGAATATATTTTATTTCACAGTTTTAAAAAAACCAGATTAAGAACATATTTTTTGAAATAATCTAGATTCAAAAACTTCAAACATGTAAATTTAATTGATAAAAATTCATGAATCAAATACTGTAATCGAAATACCTTAAAAAAATATTGTAGCCTAAATAAATACAAATCTATGAAGGCCCATATATGGGATACCATACGATACGGATATGGGGATACGGGAATTTTTTTGAAAATCAAGATACGATACGGCTGTGATACTTTAATAAAAAATTAAATTTAAATATATAAAAAAGTAACAGAAAAGTAAAATGGAATAGAAACACAAGTAGAAAAAAACAAAGATGAAAAACATAAATATTGCACTTTATAGAGATGAAAAAAGCTGCACAAATAGATAAAAAATCTAAAAAATATATGGATGAAAGAAAGAGGACAATCGACACACCTATGTATGAGTGAATAGTCATAAAAAGTAAGGGTGAACAAGTAACTGAGACCACCCGAAATCGTATAATCTGAATAGTTAGTAACTGAGATGAGACCACCCGAAATCGTATAATCCGAATAGTTAGTAGCGGAACTTGTATTAAATATTGAGGAGAGCGATAATTACTAACTAAAATATTATTGACTGAGAACTCATATATATATATATATATATATATATATATATATATCATAAGTAATTTAAATCACGAATGTTACCACCTAAGCATCCAAGTCAGAAAGGCCACGTAGACCACGGTAAATACGTGGCTTTACACATCATTTTCAACTGGGACCCCCAAACCCACGCTGGCAGTCACTGCTACTTTAACAAAAAAAAAGAAGATTCCCGGCCTCACTGAGGCTCGAACACGGGACCGTTAAGTGGCGAGCCACACATTCAACCACTGAAACGTGTGCAACATCTGTCAAGATTACATTTTTCACAGGTTTAATACGCTAACCAAATACACAAGTGACTAACTAATCCAAATAATGTCTGGCATTAAAGCTTGGAGATTTAAAATTATCAGTCTTTAATTCAATATTAATAACGTAATTGTCATGATTTTGCACCAGTAAAAGATTTCTTATTCTATTTCTTAATCTATTCCCACTTAACTGTATTAGTCAAATTACTTTTTATGAGAGAATTAAATGGGCATAAAACTATTGCAGATTTATTCCCATTCTTCACTTGAAGGGCTACAATCACGGCAACATTACTAATTTTTAGGACAGCACAAAATCAAAATATATTTGTATCAGTCAACACCCATTTGACTTTCTACTTAATGCACATATTAATGGCTAGGGGTAATAGGCGTAATTCACCTTCCGCATTATCCCATAAACCTAAACAATGTATCACACGCACACAAAGATATAGAAAACGCAATATCTCTCGTTATAGTCCGAAAGAAATATCACGCTTTCTTAGTTCGACGGCGAGTTACAAAAGGATCAACACCCAATTTGCCCCCGAAATGGCTTCCAGAAAGAACAGCATGATTGTTCCCCATATGCCACTGGTCAGCGTCGCTAATCTCTTCCCAGACAAAGAACCATGTACCGTTGTAGTGAGAGTCTTGAGAAAGTGGGACGTGTACACGGCGAGAGGTGGTGACAAACATGTTGCAGTCGAGTTAGTCTTAGTCGACAAAGAGGTGATGAAATCAATAATTTCAAATATGTTGCAGATTTAGTTTTCATATAAATATAATTTTTCATGCTAAATACATACTGCACATAGATCACATAGATTAGTCATACTCTAAATTATATTTTTGAACGTTATATCATGCATTCGACTATAAAACAACTTACCTAACGTGATACTAACTCTATGTGCTATCATGCCATAATCAGGACATGTTCTTATTTGACATTAACATAACTCAGATATTTTTATGTGCAATACTAAGCATAATGAAATCTATTTTATTGAACTTATCTAATTATGGCATCTCACCTTTAAATTGTCAATCTATTTTTACTGTGGTTGTTCTTGAAGAAATTTTTATCAATTTATTTCATTACTTCGTCCAGGGATCGAAGATCCAAGCCCACATTGATAAGCCGTTCATATACAAACACAGTGGGTGTCTCGGTGAGGGTTTCGTCTACAAGATGGCGAAGTTTTCAGTAGCAACTAACTATGGGGAGTACCGCGCTGCCAATCACCCATATAGGATGAACATTAAATACAATACTGAAATCACCTGTGTCTCACCCGATGAAGTTGAAACACCGCTCTACCGATTTACACCTCCTGCGGAGTGTCTCGATAAGAATTTCAACAAAAACTTTTTAGTTGGTAAGTCATATATTTTCACATTCCGTCATACTGAATTTGATTTATCCATTTAAGTCAGTCAAACTGACCACTTTCCAAATCGTTTTTTGGAAATAGATGTCGCAGAGTGCTTCATCGAATCGGGGTGAATCAGAGTTCCAGTCAACAATCGAAAAAGCACAAGGCTACCAATCAACCTTGAAAATCGAGGGTAAGTTCAACGATAATTATTACGTATAAATAGTTGTTGTTATGCCGACTATCATGTGTTATATTTAATGTTAAGAACGCATTCATTTTATAATTGATTAATACAATTATATCTCTTTTTTTATACAGTTATCGTTTTAGCGTTAATCTCTTCGGAGAAAATGCAGTTGTTATGAAAGATTTCTTGCGATCGGGGTGCAAATGGAGATGTTGTTGTTGTCTGCTCGCAGTTAACACTTGGTCGGGTAATGTGGCAACAAAGACATTTCATCGGTGTATCTTGGCCACAATTTATTCGATGCTCACGAATAATATTCATATTTGTCTCACACATACAGTGGTACCACCCTTCAAACAAAGGGAAGGACTACCCAACCTTTGTTTAATCCTCGAGATTCCGGAGACGCTTATCTTTGCGGGAAACGTAAATCAAACGCAAATATATATATCTACCTATATTTTTGGTCATTTTATGTATATTTTTAAATGTTTTACATGTGGTTTATTTCTTAGTCGAAATTCATATCTTTACAGAGTAAGCCAGACGATCATCCCCACTCCATTGACAATCACCCAATCCACTAAATCTGATTCATCCAAAGAGAGCTTCTTGGACATAGACCGAAAGTACACACTAGCAGATATCAAACTAAATCTGGAGGTAGTTGGCTGTTATTACGATTCAGTCAGAGCTGTTGAATCGAACTTGCATTTGTCATTCCCCATTGTAATGATACTGAAATACACATACATATGTGTTTTTGGAAATACAGTGATTCACGTATGTGATACATATAGATTAGTAGTTAGAGATTTTAAAGAAAATGCGAAGTTGTTTTTTGTGTGTGACTTTCATTCTGAGATCACTTATTTTACAACAAATCAATCTTAATATACTGCTTTGCAATGACATTTACTCTAAGCAGTCTCTCATTCTTACAAAGGTATCATATCACCATAGTATCCTAATAACAAATCGAGCGGGTGTAGCTTCACCCCCAATGTTTAAAAAAGACCTATATCTGCATTTAATTTTGCTGTTACGCTACCACAAACCTTACATTATACAAGACTAAAATTGTGTCATAACTGGTTTTTCCTCAACTTATCACAGAACAAGAGTCTTCTACAGTTGAATGCATGATTGGTGTTATTATACTCTATGAACAAAAAAAAAACAACAAAACCTCTCCTCTAAGGCACATCTGCTAATAGGCGAATTAACGGTGTCGAGGTATCTATTACGCGAATGTAGCGACCGAAAAATCCGGGAAAAGATTCTTCGAAAGGTTCATAGGAAGCCGCCACCAAATTTTAGTTTAAGGGCAAATTCGGAAAATCCCTTTTAGTTTTAAGATAAGGCTGAGTTTAGAGTTCGGGAGTCGTTATGTGTGGGGAAGGTATTAGCACCCCACGACATCCTTGGTCTAATTAATTAGGATTTATTAATAATTACCCTTTTATTTATAGAGGAAAAGACTTATTTAAATTTTTAGTTTTTAGTGCTTGACAAGAGTGGACTCTTGCTCCTACGTACCTCCAGATGCAATGGAGGAATCAAAGCTACGTAGTTCTTCCTGAAAAAGTTTATGGGTTGGTGTTTTTTAGTGTAGGGGTCCTAGGATTCTTTGAACTGTACAGCTCACTGATTCCTAAGACGCTGACTAACCCGATTGTACAACCGACTTAGTCCCCTACTTTTTGAAAATGATTTTAGAGTTTTTGAAAGAAATTGGTTTGGTATGAGGTGGGTTGATTTTAGAATAGGTATTCTAGAACTCCCGAATCATGCAGCCCATTAGTTCTAGAACGACTACTAACCCGATCAGACAAAATTGACTTAGTCCCCTAATTTTTAGGAAAATGATTTATTTATATTTTATTAAGTTTTTTTGTAGGATTACTTGAATCTGCATGTACTCATTGGTCCTAAAATGACGATCGACTTGGTTGTACAACCGACTTAGCCGCTTATTTTTAGCGAAAAATAGTTTTTGTATTTATTAATTTTGTAGGTTACCGAATCTATGCATTCATTGGCCTCAAATAATGACTAACTTGGTTGTACACAACCGACTTAGCCGCTTATTTAATTTCGCGAGAAAAATTATTTGCGTTTGAGTTGAAAAAGAATTAAAAAGTAAATCAGGGGGTGAGAATAGTAAATTGGGGTTTTATTAGTCGCGGGGGTTGTATAACTGAACAGGGGGTGTAAACAGCAAGTCTGGATATTTAAAAACAAATTAAAACCGAGGTGTATTACATAGGCCCAAACCAAAGAAAAACCTAAACCTACATTACACTTCCCTCCTTCCATCTATGGGCTGCGCGCCGCCACTTTCTGGAAAGTAGGACGCGATTTACGGCGATAACTCAGGGGAAAGGGAGAGAGAAACATCCGGCGAGGTTTCCTTGAAGGTGAGAAGTTTGGTTCTGGGTTGTTGGTAGAGGAGTTGTCTCGCGATGAGGGAGAGGATTGCGCCGGCCATGGCGCCCACGCCACCTGGCGGTGGTGCGACGGTGAAGCTTCCAGCTTTGAGGTTCGTTTGTTTTTCTCTCTTTTCTGGGTTTCTCCTCGTACTCCTTATTTTAACACGCTGCTAATCTATTATTTTTCGTTTTAGGGATGAAACCGTGGCGGTGATGACCACCGTACGTGGTGGTCGGAGAAAATTCTATCTATTCAATATCATCCTCCTCTATTCTATCCTCTTATATTGTTATTTCTTTTTTCTGGTGGTCAGTGACTTTTGTGAATCCTAATTTGTATTTGTCCTAATTTTAATTTTACAAATGCATCAAACTACATATGTACGCTTCAAATCGAAAAACAAAGAGTATGATCATTTTGAATGTCATGTAAATGATTATTTAATTATAGATAAGGATATTTGAATCAAGTTTAACATAAGAAAATTAAGATTAAGATATACCAAAACTTTGATGCAAAGACATATATACTCCACAACAATTGAAACAAAGAAAACCAAAACCATGATCTACGGAATCGAACTATACATCCACTTGCACATTACATACGCCGACGTGTTGATGATCTCTATCTTCACTAGGGTAATTGGTTATCTTCCTCGGCTCACTCTCTGGCTCTTTGCCTTGTGTTTAGTGGATTAGGATTTCGATGTGAAACCCTAATCCTATTTTAGGTGATTTTAGCAGTAGTCTTCTGCCTTGGTTTCTGTGTGTTTTAGACTCTAGGCTAGCCGCTTATTTATAGGTAGAAATCAGGTTTTAGCATTAATGGCTGTTTTTGGGCTTTTGCAGATCTAATAATGTGGGCCTGCTGAGTAGTCTTGGAGAGCAAGAACAGACCCCAGAGATTACTGATGCCGCTCCTTTTATTTAATTTTCGTTTTTTTTATTTTTGTATTTTTTATTATCTATATTTTTTGTATTTTAGGGATTGGAACATTTTGGACACTCATAAATTGTAATAAAAATTAAATTAGCTTTTTTCTACATTTTTGGACTATATATTAATAAATTAAAACAGAAGGAAGACGGACAAAATTGGGGTATAACAGCTGCCCCTCTTTATTAATATTTCACTAGAAAGTGCGGAGCTTTCGCACTTTCGTAGTAGAAATAGGAATAAAGATAAGATAGACGCTAATTTTGTCCGTTTAAGGGGGAAGTGGAAGGTTTGGGAGATAAGAGGGAGCGGTTAATACTTGGCGCATTAGCCGAGAGTTGAATGAAGGGTCAACAAGGACCTGAAGGAGCACTAAGGCTCTGAAGGACCACTCAGGGTCTGAAGGAGCGATAAGGCTCTGGAGGACCACTTAAGGTCTGGAAGGCTGCCTAAGCCTTAATTGAAGGACCATCGTGGTCTCGAGGGAGCGCAACTAGCTACGGTACTAATTAAACGGCCCGAGGGGGCCTTTATACTCGAAAGCGCCATGATGGGTCAAGATCGTGTCTAGAATCGATATGTTGACCATGAAGGACGTACATCGTGTCTTAGGTGACACAACTAGTCCGAAGGACCACGCGGTCCGGAAGGTCCGCCGCTCGACTCGACGCTTTGCGACTGGGCCACTTAGGGCAATCGAAGGAGCGTAGTGCTCTGAAGGACCACTCGGGTCCGAGGATCAACTTGGTGATCTGTGATACGATATGAGATCAACGCTAAAGCGACATTAGAGGAACAAAACATGTGGATTGACACTTGTCGTGTCAATCAAAACTTAGTAAGCGCATTAGAAAATGAGAAGGAAATCTTCATTTGGCGTATTTAATAATGCAATAAAATTGATATGCTTGTATGTGATGTATGCACATGTAATGATTGACATGTGGTGGGATGATGAATGAAATGTGGGATGAATTTTTCTTCTTTTTTTTTTTTTTTTTTTTTTGACAATCTCCTTTTTTACTGTTTCATCAACTCGCGGGACTTCCAATATGAAGCCATCTTGTGTATTTGCCCTGCTGGATCGACATGCTGGTGATCGTGAATCGTCATAAGAGCTATTTGTTTTCTGCAATGACTGCTTTTTGTAGGAGATTGTGTCATTTCTGTGGTTAGCAAAAATTTCGTAATGATAGTAATGCTTATGATTATGCCACATGTTTCACAATTCAGTATCATTTATCATAAAACATCATTTCAAAAATAGAGAGAATGAAAGAGAAGGGAAAGTGTTTGATGTTAATATTGGAAGCCGGGTATGCGTAAGGCACACCGATCAAGATTATATCGAATCGAGTTGAAAGAAACAGAAGAGCAAAAAATACTAAGCAGAGTTATTGGTAGCTAATCTACTTGAGATAACGCCATCGGCTACTCATGTTCACAACCTTGATCCCCTCATTGTCCGACTTTCAGAAGTCTTTGCTTGTCTCGCATTTTGGTCCAATCTCTTGACCACTAATTTTTGCCTCGATCGCCTTTTTGGGTTTTCGATCCATCGGGTCGCTTCTAACTTTTGCCTATGCCGCCCTTTTGGGTTTTCGACCTAGCGAGCTTATTCTTTGCTTGGCTCATTTTTCTCTTTTTCATATATCAATTTTTTTCTTTTGACTGCATCTGAGTTGACTGGGAGGTCTTCACCGTCGTGAGAATTGAGGCTCTTCTAGAGAACGGTTTCTTCACCACGTAAGGTTTGAGGTTGAGAATCCTTTTGGATAAGTAAGATTTCCTTGGGCACCAGGTCTCTTTCTTGAAATTGTTGAAGACAAACTTTCTTAAGCTTTCTTCGTTCTCATCTGATACGGCTGGTCATGACATGGGGCAACCATTTTGTTTGATGACTTCTTTTGTTGCGTTGGGTTGCCCCTATTGAGGTGGGAAATGAGGTCCACCCTCCATGTGAGGCCAAAGGGAGTGTTTGTGGATCGCGTTCTCATGATCTCTTTGATATTCTTTGTTTGCTGTCGCAGTTGCCCCATTCACCTTTGGGTGGTATGGGGAGAGGCTATGAGCACGACCTGAGGTCTCCAAACAAACTCTGCCACCATGGTGTTTTTGGGAGACCGTAATGGCTGACTAAATTGTTAACAATCACGAGATCTTGTTACACCGGTGGGCTTTAATAGCCTCTTGTGACTTGATGTATCCGTGTCATGACGCCAACCCAACCGCACAAGATTCGTGTGAATTTTCTTGGTTTCTTTGTCCCAATTAATTGTTGTATTCTCTTTGCCTTCTTTCGTGCCCCAGCTTAGTAGACTCAGTTGCTTCCAGCTAGATTCTCATATGGCCTCCCAGTCATCTTCGACATTTTCCTCAGTTTGATTAATGAGGTGATCAAGGTTATGCTATGAGTCACCGATATTGCTATTTTTGAGATTTTTTGATCTGCATTAGTTGAAAGTGAAAGCGGATAGAGAAGAAAGCAAAGCAAAGAAATGAGGGAGATAGAATGAGAATTTATCAGAGAATTCAAAATGCTATTTTATTAATAATGATACTGGAATGAAACATGCGTGCCCTTATTGAAATGTCCTAAGGCCTTGGGCAGAGCCATAGGATTTGCATTACTTAAAAATTACTTTGAATTGAAAATCACGAGAAAAATCAATAGTCTCTCGGTTCTTGAACTCTTTATCCGCATGAGAAAAGCGCACATGATTGACGGCCGCCGCTTTCTGGTACTTTGGATAACTCTCACCAACTGCTATTTAGTCACCACCTTCCTTAAAGTTCACCGCTTTGTGTCAATGAGGCCTTGAACGATGTGCTTTAAGGGATAACAATTTTCATTGAGTGGACCGACAAATTTCAAAGATGGAACTCACACCGGCTTTTGGGTCGTGTCCTCTTGGGAATGGAGGCCGAACCGGTCTCATCCGGACGAGGAGAAATCAAATTGTGGGCGATAAGTTGGTACGCATGTGTCGGTGTATGATGTGGGAATGGGGTCATATTGGGAGGACCCTTGATGGCTTGATCTTTCTTTGGAGAATTATAGTGTGAATCTCCTTGATTTTTTACTATGGCGTTGACTTCCCCTTCTTCTTATTGAACATTGTAGGAGTCCCATCGTAATTATGAGTGATCTTCCCATCCTCATTGCATTTTCTACTCTTCCTCCTATGGTAACCATGTTTGAGAAGTTTGAAGATACTCCCCATCAATTTGTCATAGTAGGGGATGGAAGCGTTCCATGAACATGGCAACCATTTCTTTTTCTAATAGAGGTGGTGCTACTGCGCTGCCAACCTCTCCAAATACCGGGCATATTCCTTGAAGGACTCGTTGTCTTTTTTGGTCATATTTTGCAGCTGTGTCCTATCAGGAGCCATATCGATGTTATATTTGTACTGCTTAAGAAAAGCATCGGCCAGATCTTTCCAACATTGGATGTGAGCACGCTCAATCACAGTATACCACTCAAGCTGCCCGGCTACTAGATCGTCTTGGAAGTAATGAATAAGCGGTGATCATTGCGCGCAAAAACGAGCCATTTTCCTACAGTACATAGTCAGATGGTTAAGAGGACATGTTGCCCCTCGATACTTATCAAAGTCTGGCACTTTGAACTTATAAGGAATGACCACATTGGGGACGAGACATAGGTCATACGCGTCCTCCACTCCCACATTGGATCCTTCCACAATTCTTAGACGCTCTTCTAGTATTTGCAGCTTATCTTTGGCTTGAGGATCTTTAGCTTGGTAACCACGAGAAAGGCCAACCACATTGTGAGGAACGGGGCGAGCATGATTCTTGAAGTCAGGTCCGAGAATTTGAGAAAGCCCTTGGGTCGTGCCATAAGTTTTGTGCCGAAATTGTTCTGTCTCATCACCAACATTGTTTCCTGCTATTCCATCCTGATTATGTGCGGCAACCCCAGAAATATCTTCTTCATTGACAACGTCCATGGTCGGAGGCGTGTAACCTTGTGGTAGACCCCACTGAGGCCATGGCATACCCTGAGTGTTGGGACCAGAGTTATGCGGACGGGGCATGTTTGTGGCCTGGTCATTGGTGCCCCCAGCTGGAATGTTGTCGCTCGCATTCTTTTCGGTGAGAAGCTTCAAAATCTCGGTCATTTGATCTTTCAAACCCAGCATGTCCTTCATTTGTTCTTTCAGCTTTTCAATCTCATCCTTCAATATATGATTGTCTTGGTTTTCGGCCATGGTCCTTGCTTGAGAGCGAGTCCAATAACGATGTTGATGAACCAGCTTGCCTTTTTCTGTTTTTTTTTCAATGCATGATGTTAGTATGAAATTAGTATGAAATGTAAATGAAATGGTAATGTATGCGCATGAAATGTATGTGTATGAGATGTATGAGATGATAACACATGATTTGACTTTATCACGTTGGGGAGTTATAAACTTTCATTTGGAGAGTAAAGAACAAAATTTAATTTTGACTTTAGCATGCATGGCTTCTCTCCAAAATAAAACTTTTAACTCCCTGACGCTTATTTTAATATTTTTGTAATGCAAAAAAGAAAAATGCATGTAATATACTTTCTAAAATGCTGCGGAAATAACAATTTTGATTTTTTTTTTTTTTTGGATAAAAGACGGTATGCATCAATGTTTGTTTGAATGCAAGGGTGTTAAGCTCCTTTGTGAACCTATGAAGGTATCTTATGGAGTGGGTCTAAAGTTTTCTTTATAGTGAACCTCACAACGGTGGTTCTAAAGAATCCTACACATGGTTCCTAGAGCCAAGGACCCCTGTCAAGAACACTGACCCCAACAATAGGCAAGCTATTAGGAGGGATAGCATCCTCAAAAGGAATCAAACTCTAGGTGAGATTTTCATGACCACCCAACGAGGCGACGTCCCCGCAGCCATCACTACGCAATCTCGTTCTAACTTAGGTTTATGCTCGAGTCCGGGTAGAGGACTTTTCTCATGTGTGTGAAGTGTAGAAGTGTAGTGTGTGTAGGAGCAATTTAAAAACAACCCAAAGCTGCAAACAGACAAACAAACATATATACAAACTACCGTCTTCTACCCTAGGGTTTACACATAACATAAACTATAATATGCAAAGAATAATAATAATAAATAAACAAATAAATAAAGGGAAGGGTAAAAATTAAGTTAATCCTAAATAATTAGACTAGGTTTTGACTCTCTAAAACGTTAAGTCCCCAGTGAAGTCGCCAGCTGTAGCGACCGAAAAATCCGGGAAAAGATTCTTCGAAAGGTTCATAGGAAGCCGCCACCAAATTTTAGTTTAAGGGCAAATTCGGAAAATCCCTTTTAGTTTTAAGATAAGGCTGAGTTTAGAGTTCGGGAGTCGTTATGTGTGGGGAAGGTATTAGCACCCCACGACATCCTTGGTCTAATTAATTAGGATTTATTAATAATTACCCTTTTATTTATAGAGGAAAAGACTTATTTAAATTTTTAGTTTTTAGTGCTTGACAAGAGTGGACTCTTGCTCCTACGTACCTCCAGATGCAATGGAGGAATCAAAGCTACGTAGTTCTTCCTGAAAAAGTTTATGGGTTGGTGTTTTTTAGTGTAGGGGTCCTAGGATTCTTTGAACTGCATGTACCATCGATTCTAAAGACGACTAACCCGATTGTACAACCGACTTAGTCCCCTACTTTTTGAAAATGATTTTAGAGTTTTTGAAAGAAATTGGTTTGGTATGAGGTGGGTTGATTTTAGAATAGGTATTCTAGAACTCCTGAACTGTACAGCCCATTAGTTCTAGAACGCTGACTAACCCGACTGTACAGCCGACTTAGTCCCCTAATTTTTTAGGAAAATGATTTATTTATATTTTATTAAGTTTTTTTTGTAGGATTACTTGAGATGCAAATTCATTGGTCCTAAAATGACGACTGACCCGGTTGTACAACCGACTTAGCCGTTTATTTTTAGCGAAAAATAGTTTTTGTATTTATTAATTTTGTAGGTTACTTGAATGCAGTTCATTGGCCTCAAATAATGACTAACCCTATTGTACAACCGATTTAGCCGCTTATTTAATTTCTCGAGAAAAATTATTTGCGTTTGAGTTGAAAAAGAATTAAAAAGTAAATCGGGGGTGAGAATAGTAAATTGGGGTTTTATTAGTCGCGGGGGTTGTATAACTGAACAGGGGGTGTAAACAGCAAGTCTGGATATTTAAAAACAAATTAAAACCGAGGTGTATTACATAGGCCCAAACCAAAGAAAACCTAAACCTACATTACACTTCCCTCCTTCCATCTACATGGGTCGCGCCAGCGCGCAGCACTGGGGAAAAGTAGGACGCGATTCTGGCGATAACTCGGGGAAAGGAGAGAGAAACATCCGCGCGAGGTTTCCTTGAAGGTGAGAAGTTCGGTTACTCGGGTTGTTGGTAGAGGAGTTGTCTCGCGATGAGGAGAGAGGATTACGCCACATGGCGTCCACGCCGCCGGCGGTGGTGCGGCAGTGAAGCTTCCACTTTGAGGTTCGTTTGTTTTTCTCTCTCTTTTCGGGTTTCTCCTCGTACTCCTTATTTTAACACGCCGCTAATCTATTATTTTTCGTTTTAGGGATGAAACCGTATGCGGTGATGACCACCGTGACGTGGTGGTCGGAGAAAATTCTGTCAATTTGGATCTATTCAATATCATCCTCCTCTATTCTATCCTCTTATATTGTTATTTCTTTTTCCGTGGTCGATGACTTTTGTGAATCCTAATTTGTATTTGTCCTAATTTTAATTTTACAAATGCATCAAACTACATATGTACGCTTCAAATCGAAACAGCAGAGTATGATCATTTTGAATGTCATGTAAACAGATTATTTAATTATAGATAAGGATATTTGAATCAAGTTTAACATAAGAAAATTAAGATTAAGATATACCGAAAACTTTGATGCAAAGACATATATACTCCACAACAATTGAAACAAGAAAACAGCCAAAACCATGATCTACGGGAACTGAACTATACATCCACTGCACATTACATACGCTGACGTGTTGATGATCTCTATCTTCACTAGGGTAACGGTTATCTTCCTCGGCTCACTCTCTGGCTCTTTGCCTTGTGTTTAGTGGATTAGGATTTCGATGTGAAACCCTAATCCTATTTTAGGTGATTTTAGCAAAGAGTCTTACGCGCTTGGTTTCTGTGTGTTTTAGACTCTAGGCTAGCCGCTTATTTATAGGTAGAAATCGTGTTTTAGCATTAATGGTCTGTTTTGGGCTTTGCAGCGAGATCTAATAATGTGGGCTCACTTGAGTAGTCTTGGAGAGCAAGAAACGACTCCCGAGATTACCGATGCCGCTCCTTTTATTTAATTTTCGTTTTTTTTATTTTTGTATTTTTTATTATCTATATTTTTTGTATTTTAGGGATTGGAACATTTTGGACACTCATAAATTGTAATAAAAATTAAATTAGCTTTTTTCTACATTTTTGGACTATATATTAATAAATTAAAATGTATGAAGGAAGACGGACAAAATTGGGGTATAACAAATGAAGATCATAATATATTTATCACCGAAGTTATTTACCCGTCTTTGTACTGTCATCACATAAACTAGTATATATATATATATATATATATATATATATATATATATATATATATATATATATATATATATATATATATATATATATATGATTTTAGTTTGATTATGTATATTTATGAGGATCACATTGTAGAAATAAATACTTGTCATCATATCAAGTCGAGATGATTATGTATATTTATCTCACCCATATCACAATGTATTTCTTCCATGAATGTGTTACGACAAAACATATAATTTTGTCTTTTAGTTATTGAGGTATTAAAATGTATCATATATATGAGTGACAATCACATGCTTAGTTGGTAAAAAATATCGAAAAAGTATTTGGGAAGTATCCTCAGTCGGTAAGAAGTATCTAAAAAGCATCGAGTGAAATATTTTTTAAAAAGAATTAAAAAATTATTGGAAACTCTTTGGATACATATCGGGTGCGTATCGGTATCGGATACGTATTGTGTTGTGCCAAGGGCAAACATTCCTTGTTTTGAATGATAACAAATTACAAGTTACTGATAATTTACTTGAGGTAAAGCGCAGGAAAAATATAAGAGCGCAGGGCGATGAACAAGAGAGCTTCGGAAGCTAACTCAAAGTTGTAGAAGCTCGGACGAAAAGCTGCTCAAGCATTGAAGACTTATATCGCTTTGCGTAGGACTCATGTAAGATCGTATTACCCAAGTCTTATAACATTCGTAGTTGAGAGATGATGATTAAAAATAAAATTGTTTTAGAAAAATGTTTTCTATAAAATCATGATTTATTAGATTAGACACAAGTTGTTGTTAAAGAAAAGTTTTGAATCATGATTTGTTGTTTTTTTATAAAGAAACTTGATTCATAGCTTAATGTTTTAAAAGAATTTGTTTTTGAAGTAAAGAATGATTCTTGATTTGGTAAATTAAGCTAGAAATCGATTTCCACTTATTTCTAAAGCCAAAAATCGATTTCCTCTTGCTTTTTAAAGTCAAGAATCGATTTCCCTCTTCCCTTGGAAGCAAGAAATCGATTTGCCACTTCTTAATTGGTTTTGAAAGAGTTTGTTTTGGAAAGAAAGTAATCGATTGATGACTTTCGATTTCCCTCTTGCTTTTCAAGCTAGAAATCGATTTCCCCCTTGTTTAAAGGCTAGAAATCGATTTCCCCTTGTAAGTCTAAATCCAACAATCGATTCATAGCTTGCTTGTTTTTATAAGAACTTGTTTTGGAAAGAAAACAATCGATTGATGACCTTGTGTTATTAAAGAAGCAAATCGATTATTGACTCCTTTTCTAGAGCTAGAAATCGATTTGGGGCTTCCTCCCTTAAAGAGGAAAATCGATTTCTTGCTCGCTTCTTTTAAGAAAACAATCGATTTGTTACTTATGTTTTATACGCAATCAATCGATTTCTCACTTATAACAACAAGATGTTAAGATTTGTTTCAACGGTCATATTTTTTCAATCCCTATAAATAGGACATAGGGTTTTCACGATAAAAAGACACAACCCACATATCAAAAAGAAAAGAAAAGAACGAGAACTCTCACAAAGAACATTCATCTTTTACGTTCTTCATCTAGGGTTTCAAATCTCTCATCTCTCTCAACTACATATTGTTATATTGCTTGAGTGATTGGATCCTAGTTTATACTTGTAATCTTTTATACTTATTGGTTGTTGTGAAATCTCGGGAAGCTTTCTTGGGTAGTTCAATCGAGGAGATTGAATTGTAGCGAAATCCTTAGCGGGGAGCTTGGGTTCTCAATTTGGGGAAAATTGAGATTGGTGTGGTAGCTATAGGGAAGTTGCTTGCTTGTAAGACATTGAAGAAGTATCTTCTCATATAGTGGTGATTACCAAAGTCCAAAGGTTGCAAAGCCGAGGCCGAGGAGTAGGGCTTTTATCCCTAACCTCGCTAAAATCACTGTGTACTTCTTTTCCTTATCTTTACTTTACATTTTCTTTATAATTGTTAATCACATTGTAGTTGATATTATCACGCTTAAACTTCAATATCACCTGGAATTGTTTACGCCATTGTTATAGCTTGCTTAGGTGTTGCATATAGTTTAAATCTTATTTTCCGCATGTGATTTTAACTTGCATCGTTAATATTTCGAAAATAAAAAAGATTTCATTTTTAAAATATAACCTTATTCACCCCCCCCCTCTAAGGTTATCATATAGTCCAACAATTGGTATCAGAGCTAGAAATTGCATATAGAGCTTAACATCTCGCAATTTTTGATTATGGGTTCTTTTATGAAAGAGGGGATGTCCTTCAATAGGCCACCCCTGTTCGATGGGACTAACTATGACTATTGGAGTAGTCGAATGAAATGTCATGTGCAGGCTATAGATTTTACACTGTGGAGGATTATTGTTGATGGACCGCTCACTCCAATGAGGATCAAAATTACAAAACCAGGTGATGCTGATGTTGGTGATTCCACAAAAACTCAAGCAACCGGTAAAGCAGAAGAAGTACCTGTTGAAGACATCTATACCATTGACTTGAGTGAATTGAGAAAGTCCGAACTTGACAAAATCTCCTTGAATGCCAAAGCAATGAACATTCTACATCTTGCACTATGTGAAGAAGAATATGGTAGGGTAAAAGGTTGTCGACCGCTAAGGAAATTCTGGGATTGTCTAGAAGCTACTCATGTAGGTACAAGCCAAGTAAAAGATACAAAAATCCGAGTTCTTACTTCTGAGTATGAAGCTTTCAAGATGAAGGAAGGTGAAATCATTCTTTGCCATGCACCGCAGGCTGAATTTAATTGTTAACAACTTGAGAGCACTTGGTAAAAAGTATTCTACAAAGGACTTGAATGGAAAGATACTTGCGTCGTTGATCGTGAATTTTTCCTAAGACATGTGCTATCACCGAAGCTAAGGATATTGGTACTCTTCCTATCAAGATTTAATTGGGTCTCTTCTAGCATTTGAAGTGGTGTTGGGTGCTAAGAAAACCCAGGAAAAGGAAGCGGTAAAAGAAAAGAGGTCTCTTGCTCTTGCGGCTGGAAAGTCTTCTAAATCAGGAAAGAAAGTGGTTGAATCTGATGATGAATCTGATGAAGAAGACATGGTTATGCTTGCTAAAAAATTCATGAAGTTCAACAAGTTTAGGAAAGGTGATTTTTCAAAGAAATTCGGGTATAACAAAGGTGATAGTCATGAGAAAGGAGACGACCAACCAAGATGTTTTGAATGCAACAAACCGGGTCATCTCAAGGTTAATTGTCCAAAACTTAAGAACAAATACCCAAAGAAGAAAGCAATGAAGGCTACATGGGATGACACAGAAACTGAGGGTGAAACAGAAGAAGAAGAGGAAGTTGCTAACGTTGTTGGTCTTGCAACAGATTACTCTCCTGATGATACATGGGACAATCTCAGCAGTGACAGTGAAACTGATGATGAAGTGATTGCTTCAAAGCTTGCGTGTCTCATGGCGAGTGACTCAACTAAGGTAACAAATTCTAATCCTTCTTTTTCTGATTCTGATGATTCTTGTGATGATGATAGTAGTTGTCAAAATGTGAGTGAGGCTTTTGAGGCTCTTTATATTGAACATGAAAAACTTTTGATAAAAACTATGAATTTGAAAAAGAGCAACAAAAGCATGTCTACTCAAATCGAGACGCTGAGAATGAGATAGCTAGATTGAAAAAGGAGCTACAAAATGCCAAACCTTTCAACCTTGAATTTCTAGAGCTTAAACAAATTTTTGAAAAAATCAAGATCGAAAATGAAAATTTAAAAGATTCTTTAAAAAGGTTTGAGGTTGGTGAAAATACCTTGACTAAGTTATTTCACTCTCAACATGAATATGTTGATAGGAGAGGTATTAGGTTATAAAGGTGAGTCCAGCTCCCCAATTTAAAAAGGGATATGGTATTTGTAGTCGCTTCTTCAAGTAAGACACGTAGTTCATTCTCTTGCACTTATTGTCAAAAAGGAAATCATTATTCTCTTAGATGTCCTATTCGCAAACTATGTGAGCTTGGCAATCTTATACCGCTTGCAAGAAACCAAGGTGGATTGTGAAAACAAACCCCTCGAGAACTAACCTCCATGGACCCAACCAAATTTGGGTACCTCGCACTAGTGTTTGATTTTTCCTTTGTAGGTGCGTAGACTATCCAAAAGGGAAATGTATGGATGGTTGACAGTGGGTGCTCAAGGCATATGATCGGTGATGCTTCACTATTCTTGAAGTTAAGCAACAAGGCTAGTGGATCTGTGAAGTTCGCCAATAATGAAACCGCTTTCGTGTAATAGGTAAAGGTTGTGTGGGTAAGGAAAACACAATCAAAATTAGAAATGCTTTATTAGTTGATGGTGTTAAATTTAATTTACTAAGTGTAAGTCAACTATGTGATAATGACTTTGATGTTTATTTCTCAAAAGATAAATGTCTTATTGTGCATGAAGCTTCTAACTTTCACATTGTCGGTTTTCGTGAAAACAATGTTTATTATGTTGTTTTTGACATCGCTGGTGATGATATTGTATGCATGCCTTCTTTACTTGATGATGTGGATGTGTGGCATGAGACGCTTAGGACATGCTAGTATGGAACTTCTATCTAAATTATGTGCAAATGAACATGTTAGAGGTTTACCCAAACTTAAGTATGAAAAGATCAATTATGTGATGCATGTCAATTGGGTAAAATGCATAAAACTTCTTTCAAATCAAAACCTCGTTATTTCTACCAAAAATGTGCTTGAATTGTTGCATCTTGATTTATTTGGTGAAATTGATGTTGTAAGTCTAGGAGGAGCCAAGTATGTGTTTGTAATTGTTGATGATTATTCTAGATACACTTGGACTATTTTACTTGCTAATAAAAGTGATGCTTTCAACAAGTTTGCTAAGTTGTGCGTAGAAGTTACAGAATGAGAAAAACTTAGCTATCAAGGAAATTAGAAGCGATCATGGAGGAGAATTCAAAACTCATCATTCAAAACTTGGTATGAGAGATTAAGCAAACATTTAATTGCAAATGGTTTCAAGAAGGGTAAGATTAATTCTACCTTATTCCTTAAAACCAAAGGCAAACATCTCATTGTAGTTCAAATTTATGTTGATGATATTATATTTGGATCTACTAATGATGAATTGTGCAAGGAGTTTTCTCGACATGATGACTAGTGAGTTTGAAATGAGCATGATGGGGAGTTAAACTTCTTTTTGGAACTTCAAGTGAAACAAATGAAAGATGGAATATTCATCACCAAAATAAGTTCTCAAAGGAGTTACTAAAGAAATTTGGCATGAGTGATGCAAAGGCAATTGGCACTCCAATGGCGCATCACGACCAAATTGGACAAGGATGAACAAGGTAAACCGTAAAATGAAACAATGTATCGAGGTATGATCGGTAGTCTTTTATACTTAATCGCTTCCCGACCGATATTATGTTTCTTTGTGTGCCGTGTGTGCTCGATTTCAAGCATGTCCAAAAGAATCACATTTAAAAGTCAGAAACGGATTCTTAGATATGTGAAGGGAACCACGGAGTTTGGATTGTGGTACCCAAATCGAGTCACTTTGATTTGGTCGGATTTTCTCGATCTTGATTTTCTTTGGTTGTACCTTAGATAGAAAAAGTACTAGTGGAACTCGTCATTTCTTAGGACCTTGTTTGACTTCCCAGTCTAGTAAAAAGCGAAACAGTTGTTGCTTTGTCCACCGCCGCCGAATATGTGGCGGTTGGAAATTATGTTGCACAAGTTTTGTGGATGAAACAGACTTTGGAGGATTTTGGTTTGTTATATGAAAATGTACTGTTTTTTTTGTGATAATACTAGTGCCATTAATATTGCTAAGAACCCCATCCAACACTCTAGAACTAAGCATATAGAAATTAGACATCATTTTATTAGAGATCATGTTTCTAGGGGGAGCATAGAATTAAAATTTGTAGGCACTGATGACCAACTAGCGACATCTTCACAAAACCTTTAAATTTGAAGCTCAATTTTGTAAAATCCAAGAGAGCTAGGTATGCTTGATTTTTCTAGTTTGTGATTATGTGCTATGTGGTCCCCTCCTTTTGATGACAACAAATGGGGAGAAATAATTGCTACATATGTTTATAATTGGTATCCGCTATGTAGGCCTATTTTTTTGTATGATTCTTCTTTATGCTTATGCTTGGGGGAGCGTATGCTAATGTTTCTTGTTTATCGCTTCCCTATGCATAAGGTAATTTGTTATCATCAAAAAGGGGGAGTTTGTTGTGCCAAGGGCAAACATTCCTTGTTTTGAATGATAACAAATTACAAGTTACTGATAATTTACTTGAGGTAAAGCGCAGGAAAAATATAAGAGCGCAGGGCGATGAACAAGAGAGCTTCGGAAGCTAACTCAAAGTTGTAGAAGCTCGGACGAAAAGCTGCTCAAGCATTGAAGACTTATATCGCTTTGCGTAGGACTCATGTAAGATCGTATTACCCAAGTCTTATAACATTCGTAGTTGAGAGATGATGATTAAAAATAAAATTGTTTTAGAAAAATGTTTTCTATAAAATCATGATTTATTAGATTAGACACAAGTTGTTGTTAAAGAAAAGTTTTGAATCATGATTTGTTGTTTTTTTATAAAGAAACTTGATTCATAGCTTAATGTTTTAAAAGAATTTGTTTTTGAAGTAAAGAATGATTCTTGATTTGGTAAATTAAGCTAGAAATCGATTTCCACTTATTTCTAAAGCCAATAATCGATTTCCTCTTGCTTTTAAAAGTCAAGAATCGATTTCCTCTTCCTTGGAAGCAAGAAATCGATTTGCCACTTCTTAATTGGTTTTGAAAGAGTTTGTTTTGGAAAGAAAGTAATCGATTGATGACTTTGTGTATTTGAAGAGCCAAATCGATTTCCCTCTTGCTTTTCAAGCTAGAAATCGATTTCCCCCTTGTTTAAAGGCTAGAAATCGATTTCCCCTTGTAAGTCTAAATCCAACAATCGATTCACAGCTTGCTTGTTTTTATAAGAACTTGTTTTGGAAAGAAAACAATCGATTGATGACCTTGTGTTATTAAAGAAGCAAATCGATTATTGACTCCTTTTCTAGAGCTAGAAATCGATTTGGGGCTTCCTCCCTTAAAGAGGAAAATCGATTTCTTGCTTATGTTACTTATGTTTTATACGCAATCAATCGATTTCTCACTTATAACAACAGTGTTAAGATTTGTTTCAACGGTCATATTTTTTCAATCCCTATAAATAGGACATAGGGTTTTCACGATAAAAAGACACAACCCACATATCAAAAAGAAAAGAAAAGAACGAGAACTCTCACAGTAACATTCATCTTTTTACGTTCTTCATCTAGGGTTTCAAATCTCTCATCTCTCTCAACTACATATTGTTATATTGCTTGAGTGATTGGATCCTAGTTTATACTTGTAATCTTTTATACTTATTGGTTGTTGTGAAATCTCGGGAAGCTTTCTTGGGTAGTTCAATCGGGAGATTGAATTGTAGCGAAAATCCTTAGCGGGGAGCTTGGGTTCTCAATTGGGGGAAAATTGAGATTGGTGTGGTAGCTATAGGGAAGTTGCTTGCTTGTAAGACATTGAAGAAGTATCTTCTCATATAGTGGTGATTACCAAAGTCCAAAGGTTGCAAAGCCGGAGGGCCAGAGGAGTAGGGCTTTATCCCGAACCTCGCTAAAAAATCACTGTGTACTTCTTTCCCTTATCTTTACTTTGCATTTTCTTTATAATTGTTAATCACATTGTAGTTGATATTATCACGCTTAAACTTCAATATCACTTTGAATTGTTTCTGCCATTGTTATAGCTTGCTTAGGTGTTGCGTATAGTTTAAATCTTATTTTCCGCATGTGATTTTAACTTGCATCGTTAATATTTCGAAAATAAAAAAGATTTCATTTTTAAAATATAACCTTATTCACCTCCCCTCTAAGGTTATCATATAGTCCAACATATTGAACATGAATACGTTGCCATTTTTGAAGTATCAAGACTTCACAGATACAAATCATTTTTTTGGGCTTTGTTAACTCTGCGATATGTTTAATATAAACATTTTAATTTGGCTATCTCATTTAACAAGACAGTTTGGCCGAGTGGTCTAAGGCGCCAGATTTAGGCTCTGGTCCGAAAGGGCGTGGGTTCAAATCCCACAGCTGTCATTTTTTATCTTTTTCTGTTTCTTAAATTTTTTTAATTATTATTTTACAACAAAATAGTTTCATTTTATCAACCGTGTGTGAAAGTAGAAAGGTAAAGCAGAGAAAAAATGGCGGCAGCTCTGAGAAACAGGAACAGTACTCACTCGTTCCTCTTAACTCGCTTTCTCAACTCACCGAGTTTCCTTCTTCGAAGATGGATGGAAACCATTGCCTACGAAGAAGTTATCGCTCACCCGGAAAAACCTTACACGTCGACGGCCGTCATCATCCATGGCTTTTTAGGATCCGCTAGAAATTGGAGATCTTTCTCTCGCAACCTCTTGGCTTCTCTCTCCGATTCTTCTCCCTCTTCCAGTATATCCTACTTCTCAGATTTTTTTTTTCGATGCGTCAATTATGAGCCGAATTAATTATCGCACTGATTTTTTTTTTGGCGTTTGTGTAGATTGGAGGACGGTATTGTTAGATATGAGGAATCATGGGAAATCAACGGAGAGGAAACTGAATCCGCCTCATGATATGGATAATACGGCTAACGATTTGGCGGATTTGGTAAAGGGTGAAGGTTGGGATTGGCCTGAGGTTGTTATAGGGCATTCAATGGGTGGAAAGGTGGCTTTGCAGTTTGCTCAGAGTTGTAGCCATGGTGACTATGGTGATTCTGCTCGGTGGCCAAAACAGGTTATTCTTCTTCACAATCTTACCTCTTATCTACTTCTATAGTTAGTTATAAATTCGAGTATTCAACAGTTGAATTTATTTAATAAAATAGCAGATGGACTATTTAGGTTGGGGGGAATGAATGTTGTGCAATTCTTATAATGAAATGATAAGAATAAAACCTAGCAAAGTCTGTGCAATTCAAATCCTATTTTATCTTATTAGTTATTACTCCCTTAAGTTGGGAGTAAGCATTGTGAACACCCAACTTGGATTTTAACATCTGAAATTGCTTGGGACTTGGTAACTTAGTGACGAAACCAGCTGGCTGGTGTATGGTAATGTGTGCAGTAGTGATAGACTGACAGTAATGGATTGAAGATGCTCTTGGATGAGTGACAATCCACCTCTATATGCTTGATTCTTTTGCGAAAAACGAGATTGAGTGCAGAGTGCAATGCAGGCTGGTTGTCACAAGAGGGCTGTTGGACTCATGGAGTGAAGCCTTAGAATTTCAATAGCAACATGGGAATAGCCATTTATTCTGTCTCACGGATGACTTGGACATCATGGTTTTTTTCTTAGATTTCCATGAGATAGGCATTGACACCAAGGATCTTCGAGCTATTGGACACAATGCCCAATAGGAGTCACTATAACCCACCTAGGTTAAATCATTGTCTTTGCCCGACAGAAAAGTTCCTTGATCTGGGTAGGACATTATGTTCTGTAGTACTCAGCAAGCCAGCATAGCAGCCTACCAATGTTCTTGTTGGGAGGATTGCATGAACTGGCTTAAAATGTGAATTGAATATGACAGCTCTAGTCGTGATTGTGAGGAATATAATAGTATAAGTCAACCAGCCAACCTCCAATGGTGGATCCGGGTAGGAATTGCTTGATGCACTATACAAGTGATGATACTGTACATATGGATATGCGCATTCTTGTAAGATAATGATTAGAATAAAGCTAACCAAAAACAACCAAAAGATAAGTATGTAAAATTCAAATTTGAATGGCAGCAGATTCTTCTTACTTATCTGTAAAACATCTCACTACACTCTTCATCTCTTTTTGATATTTTTAGAAGAAATTTTTTAGTAGTACAAGTGTCACAAATTTTACTTACATTTGCTGTGATTGTGAATATAGCTGAGGCAGGTTCTTTGTGACTGTAGTACTTTTAAAATGTGCATACCATATGGTTCATTAAAATATATTGCTGGTGAAAAGAGATATGTAGTTTGACAGAGACAAACAACAGCCTTATGGATTATGAATTTATGATGTGCTTGTCGAAAGTCGTAAGACACTTTTTTTCCCTTTTTCTTTTTGTTTGTAGGGGAGATGGGGATAAGTAAGGCATGATCATCTAATGCTACATTTATTTATTTGTTTATTTATTTTAACGTATATGAAGTAATGGCCACTCACGCTTTGACTTGTGAGATGTGCAGCCCTACTTTTTGGTCGGTATATTGACCATCTCGTAGAATCTTGCATTCTGAATTTTCCCTGTTTTTGTGTGCATTTTCTAGATATTCAAGCAATGTTTTTCTGATGTTACAGATTATGAGAATTTAATTCTACTTCCCTCTTTCTCACTAAATTTATTGAGAAATTAATGAAACAGTATTGTCTGATATGAAGATAGTGACAGCTTAATTGGTTCGTAGTAGTAAATAATTAAGAAATACCTTTTACTTTAACATTTGGCAAGTAGAATACAATATGATAAACTTGTTTCTGCATATAGTATGCAACCCATGTATCCTCATGAATGGAAATGAAATCAATTCATAATGATCTGTGATTTAACGAAAATACTATTTCTTTCCTCTCAGGTTTTCTTCTGTGACATCATTTTTATTTTTCATAAATTATTCTTTTGTAGATTTTAATTTGAAGCATTTGTAATATAGGACTAATGCTCTTTGTATGCTGCTTGTTACAATTGTCAAGTGGATTGTATTTTAACTCAAGTGCTAGAATTTTTCCCTGCTGGATACTACAGTTCCAGTTCACTATTTATAAGAATTTTCTCCTTTTTCCCTGCTGAAGAGCAGCTTTGGGTATTGGATTCTGTCCCGGGAGAAGTGAATGAAAACACTAATGACGAAGTCCGGAATGTTTTAATGACCTTGGAAAGTTTACCATCACAAATCCCATCTCGAAAGTGAGGCTCTATCCCTAAACTTATTCTGTTCCATGTTTGGCCAAGTTTTTCAATGGACCACTAGTATTTTTTTTGTTAGTTCTGGACAAAATGTGTGGTGTATACAATGGAAATCTACAAATGCTTGCCAGACATTTAAGTAAAATAATTTGAAGTTGTTATATCGAGAAAAGTAGGACAGCGTAGGTTCTTTCTTCATTTTCTTTTGATGAGCCTATTATCCGATCGTTGTATAATGTCTGTTATTATTAGTGTCGAAAACAATAAATGTCTTGAGTTTGTTAAAAGTGCACTGCATTTACCTTGTCAACGTGTCCAAGTGTAACTGAACAGTGTTACAAATTTGCAATACATGAAGCTTTTTCGTGCCCACCTATATTTTCGCTGGACTGAAATGTAGTTTGCACATATTTTCAGGTGGCTTGTGAGTCATCTGATGGGACTGGGTTACACTAAGGCATTGTCAGATTGGATTGGCACCAACCTGAAGAAAGTTGGTGATCATGAGACGTGGATATTTGATCTTCAAAGTGCCAAGGAGATGTTCGATTCTTTCTGGTAAATGAAGCAGATTCTAAATGTTACAATTCTTTGTTCTACTCAAGTGTTTTTCTGTTATCTTCTTCCATGACACAGAAATAACAATCCTAAATGTTACAATTCTGTAGGCAAAAGTCCTATTGGAATCTATTGGAGAATCCTCCCAAAGGTATGGAAATAGTAGTTGTACGTGCTGAAAAGAGTGACAGATGGAGCCAAGAGGCTATTGAGCGGATCGAAAAACTTGCTAATCGGGAAGAAACCGATTCTCGTGGAAAGGTTTCCTTCTGTGTTCTTCCAAATGCTGGTCATTGGGTTAATGTGGACAACCCAAAGGGGCTTCTTGAGATTGTGGCTTCCAAGATGGAATCCCTTTAGTTCCTGTTTTAGTTGGACTATTGGGATATTCATCTTCGAAAATACTTGAGTCCAGATTTGGAATTCTCAACATTGAGCAGAAGAGATCGGTCAGTAATAAAATACAGATATTAATTTTTTTGAAAGTAATAACGTGTAAATTGTACAAATTTATCAGCTATCAAAACATCATATACAAATTTATTGTATACGGAAACATCTCTTTGCTGATTTTATCACTTCATAATCATACCCCACCCCCACAATTGAATGAAAACCAGAAATTTGATCATTGTCATGTTCACTTACGTGTAGGTTGTTATTGTTCTTTTTTATGTTTACTAGCAGAATGACGTGCATTGCTGTGTGTACTGTGTATGTGCTCGTATTTTTGGTGATTATATATTGGTGTTTTTGTTTTTATTGTTTATTTTATACACTAAAGTGGCAGAGCTTTTCAATGGTAGGTAGCAGCCATGGCTCTCCAAAGAATTTTTCTTAATAGATGTATTATGCATATTGTAGCAATCGTTTTTCCGCATATGTATATTTCGTTTTCCATTGATGATACAAGAAGTCGCAGTGGCTAAGACTTGGTTTGTAATAGTGGTGTACATTAGTTGACTTAGCCAACCCAGTCCATAAAATTTGAGTTTTGTACCCTAATCATACTTTCATTATTCAGATGAACATAGTGTAAATTTAAGAGCTTCGTATATAATGCAAATTTAAGAGCTTCGTATATTCATAACGTAGATAAAAAGACTAATTAATTTAGTTAGATAAACTTAGTTAAAACTCATACAAGTTATAGGTATTTGTCATACACCTTTACAAAAGCTAAAAAAAAAGAATATCATAAGTTACTGATTTAACATGTTCATCATTTCATAAAAACCATACTAAGTAAGAATATCGACCATCACATACATCTCGTATCTTAAACTTGCGCTGTTGAATTTGTCGGATGAGATTTTGGATAGTTGACATCCGTTGCCAAAGTTGTCAACTCAAGACCCTAGATCGATGTCCAGATAGTTGGACATCTATAAGCCGGAAGCGACGTCTCAACTTTCCTAACCATACCACACCCCTATTCTTGAAGACAACTTATTAGTTCTCTTTCATATATATTGCAAATACTTGCAGCAATATAAGTAACTAAAAGTAATAATCAATACATAATTCACTTCTATACACAAAAACAACTTCATTGATTATGAGAATGAATTGAGAAGGCCCAAGAAGCTAAGCATAAGTTATATGGATAGAAAAAAAACTCAGAATGCTACACTTGTATAGGTATTTAATGGATCAAAATTTAGTTTTAAATTGTTCGCACTTTTTCAAATCATGTAGTATGAGTAAGTCCCGAAAGCTTGGGGCTTGCTTGACTTAGAAATGCTACCAACACCTTACTTTAGTCTTTTCCTTCAACAATTTCTCTATGATTTGGAGAAAATCACGTGGGATCCACCACATTATAATTGTGATCCATTAATATAGTGGTACCCTCATGAATAATAAAGTGAACTTTGGATAGGAAATGCCAAAGACGGTGTCGCTAGTACTTCTTTTTTATTTTTTAAAAGAAACTACGAAAATTTGACCAAAAAAAGTTTTAAAATGCTAGTAAAACATACCTTTAGATTTTGTAAATTTAACTTCACACAATAATAATTGAAACTTAAGTTTTTTTTTGAGGCATGAAACTTATGTTTTTGGAATAAACATAGTCAAAAAAAACACACGAGTTCTAGAAATCCAACCTCTAATTGTTACTTTGTGAAGCTAAATGCATAAGAATCCAATTTTTTAACAATTAAGTTTATAAAAAAAAAACTCCAAGAACAGGGAAATTGCAAAGACCAGGAGGAAGAAAAAAAAAACTCAATCGTAGGGAGTATTTAGTATAAAAAACAGGGGGTGCAAGAATAAGCTGGCTAACCCAAACAAGATAGCCCAACTAAGATAAAACCCTAGAAACTGGAATATAAAACGGCAGCCACAACACCAGAACTAACAGTTCAGCGAAGCGGCAAAGATGCAGATCTTCGTGAAAACCCTAACTGGGAAAACCATAACCCTCGAAGTCGAAAGCAGCGACACAATCGACAATGTGAAAACCAAGATTCAAGATAAGGAAGGTATCAATCGTAATTCCGAAACCCTAATCTCTCTATCTCTTCATTCATTTCATCAAATCTCATTCAAATTGAAACTCAAATTGAACGTAATTCACAGGCATTCCACCGGACCAGCAGCGATTGATCTTCGCCGGAAAGCAATTAGAAGATGGACGCACTTTAGCTGATTACAATATTCAGAAGGAATCAACTCTTCATCTTGTTCTTAGGCTTCGTGGTGGTATCATTGAACCTTCTTTGATGGCTTTGGCTCGCAAATACAATCAAGATAAGATGATTTGCCGCAAGTATGATTCTTCATTTTTTCCTCTATTTTTTATTGTTTTATGTTTTTTTATGGGAATATAACTTAACCTCTTTTGTTGTTTATAAATGCAAAAGTGGCTATACTTGTTCCCTATAGTGATTTTCAACCCTTACTTTGTCAACTGGATTTTATTTATTCTTGTTGACTTTCTCGGTTTGGTACATTATATTATCTGTTTGTTTGCTTTAGATTTAACATGAATTTTTGGTTGATTTCTATTACTAATTATGTGATTTTTTTTGGGATTTATTAGATGCTATGCTCGTCTACACCCTAGGGCTGTTAACTGCCGCAAGAAGAAGTGTGGCCATAGCAATCAGGTCAGTGTTAAGATCTTTATGCATGTTTGTGATTGTGATCTTTAGGATGTTGAACCTTTTTTTGTAGTGGTTATTGTTTTGATTCTGAATGTTGTTTTTTCATTTGCAGTTGAGGCCAAAGAAGAAGATCAAGTAGATTTTTGCTGATATTGTGGTTTCTTCGTTATGTTTGATCTTAGACCTGGTTTATTGTTTACATCTTTACTGTGCGGATTATATTTCTGGTTTCAATTTATATTGAATTTTGAATGTTTTTTGAACTCATTTTGGTTATTGTTGATTATATCTTATGATGCATTATAAGTTTCTGATTACGTTCAACTATTGAATTAAACAGAATGGTAACACAAAATAACATGTTTTCTAATAACCTATCATGTGATTTTCTAGGATAACAGTTAAATTTTATCATAAACTTTCCGGCTATCACTAGATTAGATTTTGCCATGTGCTATACCGTTGTGGCAATGTCCATCTCTTTTTTGAGTACATTACCTTGGTGGACTGAAAATAATATAAGATATTTGGGTATTCGAGTTTCTACCTTGAAAACATAATTGTTGCCTCGAGAATACGATATGTGAGTCTCTATGTGTTTATTGGAGTGGTGTTTTTTTAGACCCCACTATCAACCGTTATACCTCCACCCAACAATTTTTTTTTTTAATTTTACCCCTCTATTTTGTTCAAAATGGTTCTACTTACTAAATCAATAAATGTTTGTGTTAATTTTTGTTAGATAAATTCATAGTTAAATATTTAAATTGATTTATTTATTTATTTAGTAGTTAAATTGTTATAAAATAAAATTACAAAAGTATATAAATCTGTTTTTTAATATTTGTTAGACCAAATGGATTTATATTTACATCCGTGTTTAAATATTTTGACCAAACAAACTTATTATATTTCCGTTGTTATATAATACATCCCTTGTCATATACATCCGCTAGTATTTTTCCTGTGCATACTCATGGATGATATTATATGGTCGGTGTATTGCTATAAGGTCATAATAGTAATTTGGAAGATATTCATAAGTTTTGAATAATGTCTAAAATGTATATTATTTGAAATTCAAAGTGGAATGTGCATTCCTCTTGACAATCAGTGTTACATTGATCCATAGTAATGTATTTGGACATTAGAGGTAAAATTGCACCTCCGTTGGCCCTCCTGTTTGAATCATCATTGGTCCTCCTGTTGACACTTCAATTGACGCTCTCGTTACCTCTCTCGTTGCCATTCTTGTCGCCTTTCTCGTTGGCCGTTTCCACTCCCCTTGCAGCTCTCTCGTTGCCATTAATTTAATAATTTTACTTAAATTATTTAAAATCTATTTTTGTTAGTGAAATTTAATTTAGTAAAAAGTTATCAAATATATAATAATATTAAATAGGAGTATATAGTAGAGAGAGAGAGAGACACAATTGTTAGTTTATTTGAATATATAATAGTAGTAGTAAGTAGTAAAATAAGAGAGGCAATTGTGTTTCCGTTAGTTTTCCGTCAGAGTCTATTTTTCTTAATAAAGTTTTTGTTTTTCTATCAAATGGTAGTTGCATATTTTTTTTCAGCTTTTGCGTCAGAGTTTGTCTCTCGTGACCTTTTTTTTTCCGTCAGTTTGTGTCTCTTTCTCTCTTTTCCGTGTTAGTCTGTGTTTCTTTTTTACTTTTTCTGCCGGTGTGTCATCTTTTCCTGCAAAAGCTGATCTATTTTTGTCATTTAGCAGGTAAATGACAATTTTAACTTTAAAAATATACACTTGGCAACCTTGCTGAATGTCTAAAAAAGTGATTTTGCTGGTATTTGATTTTACTAGAGTAGAATTTAATCATATTCATTTAATTATAAAAAGTTATTTTGTAATTTTTGGTAGAGGTTAAAGTTTATTTAGAATTTAATCAATTTTTGTAATTTTGTTAAAAAAGTTATTTTAAAATTTTGTTATTGAAACGTTAATTTAATAATTTTACTTAAATTATTTAAAATCTATTTTTGTTAGTGAAATTTAATTTAGTAAAAAGTTATCAAATATATAATAATATTAAATAGGAGTATATAGTAGAGAGAGAGACACACACAATTGTTAGTTTATTTGAATATATAATAGTAGTAGTAAGTAGTAAAATAAGAGAGGCAATCGTGTTGTACCGTTGTTGTTTTCGTTAGTTTTCCGTCAGAGTCTATTTTTCTTAATAAAGTTTTTGTTTTTTTATCAAATGGTAGTTGCATATTTTTTCAGCTTTTTCGTCAGTTTGTGTCTCTTTCTCTCTTTTGCGTGTCAGTCTGTGTTTCTTTTTTACTTTTTCTGCCGGCGTGTCATCTTTTCCTGCAAAAGCTTATCTATTTTTGTCATTTAGCAGGTAAATGACAATTTTAACCTTAAAAATAGACACTTGGCAACCTTGCTGAATGTCTAAAAAAATGATTTTGCTGGTATTTGATTTTACTAGAGTAGAGTGATTGTTGGACCAAATTGATTTGTTATGCTTTTGTTTTGGATAGTTTTCACCACTTATTTATCTATTTAGATAAATCTGTTGGCTACGTTTATATATAACATGGAATTATTTATGAAATAAAAATTCCTTATCCGGTCACATATGTTTTGTGGGAGAAATATAAATTGAGAAACAAACTCAATAATCAGATTTATGACCTTAAGGGGTAGCTTTTCTCCCTTATTCCAATTGCTCCACTAAAGGAAAAACAAACCCATAGAGAAAAGTAAACCATTTTGCCATTTGTGAAATTGCATTTCAGTTTTGAATTTTAAGTTTGTCTATGAGAGACTTGGTATCAATTCCCTTGTTGTAAAAGTTGTCAATAAATTCCTGTTGTGTGAAATCGCGATAAACCGGTGGTTTCTCTGGAGACAGCAACTCTGGAAGAGGTCCATGGCAACCGTCTTCTCTCCATTTGTTCAAGTTTAAGAACATCACAATTGAGATTCTGGATTCTTTATGTGAATTAGCCAGTACTCTGTGTTGTACACTTGTGTACTCCCCATTAGATATTATCTACAAAAATGAAATCAATACAAATAAACTTAAAATATATAAGCAGATAAAAATGAAAGTTTTATAAATTGGAGTAAATGTGTTATGAATTACAACCACTTATTTAAGGTTTGACGGATTGGCCCTTAAACTAGAAAAAATAAAAGGGTTTTGATTTTTATATCCTCACTACTAGCTCCCATACTCCCACAATTATGCTTAATCCCATTTTACGCCTCACATTCTTACTGAAAATAACACCGTTTTATAAAATTTCTAGATTTATAAAATTTCTAGATTTTACGCCTCACATTCTTACTGAAAATAACACCCTTTTTTTTTTTTTTTTTTTTTTTAGAAAAATTCTAGAACCTAGTTTTTTTTAACTTCGAATTTATGTCTAATACATAATTTCGGAAGTCATTTTTTAGAGTTTCCGGAATTATGTGTACATATAAATCCGGAATTGAAAATTACATTTCGGATTTATCTAGTATTACATGATTTTGGAACCTGTATTTTTTAACTCTGGATTTATGTCTTACACATAATTTTGAAAGGTATTGAGCTCAGATTTATGTAGTAAGACATAAATTCGGAATTATGTGTATTTTACTAATATTTTTAAATAAAACAGATATGGATATGTGTGATATGTTGGGAAAGCAACCAGAGTGGTTGTTATTAGGAGTGTCCAAAACCAAACCAAACCAAACCAATAGAAAAATCGCAAACCGAATCAAACCAAATCGAAAACCGCAAAAAACCGCTTTTGATCGGTTTTGTTCGATTCTTTTTTTCATTGCACCGTGCGGTTCGGTTCGCGGTTTTGATTTCTGAAACCGAACCAAACCAAACCAAACCACAAGTAACACTAAGGCTTGTTGAATTACAACATTCCTTACTAACTTACTAACCCAAATGCAGCTACAACCCAACCTTCACTCACTTACTAACCCAAATCCAATTAATTCTTTGACTCACTTACAAACAATCCATTATGTTATGCTATATTTAAAAATTACAACAAAATAATTAACTCAAATTCTTTTAAACATTGTCTTAGCTATTTGAAAAAAAATTAAAAGAGAGTGATTTATATACTAGATATATTTGAGTAGATTTTTTTTAAAGATTTATGTTAGCCTTTTTTAAGTTAGTTAATTTTAACTCCGTTTTAAATTATTTTTGTCATGGAAAAAACCGAACTAGCCGAGTCAATCCAAACCGCATTGGTTTGGTTCGGTTTTATTTTAGGAAGCCAACCGAACCAAACCAAACCGCATGTAATTTTACCTTGCGGTTCGGTTTAATTTTTGTCTCAAAACCGAACCAAACCGCACCGCGAACACCCCTAGTTGTTATCATTCTTAGATCAGATACATCAATCAATAGAAGGGGGAGGAGAGATAAAATTATTTTTGGTTGCGAGAAGAGTGGAAAACACATTGGAGTAGACACCACCGGTTATTGTAGAGTGAAGTCTTCAAAGAAGAGTTCTTGTCCTTTCAGGCTGAGAGCTACACCTTTGACTGATGTCGGGGATTGGAGAGTGAAGGTTAAGTGTGGATACACAATCATGAGCCGCTTAAAACGTTGACTAGACCTCCATTTTTCAGGCAGTTAACTAAGGAAGAGCGGTCTATGGTGCATGAACATGTCACATTAAGTGTTAAACTAGTGAAGAGTCTGCAGGCATTGAAGAAAAGATTTATGGGAAATATGACTAGTATCACCCAACTTTATAGACAACAGAGGATGTTCCGACAGAATTAGAGAGGTCCTAAAACTGAGATACAGGAGCTTATGAGACTCATAGATTCTAAACATTATTTGTGTTGGAGCAGAAAAGTTGAGAACATGGATGTTGTCGGTGACATCATGTAGGTACATTATGAGTTTATCAAGTTATTGATAGAATTTTGATTTTGGATAACACAAACAAAACCAAGTTGGAGATTTTTGGTGTTACTTCCACCGAGTTGACATTCTCGGTAGCATTTGCATACTTGTCGAATGACCATTATGATAATTTTAAATGGGAGTTGCAGACATTGAAAGATTTGATGATGGTAGATATTACACTTCGTGAGTTGTTCATCACCGACAGAGATATGACATTGATGAATGTCATTGATGTCGCATTTCTGGACAATCTGAATTTGCTTTGCCCGCTTCACATAAGCAAAAAAGTGAGTGCTGGGTGTAAATAGTTGGTGATGAGGGATAGACAAAAGTTAGTGATGGATCTCTAGATTAGTATTGTTGACTCAACTGATGAGGAAGAGTACTATAAACAGATGAATAAAGATGGGTACCGAGAATCACTTAGAAGATAAAAATAATGTAGCAACAACTAAATTATTCTCTTCGTCCTATTTTATTTGTTTTGATTGTAGTTTAAGATTTTGAGACACTCTTTAAACAATGATCAGTAGTATAAATTCTATAAAAAGTATTGTATAATTTATCGTTTTAAATTTTAATCTCTCCACTTAAATAAATGAAAGTAATTTATTAGATATAAAAAATTCCTGTAGTAAATAAGGGTATGAGAAGAAAACAATAATAGAAAATGTAAAACAACTAATTTTGTACAAAATTATTTTGATAAAAAAAAATAGAGTATTCAAAATAAATAGAGTGATAATAATATTGGTAGGTTGACCTTGCAAAAAAAAAAAATACTCATAAAAACCAAAAACATATTTAACCCTTTAAACAATTAAAATTAAATACCTGAAGAAAGTCTCCAATGTTGACAATGAGACCACCAGGGACAGGATTAACATCCACCCACTCATCATCATGCTTAACCTGTAGTCCCGGCACATGGTTCAGCAACAACAACGTTATAGCACCAGGATCTGTATGCGGTGAAATCCCCACCGTCAAATCCGGTTGTGGACAATAAGGGTAACAGTGTCCCAACACTGCTCGTTTTTCAGAAAATGTCAACTCTTTCAATTTCCCACGTTCCAATCCCAACCCTTCCGACAACAACTCAAAAACCATATCAGCAACTCGAGTCGCATGCAAATCCCACTCAATCATTTCTTTCCGACAAACCTCAGGGAACTCCTCATCGTTTGGTGCCTCCGGTGCCATCCACGCCTGTTATTAAAGATATAATGTTAGTTGTCCCAGGAAGGTAGTTCAGTTGACGAGTTAAAGGGATTCTTCTATGCATTGAGTGAAACACCGTGAGATTGTGTGAATTCTGTGTGTGATTCTGTGATTAAGTTCTAACATAGGCTATACAAAAAACATTATATTTGTTTCTTATAAAGTAGATTGGAGTGAGTATCTTATTCCTTCATTTATGATTTTTTTTAATATATGTCAAATGAGCTAAAATGACACTTATTGTGAGACGAGGGAATAATACCTGGAGGGAGTCGTGCCAGCTAGCGGCGTTGGTTCGGTACAAGTCATTGTTGCTACTATACATCACACCTTGGTGCTCGTCTCGTTTGTAGTATTTTGCTTTGGTTTCGTGGGGAAGTTCGTGAAAGGCTTCGATGGAATTGATGGTTTGGTCGAGAATCGACACGGGGATGCCGTGGTTGATAATTTGGAAGAAGCCCCAGTTTTTGGCTGCTTGTTTGATTTGTTTGAGGATGTTGGAACGGTTGTTTGGGGAGTTAACGTTGGAGAGGTCGATGAGTGGGATTGTTTTTGTTGTGGAGGAACTAGATTTGAGATCTGAGAGGGATTGTGGAGGATGAATGAAAATGGAAGGAATGGTTTTGATGCCGGAATCAGATAAACCTTTTACTCCTATTTTGGACTCGTCGAATTCCTTCACTGCTTTTGCTCTTTCGTACTCGTAGTTGCTGCCTATGGATGCCATTTTTCTTCTTTTTCTTGAAGTAAGAATAATTCAGTTTTATGTAGATAGTGGACACTTACTCTTTCTATATTTTTCTCTATATCACGACCACATATATATTCACAGCATATATTATTGTATTGGAAATTCAAGTGTGAGTGGTAGTCCGACATCCACTATGAATGAACTTTATATATATGAAGAATATATAAGAGAGGGGACACATATACACGATGTCTTAAAGTTTTGAGTGAAGATGTGACGTCTAAGTCTCTTGATGGTCTAGTTTATTGGCCAGCTCAGTGTTGCTTCTGATGTGGGTAGTGGATCTTGGTTTGAATCAAGAATAGCGATGTGGGTGACTCACACTTGGGGGGAGATTCATATTAAGCCATTAAGGCCATGAATAAGATGATAGAGTTCCAACAATGAGTTTCAAAGGAAAGAGATAAAATTGGAAAAATAAACTCTATCTATTTTGATTGATGGTACAATAGTTATAAATAGATCGAGTTTATTGTCTTTTTTTTTTGAAAATTGTACGTCACTTCGTAAGTAGTCCACAATAGTTAAAAAAACATAATCCATTATTATAAATAATGTATCCATACATTTTTTCTATATCCATTCTTCATTTGTATTTTGTACTCTGTCATATTTTTGTGGTTGGATAGGTACGTATACCGAATTGGAGAGGGACTATATATATATATATATATATATATATATATATATATATATATATCCTGGTACCCACTCAAGAAGTAATGCAAATCACGCAACATAGTGATTTGTTTGTTTTGAAAAGCGAATATTATGTCAAATTGTCAATCATTGATGACAAGAACATGGTACCAAGAATGAGCATAAAGAATGCTCAAAAGTAAAGCAACCCAAATGGCAGCAGAGGAGGACCACTACAATAAAATGGCAGAAACTAAATGGCAGAAACTAAATGCAGAAACTAGATCAAGCAGCAACTATGTTTTCCAGTGACACTATTGTCCTGTGCGATCTCCAAGATTAAATAATAGAGTGTTATGAATATTATTATTATTGTCGGTGAATGTCTATTTCTCTTCTCTGATCTCCTCATCATTATCTTATATAGTGTTTTTATGATTGACTACTCACTTGTCAATCCCTATCTTATAATTACGATTCACGCTCCTATGTAAAGATTGTGAAGAGAAATACAGAGACTTTCATCTTCTCTCCTTCTCTCATTCATTTGTTCTTCTTTTTGCTATAATTTTGATTATAATATAACACATTATCACCACTCGCTCAAATACAAATTTTGACTCTGTCTCTTTTTGATCTGATTTGAGGGCTATTAGATCTTCTGATTATCTTTCTCTTTTTCATTCTCGCGATTGCTTATCTAATCTTTGTTAGTTAGATTGGTTTTTTGGATCTTTGTCTAGCCTTTAGGCTGCAGGGGCTCTCTATTATTATTTTGGAATGTGCTTTTCTGATGGCAAGAGTTTTGGTTTAGTCTCCCCTTCGCTTTTCTCAGTCTTTTCCTTTTTTTTAATAAATTCGGACAATCCGTATGTTTGTTTAGAAAAAAGGTAGTATTGATTCTTACTTATTCCATGCAGATACTGCTATTGTGTTGTATGCTTTCAGTGTCTAACCAAATAGATATTATAATATTGTTCTCCTAATCATATTTGACTATAGTGTGATTATTGTATATATCTGAATCTAAGTACCTAATTGCTTGGTGATCAAACCTTATAGTTTAAAGTATTTAATCTTGAGTTGGTGGCTCTCCATATATTGTTTATAATTAGATGTGAATTGGTTCTGTTGTGTAATGGTATTCTTGATCAAAAGTTTATTTCCGTAGATTAATTCTACATTCAATGAACAAAAAACAATTTCATTCCATCTTTCTATGAATATAGATTGGATTTTCATCAAAAAGTCTCCACCACTAGTGATCAATCTGCCAGAGTTGAAAAAAAATCAAAAAAACATTAATCAATTGTTATAGTCAAAAAGTGTTACATAAAGTTGTTGCATTTGCACTTACCAAACTCCTAAGACAAATCCAACAAATAATGGTTTGTTCAAATCTTGTAACATTTCTTCTCTCTCTAACTAATTATTTTTGTGATCGTCTTATTGGTGTATGGTATCCATCTACTTTGTTGGTGGCTAATCTATGCAGGAAACCTGTCTAGCCATGTGTACCCACATTTGCTAATTAGTGTGGTTCTCTCATCACAATGAATTTTTTGCCACACCCAAGACTCGAACTTGAGACATCAGGGTGGAATTCAAACTCAGTTACCGTTTGGTCCAACATTTGTTGGTCATCTAACTAATTACTTACCACTAACATTTGCTTATCAAAATAAAAATGCAAGAATTAATGATATGATGAAATTTGAGATCCTTATCTAGACAAACCTCTTTGCATCAGAGCACAGAAGAACTACACGCTTGTTTGGTGCTTTGAAAACCCCAAAGAATACGGATTGAACTCATCCAGATTTGGCCCATGCTTCTTACACACTCCCTCCTACTCACCACCGACTACCCAGATGCGTGAAATGATGAAGTTGCCCTTAATGAAACACTGTGTTTTTTTTTTGCGGGATATGGAGGTTTCGATAGATTAGCACCGAACCAGTTCGGTAGCTAAGTATTGAGTACTTTAAATGGTCAGACACACCCCCAAAATTGTTCTGAACTGGTTCGATGGTTAGCAACTGAATCAGCTCGATGGTTAAGATCCGAACCACTGTGGGTATTTTAGGTATTTTGGGGGGGGGTTGATAGTGGGTGGTGAGTAGGAGGGGTGTGTAAGAAGCATGTGCCCCAGATTTTGTGAAGCCAATGTCAAAAGCCCAAATGGCTCAAGCCCACCTTGAACCTCTGAACCTTTTTGGGCACATAGGTCTTGTGCGTTTACCCAACTAGGATCATATGCAGATGAAATTGATAAATACATTGAACTAATGTTGTCTTCACTAAAGCAGTAGAAAAATGAGTCAAATATTAGATAGACTAGCCTCACGCCCGTGCGATGCACGGAGGCGCTAGTATTAGTGAAACTAACAACGGAATTAACACCTTTAGATAGTAATAACGAAACAACCAACACCATTAACACCTTTAGATTGTACAATAGGATTACAAAACCAAAGTTATTGATACCAGTGTTATAAGTGGAAACTCAGCCACATTCTAATGCAAACACCCACTATAATAACCCCTTTAATGAATGAGATGTATTTGCATTGGCCATATTAAAAAATAAACACCTTCTGAGATGAGATGAGACATTGAGACCTTGTAGCCTTCAATCATTTTCCTAAATATTCTTCAATCCTTTAAATCCATATTGCAGATTTAGACTTCAAACCACCACACCTCAACTAAGATGAATCTCATTTTCTAATTCAATAAATACAACGTTGGATCTCAATAAAAAACAAAACTTTATAGTAGAAAATTTTGGACAATTCAGGGAAAAAAAATAATTAATCATTTTACCACATTTATTGGTTAAAAGGAGGGTTTGTTAGACATGACATAAAATGATCCTTGCTCTAATAGCATTCATCTGTACTAATCAAATTGAGTAACCAATATGCAAGGCAAGACAAAGAAACTAAAAGCCAAAAGCAGACTTTGGAAACTCAAATAGTTAGTGTCTTGTATGATAAGCCAAAACAAACTAAGAGATGAAAAACAAAAGTTATCAAATTTACCCACAAAAACATTCAAACTAATAATAATGGAATAAAATAGAAAACATGCAAGTATGAATATATGCATTGATATAAGAAAACAATAGAAACAAAAACACCTCATATCTACAATTGAGTCAACTTCCTATACAATAGGGTAATTTATATAAATTGCATGATAAACATTACAGGTGTCTGAAAGTAAACTCAAACAGAACTCATAGTTCAAGAGCATCAAATACTAATTAATCAACTTCAAGGAAGCTACATCAGCATAGTTTTCTACATACTTATTGAATATAGATCTCAGATGAAAAAAACTGAAACTAAGAACAACTTACTATTTTATTCACCTAAGAAACTGTTTGAAACAAAGAAATCAAAAAAGATCATGGAATCTATATGGGAAAGACAAAGAACACAACTTGTCACAAAATAACCATTTCAGTGATTGATTACAAACGTAGTGAACTGATTTGAAAATTGAAAAGCTATGGACTTCCCATTCTTCTTTTCACATGACCATCATTTCTACCAATTTAATCACATGCACATAAGAAATAAGAAATGAATATTAAGTGTTTGGCACTGCCATTTGCTTGATCTATACAAAGAAGATAAAATAGAGTTAAGAGAGGAAAGTTCACTGCTGTTGTACCAACAACGCCTTTGCCAATCCGTAATCTCACCAAATTTACCGAATTGTTTGATAAACTGGGCTGCAAAATAAGAATCAATACACATAGATTAAAATTATTGCAATATGCTTTCAGTTCAAATTCATTGGACATTTTGTTCCCTAATAACCTCACTCAACAGCTTTCCTCAACTCAATACAATGCTCTGAACTACATTTGACAATTTTGACCCAACCAATAATTGCTAGACAAAGCAAAATTAAGGCGTAGAAATTACACACAAAGCATACCTCCATGCAAACAGTTTGAATGTGTAGAAACCCAAGGCTTCACCTATCTCATCATCCTTGAATCTTCCCATCTTCCCATTTTGTCATACAGTTCCAATTTTGGTGTTGAAGCAGTTGACATTGCTATTGCTTAGCTTTGTTAACTTTGTCGTGGAAGCACGCTTTTTGTTGCTGCTGAGGTGTCTCTCCTCTAGCTTCATCTCCATCAAAACCCCTCTTCCTGTTGGTCCATCTCTGTTGTGAAGCTCTATAGCCAGCCATGTTCGAATCCTCTCTCTACATTACTAACCGAAAACTAAACTAACAATAAAAAACAAATATTATAAATAAGAAATGAATTAAGAAACTAACAGAGAGGATAAATAAACCCAATCATTGTAAGTAACATCAAAGTCGTACAACAACTATGGAGAAGGTTCCATCATTGTGAGTAACATCTAACCATAAATCAGAGCAAATCAACCAAATGAAAGAAAAAATAAATCAACAAAAAAACCACAACCTCAGGATGGATTTTAAAATAAATAAATGAAATCGAGAAAGTTTACGAATTAAAAAATTTGCGCTTGGAACATAAACGTAAACATTAGAATGGGAGGAAGTAAGAACTCATAAACACACTCGGAGAGAACCATGCAAAGGAGAAGAGGTAGAAGAACAAAGAACCAGTAAGCAAAAAACAAAGAAGATTCACAGAAAAAATAGGAGAGAATTACCGCGAGCCTTCTCCATTCGCACCATCACCCACGGTGGTCTTTACCGCTGCTTTCGAAAGCCGCACCACCACCACCATGTTGCGCTGCTCTCTTTCCTTCGCCCTGGGTTTCCTAAATGAAGAAGACAAAAGAAGAAGAAAAAGGAATGAGATGGGTTTCAAATTTGAAACCCTAGATTCCAAAAATTAAGAAGAAAAGAGGAAGATGTAGAGTAGAAGAGAGAGGGTTTCAAAATAAGAAGCTCTACGCTTTGAAATTGAAGAAGAAAAGAGGAAGCTCACCCAAAACCGCCGCCAAGAACAACCGTCGTGACCTCCCCTCTCACCATCGCACCACCCACCTTCGTCATCCTTCCTCTCGTTTATTCCCCTCTCTCATTTTCTCTATGTGAAGCCTTCCTTTTCTTTCTCCCCTGGAAAAAGCGAAATTTCCTCTCTCTTTCATGGTGAGAGTGAGGACTACAGCGAGAGAGAGAGAGTGAAAGAGATGAGAGAACAGAGAAGAAGAAAAGAGAGAACGGAGAGAGTGAGAGATGGCGAGGAGAGAGAAAGAAAGGAATAACAAATTAAAAGGCTTGCATGTCTGACATAAACAAAGTTGCAGGAAAAGAAACTGCCCACACACTAACCAAAAAATACATCTAAAATTATGAAAATACCCTGTAAGTTTACGCCAAATCCAAAGACTAAACCGCTTAGGATTATAAGTAAAGATGTGTCAAATGCCTATGCTTCTCTGTTATGCTAGATATTCCAGTCCTAAGAATGCACCGATAATAAAACTGTTGAGGGAGAGTTTTGTCATTTAGTCTATGTGAACTGTGCTGGTTGGTTGGGTAGAGTTGGATCCGTCATTTAAAAACAACTAATTTATTAATGATCATTTTAAGGTGGATTGTTGTATTGTATTTTATACATAAATAAATAGATATATACTTGGTTTATTTGGTCACGATTTCAATTTAGAGCCATAGCATTCAATGAACAGTGCTAGTGTCACACTCTACTACTCTGTTGATTAGTTTCTTTTTTACTGAAAAAATGCTAGCAAATTGTTCATTCTAGGGTTAATGCCATGTAGACCACTATCCTAAGGTGATGGCATGATGAATTCAAGTATCTAATTTACCGAAATAAATAAGATAAACGCAACACACAACTTTTATCATGGTTTAGAAAACCGGATTGAACTTGCTAGTTCAACTGATTGGATCGAGAACCAGACCTAAATTAGGTTCAAAACTAGATAACCAGCGCCAAACTTGAACAACGAATCAAAATCGAGGTTCAAACTGTTTGGGTTCAGTAAAACAAAAATTTTAAAATGAACTTTTACAAAAAAAAACATTTTATAGGAAAAAATGCATCTATGTACCTACCTGTTGTATTGAAAGTCGCGTAGCCAATTGTTACTCATTGAGGCTTCAACTAAAGATATGAGTTTTACATTGATACGATATATTTTCGATAGAATTAATATATTTTAGTAAGTGTGGGGAAAATATACTACTTAAGTAATACCAAAAAAAATATATACTACTTAAGTGTCCACTTGTTATGATTGCAAATTAATTTTTCTATATTACGATAGCCATATATATGTATCTCAGCAATTCTCGTATGCGTGTCGTATCGTATCATATAGTATCTTATATCCTTTTAATTATCTAGGCTTCTTAGCTACAGTTCTATTTATAAGACCCACATCTTACTTTTCTTCCTTTGGCATCCGATGTGGGGCTAATGCTAATGAGCATTACATATTTTCAACTCCGTTCTTCATCTGAGGATGTATGTTTTCAATTATTTTTCTCAATCAAACTGAATGAAGCTCAGAAGGCTCTCCAAGCTCTTGCTTCTGATACCGATGGCTTCTTAGAGGATTCAATTTCTACTGGGATCCATATTACTAGGTCTAAGTGCTATAAGGGTGAAACATTTTTACTACTATATGAATGTATTTTAATGTTGCTTTCTGATGACAATTTCATTTTAAATATATTTAAAAAAATATATTTTTGGGCAAAATTACATATACACATTTTTTATTATTATTTATCCTTTTGATTAATATTTAGTCCTATGAAATATGTTATATATATATAATAGTTGTTTTATCTTAGTTTATAATATACACCGATTCACTAACCGGTTGGGGTGCCCTTTTGCATCTCCTTTTATAAATTTTTTTCTTATAAAAAAAACCGATTCACTAACCGGTCCGGTTCTAGAATGGTTGAACCACTAAATTTTGAACCAGTGTCTTTACCGGTTCAATGACCAGTATGTTTTCAAAGATAATCAACAATTGTTGCGCCCTCTTGATATTGAAGAATTCAAACAAATCCTTTTCCAAATGCATTCAGATAATCGGTTTTTTTTTTACAATGGTTCCGGCTTTCTTTAAGAAGTTTTGGAACCATTGTCAAAAAAAAAAGTTTTGGAACCTTTGTGGCATGGAGTTGTATCATATTGACAAGGAGTGGCTGGCCACTGGGGAGTTCCCCCCTAATCTTAATGATGTGAACATTGTGCTCATCCCAAAGGTGGAGGACCCTACCTCTATGAAAGATCTACGGCCTATATTGTTATGTAATGTCATATACAAGACCATATCAAAGGTACTTGCTAATAGACTAAAACCTCTTCTTCCTAAGTGCATTGCATTGGAACAATCTGCTTTTGTTGCAAACCGGTCCATTCTAGATAATATGATGGTGGCCATAGAAACTTTGCATCATTTGAATTGCAAGACAACCGGTAAGCAGGGTGAGATGGCTTTAAATATATATTGACATTAGCAAAGCTTATGATCGGGTGGATTGGGGATACTTGAAAAGAATGCTAAAGAAGATGGGTTTTGATGCGCAGTGGATTCGGTGGATGCAAATGTGTTTGGAAACGGTGATTTACTCAGTTATGGTTAATGGGGAAAAAGTGGGACCTATCATACCAAGGAGAGGACTCAGGCAGGTCACCTTACCTATTCATATTATGTGCGGAGGGACTCACAACTTTACTTCAAAGAGTTGAGAGCTGAGATGATATCCATGGTGTGTGAGTGTGTAGAGAGGCTCCTTCCCTCTCACACCTCCTTTTTGCTGATGATTGTTTTTTGTTTTGCAGGTCTAATGCTAGAGAGAGCAGGCATCTCAATGATATCCTTAACACCTATGAGAGAGCCTCGGGGCAAGCCAGTCAGAAATTTATTTCAACAGGAACACATCACATGAGGCTAGGACTGATGTTACAACTATTTTGGAGTCACTGAATGTCTGGGGACCGGAAAATACTTGGGCCTTCCATCTATGATTGGTAGAAACAAGAAACAACTCTTTGGCTACCTTCGGGATCAGATTTGGAAGCGGATTCATTATTGGTCGGGGAAGCATTTATCAAAGGCTGGGAGATAAGTGCTACTCAAGTCTGTGGAGCCAGACTCCAAGCCTTCATCATCGCAATTCGCAAGCCGTCATCAAATGAACTGCCGAAGCATAAAATTGAAATGTTATGCTTTTCCCTTTCTAATTCATTCATCAGTCCTGATTGGAGACAAACTCTTATAGCTTTCTATGTTTCTTCCCCTCTCATCCTTCCCTTTCTTTTTTAAAAATTTGATGATAGTATATATTAACTTTAAAAAACAAAATTTACTTATATTTGGATATGAAATTTGATACATGTTTTGCTATTTTTTTTGTTTCTAATTATTCACCACTATTTCAAATTTTCTAAAGTTAAAGAGTCCAAATATAATATAATTTTGTCTAATCACGTCTGTGTAATTTTATCGTCATTAAATAGAAATCAAACTTATATACGTCTTTCTCATGCTTATTTTGCTTTTTAGTTCCTATACGAAGAGACATTATATGGTTTTGATGTAATTTTAGTGTCATTGAACGCACATCAAAATTATTAAAATTTAATATTAATGGAATTAATTTACTTTTTAATGTCGAGAAATCATTACATATTAGCGGTATAATTTGAACGAAATGACCATTAGATTTCCACATTCCACTAAGTCCCTTTAATTATCTGTTGCAAAATTATATAATAATCAGTTTCCTGTGTCAAAATAAACATATTTTGTAGTCGTTACATGTCTCAATATTATGAATTTAATTTTATCAACAAAAAAATATTTTTCACATGCGACTTCAATGTTTTGCCATATCATTTGATTAATAAAATAAGTTATGAATTTAAGAAGAAGAAGGAGAAGAAGGAGAAGAAGGAGGAGAAGATTTGATTAATAAAATAAGTTATGAATTTAAGAAGAAGAAGAAGAAGAAGGAGGAGAAGAAGGAGAAGAAGAAGAAGAAGAAGAAGGAGAAGGAGAAGAAGGAGAAGGAGAAGGAGAAGAAGAAGGAGAAGGAGAAGAAGAAGAAGGAGGAGAAGCAGAAGAAGAAGAAGGAGGAGAAGCAGAAGAAGGAGAAGAAGGAGAAGAAGGAGAAGGAGAAGAAGGAGAAGAAGGAGAAGGAGAAGAAGGAGAAGAAGGAGAAGGAGAAGGAGAAGAAGGAGAAGCATGAGAAGGAGAAGCAGAAGCAGGAGAAGGAGAAGGAGAAGAAGGAGAAGCAGAAGAAGAAGGAGAAGAAGGAGGAGAAGGAGAAGAAGGAGGAGAAGGAGAAGGAGGAGGAGGAGGAGAAGAAGGAGGAGAAGGAGAAGAAGAAGAAGAAGAAGAAGGAGAAGAAGAAGAAGAAGAAGAAGAAGAAGAAGAAGAAGAAGAAGAAGAAGAAGAAGAAGAAGAAGAAGAAGAAGAAGAATATACGGTAGAGTTTCGTACTGATAACGTGTTATAGAATTTGGTCAAAAAAACGTGTTATGAAATTAACTAAAATCAGAGCAAGAAGAAAAACAATAATACTAGAGAATGAGACCAAAAAAACGTGTTATGAAATTAACTAAAATTAGAGCAAGAAGAAAAACAATAATACTAGAGAATGAGAGAAAAAGATTGCTCTTATTGTAAGTGGGACCATATACCGGTAATTAATACTTGACAATGCATTAATATAGATGCATTGTCAAATATTTATAGTATAGATAGATTATAAAAACAACCTATAAATATTTAATTATTCAACTTATATCAGCACGCTTCATGCTCCACGCTTTGAGGTTCTCCACAGTGATAGGTTCAGTACCATTGTTGAATACAAACAAGTTAGCTTGACTCATCACTGCTAGCTTTGGATAAACCCTAGACAAAATGTTTGTTTTCCCTCCTTCTCCAAAAGTCTCCACCACTGAGTGATCAATCTGCCGGATTGAAAGAAAATAAATATTAAACAACATTAATCAAATGGTATATATAGTTAAAAAGTGTTACATAAAGGTGTTGCATTTGCACATACCAAACTTCTAAGAGAAAGTTTTCTACTTGTTAAATCAACATCTACAAATCCAGCAAATGACGGCTTGTACAAATTACTCTTCAATGAGGAACTGTTCGCACATACAAAAAAAAAATAGTCAACTTTAAATAAAGGTAGCTTAGTTGATGAGTTGAAGTTTAAAATTCAAATCTTGAAAATGTTTTCTCATCTCCAAACTAATTACTAACGATTAACATTTTTTGTTTATAAAAAAAATGATGGACAATAATTTGGGATCCTCAACTAGACATACCTGGATGCATCAGAGCACAAAAGAACTACATGTTTGTTTGGTGCTTTGAAAACTCTGAAGAATACTGGAGTGAACTCATCAAGATTTTGTGAAGCCAATGTCAAAAGCCCAAAAGGCCCAAGCCCACCTTGAACTGTTGAACCTTTTAGGGCACATAGGTCTTGTGCATTTACCCAACTAGGATCATATGCCTCTGCTTTGTCTAAGCTTGAAAATGAGAAGGTAACTTCCACATCAGCTTGGGCTGCAGTTATTCCATTTACTATAACATAATTACCCTTTTCAAGCTTTTGATTATTCATATTAACTTCTTTCTCTCTAAGACTATTCAATTCTTCAATAGGAAGTGTTACCAATTGTTTCCCACTAGAATCAAGCCAAATAGATCTTGGAATAGCCTGAAGAATTTAACACATATATACATATTTAATTTTTAATTTTCATATATATTAAAAAATTGACTTAACTACATCAAAATATGATTTCTGATGTAATTATATACTTTGAGTATAATTAGTATGCACCGACATTGTAAAAAAAATTACATCAACAACCAATAAAAAATTATTATAGTAGTGATAAGATAAGTGAGGTAAAAGTCAAGCATTTTTATAACATTTTATTTTCTGATTGGTTGACGTTGTACAATATTTATACACTGTCGACGTATATTGTAAAATATTTATATACTGTCGATAGCATACCTGAACTCCAGCCCATCCTTTGTTAACATCATCATCTTTGGAGTCGGATTCATTAGCCCAACCCCACAAAATCCTACGATTCTTGCTTTGATCAAAAAATGATTTAGAAGCATAGAAGTTACCATAATCATATCTAAGACCACCCCAACCATCTTCTGAACTATTATCTGGAATATACCTATCCTTATCAACAAAATACGTACCCAACGTATAATACTCAAACCTAGTTATATCCAAACTATTCTTTAAAACATGTTTAACATGATTTCCAACTACCGAGGTATCCAAACCTTGTGTACCTTGTACCGGAACAGGAAAAAAATCAGGACATTCCCACATACCGGTTTTAGCAGCTGAATGAATAGGATGTTTGGCTTTAGTCCATTTAACAAAATCTCTACTTCTATATAAATAAGCCATTCCTCTACGTTTTCTTCTACTACCGACTAATATTCTCCAACGACCGTCTTTTCCTTTCCATGCTGTTGTTGGGTCACGAAACGCTGAGCCGTTTACGCCTTGCTCGGCTACTACCATTGGATTATTGGTATCGGGTTTAATCCATTTCGTTAAAAATGGGTCGGATAAATCTTCGGGTATAGCATAACATTGTACTTGTGTGTTTTTGTCGTCAATGATTCCGGTGTAGAGGATTATGGGTCCTTTACCCGGGACAATTGTGGCTGAACCGGACCAACAACCGAATTGGTCAAATGGTTTTGATGGGTAAATTGCGGGTTCGAGTGCTTTCCAATTTATTAGATCTTTTGATACTGAATGGGCCCACACTATGTTACCCCATACCGATCCGTTTGGATTGTATTGATAGAATAGGTGGTACCATCCATTGTAGTACATTGGTCCTGTATTTTTGGAAATTACCAATATAATTAATAATTATAATTAATAAGGTAAATATATATAGCAAGAAATGTATCAATGAAAAATCAAGTAAAAAAATATATATCAAAATGGAATTTTGACTTACCATTTGGATCTGCATGTGGTTGATATATATATATGTCCATGTCACCAATTTAGACACCATGAAAGAATCAGAAAGAAAATAAATTAGCAATTTTATGAGCAATATATTTATTAATCGTATTAAAGCTTACTACAAGGTGTACCAAGCTCCAATAGTTTTTTTTTTGACAGAAAGCTCCAATAGTTATTGGTGATAAGAACTAAATGGAGAAGTTTATAGATCTTTTGGAAAATGAATTCTAAAACCTAAGGTTATCTTGAAAATTGTATAACAGATGATTCATATAATTTTATTTAACTTTTGTAGTAGAAATGACATATTTTTAGGTTAAAAGTAAAAAAATAAAATAAAGTCAAATATTTATTCCTAGTATCAAATTTGATTCAATAGTTGTTATCCAACATAGTGTTTGATTGGAGGTGAAAATTAAGGAGAGTAATTTGTTTAAAGTTTTAATTATTTTATTTATTTTTTGTAAAGATAATGATTATTTGACTCGCACTAAGTAAAATACAATACGTATACTCATATACTTTTTCTCTCTTTTAAATTGACATGTATATATATCTTTGATACAACGCATACACAAAAACACACTCATATATATATATATATATATATATATACCGGGAGGGAGGGAGGGAGGGAGAGAGAGAGAGAGAGAGAGAGAGAGAGGTCAATCAAACAACATCATTTCAATTTTCAGCGCGTCACCATATTACATGTTAGTAGCTAGGAATGTCTAATTTGGGATACTTCTATAAAGCCGCAAACAAAATATATGTTAATTTATTTTTTCTAAGGGAAATAGAAAAAAAGAAACCTCATTAAAACTTTATGATGTTATTGTATCAAAAAAAAAACTTTTCGAAGTTAAAGAACATCGAGAAAGAACAAGAGTATTTCCCCCAATTTTTATTAATTAGTAGGAAGAGTTTCGCATGCATGAATTGTTTATCAACTATTACAAAGCCATGCAAAACTGCATAAGATCATGCTAATAAATTATCATCATAATTTCAAATTTCAAATCATAGTTTAATGCCGATTAAAATTTTCTTCAGTCTTATTGGTGATGAAAGTAGGAACGTCATTGAATAATTGAATAATCATCACAAGAAGAATACTGCTAAATATTAACAACTTTTAGCAATTTTTATTAGGATAATAACAAACCTGATGAGAAGATAATTAAAAAAAAAAAAAAGTTACGTACCGTTGATCCAGTTCTTAGGAGGTTGAAAATGGTAAGCAGTTCTATGAACTTCGCTTACAGAAACTGCAGAAACAGATTGAAGATGAGGATATATTTTATGAAATGCTTCAACACCATTATTATTTATTAGTATCAATAAACTAATGGTGAAAATCACCATAGAGAGGGTGAGACCCTTCCAAAGAACCATTGGAAAAAACAAAACAAAAACAATAATATTAATATGGAAAAAGAGTTTTTTTCAATGGAAGTGGAAGGAATGGTAATCAACATTGCATTGCAGCTATATATTTATAGTGTTGAGATTATAATTAAAGGGAAGGAGGTGCGGCTTTTCAGGATTAAAAATAGGATTTGGATTAACTGAATTATTTATTGATAAACTCTAAAAAGGGTTTCATTAGTTTCTTCACTAATTCATTGTTTTGGCCGATTCTCTTGGGAACATGGGGTCATAAGATCTCATGATAACTTAAATCCTAATAATGATTGGGTGGATAACACAGATGACTAAAACTGTAATTAAACCTAATAATAATTGGTTAGTTTATTGATTTTATCTGCCAATGAATTTTATGGACAAAGAAATCGGGTTGTTAATTTTTATACCTTCTATCCTAATCTATATTATAAGGAATACAATGTCTCGCCTTGGGTTGAGGATAATGAAGAACTTTTTGGGCTTTGTAGTCGTTTGTTGGTTTAGTCGGTTTTAACCTCCTTTTTCTCAATAAAAAAAGGAATACAATAACTTTTCTTATCAAAATTATTATATAGAAATGATTTTTTTACACCTAAAACTTACACCTCACGGCGTATTTGTATCTCATTTGCTTACCGTTTTATTTTTAACTAGTTTTTCTCTCTTTTTGAATTCACACACACTAAACTTGATTGTATTTTATACAATTAATGTAAGATACAAGTGTTATATTAGGCTGTCAAAAAAGCAACACTTAAATTATAAGAAACAAACATCAATTTTCTAATGCATCAATTTGTAATTTTCGTTTTAACATTTATTTAAAATGATAATTTATATTAGCAAATTCCACTTCTTTCCAGTGTCTTAATTATATATCATTTCATAGAAGGGGTAGTTTTAAAAATGAGACTCAACAATTAGGAGTCTTTATTACAAGAAAAAAATATCAGTACATAGAGGAACACTATTCCATACAAATTTCATTTTTTTATGTTTAACTGTTTTAAAATGAATTTAAATATTTTCCTAATTTTATCTATATAAGGTATCATTTCCTCAAAAAAAAAAAATCTATAAGGTATCACATCCAACAAATTTACTCAATAGGTATGGTAAAATTCTTCAAACGATAATTTTCAACCGTGTAAATTTGTATTTTATTAATTTATTTATTGAGCACTGCTATTTAGTATGAATAGCGGCAAACGAATTAATGTCGGAATTACCACGGAAAATTGTTTAGAGGGCACCGCATAACACCTCACGGGGCAGGCGTGTAGTGTTGATCTTTCCTTTTCTTATGATTCGTTTCGTAACAACTACAATTACTCTTCTATATTAATCTTGAGTCTCTAAGTTAGCAAATCTTTGGATTCGAGTAGAGCTATGTTGCAATACAACTCGTCGTGAAAGCTAAAGCCGGTAGCTATATATTAGATGCACATTGTGTTACTAACCTTACTTTCAAACATGTGCTTAATTTGCATTTTAGTGTGTAAAAAAAATCTAAAAAATTGACCTAAACATGAGCCTTTCAATAATTCATATATTATCTAGTTTACTAGTATTGACGAATCTATAAATGGAATTTTTTTAAAGGCAACATAATATATATATATATATATATATATATATATATATATATATATATATATATATATATATATATAGCCGAAAGTACAATAGATACTCAACTTATATACAAACGAAGAAAGTCAGTCACCAATAAAGAAAAATCACAAAACCGACTCTACCTCTTAAATAAAAGGTCAATAGAATCAACATACTTCTCAAAATCTATAAATGGATATTGAAAGACTTGTTAGAAACATGGATGATTCCAACCTGTATTGGTAATACTATTTTTATTGAAATGAATTGATTTGGTTTCGGTAAAAAAAAAAAATGAGACATGGATGATTACTAAGGAAACATGTTCTCGATACAACTTTTTATCCTATATCGCTGCACTTTACATGTAATATCATTTCACTTAGAATCATATGATTAACTATTATACATGTACCAAACATATTGATCGTTAGATACTATATATATATCTAGCCATATTTCATTCTTTTAGTTGATAACAATATTGTACACTCCATTGCATATATTGTCAATTCGCATTCATAAAAAGTTAAGGGAATATGTAGTGAGTTCAAAACACTTGTTTGATTCAACATGAAATGAAACTTCAAAGTGAATATATATGCTCTATGACACTGCCCACTCACTCACAAAATAATCAACAACTCATACCTGAATTCCTTTCAGAATTTGCCACATTCACAGATATATACCTGAATCAACATAGCACATGAACTTTAAATATTTTTATATTATATTTTTGTGTAAAGATATTAATTAATTAATTTAACAACAAATGTATTATCATCAAGATTGAATTTTTTGAATTAAAATTAAGAATAATTCATATGTGTCACCAAATTTGCATGTGCGGCAAAACTTGCATCATAATAATGTGCGCACTTGCTCTTGTAAAGACTCTAAAGAGTAAAGACTACATTCAAGATATACTACTTTTTTTTGACTCATTCAAGATATACTACTTAATGACTTGTAGATAAATTTAATTGGAAATATGCTTATGTCCGTTCAATTATTATAGTAAATCAAAGACATGTACAACACAAAATTGAATTTTGAGGTTTAGTATAAAAGATATAAAGGTCAATTATTATAGTTACACCCATAAGAATTTTAGTTGTTCTCATTGATTATATAAGCTTCATTTGTACCTGCAATTTCTATTTCATTTTTGGCTAAAGTGTGCGTTTAGTCCCCCAATAATAACTCAATCACGATTTTGGTCAAATTTGAAGATAACGTAGTACTCACTTAAATGACGTGACATACCACATTTGTCTGCCGCATGAATTTTTAAATTAAAAATTAAAATTTTGCTACATAGCAATCATTTAGATGACGTAGTATGTCAAGTTTGACTCACTTAAAATATTACTTTTAATTAAAAAAAGTCCATGAGGTCGTCAGAAGCGGCTTACTATGTCATTTAAGTGAGTACGCTAGCCTCAAATTATTAAGCAGATGCCAGAGCGTATTTCAACTAATTTTCATCCCAAGGTGGAATTTAGATGAGTGTTTTTGCCAGATATCACATTACATAATATCACTACATTATGGGTGCTTCTTCGAACAATTAATGTTAACAAAATATGAAGTTACAAAATAGAGATACAAATTTGATTCCACAACAAACCCAAACAAACAGCAAGATACTGCTACCACCATCACCATTAGTTTAATTGAATGAGAGGAGAACGTGGAATAAGTGATGGTTTCAATTCCTTTACATCAGGAGAAGAAGATTCATATGAATTATTTTCCCGAAATTCCTCAAGAAGATCTTCCATTGGCAACGTTCGAAGCGACTCAATTGTACCCTTACTTGGAACCTCCGGCTCATTTCTAATTGGTGTAGTACCACTAGGTTCATAGTCCTGCAAGACATAACAGAAATCAACCACCCCCATACATGTCAAATAACTATATAATAATACTTCCATTAGTCTATATTATAGATAATAGATATAGCCGAGATATATTAGTCATTCAACGAACCTAAAAGTGCATCTTTTTCTTATATATAGAACCAGAGGTAGTATTTAATATTTATATTTGATCATCTGATCATAAAATAGAACACTGAATCAACATTTATTTACATACCCTATATTGCTGCTGAAAAGTTTCGGATGTTCTGTGTTCAATGGAAGCAGCTTGCCCAGCATGATCCTCTCTGAACGTCTCAATTATATTTGCATGAGTCTTCACCATATTTACAACACTGCATATGGATTCACGCTCTTCTGCAGATGTGGCTGGAAAAAAACATTCCATACAGAAAAGGATCACATAAATGCAAAATGCTTTATTTAGGAAGCTTATTTAGAAATGCAGAATACATCATGATTATTTTAATAAAAAAAAGGTGAAAAGCTTTGGTATGTACTTTAGGAATTTCTACTGCACAGTTGAAGCTTAAGATAATTGCATGCATTATTTAGGATTTTATTGATTTGATTTTTAAGATGGTAATCAAACAGGCCTGCCCTTAATCACAAGATATTTGGATTTGAAATATAGATCCATGACTGCGATCTGATCTCGACATCATAGTTTTTGAGGTCACCGCGACGTGACCATGATTGACACCTTATGCATTTGGTGATTCTCCACAATATCAAAGCTCGCTGTAAGATTATCAACTCAAAGGATTAAGATCCAGAACACAATACTAACCATCAAACTGCTCAATAAGATCATCGCTGTTCTTTGCCACATCTTCGTCCGCTGCAACTTGTTGAGAAATGACCTCAGCAACATGCTGCACATGACTATCAGAAGCATTCCTGTACCAAAGTAATTAACATCACATTGCATGAGACCTATTAATGGGATGACTACTAGAGCGTAAACTTGACCAAAGAAAAAACCTGATAACACCATTCCTGTAGATATGGGCAGCAAAGATTTATTTATATACGATACCTGATAATCGACTCTGTTGCAGAAATATGTTTGGACCCTATCTCATTTACAGCCTCGTGTGTCCTCTTTACATGTTCAAAAGCCGATTGAGCGGTGGTTGCACTACAGAATTTAAAAAAGATTGTCACAATGTGATTCAGAGGATCTAAATTAAGTAAACTAGGTGAAAAGTATCACATACCTCTGCTGCAGGAGTACTTCCATACGACAATGCTTTGCTGCAGAATAATCAGCAGTACCTTTCGCTTCCTTCTCTGCTTCTATGCAAAAGGCCTGCCATTTCCGTTTCGCACTGGTCACAATATCTCCTACTGATGACACATGTCCATCCAAGAATGACTTGCTCTTGATGCCACTTTCCCTGAGATCAACAAGCTTTGCATCTACCTGCAAGACCAACAACCATTAAATGAAAACCATTAAATTGCTATGAGAAAAAAGAGAACTATGGAAAAACAATGCCTAAAACCAACCAGATCCTTTTGACGACGAATGTGATCAGTAACCAAACTAGTCATATCAGCTAAAAGTTTCTCCGTGTCAGATTTTGACTGCTCCTGTAAAGAATAGAATAGGATGTCAACAAGGATAACCATTTTTCAAACAATACAAGTTAGGTTCATGTTAGATTATAACCTCATAAGCTTTCTTAAACTCATCAATGCTCTCCATTTGTACTTGGTCGGCGTGTGATGCGAATTCTTCAAGCTTTTTCGATTCTTTGAAAAGCTTCTCCACTAATTCGTCAGATCGTTCGGAGATGTCTTTTATTTGCTCCACGCTATAATTGAATCTCTTTTATTTGCAATACACAGAACAAGAACAGGGCAAAAGTAGATAAAGAAAACCAGTCAGAACAAAAAAATTAAGCATAGAAATTAGACAAAACAGGGGAACAAAAAACTCAAAGATGTGGCTAAAATAAGCTATAATGAGATCAACAGAAGGAAAACTTCAAGCCCTTACATTGCGTACTTCCCTAGCAAAAAGTGCCAATTCACCCTGCTGTGTTGAAAGACAGTTCTGAAGCTCGTCAAATATTGAAACCGCTCCGGTGTCCTCGGAAGCAAGAAACTGATTCACCAGAAATAAATAACTTTTAATGTTGAGAAGAATAGAAAATGTACAAAAGAAGTATTAGTAAAATTAAAAAATAATTCTAACAGTTAAAACATACTTCTTCAATAGAATGACCGTTGGAAGATATTGCAGATGATAACTCCACCAAGGTTGCCTCAGAGTTCGCCCTATGCAAACGCACGACATTTTGCACTTCCTCAATATGAGATGAATACACAGCCCTTAGGGCTTTCACTTTCTCTTTCAAATTGATAACCGCCTATAGAGAAAGAAAAAAATGTAAAACCATAAACTAAAAAGACAGGAGAAAAAAACTTTATGGAATCAAGATTCATGAAATTGAATGAAAGCATGAAAGAATAATAACACCAACAAGAAGAACGGCATTGGATATTTGATGTGCGCACCTTGTCATGAATGCCCAAAAAAGAATGACAGAGCTTCTCCACACCTTGTAGATTTTCATTCTGTTGAGACAACGATGTTGCAACAGTGTTGCAAAGAGAACCAACCTGCTGAGCAAGCTCCGCTTGAAAATTATTCACCACAGCTCTGTTATCAGAATTCAGTTTATCTTCTCTGCCTATACAATTACCAGAGACATAATAAGATACTGAAAAATAAATACAAAGTTCTTAGTCTATCAGATCAGAGAAAAGAAACCTCCTACCAATTTTCAAAAATAATGAAGCATTATCCTGAAGGGACTTCTCCAAATCAGCTCGTAAAACACATGCTTGATGAGCCAGAGCATTTTCTGTTACAAATAGTTAACATTATCTCAAAGGAGCTTAATAGAAATTAACATTATTTCAAGGGAACATTACAGAAGAAAAAATGATAGAAACACAATCCTGCATACCTGCTTTTCTCTGTTCAGATATGATGAATTCCTTTTCATTCAGGGTATACCGACACTTCTTTAAATCTTCCTCTCGGTTGGCAAGCAACTTGCTAGTCTTGTTAAGGTTTTTCTGTGTCATTTATAACCTTTTCCAGATAAGCACGCATGTAGAATATCTTAACAATAAATAAATAAAAGCTCTCATGTCATACCTCAGTGGTATCGAGTTTGTTGCTTAAATCGAGCAGCGATTTAACTTGGTCAACGTACTTGTTTTGCATATCCTCAAGTTGCTGGTTAAAACATACAAAACAAGTCAAGCGCATAATATCTTTTATAAGTCTATAGAATATAGCTCAAAGAAAACAAACCTTCTGATAAGATTCTATTGTGACGCCCATCTGCTCAATCTGATCTGCCATAGCCTTAACAGAAGAAACACATCAATCAACAAAAGAGCCTTACAATAATGATTTTAAGAACCACAACATTCAAATAAAACATCAAACCAATTCATACCTACACATGAAACAAAGAGGAAAAAAGATAAGCATGCTAGGAAACAAAAATATTAAACGCACAAAAAGTAAAATTTGTCAGCAGCTGAAAGTTACTTGGAACAAAAATGTTGTTCTTGATGAATCAGATGAAATATTCATATTGCAAAAGAAGCAAACAGACAAAGACAGAATAGACAACCTTCTTTTCATTCTCTTCCTGATAGTATCTATCCTTTGGGATATAGACACCATTTTTCTCACGCGTAGCATAAACCTCTGGTAAAAGTCACAAATTTAATCAACAATAAGGCACTTCAGCAAAAAAATCTGAAGAACTGGTTTAATACTTTAATCAATCTAAGGCACTTCAGCCACAACATGATAAAGCAACACACCTGCCTTAAGCCGTTCAATTTCACCATAGAGATCCTTGATAAGTGTTGATTTCATCATTTTTTGGTTTATCTAAAGCAATAAGAATAGAAAAGGTTGGTAAAAACCGATGCTTAAGCCATGGCAATGAAGCCTATTGTAGCAAAACTAAAAACAATAAGAATAGAAAAGGTTAGTGAAAACCGGATGCTTAAGTACTTATTGAACTATTATACTCATTTAAGATATGCATTAAATAATGGGAAGATGTATATTACTAAAGGTGCATAGTTTCATTTCAACTCCATTTTCAACTCTCAAGTCAGTCAATCAGCAACAAACCTCTGGCTTATTTTTAATGTTCTTTGCTCTGTGTGCATAATCCAGTGTGCTCAAAGTTTCCTCTAAGCAATGAACAGCAGGAGACACTGTGGCTATGATGCACGTCTTGGTTCTTCCTCCAAGTGAATCACGCAGTAAACGCGTCAACTTGCTATCCCTAAATAAATATCAACATGGCCATATAACTATGTAAGCATACCAAGAAAAAATCATGTCAGATAATCATAGAATGAAGCATTGTCTGCAACCCCAAAATAAACACCTGTAAGGAATATGACCAAGGTGCTCCACAAGTGCATTGATCACCCGCCCTAAAGTAAGCAAACTTTTGTTAATTTCTCCCGCTTCTCTTGCACGACCCTAATAAATATTACAAAACTCAACATATTAAGTTTAAAATTAATATTTATTAGGAAATTCCCAGGGTGTAGAGTATAAATGACTAAGCAAATGTAGTGCTTGTAATGTAGCATTATTACCTCCCTAGCACCAGAACGAGATATATTTTCTGAACCAGCTAGATCAACCAAATTCAGTTTACCACATTTAATTAGTTCTTCACCTTCAGGGGTTGCTTCTTTGATATGGATTGTAATAGAAAATAATGAATGTGAACGACTGAATAGAAAAACCAAATGTTAACAACAGAAATTCAATTCGGCAATCTGTCAATTTAAGAAATTGAAAACCAACAGTTACCTAGACTGCTTGTTCAGTAAAGTTTCTGCAGTACGCCTTTTAGAAGACCCTCTTTCAAGAAGAGTAAAAATCTCATTAGCACTAGTAACAATTTCTTCCTCCAACCCTCTTACAAGAACTCCACCTTTTCCATCTTCCATGAGAGGCAGCTGCTTTTTCTGCTTCTCCTCCAAAGAAACCTTTGAAAGCTCTTCAGGGGCAAGCAAATCAGTAATCTCTTCGTTATACAATTCTAAAAATGTAACTTTCACACTATACTCAGCATTCTGGCCCTCAAGAGTGTCAAAAATCTGCTTAACTGCCCTAGGAATTACTCCTGCTCCTGGAGGCAACTCTCCATTGGGTCCACTCTATAGTAGAATAATAATCAAATTAACTCATCAAGATCAATAATTAATAATAATAGCACTTCAAATTAACTCAATAAGATCAATAATTAATAATAATACCTTTGATCTTTTACATTCCCCTTCCATTGTATAGGTTTTTCCAGTCCCAGTTTGACCATATGCAAAAATAGTACAATTAAATCCTTCAAGAACTTCATTTACTATTGGAGTAACAGCTTGTTCATAAAGTTCTCTTTGCATCGCAGAAGGACCAAAAACCTACAAAATATGCTACTAATAAATTAAACAACTCCAATTCGGTACTGTATTTATTTTTTCTCTTAATTCAAACTTAACAATAAATTAATTTAACAATTAATTTAACAAATAGTAAAGGCAAAGTACCTTATCGAATGTGAAAACCCTGTCGATGTGTTTACCGGCAATGTTCTGAGACACTGCAACTTCTCTACTGTATTCATTGCAAGTTAGAACTTGCGGTGCATTGCTTCGTAACTCGTCGTCACTAAATGGCCTGCGAAATCTCCATGTGAGAAGTTGGATTTGAAATAGGGAAAAAAAAGCAAAGAAGAAATTGAAAGAAATGTACCTGCAACGGAGGAGAACTTGAACGTTAACACCCTTCTCTTTCTCACGACCAGACATTTTCGATTCTTTGTTCTGGAGAGGGGTGTATTGGTAGATCCGCTTATGCGATTTGACTCTCTCTCTCTCTCTTTTTCTGTGTGTGTGGGTGGGTGGGGGAAGGGGGTAGTGCGTTTGAGATTTGAATTTTTGAAATCCGCTCTACTTCACTTTGCCTCTTTGCTATATATCTACGACGACTGCGTTTTGGGTCTAAATCATTTTTGATCTAACGGTGCTCCAAACATATCCTAGTCTGACTATTTTGCCACCGTCGTTTGCATTTCTACGCGGGCTGCTGGGCTCCTTATGCATGTCTTTCAAGTTGGCTTTTGCTTTTCCCACTCACCCTCCTACTCACCGCACACCCCATACAATTTTTTTTCCAAAAAAAGGAATTTTGGTTGTATTCGAACACGTTCGAATACATTTATACGTGTTAAGTAAAATTAGTGATTGTGGTGAGAGGGTGCATTATTGTTGTCTCGATTGTTGTGATTCGGACACGTTCGAATGGTGTCGTTCGAACAAGCGTTCAAATGGTGGCGTTGAACCAAATAAGTGCGAGCGAAGCTTAATAAACCGAAATGTAGTTTTGATGATTTCAAAATTTGTCTACAAGGAGTTATACAACATTGAGTACCAAAATTATAACACCATTTTCCCTTTCAGTCTGAACTTACAACAGCATTTTCTAGTATTTGTGTCGTGTTCAACATTTGTCTTGTAAGATCCAACTTTATCACAAATCAAGATGCATTATTCTTTACCTGATCGTATTCATGTGTCAGATCTTCCTATAACAATCACCATCCCAAGAGATTTGCCAACTGCACGCACCCACGTCAACAGCTCCTCACGATTAGGAAATAACTGAAATTCAATTACTATGTGTCAGTTAATTAATTTGAATAATTCGCTAAAAAATCAACAACTACTTTTTACCGTATCCGTTGTGAACAAACTAGTAAAGTCTTGAACTTCTACGACGTCAGTTGACATCTCAACTACTCTAGAAGTTCCCCCCATTTTCTTCCATTTAATCCCAAAAACCTGAACAGAAACTTCAAAACATCAGTTACAGTCATGCGACTATTCAAACGCACATGTACAAACGTGTTCGAATAAGGGTGTTCGAACTTCGAACACAACACACTCACACCCCACTGATAACACGTTCGAATACGAGTAATCGAACGTGTTCGAACGCCCGTATCCGAACCAAGCGCGATTTTAGAAAAAAGAAAAAGTGGCAGAACTACCTCAAAACGGAACCAAAATGATAAAAGTTTTGTAGGAATATTACCTTAAACTACTTGTCAATGTTGGGTAGTTGAATGGAGAGCCAATAATGAAGGTGAGGATGGGAGGGTTTTGGAGTGGAGAGAGGGGAGGTTTGGGGTTTTAGAGGGAGTGTGTTGTGTTGGAGGAGAAGAAGAGGGAGAAGGGTAGGGGGATTTTAAATGTAAGTGAGGTTAGATTTGTAAATGTGTAGGGTGAGGGGATGTGTTTTGAGTAGGAGGGGGAGTGGGAAAAGGAAAACCCTTCAAGTTTCAATTGTTGTTTGGCCCAGACTTGTTACACTCTCCTCCTTTAAAATTCAAAAAAGGGTTTTTTTTGGTACCCCCACCCAATCCCTATATACCCCCACCCAAACTGAAAACCCCAAAATGCCCTTCTGAAAACGTATTTTTTTTAAAAAAAAAAAATTGGCCAATCGTATATACCTGGGGGGTGTATATACGACCCTATTGTATTTTTTTAATTTTAAGTCAAATAAAAATTAATTAAGTCCTGAAAATAGGTTTTGTGTGTAGTTCGTTAAAACGTGACGATGTTATATGTCGAACGAATAATTTAGGCTAAAAAATCGGTTTTCGGGCAACATACTCCGATCATAATGAAACCACAGTCATTAAATCCGAAAAAAATCAAGAATCAAGACTCCTCTAGAAGGGACTTCTTACATACTACAGCCTCAACCCAAATTCCATCGTTTACCATTTCTTACGATTTTTTTTAAATTTTTCATAGTCTCCAAAAAATCTAAAAAAAATTGTATAGCCTTATTTTGGTTTTGTTAGATTTTTAGTGGTGTTTTTATAATTTTTTAGAGTAGTTTTGACTATTTAACGAATTTTTAGTAGTCTTTTAGTAATAAAAATTAAAACTAATTATTAAAAAAAATAAAAAACCCATCGTATATACCCCTTTGAGTACGTATATACGATTGGACATAAAATAGCCATCGTATATACGTACTCAAAGGGGTATATACAATTTATTTATTTTTTTTAAAAGAAAATAAATTTTGAAAGAGGCATTTTGGGGATTTAAAATTGGGTGGGGGTATATGGGGATTGGGTGGGGGTATAGAAAACATAGGCCTTCAAAAAATACCCCTCCTTCAAAACCACTTCCCCACACTCTTGCTCCCTCAAACCCTCACTCTTTCACCCTCCCATTCCCTCTCATCACCACCACAAACTTCCCCCTCTCACCAACACCCACCATCTCTTTCTTCCTCTCACCACCTCCACCACCACCACCTCCACCTAACCACCACCATGTATGAAGCTACTTAAAGAAAAATAGATGTAATATTATTAACCAATATCAGCAAGGTACAATGGTTCCCGTCTCCATATCCGTTAGAGCTTACTACAAATTAATAAGGATGACAATAACACCCTCTGAGCAAGGTACAATGGTTCCCGACTCCATATCCGTGTTTGAAAAAGTGCTCATATCTGAGCTCGTACATGCATATCAGCTTTAAAATGACCTCAGGGCCCAAAATGAATAATTTAAAATTTTGCAAGGGCTATTTTTTTCAAAAAAAACTTTTTACATGGTCCAAAATTAGTAATTTTAAATTTTCTAAGGGCTATTTAAAAAAATTACAAGAACCAAAATGAATATTGACTCTATTCACAAGAACCAAAATGATATTTAAGCCTATCATTAATTAGTAATATATAATTATTCATATGCAAGTGCGGAACGGGTTTGGCATCATAATGCTCGTAGGCACACCCATACTCACACAAACTTGCGGGTGATTGCCGTTACCCAAACTCATACCGTGCGGGTAATTACCCACTCATCATGGGTAATTTTTTGCGGGTGCCCAATGAGAAGGGAGCAATTTGTCATTTCTTGACTAGACATCGCATATCTAGTAGGTCAACTTAGTAAGTATAATCACCGTCTGGGGCAACATCACAAGGAGGTACTTGCTCGACAAATGCAATATTTACAAGGTGTCATGAACTATGTTGTTAAGTATAGTGGACTTCCATTGTAAAAAAAAAACATAGTGGACTTCCTAATGTACTGGGAAGGCATTGTGATGGTGCTAATTGGATATCTAATTTAGATGAGACAATATCTATTAGTGGTTATGTTTTCACACTCGGTGGTGGTGGTGGAACTTGGAGATCAGACAAAAAACAAAAATTATGAGGTCATCCATGGAGTTAGAGTTTGTAGCTCTAGAATTGGTTGATAGTGAAGTTGAATGGTTGAAAATCGATTAGAAAAATTCTTTTTGGAATAAAACTAATACCATTAGATTCAATACATTGTGATAGTCAATCGACAATAATTATTGCAAAGAATAAGACCTGTAATGACAAAACTATACACATTACAATTGAGGCATGATACTGTAAAAACAAATGCAAAAACAAGTAGCAACATCAATCTATTATGTATAAACCGTAAGTGATCTTTGTTGGTGACAAGACATGCTTTTGATTTTGAAGGGAAACACAAACCAAACAAAAGAAAGAGAAACGTATGTTTTGTGAATGAAAGCCCACATCGGTTGGTTCGTAAATGAAAGCTACCTCTTTGTGCTATAAAACGAAACAACTAACAGATAGTTACAGCCACAGAACCGTGTGATAATCACAAAGCGAACTATTCTTTCGCCTTTTACTAAAGAATACCGTGTGATTGTCACTTCAAGCGGTATACGCTTATTTTTGGAAGAGTCTTTTTTATTGAAGGCTCTGCAATAATAGTTTAAACTTTTTATTTTTCTGTCATTTCTAATTTCTAATATTCTTACTAAATTACGTCTAAATTCATAAGTGTATCTGCTTCAAATCGCACACAAATTTCATTTATTTGTTTGTCGAAAATTAAAATTAAATTTAAATATATGTACAAATGTGTTGTTTTACCCCTTAACTTTTTAGCTTGTTGATTTGATATTATTTAAATGATTAGATTAGAGGATAAATGATTTTGTACGATTTAATCCACTTTTTTTTTTGGAATAGAGAGGGCTTAAAGGCCATCAGAGAAAGTGAGAAATTACGAGAGACTAGTCTGGAGTAGAGACTCCCATGGCATGAGCCACTAACAAGGAAGAAACACACATATATAGGTGGAGAACTATGAACCATGAAGGTTCTCTCCTGATTACAACCAAACGCTGCTAATGCATCACACACGCATTAGCCACGTTCAATAATTCAATAAGTGTGTGTAAAGTAAACTTGATAGCGCACTCAAATAGGGCAAACCCATAATTTAGGCGTGTACATGAGAGAAGGAAGAAGAAGAAGATTAATTAGTAAATATTATTGTGTGTGTTATTTGAATTTTAAATAGTTAGTTATCAGTTTGGGGTTGAGTTTGAATATAAATATGTATTTGAATTTTAGTTAGTTATGTGTGTGGTATTATGGAAGTTGAGGCGAGTAGTTACTTCGAGAGGGGAGCAAGGCTCTACAAACCTTGTAATTCCTTACTTTTGTGTTAATATAATCTGCAAGTTTCCTTCATAATTCATCTTCTACATCATTCTGTTCTACTGTTTCTGCTAGTAAAACTGGGCTTTGAAATTCAGAAGGGGGCACTCTTGTACAACGGTAGGCTGGTTATGGCAGCAACTTCTACCTTCATCCCAACCATTCTTAAAGAATTCCACAGTACTCCATTGGGCGGACACTCAGGTTTCTACCGTACTTACCGTCGTTTGGCTGCCAACCTATATTGGACAGGTATGAAGAAGGACGTCCAGAAATTTGTGCAACACTATGCAGTTTGTCAAGGCAACAAATATGCAGGTTCAACTCCCGGCGGTCTCCTACAACCACTTCCAATACCGCTTCAAATTTGGGCTGATATTTCCATGGACTTCATAACCGGTCTTCCAAAGTCTAAGGGTTTTGAAGCAATCTTCGTAGTGGTAGATCGGCTGTCCAAATACAGCCATTTCATCCTTCTCAAGCGTCCATATTCAGCAAGATCATTGGCTGAGATTTTCATCAAGGAAGTGGTAAGGTTACATGGGGTTCCAGAGTCTATTGTCAGTGATAGAGATCCCATCTTTGTAAGCAACTTCTGGCAAGAACTCTTCAAACAGCAAGGGACATACTTAAAGATGAGTACCGCATACCATCCACAAACGGATGGCCAGACAGAAGTTGTCAACCGCTGTTTGGAGACTTTCCTCCGTTGTTTCATTGCTGATCAGCCCAAAACTTGGGCCATGTGGATTCCATGGGTTGAGTATTGGTACAACACCACATTTCATGCTTCCACCGGTACAACACCTTTTGAAGTGGTTTATGGACGTCCCCCTCCTGTCATCACTAATTACCTTCCGGGTGAGGTTAAAGTAGAAGCAGTACAAATGGATTTGGCTGATCGGGATGAGTGTTTGAGGCAACTGAAGCGCCATCTTGCTCGTGCTCGTGAAAGGATCGATGAAAACTCAAGCAGACAAACACCGTCAAGAGCGTTCTTTTGAAGTTGGGGATTTCGTTTTCTTGAAATTGCGGCCACATGTTCAACAATCAATAGCAGCCAGAATCTGCCCAAAGCTGTCTCCACGGTACTTTGGGCAATTTAAAGTACTCGAACGTGTTGGTGTTGTTGCCTACCACTTGGAATTACCACCTACATCAAGGATACACCCTATTTTCCATGTTTCCTTACTCAAGAAGGCTATCGGAGATGCTGCTGTCCATTCAACTCTCCCGGCAAGTTTGGAAGTCTCAAAAGCATCCGTGTGGAAACCAGAGGCCGTCTTAGATCGAAGGGTGGTAGTCCGCCATGGTGAGTCCATTCCTCAAGTTTTAATCCATTGGAGTGACAAGCCACCTGAGGAAGCTACTTGGGAAGATAAAGATTTCCTTACTACACAGTTTCCTACGTTCCGCCTTGAGGACAAGGCCGATTCTCATGGAGGCGGCAGTGATAGCGCACCAAATAGGGGCAAACCCGTAATTTGGCGTGTCTATGAGAGAAGGAAGAAGAAGAAGATTAATTAGTAATTATTATTGTGTGTGTTATTTGAATTTTAAATAGTTAGTTATCAGTTTGGGGTTGAGTTTGAATATAAATATGTATTTGAATTTTAGTTAGTTATGTGTGTGGTATTATGGAAGTTGAGGCCAGAAGTAGTTACTTCTGAGAGGGGAGCAAAGGCTCTACAAACCTTGTAATTCCTTACTTTTGTGTTAATATAATCTGCAAGTTTCCTTCATAATTCATCTTCTACATCATTCTGTTTCTCTTTGTTTTACGCTATTAAATTTCTGGTTTCCATCAAAACTACATCAGAAAGTAGATAATAATTTCTTACTTGCACACACGAGTCTATGTAACTAAAATTATTCATCCAGAACATAAAAACACGAGTATTTTTCCTTTTGATAACCCCGCCAGTGCCACTAATCACAGAAAAATTAACCATCACTAAATTTCACTAATGGTAACTAAGATCAATTATATTTGAAAACTATTCACATCAACAACAGCTCAATTGATGTTAAAGGTATCATTTGCCTATTGGAGATATATGCACTACAACTTATGAATTACTGACACTGACAGCAGATACAACACATACACAAACACGTTTGAAAAAATAAAAGTAATTGAAGTATGTTGGTGTCTGTCACAACCCATCTCAAATACCAGATACGTCTTCAATCTATCAATGTTGCATAGTAGATGTACGTATATATGTTATGAAGATTCAACCATGCAATTCATGAAATATTTTTCCCATATCAAACTTACCATTATTACATTCAACACAATTAACAACCTCTTGAAACGCTGAAACACTGCAAGGAACAACCAAACCATTTCTCTGTTCAAAACCAAATTCTTTATATGTCTTCTCCAACAACATCTTGAACAAAGGGTGAGAAAGATACCCAGTTGGAACCACATATCTCTCACGCTCTTCTCCAACATAAAGTGCAAAGAAACCATTTCCTGGTGCTTTTGGGTATTCATTTTCCTTTTGATATTCCTTCATTGATTTATAGTTACCTTGGTTTGAGTCAATTCCACTCACACCTTTCTTCACTTTTTTCGCCAGTTTCTTTATCTTTTTCCCTAGCATATCCTGCTTCTAAAGGAGAGCCTATAAGCTATAGATATATAAGAGAGCTGTGTAGTGGAACTTGGTAATTGAGGTGAAGGTTAATGGCTTGATTAGCATTATATTTAGTTAAGAGTGTGATGATCTAATGAGATTATCAGGGAGGTTACAAATAAATAAATAAATTATAGAGTCCCTTTCTTACGTACATTAATTAATTTGAACATATATGTCGGTGTTGAATATTTCTTAGTACGGAAACAATAATCCATTTTTTTATTTGGACGTAAACTCGGCATCTTCTACGCGCAATGATGAAGACTAATCCTTCGAGTTAGATAGGACCACAATGGACAGAAAAACTCTCACTCAAGAATTTTAACGTTGTTGCATTCCCAAGACTGATTTCGAACTCAAAATATTAATTAAGCTAAAAAAAACACAAATCATTTCTTCCAAGCGCAGTTAGAACTGCATGCAGTCGAAAATCTTGAAGCCGTACAATCAAGATTTTTTTGTCACATCTACAATTAAGAATACTATTAGCAAAATTTTTTGTCAAGAAAATACTACTTATTAGCATAATTTAGTTAGTAGGCGTGTGTTTCAACTTCACATTTGTTGACTTTAAGTTATTTTGGTGAACCAATGAAATGGCGTAAGCTATTTTTGGTTTGTTAAGACTACAAAATTTTATATAATTGGTTACATATAAATCTTGATCATATTATTTTTTAAAACTACAAACTAGAAGCAAAAATGGCATATGATTTTGAATATACCTTTTATATTCTTAAGATATATAAGACTACACCATGCCGCTCTTCTCTTCTAATCTCAATGTAAGGAAAGTCACAGGTTAACTCGTGATTATTCAACTAAACGAATGGTTTTATTGCAGTGTTTCAATATACTTTATGAACAAAAAATTAAGATGCCTATTGCTTTGGGATTTCAAAGTACAAATATTGTTTTTAAATTTTTTGCAGGCGATGTAATCTTATTTTTAAACTACTTATTCTCTAAATGCAATTGTAAAGACTAATTCCTCAAATCGGGTCTCTTATTCACGAGTTTTAACAGGCCCATCTAATAGGCGTGCAGACCGTGCTATTGCACAGAGGTCCTAGCCCAATACCTTTTTTTAGGGCCCCCCAAAAAATTAGTACATCCATTTGATAAAAGTATAATTAGTTTGAAGTTGTATTGAAATATTATTTACAATTTCAATAAAGGAGAGTGAGTTTTTGATGGTTCATTTGATAAAAATATGATTAGACCCCAATTTTTAGTGATTTTTTTTACCAAAGTGATTTATTTGATAAAAATATAATTGGGGACCCAATTTCTAAGATTTGAATAGGGCCTCCAAATTGTTTGATACCGGACTTGAGTTTTAACGCTGCAAAATTCGAATCAAAATCTTGGTTAGAAGGAAGTGACTTGAACCATCCCATTCAAGCGCTCTTGGGTGGCGAAGTAATCTTTCATATTAGCACTATCGCATAATTTCAAACTACAAATTAAATTACTCCCTTCGTCCCATATCTATTAATAATACAAAAGAATAGACTCCTCAAAGCCAATTTTCTGAGGTGTCACAAATGGAGGAATTCATGGCTTCTGCATTATTTATAAATCACACGTGGCATTTCACCATGTTTAACATAATTGGTCCATGTCATCAAGCCTTATCCAAAAGAGCACATCATGACATCAACATAATTGGTTCATGATGTGCCATTTTTGAATTCAGTTGATGTCGTCACATGATCTTTTGGATAAAGTTTGATGACATGGACCAATTATGTCAAACATGGTGAAATGCCACATGTGATTTATAATTAATCAGAGCCTATCAGTCGTAATTCCTCATGACACCTCGTAAAATTGGCTTTAAAGAGTCTATTCTTTTATATTATTAATAGATAGATAGATATAGAAGGTGTGATTTTTTTATTGCATTCAATTTAACAATGGTTATATAGTTTTATTTAAAAAAATTACGTTTCGGCTGTCAAAAAAAATTGTTTAAAAATAATTAACCTTGTCTTTTTTACATTAGATACAGAACAGTTAAGTTATAACTACCTCGACTTGTTTTTATAAGTTATAAGTTATCACTATCTCCACTTTTTTTTTTTTTTTTTTTTTTTTTTTTTTGTAACTTACCATTAACCCCACTTTTTTTAGGAGACTACCTCCACCTTCACAACATATATTTTCTTTTATTTTTTATGGTAGCTTAACAAAAATAAAGTTTAAAGACAACATAAATACGTTGAGTATGATGAACAAGATAACTAATAAGTGGAAGGTGGCATTAATTGTAGAGAGAGTAAAGTTAAAAAAATTAAATTAAAATATCATTTTACATTTATGTCCACATATTTAAGTAGTTGTTAAAAGAGAGTGATTGGTTTTTGTGTCCAAAGTGAAAGTGTGTACATTGCTAACATACACATTTTAAAAACTAAGTGTGTGTACGTTAGCAAATCCCATATATATATATATATATATATATAGAGAGATCTTAGTGGGAGCCGGGGGATGTCACGGTACCCCCGGCTCCCATAAAGTTAATATATAAATATACTCAAAGTTAGAATATATAGAACCAAATGAAGACTAAACAATAAAAGTATTAGTAGTCGAGAGGTTAAGAGCATTATTGGCGTATTGAGTGTCCCCAGTTCAATTCTTGTGATGACCGCATCTCTTTTTTGCAGTTATTAGTATATTTTTCTCAAAAATTAATATAAAAAATTGCATAAAGCAAGATTTGAACTCATGACATTAAAATTGACATAGATAACTTTGACCACTAAACCAAACAAACTATTATGAATACATAGTTAATTTTTGTTTATATATTTGTTACTATTTTGGCCCCATCTAATTTTTTGGTCAAGATCCGCCACTATATATATGGGTGTGGGCTGGGCGCCCAGGTAATTACTCACCTGTTTGCGGGTGCCTTATGGCAGGGTTGTTTTTGAGAATTTGGGTGCCCTGGATGAACAAATAAAGTGGTGCCCTTGTATTTTAGTAAGGGAGCTATTTGCTTTATCTACAACATAAAAAACTAATGAATCCTAAAAGACTTTTTAGCAAACTCAAGGTTCAATTGTGTGCATTTTTTCATCATACTATTTTTTCTATGAATTTAATGTATTTGAATCTATTATATATACAAACAAGAATGAAACAAAGGGCTGAAAATCTGATTTGTCAATCATTAGGCTAATCCACATCAGCTTAATTAAAATCGTAGCTTACATGGCAACCATTTCTTTAAGTTGTCATCTTAATGACAAATTTTATGATGATCTGTAATCCTAATGGCAACCTTAATTATATTGCGGACCAAAAACTGCAAATGCCTCCATTATGGCAACACATTAAATACGCTTTTAATTCCCATCAGCAGAGCTTCCACCAAACGTCATTATATACTGACATTTTTTTCCCTATCAACAAATAGAAAATCCCCTAGGCTGATTTTCCCATATCACCACCATTATTATTACAATTAGTCCTGATAAATTACAATTACAAATTACATGTTAATTATACAAATTTCCACAAAATCATAGAACAATTACTTGGACAGCAATCACACAAACCCTTATAAATTGAGGGCATTTCACCCAATAGGCTCCACGATTCACACTCACACAGACTACTACATACCTGCTATTTCCTCGCTGCTACAGGCAAAAGCTACCCCTACCTTATGGCTTCTCAAACCATCCGCTTTGTTGATATTGTCCCAAAAAAGATGGGAACTCTATTGTCATTGCTCGCGTGCTGAGGCTCTGGACTGTGCCAGAGAAGGTTTCTGGTCAAGGTCCGTTGAACATGGAGATGGTCCTCATTGACAGTGTTGTAAGTAAATCAACTCTGTCAGTAAAATTGTTTGTATATATGTATATGTCGAAATATAATAATATTATAGAATATGTATTGTTAGATAAATTGCATCATGCCCAACTTAGTTGCACATCTGTAACATAACAAATCCTTTAAATTATATGTGAATATGTATATGTTGTTCAGTAATTAGTTAATCAATTCAGAATGTAACGTAACAAATCGTTATCACTCATTAAGTCGCAATAGTTTTACAATTGATCTTTAATATGTCAAAGATAATGAGCAAACAAAGTCACCAGGTAATAGATGAGATCAAACAATATTATGATTGTAGGTATGTGTCTCCATGTGAAGTCAGTATGGAGAATTTTCACATTTGATATTCACCACCATTGGCCTCCTGTGCAAAGGTTGACATTTCATCTACAGGTCAACAGAGACTTTTGTTCAAGAACAACGACAAGATCAAAAGAGTTGTTCGCAAGGGAGAGTCATCCGATCGTTCCTTGTGTGGTTTCTTTGCAAATAGAAGATATTATGAAGGAGGAATTTAACGTATCTTTGAGTTTCCATCCAAATTGTGATACGACTACACGAAGGTAGGTTTTGGAGGCCGAGAAAGAAGGAATAAGTGTAGGAAGATTAAATTATGTACCACCGAGTCGGAGAGTTATTTTACATGCGACTATTACTAATCGTGCAAAGAGGTTGCAAAAGTTTTGATGACCTCAAAGCGGGTAAACTGAGTGTTGAGGTTACATTTCAGGACGCATGTGCTAAACTGGGGTTATTGACTGATGACAAGGAATTTATTGATGGGATAACCGAGGCAAGCACACTGTATTCTGGGCATCAGTTGCGAAGACTATTTGTGACTCTTTTTATCTATGCATACAATGTCAATACCGGAGAAAGGTATGGATCAAAGACATGGAAATTGCTTTCGGATGTGATTGTATATGATAAAGTAAGAGATTTACACATGCAAGGTTAATTTTCTTTATCTCCTCTCTCTCTCTCTCTTTCGTGACTTCCTTATTAGTTTGTTTGATAAATAATGCGTTACGCCTAACCAATTAATGTTTGTACTAGCGGATCTTAATATTAGAGACGACCCGACTTTCAAAATATTTGTCTTATTGAAATTGAAAAGTTGCTACAAGCTAATGGCAGATCATTGAAGGACTACTCATCTATGCCATTTCCAGATATTACTGACATTCATCAATTTGAAAATAGACTCATTGCTGAAAAGCTCAACTATGATCGTAGTGAAATGGCAAAATTACATTTTGAAAGCTTGGCAAGGATGACCGACGAGCAACAAAATGTGTATGCCAAGATAATGAATGCGATCATGACAGGTTTAGGAAAAAATGATTTTTTGTTGATGGTTTTGGGGGAAGTGGAAAAACATTTTGTTGGAGCACACTTTCTACAGCTGTGCGTCTGCTGAAGGACTAATTGTGGTTAATGTTGCATCAAGTGGGATTGCAGCTCTACTCTTACCAGGAGGTAAGACAGCGCACTCTATATTTGCCATTCCGTTAAATATTGAAGAAGAATCTACTTGCAACATTAGTTTAGGTAGTCAACGTGCAAATTTGCTTATACAAGCGAGATTGATTATCTGGGATGAGGTTCCTATGCTGAATCGTTACTGTTTCGAGGCATTAGACAGAACTTTAAGAGATATTATATCATCTCAAAACCATGCAAATAAGGAAAAAGTTTTTGGAGGGAAGGTTGTAGTTTTGGGTGGGGACTTTAGACAGATACTTCCTGTTATCAGGAAGGGTTCAAGGCTAGACATTGTAAGTGCAGCTATTAACTCTTCCAAAATTTGGGGGAGCTGTGAGGTTATGAGGCTTACTAAAAATATGAGACTTCAAAGCTCAACTACTTGATTATGAACAGTGCTCACTTGCTGGATTTTGCAAAATGGATTCTCGAGATTGGAGATGGGATAGGAAGTGGAAACGAGAATGGTGAGTTGGAGATTGATATACCAGAAGATTTGCTAATCAAGGAATGTGATGACCCTATGCGCTCACTGGTTGATTTTGCATATCCTAACATTTTGCAAAACATGAGTGATTTTCAAATTTTTTAAGAACGAGGAATCCTAGCACCTACTTTAGATGCAGTTCAAAAGGTTAACAATTTTGTGTTGTCTGTCATACCCGGTGATGAGAAGACGTATCTTAGTTCAGATTCAGTGTGTCACTCTGATGAACAGGACGAGGTCAGGGGTGAGTGGTTTACAACTGAATTTTTGAATGAAATTAAATGTTTCGGTATCCCAAGTCACGAACTACGATTGAAGGTCGGTGTTCCAGTGATTCTTATGAGAAATATTGATCAGTCAGCAGGGTTATGTAAGGGTACCAGGTTAGTAGTCACACACTTAGGATCTAATGTCATTGGTGCCACAAGAATAATCGCACACATGTCGGATAAAATTTTGATCCCTAGAATGAATCTGATCGCATCTGATCCAGCCTACCTTTCAAATTCCAAAGAAGACAGTTTCCATTGTCACTCTGTTTTGCCATGACTATAAACAAAAGTCAAGGCCAATCACTTTCACATGTAGGGTTATATTTACATAGACCTGTTTTTACTCATGGCCAGCTTTACGTAGCGTTATCCAGAGTGCGGTCAAGAAAAGGATTGAAGATTTTAATAATAGATGAAGATGAATTGGTGAGTAGCAGTACGAAGAATGTGGTTTATCCCGAAGTCTTTGACAATCTATAGTTCATTCATCAACGGAGGATAGAATTCTTATTTATTTGTTTTATCTTATTGGCAACTGTTTCCTGTCATAACTTTATGTTTTAAATTTTTTAGAGATGTTGGGTTACTACAACATAATTAATTACTGGTGTACTTCAAATAACTACAGGGTCATCCGCATACCCTATTAGATAGTAAGCTTTTTTTAAAATGTTTTTATTCTTGACTGAATTTCATGTCAGTATATAATGACGAACAACCTAACAAAACTAACCATAATTAAAGACACAAAACTTAAAGCAATTTTGACATACTACTTACTTGGTAATGCAGATTGAATTTACTATGCTATCCACCTATTAAGAGATTCCTTTTTGTCATCATCCTCGCACAATCTTCGATAAATTTGAACTCAACGCTTAAGGATCAAATATCCCAGACTGAAAAAAGATTGAAATCCAACCGATTAGTCAATAATCAATAAATATAATGTCAAAAAGAAGATACAGTGGAAGCATCACATTTCACAAATATGTTCATGAGTCGAGTAAAGTTTAACAACATTGAAGAGATACTCAATACTTTCTCATGATTGTTTCTTAGAACTAATCAAAATGATTACCTTAATTAAAAGACATCAGTGATACTTACTCACACAATATATCACTAATTGATTTGTTAGGAGTAGAAACCATCAAATTCACCTCTAGATATACAATGAGATGAAAAAATTGTACTACAAAAGAATGGTAAATTCAACACAAAAGAATGTTCATCCTAATGTTAAAATTAAAGATTTAAAACAACTCAAAAAGAAGACCAAGGCTTACTCTATTGAGAAAGTGACATCTAGGTGATGGGTTATCACCACTAGAATAGCGCACCCCCCATGTTCTCAATAACTATAGAGCAGTTGATTTCAGTTGAACCGTGTAGTGTTCAGTTTGTATCAATTGGGATTTGTTCCAAAAACACAATGAACCTGAAAAGTGTTTTTTTGCTTATAAATGAGACTGGAGGGAGTATTGTTATTGTTATAAGGACATGTTAAAGTTTTTTTTTTAACTTCCAATATTATCTACACAATATTCTACTTTTCCCGATACATTTTGCATAATGTACAGATTAATTCCATAAGAATTATATTTTAACTTCCCCAGTACTTTGTGTGCTAAATTAGTTCATACGATATATATATATATATATATATATATATATATATATATATATATATATATATATATATATATATATATAGTTGTTATATATACACTATGCGAATTTTTGTATATGTCATTTAGTCAGGGTTATTGGTCCCCGTGCATCGCACGGGTTCCATACTAGTTAACATACATTCGATATCCATTTCATCCGCAATTTTTTCAATACTAACAATAGTATTTTTAAATTTGGATTATTTATATTTCTCCAAGTAGTTAATTAAACCTTTTAGTAGTTTATAACCATATCAATGTTGTCATAAAAACCATATCAATGTAACTATCTTTTTTGATTTGTAAACTTTTGTTAACTTCATTAACATCAGTTAACAACTCAAAACAAATATCATTAGCTAATTAAAATTCAATGTTTTCAATTCTATGAGTTGCTAAAGACTCAACTCCACTCTTAATTTTGAGATTATTATATTGTTCAACTGGTTGTAGTAAGACTTCTCTTGATTATGTCTGAAGTTTGAGTTTTAATTGTACGTACAATGTTCACATGACTTTTCCAATGTGTTTGAGATGGTGATTTGATAGTTAATAAATGAATTTGTTAATTATAATTTTAATAATATGATTTTATATTCAAATATATGTACATAGTACTACTAAGTAAACAAAATATTTTTGGCGCCCCTCCAAAAATATGGCATTGGGCGGTCACTCCTGCTGTCCATGCTTATGGCCACAACTGCCCTTTGGGTTTGGGCTCAATTGTCATCCCTATCCATGAACAATCTGAAACAAGTTTTTGAAAAACCTCATCTCGATGAAACATGAATTTATACATCCAAAAGGAGAAATATATTTTATTTTTTTAGGAACAAGAGTATATTTACCACGAAAAGTTGGTTACAAAAATTTTATTTAAAAATGAGAATCACATAGATTGACAAAGTCAATGTCCAGCTAAATTCTTCAGCGTAGGTTAATCATCGACATGCATACTGCACACCAATAAACACGGTAAAAAAAATATTTTAATCATTTTAGTGAGGAAAAGAGTTGCTAGAATTAAAATGGTGGGTGGGTTTAACAATTGCCCAAGATTTTCATGAATCGAAACTCATTTAATGGGCTTGTAGTCTTTGAACAAAAAGCATCCAAATTAGGGTTTTGGAACGAAGAAAGCTTTGGTGCTCCCACTCGGAAATCATCTTCTACCTTTCTTCGCTGTTCTCTCGTCTCATTCCTTCACCATGAGTAGGTCAGGGCAGCCACCAGATTTGAAGAAGTAAGAATTTCTATCACTCTTCACTTCACTTCAGTTTATCATTATTATTTTTAATTTTGTCTTACACTTGATCGGTATTAATCTTCATTTTTCTGAATATTTTTGGGGATTGTTGCAGGTACATGGACAAGAAGCTTCAAAGTAAGTTTCTTTCTGTATTTTTTGCTGCTTTTAATTGTTCTTATCAATTGAGTATTTTGGAATTGGTGTTCGAACGGTATATTTTTACTGTAGCGCTGAGTTCAGTGGTTTATAGTCACTTGAATGAGTGTTAAGGTGTTCAATTTCTATTCATTTGATAGCTACAGATTGTTGTGTGGAACTGTTAATGTTTTGACTTAATTCAAATGGTAATTTTCTTTTTGATTTTGAGACCGATTGATTCACTAATTTGGATCAAAGGGAGCTCACACTCACCCTAGGAGCTTCAATGTGGGAATGAAACTCGAAGAGAGAGAGAAATATCTAGTAGCTAGGGTTAGATTCAGAATTAAAGAGAGAGAAATATGAATTGGAATGCAAAAAGGGTACTGTTCCATTAATTGTGAGGGCCATAAATAGTACACCTCATGATAAAAGATTCCTTACAAGGCAACGGAAATAAAACAGGGTAAAAACCAGCACAACAGTAAAAGTAAATAACTGAGTAATACAATGCAGTAATAGGATCGAGAGGTGACTCTGTCACAATGCCCCTCCCTTAGCAATACTCTTGTCCTCAAGAGTGAAATTTTGGAAATGACTTCAGCAAGTCATAGTAAAACTCCCATGTAGCCATGGATGGAGGTAAATTCTTCCACTTCACCAACACTTTTGTAGCTGCAACTCGTCTCCGTTTCACCATTTTCCTTGCCAAGATTGACTCAGGTTCTTTAGTATTATCAAAATCAGTAGGAACAGAAGGGTGGTGAATCACTGCAGTTTGAGGGTTAGGACATAGCTTCAATTGTGATACATGAATCACATTGTGAATTCCAGAATCAGCAGGTAATTCCAGCTGATAAGCTACCTCTCCTACTCTGTCCAGCACTTTGTAGGGGCCATAAAACTTAGGATTAAGTTTGTGGAAAGCTTGTTTACGCAGAGAGATTTGTCTGTAAGGTTGCAGCTTTAAAAACACGAAATCCCCGATAGCAAACTTCCTCTCACTACGGTGTTTATCAGCCTTCTGTTTCATCCTATTCTGTGCTCTCTTCAAATGAAACTTGAGCATTTTAAGAACCTCCTCTCTAGCAGATAGGGAACGATCCACAGTGATAGAAGTTGACTCACCCGGCAGATAAGGTAAGTGAATTGGAGGTGTTTGGCCGTAGACCACCTCATATGGAGTGCATTGGATCGAAGAATGGAATGTGGTATTGTACCACCACTCGGCTAGAGGCAACCAGTTGCTCCAAGTTGAAGCTTGTTCGGAACACATACACCTCAAATATGTTTCCAGCACCTTGTTTACCACCTCCGTTTGGCCATCTGTTTGTGGATGATATGCACTAGATTTATTCAGAGATACACCTTGCAATGTAAAGAACTCATTCCACACTTCACTAATGAAAATTGGATCTCGGTCAGTAATGATAGAGGAGGGTAAACCGTGTAGCTTGAACACGAAGATCCGAAATATCATGCTACATCAATAGCAGTATAGGGATGAGACAATGCCATGAAATGGGCATATTTGCTCAATCTATCCACGACAACAAATATAACCTGCTTTCCACTAGATTTGGGTAAACCATCAATAAAATCCATACTAATAGACTCCCATATACGACCCGGAATGGGCAAAGGTTGTAGCATTCCCGGAGATGCAGCTTGATCATACTTCTGCCTTTGACAAACAGCACAATTTCTCACATATGCTTGGATGTCCTTAGTCATCCCTTTCCAAAAGAACAATGATTTAACCCTTGCAGCAGTATTGTCACGGCCAGAATGGCCTCCAACACTAGAATTATGCAACCAGTCCAAAATGAAACTCTTAAGTTCAGAGTTATTTCCCACAACCAGCTTACTCTTCCTTCTTAACACATTGTCCAGCCAAGTAAACTTAGGGTGAGTGGTGGGATCCTTCACCATGTCTGCAATTAACTTCTGTATCACAGTATCTTGCTGCCAACTATCCTTAATCTGCTGCAATAGATCTTTCTGCACAGAGTTGAAGATCAAGGACATTAATTCTGCACCCTCAATCCTGGATAGAGCATCAGCTGCTTTATTTTCCCTTCCCTCTTTGTAGACTATTTCAAACTCATATCCCATTAGCTTAGCCACCCAAGCTTGTTGAAAAGGAGTATTTAACCTTTGTTCTAGTATATGTTTGATACTCTTTTGATCAGTCCTAATAACAAAAGGTTTAGGTGCCAAGTAGGTCGACCATTTCTGCACTGCATACACAATTGCTAGCAGCTCCTTCTCGTATACTGATAAAGCAATCTGTCGAGGACCAAGAGATTTGCTGATATAAGCTATAGGATGGTTTTCTTGCATCAAAACAGCTCCTATTCCTCTACCTGAAGCATCTGTCTCCAAGACAAACACCTTGGAAAAATCTGGCAGAGCAAGAACTGGTGCCATGGATAGAGCCTGTTTAAGCTGTTTGAAAGCTACTGTTGCCGATTCAGTCCAGTTGAAGCAATCCTTCTTCATGAGATCAGTTAAAGGTTTTGCTATCTTTCCAAAGTCTTTAACAAAGCGCCTGTAATAACCTGCTAGCCCTAAGAACCCCCTCAACTGCTTCAGAGTCTTCGGTTCTGGCCATTCACAAACTGCCTTCACTTTGCTCGGGTCGGTGGATATACCTTGCTGAGATATGAAATGTCCCAAGTACTCCACTCTATTGGTTGCAAATTGGCACTTGGATCGCTTGAGAAATAACTGATTAGCCTTTATAGTATCAAACACTTGAGTCAAATGTCTAATATGAGCCTGCAAAGAAGGACTATAAACCAAAATGTCATCAAAAAAGATAATCACAAACTTTCTCAAGAAAGCCTGAAATACATGATTCATTAATGCTTGGAAGGATGCTGGGGCATTAGTGAGGCCAAATGGCATCACCAAATACTCAAAGTGACCACAATGAGTCTTAAAGGCTGTCTTGAACTCTTCACCTTTCCCCATCCTTAATTGATGATAGCCAGACCTTAAATCTAGCTTGGAAAATACAGCAGCACCTCCTAATTCATCCATGAGGTCTTCAATTAAGGGAATTGGAAACCTATCCTTCACAGTATAGTTGTTAAGTTTCCTATAATCAACACATAGCCTCCAAGATCCATCCTTCTTTCTTACCAACACGGTGGGGGAAGCAAATGGACTATTGCTATGGCGTATGACTCCTTGAGTAAGCATCTCACTCACTAAACCATCCACTATGTCCTTCTGTACTATTGAGTACCTGTAAGGTCGCATGTTTACTGGAACAACCTCCTCTTTGAGAGGGATTTTGTGATCAAATCCTTCTCTTAATGGAGGTAATTCCTTAGGCTCAACAAAGATTTCTTTATAAGCATCTAACAAGCTAGAAATCTCCTTAGGCAACTCACTTTGCGTTATACCTGTGACTGACAGATTGCAAGTAGGTACGATAAATTGTGGTGATGATTGATTCACCTCAAGGAAACATAATTCTGCACCTTTATCAAGTGCCTCATTCATGGATTTGTTGGAGATCAACTTCACTCCGGAAGTCTTAGCACCACGAAGTACTACTCTCTTTCCATCAACAGCAAATTCCATTTGTAACTTGTTAAAATCCCACAATATTGGACCCAAAGATTTGAGCCATTGTACACCTAAAATCAGATCACAGCTAGCCAAAGGCAGCACATATACATCAGTGACAAATTCCTGATTAAGTATAGTCCATTTGAAGCCCTTACAAACATATGGCGCTTCGAGTTTGTGGCCTCCTCCACTAGTAATAGACATATGTTTCACAGCTGTTAACTTGCATCCAAGTTTCTTGGCTTTATGTAAATCCAAGAAGTTATGAGTGCTGCCACTATCTAGCAAGATATTCAGCCATTTCTTACGATACCAGCCTTTCACCCTCATTGTTTGGTACTTAGATGATCCTGTCATGGCTTGGAGGGAGATTTGGGGAAGCTCTTGGTCAACTAAGGGTGTTAAGACAGGTTCTAATGGTGTTTCAGGTATCTGTTCAGAGGCACATTCCTCTTCCTCAGCCTCCATCATCATAAGGGATTGTTTCCCTTTGTGAGTGAGTCTATGGCTAGGTGTGTATGGTTCATCACAATACCAACACAAGCCCTTAGCACTTCTCTCCTCTAGTTGGGATCTGGAATATGTCTTTGTTGGTTGATTTTTTTGGTTTGGTGGGTTTGGTAGCAGGGGAGGTAGAGAGGTTTGTGTTTGAGGTTTAGTGTATGATGGTTTGTAAGTGTTAGGTTTCTGTGAGATTGGTTTGGTGGCTTCAAACAGCTTGGCTAGGTTTGATGCATGAGCAATATTCGTTGGATTGAACATACGAACATTAGCTTGTGTGATAGGATCTAAACCAGCAATGAAAATGCTAAGTGCGTGCTCAGGTAGTATATTGACTTGTGTGAGTGCAAGTTCAAAATCATCAATATAGGTTTGGACAGATTTAGAATGTTTCACCTGGACTAAGTCACCAAGTGGATCTTCATACAAATCGCCAAATCTACGCTTCACATCAGCAGAATACTGAGACCAGAGAGGATACTCATCAAACCGAGCTCTCATGTAGTTGAGATGCCACTGCAATGCAAGCCCTTCAAGGTGGATTGAGGCTAGTCTCACTCTTGACTCTGGTGGTGTCTCATCTAACAGAAAAAATTGGTCACATTTATAGAGCCAATCTTTCACTTTCTTACCGTCAAATCTCGGGAAATCAACCTTCGAGATGCGAGTAGAGTAGTTGCGAGCTTGAGGAGGATCATTTCTAGCTGGTGGTGTAACAACCACTGGATCTGGAGCCACCTCAACATGGGGACGTTCTCTCATCGGTGAGTTGAAACTACCGTTTGATGCCTGTCCCGTTCCTCGTCCTTGAGCGATGATCAAGTTACGGAGTTCTTCCATACGATTATCGATTGTTGTTTGCACCAAATCGATTCGAGCATTGGTAGCCGAAATACCTTCTTCCATCCTTCGTTCGAGATCAGCAACGGATTGGCTGCGAGTCAAGGTCATGATTTCCACACCAGATCGTGCTCTGAATACCAATTGAGACCGATTGATTCACTAATTTGGATCAAAGGGAGCTCACACTCACCCTAGGAGCTTCAATGTGGGAATGAAACTCGAAGAGAGAGAGAAATATCTAGTAGCTAGGGTTAGATTCAGAATTAAAGAGAGAGAAATATGAATTGGAATGCAAAAAGGGTACTGTTCCATTAATTGTGAGGGCCATAAATAGTACACCTCATGATAAAAGATTCCTTACAAGGCAACGGAAATAAAACAGGGTAAAAACCAGCACAACAGTAAAAGTAAATAACTGAGTAATACAATGCAGTAATAGGATCGAGAGGTGACTCTGTCACAGATTTGTGTTGTGTTTTGATGATTTATATCTCAAGTTTTAATATTATTTCTTGGATAATGATTGTTAATGTATTAGGCATATTTTCTGTTTTCTGTTTATGTACATTTTGATTGTTCATTGCTTTTGAATTTTACTTATTTCTGTTTACTTATTTTTTGATTATATTAATCTGTGCACATGTGGTTAAACACTTATATATATGAATACTAGAGCTATATTGCTGAACAAATCTTACAATTGGGGGTGAGAAATTATACTGATTTTTCTTTTGGCATTTCCTTGCAGTCAAGCTGAACGCAAATCGCATGATTGTTGGTACTCTGCGTGGATTTGACCAGTTTATGAATTTAGTTGTTGACAATACTGTGGAGGTGAACGGCAATGAGAAAAACGAGATAGGGATGGTGGTGAGTCTTCATCTTTTGCATAATTTTTTTCATACAAGTTTTAAAGGTGTAGAAACTAATAGAGCATGGGTGTGGTTTTAAAATTGGTATTCTTTTTCCTGCTTTCTGCAGGTCATTAGAGGAAATAGTGTGGTCACTGTTGAGGCACTTGAACCTGTGAACAGGAGTTGATTTCTGTTTCTTGTAGACATTTATATGTGATTTTCAACAGAAACGTAATTGTGGATCTTAATATGGTTGGTGCAGAATACATCTACGGTTTCTGTAGGTAGTAGTGGCGTTCTTAATATGATGTTTATGTATCTCTTTGTTGAATTCATCTTTTTCTGTTGCATATAGCATTAACGCTTCTCACTTTCTTTCGTTGCTCTTTAGTAAATCATGGTTATTGATGGAGTTATTAGTTTATTCCGTTTAAAGAATCAATTTGTTGTAAATGAGTCACAGAATTTGTGTGGATTCATTTGAATGAGTGAAGGTCTAGGTTGTTACTCAGTTTTTGTTGGTAAACTAGGACAAGTGAATGTTGTCTTCCTTTCATAGCCTAAAGAAACAAGGATGCAATTGTGAAATTCCTTACAGGCAAGGTCACACAATAGAGTTAAGTGTGTCTCTGTGTGTGTGTGTGTAAGAGAGAAATAAGTTTGTTATATCTGAAAGTTTAACTCCTTAGACAAAAAGTTCTTATTTCTTGTATCTGAAAGTTTAACTCCTTGGACAAAAAGTAGAACGAACCAATAAAGTTCTCTAATTCAACTAATTACAAGTAATAAGCTGCTTTCTAAAAATTAAATTGAACACAACGTTTAAATCAGGTGAATCATAACCGAAAGTTTCATCAATTTGATGTTCCAATTTGGTTTTAAAACTTCTGGAAATAGTTGATCGAGTTCGGTTTTAAAAACTTTTGGAAATAGTTAATCAAGATCTCAGCAGTTTTTGTATTCTAGAAGGCTTGCCTAATGTTTCTGTGGGATAGTTCAATTTCACATTGCTGTAGAATCCGCTCTTGGTGCCAACCGTTTAGAATTAAGAATATTTGACTATTCACAACGGTTTTCTTCCTTAAAGCTAGTTTTTCAATCCAGTGTAACTACAGAAGTTCGTACTAGAATTAAGTCTCTTTTTCACTTTTTATTTTTCTTCTTAGTTATAAAGTTTTTGCAACGGGAGAGAGAAGTACTTTTATAGCTGTTGTAAACTTGACAACCCCGTCTCTCTCTCTCTCTCTCGGCTTAAAGACTTGTGTAAAGTAGCATGGAGCCATGGAGAGTATCTTATTCTTTTCTTTAGCATTATATATATATATATATATATATATATATATATATATATATATATATATATATATATATATATATATATATATATCCGTTGAGAGAAAAAAGTTCACGAATATGGTGAAGCTGAAAATCCTAGCTCACTCCTTTTTTCTTAGTTTTTTCATAGTTACTTGGGCAATGAGGTTCATCAGGTTCCAATCCACTATCACCAAGAAAGAATCTGCTTTTCTTCCTGCCATTTTTACCCCTCAAATCTCAATCAATGTGCTTTTTGTATGGATTAATTGGTAGCACGTGTTTGGTCATATATATCTCCAAACTAATCAAGTTTGTCATGTACAACTGTTTTTCTGCTTTTCTTAAGCAACCTCCTTGAGCTTATTGCTTCGTGTTCTATACTAAGGGTGTTCAAAATCGACCCAACCCAATATAAAACTGCAAACCAAATTAACCCAAATCGAAAACTGCAAAAAATCGCAACTCGCAAAATCTAATCTTTTTTTTTTCAATCAACTGTGCGGTTTGGTTCTGCAACAATGTCATTTTAAAGAGCATTGCTATTTGTTACGAGAGATTTTGTAAGAAAGACGAGAATGCGTAAAAATAAGAGTATTTAACTAGTCAACAACTAACTAACAATACATGAGATAGTGGGTAGTTGTAATTTAATTTGTGAGTGTTTGATAGTGCCACATAAGCATTCTTCTATTTCTTGCAAAAATCTCTCGTAACATCTAGCATTTTCCTATTTTAAATTAAGATAATTTGTCTTTTTTATTTGATAATAATTGAGAATGTGTTGATAGTACGATCTAACCAACAACCTAGGTAGATAGTAGGTTACAATCAAATTCTTATATATGATCACTTTTGAAAACGCCCGGTATTAAATTAGATTTTTTGGTTCAGATCGCTCTAGTGTCTAAAGAAAAGGGGCCCTAAACAATTTGGAGTTCGACCGAGAGGTAAGTAAAGTCTGATTCCAAATTATTCATAGTTGGAGATCGAAATCGAGTACTAGCCGAGTCCGCCCCCTGTATTAAATTAGAAATTTAATGTTCCATTGATATTTTTATATTGCTAATAAATTTCAAGTTTGAAAATTCCACTCTTAGGTCATGTCCCTGAAACTCGTTATATTTTTAATTTTTCTTCTGTTAACAATAGCCTAACCAGTGGCAGATCTAGGATTCTAGGGTAGAGGATGCAAATTTTCTTAAATTTATACATTGCTAAAAATATAATGAAAATAAAATGCACTATATTTTCCTATAAAATAAATTACACATCTCATTATTGCCATCTATGCGTGATTTCATGTTTTGAAATGATTGAATGATGAAATTTTTGTTGATGTTATTGAACATACTACTTCTGTTTCAAATTAATTGTCACACTTACTAAATATATTGTTTCAAAATAATTATCACTTTTTAATTTTAATTAAACTTTTATCAATATTATCCTCTATTACTATGAGTGTTACGGCCAAAACACTATCATCTACTTTATATTTATGATAGTGGTGAATACACCAATTACCAAGAAGGTTAATTACACAAAATTCTCATTCTGTTTCTTTTGCTCATTTCTCTTAATAATAATGATAACGAACTTAGGGACTTAGACAACATTATAAAGTTTGTGTTGATTTAACCTCATCTATTGTAATGGGAGGCCATAGTGGACCCGATGGGTGCACACACTACTATCTCATTTTTTTGGTGCACACACTATTACGAGTATTTCATTATTGGTTTGATTGGATAATTTAGGGATCCCATGTTTATCTCCCTTTTTTTTTGACAAAAAAAATAAGTCAATTATTATATTCAAATAATTGTTTATTTCAATGAATTTGGTTAAGTTTTTGTTTATCAAAAATAAATAGAGATAAATACAAAGCTCTTAAAAGGAATAACCTTACACTTTTAATAATTAAGAGACTAAATTAAAATCTGAAAATAAGTTAAGGAATGACTTAAATTTGACTCTTTTTAGTGGCTCCATCCCATTTTACATCTGGCATTTTTTTGGGGTAATAAATGAAGGCAAAAACTTACGATATTAAGGAAATCCTTATTAACAATTATCAAATTTTTCAGTAACTATTATACAACAATCTAATGATTAGTATATACTAACTACAATTAGCGTTTGAGTGATTATCGAATTTTTCATTTATTAGAAAAAAATGACTATTATACCCATTTAATAATAATTACTAAGAAATTCCTTAGTACTCGAAGTTATACTCACAAATGAGGGGTCAAACACAAATAAACAAAACCAGAACCACTATTGTGAGTTGTGGGATGGGGTGAGAAATTCACACCAACTTCGTAATTACCCACTTAGAATTAAATATCTAAGCAATTAATTAAATATCCGATCAAACTAATCGATCTGTCATCTGATGATATGTTCCACATAATCAAATACAAAACTAGAATAAGTCAAATATTTTCTAATATAGCTCAAGAAAGTGAAAAAGAAAAAGACGTTACAATTCACTAAAATCTGAAAAGGTAAGGGAATATTAGTATTCTGCCATCTCATTCTCACATGTCATGATCATGATCATGATCATGGACTCATCCATCTTGGATTTTGGACTTGGATGGATTGGTCTACTCTATTGTGTACTAGTACTAGTATATTCTTTCATTCCCTTTGAAATGGAAACGAATATGTATGATCCGTGCCCTAATACTTGCTTTCATACTTAATAAAAATAAAAATATACTTTAATATAAATAAGAGTGGTAGTTTTGCACATTTATTTTTGGATTTCATTTAATAAAGAAAATATATTTACTAAACTACTCTAAGGGTGTGTTTGATTCACTAAGCAGTAAGAGATTGGACTAGACAATTTCAATTGTATCTTGTTTGATTTTAAAAGTGTTCACTGGACAGAAATGAGGGCAAATGATTGGACAAACACCCAAATTCTTGGACCTCACAAAATCACAGTACAATTTTTTATACCACAGTACAACTTCTCGATCACTCAAAAAAAATTATTTTTTATTCCTATTTAATAATTTTTTATATCTCCTTTACTCTCCCTCTCTCTCCATCCCATTCTTCTCTATCTTTTTCTCTACCTCTCTAATACTTTCTCACTCATGACCCATCTCATTCATCTCTCTTTATCCCTCTCTCATCTCTCTTGTATCTTCTCATCTCATGATCTCTATACCTCATATATCTCTCTCTCTCCTCTCTCTCCCATCTTCTCCATCGTGTGTTTTTCTTTATAATTTTTAATTACATTATAATATATGTTATATAAAATCAATATAAACATTAGAAAGATAATTATAGTAAAAATTCATTTTTGTTGCTTGTGCAGTATAGATGTTGGATTATTTATTTTGGACTAGCATAGTTAGATTAATTTTGGTCTAATACTCAGATTGATTGGATGTCAAAATAATATTGTTATTTTAATCCCAATTATTTTATTACTATTATTGATAATTGGAACTATTTTTAACTAGGACGTATACCTATGCGATGCACAAGACGTGGTTATAAGAAGTTGTGTAAAAAAATTTTAAAAATTATGTATTACAAACTTAGTGGTTGATACGAATTGATAATTTACAACTAAACATAGAATAGAATTTTTATGTTAACAGGGTTGTCTTTATATATGATATATTTGCGAAGATACGAACCAATGCATGGTGGTGATTTAGAATGTGAGAAACGTAATTCATAAAAACTTTGATAAAAACACTCTTTAACAATAATGAGGGCAAGATAGTTCACAAAAAAATGGAAGTGTACTATTGGTTAAAAAAATGGCTTTGAGATTTCCTTGTAGATATTAACTAACCGACGGTTATGTTATATTTACCATTTTTCACTTACATACGATTTGATCAGAAATATTTTAGAGCTCGTCGTATTTACCTTCCAAGAGATAGATACGAATTCCAGCAAATTTCGCATCGTATTTATCTAGATACGATTCCCTCCCAGAAGCTTCAAAAATAGTAAGTCGTATTTACCTTCATCAAACATAGATCCAATTTTCCTTAAAAAAATCGCATCGTATTTACCTTATTCTGAGATAAATAAGATTCATTTTTTTAATTTTTTTTTGTTTTTTGTCAGGGAAATCGTATATAGGTAAATACGACTTGAAAAAACATAAATCGTATTTACCTATTACAAACATAAATCTGATTGGTTCAATTTCTGTCAGGGGTATGTCCGTCCAAAAATATAGAGTGGGGGTATATTGGTAAACAGTGGGAGTAGAAAAAAACCCAAAATAATATGTGTTTAACAATGAGGGGTACATTTTGATAATAAAAAACAATGAGTGTTGGACAAAAAAAAACAAATAGTGGGGCCTTAATTTTTGCTTGATTAATAATGGACATAAATTTACATTATTTACAACTAATGTCATCAAAAAATGCCTCCCCAAATTGATTAATAAAGTAGTCAGTGTAAAGTGTATCATACTATAACACATACATGACTAAGTAACACACATAAAGAGCTTATAAAAAAAGCACACATAAAGATAAAGAAGATTGCCGCCTAAAACCATGAAAAAGTAGTTGTTGTATTAATAGATAGGGGATAAGTCAATGTGGATGAATTGTTATATTTTGTGAGGACTTACTATGATGGGTAGGTAAGTCTATATTATTTTGACTTAAGGAGAGACCGCTATCTCTTTCCAATATATAGTGTAGTTGACCCATTGAGACTACACACCATAATATCACTATTTGAATAGAGTTAGTTTATCTCATTCTCTACTTGAATTTCGCTCCTTCTATTTGTTCGAGTTTCTCTCCTCTTTGATATGTGAAACGAAAAGCATTGGGAAACTAAAAGCGGCAACATGAATTCCTTGTCCACCTTGTCCACTGCTTGTTCAGATAATCCTAAATTGAGATATTGGTTTTATAATCATATTGATATGAACATTTAACAATTTAGGATTAGAAAACATATTTTATTTTATCAGTACATTGTTCACCAAATAAAGTACTGGACAAAAACTTGTCGAAAGATCGCTCGTTACCACCCGATCAGATTGTTGTCGATTTGCACTTAGGGTACGAAAAAACGCGAAACGCTAGTGCTTACAAACACGCGTCATCTTCGCCCGCTAGTTTCATCCGCTCTCAGAATGCTAGTGCTTACCAAACACGCGCCATCTCCGCCCGCTACTTTCATCCACTATCCGTTAGCGGATGAGACACGTCAAACAAAACCTAGATCCAATCCGTTAATTTATCTGCTATAGACTATTTTTTACCAAACAAATACGAAATAACTTATGAGAAAGAAAATTGACATTAAGAAAAGAAAAACGTGAGGAGAAATGGCTAAAAAATTGTATCGTGTGTGAGGTGGGAAAGAATCACCTGCCAGTGCCACCTAAATACAGAACAATACACGTTTGCACATAATAAACATAAACAATAATAATAACTTACTTAAAAAGCTATTAAATAAATAAATAAATAAATGTATATACCATATACTAATTTTTTTGTTGATGTGAAGAACCATATACTAAATTCAATCCACTACAAAAAAAAAAAGTGTATATACATTTTTCTTGCTATTAATTTTCTCTCACAAACAAACGCTTGATCTTCTTCTTGAATAGAATTCACCCTAACCAACCAGCCACCGCACTCTCTCTCTCTCTCCTCTCACCTTATGATTCTTCTCTGAATATTGGTAAAGTCTCTTCCACGCCAGAATCTGGAGTCAAATCGGGTCGGGTAAAGCGGTAATCCGAAGACACAAACAGTGATGATGATAATAATGATGGTAACGTTTCACCCTCCACTCCATCAAATCCTCATTTCTTGAACCAAACTCTACTCCATCATCAAATTCTCAATTTTTCATTCATCGAACAAAAAAGAATAAAAATCATTTTTATATAATATTTGTTTCTGTTACTAAAAAAGAAGAAGAAATGACGGAAGTGCTTCAATTACCTTCACCTTCAAGCTGTTCAACTAGTCCATGTGGGCCTTCACACCCAACAACAACAACTATTTCTATTATTAACACTTCCAATGTTGAAGATAGGGTTATACATTCAGAGATTCAACAACAACAAGTTGAAGAAGAAGAAGAAGAAGAGAAAGATCAACTTTCTATTTTAACCCTATTGATTGCTACTTTTAGGAAATCTTTGATTGGTTGTAGTACAAGAACTGGTGATCTTTCTTCTTCTTCAATGGAGATTGGTTGGCCTTCTAATGTTAGACATGTTGCTCATGTTACTTTTGATCGTTTTCATGGTTTTCTTGGTTTGCCTGTTGAATTTGAACCTGAAGTTCCTAGGAGACCTCCAAGTGCTAGGTATTTTCTTCAATTTCAATCCAGTGCCTTGAATTTTTAATCTTGAATTGAGTTTTTCTTGATTTTGCTTTTATTGGATATATGTGTGTCTGATTCATACTACTGGATGATGTTTGTGTGAGATTTGGTTCCTAAAAGGATATATTTTCTTGTTTCTTGTCTAAAATTTTATCAAATGACTTTGTGTGATGTTGAATTTTGATATTCATATCTGATTCTTAACAAATGAAATTATGGTAACTCTCTTTACATAATGAGATTTTAACTTTTGGGCTGTATGTGGTTTTATCATCACATAGACATAGACATTGGGTTAGTGTGTAGTTTCTGCGTATGTAGCAGCACCACTTTCGGTTGAAGACGTGTCCGGTGTCCCACATGTATCATGTCGGACAGAGACACCGACTCTTCAATTACTTTCAATTTTCAAATTATAACCGGTATTTCCGTGTCCGGTGTTTGTGTCCGTGTCGGTGCTTCATATGTTTCTGCTCCCGTGATTTATTTTGGTTTCCCAATTTATTATCCTTGTTCATGCCAAATTTGAAGTTGCACAACAAAGGTAACCAAAGTCATATGATATGATTGCATTTTTTGGGTTAATGGAGCACTTCCATCCTTATGCCATGTCATATTTTTCATCTATACTTTATAGTTATCATGGTCATATAATGTTACTTGTCTATTTGCAATTTAGTATTCTGAAATGGTTTTGGTTCATTGTACCATTTAAACAATAGAAAAATGGGTTTGGTTCACAACAGATCTATTTGTTTATCTATTGTTTGGCAATCTTCATTCGTCTTTACCCGACTCATGATGTTACATGTTCTGTGAACGCATCCTGAACGATATCTTCCAGAACTATATTGTTTAATTGAATGTTGTATATTTTCATTCATTGTCTGCAGCACAAGTGTTTTTGGTGTTTCAACAGAATCTATGCAGCTTTCATTTGATACCAGAGGAAATAGTGTACCTACAATACTGCTGTTAATGCAAAGACATCTGTATGCACAAGGAGGCTTGCAGGTATTTGAACTAACCCATTACTTGAACAAATAATGTGAGTCGGTGTAGATGAGCAATTTCTACATCTTTTCCTTCTAAGTTTGCTTCTGATTTTACCAGAAACCTTTTGTATGATTTGTAGTTTAATTTCAATTGACTTGAATCTTGAAGTTGAACTTTTAAACATTTATATTCAGGCTGAAGGAATCTTCAGAATTAATGCTGAAAATACTCAAGAGGAGATTGTGAGGGAACAATTAAACAGAGGAGTGGTGCCGGATGGCATTGATGTGCACTGCCTTGCAGGTCTTATAAAGGTGTTAATAAATCTTTTCCCTTCAAAAACTTTCTCCCTCTCTTTTTAAATTCTTATAAGATTTATTGGAATTTGGCTCTTGGATTGTCGGTTATGGAGCACCGACACTTCAGATTAAAGACATGTCTGGTGTCCGACACATGTTGTGTCAGACACAGACACCTACACAGACACTTAAATTACTTCCATTTTTAAAATTATTCTCGGTGTCTACATGTCTGTGTCAGTGCTTCATAATTTCTCGGGTTCTGGTCCTATCATCTATTTGAAAGGTCTAGGTGAATTTAAATGTGCTAATGTTGATGATTTTCCATTTTTTTACCATGGGGAAGTATGGTAAATGCATTAAAAAGGTCCACTGAGGCACTAACTACTTAAGGACTTAAGGGTACTCTATTAGAAGAGATTATTTGATTTCTTTTGATATACGAAATTTTTTTGTAGGCTTGGTTTAGAGAACTTCCAACTGGGATATTGGACCCTCTTTCACCAGAGCAGGTGATGCAGTCTCAGTCAGAAGAAGAATGTGCTCAGCTTGTGGGGCTTCTTCCTCCAACAGAAGCTGCTCTTCTAGATTGGGCAATAAATCTAATGGCAGACGTTGCTCAACTGGAACATTTGAACAAGATGAATGCACGTAACATAGCAATGGTTTTTGCACCAAACATGACTCACGTAAGTTAAAATTTTGTTCTTTTAATTTGTCTTCTATGTTATGCAAAATTATGTTGGTCTGAAGTTGTGATTAATCTGTACTGCTATAACAGCATTTCTATCATGTCTACTGCAGATGGTAGATCCTTTGACTGCTTTGATGTACGCGGTACAAGTCATGAATTTCCTCAAGACCCTTGTGGTGAAGACACTGAAAGAAAGAGAAGAATCTATAGTAAAATCAAATCCCGTTTTGAACCTAAATTTTTTGATGATGACCGGCACCACCAGAATGATTCACAAGTGCTTCTCAACGATGACACCGCGGATATGATTGCAGTGATGGGGATACAGAATTTCTCACCGCCAACCTTCAATACAAAGCCCTATGCATCTTTTCAAAGATGGCTGTGAAACTGAAAGTGGATCTAAAAGTCTGGCAACATGTAATGAAAATTTTATTTCTAGTGGAAATAGGTTGCTGGTAGACACTTGTCCTTGCAGTGTTGTCTCTCAAATTTGCTCTCTGGCAATTGGACTCCAAGACGAAACGAAAAATTGCAAAAGCAAAAGCCTTCAGTTGAGTGCTTCTGATACAGACAAGTGTTCCAAAAATGTGATTGAGCTTCCAGTAGCAGGATCTGCAGAGAAAAACCGGGGAACGACACTTATTGGACGCATAAATTCAAGATCAGAGTTAGTCGAAGCTTGGCGTTGAACTTGAAAATGCATCGGGTTCTTTTATCTTGCTGCCTGGGGATAGGCCCGGGGAACAGTACTCCAGTAATATTTCTGCAACTATTTGTCATAGTGGAGTTCATGTTACGTGGTTTTGGATGGTGGGATAACAAAGGGTGTAAAGAGGTCTGTGCATGATACCACGTTTTGGAAATGCTTAGTACTAGTGATTTGGTGTGTGTACTTTTTTCTGTTATTGTTTCTGTTCTAGGGGAGTTTCTTAACCACGTTCTTCATTCAGTTTCCTTAACCTTGCATGCAGACTTCTAACTTTTTCTTAGTTTCTTGAAGTGTAGAATTGTTATGTTCACATCTTTGTTCTTGTACATTTTGAGTGTGAAAGATTGTGTTATTTTTGAAGTTGTGTCTATCCTTCTAGGGCTGCAATTACCATAAGCAAAATTTCAAAGACCATTTCCAAAAAAAACACTGCAAAGATCAATAACGTGATATTGGTTTGGGAAAGCTCTTTGCGACTGAGGGAGGCTGTGACTCAGCGAAGCATTATTTTACACTTTGAAGTTTGAACCAGTCATAGCCTCATAGGGAAGAAATAATGGTGCTATAATGTGATTGTTTTTGGTTTAAAGGACTAGTATAATTAAAAGACTACTTTATTTATTGAATACCAAATGTTAAATCATCCATCCATTGAGACCAATAAGAGTTGGTTCGAGAGACAATTGGGTTAGGATAGCACTTCAATTTCTCATTCGAATCTTGTTGTGACAAAAATTTTGTTAGGAGGGGAGAATCACACAGACCAACAAACAAGAGTACACCTGGCCAAGTCTCAAAGTCCATTGGCAAATGAAAATAAAATGAGTAGCCCAATTTTGATGAACAAAATTTTAAGGTTAGAAATTTTGAAATGCTTCATTAGGCTAATTCATATTATCCATCCAAAGTATTAAATTTAGTTAAAAATTCTCCAAATTAGATAAGAACCGTTCAATTAAAATAATAAAAAAAGGGTAAAAATGCTTTTCCAATAAAGATATCAGCATACAACTTAAAATAAAGTTAGCTAATTAATTAAAAATGGTTAAAGTAGTGTAATATAGGGAAGTTGATAACTTACATACTTCGGTAGTTGTTGTGGATAAAATAAAGAAGATAGATATAGATAGCAGTTGTAGCACTTAGCAGTGAGCAGTGAAGATGGAAGCCGTACTAGCATCCCGCCATTTCTCATCGCCTTCTTTCTCTCACAACCGAACCGCGTTATGCTCTGCCAAATCAATCAAGCTTTATTCTTCCTTATCTTTCAGAAATTCCTTCACGGTAAGCATTACATCACATAACACCTCACCTAGTAGTTAATATATAGGGATTGACAACTTCACTTATAACTAAACTAATTTGGTTACCAGAAAGAGATATGGGATCTGGTGCAGTCAAAGAGCGTCAGCGTTAACAGAAGGGAAATTCGCCCAGTGCTTGTGAGGGCTGAAATGTTCGGACAGTTAACCACTGGTCTTGAGTCTGCTTGGAACAAACTCAGAGGAGAAGGTCTTTCTTTTTTAACAATTTGCAACTTCAATTATTCAATTTCATATGTTATTGTTAAGTTAATTAACTAGTGGATTTGATTTCAATTTGATTTGTGTAGAGGTTTTGTCCAAAGAGAATATTGTGGAACCTATGAGAGATATTAGGAGAGCTCTTTTAGAAGCCGATGTAAGTAAGATGATTGATGCATTTTAACTTTATTTGGAAATTGTTACATTTTTTGTATACATTATAATTTGCATGTATGTTGTGTTGGTTGCTAGGTAAGTCTTCCCGTTGTTAGAAGGTTTGTGCAATCTGTGTTTATCAAGCTGTGGGTGTTGAAGTCGTTCGAGGAGTCAAACCCGATCAGCAACTGGTCAAGGTTATATCATTTACTTACACTTAAACCACATACTATAGTCATTTATTGGTGGCATTGCATTGTAAAGCTTACTCCCTCCGTTTTCATTTATAACTAAGCAAAAATGGCTGTTGAACACACCAAGAGTTAAAAAATGAAGTATTATGTCTAAACTATCCATATTATTAACTCTTAGTACCTTGAGGAATGTGACCATTGGTTTTCCTCATATTAAAAATAGTGTAATAAATATGGGTAAAGTTGACATATTAAGTGAAAAGCTTTGACTTGCTTATATTTAGTAATGTGACTAAGTAGGTGTTTTTGCTTATATACGAAAACGAAGGGAGTATGTAGAAAATCACCATTGCTGAATTCTAGGGTTCATCATCTCTATGGTCTTCAATTGCTGCCTGTTTTGTGCAATGCATTTCAGTCTCACTCAACACAATGTTTAAGACTCATATATATTTATATTTTTGGTTTCAAAGGTTTAATTGGACGGTTTGGGTCTAGAAATTCTAAGTTGTGGGGGCAATACTCATAATATATAATATATATACACTTAGACAGCTAATATATAATGTTATACCTATAGTTTCTCAAGTTTTAGTGGGGGAAATGCCCCCAATTGCTACAACATAGATCCGCCCCTGGTTGCATTGTACTGTAGATAAATGAACAAATCCCCACAAATGAATGTATAATTGCTAGTTTTCCTTGATAACTTTTGTGTATAACTCACATGTAGTGAAGGTAAAAGAACTTGTATGGATGAAATACACATACGATAAAACTTTTTTCTGAAGACTGAAGTTCTATACAATAATAGAATGAGTGCTGATTGTTGGTTTTGCAGATTGTACATGATGAACTTGTACAATTGATGGGTGGAGAGGTCTCTGAACTGGCTTTTGCCAAATCTGGGCCCACTGTCATTTTACTGGCTGGACTTCAAGGGGTTGGGAAGACAACTGTTTGTGCAAAGTTAGCAAATTATCTCAAGAAACAGGTGTTTTTCCAATCTCCTTCCACATATTTTATCGCCTTCTTGTAATTTTTAGTTCCTTCGCCTTATTGAAACAAATCACATTAACCTCATCTCAGGGGAAGAGCTGCATGCTAGTGGCTGGGGATGTTTACAGACCTGCTGCTATTGACCAGCTTGCTATTTTGGGTAGACAGGTACTGGAATTTTATTTCATTGAAGCTGTCAACCTGTTGGAGTTTTCTTTATTAATACACCTTTAAATATGGTGGCAATGTCATTTTAATTTTCCAATTATATTCAGAGTTTATTTTGGAGTCTGCAGATTTTTGTTGTCGCTAGTCTGAACTGATGTAGAAAGTGTATTGTAGTAGAATAGAATTGATGTGTTTTATGGGCTACACCACTGTTTGACTTGTCTCTTATTTTTGTTCTCTCATTTCTGCATCTAGTCAAATGTTTATAATTAGTCATAGCTTGTATCAGGTGGGTGTACCTGTCTATACAGCAGGTACTGATGTGAAACCTTCAGAAATTGCTAAACAAGGTTTAGAAGAGGCCAAAAAGAAGAAAATTGATGTGGTTATTGTTGACACTGCTGGTAGGCTGCAGGTAATTCTTTATATGATTGGCAATGTTATAATGCATAATTACTTCATGGTTTCTTTATTATATGAATCAATTTCATTCAATTGATCAAGGTTGTTATTTCTTATAAAACAGATAGACAAAGCAATGATGGACGAGTTAAAAGAAGTGAAGCGGACATTGAATCCAACAGAAGTCTTGCTAGTTGTGGATGCAATGACAGGGCAAGAAGCAGCAGGTATTTAAAATTGAATTTTAAGCGTTTAGTCCTTTACATGAAAATGAAAATATTTTTCTTATCAAAATTGTTCACATTTATGAATTGATTCTAAATGATTTTTTGTCATATTATTGAACTTTTTTCTTTGGCTGTGGTATTATTAGACTTTAGAGAGATACTGAAAACACTCTTTGTATTAAATATGGAAAATGAAAATTGTTACAGAGGTTAATGATCAATTCAGTATTTATAGACTGAGCTGTGATAACTAACTAAGCCTTGAATCAAGCTAACTGAGAGCAGCTGTGAACAGCTGTTACTATAACTGATAAGTAACTGAACTAAACAGAGAGAAAAATAGGATACAGATAGGTTTACACTAGGTGAAATGTATTCTCTCACAGGTATAATTCTGATTTCTGACTTCACTAATTTTTGTGAACAGCCTTGGTGACTACTTTCAATCTTGAGATTGGAATAACGGGTGCCATCTTGACAAAGCTAGATGGTGATTCAAGAGGTGGAGCAGCTTTGAGTGTCAAAGAGGTTTGTTTGTCTTTATCTTAGTCTTCAGAATTTTTTTATTATTTTGTATCTTACTTTAAAACTTTGCTGCTACCTCACATTTGCTCTCGTCATAAGCAATGTTTACCCTTCTATAGCAGAACTTTTAACATTGCAAGCTCTTGAAAGTTAGGTCCATTAATTTATGATATGTAGTGAATAGGTGCATGGGGATAAAAGGTGTTATCATCCTTGTTGTTGTAACTGCTTGATGCTATGTGTCAATAATGCTGACAGAAAGCTAGGAATCATAAAGAACCTGTTTGATGGCTAAACTTCTGTTGACCTTGATATGTTTTATCTTCAAAAATGACATAAAACAAATTTTATGATATTCTGTTGAGTGCTGAGCTAATAAAATGTATTCCAGAAAACCTAACTGGCTGACAATGTTAACAAGCTCTTCTTGGGTAGATGAATTTCATGTCAGCTTCATTCTGCCTCTTATCTAGTGAATTCATGTGCCTGGGGAAGTGTTACTTGTAAATTTTCTCAGAGATAGTCTTCGTAACCCCTATAGGTTTTTCCTAAGAACTCATGATACATTGGGCGTATCTGCAATTGAAATGTATGTTTGCAAAAATTTATTTTAACCACAATGAATATGGAATTAGTTTTGAATGGCTTATATACACCTAGTTATATAGCTCCGAGATTTCAGAGCCAAAGTATCCTGATTCTGCTTTTAATTTGTGAATATATAGATTTTGGTATGCCTTCAGCTATGGGATGTCTTGCTATGTTTAGTTTAATTTTTGAAGTGACAAGATTTACTTTTACCTATGTTTCTTAAGATATTTGATGTTGTTAAGTGATTGATTGATGTAGTCCAACATTTCTCCCTCTTTCTCTCTTAAATTTTGTTTGATTCGATAGTTCAACGATGATAGGTATCTGGAAAGCCAATTAAGCTTGTAGGACGGGGGGAACGCATGGAAGATCTTGAACCTTTCTACCCTGATCGAATGGCAGGACGTATACTAGGAATGGGAGATGTTCTTTCGTTTGTAGAGAAGGCACAAGAAGTTGTAAGGCTTACTATATTTATATATTGCCGCTGTCACAAAACAAAAATAAAATATTCAGATATTAACCACATTTATTATAGATGCGTCAAGAAGATGCTGAAGACCTGCAGAAGAAGATCATGAGTGCAAAGTTTGACTTTAATGATTTTCTAAAGCAAACTCGTGCTGTTGCACAAATGGGTTCTGTGTCTCGTGTCATTGGAATGATTCCTGGTATGGCAAAGGTATGGACCTGAATATAAATTATCCCAGTTTTGGTTTATGAATCTTAAAATTGAGCATTGCTTGCATTTGCAAATTTTTCTCTTTTGTAGTTTTAATTCTGTAGGTACTGTAAAACATTTGTTCATCTGCATGCATACAGGTTACTCCTGCTCAAATTCGAGAAGCAGAGAAGAATCTGAAGTATATGGAAGCAATGATAGAAGCAATGACCCCTGGTCCTTTCTCTCTACTGATCAATGCTGTCATATTTGTTAAAAAATATTCTCTATCCTGTTCGTATATGTAATGTTTTCTTAACATGGGAGTATCCAGCGTAAATAAAAAACTTGTCTTAGCAATGATAGAGGTAACATGCATCATATGACGATGACTTCCATTACACGGTTCAATTTTCAATCAATAATATTTTTCCTGTCTGTTTGAACTCAGTTGTTGAAGAGTGTTCTGTGAATATTTTTAACCCTAGTATTTGCACCCGTTTAAGTGAGACATGAAGTTGATGCCCGAGAGCTGTCTTTACCCTTTAGATTTCTAGTCATACAATCAATACTTTATCCATTAGGCCTGAGACTTCTGGTAAATGTTTTCCATTTAGACTCAGCTTGAGTGAGACAGGTGCCTTTTACGTTTATAGGCTTCAATGATGGTATTATTTGGCATCTTCTTCCTTAAGGTTCTTATACATATCTACTTAAGGTTCTTATACATATCATACTATGGGTAGCACATCATCAAACAAATGGTCATTAGATAACTGATAGGTGCGTTAATGAGCTTTATTATGTTAGAGTTACTTAGTTAGGTGGTTAGAATAAATGAGGCATGTAGCCTGTGAATAGGGTTAAGAGTGGGGATGAAGGTAGGCAATAGTAAAATTAGTCAATTGTGAGAGTTTCAGGTCTCTCGAGTACCCAAGTTCGCGCATTCATTCCATACATATTTCCCCTTTCTGAATCAGTTCCTATCAAGAACATTTTCTAACAAATTTCCAAGAAATACTCCAGATCCCCTTTGATTATTACATTATGAAGAGGCTAGATTTTTGTTTTTGTTATTGTGAGAAAAACTTAATTTGTGTTTTTTCATTTCATTTTTTGAACCTGGACTAACCGATTTTGCTAAAACAACCTTTCTTGTTTGTTTCCAGAGGAAAGGGAAAAGCCAGAACTGTTGGCAGAATCCCCTGTCAGGAGAAAAAGAGTTGCTAAGGATTCAGGGAAAACAGAGCAGCAGGTTTACAGAATGAGTTCTCATTCAATTTTTAACTTGTTTTGTCTTAGTGACCTTCCAATCTCTGGTTTCTGTACTAGTTCTATACTTCCTAACTTTGAGAAATTCACAACTATAATATCAGGTAAGCCAAATCGTAGCTCAACTATTTCAAATGCGAGTTAGAATGAAGAACCTGATGGGTGTAATGGAAGGTGGCTCGCTTCCAACACTTAGTAATCTTGAGGAAGCACTTAAAACAGATGAAAAGGTGATTCCATTTTCTACAGATACGAGATTTAGCCATTTTTGGATTACTTTATTTCATTTTGGATTAACATGTCTGAGGTTTTATGCTTATAATGTGTAACTGTAATGCATTTAATCTATGCTAGATCATTTTGAATATGATCTTATTGCTAATCTCTTGATATAGTTTCGTTTCCTTTTCTTTTCTTTTCTTTTCTTTTCTTTTTTTTTTCTCTTAAAATTTGATTGGAAGTGCAACATATATTGAGATTCCATGAACATGGGTGTGGTGTGAGACATTTATGGCCTTCTACATCTTTTTACCTGGAAAACAAAATACAGAACCATTATTGTGAATCTTGTTCTTGTATTTGTATTTGCATATTGTTTATCAGAACATTTGATGCTTTTTGCCTTCTGCATTCTGCCCATATCAGGCCCCACCTGGCACTGCAAGGAGGAGAAAGAGATCGGAGGCAAGGAGCCAATTTGCAGACTCATCATCAAGGCCAATTCCTCGTGGTTTTGGGAGCAAAAACTGAAAATTTCTAGAGGTTTCGATACTCAACAATATGGCGAGAAGAGTTTAGAATTTGAATCAACCGGTCAATATTGATCAACTAGTTTGATTTAGCTTTCTTCAGCTAATATAATTGCCTTCCATCATTTTAGATCAATTCATATAGCAATGAGTGATGTTTAGCAGTTTGATGAAATTTAGGCAGAAATGTACATGCTGGATGTGCAAATATAAGAAGTATTGGTGTCATTCTTGTACAATTTTTACTTTGTACTCGTAGAGACTGTTTGATTCTCTAACTTGCAAGCTTGGCTTTGTCCTCTAATTTTGTAGTTTTAAAATGCATCTAATGGATGGTCAAAAAAGAAGTTGCATGCAATTGTGAAAAGGATGCTTTAAGAATCTTCAATGAAGAGATTAGAATTAAATTTTTGCTCATCTCCCAGTATATTGAACAGGGCATGGTACTTGCCCTGTGTTTTGTAAACAAACTTCAGTGCTGTATTTGTACATCACTGTTTCATAATTAATAATATTTGTACGTCACTGTTTTTGTAATTAATAATAAGTGTTAGCTTTTATGGGTATTTGGCCATCGGAAGTTGCTTATATTTTGTACCACCGACTTAATTTTTGCTTATATTTGAGTCAAGAGGGAAAACAATGCTAATGAGCAAATGTTACAACTTTTGTCATTGAATCGTTCAAGCATTTTAAAATTAGAATTATTGAGTCGCTTAGTTCTATTGCCGTGTGTATTCAAACGTACCTTGCTTTGTACTCCATTTCAACTCACATACTGTATAAGCTAAAAAAGAAGTTATTTTTGGTTCAAGTTGGGAAAAGAAACAAAAAAAAAAAAAAAAAGCAGAAAGCGGAAAACTACACACGAGCCACTTGCACCCTTAGAGCATCTGCTGCATGAATATGTTGCATGGATATGGTCCAATCCCGAAGGAGCTTGATTAAAGGTAGTCCAAGAGGAATTCGAGCTAGCACCAAGTTTGGCAAGGAAATCAACTGCAGAGTTTCCTTCACTAAGAGTATGAATGACCCGATGATAAGCCAAAACATGATTGATATTGTGAATGAGAGTTGCATAGCGATGGAATGTAGACAGGTCATTGGAGGTAAGCTTAATAACACTAATAGAATCATAATAGCAAACAAGTTTTCTGATACCAAAACCATAAGCAAAAGAAAGACCTTTATGAATAGCTATAAGCTCTGCATAAATGATATCATGGATTCCAAGGAACCTACTGAGCCAATTGTCCAATCTCCCTTTTCACTTCTGATTAGTCCTCCGATACTTAAGCCGAATGGTTTCCAATTACACCATACTTGAGCCAACTCTTGGTTGGTGTATTACAATGCTGGCACACTGAAGAAAGGAATATGCCCCTATGGTGCAACACGTCTGCACAGGGAAGAGAGTTATGAGAGGCACACTAAAGCAGAATTTCGATTTTCTATTATGAACTCTTTTCAAATCCAGCTCCAAGAATTATCCATAGGAATTCGAATCCAAGAATTATAAGAGGCATGCTAATTGATGTTTAGCTCTTTTACCCAAAATCAATTTTTTTAGTTTAAAGTTGATTCTATTTTTTGACAGCATTAACATTGATTCAATTAGAAACTAGAAATTGTAGTTCCTAAAGTGACAAAAATTTAACTTTACCATTGCATATTTTTTATAATTTTTTACTATATTTATCTTTGTTATTTTTTAAAAATACGTCGGGATTCATATTTGTGATCCAAATATCTAAACAACATGAATTTACAAAATTACTTTTTTCTTAAATATATATATATATATATATATATATATATATATATATAAGCATAAATCACATTCTGATAAATTTACTTTTTCGCGCAAAATCAACTTAACAAAATCAAGTTGATTAAACTCACTCATATATAATATAACCACTAAGTTGAAAAAAAAAGTTGAAATTGGTTTTCCTAAAAAAAAAAATCGAAATTGTTTTTCACTTGTGTAAATAATCCGTCACCATAAAGCAAAAAAGCCAGTCACACCAGTCACTTCACTTCACTTGTCTCGTGTGCTTTCTTTTCTTAACTGCCGCTTCGTTTTCCCGCAATTCGCTTCTGAAACTGAATCAGGTTAGCGCCATTAACTAACAAACCTTTCAATTCAACTTTCCATGTTGTAATAAACGATATTTGATGCTTCTTTAGTCTTTACGCTCTCTTCCCGTGTGTAGAAATTTCTGCACTAACCAATTCAAATCGCCGGCTTCTCTTCGCTTTGTTGCTTGTTGTGTTTTGCGTCTCGTAATCTGTAATTACATGTTAATTAAACAGAAATGTAATGTTGTATTCGTGATTAATTGAACACTTGTTGCATTCTCAATTAAGTTTAGCGAGAATATTCGTTTTTGTTTACGTAATAATGTATGATGTATGCTTTTGAAGTTCTAGCGGAGTTTCTGTTAGTCGTTGATCATGATAGAATTCAATTAAGAGATTAGCTAGTTAGTTTATCTTTGTTTGAATCATTCACAATAGAACGAAATTGAATACGAAATGTGATAAAATCTATTTCATTCCATTCTATTCAATACCTGATAAAAAGGAATTGGAGTAAATTACTTGAAAGAATTGTGTGAATGAAAATTGGTTGCTGTTTCATTTGACTGAGTAACCTTCACATTAGTTCTTAAACTATCATCCGTTTCTCTCTAATTTAATCCCTAAAATATGAAAACATATTAAATAGTTTCTAAAGTTTATCGCTGTCCTTCAATTTAGTCCCTGAATTTTGTTGCTGAGGGACTAAATTGATGTATTAGGATAAAGTTTAGGAACTACTGTTTAATATATTTTCGTAGCTTAGAGACTAAAAAGGAGAGAGTGTAATACTTTCACATCATCAACACTAGTTTTCCCCTTTCTAAACTCCAAACCAAGTAATCTTTTTGTGCACATTGCAGAATATGGATGAATCAAGTCCAGCAGTCTTTGTCAATGCAGGATTGTTACACTTTTATATCGGAAAAAGGGTTCGTGTAGTGATGCAGGTTGTGCGAGCTGACAGTGTAGCTATCATTGGAAAATCAACGGATGAGAAACAGTTGGTTGTAAAAGGAACACCTCCACCAGTTCCTCTTACAAGTTTTGTAGAAGTTATTGGCACTGTTAATAATGATAGGTCTATCCGTGCTGAGATATGGACCAATTTTGGCAATGAAATTGGTATTCTTTTTTATTCCCTTTTCTGAAATTGGTTGTTTTGTATTTGATTTTGAGACATGATTGCAAGACTTATGAAATAGTTTTTATTCCCTATCCTACCTATTATGATCCTTATAAATGAAAATTCCAAGCATATGAATCTGTGGGTTCTGATATATTTTTTTCCCTGTTGACAGATATGTTTAACTACCATAAGCTTTGTCAGCTTGCAAATGGAGAATTTAAATACTTGTTCATGTGATTTGTGGCAAGATTATCTGATGATTCGAAGGCCTCTCTAGTATTTACCGTATGGAAAATTAGAAGAGACGTTTCCATTGTGTTGGCACTGCAACAATGTTTGTTCCTTTGTTTTCTGTTCTCATGGTAAATAATCTTTGTTGGTTATAATTGAAATCTTGATACTTAACTTTGTGGGCTCAGACTCTTTCAGAGGATACACGGAAAAATAGATTTGTTGGTTTATATTTTACATATTTGGTTGTGAATCTATCGTTGTCAAAAAAAAAGGTGCTAGGAGGTGTATGAACCCAAAACGGGCGATGTATTTATCAATGCTCAAATTAGTGGTAGATGTTGTTAATATAAAGGCCCAAGGTCCAACGTAAAACCCTGCAAACCACCGACAATAGAGTCTTCAGCCACTATAAAACCCCCCAGACAATTAGGATTTTGGAAAAGAGCAATCTTAGCGCTTCCGATCAAAACAAAGAGTTCGTTTTCGACTTTCGCTCTCAGCCAGGTAAGCAAATCTCATGGATATCTTAGGTTTTCGTTCTTTTTCTTTTAATCTTTTCATTCTTACGTAATGTTTTTGTTTATAAGTTTTCATTATGTAATGTTTAAGAGTGTGTTTGGTTTTTAAAATATAAAAGAGAAAATAGTGAGAAAGAGTAAGGAAAGAAAGGAGAATTAGAGTACATTAGAGGTGTTGTAGAAATAGAGAAGAGTGATATGTGTCTCTTGCTTTTGGTTAGAGACAAAAAGAAAAGAAAAAATATACTATTTTTGAAAGGACAAAAACACTCTTATACTAAAAATGAATATATAATTTATTCATTAATTTAGTCAACTATTTTTTTTAATTTAATTTAATTAACATAATATTTGATTTAATTATTTAAATAAATTAGTTAAATAATTATTTTAATAATTTAATTTTATCATTTAGATATTTATTTTAGTTATTTAATTTAAATTTATAAAGTGTTACATCCTATAATTGTGAGGATAAAATAGTAGAAATGTAATTCTTGAGTCATTTTCTCTTACTTTCTTCCCAAAATCAAAAAGATTGTAAAAAGTACTAAAAAAATCGTATCTTTTTCTAACCAACAAAGATTGGTCCAAATGGTAAAACAAGCTGGTCCAAGGTCTCGCATTCGAATTTTGGGCGTGGCAAAAATTCTGTTGGGAGGGGGAGAACTACACGGGCTGACAAAATTGGATACTCGCGACCAGCCATGTTCCCTGACGTATTATCATCGATAAAGGCGATGAAAATTACGCACCAATTACATGTTAACAAAAAAATTTATATATTTTTCTCATTTCTGCCTTCAACCAAACATGGAAAAATCACCTTTTCTCTTGCTCTCTCTTCTCTATTTTTCTCCAGTTTGAGCTTTGAGGTGTATAAACTGAGCTTCATCAGCAAACATGTTTGACAAAAATCACATTGGTTTGTATTTAAACTTGATTTGGAGCCTCAAACCATTGCTTGAGTAAAATGTTATTCAAACATGCTACAAGACAACAAGCAGCGTGGATTTCATTTTTTGATATATCGCTCTTTCACCTTTTTTCACTACCAAAAAAAAAGTTATGTATCCTTTTGGTAGGGTAAGTGGTAACACATGAAACATTCATGTTATTCCCATTTGATATTTGATATTTGATATATCAATTTTTTGTTTATGATTCCATTTTACTAGTGATTGTTTAATTTTTAGAATATATATAATGTTATACACTTGGTGTTGCAGATGAACTACGGATACTACTACCCACAATATCCACATCCTTACACGTATGGTTACTATAATCAAGAGCACTATGATCCATATTTTGATAGAAGAATGGTGGAACCTAGTTATCAAGTTGGATATGATCGTTATCAAAGAATGAGGCCTTATCCTTATAATGATTCAAGAAATGCTTTCTATGGGAGAGTTGATCCTTATACTAGCTATCAAGCATACTATGAGACTCCATTATTTCCTTATCCGCAACCACCGCCGCGACCACAAGTACACTCGTTTTATACTCCGGAATCTATGTGCACTATTATGTGAGTTATTGCTAGCTGTAAATTTTCGCTTCTGATTCTACTCCTAATCTGAAAGAAAATTCTACCTTTTTTGTTTGTCAATCAACCTCTCTATATTTTATGGAGGTGTGTTTTTTTGGTTCATTTTGTCAATTAACCTCAGTATTATAATGAGGTTATAAGATTTGGTTTGTTGGACATTGATGTTGGTGTTGCTATGTTTAACTCTTTTTTTTACATGGAGAATAATATATATATATATATATATGATTTTAGATCAACAGAGTACAACATATATGAGGTCAATATACTTAGTTTAGTTGTATTTTATAAGTTTTAAGAGATTGTAGATGGATTCTAGTTTTAGAAAAAGAAATACGAATAATAATATGCTAGTTTAGTTGTATTTGATAAGAAATAAAGTTTCATACTCCCTCTGGACTTATATATAAGCGACAATGATTTTTTTAGATTCATTGAAAAAAGTGATGTATCCGGACTATATGTAGTCGGATACATCACTTTTTCAATGAATCTAAAAAGTCATTTGTCTTTATATATATATATATATATATATATATATATGAGTCCTAGAGGAGTAATACTTTTAGTTTATTTTTCTTCAATAAACATTTTTTATCGTTAGAGGGGAGGGAGGTTGGCGCCAAAGGGCGGAAAGAGAGAGGGAATGTTGGAGCCAAAATGGGGGAGAGTCCACTTGGAGACTCTCTTAGAATTTAAATTCATAGATTTTTAAGTTGTAAATATTTTTACACACGTGCAACATCTATAACTCATTTTGAGTTGCACAACCACTTTAAAGTTGAACCACAATGTCACATAAGCTTTAAACAATCTTTAAACAATTTATCCATGCTTTACTTCGATTGTAGAAAAATAAGCAACCTTCGAATAACCCACACTTTTATATTAGAGGCAAAATTATACCGGAAGTCCTTTAAGTTATTTAATTGTAACAAGTCGGTCCGTTAAGATTTTTTCGTAACACTCAAGTCCTTTAAGTTACATAATGTGTACACCGTTAGTCATTTTTTCTTTTTTTATTACAAAAAAAACTCAATTCGCACTAACAAATATAATGTGGCCGTGACGGAGGCTACCTATCATTTATCTTTTAAGAATTTAGTCTTTTAAGACTACTATAATGTAATAATTTGGAACTTTCAACTTAATTTTTTAAAAAAATGGATGATTCATCTTCTTTTTCATTTAAGTTGAAAGGACTAATTTTTTTAAATAACGGTAGTCTTAAATGACAAAATTGTTACCGGACAGATGACATGTAGGCTCTGTCACAGCCACGTCAGCTCTGTTAGTGCGAATTGGGTTTTTTTGCAACAGAAAATGAAAAAGGACTAATGATGTACATATTATGTAACTTAAAGGACTAACTTGTTACAATTGAATAACTTAAAGGACATAAGTGATACGAAAAAAACTTAATGGACCAATTTGTTGCAATTAAATTAAAGGACCTCCTCCCGCCTATCCTTTTGCACCAACTCTTTAATCTTCGCTTTGACATTTTTTGTCACGTGCCAATGACACAATAAATGTGTTGCAAAAGGAAAGACATCAAGAATAGCAGACATACAGCCGAGATCTCTGTCAGTCAAGAAAACCTGAGGATGAATTGAATGCAAGTCATATATACCTTTCAGCTGCTGCAATACCCAAGAAAAATGAATAGCAAGCTCCTGCGCAATATACGCAAATGCAACGTGGAAACTTATCTCATTGTTTGTGACTCCCACAATCTGTAGTAGAGGCAAATTATATTTGTTGGTCTTGTAGGTTGAGTCAAGAATGAGAACTTTCGGAAACAACCTGAGTAACTTTATAGAAGTGGGATGAGCCCACATGATATCACTGACGACATCAGACCCCATAATCTTTCTACTCCAACATAGATAATTATGTGATGCAATCAATCTCAATACCTCCTGAATGTCTGTTCTAGGACCCCTCTTTGTAGACCGGTGTTTGTGACGTTGCCTATAAACTTGACAAAGAGTAGTCACATTCTCCGGATCTAGCTTCCTCAAAGCAGTAATAGTAGCTTTCGGACCAACATCAAGATCAACATGCTCATTAACCAGATCCTTTTGCGCCTTACAGACGCCCAAAGGCATTAGTATCAATGGGAGTTTTAAGCAACTCATGCGTGTGTCTACCACACTTAACCGTCACATCCAAATTTCACGGCGAAGAGTGCAAATAGCTTTCAATCTAAAAGGACAACTTCTTATTTTAGAACCAAAACCAAAGTGAATCATTAGTAAACCGCCTCGCTTCTCACACCAAAAATCAATCTTCTCTCGCTCCCTCTTTCCCCGCTTTGTTTGGATCTCACTTTTATTACCACTACTCCAATACTTCTACCAACACTTTGGCCCACTCCTCCACAAATTTCGCGTGTAGAAAATACCTACAAATAAATAGATAAATGTTACGTACTTAAGTAATTGGTTAAATAATTACCAAACTTGATTAACAAAAAATTTGAGTGAAAAATATACCGTATCAGTCGTGAACGCCGCTGTAGTATCAATATCAAAAGCAGCCAATTGAGAGTCAAAGATCTCAGCGTGACGGGTCAATATCTGCTCCAACACACACGAGATATCTGCTTGATTTTTTATTTTATTTTAAAAAAATCATCGTATATACCTCCTTAACCATGTATATACGATGAGTTAATTTCTAACATCGTAAATACGTGGCCCAGACGTATATACGATTGATTCTTCAAAGCCCAATCGTATCTATGCTATATACGATGGGTAGTCAACGAAACATTTAATAATGAAATCGTATATACGTCTCGAAGGACATATATACGATGCACTTTTTCAAGTCAACGTTCATTATTTAATGCAATCGTATATACCTTCCATTGACGTATATACGATGACAGATAAAGTGGATTCCAGTCAGAGAGAATTCAATGCAAGTAAAAATTGTAAAATTATGCCAGGGGTAATTTCGGAATAGCGTAAAAGGGTGGGGGGGGTGGGGGTATAACAAAAAATCCCTAATTTAAAAGGGCCGATCCAAAGGCCCAAGGTCCAACGTAAAACCCCTGCACACCTCCGGTAATAGAGTTCGGCCACCATAAAAACCCCTTCTGGCACGCGAAATCAATTAGGATTTTAGGGTTTTGGAAACGAGCCATTTTAGCGCTTCCGAACAAAACACAGACTTTCGTTTTCGACTTTCGTTCTCATTTTCATTCAGGTATTCCCGTCTCTCTTGCTATTGCTGTAAATACTAATAATAATTCCCAAATCATTTTGATGTTGAACAGAACATTCTCATGGATATCCTCCAGTTTAGTTCCTCTCTTTTTTCTCTTTTCATTCTGTAATGTTTATGTATGTGTTTGAATTACTAATTACAATTTACACCTTCCAAGCTCAAGTTTGAAGTTTGTAAACTGAGTTTCACCCACAGAAATGTTTGACAAATCACATTTGATTTTGGAGCTTCAAACCATGCTTGAGTTAAAGTAAGAAAAAAAGTTGTTTTCTTATCCTTTCAAACCTTGGTTTGCAAAATATTATCCAAACATTCTATAAGACTACAAGTAAGGTGGATTTCATCAATTGATATATTGCTCTTTAACCTTCTTTTGTTTGTCTATGATATGATATATGATATTGAAAATGCCCTTTTCTTGTTTATATGTATTTTTATATGTATATGTATATGTATATGTATATTTTTGTTATTTGTTATAGCCATCTAGTACAGTTTCTTATTTCTTACTTTTGTTCCTTTTCCCCCTCTCCCTCTTATTGCATCGTCCCACCTGAAAAATAGTTAAACAATTGAATTGGCCACAATTTACTGGGCAACTCTCAGCATCTAAGTTTCGACTTTCGAGAAATTCTGATTCTGATATTCGTTTGGCCTTACATTTTGTTTTGGGTCTTTGATTTGCCTGTTGAGCATCATTATCCTCTTGATTTTTTTGGTTCAGAATTCTCTCTTGCTTGTCTTTGTTACTTTTGTTGCTAGTATATGATGACCCCTTGATTTACCATTTAGAAACAATCTCATTGATACTCCTTGGTCCATACCTCATGGCACAAACTCAATCAAAATTCTTTCTCTGCTTTTCCATCTGGCCTCTCATATTGTTTCCACCTTTCGTTATTTGCAATCTCTCTTCTATGAACGCTTCTGGCTTCTGTGCTTCCTTCACAGTTGCTCTTCAAGCTTTCTTTTTTAGATACATAAAATGCCGGGGACAAGTGAGACAGATATTTCAGCCCAAAATTCAGAGCCACCAAAGGCGAACAGTGAGCCGGAGAAACCCACAAATTCTGATGAGCAGGTAGACCTTGATGGAGACAACGATCCAGAGGAGGAAGAAGTTGAGTATGAAGAAATAGAGGTAGAGGAAGAAGTGGAAGAAGAGGAAGAGGAGGAGGAGGAAGAAGAGGAGGAAGAAGAAGAGGTTGAAGAAGAGAGTGCTGAAGATGAGATGAAATTTGCAGATACTAAAGATGATGTTGAGAAAAAGAAACATGCCGAGCTTCTTGCACTTCCACCTCATGGGTCAGAAGTCTACATTGGGGGTATTCCTCCAAATGTTTCTGATCAAGATTTAAAGGTCTTTTGTCAATCTGTGGGAGAAGTGTCAGAGGTAAAATAGATGGAATTCTCATACGCTTTTCCTTTTGCATGACAGTCTAAACTGATTGAATTTTGTACAGGTAAGGGTTATGCCGGGGAAGGTTGGGGGTGAAGGAAAATGTTATGCGTTTGTGACCTTCATGACAAGGGAATTGGCTTCTAAGGCTATTGAGGAGTTGAACAACACTGAATTCAAGGTATTTTGGTACACTTGGTTGTTGTCATTTTTTGTAATCTGTGGTGGTAATATTGTTTACTGATTACGATAGTCACGGATTTCGTGTGTCTAATTTTTAGTTTGTTTTTATTTTAATATCTAATATCTAAATTCAAATACATTTTTCATTACATTGGCTGTAGTATTATCATCTGAATTACATGAATTAAGTCACTTCTTTCTGAGTTTTCAGGGTAAAAAAATCAAGTGCTCGACAACTCAATCTAAGCATAGATTGTTTATTGGTAATATTCCGAAAAATTGGACAGTAGAAGATATGAAGAAAGTTGTTGCAGAGGTTGGCCCTGGAGTCAATTCTGTGGAACTGTTGAAGGTTCGGCAATATGTTTTCTATTATATGTTATGTGGTTTTGATTTAACGCGTTATATAATGCATTCTTCAATTTTCATTGTTAATAAAATTATGAAGTGCATTGCATGATGGATAATTTTTCCTTGACCTAGTGAACTGTTTCATTTACAGGATCCTCTAAATTCTGATCGTAATCGTGGTTTTGCTTTTGTTGAGTATCACAATCATGCATGTGCAGAATATTCAAGGCAGAAGATGTCATTCTCAGACTTCAAACTTGACAAAAATACTCCAACAGTGAGCTGGGCTGATCCAAGGAATTCTGAATCATCATCCTCACAGGTGTCTATTATATTATGTTTTATATTTTAAATTTAAATTTCAAATCTTTTGAGCGATTTCCTTAAAGAGTTTGAGGAAATGAATTACGTGTAGGTTGTTATATGTTTGTGTGTGTGATGGAATGAAATGTATTGCATTGAACTTAGAATGTTGAAAAATTTCGCACAACTAAATTGTAGTTGATTGCCTTTGTTTATGATTGTTAATACTAATTATTAAAATCAACGTTGTATTATTTGCTCTTATCTACCACCAATTATAAACAAATTATATCTTCGAAACTATTTAGTTACTTTTCATTATAGTCAGATTTCAGATATTTGTTACAAACCTATCATTGGCCAACCATACGTTGGGGTGTTAAATGTTTGGAAACAACCTGAATTTATATGTAACTTCCTCAAACATCTCAAATGAATATCCAACCTGTCTATGCCTATGGTAATAAATAAAGAACAAATTTGCATCATCTCAAATGGTTGGATATTTAGTACATGTTCTTTGAATTGAAATATTCATACTATAGGAGTTTTATAACTATAGATCTTGTGCTTGGTACAGGTAAAAGCAGTGTATGTAAAAAACCTTCCTGAAGACATTACTCAGAATCGTCTTAAGGATCTTTTTGAACATCACGGAGAAATCACTAAAGTGGTTCTTCCTCCTGCTAAAGCTGGACATGAAAAGAGCAGATTTGGTTTTGTGCACTTTGCTGATAGGTCAAGTGCCATGAAGGCATTGGAGAGTAATGAGAAGTATGAAATTGATGGTAATTTTTCTTTCCCTTTTTGAATGCTATTTTCCCAATCCATTTTATTTTATGACAGAGAACTGTTACATATGGTAATGTTGTTAACCATTACGTTTTTCTGGAATGGACAGGTCAAACTTTGGAATGCTCACTTGCTAAGCCACAGGCAGATCAGAAGTCATCCAATGCATCAAATCATTCACAGAATTCAGTTGTACATCCCACTTATCCACCGCATCTCGGTTTTGGTATGGTTGGAGGCCCCTTTGGTGCTGTTGGTGCAGGATATGCTGCTGCTGGCTATGCACCACCACTGATGTATGGTGGGGGAGCAACCCCCGGTGGCATGGCAATGATGCCAATGCTTTTACCAGATGGAAGGATTGCATATGTAATGTAAGTGTCATCCTGATTTTTCTAGCATTTTATGTTCTACCTTACCTATCATTTATACTCAGTAGTATAACAAATATCCCCAGTCTTTAGTTGAGTTACTCTGTTCTTGTTGGGTGACTGTAGGCAGCAGCCGGGTTTACAGCAGCCAGGTTTGCAACAGCCGATTTTGCAGCAGCCGGGTTTGCAGCAGCGAGGTCTGCGAGAGCCTGCCCATTCACCAGTTTCCCGACATGGCAGGAGTAATGGTGGTAGCTCAAGTGGTGGGAAACACAGTTATGATAATAATAACTATAATCGTGGGCATGGCCGATACAATCCCTACTAATGTGGCTTTGTGTGGGCTTCAAGGCTAGGAGATTGAGGTTTGTTACCTCCCCAGTGTGGAAAATGAATTTTTGTGGCCGTATGTATGGATGAAAAAAGTTGGCAGAACAAATCCATGGAAAATGAATTGTTTAGATGTATATTTTTGTGGCCTTTTGTTACCTCCCCCTTTAGCTTCCCATGATGTAAAACAATTAATGAAACGAATTACTATATTGTACCCCATTAGAGAAGGGCCAACAACGCTCTTTTTTACACATCTTTTGTGCACTCTCTCTACTCACTTTATGATTGGTCACATAATTTTAGAAATGAGATTCATTATTTTAGCAATATTTAGATAATCGGACCAGTTACTGAACTGGTTAAGGTATTGGTTCATTGGTTCAACTGGGCTTCAACTGGACCGGTCAGTGAACCGGTGAATGAATTGATTATATAGTATATTAAGTGATAATTAATAAATATAATTAAGTTATAAACTAAGATAAAATAATTATTATATTTATAAGACTAAATATTAATCAAGTGGATAAATGTTATTTTTCTTCATCCACAATCTTGTTCACCTTCAATAATCGATAATATTTTTAAGAGCACATCGTTTATTTGAATTCAATTTCTCCAAGAGTCCCACTTTGAAGGAGGGTAAGTTTTCGTTTTGAAGTAGCAACCACAATTTTTGATATGTAAATTATGAGTTGCTGAGCTTACCTTTATCCATTATACTTTGAAGCATTAGTTAATATATTGGCACCTTTTTTTTTTATCAGTTATATTGGCACCTTTGATATGTGTCATATATGAGTGATAGACAGTTAGGAATATAGAAGTCTTGTTATGATGCCCAGAAAAAAGAAAGAGAAGTCTTGTTATAAATTGGCTTGAGTGTAGCAAATACAGTACTCATAAACATCGAGCACCAAGACGTTAGGAATAAAGGAAAACTTGTTATAAATTGGCTTGAGTGTAATGTTACATTGTCAAGTAAACCGTCCTGCAGATAGCAGTGACGTAAGGCTAAAAATTATAGCCTGGCACTTCATAGTTTCATTTATTTAAAATTCAGTTTCAAAAGTTTTTCTCCAACAGTTGGACCGACGGTTTTACCCGGTTTGGACGGTTTTTCTCCGATTTTCCGGTTTATTAGCCGGTCCTTATCCCAAACAGTTCCAGTGGTCATATGGACTTGATGTAAGTCTAGTTACCGGTTCAACCGCCCGGTCCGGTTTTCTAAACCATGTATTTTAGTGATGTGAGGGTCGGGGCTTAAACAGTTAAGACAAGTAGGGACTATCGTGAACTTAGTTATTATTCTTGTAAGATTATTGTTGATATTCACTTCATTAAACATAATAGTTGAGAAATATAAAACCAAACTAGTGGCTAGAGGGTACGGTTAGAAAACAGGCAAAAGACAATAGTGAAGTTTTTGCTTCGGTTGCCAGATGGGACACCATAAGAACCGTTGTTGCCTTGGCTGCCATTAACGGTTGGAGTTTGCACCAACTTGATGTCAAAAGTGCCTTCCTTCATGGTGAAATCAAAGAAACAATTTACATTGACTAACCTCCTGGCTATGTGAAACCAACAGAAGAACGCAAGGTATACAAGTTGAACAAAGCCTTGTATGGGTTTAAACAAACTCCAAGAGCTTGGTATAGTAGATTTGAAGCATACTTTGAAAGAGAAGGTTTTAAGCAATGCCACTATGAACCCACACTCTTCATCAAAAGAAAGTCTGTCAGCAGTTTACTCATAGTTAGCTTGTATGTAGATGTAGATGACTTAATCTACACAGGCAATGACAACAACCTATCTACAGAATTCAGAAGCTCCATGAAGGAATTTGACACGAGTGACCAAAGGAAAGATGAGCTATTTCCTAGGAGTTGAAGTCACTCAAAGTGACAATAAGATTTTCATTTGTCAATCCAAGTATGCTAAGGAGATACCAAAGAGATTTGAAATTTAGAATGTCAACTCAGTGTCCAATTGTTCTAGGATGTAAGTTGTCAGCAACAAGCAAATGATAGGCAGTCTCATTTACCTAACTGCCACTCGCTTAGGTTTAATGTTTGCTGTTAGCTTGGTTAGCAGATACATGGAGCATCCTACTTAGATGCACTTGCAGGCAGTGAAAAAAATAATGAGGTATTTGAAGGGAACTACTGGACTGTGTATCTTTTTTGGTAGAGAAGGGAAGCTAGAGCTATCTACTTATACATACAGTGCCTATGTTGGAGATGTTAATGATCGAAAAAGCACTTCTGGGTATGTGTTCCTACTTGGAACAGTGGTTGTATCATGGTCTTCCAAGAAGCAACCCATGGTTACTCTTTCAACCTTAGAAGCAAAATTTATTTCTGCTGCAATGTGTGCATCTCAGGCTGTTTGGTTAAGACAAATCCTTGATAAACTAGACAACACACAACTCTCCAACACCAAAATACTCCGTGATAACAGTTCCTCTATTAAGCTGTCTAAGAATCCAATCCTCCATTGGAGAAGCAAGCACATTGATGCGCGATTCCACTATCTTTTTGACTTGGTTAAGGATGAAATCTTTGAACTGGTTTACTGCTGCACTGAGAAACAAATAGCTGATATAGTGACAAAGCCTTTGAAGGTTGCAAGCTTCACTCAACTGAGAAAGTGGATGGGAATGCAGTTTGCCAAGGATAAATTGGAATACTGATGGTGTGTACACAAAGCATCCAATTTAAGGGAGGATTTGTTGGGGGTGATTCTAGCATTCTTTTTCTTGGTCAATGTGTATCTAGCATTTTAAGGGTCTACTGTTAGGAATTGGGTTTGTAATTGTTCATAGGCCCAGCCCATTCTATTCGGTCTGTTTTTTGTTTGTAGCTGTTAGTTCAGCTGTAAAGTTGTTGTAACTAGTTTATTGAGACTTAATTGTATACATAGGCAATTTTCCCTAATCAATGAACAAATTTTTACTCTTGCAATCCTAACACTTTTTGTACTCATATTCTAATGAAAAATGCAAAGAATTGCAGTAAGCTTCAAGCCTTCAACAATCACATAACTAATTCATTATTGTGGAGTACATTTTTAGGTCACCATTGTTATATGAACCATCTATATTCTGCCTTGTTAATAGGGGCAAGTTCTCAGTTATTAATATCATCGTCATCATCATCATCAAAAATTAAACATTATTAGTAGACGACACGACACCTAACCAACCAACTAACAACTACTGTACAGTGAAGAGCCAAGTCGCTTCATAGAAGTAGAAAAAGAAAGGTAGAAGAACTTAATAAAACCAAGAAGAAGTAAGTCAAGTAACAATGCTACATTAAAAAAAAAAAAAGTAACATGGAAATTGCAAAGGAACGACGTAGAGTATGCGTTTTGCGTTGCTTTCGTATACAGTACGTACCTTTAACGAGAAAATAATTAAAAATATGCTTTTATTCCTCCTTTTCTCTTCATTTAAATCAAAAGAGAGAAATCATGGATATGCATTCAACAGAATATTTAGTAATAATAATTAATTATTATACTGCTCCATGATTCAACAGAATATTTAGTAATAATAATTAATTATTATACTGCTTCGAAAATAATTAATTATTATATAGTATAGTATAGTATTGTTTTATCGGTCAAAAAAAGTATAGTATTGTTTTAATTTTTTTTGACCAAAGTATTGTTTTAGAGTTTAATTTGCATACACAATAGGTGTATGAGTTTTTACAACCACTACCAATCACAATTCATGGAGTGGATGGTTACTACTAATTGACTAATTTCTGCTTTAATGACGCTGTTTAATGATGTGTCACTATGTGATTGGTAGATAGTGTACAACATACATACACCTATTGTGTATATAAATTAAATCCATTGTTTTAATTTTTTTTTTGGCAATAATTATTGTTTTAATTATTGAACATGTATAGTTGGCATTGGGCAAATTCAAAAGGAAACAAAACCACCGCTATAGCATGAACAAGCAACAAGTTGAAACCACTCCCTCCCTCCCTCCAAATTATATATTCTGTTATTCTCTCTCTCATCCTCACACTTCTCACGTTCCTCTCTCTCCTCTCTCCTCTCTCGCCCTCTCTCTCTCTAACCTTGTTGACCAACTAGTATGCTACAAGTGGATTTAGAAACACTAGTTTCAGCGTGTGCCGGTGGTTCAAACGATCGGAAAATCGCCTGCGAGACTTCAGCCGACGATCACAACACGGATCCACCGGAATCTCACCCGGATTCTCCGCCGGAGTCGTTTTGGCTCTCGAGAGATGCGGAACACGACTGGTTTAATCATCACGCCGCCGTCTACGAGCGTAACGAATCAACCAAAGGAAACTCCAATTCCACCAATTTGAACCCTAACTCTAACTCCAGCTCTCACTCTCAACGCTTCTCCTTGAATCTCAAGGCCAAAGCAGGTATCCTTGGTTTACCTAAGCCTCAGAAGTCTTCCTTCGTCGACGCCAAGAATCTTCGCAACCACAAACCGAGTAACATTACGTTGTTCCCCAAACGGACCGTTTCCGTCGGAAAATCCGTGTCATCGCACGTTGAACCTTCATCACCGAAGGTTTCTTGCATTGGAAGAGTCAGATCCAAGCGCGATCGAAATCGCAAGTTGAAAAGTCCACGTCAGCCTTCCGCCAAAACCGAAACCTCCACCGTGAAAGAAAAACCGGCGAAAACCGGTAAAAAACTCGGTTTCTTCAAGAGTTTCAGTGCTATCTTCAGGTCAAGTCAAAGAGATAAACCGGAACGGAAAACGGATCCTCCGGCTTTGAATTCAACTGCGCCACACACTATGAGTCGAAGTCAATCGAAAGCGCGGGATAGCACGGCGAGCGTGAACGACGTATCGTTTGCGGAATCGATTTCGAGGAATAGCGTATCGGAGAGTGAACCGCCCGGTTTGGGTGGAATGATGCGGTTCACGTCTGGGAGACGTTCTGAGTCGTGGGGAGTAGGTGATTCCGAAATCCACGTGTCGCGTTAGTATTCGTGGAAACGTAACCGTTCGGCGACGGCAACCACGTAGTGGGGCCTCGCTTCTTGGATGTATGTAACCGATAGGTGTCATGCGACTCGCGAGTCTTTCCGTGGGACCCAACCGCGTGTTGAATGTGACGTGGAACGTTGATATATATATATATATATATATATATATATATATATATATATATATATATATATATATATGCGACTGTTACGGTGAACTGTGTTGTTTGCTCTCGTTTTTATTTTTGACCGATGTTACTTACTGTTACTATTGGAATGGAATGTAAATCCATTTTTACTATTAGTTTGTTATATACTGTAATGGAATTTGCTAGGCTGGGTGTTTTATTCACTCTATTTTAGAGAGACAAGGATTGTAAATATACAAGAGTCATGCGTGTTTTTTTTACAATCAAAATGTCCTTTTAATAGTTTTGTCCTTTCAATAATTTCAATATCAATAATTATATGATATGATTTATCCCGCGGTGCATGCGATGCTGGTTGCTGTATTGAAGAGAATCAACCAAGGATATGATTTTGTTTGTTTTAATGTGAAAAGATTATAATTGAAGTCATAAAAAAAAATAAAAAGTTATAGTAAACTAATTAAAATAACTGCAATTTATAATTTTTCTGAATTGCCCTTACATACATGAGTTATAATTTAGATTTTAGGTTGAGGTAGCATAGCTCGATGTAAAATTCTACAGTTTGAGTTTATGGTTTTAGGCATATTAGGCATACAAGTACATAATCAGAAAATAGTAATTCGGAGTGATCATTAATGAGTCTGGAGGTCTGTAAAAAAAATTAATGAGTTTGGAGAACACCGAACTACGCCAGATTTGTTAAAAAGAAATATTCCTATAAGCGCCGCTTTTAAGAAAAACGCCACGGATGACCAAAATAATAACCCATACCCAAATGCTTTTTAAAAAATGCCGCCCATTGCCTTTAAACGCACTCATACCCAACGCTTTTTAAAAACGCCCATTGCTTCACGCGCTTCTCCCAATACCCGTGCCGCTTTTTAAAAACGCCGCCTATCGCTTCACGCGTTTCTTCCCAATACCCAGCGCTTTTTAAAAAGCGCTGGGTATAACTACACCAAAATAAATCAGATCTCAAACCCATCACAATCTCAGCCGCACCATCTTCTCTTCCTCCATCTTCTTCATCAACCCCTCCAATATTAACACCACCACAACCTTCCCCAAACCCAAACCCTAACCCAATTCAAAATGCAATCCCAAGACCACCGATTCCCACTCCTCGCCCTTCCATCACCATTGATTCAAAAATTGAGCAACAAAATTAGTTGAACCTTCGTCTTCTTCAACAAAATCAATCATGTAAACCTTCGTCTTCTTCAACAGATCCAAAAATGGAAGCTTCGAACAACGAAATCAACCATGTAAACCTTCGTCTTCTTCAACAGATCCAGAAATGGAAGCTCCGAACAACGAAATCAACCATGTGAAGCTTCGTTTTCATCCCCGCTCGCGTCTTGATGCCGCTTCACAAAAAACCATCTTTTGTTGTCGTAATTTCTCCGTTCGTGGTGGTCTTCTCTGGTTCGTTGCTTCGTCAAAACCATTGCGTGAGTTAGGATTGCTGATTTCTCCGCTTCTTCATTCTCCGTAAGTTCCTATTTCCCCTACCTATAATCATTTGAAACAATTGACTTGGTTTTATATTCTATGATTTATATTGAAACAATTTGTGTTGCAATTTCATTATATGATTTGTGGTTTCAGTATACGATTTGTGGCTTCAATTCCAATTTTTCATGTTATAAACACGTTTATTATCAATTCACAGGAGTTCATGAAAAACCCTTTTGATTATGCTGTTTGTTTGTGTGAATTTGAACCTGATGATAAACTTAGATTGTTGCCTAAATGTAGTCATGCTTTTCACATGGAGTGTATTGACACGTGGCTCTTGTCTCACTCTACTTGTCCTCTTTGTAGAGCTACTTTGCTACCTGATTTCTCTTCTAACAATCACAACAATGCTTGTTCTCTTTCTCCTATTGTTCTTGTTCTTGAATCTGGTAGTGATAGCTCTAAAGAGATTGGAAGGACTTCTAGTTCTCTTATGAGTATCAATATGAACACAAACACTCTTAGTGAATTTGGATCAACTCGTGTGGATGAAAATCCTGATGTAGAAAAAGTTGTCACTATTAAGCTTGGAAAGTTTAGGAATGTGGATTTGATTGGTGGTGGTGGTGGTGAAGGAAGTAGCTCAACTAACAATGTAGATGCTAGAAGGTGTTTTTCAATGGGGTCATTTGCTTATGTTATGGATGAGACTTCTTCATTGCAGGTACCTATTAGAACACCAATGAAGCAACAAACAAGTAAGAAAAAGAGTTTTTTTACCTTTAACACCAGGACAAAGACCTGCAATGTCAGAATATGGATGTGATTCAAGAAGAGATTTTAGATTCTCAAGCTTTGAGGATGCCATGAATGTTGGGATTGGAACTTCTAGTAGTAATGGTAATGGTGCTGCTATTGGAAGAGGCAAAAAGGAGAGTTTTTCTATATCAAAGATTTGGCTTAGAGAGAAGAAGGATAACTCAAATACTAATTGATAACTCATATTTATATGAGTTATTTATACTCACTCAAGAATAAATCATGCAAGTTCTCTAGCAATACAAGGTTAGTTAATTAGTTTTATGAAATTTCTTGTTTCTTAGTTAGCTATGGGTTAAATTGCTAAATCTGTGCATTTTGGCACCAATCGGTGCCTTTGAGAGCGTTTTGATGCTTCTTGTGTTTGTGCAGTAAAAGATCTAAACGTGACCACGTCCCTCACCACGTCTGTAGAAAGGCAGCAGAGCAAGAGTGAAATATCTCAATTTTGGCGAGCTAGCAATGATGGTCAAAGATATAAAAAGTCAGAAGATCTTCTATTCTCTATGAGCTGACGAGGATGACGCACTGTAGCACTGTACAGTGTCAGTCAGAAGAGCAAACAGGCTTGGTAGGTGGGCAAGTGACATCAACAACACGTGAGCAAGATTGACTATATAATGAAGACCCATCTCTGTCTCAAAGGACACGCTCATACACTCACTCTTCCACAAGACTTCAGTTCATCCCTTCACCATCTATCTTCCTCCATTTCAGAGAAAGTGTCTTAAAGAAGTTCTGGACACATACTTCTTCATTTTACTTTTCTCAAACTCCATTTTTATTTTCTTCACAAACCCCAACTGTGAGGCTCAGACGTTGTAACGTCTCTACAGCGTACATGCTGAAGAGTCACTTAGGTGTATCTTTTGCACTTAGTTTCTTTTCTCCTATATATGGTATTTGGATTTTAACTCCTTATCATTCTGTAAAGATGCTCAGCATGAGCTAAACATTTTGTAGTTGAGTTGTTGTTTTGCTTGTAATGAATTTCTAGTTTAATGTTATGAAGTATTGACGTTTAAATGTTTTAAATCTTTGCATGATAATATTTCCAAACTTGTTTTGAGGTTGGCCTCTTAAAATAGGTAGATTCATAGGTACAAACATGATCTATGAAAAGAACTCAAAGATTTATATGAACGAAAAGGTGTACTAAAGACATTTAGGCATTTTTATCTAAGTCTAGACATAGAACGAATAATAGTTCATAGAACATTGCTGTGGGTACTTAAAATACAGGAGTGAGCCTACTTAGAACCTAGACATAGGACATTCTAGTACTTGAAGCTCTGACGTTTTGTGACCGAAAAGCACACTATTTTTTGCAACAAATGCTCAAACGTTATAACGTCTATACAGAATAGCATTTGTACGTAATAGCGTGTAAACGTTATAACGTCTGACTAGAGAGGATTTACTTGCATGCAACAATCCAACTCATTCTCATCCATATTCACAACCACTATCTTATTTACTTGTTTTATTTATGTTCTTAGTATTAACACCAACTTTTAGTGTCGATTTGTTACTTGTTTCACTTGTGTTTTGAGACTTGAATTTTTAAGAGTAAACCAATCCTCGTGGGAACGATCTCTTACTATTATCCACTTTATTACTTGTACGACATATATACTTGCACTATATTTGCGAATACCATACGAACGCAACACTAATATAGCAGATTCATCTAGAAGAGCTGTTTCGTTTAGGTTTCCATTACAAAGTAATGTTAGTGTTGCTGGTAGTGGTACTACCGATGATGATTTGAAGGGCAAAAATGGTAAATTTGATACAAGGAGTAGTTTATCTGAGATGGATATTGTGAAATGGGGAAGTGAATTTGGTTATGATGAGGAAAATCATAGCTGTTATAGTATGGATTCTTCTCAAGCTAGAGCACCTTCTTTTGCTAGAAGGACTTTGCTTTGGCTTACTGGAAGACAAAATAAGGTTGTTCACTCTTCATCTGATTCCACCCTTTAGTTTCTCTATATGTTTTTTTGAACAATTTTTTATGATTATGGAATCTGGATTTATTATTAAAGTATAATTTTAGAGGTAGAAAGGTGCAAGAGAATTGAAAGAAAAAAATAATGTGTGATGAGTTTTGAGATCCGAATACAATATTTTTCTCGCATATATAAAATTTGTTGTTGTTCTATTCAGTTCTTTTGTTCGCTTTTTCATGATTCACCTGTTCAATTGCAACATTGAACTATGTTCTTGTAAATTTGATTAATCCTTCAAACTAAAATTGCTTTTGTTAGTGTGTTAAATTATTGCCTTAGGAAGATATTGACCTTTTTTAGTGATAGGGAAAGTAAAACATAAAAAGCTACCCAAAATTGGAATTTGGTAGACCAAGCCAACTTTAAGTACCTATAATAGTGATATCTATGAATTTGTGGTTTCAGTATACGATTTGTGGTTGATGACATGACGTTCAGTGTCAGAGGTTTTTAATACCATGTTCTCATGTATTATACATGATTAATCTGTTTTTCTATTGCATAACTATACATGAGTAGAATTTGTACAATTTGTAATAGAAATTTGTAGATCTATTAGGTGAGTGGGTGGATAAATTTGTCATTAGAATTTTGTTGTGTGAAACTGCTTTGCAAATTCTTCAGTGAGAGTGATTGCTTATAGCGTGGTTTATGCATATGCTATTACAGATGGTGGGAGTATGTAAATATAACATGAAGGGTTAGTATGATCTCGTTTGATTATTTTCCCTTGAAATCTTTTGGATGTTTAATTATCTCCTTTAATGTAATTCTTTATAAATGTATACTGAGACAGAAAGAAATGTGGAAAATAATACTCCTCTTGTGACTCCCTCTCAACCCCTTAAGGGAATATTTGTTGTAGGTGTTATTGATTTTTTTGACTTTAAGTGTTATTGCTATGAAGAATCGACGACTCTAGTCAGTAGATGTTAAATTGCACTTCACAGATAGTTGTAATTTAAACTTATGAGTGATAAACAAATTAATGTCGCTTGATCTTTGTCTCATGACCATATAAAGGTAGAATGGATAAAGATGTTGATGAGGTTAAGAAAACTGCACATTACTTAAAGATCAAAATTGAGGAGCTTGACCAAGAGGTAAGATCTCTATTGAATGTCTTTCAGTGTTTTATCCAATACCGAGATTATTGTTATGAACTCCCTGCCCTCCTTCCTTTCTTTTTGATTTCATTTCAAATTTCACATGAGTTTGTGAATTTCAGAAAGAGGAGTTAATGAGTTATTACTTTACTTTTCAGGGTCCTTACTACTATAGTGTCGGGGCAGATAAGTCATTTGGACGTGATATTTCTGATGCTCATTACAAGGCTAGGTTTAAATTTGGCAAATTCATGGTTTGTTATTTTGGATGTATGATTTAATTTTGGATGTATGATTTAATTTTTTGGATGTATTTTGGATGTATGATTTAATTTTTTTATGATGTATGATTTAATTCAGGTTTAAATACAACAAATTCATAGATATCACTATTAAAAAATATTTTGGATGTATGATTTAATTTTTTTTGTTGCAAATATAAAAAGGAAAATACACAAAATCTGAAAAAAAAAAAATTAAACAATGGGCAGCGCTTTTAAGGGAGTGCTGCCTATAGGGGGACAAGTTTGGGCAATGGGCAGCGCTTTTTAGGAAGCGCTGCCTATTTGAGGACGTGTTTGGGCAATGGGTGGCGCTTTTTTAGAAGCGCTGCCTATTTGAGGACGTGTTTGGGCAATGGGTGGCGCTTTTTAAAAACGCCTATCATTGTTGGAAGTGGAATACCCAACACACGTTCAAAGAATACTAAAAGTCACGCCATATGATGAAAAAAAGCGCTATATATTAATTCTGTTGTAGTATAATGGGAAAATATCACTTTTTTTTTTATAAGTAAATATCACCTGTATTGGTAAAAACCATGCCTCTTCAAGAAATGGTGGTGAAAGTATGGGAGAAGGTCAAAGAAAAAGATGAGAATTATCAAGTCGCTAAAGATTGTATAAATTTGAGTTTGAAATGTGAAAGGCGTCAAAAGTTGCAACATCGTCGATTGATTTATATATTTCAGTATTTCATAGGACTTGAAAAAATTGTACCAAGTTGAACATAGAGTCTTATCTTCCCACCAAGACGTGGCGTGGATTAAGAAAATGGAGCTGTACTTTGTTCCCATTTTTCTTTCAAGGCACATTTCATGTGGGCGGCTAGATCACAATCCAAAATGGAATGACACATCACCCATCTTTAGATTAATTAAACAATAATACTATTTTGACAAAAAATGCTACAAGAATTTTGACAAATATACTGTGGGATCCAATTTAAAGAATTTATTTTACAATAAAAATAATATAAAAGTAACGATGGGAGATACGGTATATGTATATCAGTATATTTGTATCATTTTTTGTCACATTTTGGGCTATATAGTATTGTTGTTAATTAAATAAACCAAGTATAAAGTTGATACATAGCACATCATCTTTCAGTAATTTAGACTGTTTTTTTTTAATGGTAAAAAAAGCAATTCTTAAATAATGAATAATTTTCTATTAAAATATATTCTTTCAACATACATTGTTTGTGGGTTATACCCTTCTATTAAATCTATTATTTTTTAATCATAAGCAACACCTTTATGCATTGTTTGTACATGCAATATTTTCTTAAATTAAACAAGAAATAGTGTTACTTAAGCCAACTCTTATACTAATTTTCTATAAACAATAATTGTACAACTTAAGCAAATGGCTTAAGCAATGTGCATTGGAATAAATATCGGGTGCTTTTAGGATGAGGGAGCAAATCAAATATCTTACAGGCGGTTTATCTAAAAAAAATATTCTTACCAACAAACCACTAAAATTGACCGTATGACATTGTTAAAATACTATGAGTGGTTAAGGTTGAATTAACCGTTGATGAAATTTTATACTACATTCTACGACCATATTTAATGAGTCACCGTTGCGGGACTTGATTTACTCCTTCACCTTAAGGGCCCGTTTGGTGCGCAGGATAGGATAGAGATATGATAGGATAGAAGACAAGATAGAGACAAGATAGGATAAGGATAGGATAGACTCTTATCATATCTTGTGTTTGGTACACACATGATAACAAATAGGATAACATTATTTTATCATATCCTGTGTTTGGTACACACCAAATAACGACAGGATATGATATTGATTATAGTTAAATGACAAAATTGCTCTTGTCAATAAATTGCATTTTTTTTAATAAAAATAATAATTTACAATTTTTTTAAATATTATAAATTATAAAAACCTACTAAAAAATCAAATTTTTTCAACATAATAAAAAATCATTTATAAAATTATTAAATGATGTTTTTACTCGACAAATATCTTGACAAGAGATACATATATAGATACATACTACTAAATTTTTATCCATATACACCTAATAAATCTGTAAATTTAACACCACAAAAATGCAATAGACAAGTAATCATCATTAATTCAAAATCCAATTACATATACCAAGAATCTATCATTAATTGCAAATGCAATTACATAAACGAGTAATCTCACAAATGCTATTACATAAACAAGTATCTCACTAATTAATTACTTAGGCTAAAAAGAGACCAAGAACACACCAAAGCTACATAACAAGAATATCACTTCTGCAAAAACTTTCAAAACCATGTGCAGCTAAACCAAAGCATTGATGAAACCACATTACATTGATGATTACTTAGTCCACTAATCCTCTCTTCTTTGTCCCTGGCAGTGCAGAAAGCAAAAGTCACCAGCTGTAATAAAGAGAACAAGCAGTTATAATGCGAATTTGAATTTTGATTGGGTAAAAAGACCGACTCCTAAGAATAGCCCAACGCATTTTTAGTAATCCAAAAGTTCTCTCTATCACATTTCTCGCCATAGAATGTCTCATATTAAAGAGCTCTTGTTTATTTGAAGGTGTGTATCCACGCCTCCATTCACTTCGATGATAACGACTCCCTCTATATGGAGCAAGAAATCCTTCAAAATTTGTATACCCAGCATCCACAAGATAATAATAACATATAATAACAAAAAGTTGTCAAATAATAAATATAACTATTATTATTTAACACTATTGCAATTTTTGTGCTATTTAATTATTCTAACCTGTTGGAACATTTAAACCATTCCTCCTAGAAATAGCATCTCGCAATACCCTCGAGTCTGATGCAGATCCTTCCCATCCAGGCAACACATAAATAAATTTCATATCCCTAGAACATACACCAAGGACATTGGTAGATATATCCCCTTTTCTGTTACGATATCGAGGTTTGTCAATCGCTGGTACATTGACTTGGATATGTGTTCCATCTAGTGCCCCAAGACAACTCTGTAAGCAAATATTCAAATTATAGGAATAAATAATTTAGGGGAAAATATGTAATACAGAAAATTCAAAATACATATATCTAACAAAGTACCTTAAACCATTTCCATCTTTCGTCTAAACAACCTTCTGGGACTGGATCAGGCGCTCTAAGAAGTATGTCATGTAATCGAATGACCCCATTCAACACTAAATTGAAATACCTACTAATCAAGCTTTCTCCGATCGTTTAAATAGAAACTTAATAACACGATTCTTTGAATGATGTGCCAATATGTGTAAAAATATAGCTACTTGTTCTTCAATACTTACCAATCCATCTTCTTTCAATTTTCCATCAGTACGTAGGAGACCGCATAATAAACGAAAGGATCTAATATCCATGCGGAGTTGATCGACACATATGATATCATCTCGATTGATCAAATTCTCTAAAAACTCTCCCCGTAATCCATCTCTATCCATTGGTTGTTGCCTACTGCTATGATTTTCGTAAAACCATAATGAAGAATGACTCACAATCATCAAAATTGCAAAGCAAATTCCAACCATCTCTAAAAACATTTGCTTCAAGATTAGATATAGCATCACATCACGTTGTTCTTGTGAATTCATATTTACCTATTAAAAGAGCAAGCAAACATAGAACACATCACATAATTAGACAGAGAAGTAACTTTGGTTCTTGCTTTTATGTCCAACCAACTCTTAACCTTAATAATCTCCACCACATCTATTGGATCCAGTTGGGAGGAATTAAAAGAAATTTGGTGTCTATGTTACTAGATTGACCATATGATGGAATTGGAAAGCCACATAAGTTTCCAAACTTTCTTTAATTCTTTTAAGTGAGCTATTCCCAAACTCAGCTAGAAATGAGCTTTACCATATTTTAACAAAGCTGAATTCTTACGGGAAGTTGCAAGTAAAGAATAAGTGCTCTGTTGATTCAGTTTTGCACTAACAGTAAATGCATGGCAGTTGATCATTCTGCTCTAACATACCTCTTTTGTATATATTGATTTTTGTTTAGAACTCTATCAATTATGGCCTTCCAAGCAAATGCGGTGATTTACTTAGGAACAATTCTAGACCAAAATAACTGTGTTATGTATCAAATGCAGATGATTATGAAAACAAAAGATCGAGATTGATTACCACAAACCAATTTCTACTGCAGATTTGAAATTAGCAATTAAATCAAGCATTGAAGTTCAAAATTATTCAGAATCAAGTACTTGCAGTTAGTAATTAAATCAAGCATTTGAACTAATTACAAATTAGGAACTATTTGATAGAACAAGGAAAATAGCATAATAATCAACACAGAAAAGTGAAACCAATTTCTACTGCAGATTTGAAATTAGCAATTAAATCAAGTAATTGGTTTATTACCACAAACCAATTTCTACTGCAGATTTGAAATTAGCAATTAAATCAAGCAAACCCAATTTCAAAAATCTTAAGTAATAACCATTAAAACGGATCCAGAGTAAAACGATGATGACATACCTCAATGTTGATGAAATACCTCAATGTCTATAACAAAATCAAACGCAGAGATGTACTACATTGTGCCTCAGAATCGATGGAACTACATCACAGAAAATCATAGAAGATGATACAGAGCACAACAAACCCTACATTGAAAAATTAGTGAAGAAAGGAGAAAATCAAAATCGATGGAAAAGGGGAAAAGGAAATCGGAATCAGAATCGGTGGAGAAGGGGGAAATCAATGATGAAGATGCATAATCAGAACAAGAAGGAAAACGAAAATTAAGGAAGAAAAGAAGAGGAAAAACGCACCTCAATTCCTTGTTTCAGAGATGATTTGCAGTGAGTTGAAGATACAAGATGAAGTGGTCCTTCTCTTCCAAGATGGAGATGAAACGCGAGCGTGAAAGTGAAATGTGAAATTGTTTCCGTGTTTTTTAGTCCGATAGGATAGATAGCCCGATAGGATAGATTCTAACCCAGCTAAATATTAGGATAAAAATTACACTATGGTGATAGGATAGGATTAGTAAATGGATTATTTAATGATATCCTATTGGTGCAACAAACAAAAGATTAGAGTAGGATAGGATAAACCTATGCTATCCTATCTCCTTATCCTGCGCACCAAACGGGCCCTACCCTAGCACCCATAAATAAGGTTTGCATGTTTCCCTATAATTTCCCTCACACATGTATGAATGAGTTCAAGAGTGATTTTAGATAAATTTAATTTTGTACTTTCGATGAAAAGTAAACAAAAAATAATTTTTTGATATTTGGTAAATTCTAGGTTGTTCGGTAATTTATCTAATATGATGTAAAAATATGTGGGATTTATCCATAACTTTTCAAATGCAACTTAAGCCTCACACATAGGTAAAGTTCCATCGAGATTAACTTGTATATTTGTACGTTCACATTATATTGATATTAAATTAGTGAGATACATATGTCAAATTATGAGTAATAATACAAATAAACATGGGTATTGATTAAAATAAGTAAAAGTGGGTAAATTACCCACGTTTTTTCAAAGACAACTTAAGTTTCACCGTTATATTTAGATTTTCTTTACTCGAGTGAAAAAAATTTAAATAGAATTATTTCAAAAAAAAAATTGTTACAACTCACCATTCTTAATCAGAAACATGGTTTTAAACTTCTTAAAAAACGACATATTTGAGTGCTTCAAAGGCAACTATTAAGCACACCTATTGCTTAACTAAGCGTGAAAAAAACAATATATATGTGATCGCCACTTTCTCTTTGACACTTTTTGTTCAACACTCCCTCAATGCAAGGGTGAAATACACATCTGACCTACTAAGTCTCATTTCTAAAGTGATGGAATTCAAATGAATTTTACTGAATCATAGAATAGATATAATATTACAGGAAAAATAAAGAGTTGCTAGCATTTCTCCTTCTACCAAAATAAAAAGACACACAAATAGTTGCAACCAATTATAGAGTTTTCCCCCTAGTTTTGCTTGGTCAATTGGAAATGTGATTGACCCAAAGAGCTTCTTCCAGAGTTCAACTAAAGCCACAATCTTAGTTCCAAAAGATCAGCAAAATCTGAGCTATGCAGTAAATTAACTAGGCAAAAATTGCGCAAAAAAATTGTATTGAATGAAAGAATCTAACAAGTAAATCATCCAATCAAATAAAAAAAGAAACCAATAATGCGTGTAATAATAAAATCAAATTAGATTAGTGAACAAACAAACTAGTGTCACAAATACAAAACAGAAAAAAAGACAGGGAACTAAAACATGCTTTAGAACCCAAACCAATACACAACAACAAAACAGAACACAACAAATGTCCATTTTTCAACAACAAATAGGACATTGAAGTATTCCATTCTCATTACACTTATCACACTTAACAGTTTTCTTTTGTTTCTCATCCAATACCTTACAACTACCATTACATTCTTTGCACATCACAAATCTCACACCAGCACACCCTTCACAAACTCCTAACTTCATTGGAATCCCTTCCAAAAGAACACCCAATTTTTCCTCTTCTTCTAACTTAACAACATCATCAATTCCCCCAATGAATCTCCCCTTCACAAACACAACAGGAACTTGAACTTGCTTTGTCCCCATAAGCTTCCTTAACTCTTCTTTAAACCCCGAATCCATTGACACATCGCGCTCACAAGCAAACACACACAATAAGATTCAATAATTGCTCTAACCTTATTACAATCCTCAAATGTTTTCCTTATTCCCCAAAGTAGTAGTGTAAATAACAACACAGTTTTCCCCTCTTGGTGGACACTTATTCTCAAACATATTAAGAAGGTTAAGCGAATCCAAAGATTTCCCTTCTCTTCGTGATTTCGCCGTGGTGGAAACAACTCTCTTGATCTGTTCTTCTTCTTCAGAAAGTTCCTTTTCATAGGAAGCAACAAGTTCTGGATCAAATAAAGGATTTGAACTTTTTCTCTCACTTCCAAAACTGTTCCTTTTTGCACAAATCGGAGACCCTTTTAAATTCTTAGGAGATGAAGATTTGAAAATTCCTTTGGGACTATAATCCAAACGTCTAACACCACCTCGTACCAAGTTATTAACTTGAACTTTGTTTTCCTTACCAAGTGGTTTCTTGAGGGTAGTTTTGGGAGACCCAAATTGATTAAGAAACTTCAAAGGACTTCTACTATCAGAAGCAACAAACCCACGAAGAAAAGGTGTGGGCTTTGGGGTTTTCTTTGGGTTATTTGAAATGGGTATTTCTTCTTCAAGACCTTCCATTAATTCCCAAGCATTGATGTTGATTATAACTTGTGGGTCTTCACGTTGTGGAGACGGGTTTTTGGATTTGGATTTGGATTCTGGTTCTGTTGAAACGACGTCGTTTACATTGTTGTCTAAACTGAGTGCTCCGTAGGTTGAGGAAGTTAGAGAAACAACATGGTTCACGTAACCGCTGTTGTTGTCATTTTGTTTCTGTTGCTTGATTTCTTTCTTGATGAGTTTTGAAGAGACGCAACCCATAAGTGATGATCCTCTCTCTCTCTCAAACTCTCTCACTCTGTGTCTTTGGGTTTTGTTTGTTAGTTTTAAGGTTTTTGTTACAAAGGCAATGAGAGTAACGGCTATTCCTTTGTCCTAACCGTTATTTTGTCTTCAACGGCCCCCAACGGTCGGAAAATTCGAATCCGCTTTTTATGTTTGGAATGTTTGGAATGTGAAATGGGTTTATTCCCGTAAAATAAACCTCGTGGAACTCGACCCATGTTTTGTGTTCATCTTTAACAATTGGGCTTTTTATTGGGTCAGAACAAAAAATTTCAAATAAAACAAGGATTACTAACAGAACCCCCCTTTTTGGTGGAAAAACGCCACAGCATTTGAGTTCAACCCCGCCCCCGCCTCCTCTAACAACTAACACACCAATTACTAACCACTTTGCCTTTCTAAAAAAAACTAACAGCACCCTTTTATAGATTTGCATCATTGTATCAATTTTTTTTTATACATTTGCATCATTCAAATCGAACACAATAAAAAAACACGAAATAGTGAAAAGAAATAAACAGTTTTATTTACACATCATTTATTTGAAGTATTTATCTTAAAGGTTTAATTGGAATATACTGTTGCTATAAACAAATTTATACCGTAAATAATAAAAAATTATGGTATGAGAGACTTCTAAAATAGTTGAGATAAATTGAAACTTTTTATAATATCATTGAGATTTGCTAAAATTGTAAAGAATCTTATTAAATCATTATTCTAAATAGAGATGGTATATTTCCCAGGAAATTTCACCTGAAGACTTTTAGGAAGTATTTCCAACTAATCGGATCATAATTTTATATGTGAGAGAACTTGTCAACAAAAAGCATATGAGAGAGAAAGCAATAATAAACTGGTATAGAAAAATCGTATCACCCATTAGAAAACCCTAGTCGTCTCTCAATCTTTTCTCTACTCTTCTCTTCTTTCTTGCTCATTACCAAAGAGGCAAAGAGGATGGTTTTAAGTCAGTTTTTGGCCTAGAATCACCCCTCTATACCGTTTCTCAATCTTTTTGTTTAAACAAGTGGTTATCACATGGATCTAGCTTCTTTTTCGTATTTTTTTTTCCAGATTTCATCGTCTAAGTGCGGTGTTATTGTTGTTTGTCGTCTTGGTGCAGTGTTTTTTATTTCTCGTCTTGTTGCGGAGATTGTTTGGTTCAGATCGACAGATAAACTTCGATCCGTTGTAGATTCAAGTAATTACAGATCTAGAGGCATTAGAACTCTGTTGACTTTATTTTGTCACGTTTGTAGACATTTAACCATTTTATGCTATAAACTTGGGTGTTGTGAGTTTGTTCGCAGATTTATCTTTTATATTTTTAGCAATGCTGTATTTTTAGCAATCGCATCACCTTTTGTGCTTATTTTTCTTTAAAAAAGGCTTTTGTGTTTATTCCAAATTTTTTTGGAACATTGAGCATTTCCCAAACTTTTTTGGTTACAGATGCTAAAAAGAGAGAGAAAAAAAAGGAAGGCCTAAAACCTTACAAAATTAGTGCCCAAGACATCAACATTAAGCAACTCAACTAGCCCTCTCGGAGAAGTAGACAAAGTAGCCAAAGGCTCATAGACATGAGAGCCAAGTTTTGCCAAAAAATCGGCACAACTATTCCCTTTCTCCAAAATGTGAAGAATCTGACAATCCCAGTATCTTCAAATATTAGCTACTCATTTCCATATTTAAGGAATTTTGCATTCTCATTCTTGATCAAGCGAAGAACAAGTTTTTTTGTTACCGTATTATTGGTGCGTAGTATCTATTAACTTTCCGGTGACTAATCGGAGAATTTGTCTGGCCACATGTATACACGTCTTTGTCAGTTATTGTGGTTCTTCTCTCCTACCAGAGTTTTTGCACCACCCAATACTCGAACCACTAGTATCTCTCAACAAGCCACCAATATCACAAAGCCGTGATTCTAATTCTAAAATAGAACTCCGTACTAGACTAGTATAAAACACAGAAAAGAATCGGAGGAAGAAGCTTTGCAACTTGCAACAAGGGAAAGTCGTTCTCAAAGTTTTGCGAAAGTCAATGTTATTACTCAGTCCAATGACAGATTTTCTAAAACCATGTGTATTGTAAACTCTAACAGAATTGAAATGAGGGAAACTCTCTATTCTTTCATTGATTGTTGCACTATTAATAGGTGCTTGATTTACAATTTACAATTCTCACTTTCTGTTAACTATCGCAATGTAAACCAAGCTAATTACAACCAACTTTAATCGAAATGAAACTAACTCTATTTACAAAGAACTAACATTTATTAATTTGGACTTACAACTCTTAACATCCTCCCTTAAACCGAATTGCATATTGCAATCGGTTTAACTCTAATTCGCACATTCCAAGTCGTGATCCGAACTTCTCAAAGGTCTCACTCTTGAGGGCTTTAGTCATTACATCACCGCTTGATTTTGAGTAGCACAATGCACCACTCAATTTTTCCTTGCTTGCTCACTTTCTCAAGGAAGTGAAACCTCACATCAATGTGCTTGCTACGCCCATGCATAACAGAGATTTTTAGATAGCTTGATTGTTGAAGTGTTATCACATAGAATAGCTAGGTCGCCTTGTTGTTTTGCTCCAATAGTTTCCAATATCCTCGCATGACCAAATGCCCCGACAGACACATACAAAGCAGTGAAGAATAAACTCGCTTCATTGTTGACAGAGTAACAATCGGTTGCTTTCGAGAACACCATGATATCGCACCTTTTCCCAAAGAAGAATACATACCCTGTTGTGCTTTTCCTATCATCTTGGTCTCCAAAGATAACTCAATCTGAGTACACTTCAATCCTCGCCATCTCCTCCCCTTCTTGTATGTAATTCCATAGTCAATTGTTCCTCGTACATACCTCATAATCCTCTTGGCCGCAACAAGGTGTTTTTCAACCGAGATTCCATAAATCTGTGATAAAGCTTACAAAGAAAGGCTATATCGGAGACGAGTTCAGAAGATACATGAGACTTCCAATTATTTGCTTGTAATTGGTTGCATCTACAGCACTTCCTTCATCACTCTTTGATAGTTTTGTCCCTGCTACAATTGGAGTTTTAACCGGTTTTGAATTCTGCATATCGAACCTATGCAAGATTTCTCACGCATATTTCTTTTGGATGCATAAAAATTCCACCGCCTTGTTGAATTACTTCTATGCCTAGGAAGTACCTCATCCTCCCTAGATCAGTCATCTCAAACCTTCTTCTCATAGATGATTTAAACTCCTCAAACATATCTTTGTGATTTCCAGTAAAGATAAGATCATCTACATACAAGCTTATTATCAAACAGTTACCATTTTCATCGAACTTTGTAAACAGTGTATGTTCATAGGGACACTTTGTAAATCCTTGCTCATCAAAGTAAGCCTCAATCTTGCTGTACCAGGCCCTTGGTGCCTGCTTCAACCCATACAAAGCTTTCTGCAGCTTGTACACTTCATTTTCCTTTCCTTTGATGATGTATCCAAGTGGCTGGTCAACATATACTTCTTCCACCAAGTCACCATAAAGGAATGCACTCTTCACATCTAACTGATATACACTCCAATTTCTCATAGCAGCTACTGCCAGGACAGTTCTAATAGTATCCCACCTTGCAACAGGTGCAAACACCTCATCAAAATCAATGCCATGCCTTTGGGAGTACCCCTTTGCCACTAGCCTTGCTTTATGTTTTTCTATCTCACCTTCTTCATTTAGTTTTGTTCTATAAACCCATTTCACTCCAATCTTCTTGGCACCTTTGGGTAAGGAAGTCAATTTCCATGTTTTGTTTCTCTCTATGGATTGCATCTCAGCATCCATAGCTTTTTTCCACACTTCATGTACCGCAGCTTGTTCATACGTGGTTGGATCGTCTATTGAACTCATCACTGCTAAGTTCATAATATCCTCATATTCATCACTGATCTTGCTAAACAGAGATGTTTCAAAGTCATTTAACCATACTGGTGGCTTTCTTACTCTTGGCTCTCGATTGTTTTGCTCAAAGACCTTGTACTTCTTCCATCCGTGATGATTCTCGCAGATTGTTACTTGTTTCAGCTTCCTCAACTTGCTCTATTTCATTGTCATTTTCTGCTCTTATCTCTTCACCTTCTTCATCAATTCTTTTATCATTTGCAGAGTTGCTAGAGTTAGTTTCCCAATTCCAGCAATCATCCTCAGAAAATACAACATCCCTGCTAACAATAATCTTCTTAGATGTTGGATTATACAGTCTATAAGCCTTAGACTCACTGCTTACTCCTAAGAAAATGCATTTCTCACTCTTGTCATCCAACTTTTTTCTCATCACACCAGGGACATGAACAAATGCTAGACAACCAAACACCCTAATGTGACTAATATTAGGTTTCTTGTCTCTCCAAACTCCTTCAGGTGTAGCTTCTTTTAGAACTACTGTAGGACTTCTATTTATCAAGTACACAGCCCAATTCACAGCTTCAGGCCAGAAATTTTTTGGTACACATTTATTGGCAAGAAGACTTCTAGTCATTTCCATTAGAGTCCTATTTTTCTCTCGGCTATGCCATTCTGTTGAGGACTATATGCAGCAGTTAATTGTCTCTTTATTCCATTTTTAGAACAAAATTCATCAAATTCTTTAGAGGTAAACTCCCCCCCTCTATCAGTTCTAAGACATGCAATACTCTTTCCACATTCCTTCTCAACTAATGTCTTAAAATTCTTAAAACAAAGCAAGTGCAAAGACTTTTCTCGCTAAGAAGTAAACCTGTGTTTTCCTACTAAAATCATCAATAAAAGTAAGAATATACCTCTTCTTTCCACTTGATTCAGCTTAATTGGTCCACACAAATATCCGAATGAACTAGTTCCACTTTGTCTCAGGGCCCTCCAGTTTGATGACTTTGGAAATTCAGCCCTGTGTTGCTTGCCTTTCATACATTCCTCACATGTTCTGCTTGATTCCTTTATCTCTGGCATACCCTCAACCATGTTCTTTTGAGCAAGTTCCTTCAAACTTCTCATGTTCAAGTGTCCAAATCTGCGATGCCATAGATGAGAGACATCTTCTTTTCTTTGTATAAAGACATGTAGTGGATAGGGTCATTCTTTCAGAATCGAAATAGCTTGTTCTTTGTCATTTTGGAGGTGATGATAAGTCCTTTCTCTTCATGATAAATCTTGCACTGGTCTTGATGCAGAGTTACTGATAGTTCTTTCTTTTGTTGCAATTGTCCAAGGCTGATTAAATTGTTCTTCAACCTTGGAATATAGTACACATTTGTTACCACCGTAACCATTCCATTCACCTTTAATTTTACAGTGCCTTTACCTTCAACAGAGATTCTTGAGCCATCTCCAAGCTTTACACTTTCTCTGAACGTAGTATCAAGCTTTGAAAACCACTCCTTTTCACCACACATGTGGTTGCTACAGCCTGAATCCAAATACCAGATCCTCTCTATTCTTTCTATAGCAGCTTCTATTGCAAACCATTAGAAGTACCTCCTCATCTTCGTTTGTTTCGCATATCGTGTGCCTTCTTTCTTCTCCACTTGGACATTCATATTGAAAATGTCCAAGTTTCTTGCATCTATAGCATTCCAGTAAGTGTCTTTATAGGACTGTCTCCTCTCGCTCTTCCTCCTCTTGTAGAAGCAATCCACTCCTCTTCCTCTTGCAGACACTCTCCCGGTGCTACTCACCTTCAAGACTTGCTCTTCTTCTCTCTGTGGAAACATTCTTTGTTCATGAACTAACAGACTTCCTTGAAGTTCATCCACAGTCATCTTTGTCACATCATTCCTTCACAAATTGCAATTTCTACGACATAGTTGAATTTCTCGCATTGATCTCATTACCTTTTCAACTACTGCTTGATCAACCTTCTCACCATAGATTTTCATCTTGTTGACAATTGCTAGGGTTCTTCCAAAGTACTCTGTCACCGTCTCTTCATCTTTCATGCCGAGAAGCTCAAATTCCCTTTTCGCTGCACGTAATTGCGATCTTTTCACTTTCGTCGTTCCTTGAAATTTCTGTTTCATGGAGTCCCAAATTGCCTTTGACGATTCTTTGTCAAGAATTGTTTCCATGATTTCACGATCAATGGACTGAAATAGGTAGTTTCTTGCCTTTAGGTCTTTCAGCTTTCCTTCTTCGTGCGCTTTTGTGTTCTCCGCCGTTGCCGGTGTTGCCAATTCAGGAATTCCGCCGTCGACAATGCTCCAATACTCCTTTGAGCGAAGAAGATTTTCCATTAGCATCGCCCAATGGTCGTAATGACCGTCAAATTTGGGAATCGATGCGTGCGTATAGTTTCCATTGCTTTCTCTTTCCGCCATGGCTGAGAACTCGATTCTTGAGTTCTTGACAGGTCCCTCTCTTTCAAGCTCTAGATACCAATTGTAAACTCTAACAGAATTGAAATGAGGGAAAATCTCTATTCTTTCATTGATTGTTGCACTATTAATAGGTGCTTGATTTACAATTTACAATTCTCACTTTCTGTTAACTATCAGTAACAGAACCAAGCTAATTACAACCAACTTTAACTGAAATGAAACTAACTCTATTTACAGCAACTAACATTTATTAATTTGGACTTACAACTATTAACAGTGTGCACACCAATAGGAAAGTTTGTAAGAAATTCACAAAATATATACCTGTTATGAAAATAACCAAAACTTGAGTAAGAACAAATACTAGACATCATATAAGAGAATAGAGATGAACAAGGGAGAAGAAGAGAATGAGATAGTCTTTGCATTATGCTCTTCAAAGTGTAAGTCTCTACATATGAGGGTGATCCCTATTTATAGGATAGGGATTGGCAAATGAGTAGTCACTCATAAAATACCACTTACACAAGATAATGGTGGGAGGTGAAAGGCAATAGACATCCAATAATAATATTTCATAACACTCCCCTTGATGTCTATTGAGGATATGCCTCATTAAAACCTTACTAGAAAAAACCAGTGGGATAAAAATCTAGTGAAGGAAAAGAGTACAATATCCCGCTGGTGGGAACCGCCTCGTTAAAAACTTTCTCTGAAAACCCAAAGTGGGAAAAAACCATGGCAAAGGAAAAAAGAGTGCAGTTTTTCTCCCCCTGATTGAATCATCACTAAAGAATAATGAATTTCAATATTTGGAGTTTCTCCTTGAGTGCATATGGAACAATCTACTCCATTGTCACTTGTGATTGTATCCTCTTTTAATGGAACTTTGCAATCAGTATTATCTTCAAAACATCTTCCTTGAATCTGTTGGCATTTGAACATGAAATGAAGAAACAAGAACCATAGATTGTTTTATAGATCAAAAGATATTTCAGTTGTCACCATATGTAGATAATAGTGACTTTGTAATCGACTTGATCTAGATCGTAAAAATACCGTATATCTCTGCATGGTTAATTTGTGTAACATACATAATATGATTTATTCATTAGGATAGTTAAAAATGAAATATGCATCCCACTTTGTTCTAAGGCATTTGTCTTTGTAATGAACTATATTACTACTAACTATCACATAATATTGCCATATCAAGGGATATAAAATTTTGTAATATCCATGCATGCTTTCATAGTTTTCTGACTAAGTTATTTTATATATTCTTACAACTCATGTACTCAATATAAATAATTTCTGCAAATCAATATGAGACTTTATTTTTCAAAATAATTTATTTAAAGATATTTCCTATTATCTTAAATCCTGCTGGGATTTTCCATGTAGAGGTCACCTATAGGTTCAACCTTAAAATCCATCATATATAATTTGATGTCATTCACATAGAGCTTTTTCTTTGAGTAATCATCTCGCGAATCCAAAAAGTTTGCATTGCAATATTAAATCCTTCAGGGATCTTTAATAATTATGACTATCAAATGAGTCATACAAATAAGTTGAAGCAATATTCATCCGTAAAATTTGAGTTCTTCATGCACTACAAGGTTAATTAAGTAATCGAAAAGTACTCGCATCCACCCTTGAGCAACATGTCGAGCTTTGTATCTCACAATTTCACCATTCTCATTCTGCTTCAATTTCATCTTTCAATTTTGGCCAATTCACATTGTCTACAATCTTTAGTAGACTTTGATTCATGATCCTCACTAATATTTATCACATTTAGCGCTATATTATATGCAAAAATATCGTCAACGTTGACTTTGTTTCGGTTCCATTGTATTTCATTCGTGACATAATTCATTGAGTTCTCTTTAATTTCATAACTTTTCAGGTACCTGATCAGTTCTTCTGGAACTGTAATGTCAATTATGTCTGATACTCTTTTAGAGTTTCTATATCCTCACTTGGACCATTTTTTAGCTCCTTTTGTTGTTCGAGGATTTTTATCTTTGGAACCGATTGGTCTACCACGCTTCAGGCGCGGTTGAGACTCATTTGCAATATTAGATTGTCCAACGGGGACATCCATTCTATTGGAGCATCAGCAGCTGATATATATGATTTGGTCACACTTTTTGGATCAGTGAATGCATTTGGTAGATAATTTGCTAAGCTTTGCAAATGAATTATCTTTTGAACTTCTAGTTCACATTGTTTTATTTGAGGATCAATATATATGAGATAATGATAATTCATTCCAACTGATCTCCTTTTTTTTTACAGCTGCTTATTCTCTCCCCCTAATGTTGGGAAATCAATTCTTCAAATGATAATCATCAAACTGGATTATAAACAAGTCTCCAATTGTTGGCTCAAAATGCTATATTATACATGGAGATTTATATCCAATATATATTTCAAAAATTCTTTTAGGACCCATCATAGTGCATTGTACATCCAAAATTTCTAAGATGAGAAATTTTAAGTTTGTGACCAAAAACCAAATGTAAAGGGGAAGAGTTGTGATAACTTGTTGGCTTGATGCGAATCAATATTACAACGTGCAAAAGTGCATGTTCCCAAGTAAAAATTGGAAGTTCTTATCTCATAAGTATTAGTCATAGAATTAACTTTAGACGTCTAAAGAATGGTTCTTCAAGACCATTTTATGAATGAACGTATGACATGTGGTATCCAATATCAATTCTAATAGACATACAATACTTATCATATGTGTAGCGACCGAAAAATCCGGGAAAAGATTCTTCGAAAGTTCGAAAGGAAGCCGCCACCAAATTTTAGTTTAAGGGCAAATTCGGAAAATCCCTTTATGTTTAGGACAAGACATGTTTAGGGTTCGGGAGTCATTATGTGTGGGGAAGGTATTAGCACCCCACGACATCCTTGGTCTAATTAATTAGGATTTATTAATAATTACCCTTTTATTTATAGAGGAAAAGACTTATTTAAATTTTTAGTTTTTAGTGCTTGACAAGAGTGGACTCTTGCTCCTACGTACCTCCAGATGCAATGGAGGAATCAAAGCTACCGTAGTTCTTCCTGAAAAGTTTGTGGGTTGGTATTTTTTAGTGTAGGGGTCCTAGGATTCCTTGAACTGTACAGCTCACTGATTCCTAGGACGCTGACTAACCTGATTGTACAACCGACTTAATCCCCTATTTTTTAGGAAAAATGGTTTATTCATATTTATTAAGTTTTCGTGGTTACCGAATCAGATGACTTTCATTGGCCACTAAAATAATGACTAACCTTGGTTGTACAAACCGACTTAGCCGTTTATTTTTAGAAAAATAGTTTATTTGCATTTGTTATGTTTTCAGGGTTACTGAACTGTACATCTCATTGGCCCTAAAATAATGACTAACCCGGTTGTACAACCGACTTAGCCGTTTATTTAATTATTTACGTTTGAGTTGGAAAAGAATTAAAAAGGAAAACGGGGTGAAAATTGTAAATTGAGGTTTTATTAGTCGCAGGGGTTGTATAATTAATAGGATGTGTAAAAAGAAAGCCTGGTTCCAGATAGGAGAGCCCAAGATGCGGCCCGGGCTAAGTGGGGAGGTGTGCGCGTGAACAAGGGGGTGCGAATAGCGTTCTGAACATTTTAAAAATTAAAAAAAGAAAGATACTACATAGGCCCAAACCTAAAACACCAAAAAACCCTAAAAACATTTCCTTCTCTCCCCACAACAAGGTTTGCTCGCAAAGACTTCCTTATAAGCTAAATTTCAAACAAACAATTCAATAATAACTAGCCAAAATCGGCCGACCTTACAACAGTGACAATTGTGACACATAACATTGATATATTACATCTCACTGCTCCTAACATAATAGCATGTTGTATTTAAAAACACAATAATATCACTAATTGATCATTATAGTCTACAAGAACCCTACAAAAGGCAATGAGAATACATATTAAAAAGGAATTATGCATGATAACCTTCCACTCTACTACCGTGATCCTCAAAAGCACGTTTGAGTTATGAGTATTCAATATTAAAAATGCAAGTTCTAATTATCAAACATGATTAACTAGGTTTCATTGATCTTTCGCACTTACAACACCAACTTAACATTCATCTAATATGGTGGTCTTAACCAAGAGTATCATCATCAGCTCAAAGATATGTTAGAAAGCACGTAAATGAACACAACATACTTGCACTAGTCCCTGATCACATGGCTATCGTATTTGCAGCGGCCCCCAACACGTAACTAGATACGTATAAAAAGGAATACAACCTCCAACACAAGAAAATCATCGACGATATGCTTCGCTTACGACTCATATCGCTTGATTCTCCTTGACTGTGACTACTTGACTGCTACGCCTTCTTTCTTTAGATCTTAGAAACCTCAGAACCGTGTTTAGCGGATTAGGGTTTCGATGTGAAACTCTAATCCTATTTTTGAGTGATTTTGGCAGTAGTTTTCTGCCTTCGTTTCTGTGTGTTTTAGACTCTAGGCTAGCCGCTTATTTATAGGTAGAAATTAGGTTTTAGCATTAATGGCTGTTTTTGGGCTTTTGCAGATCTGATAATGTGGGCCTGCTGAGTAGTCTTGGAGAGCAAAAACAGACCCCAGAGATTACTGATGCTGCTCATTTATTTAATTTTCGTTTTTTATATTCTTTGTATTTTTTATATTATCATTTTTTGTATTTTTGGACTTTTTGGACTATTAAGTGATCTTAAATTGTAAATTAAATTAAATAAACAAAATACTTAATAAAACAATAAGAAAAAGGAGTCAAAGCAAATACAAAGACGAGGACGGGCCTGACTCGACAAATACGCTAAAACTAAACCAAAAATGGGCGTGTTAACTACAAACCCCACAGCTTAACTCCTAATCGCACTAGTCCGAATTTAAACCAAATTTTGAGAAAAATGACTTTAGGTGGACTCTCACATACGACTAAACTCAAATACGAGATAATTAAATTGAAGAACGCACGAGAAGATCGATCATTCGCGCATGCCTAATTTAAACAATGGTATTTCGAGTTTAGTGAAACTGAGTGACTGGAATTGGTTTGGATTGGTAACCGAGACTCTACATCGATAATTCTTGTAATCATGCGACTCAAACACGCCCTTACTAAAAATAAACGACTAAAGCGAGAAAAAGAAGACGGACAAAATTGGGGTATAACACCGCCCTCTTTTTATTAATATTTTACTAGAAAGTCTTTGAGCTCTAGAACTTTCGTAGTAGAAATAGGAATAAAGATAAGATAGACGCTAATTTTGTCCGCTTAAAGGAAGCAGGGAAGTTTTAAGAGGAGCAAGGAATGGTTAACACTTTGGTATGTTAACCTGGAAGTTAAATGAAGCGGTCATCAAGGACCTGGCGAGCACTAAGGCCCCGAAGGACCACTCGTGGTCCAAGGAGCGATAAGGCTCTGAAGGACCACTTAAGGTCCGAAGGCTGCCAGGCCTTAATTGAAGGACCATCGTGGTCCAAGGAGCGCAACTAGCTACGGTACTAATTAAACGGCCCGAGGGGGCCTTTATATTCGAAAGGCCATGATGGGTCAAGATCGGTCTAGAATCGATATGTTGACCATGAAGGGCGCCCACGTGTCTTAGGTCGACACAACTAGTCCGGGACCACGCGGGTCCGGAAGGTCCGCTCGGGCTCGACTACGACGTTTGCGACACTGGGCCACTTAGGGCAATCGAAGGAGCGTGGTGCTCGGGGACCACTCGAGGTCCGGGATCACCGGTGATCTCGATGCGATCACGGGATCAACGCTTAGAGCTTTGATCTTAGAGGAACAAAATATGGGTATCGACACTTGAAGTCGATTCAGAAGCAATACATCATACGACGCCAATAATACATGCACATGCAACAGGTGATTTTTGGTGGGGTAGTGGATGAAATAGGTGATTCCTTTCTCTTTTTGTTTTTTTTTTTTTTGCTTTTTTACGTATTTATCTGATGGATGCATGAAGTATGAATGTTAATATGATGCAAATGAAATGTTTGAATGCAAATGCTATGGTGCATGGCGTGATGATATGAAATGATTGATTGGGTGTAGAAACATTTTTTGTGATGATGAGATGTGAGGCTTTGGATGCGAGAGGCGGAGATGAATATTGATCCATTCTTTGGAAAGATTAGATTCGATTCAAAATTCGGCAATCTCAAGGTTGTTATTTATAGACACTGATGTGAAAAGAACTTGCTAACTCGCTCATTTTTCTTCCATTTTGATGCCCCATGATAAGTGGACTTTCGGTATCACATTATCAACTTGTGTTCTATCTCTCAAAGCATTGTTAAGAAAACATGTATAGTAGTGCAAACATAGATGAATGAATCAGTTAACTTGGTTCAAGGGTATGTACGAATGCGACGCATGAAAGGATGAATGACTGGTCTTCGTCAATGTCATGAATGGTAGGTTTTTCCAAGCCGAGATTGCCCCAATTTAGATTTGATGATTGTGAGTGAATAACTTGCCCCTGTCTAGTGCTAACAAGCTAGAGGTGTAGAAAATGATGAATGGGGAATGCATTGGCTTTGGAATGAAAGGTGGACAGCAATAGATATTGTCTCAACCCGTAGAGTTTGGTGTTGCCCCATTTATGGTAAGGACAGAATTGTCCCGACTAGAGTAGCAACATATAGGGTAATGAGTTGAGAAACTTCCCCGGTATGGTTTTGTTGATGTGGATATAACAAGGGGATGAGATGGGTGTATGGTGAATGTCCCCATTTGTAGGTGGAGTGAGGGGTGACAGGGTTGCCCCACTTGATAACGGGAATTCAAACGGTTGTTTTGGTGAGGTTGTGGAAAGTGACGGAGTTAGGGTAATGGGTTTTTGGAGTTTGTGTGGTATGGCAATAGGCTGGGTGTGGTATGACACTGTACAAATTTCCCCAAGTTCAAATGAAATAGATGGCGAAAGGGATGCCCCGCTTTAGGATCTAGGCGACGATCCTAGTATAAACTTTTGGTTATGACTCTCAGACTACAATAATCTTGAGTTTGCTATGATGAAAACTACACTTGGTGATCACTAGACCTTGTCTTAGTATAATCAGAACTTGAATGAATCTTGTGGTGCAAGCCTTTTGATTTTTCTTTTCTTTTGAGTTTTTTTTTTTTTTTTTGAGATATATTTTTTTGAGCAAACATATTATAAATAAATAAACTTACTTGTCCCAAATTAAAACTTTGAGAAAACAAAAGCAATCACCAATGATCTAATGAACTCTGTAGGGTTGTAATGTGGCGGTGGTTAATGATTTATGAAGGAAGGGATAATTGGGCTCAAAGAGGTGTTTGATGATTGATGGGACAAATGATTTGGTGATGTAACTTGGCTAATGGGTGATGATTTATGAAGGAAATGGTTTTTAGGCTCAAAGGAGTGTTTGAGATTTTATTGAGTAATTGATGTGCCTCATGGTTGGATGGACTTGTTTAGGATTTTAACGTGGCTAAGGGGTTTATGGAGGATATTGAGGTTAAAGGAAGTGTTTGAGGATTTATTTTAGACAAGGATTTCTTATGCATTTAATGGTAAGAAGTATCATTACATAATTGTACCACTTTTGCTTTTTCGTGGTTTTTCGATCCTCATTTTGGATTTCGCTTTTTTTCTTTTTTTTTTCTTTTCTTTCGAAATGAGTGACTTAATAAAATGATACACCATTTTTATGTGGAATTGATCCTTGTCTAAGGTGATTGAGAGATTTTTGGGATTTTTTGGCTTAAGGTGGGTGGCAAAGGATTTTTGAGGATATGGGAAGATGGTTCAACTTCATTTCAGAACATGATTGCTAGTTTTCTCAAAAATTAACTTAAGGACAATAATTTACTTATTTACAAAATATTTGCTCTTTTCTTTATTTTTTTTATGCCCTAATTTTTTGCTTAGGCCGCTCTTACGAGTTTTCAACCTAACGGGCCTTTTTGAATTTTTTTGTAAAGGACTTGCACCAAGGGAATACAACGTCGACAAGGTATTTTAGAGATCACAAATTTGCCCCAGTGTGAGGGCCTCAAGTGTTATTTCACTAGGGGAACCAACCAGAAACGTCAACTATGTACTGATGTGGGGAGTATGTACTTTATGGGTGGTCGGGGTGGGATTAGACTTTGACAGGGGATATGGTAAGGTAGGGACGCTAACTGACTCAGACAAAAATAAACACACATGTTACCCAAGTCACTACACAAATGTTTCGTAGAGAGTTAACATTTAAAACATGATAGAAATTTTTGACAGACCATTTCGGTCATTCATCATGGGATGCAACACTTTGTTAGAAAAAATGTGAACGAGCTGCTAATTTAAAAAATTGAGTGCCTTGAAACACCTTGAGCTTGCAACTAATATGGCTAAACTTTTTCAAAAAGAATTATTTATCTCACAAGAATGTCTCACCTCTCATCACACTCTTTCTCTAAAATTGTGTTTTTTTTTTTTTGAGTTTTTGTTTTTATAATGCATGATGTAAGTATGCAAATGAATGAATGCGCATGAAATGAGAATGCGAATGAACGAATGAATGTATGTGAAATGCGAATGTGATGTATGTGTATGAAATGATAATATATGATTTTATTCGTCATGTCGGGGAATTATAAACTTTTCATTGGAGAGTAAAGTACAAAATTTAATTTTGACTTCAGCGTGCACGGCTTCTCTCCAAGGTAAAGATTTAAATTCCCTGACGGTCATAAAAGTGCATGCAACAGTAGATGTTTATTTGCTGTATGCATGTGGTATATTTTCTAAAAAAGTAGTAAAAAATGATTTTTTTGGTTTTTTAATTTTTTTTTAGAAGACGGTATGCATAAATATTTGTTTGAATGCGAGGGTATAAAGCTCCTTTGTGACCCTAGAAATGTATCTTGCAGAGTGGGTCTAAGGTTTCTTTTATAGTGAACCTCACAGGGATAGTTCTAAAGAATCCTACACATGGTCCCTAGAGCCAAGAACTCCAGTCAAGAACATCGACCCAAAGAATAGGCAAGCTATTAGAAGGATAGCATCCTCAAAAGGAATCAAACTCTAGGTGAGATTTTCGTGACCACCCAACGAGACGTACGTCCCGCAGGCCATCACTACGCAATCTCGTTCTAACTTAGGTTTATGCTCGAGTCCGGGTAGAGGACCTTTCTCACATGTGTGTGCGTATGTAATTGTGAAGTGTGTGTAGGAGCAATTTAAAAACAACCCAAAAGTCAGCAAACAAACAAACAAACATATATACAAATATCGCCCTCTCTATCCTAGGGTTCATAAATCACAAAAAATAAATAAATAAATAAAGGAAGGGTAAAAATTAAATTAATCCTAAATAAATAGACTAGGTTTTGACTCTCTAAAAAGTTAAGTCCCAAAGTGAAGTCGCCAAATTGTGAGCTGCACCAAAAAATCCGGAAAAGATTCTTCAAAGTTCGAAGGAAGCCGCCACCAAATTTTAGTTTAAGGGCAAATTCGGAAAATCCCTTTATGTTTAAGACAAGACATGTTTAGGGTTCGGGAGTCGTATGTGTGGGGAAGGTATTAGCACCCCACGACATCCTTGGTCTAATTAATTAGGATTTATTAATAATTACTCTTTTATTTATAGAGGAAAAGACTTATTTAAATTTTTAGTTTTTAGTGCTTGACAAGAGTGGACTCTTGCTCCTACGCACCTCCGGATGCAATGGAGGAATCAAAGCTACGTAGTTCTTCCCAAAAAGTTTGTGGGTTGGTATTTTTTTAGTGTAGGGTCATAGGATTCCTTGAACTCATGCACTCACTCGATTCCTAGAATGACGACTAACTTTGATTGTACAACCGACTTAATCCCCTATTTTTTAGGAAAAATGGTTTATTCATATTTATTAAGTTTTCAGGGTTACTGAACTGTACAGCTCATTGGCCCTAAAATAATGACTAACCCGGTTGTACAACCGACTTAGCCGTTTATTTTTAGAAAAATAGTTTATTTGCATTTGTTAAGTTTTCAGGGTTACTGAACTGTACAGCTCATTGGCCCTAAAATAATGACTAACCCGGTTGTACAACCGACTTAGCCGTTTATTTAATTATTTACGTTTGAGTTGGAAAAGAATTAAAAAGGAAAACGGGGGGTGAAAATTGTAAATTGAGGTTTTATTAGTCGCAGGGGGTTGTATAATTAATAGGATGTGTAAAAAGAAAGCCCAGTTCGCATAGGAGAGCCCAGTATGCGAAACTGGGCTTAAGTGGGGGGAGGTGTGCGCGTGAACAAGGGGGTGCGAATAGCGTTCTGAACATTTTAAAAAATAAAAAAAGAAAGATACTACATAGGCCCAAACCTAAAAAACCAAAAAACCCTAAAAACATTTCCTTCTCCCCTCACAATGTCTCTTCTGTGCACAAAAGACTTCCTTCTTATAAGCTAAATTTCAAACAAACAATTCAATAATAACTAGCCAAAATTGGCCGACCTTACAACAGGTGACAGTGTGACACATAACATTGATATATTACATCTGCTGCTCCTAACATAATAGCATGTTGTATTTAAAAAACACAATAATATCACTAATTGATCATTATAGGTCTACAAGAACCCTACAAAAGGCAATGAGAATACATATTAAAAAGGAATTATGCATGATAACCTTCCACTCTACTACCAGGATCCTCAAAAGCACGTTTGAGTTATGAGTATTCAATATTAAAAATGCAAGTTCTAATTATCAAACATGATTAACTAGGTTTCATTGATCTTTCGCACTTACAACACCAACTTAACATTCATCTAATATGGTGGTCTTAACCAAGAGTATCATCATCAGCTCAAAGATATGTTAGAAAGCACGTAAATGAACACAACATACTTGCACTAGTCCCTGATCACATGGCTATCGTATTTGCAGCGTCCCCAACACAGAACTAGATACAGATAAAAAGGAATACAACCTCCAACACAGTAAAAATCATCAGACGATATGCTTCTGTTACGACTCTGTTACTGTTGATTCTCCTTGACTGTGACTACTTGACTGCTACGCCTTCTTTCTTTAGATCTTAGAAACCTCAGAACCGTGTTTAGCGGATTAGGATTTCGATGTGAAACTCTAATCCTATTTTTGAGTGATTTTGGCAGTAGTTTTCTGCCTTCGTTTCTGTGTGTTTTAGAAGACTCTAGGCTAGCCGCTTATTTATAGGTAGAAATTAGGTTTTAGCATTAATGGCTGTTTTTGGGCTTTTGCAGATCTGATAATGTGGGCTCACGAGTAGTCTTGGAGAGCAAGAATGCACTCCAGAGATTACTCGATGTTTGCTCATTTATTTAATTTTCGTTTTTTATATTCTTTGTATTTTTTATATTATCATTTTTTGTATTTTTGGACTTTTTGGACTATTAAGTGATCTTAAATTGTAAATTAAATTAAATAAACAAAATACGAATAAAACAATAAGAAAAAGGAGTCAGGCCAAATACAAAGACGAGGACGGGCCGGACTCGACAAATACGCTAAAACTAAACCAAAAATGGGCGTGTTAACTACAAACCCCACAGTTAACTCGGAATCGCACTAGTCTGAATTTAAACCAAATTTTGAGAAAAATGACTTTAGGTGGACCTGCTCACATACGACTAAACTCAAATACAGATAATTAAATTGAAGAACGCACGAGAAGATCGATCATTCGCGCGCATGCCTAATTTAAACAATGGTATTTCGAGTTTAGTGAACGAGTGGACGGAATTGGTTTGGATTGGTAACCGAGACTCTACACTGATAATTCTTGTAATCATGCGACTCCGAAACACGCCCTTACTAAAAATAAACGACTAAAGCGAGAAAAAGAAGACGGACAAAATTGGGGTATAACAATATGCTTTCAAGATAATTCACAAAATGACCTCTTACTCAAATTAGTTGAGCAAACAATCTCACAAACTTTCCGGTTGTGAGACGAGGACAAATATATATAATATATATGTGGTCATCTAGTTGATGCATCATTTAAAACCACAAATATCTTAATGGTCTACGTATACAAATATCACATATTCTCAAACTGCCAATTTCCTTTGGGAATTAGTGAACACAAAAATTAGTAGTTTGAAGAAACTACGGGCTCTTCAATACAAGTTCACATATAAATTTTAACCATTATTCCGCATCATAATATACTCGGGATGGCCCAACCGATCTTGCCAACAACTAAATTATTATGATATGTAAACTTCTGGTTTACAATAACATGTGCTTCAATTGCACATATATAAGTGTAGTACAAATCAGAGGAAAAAGTAGACAATTTTTCCACTACACTTATTTTATCAAAGTATGTCTCGTTATATACAAATATTCAATATCTCCTTCATCTCTCGTTTCAATATGATATCCATTTATATGCATATACTTGAAACTTCATAAATTTTTACGAGACTTAGGGGAATATAATGTATTCTCAATCTGTAATTTTGTTCCCCCAGATAACAGTATATTAGTTCCTCTGGAGCCTTCAATTATATTTTTTCACGCAACATTTTAATTTGGAATTCCAAGCAAAAGAAAGAAGAAAAATTACATTTTCCATAAGATACTAAACCACTATCAAGAATAACAAAGGTCACAATCACAAATGATACAAATGACACTTAAATAAAATAATGATAACATATACAACATCAATGGTCATCACCACAACTTTTCTTGTACCAAAATTATAATGTGATTCATTCACTTCTAGGAATGAACTTCAATTCATTGAGTGGTTTGTGAGTATTTTTTACAATCACCATATCACAAAATCTTGATTCATTATGTGATTCATTCACTTCTGGAAATGAACTTCAATTCATTGAGTGGTTTGTGAGTATTCTTTACAATCACCATATAAGATAATCTTGATTCATAATATCTTTCTAAAAATAGTTTCTCATTTTGCTAATTCATGAAAATATTTGAGAGATAAATTACACGTCTTTTCCTTTACTTCAAAATATACTAAGATCAAGTAGATCTTATAGATTTTAATCATAGTCCAAATGTATAGTTCTTCAGAAACTTGACCACAAATCTCCATAATAGATGGCAAAAAAAAAATGTATTTTATGCAATCCACCAAGAATGCTTAAATTACCAATTCATTAGTTCTTCAAGAACTATACCACACAATTTCTTCAATGATAATCAAGAAAACCATACTATGAGCCATCCTTCAAGAATGCTTGAATATTTTCTTTTGTTGAGTTCTTCAAGAACTATCACAAATCTTCACAAACAATGATAAAAAAAATTATTCTTTTTGCAATCCTACAAAGATATTTGATTTCCAAATCATTAGTTCTTCAGGAACTATACCATAATCCTTCAGGGATGTTTGGATATTAATTTTTTTTTAAGTTCTTCAAGATCTATATCATAAACAATAATACATAGCTCTTCAGGAATTATACTACAATCCTTCTTTGTGCAATCCTTCAGGATGCATGGATAATGAATTTATCGCTCATCGGTTATATAACAAATATTCATCAACAATGATAAATAAATTGAAAAGGAGATAAAACATAGAATGAGATAAAACATAAAACAAGATCACAAATAAATAATAGTGAGAAGAAGAAGATGAAGAAGAAGAGATGAAGAAGAAAATTATTCTTATAATAGAACCTGGAGATGATTCCGCCATCAATCATACGGTAGAGCTTCGTGCTGATAACGTGTTATGAAAATAACCAAAACTTGAGTAAGAACAAATACTAGACATCATATAAGAGAATAGAGATGAACAAGGGAGAAGAAGAGAATGAGATAGTCTTTGCATTATGCTCTTCAAAGTGTAAGTCTCTACATATGAGGGTGATCCCTATTTATAGGATAGGGATTGGCAAATGAGTAGTCACTCATAAAATACCACTTACACAAGATAATGGTGGGAGGTGAAAGGTAATAGACATCCAATAATAATATTTCATAACAATACCTTTAATGTTTAGAATAATACATCATGCTATCAGGGCCGTCCCAAACAATTTAGAGGCCCTGTGCAAGTTTTAAAAATGGGGTCCTTTATACTTTTATTAAATGAATCACCAAAATCTAAAACTATTTTATTTAAACTTTAAATAACATCTCAAAATAACTTTAAATTTGGTATAACTAATGCATTGCGTTTCTCTTTATAAGAAAAATGGTATATTTTTATAATAAAAAAAATATGATAACCCTGGAGCGTACTCAAAAATTGGTAAAGAATCAGATACGGTCTTTTTTTATTGAAATGAAAGGTAATATATAAAACTATTTAGTGAACAAAATGTGATAGGTTCGAATATTATATATATAATTCTTATGAGGGGCCCTAAATTTTGAAATGATTTTATTTAAAATGAATTGCATTTTAGGAATATCCACCTTAAGTAAAGTTAGAAATATGTAAGGAGTATTAATTCCAGAAATAAATAAATAAATAAAATTAGGAGAAAAGGAATAATACTAAAAGGTATACTTTCTTTGAATATAATAAAGTAATATTACAAAAAATGTCAAAATTGCGCTGTAGCATAGTGGTAAGTTTAAACAGTTGTGGCCTTAGCGATCAAGGTTCGATTCTTGCTATTGCCATTTAAATAGCTTTTTTATATCAAATGAATATTGTTGCAAAAACAACAAAATGGTTGACGCCAGGATCGAACCCACGTCTTAGTTGACAAAGTAACAGAAGGCAATCGCTGGACTACAACAGAATATCGATACTCCTTGACATTGTATTTTATATAATATAATGTTAAGTCTAAAAATAAATTGGAGGCCCCAAAAAATTGATATTGGGCTTGGGCCCTGTGCGGTCGCACAGCCTGCACGGGCCCGGGGCCGGCCCTGCATGCTATAAAAAACAATAGTTAGTTACTCCTCTAACTATCAAACTAAAATTAGAGGCCTTTCTCACATAGATGTATATATATTAAGTATTGACAATTGTGATCAAATATACGCATTAGGTTCTTTGTAGGACGTTCGACCAACCTTCTTCTTCTTCAACAAGGTTTAGCAACGTTGCTGTGAGAGAGAATGGCATCGAAGGCCGCCATAGGAATAGATCTAGGAACAACAAACTCGTGTGTAGCAGTGTGGCAGAACAACCAGGTAGAGGTCATTCTGAACGACCAAGGAAATAGAAGAACACCATCTTGTGTTGCATTCACAGACACCAACCAAAGGTTCATTGGTGATGCTGCTATTAGCCGGGCTGTTTCCAATCCAACCAATACTATTTTCGGTAATTATCTTTCCTTTACATCCTAAGCAGTTTGGTGCTGGAAATGGCGCCAAACTTGCAACATCCTATGTGGCGCGTTTTAAGTGGTTGTTGCTTATATGGTTTTCAGGGGTAATTTTGTCAAGTCAAGTTTATTTGCTTTTCTCTTTCTCTCAACACAAGTGAAACACGTTTCACTCTTTCCCTGCCATTTTCTTTCCCTTTCTTCTCTCTTCTTCTCGTTTTTCATCCACTCTCCATTTCTTCCTCACTTTTCTTCTATCTCTCTGATTCTTCTTCTCTTTCTTTCTCTCACCAAGGACAAACTCCTTCTCACCTTTTTGTCTCTTTTTCCAAAAAAAATTTCCAAATTCTTGTCTTGTTTTTCCCTTCTCTACTCATCACACCACATTTCATTATACACAGAGGCAAATACATGTGGGTATAATGGGATTGAAATCCATAATAGCTGCAAGGGAGTGAGAAAAGAAACAATGGCAAAAATAAAGAGAAGAAGAAAGAAAGAAAGAAAGAGAGAGGGAGAAATGGAGGTTGCGAGCATGGTTGTCAAAAGCGCGCGACAGATCGTGAGATCGCCTGCTGTTACGCATTCTAAATAGGTCACCGTGGTAACGCGGAAGAGAAATCGCCAGATGAGGCGGCGCGGCTGGCGCGACGAGAAAGGCCGTGAAATCGTGGAATCGAGGCGATTTCGACGATCCTGTAAGATGTCGCATGGATGTCTTCTTTGCGGGTCAGATCCTTGACCCGGTTGAAACCCTTTCGCATTTTAATCTTGAAATGCGTGAAACATGCAACCTCCAATCTCCATTTTTGTGCGAACTGCCACTCCATAAGAGAATAAGACAGAGATGAGAGAAGAAAAGAGTAGAAACAGTGGGCAGATGGATGAGAGAAGAAGGGAGTAGAAAGAGTCGAGAGGGAAAGCGGCGCTCAGTCACATTAGGTTAGGCTTCTTTCTAAAATTTGGGTTTTAGTTGATAATAATGGGTTTGGCCCAATAGTATTAAAGTGCCGTAAATAAAAAAGTAGCTATGGCATAAACTAATTTATTTATTTTTTGGATTGAATTGATACAAATATTAATAAAAACACAACTATAAAATTATTATCTTTTTCTAACTTTATTTTTCGTTTTGTTGTTTTTATTGTCTCCTACCTTAACTCTAACTTGATCTAACTATATATTGACTTGTGATTTTACCTCTTGCATCATCTAACTATTTAATTCATTACTAACTTAACTTCTAACTTCATTTCTTCTTTTGTTGCTCTTATTGTCTCCTGTCTTAATTCTAACATAATCTAACTATTTATTTACTTGTGATTTTCACTCTTGCATAATCTAACTATATATTGACTTGTGTTTTTAACTCTTGCATCATCTACCTATTTACTTCATTACTAACTTGACTTCTAATTCTAACTTCATTTATTCTTTTGTTGTTCTTATTTTCTCTTACCTTAGCCCTAACATCATCTAACTATCTATTGTCTTGTGATTTTAACTCTTGCATAATCTAACTATTTACCCACCAATACTAGTGCCTCCGTGGATCGTACGGGCGTGAGGCTAGTTAATTTTTGGCCAAATTACACTTTTTGTCATTTATCTATGATCAAAATTTCAGTGTGATCATTTCTGTTTTTATCACTTTGGTCATTTATGTTTCAAATCTGCGTCAATTTGGTCCATTATCAACATAAAGGATCGAAGTAAGAAAAAAACAACCTATTTGACACCAATTTGAAACATAAAGAACCAAAGTGAGAAAAAAAAAGACCATTTTGACACAGATAATGACCACTTTAACACATGTTTGAAACATAAAGGACCAAAGTAAGAAAAAAAAGATAAATGAACAATATGAAATTTTAGTCAAAGATAAAGGAACAAAAATCCAATTTGACCTTAGTCTTTTGATATTTTATTATCCCCTCTGTCCCATTTTAAGTGTCATATATGAGTTATGCACAATACTTTAGAAAATAATTAGTTGTGTTGATTTCAATGATAAAATGTTACCGAAGTACCTCTGATTTATATGCAACAAAAACTTTTTAGGGTCATATCTATTATTTGGTCTATATAGACTAGATGCATTAATTATTCAATGAACCTAAAAAGTGTTTTTTCCCCCTTATAAGTAGTACTAGAGGGAGTTATAAATAAGGGTATGCTGGTGAAAAAAGTTAATAAATGCTGCATTGATATTTTAAATTGACAAATAAATTGAGACAAACAAATACTACAAAAGTGACACTTATAATAAGATAGAGGCGGTATTTGTTTGTTTGATTGTCTTTTAAGGTGATGAACCAATTAAGTCTCTCAAAGTAGATATACTAGTTAAATTAGTTGTATGGTATAATATAAAATGTTATGAGGGATCGTGATTATATCAATTAGATGAAATTTCAACCATTCTTAATTATATATTAGTTGATATGTCACCCTAGAAGTGATTTAGATTGTTAAAATAATAATAATAATAATAATAATTTTTCTTAGTTTTTTGAACTTGTATGATCCATTAGTAAATGAGATTGTAGTGTGAAAAATAAACAGGATTATTTTGCAGATGCAAAGCGGCTAATTGGTAGGAGATTTAGCGACCCCATAGTTCAAAGTGATACAAAGATGTGGCCATTCAAGGTGATTGGAGGAGCTGATGACAAACCCATGATTGTTGTGAATCACAATGGTGAGGAAAAATATTTCAGTATAGTGCTGAGGAAATCTCATCTATGGTGTTGAAGAAAATGCGAGATATTGCAGAAGCTCATCTTGAATCAATAGTGAAGGACGTTGTTATCACCGTGCCTGCCTACTTCAATGACTCTCAGCGTCAAGCTACTAAAGATGCAGGTTATATTGTAGGCCTCAATGTTATGCAAATACTCAATGAGCCTACAGCTGCAGCAATTAAATATGGCCATGACACGAAAAATTGTAGTCGTGGAATAAGAAATCTTCATCTTTGATATAGGTGGTGGTACTTTGGATGTATCTACTTTCACAATTGAGGAGGGTGAGGTGATCCAAGTTAAGGCCATTGCCGGAGACACTCACCTCGGGGGACAAGACTTTGATAACAAAATGGTAATCATTTTGTGAATGAGTTCCAGAGAAAGCACAATAAAGACATTAGTGGAGACCCAAGAGCCCTTAGGAAGTTGAAGTCTGCTTGTAAGAAAGCAAAGGAGGTACTCTCATGCAATACCGAGTCGACAGCCATTGTGTTAGACTGTTTATATCAAGGTATTGATTTCCACGCACCAATCAGTGGCGCAAAGTTTGAGGAACTCAATAACGACCACTTTGCCAAATGTATGGAACTTGTTGAAAAGTGTCTAATAGATGCTAAGATGGACAAGAGCAGCATTGACGACGTTGTCCTTGTTGGTGGCTCTAGTAGGATTCCGAAATTGCAACTGCTATTGAAGGAGTTCTTTGGTAGGAAGGAACTATGCACGAGGATCCATGTTGATGAGGCAGTTGCATGTGGTGCAGCTATCCAAGCTTTTAAATTGAGTGGTGGACTCAGTGACAAGCTTGAAAACGCATTGATAAGGGACGTCACCCCTTTGTCCCTTGGGTTGGAGAAAAAGGGAGGTATCATGGAAATAATAATTCCTAGGAATAGCATTTTTCCTACAACCATGGAAGGTGTATTCAGCACATACTTTGATAACCAAACCAATATCTTGCTTCATGTTTATGAAGGTGAGAGACAAGTAACTAAAGACAACAACTTACTAGGTAAATTTGTGTTGGAAATTCCTCCAGCACCTGCTGGTAAACCTCAAATCAAGATTTGCTTTGAAATAGATAATGATGGAATATTGCACGTATGTAGCACTGAAAAATCTCTTAGAGTTAGCAATAAAGTTACAATAATAAATGACAAAGGAAGGTTGTCTAAGAGAGAAATTGAGAGGATGGTGAAAGAAGCAGAGAAAAAGAATCAATGTTTGAAAATATTATCAAAATATGGTTTTCACTTAGTAGTTCAAGGAGTTTCAGGTGCCCTCATTGGCGAGATGATCGATTTCAAGTGATTAGTTATTTGCTAGATTAATTTATTCATATTTGTCTTGTTTGTTTTCATTCATCTGTGTTTGATTTTGATTTTGGCCACAAATGGATTTCTATATAAGGAGAATAAAAATAATTGTACATGAATCAGTCAAAATAGTTTTTTTTTTCCTTCACACAGGAGCAATATATACTATAATATCATTCTCACAGCCTTCACAATCGTTAACTCTAGTCTAAATTCACAATGTAATCTCAGCTTGGGTTTTTTTTTGGTACCCCCACCCTCTCCCCTTAAACCCCCACCCACACTGAAATTCCCAAAATGCCCTTCAAAAAATCTTTTTTTTTCAAAAAATTACACGAATCGTATATATATTTTTTGTGGCCTATATACAATGGGTAAAATTATGATGTCGTATATATGTTCATTGTGCGTATATACGATTTAAAACTTTTTAGTCAATCGTATATACGCCTGAGAAACCTATATACGATGCGTTAAAAATTGACATCGTATATATGTCCCAAAAGAGATATATACGATGGGCTTTGTTTTTGTTAACAGTTATGATTTTATTACCGGTTATAATTTGAAGTCTCGCGATTTGATTAACATCAACGGTGTAGATATATTGGATAAAGTAAACGCGTATAATTACAAAAACGCGATATAGTATATATACACGTGTAATACAAAAAATGTGTGAATCTATCTACAAGCCGTCAATAGAATCATCGGCTAAATCTATACATCTAGACGCATCACTGTGAGTGGGAGGTCGCGGGGAGGACACATAGATCGCCATAGGGTAAAACGTCCGCAGGCATACGATGCAACCATGAAGCGGACTCGGTGAGTAGTCTTTGGTACCACTGTGGGGCAATAGGAGACAACGGACAAGTGGGAGAGATTGAAAGATGCAACCAAAGTGTACATTTTGCTCGTTCGAGCAGGATATGATTTTCAACTTAGATGAACTGTAAGTGCCTCTCAAAGGCAGATAAGTGAAATTCATAGGTAAAGAAAACTGAACCAATGCAACATTATACCTGGTTGCAACCATATACCCCATCTCAGGCAAATCAAACCACTTTGACTCCGGCTGACGTCCGTATGACTCGATAGTTAAAGCTTTGCGAAGCTCTAACAGTCGGTTCTTCCCAAACATGTCGAATACAAGGTTTCCACCCTCCTTGTTTCTGAATCAAAGCTTGCCTAATCAGAGGCCAAGAGTCCTCACCCATGTCAAGTCCAACCCCGACTGCTCTAAAACCGTAGTTACCGTCACCTTCAACATCAACAATTTTTTCAACATAGTTGCGCACGTGTGCTGGAAGAAACGGTAAGTGGATTTTAGTCTCAGCTGTCTGTGATAATACTCTAGAAGCACCCTGAGATAATTTGGTTGACCGCTGTGTAGGAATTTTGGAAGGGCCGGATTCTTCAGTCTGTTTTACCCTCTCATCCACGTGCTCCCACCCAGAAGGATCACGCTTAGCATCAAAAAAATTCCCTTTTTTCTTCTTTGGTGCACCTTTCGTTCTGACTTTTGATTTAGGTGCAACCATAGAAGAAGTAGAAGGGAAAGCTATCTCATTCAACTGCCTCTTAATAAGAAACTTCTCCTCCTCACTCACTTTATTAAATCTTGCCAAGATAGCATCAAACTGGTAAGAAATATCGCATCCAGATGATTTATCCTGAGTGGATTTATCATCTATTGCATCCAAACTCAATCAAGCTTCCAAAGTGATCATCAACAACGATGAAGCGGAATAGAATTGCCGGAAGCATGAAAAATACCTATCTCACAAGCACAAGGAAGTAAATGTGTCTTCCTTTGAATGCACCGGCACCGCCCTTTGTCGTATCCAACCCCAGATTTCGACCTTTCAAACTCCTTAACCATGTGACTCAGTGCAGATAAAGAAACAAGTCCTTGAAGATTTTTAAACAGTGGAATATTGGACTTGACTTCAATTCTGCTGATGCTTCGTTGAAAAGACCCGATAATTTGATCAAAATGTATTGTCAGCATGTCATCAATTGATATCAAACATTTTGATAGATCACCCTTCGAAGTCTTCAACTGTCTTTTCAAAGACCAATGCAAGGATTCCGCTCTGAAATAATAAATAAGTGTCAAAAAAAATCGAGTAACGGATAGAAATAATAAACAAGTGTCAAAGAAATTTAATCGACAATAAAAAATATGTCCACGTGTCAAAAAAAATCAAGTAACGGATAGAAATAATAAACAAGTGTCAAAGAAATTTAATCGACAATAAAAAATATGTCCACGTGTCAAAAAAAATCGAGTAACGGATAGAAATAATAAACAAGTGTCAAAGAAATTTAATCGACAATAAAAATATGTCCACGTGTCAAAAAAATCGAGTAACGGATAGAAATAATAAACAAGTGTCAAAGAAATTTAATCGACAATAAAAAATATGTCCACGTGTCAAAAAAATCGAGTAACGGATAGAAATAATAAACAAGTGTCAAAGAAATTTAATCGACAATAAAAATATGTCCACGTGTCAAAAAAATCGAGTAACGGATAGAAATACCGTTGGTTGTGGAATTCCCCAAGTGTGGGATCCGTTAGTCCATCTTTGAGATAAATCGCTCCTTGTGCGTTGTCAACCATGTGTCGTGCACATATTTAATGAGAGCGAGTTTATCGAGCAAGCAACCTCAAAAACTTGATTAGATAGATACTCGACTCATCAACAGAATCAATAATACATAGCCGGAGAGATTCGACCTCCTCCCGCTCTATCCTTGTGAACCAACTCCTTAATCTTCGCTTTGACATTTTTTGTAACATGCCAATGACACAATAAATTTGTTGCGGCGGAAAAGACATCAAGAATAGCGGACATCGGTAGAGATCTGCATGCTCATCAAGAAAACTGAGGATGAATAGAATGCAACTCACATATACCTCGCAATTTGCTCCAATACCCAAGAAAATGAATAGCAAGCTCCTGCCCAATATAAGCAAATGCAACGTGGAAGCTTATCTAAGTGTTTGTGACTCCCACAACTGTAGAAGAGGCAAATTATATCTGTTGGTCTTGTAGGTTGAGTCAAGAATGAGAACTTTGGGAAACAACTCGAGCAACTTTATAGAAGTGGGATGAGCCCACATGATATCACCGACGACATCAGTTGCGGAATCTTTCTAGACCAACATAGATAATTATGGGATTCAATCAATCTCAACACCTCCCGAATGTCCGTTCTAGGACCCTCTTTGTAGACCTGTTTGTGATGCTACCTATAAACTTGACAAAGACTAGTCACATTCTCCTGGATCTAGCTTCTTCAAAGCGATAATAGTAGCTTTCGGTCCGACATCAAGATCCGCATGCTCGTTAACCATATCTTTTTGCGCCTTAGACAGCCCAAATAAACAAGTACCAACTAAGTTTTGAGCAACTTCGTGTGTGTGTCTACCACATTTAACCGTGACACACCAACCCCACGGCTATCATGCAAGTAGCTTTCAATCTAAAAGGACGATCTCTCCTTTTAGAACCGAAACCCCTTGAATCATTAGTAAACCCGCCTTGTTTCTCGCACCCAAAAACAATCTTATCTCGCTTTCCTCTTTCCACTTGCTTTTCCGGATCTCACAATAACAACAACTACACCGATACTTCTACCAACAAATTTTGGCCCACTCCTCCACACTGCCGTGTAGAAAATATCTACAAAATATATAACTTACTAAGTACTTAAGTAAATTAATTTCATTTACCAAACTTGAGTAACAAAAATATACCGTATCGATCGTGAAAGTCAATGTAGTATCAATATCAACGAGAGCCAACCGAGAGTCGGCATCTGATCTCCGCAGTAGGCGGGTCAATATCTGCTCCAACAAAACAGATAGCAACTCAGAAAAAGCGAAAAAAATAGCCCGATCGTATATACCTCCTCAACCATGTATATACGATGGGTATTTTTTCACATCGTATATACATGGCCCGGATGTATATACGATTAGATCTTCATAGCCCACTCGTATATAACTTATATACGATGGGTAGTCAACGAAGCATTTAATAATGCAATCGTATATATGCCTTGAAGGACATATATACGATGGGTAGTCAACGAAGCATTAAATAATGTAATCGTATATATATGTTGAAGGACATATATACGACGCAATACTTTTTCGTGTCATTCAATATTTAATGTAATCGTATATACCTTCCATTGAGGTATATACGATGCGTTATCTTAATGGGGTCCCAAATCGAGTGAAATTAATGAAAATCAAAATGTTATTTATGGCGGGGTAAAATAGGAATTACAATAATGGGTGGGGGTGGGAGGGGATGGGGTGGGGTATAAAAAAACAAGCTTTTCAGCTTTAGTTAGTGTTCTATACTGGGCACTGGGGCCCAACTTGTATTATGGATTAAGACTCGGTCAAAATAATTTGTAGGGTTTTTTTGGACCCCCACCCCATCCTCCTCCCACCCCCACCCAATAACAAAAAACCCAAAATGCCTTTGAAACTTAATTTTTTTAAAAATTAAATAAATCGTATATACCCCTTTGGAGTGCGTATATACGATGGCTATTTTTGTCCAATCGTATATACGTGCACAAAGGGGTATATACGATGCACTTTTATTTTTTTTTTAATAATTTGTTTTAATTTTTATTACTAAAAGGCTACTAAAAATTCGTTAAATAGTAAACGATGGAATTTGGGATTTTGAGGCCGTAATCCCATAAGAAGTCCCTTCTAAGGGAGTCTTCATTCTTGATTTTTTTCGGATTTAATGGTTGTGGTTTCATTACGATCGGAGTATGTTGCCCGAAAACCGATTTTGTAGCCTAACTACACACAAAACCTATTTTCAGGACTTATATAATTTTTATTTGACTTAAAAAAATTTTAAAAAATACAATGGGGGTCGTATATACACCTGAGGGGGGTATATATACGACCCTATTTTTTAGGCATCGTATATACACCTCCCAAGGCGTATATACGATTATGGTGGGGGTTTGTCAATCGTATATACGCCTTGGGGGGTGTATATACGATGCCTAAATGCATAGGGTCGTATATATACCCCCCAGGTGTATATACGATTGGTCAAAAATTTGTAAAAAAAAATACGTTTTCAGAAGGGCATTTTGGGGTTTTCAGTGTGGGTGGGGGTTTATGGGGATGGGGTGGGGGTACAAAAAAAACCCTAATTTGTATTATGAATTTCTTAAACACTCCAAGTGCCTCAGACTTCTGACAAAAATAAAAATATATATATATAAAAAAATATATAAAAAAAAAGTGCCTCAGACTTTGCAAACAGAAAATAAACCTAAGTACATTGCTTGATCTATGAAGGTAATGAAGTATCTCTTTTTACTATTTGATTCAGGATTTAAGGGACCACATATATCATAATGTACCAACTCTAACTTATGAGTTGCTCTCCATGAGCTACTCTGGGGAAAACGGTCTCTATGATGTTTTCTCATCAAGCAACTATCACACACAACATTTTCATCATTTATGGGAGGTAAATCCACCATTTCTTTTTGCGACAGCAATTTCAGGCCAGTCATACCTAGAGGGCCATACCTACAATGCCACAGTTTAGCTAGACTCTCACATTCTACCTTAAAACAATTACTGTGAGTCAATGAGGCAGACACAAGAAATATTATTTTTCCTTCCATTATCAGACCCTTTCTTTTATGATACACAGTACACACATTGCCTTCAAAGTTAACTTTCAAACCCTTTTCTTGCAATTGACCAATACTTAGCAAATTATTCTTTAGGCAAAATTACACCAGAGGAACTTTAAGTTATTTATTTGTAACAAGTTGACCCTTTAAATTTTTTTGTAACAAATAGGCCCTTTAAGTTACCTAACATTGACATTGTTGGCCCTTTTAGTAAAATGTCATATCGTTGATTACATCAAATTACACTAAAATATGTTTGGTTGCATCAAAATACATAAGCTAGAGTAATCATAATATATAAAGTAGCATTACATCAAAATACATAAGTTAAATTAATCACTATAGGGCCTATTTGTTACAAAAAAAAAAACTTAAAGGGCCAACTTGTTACAAATAAATAACTTAAAGGTCATTTGGTGTAATTTTGTCTATTCTTTAGGTCAGGTATGTAAAAGACATCAGAGATGATTTGAATTATGCCTCCTATTCTCATTTTTACACTACCTTTTCCTACAGCCATTATCTTTGATCCATTCCCTAAATTGACAGAGGCTCTAAATCTTTCATTTAGTTCACAAAATCATTCCTTACTACCACACATGTGGTTACTACAGCCAGAATCAAGATACCATAAAAACCATACCTTTTCAGAAGCATTTTCTTCATTGGAGACAACCATCAGCAGCAATTCTTCTTCTCCCTCGTTGTATTCAGCATAATTTGTCTTCTCTTCCCAATTTGGACACTCATTTTGATAGTACTGTCCATACTCGTTGCAGTTGTAGCAATGGACACACTCCTTGTTTGCTTGCCTTCCTCTTCCTCGACCACCTCTATTGCTTCTTCCTTTACCTCTCCAGCCACCTCTAGTCGAGACAGTGGCTTTTAAGGACCGTTCTTCCTCTTCCTTGTATTCTTTCATTCTCTGTTCATGCAGCAGAAGACTAGCCTGCAATTGATCTACAGAGAGAGTGTCTGTATCATGAGCCTCTACGATAACACAGACAACATACACAAACTTTGCGGTCATTGAGCGCAAGATCTTTTCCACAATGTCAGTTTGATTAGTTCTGTCTCAATGCGCTTTCATCTTGTTGGCGATAGCCAACGTTCTTGCAACGAATTCGTTGATACTTTCTCCTTCTTTCTGTCCCAACAACTCAAATACTCGTCGCAGAGTTTGAAGATGAGTTTTCTTGACCTTCGTTATTCCATGATATTTCTTGACCTTCGTTATTCCCTGATATTTCATCTTCATCACTGTCTTTATGATTCCTCGATCAATCGCCTGAAAGAGATAGTTCTTAACCTTCAAATCCTTCAATTTTTGGCTTCATTCACCGCTCTGATTTGTTCTTGATATGCTCCAGCAAGGAGCGGTGGAATTCCGATTTCCACGAGGCTCCAATACTCCTTGGAATTCAACAAGTTCTCCTTGAGCATCCCCAATTCTCGTAATGTCCTTCGAAATTGGGGATCACTGGTTGCACCAAGGCTTTCTCCCCCGTCGATGTCGCCATGATTGACGGTGATGTGCACTCAATGCTTTCTCTCACTCGATTCTTTTTTCACGAAGAACTTTGATTCTTTCTTGAAACTAACTGCGGTTATTTCGATTAGGATTCAGTTACACAAGCTCTAGATACCAATTGTCGAGTATCAAAGCAAATGAAATCCATTCACTGATGATCAAATGTGTTTACAAGGTATTTATCTCTAGCTCCGGTACATGCACTGAGCAGAGTTTCAGTCAATACAAAATGAATGGATACAAGTGGGCTCAGCCCAAATACAACAAGTCAAATGCACATATATAACTGGGCCTAGACTAATTACACCGAAATAAGCCCACAAACAATACAATACGAATGAGTAGTATAATTAAATATTAATTAATAGAGTAAAACACGAAATTGTATCTTCTCATGACATCTCTCCCTCATCTCTCTCTTTCTCTCTCTCTCTCTCTCTCTCTTCCATATTCTCCTTCGTATGGTTTTCTTTATAATATTTTTATTACATTATAATATATGTTATATAAAATCATTATAAATATTAGAAAAAGAATTGTAGTAAAATTTACATTTTTTTCTTGTGTTGTCTATGATTCAGCAAACAATGTACTGGACAAAAGTTTGTCCAGTCCAGTCTTGTCCATACTGTCCAGTCTTGACCTATTTGCAAATCAAACGGACCCTAAGTATATGTATCGCATTCACTACAACACTCAAAAGATGATTGGTGTTGCTGCTTCCAATCCAACCAATAAATAATTATTTATTAGGACCTCTTAATATTTATTAGGGATGCGTACGCGTAATTGGTAAACCGCGTCGGGGTCCACCATGTGATGCCTTGCACAGGGTGAGATGGTCCAGGAAATAAATAATCAAAAAGAGACAAGAAAAGATGTCAATGCAATAATCCCACAAGGACAAACAGAGAGACGAGAGCCTAACGATATATTTCTTCACATCACTAATATCACTAATTAGTGATTCACGCGGAAGCTGCGCGTAAATAGAATAAGAGAATTGTACTAGTAGTAATAACTCCAAGTCCAGCCATCAATATATATATTGACTATTATTGAGGTCAGAAAATGCATTAGATTCTTTTGTAGGCTCGACACACTTTACTTTCCTTCTTCATCCGTAAGCTTAACAAACATTGGGGAGGGAGGGAGGGAGAGGGAGAGGGAGAGGGAGAGAGAATGGCATCAAAGGCAATAGGAATAGATTTAGGCACAACATACTCGTGCGTTGTTGTGTGGAGGAACAACCAGGTAGAGGTCATTCAAAACGACCAAGGGAATAGAACAACACCATCTTGTGTTGCATTCACTCACACCAACCAAATGTTTGAAAACGCATTGGTAAGGGATGTCACCCCTTTGTCCCTTGGGTTGGAGAATTTGGGAGGTATCATGGATATAATAATTCCCAGGAATAGTGTAATTCCTACAAAAATGGAAAAAAAATTCAGCACAGACTTTGATAACCAAACCAGAATCAAGCTTCATGTTTATGAAGGCGAGAGGCAAGCAACTAAGGACAACAACTTGCTAGGTGAGTTTGAGTTGGAAATTCCTCCAGCTCCCGCTGGTGCTAAAATCACGATTTGCTTTGAAATAGATAAAGATGGCATATTGCACGTATTTATCACAGAAATATCCCTTAAAGTTAACAAGAAAGTTACAATAACAAATGATAAGGGAAGGTTGTCGAAGGAAGAAATTGAGAGAATGGTCATAGAAGGAGAGAAGTACAAAGATGAAGATAAGAGGTACAGAGAGAAGATAGAGAAAAGAAATGAATTGGAGAAGGAAGTGTATGACATAAGGAATCTTATAAATGAAACAGAGATAAGTTTGAAGCTTTCACCAAATGATAAGAAAAATATCAATGAAAACATTGATATGGTGTCAGAGTGGCTTGATCATGTCAATGTGAATATTGCAGAACAAGAGGATTATGAGTTATATCAAAGCATTCTAGCAAGTGTGTGTGAGCCACCTATTTCAAAGATAATTGAGAGAATGGTGAAAGAAGCAGAGAAGTACAAAGATGAAGATAAGAGGTACAGAGAGAATATAGAGAAAAGGAATGAATTGGAGAAGGATGCGCATGCCATAAGGAATCTTATAAATGAAACAGAGATAAGTTTGAAGCTTTCACCAAATGATAAGAAAAATATCAATGAAAACATTGATATGGTGTTAGAGTGGCTTGATCATGTCAATGTGAATATTGCAGAACAAGAGGATTATGAGTTATATCAAAGCATTCTAGCAAGTGTGTGTGAGCCACCTATTTCAAAGATAATAGAGGATGTGGATATTAATGGTGTGTCGCCAGAAACTCTTGTTGGCTCTACTGCTGCTGCTACTAGTGAGAAAAAGAATCGCTGGTTGAAACAATTAGCAAAATATGGTATTAAGTTAGCAATTTCAGGAGTTGCAAGTAGCCTCATTGGTATCCCTATTAATGCAGCTTTTGCTAATTAGCAAATTGTACTGTGAACCAAGTTGGGTAGAATTCGCATTAATTAAGTGAATATTGGTTATTAGCTATATTGATTGATATCTAAGTTGCAATTGCACAATGTATTTGTAAGAAATAATGCTTGCCTTATTCTCATTGATATGTATCAATATACTGGGGGCGTATGACCGTGCGATGCACGGGTATGCATTGCACTTTAGTCAAGTCAAATAGATGATATATATGTGAATGTTGATGTTACTTTTTATATGAGTAATTTTAGGAAAATTTAATCAACAAACTTTTATGTACATTAAAACACGTGAATTGATGTTTTAGACAAAAATAATAATATTATTATTAGCTATTACATGAGTTTTAAATAATTTAGTATAAAAGTTTAATCTTCATACAACCAACACAATTTTACAGCTTAGAATAGGTCTGCTTGTTATAGATTAACAAATAAGTGATTTTATTGTTATATAATTTAGAAATTAGTTTTTAGAGATTTTAAGAAAATGATATGTCGTTTGTGTTTTGGTATCATAATAAAATTCACGTATTTAAAAAAAAAACAGTCTTAAACTAATAATTCTTATGAGAAGCTACTTACAACAAATTCTCAACTAAAAATAAATGAATTCGTTAGATTATTAATGTGTTCTGTTTAGATTATTTAGATTATTAATGGATTCCGTTTAATGGTTTCCGTTTAGATTATTTAGATTATTAATGGATTCTTTTTTTTAAAGTTGTAACAAATAGATTATTTTTAAAACCAACCTAATTAGAATAGTCCTCATCTTTCACATTATAAAATATTTTTTTATTATATAAAATGATTATTCTTCAAAATAAGCCAGAAGATACGATATATACGGGCTCTAGAATTAGTTGGTTCTATTTTAGTAGTTTTGTTAAATAAATAGTTTAAATAGTAAGATATCCATTTTTTAACTCAACATATGCATTTATGTTGAATATCACATTTCACATCAAAAAGATTTATTTTTGTAATTAATGATTTTTACAGTAATATATAGGTAGTTTGCGTAAAAAAAAGGAACTATATAGATTACAATTAATAAGAATAAGAATTAATGAAAGGATATTATTTAGACATATTGTTTTTTAATCAATTAAGAGTTGCGGCTTGAATGTCTTTTTACAAACCCAGATTACCCATTTTCTTTACACAGTTCCAAATAAGTCTTGTCTCATTTCATGTTCAACCCAATATTTTTAATTTATTTCTTCTTTCTTTTAACTTTACCTTTTGAACTTCCTCTTTACTTCATCTCTCTCGAATCCTCTCTGAATCTTTTCAACTCCTATATCCCATCCCTCAAGGTTCCCTCCCATCTCTTATGGTCTCAACTATCTCAACCTTCACCCTCGTTCTCAACCTTCTGTTTCATCTACGAACCCCTCTCACATCCACATCATCGTCATTCGCTCTCAGTCGCATCGCTGGTGAAATTGTCACGCTCTCTGTAACACCCCCTTTCTAAAATACTACTATTAAGTTAGCAATTTCAGGAGTTGCAAGTAGCCTCATTGGTATCCCTATTAATGCAGCTTTAGCTAATTAGCAAATTGTACTGTGAACCAAGTTGGGTAGAATTCGCATTAATTAAGTGAATATTGGTTATTAGCTATATTGATTGATATCTAAGTTGCAATTGCACAATGTATTTGTAAGAAATAATGCTTGCCTTATTCTCATTGATATGTATCAATATATACATCATATGGTCAACTATACAATAATGTGTAAGAATGACTATTAAGGCTTATTAATGCTATACTAATTATTTACAATGAGAATATTATGGAGAATATTCTAGAGAATAATATTGTTGTCTAACACACCCCCGCAGTCGAAGTGGGAGGTTGTCGTACGTTGAGACTGTCTCTAAAATCTTGAAAGAGTATGCGTGGAAGTCCTTTGGTGAAGATGTCGGCAATTTGGTAGCTCACTACGCCAGATTTGTCAAAAAAGAGCGCCTCTATAAGCGTGCTTTTAAGTAAAAACGCCACGGATGGCCAAAATAAATTAACTCATACCCGCGTTTTTAAAAAAAATGCTGCCCATCGCTTTAAACGCACTAGTCATACCCCAATAGCTTTTTAAAAACGCTGGGTATTGGGTCACACGTTCTCCCAATACCAGCCGCTTTTTAAAAACGCCGAGTATCGGGTCACACGTTCTCCCATACCCAATGTTTTTTAAAAAGCGCCGGGTATTGGGTCACACGTTTCTCCCAATACCCAGCGTTTTTAAAAACGCCGAGTTTCTCTCTTTCACCTCACGCCTCCTTCACCTCACGCCTCTCCTCTTCTCTCGCTTTCTCCAACTCATCGAACCTCCTTCACCTCACGCCTCTCCTCTCCATTCTCTTTCACCTTCTCCTTCACCTTCTCCTTCCTTGACCTTCGCCTCTCTTCTCGCTTCACCTTCTCCTTCACCTCACGCCGCCGCGGCTCCTCCACTTCCCTCTCTCTCTCTCTTCGCGTCTTCGTTTCTCAAATTGGGGGTGGAGAAAAAGTAGATCTAAGAGATAAGCCGCCACCCTCCGACCACCGCGCGTGCGGGTTTGCGATTACGCATCATATAAATACCAACCATCGAACATTGAGCGAGAGCTCCATCTCTCTTTCTCGCTTTCTCTCCTCCGCACACTCGACTCTCGCCACTATCACTCTTTCAAAATCACCAATGGTCATTACCTTTTGAGATCTACACACGTAAGAGGGTCTCAAATCCTCGATGAATTCCTCTCTGAAAGACTTATATTTCTGGTAACACTAATCTCCTCTCACTCAATTTCTCTTTTAATCGTTCTTTCAATAAAAAAATTGTTTTCTCATTATTGATTTTGAGATTTGGTTGTCTCAAATTCGAATTGGGGTTTTTCAATTTAGGGATCAATTGACTAAAGATGATATCAAAGTGTATCTTCTTTGTTTAAAAGCCAACCGATTCTTTTCTCAATGTCGCTAAGTGGTACGATCTTCGTCTCTTCACAAACTTTGCCGCAAGGTATATGTTGTTTTTATTCCTCTAATTTCTTTTCCTCGTTTGCTAAGAACCCCTAATTTCTTTTCTCAATGCTGCTAAGTGGTACGATGCTAAGAACCCTTTTCTCGTGTGAAGGGTCGCGTTTTATGTGACCCTTGCCGTCTTTAGTTTTGAGACCTCCGCCATCACCAACATTGCCAGAAACTACTAAACCTTTTCCTCTTCATCTACTTTATCATTTCTTTACTACTAGTATTATTAGTGTTAAATCTCAGATCTATTTCTTATAACTGAAATTTTATTCTTTCTTTTCTTTGTGTTGAAGAAGCAAGATTCTTCATTTTTACTCTTTTTGAGATATGCCTCTTGCTTGAATTACTAGGTTATCGATCTCGATCTCTCACTTCACAAATAGCTTGCACTACACTTAGATTGTTTCATTTAAAATTCTAGCTATTGTCTGGTCGATTCATTACGCAGTGTGCTGGATCTAACAATGAACTCCTTCAATTTTATATTTGTGAGTTTACTAGTTATTCAGAGAGGGATGGTTTTGGCTAAGCCAGGAACTATCACTCCTCATAATAAATTCTCTCGCTATTGTGTATGTTTTGAAGAAGGAAGAAGGTGGAAGGCATTCGCTTTCTTTCTTGGTTATAGGCCACGCTTCTATATGAGAACTACCGATGTTACAGAAAAGTGACTTCAATCATGAATGATAAGGATGAAGAGTCAAAGATGGTGATGCACGTGATCGTGTTAAGATGGTTGTTGAACTCATTGTTCCAGATTGCTATTGAACAAGGAATGAGGTTTGCTATTAGAGAAGGAGGCAAGACTCGTTGGAGCCGGTGTTATCCAATCTATCATTGAGTGATCATTTTCTATCTTTATATTTTATCAAATCCAACTCTTTTTTATTTTATTTATTTTTGATGTCATTAATTAATTGACTTTTGCCCTTTCATACAACTTCTCCCATCGTATCCCCATTTCTTATGTTTTATAGGGGTTTGAATTTAACTTGAGATTATCTTTTAGGCATGTTGGATAATAATTTTGCATCCAAATGTTTTTGTTTGTTGCTCTTCTTAATTGCCTATATTTCCTCTTAATTGAGTTGATTGTAAGAGTTCCTTCAATTGCATTGAAGGAACATATCTGTGTTATGGATCATCACAGCTTTTCTCTTTATTAGATTGATTGAGTCCATTTACTCATTATATGCAGTCATGTCATGCATGCGTTTTTGGTATGCATCTTGTTAAAATGGATAGGATAGAGAAAAGATAGAAATCTAGATAAATTTAGTCTGAAAGACTGTCATTTTTGTCCTTAGACATGCAGGTTGATTTACATGGCACTTTACTCCTATCCTTGCATTGGTAATTTGGTGCTGAGAGTGAGTCTGTTCGTGATGAACTTTTATACTTTGTATGTTTGTAGGTTTTCTTTGAAAATAGGTATGCGAGAAAATGAGTTAAATTAGTTATTATATAGGTAGACAGTAGACTAGCTAGTAGTAAAATTAAGCTATGAAAATATGTTACTTGTTCTCCACTTTCAGGTTATAGATTGTGCTCTGAGAACTTAGAAGTAATGTCTCCTGAATTCTCTTATCACATGCATACTTATTCAGAGTCACTAGTAGAAAATAATTCACGGCACTTGAACATTTTTTTTCTTTCATTGTATTGCATGACAGAAGATTGTAGGGTGATAGATAGACCGAGTCATTTCTCTTGAGTCTTGTCCTTTGACCTTCTTTGTCCCTGTGTATTTATTACAATACAACCATGTGACTATCATCAAATTAATCTACATGTAATTGTTGTTTTGGATAATTAATTGAGATTTTTATTAATTTCCTTGTATTTTAACTTATTTTTATTTGTTCAAGAATGTAATTGAGATGGATCACGAATGTTCGGATATTTTGTTGGCTTATGCAATAGTTGGATGTATCATTAATTTCCTTTTATTTTTTATAATTTTGGATGTATGATTTAATTTTGGATGTATGATTTAATTTTTGGATGTATTTTGGATGTATGATTTAATTTTTTTATGATGTATGATTTAATTCAGTTTAAATACAACAAATTCATAGATATCACTATTAAAAATATTTTGGATGTATGATTTAATTTTTTTGTTGCAAATATAAAATGGAAAATACACAAAAATCAAAAAAATTAAAAAAAGAATTAAACAATGGGCGCGCTTTTAAGGAAGTGTTGCCTATAGGGGACAAGTTTGGGCAATGGGCGCGCTTTTTAGGAAGCGCTGCCTATTTGAGGACGTGTTTGGTCAATGGGCGCGCTTTTTAGGAAGCGCCGCGTATTTGAGGACGTGTTTGGGCAATGGCGGCGCTTTTTAGGAAGCGCTGCGTATTTGAGGACGTGTTTGGGCAATGGGCGCGCTTTTTAGGAAGCGCTGCGCGTATTTGAGGACGTGTTTGGGCAATGGGCGCGCTTTTTAGGAAGCGCCGCCATTGATGGAGTGGAATACCAGCGCCACATTCGTGGCGCTGCAAAAACGCTGCCCATGGATGAAAAAAAACGCTGCCCATCTAATAGATCTGTTGTAGTGGCTGGATGGGACATGAAGAACTCGAACTTGTCCACGAGCCACTTTCTCGCGAACAAAGTGAATGTTCATCTCAATGTGTTTGGTGCGCTGATGTTGAATAGGATTGCCTGAGAGATAGATTGCGCTGACATTGTCACAATAGACTAAAGTGGCTTTATGGATCGGGTGGTGTAATTCGAAAAGAAGATTCCAGAGCCAGCAAGATTCAGACACCACGTTAGCTACTCCTCTATATTCTGCTTCAGCACTAGATCGAGACAAAGTTGGTTGACGCTTAGAGGACCAGGAGATCATATTGTCTCCAAAGAAAACACAATAGCTAGAGGTGGAGCGCCTAGTGTCTGGGCATCCACCCCAGTCAGCATCCGTGTAGGAAATAAGACTTGAGATGGAAGATTTGTCAAGATGTAAGCCATGGTCAAGTGTCCCTTGAATATAGCGCACTATTCTTTTAAGAGCATGCATGTGTGCATCTTTTGGCTCATGCATATGTAAACAAACTAGTTGCACAGCATAGGATATATCCGGTCTCGTGAAGGTGAGATATTGTAGAGCGCCTGCCAAACTTCGATAATGGGTGGGGTCGGAGTACGGAGGACCCGAAGATGAACTGAGTTTGGCCTTAGTGTCTAACGGTGTTGTGGATGGATTACAAGAGCTCATGCCGGCTCGCTCGATAATTTCTTCGGCATATTTGCGTTGAGAAAGAAAAAACCCACCTGTGTGTCGTATAGCTGCAATGCCCAGAAAATAGCTCAAAGGACCCAAGTCTTTCATAGCAAATTCAGAAGCAAGGAGTGACATAAAAGAATTACGAAGAGCAGTAGAAGATGTTGTAAGGATTATGTCATCAACATAAAGTAGAATGTATGCAGTGTCAGCTCCTTTGTGATAGATGAACAATGAGTGATCAAATTTGCTATGGGAGAAACCGATAGTTGAAACATAATCAGCAAACCGTTGGTACCAAGCACGAGGGGCTTGTTTGAGTCCATAGAGAGATTTTTTCAATAAGCACACATAATCGGGATGAATCTGGTCGCGAAAACCCATCGGTTGATGCATGTATACAGTTTCTTGGAGCTTACCGTGCAAGAATGCATTTTTAACATCTAATTGATGAATGGACCAAGATTTTGATAGAGCAATGCTACGAACTGTCCGGATAGCTGCCGGTTTCACCACTGGGCTAAATGTTTCATCACAATCCACACCAACCTGTTGAGACCCGCCATCACAAACAAGACGGGCTTTGTGCCTCTCAAAAGAACCGTCAGATTTCTTTTTATGACAGAAAACCCACATTGAACGAATAATATTAGTATCAGAAGGACGGGGAACCAACTCCCACGTCTTATTTTTAATAAGAGCATCAAATTCGTCTAGCATGGCCATTTTCCAATTTGGGTCGGACAAATCAACTTTTGGGTTACGGGGAAGGGGTGATGGTGTAATAGCGGCCGTCAAATTGAATTGACGTTTGGGCTTGTGAATCCCATGCATACTGCGTGTTGCGATGGTCCGAGTTGGGGGAAGATTTGTTTGGATAGGGACTGGGCTTGTCAAAATTATTAGTAATTTCTATAGTTAGAATAAATATTTTTTATAAAAACAAAATATAAAATATAATTATATTTGTAATAGATAACAATTTCAATAATATTTTTGTAGAGTTGGCAAAATGGGCCAGGCCCGCCGGGCTGGGCTAGCCCGAAAAAATATAGGGCTTGCGCCAAAGAAATTGAGTCCATTTTTATATCCGGGCTTTTTAGCCCAATCCAGAAAAGCCCTAGCCCATATGGGCTAGCCCAGTCGGGCCACGGGTAGCCCGCAAGCCCGCAAGTTAAAAAGAATAGGGTGAAACTTATAGTACATTACTAACAAAAGTTCAAAATTAGTAACCCAAAACCAATTCCCAAACACAACGTACTTACACGTTAGTATAATTTTTTTTACGCGAATGTACTAGTATATTTAAGAATTGCAGTAGTCATAGTATGTTTTTTGTTGTGTTCGGTCCAATGGTTTGGCATTTGCCTTTTTTATGTTTAATTAGAGAATTGCAGCACATATTGAACATACCGTATGTAGAGCAACAAACATGAATTTGCATTTTTCATGGTAAGTATCATTTAATTTAAAGAGAACAGTAGCTAGAAAAAATATCCCTATAGATCGATTACTATCTAAATGGACCAGAGACTATGAATGATTAGGCAAACACATGTGTAGTTGTAGGGAATGCATGTTGAAGTTTTTATGTTTTGGTCTTTTATTTAAAAAATACAGTACCCAAACTAAAATATAATATATGAGCATTTTTTATTTTATCTTCTAAATAAGTTTTTTTTTTGAATTAATATTGCGTAAAATGCGGGCTAGCCCGAAAGCCCGTGGTCCGCATAGGGTCGGGCTTGGGCCTTAAATGATAAGTCCGGATTTAATCCCGGGCTTTTTAGCCCAGTCCATAAAAGCCCGAGCCCGATGCGGGTCGGGTAGCCCGTTTTGCCAGTTCTACATTTTTGAGTGGACAACGTGCAAGGATCAAATAGTCCATATAATATAAATAAATATGCAGCATATAGCCAAATAGTCTGTGGGCAACGTGCCTGGCATATAGGATTCTTCACTTTAGAATCCCAATACAATATTTATTATTACTTTTCAACAATACATTTACTTTAGAATATCAATAATCGTGTCTTTGCTCCAATCGAGAAAAGTGTAAGGGTATTTGAGTCCTACCACATTTTTCCACCATAGAATTTAGCATATCCAATCATTTTCTTAATATCCGCGCATAACCTTAAACGACACTTACTATGAGATGGAGGGAATACTATTTACTACATCTTCCACTTTTGTAGATTATTTTTCTAGTTTATCTATTTCTCAGTTGCTTTACATCTTCTTGTATTATATTTTACAGCAAAAACAATACTTATTAGTAGTCTCTGGAGCGGTTTTGGGGAAATTTATAAGGGCGTATTTGACTGTTTGGAGGGAGGAGAGAGTAGAATAGAGAGAAAGCTATAAAAAAATTACCATACTTGAGAGAGTAATTTTGTAACAAATGATATATAAGAGAATTCTTATGAATAGTATTTTTTTAATTTTAAGACTTGTAATACCCCAATTTTGTCCGACTAGTTGAAAATAAAAAAAAAAAAATATATATATATATATATATATATATTGTGTAAACACCCAATTTTAACGGGTATTTTTCTCGTAGTCGAAAAAGCTCAAATATATGTTTCGTTGTGCTCGCACATTATCTCTAATCGCGTACGCGTGTTTAGTTTTAATAATCTTGCATTATTCTCGTTGCGAACGCGTGTTATTTTTAACCGCAACCACACGTTCTTTTTAATGATCTCGCACCATTTTGTTCTCACGCACACGTGTTAGTTCCAACCGTATATGCGCGTTCATTTTGGGCACTCGTTATTTATTGACATTGTTGCTTATTTTATTTAGACAAGAATAAATAGGAAATAGAGAATTAGATTCATTATACTGTCTCTTGTATTACAATTTAGTGTCAAATGTATAAAAGAACAAAAGTTGAAAACATTAAAAGATATTATTTCAATTAGATCAAATAAAACTAAAAAAAGAAAAAACAAGTAAAAAGAAGAGAGATGTGTTGACAATATCTTCCATTTTGGGCTAGAGGTTCACATGCTCTTTCATCACATCTTTGCTGTTTTTCACAAGTAAAACATTGTTGTCTGCACATAGCCTACTCTCTCCTAGGACCTTTAATCAAGGTTTAATCCTGCAAACATAAACATAGAAAATAAGTAGGAGGCATTTAGTATTTCAGAACAAAACAGACTCATGAGATAGGAAATGAGAAAAAGACATTTCGTTTCACACAAAAACAAAGTTGAACAATCCTCCCTCAATAAAAAATCAAAGGCAAGCAACATAAAAGGGGGAGGGAGGACGCACAGAAAGGGGGGAGAGAAAAGTTTTAACAGTGGTATCAATGGCATACTAAATCCTTTACCAGCCAACTTTCATTCTCACATCAAATACCACTTTCCTTGTTAATTTTTCATCTTCCATCTGTGAGATTCTGTTAGTTCTGAGGCTTTATTCACCACCTAACACAGCCACCACAAATCACTACCAGACCCACAACCACCATCCCTTTCCTCCCTTCAACAACAACAACCACACCGACGACCACCACCACGCCTCTGCCGTCGCCGGTGAACCACCGAACACCATTCTTACAACTGCACAACAACAACCGTCACCACCACGACTTTCGTTACCATCGACCATCGCCAAGACGACACCAACCGCTGCCGCTTCTTTGCGTGACCGTCGCCGCGTCACCGTCACTTCGCGGCATTCTCCTCCAAAAGCGACCGTCGCGCGACCAGAGCGCCCCGACGGCTTCCCGTCGGATCTTCCTCTTCCTTCCTCCGTTCGCTCGTCTCTCGTCCCTCCCTCTCTCTGTCGCTATGCTGGTTCGCTTCTCTCTCTCCTAGTTCGATACTTTCTTTCTTTGTTCAGCGTTTTTTTTGACAAAGGGATGAAGACACTTGTGTTGGTTCTCTTCTTTCTCTCATTGTGCGCCGATTTCGTTGGGTAGAGAAGGGAGTATTTTGAAAGTGATGCGTTTTCTGCTTCTCAATATGCTGATTCTCTCTTTCTATCAGAAGTATAATGGAACGGCACATGTGTTAGGTTTTTTTGTTTTTGTGTGTGATTTGTTTTAGTGAGTTGATGGGCCTTTTGTTTTTTTTAATTTTCATTTACATCAACTTGCTAACGACACCCTCCCCCATTTATTATTATTATTATTATTATTATTATTATTATTATTATTATTAGTGTAATCTTTTTTTATTACAGTCAGTACTTGTGTTATCTATTAATTATACAATCTCCAGCAGCTAATTTCCCCTCATTTTTACTATTACGCCTCTTCAAGCAACTTCTTTTGGATGTGTTCGGTTGTCTAATCTTGCAAATGCTTGAGTTTAGGCTTGATTTTGTGATGTTTATTTGAACTCTCATGAAGTAAGGCTAGAGTTTTGTTTGACTTTGATGTTTTAGTGAAATAAAAATGTGATTTGGTAAACAATTGGGGTTTGTGCTTGTCTTAGTTGCTTGCTTTGAAAATCATGTTTGTGTTGATGACTTTGTAAGAGGATTTGACACTAATGCACTTGAGCATATCCCAAGCGTTAAGAATTACCTAAAATAAGAACCAATTATCATTAATGATCACTCGCGCCGTTGTCGTTTGGTTGTTAATGATAATTTCATTTTCAAAAGAGTTAGTAGTATGACCACTCTAAACCGTTGTTGTTTGGTCATCGCGAACCCTCAATCCAATTGCGAACTCTTTTCCAAGTTATCAAAACATTCTCCCCAAATCAAACCAACGAAACACTTTTCAAAAACGAATCTTAAAAACATCAAAATCAAAACTAATTGTCATTGATGATCACTGTGTCGCTGCCGCTTGATTTGATTGTGGTGATTTCATTCTGTGGGAGCTAGTAGTGCGCCACTCTAAACCGTTGTTGTTTGGTCTTCACAAACGCTCCCTTCAATTGCGAAAACCTTTTCAATAATCAAAAATAAAAACCGGTTGTCATCAATAGTCACTCGCGCCGCTGCCGTTTGGTTGTTAATGATAATTTCATTTTCAAAAGAGTTAGTAGCGTGACCACTCTAAAACCGCTGTTGTTTGGTCACCGTGAACGCTCAACCCTTTTCGCATGAAAAACTCTAAAAAGATTAAAAACAAAAACCTTTTCAGACAAACAAGAACTATGTAGCTTTGAATTCTCCATCGCCTTTGGGAGATACGTAGGAGCGAGAGGCTAACTCTCGTCAAGCGCCAAAAATAAAAATTTTCATTAAGTCTTTTCATCCCTTTTTCAATAAAGAGGCAAATTTAAGTATTTTCCAAATCAACACTCAAAACCACACACTTAATTAAAGGTTCCCTCTCAGTAGAGAGGACGCGTGGGGTGCTAACACCTTCCCCGCACGTAATCGACCCCAAACCTCAGTATCTCTAGTTTTCAAAAGACCATCCGCCTTGTTCAAAGACCTTTTTCCAATGTTTTGGTCTTAAAATTAAAATATTGGTGGCGGCTTCAAATTTTTCCACGTTGTACATTGAGAAACCCAAATCGGATTTTTCGGGTGCAACAGCTGGCGACTTCACTGGGGACTAAAAACATTTTCTTCAAAAGTGGGTCAAGCCTAATTAATTAAGTGTGTGTTTTGTGTGATTGATTTGAATATCTTGCTTTGCCTCCATTCTTCTTCTCTGTTTCATAAGCATGTTGCATTCATGTGCATGCTTCTTCCATGTTTGCTTTTGTTTAAAGTAATAGATAGTTACTTCTTTGCTTAAATGCTTAGTTCCCTCATGCATTTCCCAATCCCAATCATGTTCCCTTCTTCTTTGCTCCCTTCTCTTCAAGGTAAGCTCATGCATTTCTCCCCAATTCTATCATGATCCCTTCTTCTTGGCTCCCTTTCTTGAGGTAAGCAATGCACTTGATTGTTGTTGAAACCCTAGGCTAGCTTACTTGATATTGAACCCTAGAGTAGACGACATGTTATTACTTGCTATTGTCCGGGTCTGCTCGGGTTTTCCTTCGCAGGTGGGGGTATATGATGGTAGTTTTAGGCGATATGTCCTCGCTACACACACGCACACCTTATGCTTATCGTGCTTTGAGAGGGGCCTAAAACCCAAGGTCTGACAAAACTTAGGAGAGTGGAAACGAGTAGTGACTGGCAATTGGACCGTTGTCCTTCTGACTCTCACGAAAGTTTCAGCCAGAGTATGCTCTTTCATGATGCCTCACACCAGGTGGCGTTCCATCGTTGTGGGTGCTATTGTGAGAGAGAACTAGCTCTGGTAACCTGGTGAGGAAGTGACTAGAACCCCCATGGGAGGAACCTTTGAGTTGCCCTAGAACCTAGGTTACCCACCTCGTAGGACACAAGGACATACAAATTGTGTGTTGCATTGTAGTTTAGGCATGTCTTTCCTAAAAGAAAAAAGAAGAAGATTTTCAAAAAAAAGAGAAAATAGAGAAAGAGTTGCCGTTGTAGCCTTTCTTTTGCCGGTTCGGTCGGAAGTGACATATGACCCACTTTATTTTCGAAAAAGGGAGGAGAAAGAGTTACCGTTGTAGCCTTTCTCTTACTGGTCCATATGAAATAATGTACGACCCGCATTTTCCAAAAAAACTTGAATCATTGCCAATAAAAACTCTTTCATTTATCCTGCATGCATATAGAGCGTCATCATCATTTGCATACATCCATGCATTACATAAAACAAAATTTTCAACAAAAAAAAAAGGCATAAAGCAAAACTTTCAAAAAAATCATCATAGTCTTTTCTTTTCTGGGGCTATATGAGGTGGTGTTCCCAAAATTTCAATCACCAAACCAAAAATCTTTACTTTGCTTTTCACATGCATGTAAAGTAGCATCATCAACCTCATTCTCATACAAAAAGTATCTTTGCATTGCATAACATGGGAAAACTAAATAAAAATACATACGCGCATTTTCTCTATCTCATTTAGGTTTGTCGGGAGCGCATTCCCACGCTGGTGCGTTTCCATTCACTAAGCTTTTTCCTAATTTTGTCAAAAAGTCCAAAAACATATTAGGAACGTGTCTCATGCATTATTGCTTTTGCATATCATGAAGAATGAACATGTGACCATCTCGCTTTGCATACATTTCCATTCAAAATAAATCATGTTTCCCCTTGCATTAAAAATCATTTGCGAGCATCATGCACTTTCTCGCATAATTTTTTTTTAGAAACATATCACATGCTTTTTCATATCATATATGCAAACATCTCATTTTGCATGCATTTTCATAAGAATCATATCTTTCCACGCACTAAAAATAATTGTTAGTATCATGCATTCCATTTCATTGTTTAAAAATAAAACAAAAAACAATCATCATCCGCACTTTGCATCATGGCATCATGCATTACATAAAACAAAATTTTGAAAAAAAACAATCATCATCCCTATGGTATTTCATTCATTCATAATCATGAAAAATTATCAAGTGATGCAATTTACGGCATCCTCATTCTAGATGCATATTTGTTCATTCATCCACCCACTCATTCCGTCGTCCATTCATATCCCATCATCGCATTAATACTTTTTTTGTGTCACAAATCAAAAATAAACATTAACGTCTCATTTCACATGCATCTCCATTCAATATCTCTCATGCATTAGGAAAGTAATTGTAAGCATCACACATTTCATTTCATTGCATAAGAAAAATGAAAACCAGAAGCAATTATCATCCATATGGCATTTCATTCATCCTTAATTATGCAAAAACTGTCATCAAATAAAGGTGGACATCACATCAATATTGCATGCATATATCATTCCGCTATTCATATAGCCTTAGCTCAAACGTGCCATTTTCTGCATGCATTATTATTTTTCTCTTTCATATCATAACAAATAAACAAAAATCCAAAAATGTATGATTTCTACTAGATTTAAGAAAATGCATCGCATGTACCCCTTTTCTCTTTTTCATGGCATAAAAAATAAGCACTTGAACGTTTCATTTTGCATGCATGTCCACACGTTATCATGCATTTCACTTTATTGCATAAAAACAAAATAAGACAAGAAGCAATTATTATCAGCATTGCATAAGCATCACATTCATCCGGGTGCATGTACAAAAAATCATCATCAAATAATGCAGACATCGCGTCAATGTGGCACTCATGCATCATTTCATTAACCTCATCACTTTGTTCGAATACATCATTTCTTCCTGCATGCATCCTTTTGAAACAAATAAAAATTTCCTCATGTGATGACTTAATGGGTAGAAGTGCACCTTTGAACGACGAAGGGTAATATCTCAAATTTGTTTGTCGACTACAAATTTGAGATGTTACTCTACGATGTCGAGGCACTTTGACCTACCACACGTGTTTTATTTTCAAGTAGAAAATTAAATTGAGTCAACTAATTTTCAAACGCGTTTGATATATTGTGTGAAGTATTGAGTCGATCCACTCAATGTTTCATGCATGTTACTCAGTGGTAACGACAATCGGTTGTCTCATATCACCATTTTTGCATCTCTCATCATTCAAAAAAGGGGCATTGGCATTTCGTATCTTGTCTCGCCTCTAAAAAACTAAAAAAATCAAAAAAAAACATTTTGAAAAAAAAGGGGGCATCTTTCTTGCATCATTCGCATCGGCATTCCATATTTTGTCTTGCATTAAAAACAACAAAATTATTTAGAATAAGCCACACTTTTCGAGTGGTCATTCTCCACGCATTTGCATCATACTTGCATATCATAATTTGTTCATTCATTCATTGCATAAAATAAAAGTTGTGATGAGAAGCGGGACGTTCTTGCAAAACAATCATCCTTTTTGAAAAGGTTTATCCTTACTTGGTTGCAAACTCTAGGTGTTCCAAGGCACTCAGTTTTTCAAATCAATAGCTCATTTGCATTTCTTTCAAAAGCACTGCATCCCATCCATTCCATGACAAAAGACTGAAGCAGCTCAAAAAAAAAAAAGAAGGAGAAAGAAATTTTCATTGTTCTAACTAATGTTGACTCTCTGTGAAGCATTCCTATAGTGAAAGTGCCTGACACGTGCAGTTTCTCTTGTTTGAGTCAGTCAGTTTCTTTCCTTGTCATCATCACCATCCAAGTCTAATCCCGCCCGGTCCACCCATAAAGCGCATATTCTCTCCCATCATTGCATACTTGACTTTTTGGTTCATTCTCACTAACACTCTAAGTCCTCCATGTGAGCAATTTCAGCGATCACTAACCTTCTTTATTGACGTTATATTCCTTTAGTGCAAGTCTTTCCAAAACAAAAAAGAAAAAGAAAAAGAAAAAGAAGAGATAAATGAGAAGAACAAGCTCGCTAGGTTGAAAACCCGCAAGTGGCACCTTCTAGGCAAAAGGAGCGCTGGTGGATTGAAAACTCAGCAGAGAGCGGTCCAGAAAAAAAATTAGGGCATAAAAGAAAATGCAAACAAAAGAGCAAACACATATAAATAGATAAATTGTTGTCGGGTTTTACTGAAAAAATAAGCAATCGTAATTTGAAATGAAGGTTGGCGCCTCCCACAACCTCAAGAAAATCCAAAGTCCAAAAATTCCCTTTCTGCCCACCTCAAGTCAAGAAAGTCCCGGGATATCTCCACCACTCTAGACAAGGATCAATTCCACATCATCTTTATCACTCACCCAAGTCCAAAGAAAAGAAAGAGGTCAAAAGGAAGAGAACGCAATCAAACCAAAAGATTCAAAAAAAATGAAAATCTCAAAAAAAAAAAAAAAAAAGAGAGACCAAGAAAAAAGAGAAACAAAAGAAGTACAAATTGTGAGCTGATATATTTCACCATGAAACACCAGAGATCCTTGTCTCCATAAACTTTCCAACACTCTGTTGTGTATAATCTTCTCTCCTTTCATAAAGACCGCAAACATTTCCTTTGGCCTCAACATCTAACCCTCCATAAACCCTCAGCCATTCTACCATGAAACACAAACTTGTCCTAATAAAGCCCCAAGCAACTCATCAAACATAATAACCATTTCCTTCATAAATCATTGACCATTGGCCGATGCCGAATAAGACCCAACAGCCCATCAGCCTCAAACACTTCATCATCCCTTCTCCACAAAACATCACAATCCTGAAAAGTCCATCCCGATCAATAACCGATTGCTTTCTCAAATTTTAACCCTAGGACAAATAAGTTTATCTATTTACGATGGGTTTGCTCAAAAGAAAAACAAACGATCGGAAAAAAGAAAGCCGATCAAGAAAAACCCTCAGAAAAAAATAAACAGTCAAAAAAGAAGAAGAAAGCTGACAAAACAATAAAGACTTGCACTCTAAAATGCATTCAAGTTGCATTAAAACAAGGTTTAGTGATCACCAAGTGAGGCTTCTTTCATACTAAAAGTCAAAACTTTCATTGCATTTGAGTTTTTCTTAAAGAGAACCAAAGATTTGTACTAGGGGGCATTTCCTTCACCTCTCACTCCACTCAACCATGGGGAGATCTGTTCATCGTCTATCCCATTCACATACCACCCTCTGTTCATAACCGTCACCATAACTCTGTCACCTTTCACAACCTCACTCAAAGAAACCGTTTGAAATGTCATTCCAAAGTCGGGCAAGTGAATTCCCATTCCTTCACCTCATTCATTCCCATAAAACCTCACTGGGGCAATCTCTCAACCCACTATTCTAAACAAGGCATTGTCATTCTAATTGGGGCAGCTTTGTCCTTGTTATGACTGGGGCAACATCAAACTTTATGGGTTGAGACAAAATCTCTTTTGCTCCACCCTTCATTTCAAAAGCCGGAGCATTCCCAATTCATCATCTTCTACACCCCTAGTTGTTGTCACCACTAGAGAGGGGCAAGCTATTCACTCATCAAAGACCTGAATTGGGGCAATCTTGTATCCCTTGGTCCCTCATGAGCGTCGACAATAATCATGTCTGTCATCCCTTCACTTATCATACATGTTCTAAACCAATCCTAAGTTAACTGACTCACTCATTCACATTTGCACTCCTATGCATGCTTACTAGACAATGCTTCAAAGAGAGAACACAAGTTAGTCATGCATTCAATCGTCATTGGAAGGAAGAGAAAACAAGTGAGCTTGTTTGTAAATAAAAACCTTGAGGACACCGGAGTTTGAATCAAATTCAATTTTCAAATGTAATGGTCAATAATTATCTCAATTCCTTGCATCCAAAATCTCGCATCTCATCATCACAAAAATGTTTACCTCATGCATCTAGACATTTCATTCTATTCATTATGGCATATGCATCAAAGCATTACATTTGCATCTTCCCATTTTATGCATTCATCACATAGCAAAAAAAAAATGGTCCACGTCAGTTGCACCATATTAATACTTGCATTTCATAGAGGAAAATAGTAAAGAAGAAAAAGCAGGAATCTTTTCATTGCATTGGCATCATATTAATGTTAGCATCTCCATAAAAGAAAGAGAACAAAAATCATTGCATCAAACATCAGAGCATTGCATCATATTAATGTTTGCATTTCATAAAAGAAGCAAAAAGAAACAAATGTGTTAGAACAGAGCATTCCATTCATCAAAGCATCAATCACCGCATACACTTGCATTCAAACATCAAAGCATTATGTTGATATTTACATTTCATAAACTACAAAGAAGAAGCGAATACAAAAGAACAAACGCATTCCATAATATTCAAGACATCAATCATGGCATATGTTTGCATTACATGTGTCATTCATTGCATTGCTAAGCAAAATGCGACTTAACACAAGATGTTAATCCTCATGCCTAGTTCCAAGAATCATCACTTCAAGTGTCGAGTCTTCAATCTAATTCTCAACTCAAGTAATCCCGGACTTGTCGGTCTCAAAATCTCATTCCCGATCGCTCCTTGATTCGGAGTTCGAATGCTCTGTCGGGCTTTAGCGTTGGTCACTCCTTCCGCCGAGTTCAAATGCCCTCGAGTCCCAAGTGGCTCATTAAAAGCACACCAAGTGTTCATTTTCCGTTTTCCCATCAGCACGCCAAGTGCTCATTTACTATTTTCGCATCAGCACGCCAAGTGTTCATTTACCGTTTCCCCATCAGCACGCCAAGTGCTCATTTACTATTTTTGTATCAAAGACGCCAATTTTCATTTAACGCTTTCTTTCCAAAAGAACCAAAAATCCATCATCCCATCAAACATCAAAGCAATGCAACAGCATCACATCAATACTTGCATCTCATAGAAGAAAAAGCCAAAAGAGTAAAAAGGCAACAACTAGCAAAAGGAGAGAAGCTAGAAGAAAGAGAAAAATAGCAAAACAGAAAAAGAAACTCATGCATTGCATTCATCAGATATAGACAAAACAGAAAAAACATCTCACCAAAATCAATCATTGCATTCGTGTGCATCCAAATACCCAAGTACATGCATTTCAAAGTTACTACGGACCGGATAGTCCCAAAATCTCATTTTTAGAAAATCACCATCAACACTGAGTTCGTAAACTCCATCAACCCAGAGTTCGTAAACTCCATCAACCCAGAGTTCGTAAACTCCATCAACCCAGAGTTAGTGAACTCCATCAACCAAGAGTTAGTGAACTCCCACGAGTTAGTGAACTCCTTCCATGAATCACAACATCGCACGAAAGCACGCCGATGGATCCATCGACCGTTAAGTCCTTCTGATTAGTTGTGTCACCCTAAGGCATAGCGTAAATCCATTGATCAAATCGATTCGGACCGATGTTGATCGGCGCTCAAGAGGCCACCCCGAGCTCGGACTCGACAAGAGTCCGTTAGAAGCTTTTAGGCAACCTCCGAATTCCCAATTTACCGCTTTTCCCAATTTACTGCTTTCCCGTTAATGCGACAAGCGTTAACCCCCTTTCTCAAAAGGAAATAACAAAAAGAAAATTTGAAATTTTCTGAAGCGGACAAAATTGGTATTATTTCTATATCTTTATTTCCATTTTACCAGCAAATATGAAAAGACCAATTCATATTTCTTGGCAAAATGTGAAATAAAGAGGGGCAGCTGTAATACCCCAATTTTGTCCGACTAGTTGAAAATAAATAAATATATATATATATATATATATATATATATTGTGTAAACACCCAATTTTAACGGGTATTTTTCTCGTAGTCGAAAAAGCTCAAATATATGTTTCGTTGTGCTCGCACATTATCTCTAATCGCGTACGCGTGTTTAGTTTTAATAATCTTGCATTATTCTCGTTGCGAACGCGTGTTATTTTTAACCGCAACCACACGTTCTTTTTAATGATCTCGCACCATTTTGTTCTCACGCACACGTGTTAGTTCCAACCGTATATGCGCGTTCATTTTGGGCACTCGTTATTTATTGACATTGTTGCTTATTTTATTTAGACAAGAATAAATAGGAAATAGAGAAAACAAAATTAGATTCATTATACTGTCTCTTGTATTACAATTTAGTGTCAAATGTATAAAAGAACAAAAGTTGAAAACATTAAAAGATATTATTTCAATTAGATCAAATAAAACTAAAAAAAGAAAAAAACAAGTAAAAAGAAGAGAGATGTGTTGACAACATCTTCCATTTTGGGCTAGAGGTTCACATGCTCTTTCATCACATCTTTGCTGTTTTTCACAAGTAAAACATTGTTGTCTGCACATAGCCTACTCTCTCCTAGCACCTTTAATCAAGGTTTAATCCTGCAAACATAAACATAGAAAATAAGTAGGAGGCATTAAGTATTTCAGAACAAAACAGACTCATGAGATAGGAAATGAGAAAAAGACATTTCGTTTCACACAAAAACAAAGTTGAACAATCCTCCCTCAATAAAAAATCAAAGGCAAGCAACATAAAAGGGGGAGGGAGGACGCACAGAAAGGGGGGAGAGAAAAGTTTTAACAGTGGTATCAATGGCATACTAAATCCTTTACCAGCCAACTTTCATTCTCACATCAAATACCACTTTCCTTGTTAATTTTTCATCTTCCATCTGTGAGATTCTGTTAGTTCTGAGGCTTTATTCACCACCTAACACAGCCACCACAAATCACTACCAGACCCACAACCACCATCCCTTTCCTCCCTTCAACAACAACAACCACACCGACGACCACCACCACGCCTCTGCCGTCGCCGGTGAACCACCGAACACCATTCTTACAACTGCACAACAACAACCGTCACCACCACGACTTTCGTTACCATCGACCATCGCCGGCACGACACCAACCGTTGCCGTTCTTGCCGTCGCCGCGTCAGTTAGCTCACCGCGGCATTCTCCTCCAAAAGCGACCGTCGCCGACCCTGTAGCAGTTCCGACGAAGCTTCCCGTCGGATCTTCCTCTTCCTTCCTCCGTTCGCTCGTCTCTCGTCCCTCCCTCTCTCTGTCGCTATGCTGGTTCGCTTCTCTCTCTCCTAGTTCGATACTTTCTTTCTTTGTTCAGCGTTTTTTTTGACAAAGGGATGAAGACACTTGTGTTGGTTCTCTTCTTTCTCTCATTGTGCGCCGATTTCGTTGGGTAGAGAAGGGAGTATTTTGAAAGTGATGCGTTTTCTGCTTCTCAATATGCTGATTCTCTCTTTCTATCAGAAGTATAATGGAACGGCACATGTGTTAGGTTTTTTTGTTTTTGTGTGTGATTTGTTTTAGTGAGTTGATGGGCCTTTTGTTTTTTTTAATTTTCATTTACATCAACTTGCTAACGACACCCTCCCCCATTTATTATTAGTATTATTATTATTATTATTATTATTATTATTATTATTAGTGTAATCTTTTTTTATTACAGTCAGTACTTGTGTTATCTATTAATTATACAATCTCCAGCAGCTAATTTCCCCTCATTTTTACTATTACGCCTCTTCAAGCAACTTCTTTTGGATGTGTTCGGTTGTCTAATCTTGCAAATGCTTGAGTTTAGGCTTGATTTTGTAATGTTTATTTGAACTCTCATGAAGTAAGGCTAGAGTTTTGTTTGACTTTGATGTTTTAGTGAAATAAAAATGTGATTTGGTAAACAATTGGGGTTTGTGCTTGTCTTAGTTGCTTGCTTTGAAAATCATGTTTGTGTTGATGACTTTGTAAGAGGATTTGACACTAATGCACTTGAGCATATCCCAAGCGTTAAGAATTACCTAAAATAAGAACCAATTATCATTAATGATCACTCGCGCGCTGCCGCTTGGTTTGTTAATGATAATTTCATTTTCAAAAGAGTTAGTAGTATGACCACTCTAAACCGTTGTTGTTTGGTCATCGCGAACCCTCAATCCAATTGCGAACTCTTTTCCAAGTTATCAAAACATTCTCCCCAAATCAAACCAACGAAACACTTTTCAAAAACGAATCTTAAAAACATCAAAATCAAAACTAATTGTCATTGATGATCACTCGCGCCGTTGCCGTTTGATTGTGGGTGGTGATTTCATTCCTGTGGGAGCTAGTAGTGCGGCCACTCTAAACCGTTGTTGTTTGGTCTTCACAAACGCTCCCCTTCAATTGCGAAAACCTTTTCAATAATCAAAAATAAAAACCGGTTGTCATCAATAGTCACTCGCGCCGTTGCCGTTTGGTTGTTAATGATAATTTCATTTTCAAAAGAGTTAGTAGCGTGACCACTCTAAACCGTTGTTGTTTGGTCACCGTGAACGCTCAACCCCTTTCGCGAAAAACTCTAAAAAAGATTAAAAAACAAAAACCTTTTTCAGGACAAACAAGAACTATGTAGCTTTGAATTCTCCATCGCACTGGGAGATACGTAGGAGCGAGAGGCTAACTCTCGTCAAGCGCCAAAAATAAAAATTTTCATTAAGTCTTTTCATCCCTTTTTCAATAAAGAGGCAAATTTAAGTATTTTCCAAATCAACACTCAAAACCACACACTTAATTAAAGGTTCCTCTCGCAGAGAGGGCGCGTGGGTGCTAACACCTTCCCCGCACGTAATCGACCCCGAACCTCAGATCTCTAGTTTTCAAAAGACCATCCGCCTTGTTCAAAGACCTTTTTCCAATGTTTTGGTCTTAAAATTAAAATATTGGTGGCGGCTTCAAATTTTTCCACGTTGTACATTGAGAAACCCAAATCGGATTTTTCGGGTGCAACAGCTGGCGACTTCACTGGGGACTAAAAAAACATTTTCTTCAAAAGTGGGTCAAGCCTAATTAATTAAGTGTGTGGTTTGTGTGATTGATTTGAATATCTTGCTTTGCCTCCATTCTTCTTCTGTTTCATAAGCATGTTGCATTCATGTGCATGCTTCTTCTGTGTTTGCTTTTGTTTAAAGTAATAGATAGTTACTTCTTTGCTTAAATGCTTAGTTCCCTCATGCATTTCCCAATCCCAATCATGTTCCCTTCTTCTTTGCTCCCTTTCTTCAAGGTAAGCTCATGCATTTCTCCCCAATTCTATCATGATCCCTTCTTCTTGGCTCCCTTTCTTGAGGTAAGCAATGCACTTGATTGTTGTTGAAACCCTAGGCTAGCTTACTTGATATTGAACCCTAGAGTAGACGACATGTTATTACTTGCTATTATTGTCCGGACTGCTCGGGGTTTTCCTTCGCAGGTGGGGGTATATGATGGTAGTTTTAGGCGATATGTCCTCGCTACACACACGCACACCTTATGCTTATCGTGCTTTGAGAGGGGCCTAAAACCCAAGGTCTGACAAAACTTAGGAGAGTGGAAACGAGTAGTGATCGCAATTGGACCGTTGTCCTTCCGACTCTCACGAAAGTTTCAAATGCAGAGTATGCTCTTTCATGATGCCTCACACCGTGGCGTTCCATCGTTGTGGGTGCTATTGTGAGAGAGAACTAGCTCTGTAACTCCGTGAGGAAGTGACTAGAACCCCATGGGAGGAACCTTTGAGTTGCCCTAGAACCTAGGTTACCCACCTCGTAGGACACAAGGACATACAAATTGTGTGTTGCATTGTAGTTTAGGCATGTCTTTCCTAAAAGAAAAAGAAGAAGATTTTCAAAAAAAGAGAAAATAGAGAAAGAGTTGCCGTTGTAGCCTTTCTTTTGCTTTGGCTGCATGCAAGTGACATATGACCCACTTTATTTTCGAAAAGGGAGGAGAAAGAGTTACCGTTGTAGCCTTTCTCTTCTTGGTCCATATGAAATAATGTACGACCCGCATTTTCCAAAAAAACTTGAATCATTGCCAATAAAAACTCTTTCATTTATCCCGCATGCATATAGAGCGTCATCATCATTTGCATACATCCATGCATTACATAAAACAAAATTTTCAAAAAAAAAAAGGCATAAAGCAAAACTTTCAAAAAAATCATCATAGTCTTTTCTTTTCACCGCTATATGAGGTGGTGTTCCCAAAATTTCAATCACCAAACCAAAAATCTTTACTTTGCTTTTCACATGCATGTAAAGTAGCATCATCAACCTCATTCTCATACAAAAAGTATCTTTGCATTGCATAACATGGGAAAACTAAATAAAAATACATACGCGCATTTTTCTCTATCTCATTTAGGTTTGTCGGGAGCGCATTCCCCACGCGGGTGCGTTTCCATTCACTAAGCTTTTTCCTAATTTTGTCAAAAAGTCCAAAAAACATATTAGGAACGTGTCTCATGCATTATTGCTTTTTGCATATCATGAAGAATGAACATGTGACCATCTCGTTTTGCATACATTTCCATTCAAAATAAATCATGTTTCCCCTTGCATTAAAAATCATTTGCGAGCATCATGCACTTTCTCGCATAATTTTTTTTTAGAAACATATCACATGCTTTTTCATATCATATATGCAAACATCTCATTTTGCATGCATTTTCATAAGAATCATATCTTTCCACGCACTAAAAATAATTGTTAGTATCATGTATTCCATTTCATTGTTTAAAAATAAAACAAAAAACAATCATCATCCGCACTTTGCATCATGGCATCATGCATTACATAAAACAAAATTTTGAAAAAAAACAATCATCATCCCTATGGTATTTCATTCATTCATAATCATGAAAAATTATCAAGTGATGCAATTTACGGCATCCTCATTCTAGATGCATATTTGTTCATTCATCCACCCACTCATTCCGTCGTCCATTCATATCCCATCATCGCATTAATACTTTTTTTGTGTCACAAATCAAAAATAAACATTAACGTCTCATTTCACATGCATCTCCATTCAAGGTATTGATTTAGAGTGTTTATATCAAGGTATTGATTTCCACGCACCAATCAGTCGCGCAAAGTTTGAGGAACTTAATAAGGACCACTTCGTCAAGTGTATGGAGCATGTTGAAAAGTGTCTGAAAGATGCTAAGATGAACAAGAGCAACATTCACGATGTTGTCCTTGTTGGTGGCTCTAGTAGGATTCCGAAATTGCAACAACTATTGAAGGAGTTCTTTGGTAGGAAGGAACTATGCACGAGGATCCATGCTGATGAGGCAGTTGCATGTGGTGCAGCTATCCAAGCTTTTAAATTGAGTGGTGGACTCAGTGACAAGCTTGAAAACGCATTGATAAGGGACGTCACCCCTTTGTCCCTTGGGTTGGAGAAAAAGGGAGGTATCATGGAAATAATAATTCCTAGGAATAGCATTTTTCCTACAACCATGGAAGGTGTATTCAGCACATACTTTGATAACCAAACCAATATCTTGCTTCATGTTTATGAAGGTGAGAGACAAGTAACTAAAGACAACAACTTACTAGGTAAATTTGTGTTGGAAATTCCTCCAGCACCTGCTGGTAAACCTCAAATCAAGATTTGCTTTGAAATAGATAATGATGGAATATTGCACGTATGTAGCACTGAAAAATCTCTTAGAGTTAGCAATAAAGTTACAATAATAAATGACAAAGGAAGGTTGTCTAAGAGAGAAATTGAGAGGATGGTGAAAGAAGCAGAGAAAAAGAATCAATGTTTGAAAATATTATCAAAATATGGTTTTCACTTAGTAGTTCAAGGAGTTTCAGGTGCCCTCATTGGCGAGATGATCGATTTCAAGTGATTAGTTATTTGCTAGATTAATTTATTCATATTTGTCTTGTTTGTTTTCATTCATCTGTGTTTGATTTTGATTTTGGCCACAAATGGATTTCTATATAAGGAGAATAAAAATAATTGTACATGAATCAGTCAAAATAGTTTTTTTTTTCCTTCACACAGGAGCAATATATACTATAATATCATTCTCACAGCCTTCACAATCGTTAACTCTAGTCTAAATTCACAATGTAATCTCAGCTTGGGTTTTTTTTTGGTACCCCCACCCTCTCCCCTTAAACCCCCACCCACACTGAAATTCCCAAAATGCCCTTCAAAAAATCTTTTTTTTTCAAAAAATTACACGAATCGTATATATATTTTTTGTGGCCTATATACAATGGGTAAAATTATGATGTCGTATATATGTTCATTGTGCGTATATACGATTTAAAACTTTTTAGTCAATCGTATATACGCCTGAGAAACCTATATACGATGCGTTAAAAATTGACATCGTATATATGTCCCAAAAGAGATATATACGATGGGCTTTGTTTTTGTTAACAGTTATGATTTTATTACCGGTTATAATTTGAAGTCTCGCGATTTGATTAACATCAACGGTGTAGATATATTGGATAAAGTAAACGCAGATAATTACAAAAACGCGATATAGTATATATACACGTGTAATACAAAAATGTGTGAATCTATCTACAAGCCGTCAATAGAATCATCGGCTAAATCTATACATCTAGACGCATCACCGTGTGGTGGGAGGTCGCGGGAGGACACATAGATCGCCATAGGGTAAAACGTCCGGCATACGGATGCAACCATGAAGCGGACTCGGTGAGTAGTCTTTGGTACCACTTTGTGGGGCAATAGGAGACAACGGACAAGTGGGAGAGATTGAAAGATGCAACCAAAGTGTACATTTTGCTCGTTCGAGCAGATATGATTTTCAACTTAGATGAACTGTAAGTGCCTCTCAAAGGCGGATAAGTGAAATTCATAGGTAAAGAAAAGCGAACCAATGCAACATTATACACGTTTGCAACCATATACCCCATCTCGAGCAAATCAAACCACTTTGACTCGGTGACGTCCGTATGACTCGATAGTTAAAGCTTTGCGGCTTTCTAACGATCGGTTCTTCCCAAACATGTCGAATACAAGGTTTCCACCCTTTGTTTCTGAATCAAAGCTTGCCTAATCGAGAGGCCAAGAGTCCTCACCCATGTCAAGTCCAACCCCGATCGCTCTAAAACCGTAGTTCTGAAGTCACCTTCAACATCAACAATTTTTTCAACATAGTTGCGCACGTGTCTTTGGAAGAAACGGTAAGTGGATTTTAGTCTCACCGCTCTGTGATAATACTCTAGAAGCACCACGAGATAATTTGGTTGACCATTGTGTGTAGGAATTTTGGAAGGGCCGGATTCTTCAGTCTGTTTTACCCTCTCATCCACGTGCTCCCACCCAGAAGGATCACGCTTAGCATCAAAAAAATTCCCTTTTTTCTTCTTTGGTGCACCTTTCGTTCTGACTTTTGATTTAGGTGCAACCATAGAAGAAGTAGAAGGGAAAGCTATCTCATTCAGCTGCCTCTTAATAAGAAACTTCTCCTCCTCACTCACTTTATTAAATCTTGCCAAGATAGCATCAAACTGGTAAGAAATATCGCATCCAGATGATTTATCCTGAGTGGATTTATCATCTATTGCATCCAAACTCAACTGTTTCCAGTGATCATCAACAACAGTAAGCGGAATAGAATTTGCTTCTAAGCATGAAAAATACCTATCTCACAAGCACAAGGAAGTAAATGTGTCTTCCTTTGAATGCACCAACACCGCCTTTGTCGTATCAACCCTGATTTCGACCTTTCAAACTCCTTAACCATGTGACTCAAAGTCTGATAAAGAAACAAGTCCTTGAAGATTTTTAAGCAAAGGGAATATTGGACTTGACTTCAATTCTGCGATGCTTCGTTGAAAAGACCCGATAATTTGATCAAAATGTATTGTCGACATGTCATCAATAGATATCAAACATTTTGATAGATCACCCTTCGAAGTCTTCAACTGTCTTTTCAAAGACCAATGCAAGGATTCCGCTCTGAAATAATAAACAAGTGTCAAAAAAAATCGAGTAACGGATAGAAATAATAAACAAGTGTCAAAGAAATTTAATCGACAATAAAAAATATGTCCACGTGTCAAAAAAAATCGAGTAACGGATAGAAATAATAAACAAGTGTCAAAGAAATTTAATCGACAATAAAAATATGTCCACGTGTCAAAAAAATCGAGTAACGGATAGAAATAATAAACAAGTGTCAAAGAAATTTAATCGACAATAAAAAATATGTCCACGTGTCAAAAAAAATCGAGTAACGGATAGAAATAATAAACAAGTGTCAAAGAAATTTAATCGACAATAAAAAATATGTCCACGTGTCAAAAAAAATCGAGTAACGGATAGAAATAATAAACAAGTGTCAAAGAAATTTAATCGACAATAAAAAATATGTCCACGTGTCAAAAAAAATCGAGTAACGGATAGAAATACCTGTTGGTTGTGGAATTCCCCAAGTGTGGGATCTGGTTAGTCCATGCTGAGATAAATCGCTCCTTGTGCGTTGTCAACCATGTGTCGTGCACATATTTAATGAGAGCAGTTTATCGAGAGCAAGCGACCTCAAAAACTTCGATTAGATAGATACTCCGACTCATCAACGAATCAATAATACATAGCCGGAGAGAGATTCGACCTCCTCCCGCTCATCCTTGTGAACCAACTCCTTAATCTTCGCTTTGACATTTTTTGTAACATGCCAATGACACAATAAATTTGTTGCAGCAGGAAAGACATCAAGAATAGCAGACATACAGCCGAGATCTCTGTCTGTCAAGAAAACCTGAGGATGAATAGAATGCAACTCACATATACCTCGCAATTTGCTCCAATACCCAAGAAAAATGAATAGCAAGCTCCCGCCCAATATAAGCAAATGCAACGTGGAAGCTTATCTAAGTGTTTGTGACTCCCAACTGTAGAAGAGAGCAAATTATATCTGTTGGTCTTGTAGGTTGAGTCAAGAATGAGAACTTTGGGAAACAACTGAGCAACTTTATAGAAGTGGGATGAGCCCACATGATATCACTGACGACATCAGATTGCGGAATCTTTCTAGACCAACATAGATAATTATGGGATTCAATCAATCTCAACACCTCCTGAATGTCCGTTCTAGGACCCCTCTTTGTAGACCGGTGTTTGTGATGCTACCTATAAACTTGACAAAGACTAGTCACATTCTCCGGATCTAGCTTCTTCAAAGCAGTAATAGTAGCTTTCGGTCCGACATCAAGATCCGCATGCTCGTTAACCATATCTTTTTGCGCCTTGAGCGCGCCCCAAATAAACAAGTACCAACGGAAGTTTTGAGCAACTCGTGTGTGTGTCTACCACATTTAACCGTGACACACCAACCCCACGGCTAATAAAGCAAGTAGCTTTCAATCTAAAAGGATGATCTCTCCTTTTAGAACCGAAAACCCTTGAATCATTAGTAAACCCGCCTTGTTTCTCGCAGCCCAAAAACAATCTTATCTCGCTTCCTCTTTCCGGTGCTTTTTGGATCTCACAATAACAACAACTACACCGATATTTCTACCAACAACTTTGGCCCACTCCTCCACACTGCCGTGTAGAAAATATCTACAAAATATATAACTTACTAAGTACTTAAGTAAATTAATTTCATTTACCAAACTTGAGTAACAAAAATATACCGTGATCGATCGTGAAAGTCAATGTAGTATCAATATCAATAGGAGCCAACCGAGAGCTCGGCATCTCGCTGCAGTAGGCGGGTCAATATCTGCTCCAACAAAACAGATAGCAACTCAGAAAAAGCGAAAAAATAGCCCGGTCGTATATACCTCCTCAACCATGTATATACGATGGGTATTTTTTTCACATCGTATATACATGGCCCAGATGTATATACGATTAGATCTTCATAGCCCACTCGTATATAACTTATATACGATGGGTAGTCAACGAAGCATTTAATAATGCAATCGTATATATGCCTTGAAGGACATATATACGATGGGTAGTCAACGAAGCATTAAATAATGTAATCGTATATATGTCTTGAAGGACATATATACGACGAAATACTTTTCGTCGCCGTTCAATATTTAATGTAATCGTATATACCTTCCATTGAGGTATATACGATGCGTTATCTTAATGGGTCCCATCAGTGAAATTAATGAAAATCAAAATGTTATTTATGGCGGGGGTAAAATAGGAATTACAATAATGGGTGGGGGTGGAGAGGATGGGGTGGGGTATAAAAAAACAAAGCTTTTCAGCTTTAGTTAGTGTTCTATACTGGGCACAGGGCCCAACTTGATATTATGGATTAAGACTCGGTCAAAATAATTTGTAGGGTTTTTTTTGGACCCCACCCCATCCCCTCCCCCACCCCCACCCAATAACAAAAACCCCAAAATGCCTTTTTGAAACTTAATTTTTTTAAAAATTAAATAAATCGTATATACCCTTTGGGTGCGTATATACGATGGCTATTTTGTCCAATCGTATATACGCACTCAAAGGGGTATATACGATGCACTTTTTATTTTTTTAATAATTTGTTTTAATTTTTATTACTAAAAGGCTACTAAAAATTCGTTAAATAGTAAACGATGGAATTTGGGATTTTGAGGCCGTAATCCCATAAGAAGTCCCTTCTAAGGGAGTCTTCATTCTTGATTTTTTCGGATTTAATGGTTGTGGTTTCATTACGATCGGAGTATGTTGCCTCTTAAAACCGATTTTGTAGCCTAACTACACACAAAACCTATTTTCGTGGACTTATATAATTTTTATTTGACTTAAAAAAATTTTAAAAAATACAATGGGGTCGATATACACACAGGGGGTATATATACGACCTATTTTTAGGCATCGTATATACACCTCCCAAGGCGTATATCACGATTATGGTGAGGTTTGTCAATCGTATATACGCCTTGGGGGTGTATATACGATGCCTAAATGCATAGGGTCGTATATATACCCCCGGTGTATATCTGATTGGTCAAAAATTTGTAAAAAAATACGTTTTCAGAAGGGCATTTTGGGGTTTTCAGTGTGGGTGGGGGTTTATGGGGATGGGGTGGGGGTACAAAAAAAACCCTAATTTGTATTATGAATTTCTTAAACACTCCAAGTGCCTCAGACTTCGACAAAAATAAAAATATATATATATAAAAAATATATAAAAAAAGTGCCTCAGACTTTGCAAACAGAAAATAAACCTAAGTACATTGCTTGATCTATGAAGGTAATGAAGTATCTCTTTTTACTATTTGATTCAGGATTTAAGGGACCACATATATCATAATGTACCAACTCTAACTTATGAGTTGCTCTCCATGAGCTACTCTGGGAAAAAGCAGTCTCTATGATGTTTTCTCATCAAGCAACTATCACACACAACATTTTCATCATTTATGGGAGGTAAATCCACCATTTCTTTTTGCGACAGCAATTTCAGCCAGATCATACCTAGAGGGCCATACCTACAATGCCACAGTTTAGCTAGACTCTCACATTCTACCTTAAAACAATTCTTGTGAGTCAATGAGGCGAACACAAGAAATATTATTTTTCCTTCCATTATCGGACCCTTTCTTTTATGATACACAGTACACACATTGCCTTCAAAGTTAACTTTCAAACCCTTTTCTTGCAATTGACCAATACTTAGCAAATTATTCTTTAGGCAAAATTACACCAGGAGGAACTTTAAGTTATTTATTTGTAACAAGTTGACCTTTAAATTTTTTTGTAACAAATAGGCCCTTTAAGTTACCTAACATTGACATTGTTGGCCCTTTTAGTAAAATGTCATATCGTTGATTACATCAAATTACACTAAAATATGTTTGGTTGCATCAAAATACATAAGCTAGAGTAATCATAATATATAAAGTAGCATTACATCAAAATACATAAGTTAAATTAATCACTATAGGGCCTATTTGTTACAAAAAAAAACTTAAAGCTTAAGAAGTGACTTGTTACAAATAAATAAATAAAAAAGGTCATTTGGTGTAATTTTGTCTATTCTTTAGGTCAGGTATGTAAAAGACATCAGAGATGATTTGAATTATGCCTCCTATTCTCATTTTTACACTACCTTTTCCTACAGCCATTATCTTTGATCCATTCCCTAAATTGACAGAGGCTCTAAATCTTTCATTTAGTTCACAAAATCATTCCTTACTACCACACATGTGGTTACTACAGCCAGAATCAAGATACCATAAAAACCATACCTTTTCAGAAGCATTTTCTTCATTGGAGACAACCATCAGCAGCAATTCTTCTTCTCCCTCGTTGTATTCAGCATAATTTGTCTTCTCTTCCCAATTTGGACACTCATTTTGATAGTACTGTCCATACTCGTTGCAGTTGTAGCAATGGACACACTCCTTGTTTGCTTGCCTTCCTCTTCCTCGACCACCTCTATTGCTTCTTCCTTTACCTCTCCAGCCACCTCTAGTCGAGACAGTGGCTTTTAAGGACCGTTCTTCCTCTTCCTTGTATTCTTTCATTCTCTGTTCATGCAGCAGAAGACTAGCTCGCAATTGATCTACAGAGAGAAGTGTCTCAGTATCATGAGCCTCTACGATAACACGCACAACATACACAAACTTTGCGGTCATTGAGCGCAAGATCTTTCCACAATGTCGGATTTGATTAGTTACGTCTCAATGCGCTTTCATCTTGTTGGCGATAGCCAACGTTCTTACAACGAATTCGTTGATACTTTCTCCTTCTTTCTCGTCCCAACAACTCAAATACTGCCGCAGAGTTTGAAGATGAGTTTTCTTGACCTTCGTTATTCCATGATATTTCTTGACCTTCGTTATTCCACGATATTTCATCTTCATCACTGTCTTTATGATTCCTCGATCAATCGCCTGAAAGAGATAGTTCTTAACCTTCAAATCCTTCAATTTTTGGCTTCATTCACCGCTCTCGATTTGTTCTTGATATGCTCCAAAGAAGGAGCGGTGGAATTCGATTTCCACGAGGCTCCAATACTCCTTGGAATTCAACAAGTTCTCCTTGAGCATCCCCACCTCGTAATGTCCTTCAAATTGGGGATCACTTTGTTACACCAAGGCTTTCTCCCCCGTCGATGTCGCCATGATTGACGGTGATGTGCACTCAATGCTTTCTCTCACTCGATTCTTTTTTCACGAAGAACTTTGATTCTTTCTTGAAACTAACTGCGGTTATTTCGATTAGGATTCAGTTACACAAGCTCTAGATACCAATTGTCGAGTATCAAAGCAAATGAAATCCATTCACTGATGATCAAATGTGTTTACAAGGTATTTATCTCTAGCTCCGGTACATGCACTGAGCAGAGTTTCAGTCAATACAAAATGAATGGATACAAGTGGGCTCAGCCCAAATACAACAAGTCAAATGCACATATATAACTGGGCCTAGACTAATTACACCGAAATAAGCCCACAAACAATACAATACGAATGAGTAGTATAATTAAATATTAATTAATAGAGTAAAACACGAAATTGTATCTTCTCATGACATCTCTCCCTCATCTCTCTCTTTCTCTCTCTCTCTCTCTCTTCCATATTCTCCTTCAGATGGTTTTCTTTTATAATATTTTTATTACATTATAATATATGTTATATAAAATCATTATAAATATTAGAAAAAGAATTGTAGTAAAATTTACATTTTTTTTTTATGTTGTCTATGATTCAAAGAAACGAACGTCTTTGACAAAAGTTTGTTCACCAGGTCTTGTCCCATACTTGTCCCAGTCTTGGCCTATTTGCAAATCAAACGGACTGCTAAGTATATGTATCGCATTCACTACAACACTCAAAAGATGATTGGTGTTGCTGCTTCCAATCCAACCAATAAATAATTATTTATTAGGACCTCTTAATATTTATTAGGGATGCGTACGCGTAATTGGTAAACCGCGTCGGGGTCCACCATGTGATGCCTTGCACAGGGTGAGATGGTCCAGGAAATAAATAATCAAAAGAGACAAGAAAAGATGTCAATGCAATAATCCCACAAGGACAAACAGAGAGACGAGAGCCTAACGATATATTTCTTCACATCACTAATATCACTAATTAGTGATTCACGCGGAAGCTGCGCGTAAATAGAATAAGAGAATTGTACTAGTAGTAATAACTCCAAGTCCAGCCATCAATATATATATTGACTATTATTGAGGTCAGAAAATGCATTAGATTCTTTTGTAGGCTCGACACACTTTACTTTCCTTCTTCATCCGTAAGCTTAACAAACATTGGGGAGGGAGGGAGGGAGAGGGAGAGGAGAGGGAGAGAGAGAATGGCATCAAAGGCAATAGGAATAGATTTAGGCACAACATACTCGTGCGTTGTTGTGTGGAGGAACAACCAGGTAGAGGTCATTCAAAACGACCAAGGGAATAGAACAACACCATCTTGTGTTGCATTCACTCACACCAACCAAATGTTTGAAAACGCATTGGTAAGGGATGTCACCCCTTTGTCCCTTGGGTTGGAGAATTTGGGAGGTATCATGGATATAATAATTCCCAGGAATAGTGTAATTCCTACAAAAATGGAAAAAAATTCAGCACAGACTTTGATAACTAAACCAGAATCAAGCTTCATGTTTATGAAGGCGAGAGGCAAGCAACTAAGGACAACAACTTGCTAGGTGAGTTTGAGTTGGAAATTCCTCCAGCTCCCGCTGGTGCTAAAATCACGATTTGCTTTGAAATAGATAAAGATGGCATATTGCACGTATTTATCACAGAAATATCCCTTAAAGTTAACAAGAAAGTTACAATAACAAATGATAAGGGAAGGTTGTCGAAGGAAGAAATTGAGAGAATGGTCATAGAAGGAGAGAAGTACAAAGATGAAGATAAGAGGTACAGAGAGAAGATAGAGAAAAGAAATGAATTGGAGAAGGAAGTGTATGACATAAGGAATCTTATAAATGAAACAGAGATAAGTTTGAAGCTTTCACCAAATGATAAGAAAAATATCAATGAAAACATTGATATGGTGTCAGAGTGGCTTGATCATGTCAATGTGAATATTGCAGAACAAGAGGATTATGAGTTATATCAAAGCATTCTAGCAAGTGTGTGTGAGCCACCTATTTCAAAGATAATTGAGAGAATGGTGAAAGAAGCAGAGAAGTACAAAGATGAAGATAAGAGGTACAGAGAGAATATAGAGAAAAGGAATGAATTGGAGAAGGATGCGCATGCCATAAGGAATCTTATAAATGAAACAGAGATAAGTTTGAAGCTTTCACCAAATGATAAGAAAAATATCAATGAAAACATTGATATGGTGTTAGAGTGGCTTGATCATGTCAATGTGAATATTGCAGAACAAGAGGATTATGAGTTATATCAAAGCATTCTAGCAAGTGTGTGTGAGCCACCTATTTCAAAGATAATAGAGGATGTGGATATTAATGGTGTGTCGCCAGAAACTCTTGTTGGCTCTACTGCTGCTGCTACTAGTGAGAAAAAGAATCGCTGGTTGAAACAATTAGCAAAATATGGTATTAAGTTAGCAATTTCAGGAGTTGCAAGTAGCCTCATTGGTATCCCTATTAATGCAGCTTTTGCTAATTAGCAAATTGTACTGTGAACCAAGTTGGGTAGAATTCGCATTAATTAAGTGAATATTGGTTATTAGCTATATTGATTGATATCTAAGTTGCAATTGCACAATGTATTTGTAAGAAATAATGCTTGCCTTATTCTCATTGATATGTATCAATATACTAGGGCGTATGACCCGTGCGATGCACGGGTATGCATTGCACTTTAGTCAAGTCAAATAGATGATATATATGTGAATGTTGATGTTACTTTTTATATGAGTAATTTTAGGAAAATTTAATCAACAAACTTTTATGTACATTAAAACACGTGAATTGATGTTTTAGACAAAAATAATAATATTATTATTAGCTATTACATGAGTTTTAAATAATTTAGTATAAAAGTTTAATCTTCATACAACTGAACACAATTTTACAGTTAGAATAGGTCTGTTTGTTATAGATTAACAAATAAGTGATTTTATTGTTATATAATTTAGAAATTAGTTTTTAGAGATTTTAAGAAAATGATATGTCGTTTGTGTTTTGGTATCATAATAAAATTCACGTATTTAAAAAAAAAACAGTCTTAAACTAATAATTCTTATGAGAAGCTACTTACAACAAATTCTCAACTAAAAATAAATGAATTCGTTAGATTATTAATGTGTTCTGTTTAGATTATTTAGATTATTAATGGATTCCGTTTAATGGTTTCCGTTTAGATTATTTAGATTATTAATGGATTCTTTTTTTTAAAGTTGTAACAAATAGATTATTTTTAAAACCAACCTAATTAGAATAGTCCTCATCTTTCACATTATAAAATATTTTTTTATTATATAAAATGATTATTCTTCAAAATAAGCCAGAAGATACGATATATACGGGCTCTAGAATTAGTTGGTTCTATTTTAGTAGTTTTGTTAAATAAATAGTTTAAATAGTAAGATATCCATTTTTTAACTCAACATATGCATTTATGTTGAATATCACATTTCACATCAAAAAGATTTATTTTTGTAATTAATGATTTTTACAGTAATATATAGGTAGTTTGCGTAAAAAAAAGGAACTATATAGATTACAATTAATAAGAATAAGAATTAATGAAAGGATATTATTTAGACATATTGTTTTTTAATCAATTAAGAGTTGCGGCTTGAATGTCTTTTACAAACCCAGATTACCCATTTTCTTTACACAGTTCCAAATAAGTCTTGTCTCATTTCATGTTCAACCCAATATTTTTAATTTATTTCTTCTTTCTTTTAACTTTACCTTTTGAACTTCCTCTTTACTTCATCTCTCTCGAATCCTCTCTGAATCTTTTCAACTCCTATATCCCATCCCTCAAGGTTCCCTCCCATCTCTTATGGTCTCAACTATCTCAACCTTCACCCTCGTTCTCAACCTTCTGTTTCATCTACGAACCCCTCTCACATCCACATCATCGTCATTCGCTCTCAGTCGCATCGCTGGTGAAATTGTCACGCTCTCTGTAACACCCCCTTTCTAAAATACTACTATTTAGCCAATTTAAAAATCAGAGTTTTCCAAACAATTTCCACGCACCACAAAGAGAGTGCTACATTTTCATCAAACATAAAACGACGCATTGAAATTTCATAAAACAGCTAGTGTGTGATATATAGCACATCAAAATGGGCGAACCCTCAAAAACACTTGTTTAGTTTTTTTCAACGACCTGAATATAATTCTACAGCACAGCGAAATAATAACAAGTTTTAGAAATATTTAATACATCACCAATATCAGTCTAATAATCATTTAAGCAAAATACTAATTAACTAAGACACCCCGCCCCCTGGTGCTACATATCAGAGCATGACCCTAACCAGACCACTTCATTCGCTATCACCTGCAGGTTGCCGACATGAGAAGCAACACGAAAGCAGTAGGGTGAGTCTCTTTACATAAATAATAGCAAATAGGATAAGCATTATATTAGGGAAGGCAACTAGCAACAATCACATTCCAACACATAGCATATGACAATTAAGTTTGGCACATCAACTCACAACCATCACAAAGGCAACACCAATCACATGAATGTATGCATGTATGCAAATGCATGTGGTACCATCAACCTCCATAATTTTGCCTTGAGGGCACAACCACCATAATAGATATCAACAACCACCATACGATATCAAGGCCGAAGCCTACAACCGCCATTTGATGCATATGAAGTATGAGACACCATGAACAATGCATCAATCACACACAATCTCATTATATGCAAATTACCACCACCATTGAACAACCACCTTAATCAACCACCTTAAACAACCACCTTAAGGTGTTAAACAACCACCATCAAGTATTAATCAACCACCATAAAATACTAATCAACCACCATAAAGTATTATTCAACCACCATAAAATATTAATCAACCACCATAAAATATTACACAACCACCTTAAACTCACCAAGACATCCCAACCACTAGCTCTAAGGCTAACACCCAAAACATAGCATTGACCAAAATAGCATTTTTAGACATCACTTAGACACAACACAACGAAGACAGCGCACTTCGGGCGACCAAATGGCGCCTGCGCGCAAATACAACACACGCGCACACACACACACACAGGCGCATGGGCTGCCACACTTGGCGCCCCCACATGCGCCACACTGGCACCACGCACGCAACACAGCACCCACAGCACAGGCGCAGGGGACTGCCACACTTGGCGCCCCTGCCTGCGCCAACCCGGCACCACGCAACACGCTCCACTAGGCGCACTGGGCACGCCAAAATGGCGCCCACATTGCGCCACATCTGCACACGCACTCACCAGGCGCACTCAGGCGCAAGGGGCAGCCACATTTGGCGCCCCTATGTGACACACCACGCCACCAAGCACACCTAGGCGTAAGGGGCAGCCACATTTGGCGCCCCTAGCCATGCCACCACCCACACAACCACCTCAACACACCCAAATCCTAATTTCTCCCACATACCCATACACCTACTTCACCTATACATACCCAAACACCCAATTCACTCATACACATACCCAACACCCAATTCACTCACATACATAAACATCTCCATGATGCATAACAACTCCATTTCAACAACAACCAACTTAATTTATCACATTGAGTTTCAAATCATTTTTGGGCAATTTAATCAACACCTTACAATTATCACAAATTCACATTCAACCACCATATAACATTTCCATACTCAACCACATTGTCACAATACAACAACCACCATACTTACATTTTTCCTATCAAGCTCATTTCAACAACACATCATGGGTTCATCAATTTTTTAATTCAACACACACCAATTAATTCAAACAACACATAAACACCAATTAATTCAAACAACACATAAGCACCAATTTATTACCCTAAACACTTAACCCACACATAACCACTCATCCTATAGCCTATTATGTATGAAAGAGAGCCCCCTAACCTCAAAATTGAAGAACCCAAGTAGCCTCTCCTTCAACAACACAAGAACCACCAAAAATAGCTTCTCCAACACTTTGAGCTTCAAACCCCATCCATGGTAAAGTGAAAATGGAAAGGAATTAGTGTGGGAAACTTACACTAAAAGATAGAGAAAGAAAAATGAAGAAGAATGGTACCCAAACCAACTTACCCCAAGCCAAGTTGAAGTTTTCCTCTCCCTCCCCCTTGCTAGAACAGGCCGTCGGCCTTAAGGTCTCTCTCCCTCTCCTTTTTCTTTTCTTTCTTCAAATGGGGAAGGAAACCCTACACCCCTAAGGTTATTTCCTTTAGTTTGGGCCTATAATTAGTGGGCCATGGGCCCTTTATTTGCACCCCCTAGTTACTTCAACCACTCCCTGACATAATTAAATCCCCACTCCCTTATTTACTACCCAACACCTCTTAGTTATATTAAACACCCTATTATTCTTTTAATATAACTAGTCACTATAACACCTAATTAAATAAAACTCCAAATTAATTACTTTACTCAAATAAATGTTGCAAGCCTTAAATAACTTAATTAAATGAATAATTAAATTATTTTGGGGCGTTACACTCTCTCTCTCTCTCTCTCTCATGGCAGTCAACTGGACTGCTCCAACTGTGAACGTGTGAGAAAATAAATGGGTATTATTCGATGTTTCTTTGTCGGATAACTCCAACGGCCATATGCTGCCACATTGTACTCACTTCAGGCTCCCTTAAAAATTTGGTCTAAGAAAAATTTAGTCTGAGTTAGTAAACCTCGTCATGTTCCATATGTTGGCATATTGTACTCTCTTCAGGCTCACTTAAAATCTCTTGGCCATTAGATATGGACCTAATATCCTAGAGCTGGCTGATCACTGTGTTTGGTGAATTTGCAAGCTTGGACCTTACTGGTTTAAAGCAAATATATTTCAGATGTAAGTTAATACCAAAAAGTAACCAAAATTATGTAAGTCTTTAAATTTAGGAATGGTTAACAACTGGGGAATGATAGCCATTGATTCTGGAATTTCTGGATTGATCAGTAGCCGTGATGAATGCATGATGGTTTGAATGGACATTTTTCTTGAAGTTTGTCAAAATAAACAAATGAATAAATGAATATCTAAATAGTCTGTTATTCTAAAGCTACAAATGAAATTAAATTTGCAAATAAATAAATGTCTAATTAAATTTTGGAAACATAATACACGCATCCTTCATTAATGATATTATCCAGCTTATACATAAATTGTCGCTTGATGTGTGCATGTATTTTAGTGCCCTGAAACATTGAAATATTGATAAAGTTAGTATGCGGTGGGGTACGAACAGCTATCATTTAGAAAAAAAATTAGCACGTACAGCATGAAAACAGGTGTTTAGGGAGATATCAAACGCACCTGGGAATCAACCAACACCAACTCAACGGACAAAGGAAACTTTGACCATTCATCACCAGCGAAACGCCACTTTCTCATAACCCTAACTATAATGGACCCATTTCCATGAGTAAGATCAATCTCAGAAAGCAATTAAGTGGATTTTTTTGGGGAGGGGAGTGAGTGATTTCTAAAGTGAGGTCATTGGGTGATTGTGTGTATAGGCTGTAACAACAGATTGGGTTTAACGTGAAAATAAAAGATGTGGAAATGATAGCTAGCTGAATTCCTATTTATAGGCCACGGAAAACCAGTGTGCAATTGTTTTAATGGGCAGTTTTGGTGTTTGGACTTTTATTCAAATTATTCCCTACGTAGGATAGGATTTGTGGGGATAGTTGTTTCCTTAAATTAATAATTAAATTGCTATTGAATTGATTAAGAGTTGAAATACTTTAATTGCTGCAGGTGAAAATTTGAATTTTGAATTGTTTTCTCAAATCTAATTCGGACTGTGAAGGTGTAAAGAAGCAAAGTTTGGTAATATTACTCGATTCCAAATTTCAAATTTGCAAAAATGCTGAAGGAATTATTATCATGCGCTGATTTTTTGGCTTGGAACCCCCACCCATGCATTAATTGGTGGCAATTACATTTGGTGCGGTAAAAAATAATCTCCATTATCATTTGCTGGCACATGCGAGATTAATTAGTTGCTAATGGTCTATTGACTTTTACGTAATCGGTTATCATGTCTAGCCAATTACTCCCTCTGGACCTAATTATAAGCAAAAATACCTACTTTCACACATATTAAGGATAGTGGTTTTATGCATTTACTTTTCTTGGATTCATGAAAAAATCAAATAGATTTACTAAACTATCCCTAATTAATGATCATCTTTTCACAACATTAATGAATTAATTTAAGGGTAGTTGTGGAAAAATAGCATTAAATATGGGTAGGTTAGTTAACATTTGCTTATATTTGAGTCCACCAAAACAACACACTTTTTTGCTTATATTTAGGTCCGGAGGGAGTACCTATTTTGAATTCTATTTATTACTTGCCTTTGATTTGTATCTATTTATTTGGTGCGCTAATTTGTAGCCATTGTACATCTTATGTTGATGGTTACACCTCATATCTTTTTATTCCCACGTGGCATTTTATGGTAGATTATATGGCTTTTGTGAAGGATCATGTGTAATGTGGCTTTTGTGAAAAGCTGTCGTTGTATGTTTTATAGATGGTAGTATTTTGAATTTCAGTTTTCAAATTATAACATCATTATGGTAGTTCTCTATAACAGTCAATTGTAAAGTTAATTTTGTATTCGTATTTAAGAGCTGCAAATACACATTATTTTTAGAAGTTTTTGTAATCCAATTTCTTTTTGATTTATTTTAATGCCATAATGACGTTAATTTTAGTAAGGCATCTTTATTTGGCTGGTTGTATATTACATGTAGGAATTCATTAAAACAGGTGGACCAATAGAATTGCAGCGTTTCAATTAAGTAAATAGGTGGACCAATAGAGTTGTGTTGTTTAATTATTTCCTAAAAGAGTTTATTCGTGTATTGTATATAGATACATCATATGGTCAACTATACAATAATGTGTAATAATGACTATTAATGCCTATTAATGTTATACTAATTATTTACAATGAGAATATTATGGAGAATATTCTAGAGAATAATATTGTTGTCTAACACACCCCCGCAGTCGAAGCGGGAGGTTGTCGTACGTTGAGACTGTCTCTAAAATCTTCAAAGAGTATGCGCGGAAGTCCTTTGATGAAGATGTCGGCAATTTGGTAGCGGGATGGGAAGAACTCGAACTTGTCCACGAGCCACTTTCTCGCGAATGAAGTGAATGTCCATCTCAATGTGTTTGGTGCGCTGATGTTGAACAGGATTGCCTGATAGATAGATTGCGCTGACATTGTCACAATAGACTAAAGTGGCTATATGGATCGGGTGGTGTAATTCGAAAAGAAGATTCCAGAGCCAGCAAGATTCAGACACCACGTTAGCTACTCCTCTATATTCTGCTTCAGCACTAGATCGAGACAAAGTTGGTTGACGCTTAGAGGACCAGGAGATTAGATTGTCTCCAAAGAAAACACAATAGCCAGAGGTGGAGCGCCTAGTGTCTGGGCATCCACCCCAATCAGCATCCGTGTAGGAAATAAGACTTGAGATGGAAGATTTGTCAAGATGTAAGCCATGGTCAAGTGTCCCTTGAATATAGCGCACTATTCTTTTAAGAGCATGCATGTGTGCATCTTTTGGCTCATGCATATGTAAACAAACTAGTTGCACAGCATAGGATATATCCGGCCTCGTGAAGGTGAGATATTGTAGAGCGCCTGCCAAACTTCGATAATGGGTGGGGTCGGAGTACAGAGGACCCGAAGATGAACTGAGTTTGGCCTTAGTGTCTAACGGTGTTGTGGATGGAACAAGAGCTCATGTCGGCTCGCTCGATAATTTCTTCGGCATATTTGCGTTGAGAAAGAAACAACCCACCTGTGTGTCGTGTAGCTGCAATGCCCAGAAAATAGCTTAAAGGACCCAAGTCTTTCATAACAAATTCAGAAGCAAGGAGTGACATAAAAGAATTACGAAGAGCAGTAGAAGATGTTGTAAGGATTATGTCATCAACATAAAGTAGAATGTATGCGATGTCGGCTCCTTTGTGATAGATGAACAATGAGTGATCGATTTGCTATGGGAGAAACCGATGGTTGAAACATAATCAAGAAATGTTGGTACCAAATCTGAGGGGCTTGTTTGAGTCCATAGAGAGATTTTTCAATAAGCACACATAATCGGGATGAATCAGTCGCGAAAACCCATCGGTTGATGCATGTATACTGATTTCTTGGAGCTTCTGGTGCAAGAATGCATTTTTAACATCTAAGCGATGAATGGACCAAGATTTTGATAGAGCAATGCTAAGAAGCTGTCCGGATAGTTGCGGTTTCACCATTGGGCTAAATGTTTCATCACAATCCACACCAACTCGTTGAGACTGCCATCACAAACAAGGCGGGCTTTGTGCCTCTCAAAAGAACCGCTCGATTTCTTTTATGACGGAAAACCAACATTGAGCGAATAATATTAGTATCGGAAGGGCGGGGAACCAACTCCCACGTCTTATTTTTAATGAGAGCATCAAATTCGTCTAGCATGGCCATTTTCCAATTTGGGTCGGACAAATCAACTTTTGGAGTTACGGGAAGGGGTGATGGTGTAATAGCGGCCACAAATTGAATTGACGTTTGGGCTTGTGAATCCCATGCATCTTTGCGTGTTGCGATGGTCCGAGTTGGGGAAAGATTTGTTTGGATAGGGGACCAGGCTAGGTGGCATTTGAGGCTCTTGAGGTGAGAGGGTGGTGGTGCTGCCGTGGCGGTGGTGTAGTGTCGTGGGGATGTGGGCAAGTTTGGTTCGTGGGCTGGTGGTATTTATGGTGAGGTATTTGTCTCTGTTTGTGGTTGAGGTGGTGAGGTTGGTTGAGTATATAAGTGGTGATGCCATAAGGGATGTAAACCTTCATTTAAAAAATCATAGGTGTGAGATGGGGTGGGATGTAGATTGGCAAAGGGAAATTTGGACTCATCAAAAATGACATGTCTACAAATGATTATTTTTCCATTTGACAAATCATAACATTTGTATCCTCTATGATGAGTAGGGTATCCCAAGAAAACACAAGGGGTGGAACGAGGTTGTAGTTTGTGTATTTTAGTGGAGGGGAAAAGAGGATAACACAAACACCCAAAGACTCGTAAATGTGTGTAGGATGGGTCTCTATGATAGAGGATTTGAGTGGGGGAATAATTTGACATGAGTTTGGTTGGGAGGATGTTTAAGAGGTAAGTTGCCATGTGAAGTGCATGATGCCAAAATGATTGTGGCATGGATGAATGGGCAAGGAGAGTCCGGATCAAGTTGTTTATGGCTCTTATTTTGCGTTCGGCTTTGCCATTTTGTGGAGAGGTATATGGGCAAGAAAGACGAAATGTCATACCATGAGTGTGACAAAATTTGTTAAAAGCCTCATTATCGAACTCTTTCCCATTATCACATTGAAAACATTTGATATTCATTTGAAATTGAGTTTGAATGAATGCACTAAAGGACAAGAAAATGGAATAAACTTGTGATTTGCTTCCAATAGGAAAAGTCCATAAGAAATTAGTGTAATCATCCAAGAAAAGAATATAGTACTTATGACCGGCGGAACTTAAAATTTGAGATGTCCACAAATCACTATGTATTATATCAAAAGGTCTGGTAGTGGAAGAATTTGAAACATAAAATGGCAACTTAACATGTTTCCCAAAAACACAAGATTGACAAACAGAAGAACACGAAGAGTGTTTGCAGTCAATAAATTTATTATTGGTAAGGGAGCGTAAAACAGGTGCTCCCGGGTGTCCCAAACGGTTATGCCATAAAACAGGAGAAAGAGCTGCAAAAGTTGATGGAGTGGAGATCGAAACAGGGTCTTTTTCCCAAGGGGGTTTTGGCTCTGGGAGGTTTTGAGGAGGCCCTCCCCTTACCATTGTAATTCGTGGGCACGACTTGTGTTCGGTTTCAATATATATCTTGCTTATCAAAAAAAAAAAAATGGAAGGTAGGAGAAGGGAAGGAGGGTGGCGTTGTCTGGGGAGGGCAGGTAGGGTTTTCTTAGGATCAGAGACTGACTACTGATACCATGTAAGAAATAATACTTGCCTTATTTATTCTCATTGATATGTATCAATGTATACATCATATGGTCAACTATACAATAATGTGTAATAATGACTATTAATGTCTATTAATGCTATACTAATTATTTACAATGAGAATATTATGGAGAATATTCTAGAGAATAATATTGTTGTCTAACATTATTATATGTTCCATATTTTCATGCTAATTTGCTTTTAGTCCCACAATTAACTAAGTTCAGTTAGTGTTAAGCTGTCTTTGACCTTAATTCTTCCTTTTCTCCATGATGCTATGTTTGTTTTTGTTCATGGCCTACATTATGCATTTTTCAGCAGCAAAGGCTTCTATTTTAGTTGATGAATCTGTTTGTAATGTTTTTCCTACTTCCGGTTTCTGATTGTAACTCAAATTCTAAATTCATAAATGATTATTTTGGTACCAATTAAAAAATAAGTGATTTCATATTTTTCTTGATTTGTCGACTGAGTGCGGCGTGTTTGATTTCCAGTCTTGTTGCGGTGTCCGTTTGGTTCAGATTGAGAGATCAACTTTGATCGATTTCAGATTTTACCAATGACTAGAGTCTCAAAGTTCCAAATCCGGAGGCATGAGTACTCCAGTGACTTTTGTTTTGTCACAATTGTAGGCAATTTGTCGTTTTACGCTATTAACTTGTGTGTTGTGAGTTCGTTCGCTGATTCATTCTTTGTGTTTTTAACAATGCTGAAATTGTATTTTCATCGATGTAATTTCTCTATTTGAATGAATGAATATCCTTTTTAGTAAAAAAAACCGATTCCAAATTATAAAAGTCAGAGACTTAATTGATATTAGGTTGTAAATGTTAGAGACTAAACGTAACATTGAGAATTTAAAAGACTATATAAATTGAATAATATTTAAAAATATCGTTAAATCCAGAAACTAGCCTTTTATTGAAATTTAAGGGATCGAATTATCTATTTACTCATAATGGGAGGGTGCTAAGTGCTAACTATGATAGGAAAAAGCTTGATCCTCTGGTTCGCAGTAAGAACGAGACGAGTGTTGACTTCTGAGTTTTTCCTCCTTTTGACTTCGTGAAACTGAATGTGAATGGCTCGGTGAGCTAGAAATAACTTTAATTTGGATTGTAATTTTATGTTTTACGATTTTTTCCCTCAGCTTATCAACTCGCTTCAACTTGAGGATAAAAAGGGTTTTTTGACTTTGTAATCCTTTGCTGGTTTGATGGGGTATTTAACCCCCTTTTCAAAAAAAACCACGAGAGGAAAAAGACAATGATTAAAATAAAAATACGCACACATCATTTTACTAAAAAAACCAAACAAGTCCCTCTGAGCCTGAACAAAGTTAGCAAGAAGTTATTTTGTCTAAGAGTTTACAATAATGCTATTTAGACAAGATATTAGACAAATAATGCTACAAATATACGGTTCTGTATATACTGTGGGTCCCATACCACTCTTGAACTGATTTTTTTATTGTTTTACGGTGGGGTCCGTATATTTGTCACTTTACTTGTCTAAATAGCATTATTGAAAAGTTTAGGGAGGTTTACTTTAGCCTCCCTCTAGCGATCTTTTGCATAATAACGTGTTGATATATTATATTGTATGATTTTTGGAGTGGGGAAATACTAGTATTGTTGCTAAATTAATATCGAAGGTTGGTCTTTGAATAAGGACTAAAAGATTTTCTCTAAGAACAAAGTAAGAAAACTATAATATTTCAGATTTTCACAATAATGATTTGCATTCGTTTTGATTCGTTAAGTGACTAAACTGAACGTGATCATACCTTAGAGGTGTCTGTCTCCTAATAACTTACTTCCCTCTCGTGTTCATGTTATGTCAAATCAAACACTTTTTTTGTCAAGTCCTCAAAGAAAAGAGTTTTGCCCATGTAGTTACCAATGCCTGTAATATTCTAGCGAGCTAGCTGTCACAAGCCTGTATAAAAGGAGATGAAATATCGATGAAGATTTTATAAAAGGAATATCTAGCAGGTTTTTGAAGAGTTGTAATAGTCATCTTCATGGGAGAATTATTCTCTCAGAGGGAGAAAAACCTCTTAAATTTCAAGGAATCAAAGATAACTTACACCTCTTTGGAGCTCTATTGATAAATGGGGAATCGCCTCTCTTAAAAGAGAATACTATGAATTCTCATTTGCTTCTTTAGAGACCACGAAAGGGGTTTGGGTAATTATTTATTAGAATATAAAGCCAGGAATGTTAAACTCTTTACTTGAACTAGGGATTTTGATCGTACCTTGACCAATGAAGTGTTGAAGTGTTTGTTGCTTCGTCTGATGGGCCGGTCGTTGAGAGAGTTGAAAGGACCGGTCCTGGCTTCACGCGTTGAGCACCTCGGGTGGTACCTGCAAAGACACTCCGACGATCTAGTGAGAGGTCGCTCGGGCAGATAGCACAAGGTTAGAGAACGTACCTGATGCCATGTGCGAATGGCGTATATATACAGTGATGTCCGACCGTTACGCGAGAATTTCGGCCGGCGAGAATGCGCTCCAAGCGGCGTGTTGGGCGATCGTGATGGGTCGGGCGCAGTCCAATTGCTTGCTGGCGATCCTCGATTTGCTAATACACCCGAGAACGAATGCCCCCAAGCCTAGGTCGCTTAAGAGCGGGCTGAGGCTTGAATCGATGCCCCCAGGAGTGAAGTTCTCTTGATGAAACGGACGCGGCCGTTTGCTTTTTCTACGAGGCGGTGTCGACCGCTCGTCAACCATCGGCCGGGCCGCGCGGCGGTTGGTCTTTCCCGACATTTAAGACGTGGCGTTTGGTGTTTCCGAGGTTGTGCGAGACAACCATTGGCGAGAAGGTGAAACGCTTGCGACGCTTCGCCTCCGGTCCCCTTCGCGCCATGGGTCTTCACTATAAATACCCGCCGAGACGAGTTCATATCTCACACTTTCTGATTTGCTCTGCAATGACCGATTCGTCCGCGTAGGCTGCACTCATGACAGTAGTCGCACATGCGCTTTCGCGACCGATCTTCAACACTGCTAAGGTGCGAGTCGACCGCTCCCTTTACTCTTTTAAACTTGAGTTTTTTCTTTAAAGTATTTCGCGCTTTTCCACGCCTCGTGATAGGGGTGTCGGTCGAGGATGGCGGCTCGCCCCTCTCATGAGTGCTTCGCTCGATCGACCGACTCGATCCCTTTATCACAGTGTTTGTGTATGCCACGGACAAAATTAATCGCCCGTATTCGGAAAACCGCCCGATCCTTTGCCACATATATGTCGAGGCGGGCGAGCCCAATGCCCCCGAGGCGGACTCTAAGTCGTCCTCGGATGACAAAATGCTGATTCCTCGGCGGTACTTCTACGGCGGCACCAACTCTAGCTCCCACTCTTACTGCTTCACTCTACCGCTTCGGCCGAGTAACTCTACACCACCGCTTCGGTCGATGCCCCGACTCTGAACAAGATGAGTACGTCGAGGTGATCGACCTGGATGATGATGAGGAACCGAGAGCCGTCCAGGTCGAGGACGAGGCTATGCCTGATGCCGGAGACGGCCGAGGTGGAGCGGCTGATGAACAGATCATCCAGCCCGCTGCCCGGCTTCTCGTGCGAGAGGCCAACAACGAAGAAGTCGAATGAAGAAGCGGCCGATGTTCAGCCGGATATAGCCCGAGATCCTTCTGATATGTCTTGGGTCTCCGACACTCTTCGGGCGCACAGGAGTATGCTGTCGGTCGATCATTATGCCTTGCCTGACATTGAGCGTTATTTCGCCGACTCACCAGTGGAGAGTGAGGGTATGAAAGACGGCCAAGATATTGCCACTTACTCCCGGTTCAAATTCACCATGTACCGGGATCGTGGTCGAAAAATGAAGATCATTCCTCCTTTCACCGAGTTCCAACGGGGCGTCTGCGCCATATTGGGTCGCCCCTCTCGGCTCCATCCGAACGCATGGGCGTTTCTCAAAACCTTTGAAGTCTTGCTAACCAAGCTTGGTCGGCGTCGATCATGCTCTTCTTCACTCTCTTTGAGCTCACCGGCTCGGGGAGAAAGCAAACAAAGAGAAGAGGGAGCAGGTCTCCTTCAAAATGCAGAAGACCCATCATCGATTCGTCAAGGCTTTCCAAGAGTCGCTCGGTGCGGCCTGGAGAGGCCACTACTTCGGGTCGTTCCAACCAAGGAGGCGGGATGGCCATTTCGAGATCGGCCAGATGGGATGCTCGGTCCCCGTTCTTCCCAATCATGTGGAACGAAGCCCACTTCTTCGTGGAGGCCAGAGCGATTACATTTATTCACAAAAAGATCTCGGGAGGCCGACACGAGTCTTTGGAGATGATCAAGTCGCTGGCGGGCATGATGCGTCCAGATCCTAAGGGCGACATACCTTGCCGGCCCTTTGTCTTGTACGAAGGCTATGAATTGGAGGCCGAGATCGGTTCGCTTTTGAACTTCTTCGCTCTGATAATTTGTTATTGATTCTTTTTCTTTTTTAACTCATGGCTCGTCATTTTGCAGAAAGAATGGCCGGCAAAAGCTGGGAACTGCTCGCTTCCGTCCTGAAGCCCGAAGGAGGGGCTAAGGGACCTGACGGTCCTCGGTCGGGGGGCAACCCCGAATCTTCCTCAAGAGTCCCCACACCCCAAGAGCCAAGGAAAGAAGCGGTCGGCGGGACTCGGTCGCCTCCACCCGATCTTGATCGCTCACCCAAGCCGGCGCCAAGCGCGACGTTCGGGTCCGGCTCCACGCAGCGGAGGAGGTTCCCATCATCCACTCGAGCTTGAGTGCGGCCGATCCGGAGGAATACCGAAGAAGCCCATGGCGCTCTGCGCTTCTCTCTGTATGGGGGTCGACAAAGTCATGGCCGAGCCGGTGGTGGCGAATCGATGGTAATTTTACTTTCTTAGTCTTGTAATTTCCTTCTTATCTTTGTTCGACCGACTCACCAACCTTCGACTGAATTTCGCAGGGAAGGGCAAGGCTTTAAGCGAGGCGCAGCGAAATATGACAAGCTCCTCCATCGAAGAAGGAGGCCCTCAAACGGGGAGGATGACCGGGCAGTATCCAAAGAGGAACAAGGAGCTTGCCGCCAGGTGAACACTCTGGCCCGACCTTGGATCCGTCGAGAAGGAGAAAGCCGGGTTGGAGGCCGTAAATGCCGAGCCGCAGCGAAGATTCGTGTGGTGGCCAAGGCGGTCCGAGGGTGCGATCGAGCAATTTTACAACGCTCTTGCCGCGCGCGGGTGTTGAATACCGACCACAGCATCAATTTCGATGACAAGATGATCAAGCCCACGCACTATGTCGAAAATAACAAGATCATGTTGCTGCGCAGAATATGACGAGCGTGGCAACGCGTCATTCGCCCGCCACCATTCTCTTTTGAAGCCCGCTGCGGCGGTGTAATTTTGTAACTTGCCTTCGGGCGACAATATTTACGCGCTTCGTGCGGTTCTTTTATTCGTGGGCGCTTCGGCTTGGCGGGCGTCCCTATTTGTAATGACAATCTTTATTTGCTTTTCATTTATGCCCGCTTTGAATTTATGTTGCAATTTCTGCGTACTTGCATTTATTCGCCTTGTTCATTTGGAACTTGTGGGCTTTCGGCGTCGTTTCGTGCTACTTCGATAGCGCTCGTTGTTGGTCGCTTTTTCTTTGCGCGCGCCTTGTATGCTTATTTTTCTCTAAGTCTTTGAATTTTAAGACCGCTTCGGTGCGTCATTCGTGCTTATTTCAAAGCATCCATTCTTTGATAAGTTAATGTCCCAACGGGAACCTTGATCGCTTCGGCGATCTCCGATCGAGCCCTTTCGATGGCATTTAAGTAGATCGTTTTGGCGCCTACCGTGATGGGTTATTACTTAACCTTTGGGCCATTTCCGATGGCACTCGGCGTGGATCGCTTCGGCGACCTAGCATTGTTGGGCCATTTTCGATGGCACTTTCGGTTGGGACCGCTTTAAACGGCCGCTCGATTCGAATCGTTTCGACGATCTAAGATTTGCGAGTTTTAACCTCTTGGGCCATTTCGATGGCACTTTCGGTTGGGACCATTTCGATGGTCGCCGATTTAGATCGTTTCGACGATCCGATTAACTTCGATAAGTCGTCGATCGCTCCTTTGCCACGGGCAATCTTGAGCGACCGGTCATACATTCTTGCGAGAAAGTAAAGAACACATCATGTTTTTAAAGGTCGCCTCTCGTAAAAAACCCGATGGGAAAAGAGCGCTGCTGCTTTCATTAATAGATCGGTCGTTATTACATTCAAATCACTTGTTACATTCAAACGTAATACTTCCTAAGTTTTTACGCATTCCATGTTCTCGGGGATAGTCGCCCCATTCATGGTTTGCACTCGTATGCCCTTGCGGTCTTACGTGATGACTCGTCACGGACCTTTCCCAATTTGGCGCCAACTCCGCTTGGCGTGCATTCTTGTTTCCCACGTCGGCCGTCTTAGAAACGAGCCGCCGACCGAGAATTCCCTCTTTTGAACTCGAGCGTTGTACACGGGCTGCGACCTTACGTTTGATCAATTGCTCTCTTAGCGAAGCTTGGGTGCGCAGATTCTTCAATTAAGTCCAACTCTTCTCGGATAGCCTTGGCGTTGTCAACCACTTTGTAGGGGTTTGAAGTCCTCCAATTCACTCGCCCATTTCTATGGGTATCACAAATCGGCCCGTACACCAATCTGAAGGCGCGACTCCCTGGCCGATGAATGAGGGTCGCCCCAGAGGCCCATAGAACGGATCGCGACTCTTCGACCAGCCTTCCGCTTCATCCATCCGGCCCGCTTCAAACCACGCAGACTACCCCGTTGGCCGCCTCACCTTGGCGTTGGTGCGAGGTGTTCGGCCGAGGTGAAACGCTGCTTTCACCCTAAGTCGGCCAACATTTCTCTGAATCTCTTGTCTGTGGAACTGGGTGCCGTTGTGCGTTATCAATCTGGCGGGAATCCCAAAGGGCTAGCACACACCGTCCAAGAACTTGGCGACTTTGGCCGATGTGATTGTTGCAGCGGCTCGGCCTCGATCCACTTAGTGAAGTAATCTCGCCACGATCAAGAATTTGAACGGCACGGAGCGGTGGAAACGGGCCTAGAAGATCCATGCCCCACCAGGCGAACGGCCAAGGTGAGACAAGACTTTGTAACTCTGAGGAGGGTGCAATGTGGACATCAGCATGCACTTGGCATTTCTTGCACTTCTGAACGAGTTTCTTGGCGTCCTCGTCCATGGTCGGCCAATAGTAGCCGGCCCTGAGAGCCTTTTTTGCAATGGAACGAGCGCCCTGGTGACTCCCACAAACACCTTCATGAATGTCCCTCAACACATGGTCGGCTTCGACCGACGTAAGACACCTTAGCAATGGAGAGGAGAATCCTCTTCTGTACAACCTTCCTTCTATAACAGAGTACTTGGTCGCTCTGAGTCTGACCAACTTAGCTTGCTTTGGATCGCTCGGCTCTTCTCCTTCCACAATATACCTCAGGATGGGGGCGATCCAATCAATCATGTACCCGACACAGAACGCCAACGATCGACTTGGCTTGGTTGAAACGCTCGGCCTATTTAATGTTTCTTGAATCACACTTCTATGATTCCACTGGAGTTTTGGTACTTGCCCGGCCGGCAGATATATCGCGCTCGAACATTTTCGGTCCGAGGCACATGTACCACTTTCAGCATTTCGGTCGAATCGCTGAGCGAGTTCTCTCACTCTTGCTAGATAACTTTTCAGCACGTCGTCTTTAGCATCATACAATTCTTTGATCTGTGAGACTACGAGTAGGGAATCTGATCTGAGCTCAACCCGGTCAACATTGAAGTCTCTGGCGAGTGCGGGCGGGCTATACACGCCTCATATTCGGCTGATTGTTTGAAGTGTGGAACGCAAAGGTTAAAGAGACTTCTACAAAAGGCCTTCTCGAATTCTCTAGTATTAGGCCTACCCCACTCCCTTGCTATTAGGCGACCCATCTCGTGCAAGATCCGGTCGTTCGGCTTGATGCGGTAGGAGTCATTTCTGCTATAAAGTCGGCCAATACCTGTGCTTTTGCGGCCGATCTAGATTCAAATTTGATGCCAAACTCACTGAGTTCTACCGCCCACTTTATCATTCTTCCCGCCAGGTCTGGCCGATGAAGGACTTGCCTTATAGGTCGGTCGGTCCTTACCACGACACAGTGGGCCACAAAGTAGGGTCTCAACCTTCTAGCGGCTATTAGAAGTGCAAGGGCAAACTTCTATCTTACAGTATCTCGGTTCGGGCCTCGAGTAGTACTTTGCTTATGAAATAGGCCGGATTACGCTTTAGATCGCTTTTCTCTACTAGCACAAAGATCGAGAACTTCTTCTGTTATGGCCAAGTACAGATATAACGTCTCGCCCGGTAACGGCTTGGTCATGATCGGCGGGCTAATCAAGGCTTGTTTTAACTCATCCAATGCTCGCTGGCATTGCTCGGTCCACTCAAAATCCACTTCCTTCTTCTTGATCCTAAATGATGGAAGCGACTTGCGAGCCGCTCACGGGGATGAATCGGATAGAGCGGCCACCATACCATTTAATCGTTGTATTTCTTTTTTTCGATGTGGGCGGCCTCATATCGGCGACCGCCTCTACACTTTTCGGGGTTCGCTTCATCCTCTTTCGATCGGTGAAAACCCAAGAATCGTGACCCTCACTCCAAAGGTACACTTTTCGAGATTAAGTCCGGCGAGTTCCTCCTAGCTTCTTCAAATATTTCTCACGAGGTCGCTTTACGTGATCAGGTCGATTCACGCTTTTAATGATCATGTCGTCCGGATACACCTCTCGAGATCGCGGCCGATCTGTCTTTTAAAAATCTTGTTCATCATCCATTGGGTAGTCGCTCCAGTGTTCTTGAACAGAAGGGCATCACCTTATCTTGAAAATTTCCCGATCGGTCATGAAGGCCGTCTTGTGCCGATCGGGCGGATACATCGTGATCTGATTGTATCCAGAGTAAGCATCCAGAAAAGACAGTAGTTTGTAGCCCGAGGCACCATCGACCAGCTTGTCAATGTTGGGCACAGGAAAGGCATCCTTCGGGCATGCCCTGTTTAGATCAGTATAGTCCACACACATCCTCCATTTTCCATTCTTCTTTTTAACCAGCACGACGTTGGACAGCCAGGTCGTGTATTTGATCTCTTCTATAAAATTGGCCTTTATGAGGTCCTCAACGGCCTTGGCAGCGGCTTGAGATTTTTCCTCGTTCTGAGTACGTCTTCTTTGAGCGGCCAGAAGCGGCCCCTTCATCGACGAGAAAGTTGATGGCGAGCCACTTCGATAGGGATGCCGGCATGTCCGATGCACGCCATGCAAACAGTCGGCATAGTCTCTTAAGCAATCGTACAAGATCTTGCTTCACTTGCTCGGTAGGTCGCTACCGAGCTTCACCCGCTTTGGATGGGTCGTCACCCAATTGAGCGTCTTCCAACTCTCCATGAGGCTCGGTCTTATCGGCTGTGCTTCGGTTCTCGAGCCAAATCACCATCATTGTCTTACGGGTCGCTATCCGGATCATACCGAGCATCCAAATCGACATTGACTTGATGGCCTTCACTAGTGCTTTGAGCGTTCGGGCCACGATCTACCTCGTCACATATTTCTTGGTATAGGCGTGGCTTCTTCTTTGCTTGATTCAAGGTCGGCGCGCGAGGTAACTACTTGGTCGTCCTTGCTATAGAATTTCATTTTTAGATGCACCGCCGATGTAACGGCCTCTAGCTTACCCAAAGTCGGCCTACCAATAATACATTGATAGCGAGGATTTGAGGGGAGTACAAGAACGCGTCGTCTGACCAGTCCCGCATGCAGTACTATCCCGGTGTCGTCACCAAACGTGACCATCACTCGATCGTTCCCAACGGATGAGTCGTCACCCCATTGAACCTGTTAGAGGGTAGGCTCGGCACGGGAATTATCTCGCCGATCAACCTTTATCTTGTCGATCAAGCCTTCAAACATTATATCGGTAGAGCTACCTTGATCGACCGTGATTCTCTGCACTTCGTGTTTGTCATAACCGCCTGATTACGGTGGAACATAGCTATTAGGTTTGCTGTCGATGCAGTCGCTATCATCGAGCGAGATGGGAGTGCGCTCGAGGCCGGTGGTGGTCTTGAGGTGGATGCAACCATTAACAACTCGTCCCCACTTTCTCTTAGTGGCTTTATTAGATTCCTGCGATCCGAGGATTTCCACCATGAATAACCATCGCAACATTACGGCCTCGATCGCCGGGAGTGTCACGATCTTGGACGATCCTTGTTTTGGGTGCCTTCTGGCGGCGGCCCCTTTCCTCTGTCTGGATCGGCTTTTTTCGCTTCTCTTGAGGTCGGTCGCCTTCCTCCGACCTCGCATACTTTCCCAACTTGCCTTTACGGATCGACTCTTGATGTCATCTTTAAGGGCCATACGATCGTTGGTATCGTGCCCTTACTCTTGTGGTAGCGGCGGTATCTTTTGGCCGGTCGTGCCCCCCCTTCTTGAGCACGAGTGGTTCAGCCGCTTAACTCCCACAAACTCATTATTCGACACTCGGCTGTAGATCTGCGCAATGGAGGTGTTGAGTCGAGTGCGATGATCGAACTTTTGTCTCGAAAGTCGCCGATTGTCGCGGCGACCTTCATGCCCTTTTGGCCCGGCTTGTTTGCTTTTTCTTCTTTAGGTCGTGCGCGGGCGGCCTTTCTTCTTTGCGAGTTTCTTCATCTGCGCATGTGGGCGTTAGCCCTTGTCGAGAAGTGGTGAGATCCTCGTAATGATTCAATGTAAACTCTTCAACGAATCGGTGGTCGGTCGAATACCCCGCTTGAGATATTTCGGCTTGTCCTTATCGACAAGTCACGAAACAGAACTTCGACCTCGATGTTAAACCTGGTCGATGTCTTGTCTCAACGTCTCATTATCTCCTTGAACAACGAGTCCAAGTATTCTTCATACCAGTATTGGCGGCGGTTTGCGGTGTAGTGAGACAAGAATATTCTAATCAGTGTCGTCCCACGAGAGAGATGGTATTGGGCGCGCAGACTCCCACCATTCCAATGCTCGGCCGTCCAACGACCGGGGAAAAAGCCTGCATTTCATGGTCGGTCCCAATTCCTCAGCGCGGCGGTAATTATTGAAGTAACGGAGATGCTTATCTCGGATCACCTCGTAGTCAAACTTGTTGAGGTTGGGCGGCTTGCGGAGATCTCTCGGAATCTTATAACGCTGATCTCCCTTGAAAGCGGGCGTGTTCATTCGAATGCCGTTCGACCCAAAGGGGTTGCATTGCGAGGCATGCCTCGTTGCCGGCATTCCATAGAATCCTCCGATGGGCGGTTGGCGGTAGGCGAGAGGCACCCACGGGCGCTTCGCTTTGGCCTCTCCTGGCCGATCGCGGCGTCCCTAATTCTTCCATTTACGTACTCTTCCGACTCTTCACGAGAATCCCAAGATCTCGCTTCGACCGACGTGACCTGCACGACTCATTAGAGGAGTATCCGGTGGGCGAGCGGCCGGTGTCGGGGCGGTAGGCGGAATCTTCATAGTCATCGGACATTGAGCGGCGTCACGCGGCGTTCTGCTTTCGGCGACTGCGTGCCACTTCTTCTTCCGCCGGAGAATGATGAGTAGTGCTCTCTCGCGGCGAAATGCTCTGCGAGGAGGGGAGCGGTGTCTTCGCGCCGGTCGGCGGCGAGCTGAAGGTTCTCCGTCTTCCGCACGCGGGCGGCCCGGAACCGAACCTCTTTCATACTGGGAGATGAGTGCATCTCGATCTGCGATCACTTGATTCTTGTTTTGCAAGATCTGCAAAACGGCTTGAGTAACATGGTCCGGCAGAGGTTCCTGGATGCCCGCTTCAATCAGCTCGGGCGGTAGGTCTCCAGGAACGGCCGGATGGATCTCTTTGGAGGACCGGTCCACGGCCGATTGTGCCTGAAAGGTTCTTGTCGTGGAAGTCCTTGAGATTCGTGGGATGCAACGCCACGCCTTCCGGTCTCTCTGCTGGTTCTCGCCGGAGGATTGAGTCGAGAAGTGGCCGCGTGCGGGGCGGCCGCGTGGAGCCATAAGAGAGGTAGGATAGCGCACGGGCCTCCCACTGTGGTCGCCAATTGATCGTACCTTGACCAATGAAGTGTTGAAGTGTTTGTTGCTTCGTCTGATGGGCCGGTCGTTGAGAGAGTTGAAAGGACCGGTCCTGGCTTCACGCGTTGAGCACCTCGGGTGGTACCTGCAAAGACACTCCGACGATCTAGTGAGAGGTCGCTCGGGCAGATAGCACAAGGTTAGAGAACGTGCACGATGCCATGTGCGAATGGCGTATATATCTGATGATGTCCGACCGCTACGCGAGAAATTCGCCGGCGAGAATGCGCTCAAGCGTGTTGGGCGATCGTGATGGGTCGGGCCGCAGTCCAATTCTTTGTTGGCGATCCTCGTATTTGCTAATACACCCAGGAACAGATTTTAATCAGGAACTCCAAAAAGAAACAAATGTTCAATGTTGGATCTGTCTCACATGTTTATCTCAAGAATATTAGAAACCAAACATTCTATTCTCTATTGCTAGCAGTGTTGGAGTCCTTCTTTGTTTAGACGATGCTACACAAGCATGCGGGGGATCGTTCTTTTGGCCACTACGCTAGATTTTGGTGGACATTGACCTAATGTTACCTCAAAATTTCGACAGTATATTAAATGAAGCTTTAAATAGGGTTGACTTCACATTTAATGATGTTGTGAGGACCACAAGTCAACATTCAAGTCAATACTCCATCAATTCGACAGAAAAGGTATGCAAGTGCAAGAGATGCAAGTGAACTTCGACAAGCTCGGTTTTCAAAGCTATGAAGCAAGCAGGGCAAGAAACCTTCGACAAGAGAGGGCTTAAATCTTCGACAGAGCTGGGTTCAACACTTCGCCAAGCGGTTGACAATGAGTTGGTCGAAACGTGCAGAGCAGCAGTGAGTGGGCGGTTACTTTCCCTTATTTTTAGGAGGCAGTTATCGTTTCTCCCACGATTGTTCCCATGAGTATAAATACTCCTTTGTAATAGAAAATCAAGGTCACCACATTTTACAAGAGCTCTGAGAAACTCAACTTCCAAGCCAAAGCGAAATACGAGTGAAACAGACACATTGTACGTGTTGGTGAACCATCTCTTCTTTCAATTAATGCAATTTTTTACTTTCTTTTCACTTCTGTTGCATTTATTGCTTTTACTTTGTTTTCAATCCGTTTCTTTCTACTATTTACTGTTCTTACATACGTGAAAACACAAAACTCAATGGCAATCGTCAAAGAGATTTTCTAGTTTGATCTCACAGTCTCGATATTGAAAACTAGTGATTGTTTGCTAAAAACACCAGCAAACAAATTGGCACGCCCAGTGGGACCTTTGCCATTAATTTTGTGTTGTTTCTATAAGTGTATGTATTTGTATGCACTTGAGGAGCGGTAGAATGGTACGTACCAGTTCTAACAATGCCTCTAGTTCTAACCCTGTGGTATCGCAAGGGCAAGGAACAACCATAGATTCTACAAGTGTCAGTGTTGCAGGGACAATGGCCCCAGTAACATCAATAACCGTTCCCACGATGTCGATGACCAATGTTGGGTCGACACAATCTATGTCTTTGCCACAAAGTATAGGACTTCCTTCTAGTCCTTATATGGCAACAGGGAATAGTTTAGAGACACGTTTCCAGAATATGAGTCTACCACCATACCCTTTTGGTGTATATGGCATGCCTACTGGAATGCCACACGTTTCGACCTTTTCCCCTTCACATGTGTCTTCTGAAAGCACACTTGGTCGAAATCCTACCGCATTAACTAACGCGTCTTTGTTGGCGTTAAGACAACAAGTAGACGAGAGTAATCATGATATGGTTAATATGCTAACCCAACAAATTGGTACTGTTTTCAATCCGTTGATTCAGAACACCAATACAAGTTACCAAATGTTAGCAAACCAAATGGGTAGGATTGCAGATTTCTTTGGGGCTCCTACGGGAAACAATAGGCAGGTACCCAATTGTGGGAATAATGCGCCTAATACCCCACAGAGATCAGTTACTGTCGAAGCCCAAGCGGTTGTAGGCGAACAACAAGGTATGGGAAACCATGTCCCTGAAGTAGTTATGGTAAATCGAAACCAAAACGCTGATGAAGTTGTTCGACAAGTGCAACGAAATAACGCTTGTGCTCAAGATAACATAGCCACTTTGGTAGAAACCATAATGGCACAGAATGGCCTTAACGTAGGTTTACATAGGCCTAATTTCATATCACCACTGTGTGAATATGTATTGCAGGCAGAATTGCCAAGAGGTTGGAAAATTCCTAAATTTACTAAGTTTGGGGGTGATACCAACGAGTCTACCGTCGAACACATTGCCCGTTACATGACTGAGGCAGGGGATATAGCCCAAAATGAGAGTTTGAAAATGAAATATTTTCCAAATTCTCTAACTAAGAATGCCTTTACGTGGTTTACCACTTTATCCCCTGGTTCCATGTACACATGCATGGGGGCAATTAGAAAAGGCTTTTCATGAGCAGTTTTATATGGGCCAGTCGAAGATTAGTCTTAAAGAATTGGCCAGTGTTCGACGTAAAGTGTCTGAAGCTATTGACGACTACTTGAATAGATTTAGGCTACTAAAGGCTAGGTGTTTCACACAAGTGCCTGAACATGAGCTTGTCGAAATGGCCGCAGGTGGCCTTGATTATTCAATTAGAAAGAAATTGGATACTTCTCATTTGAGAGATATGGCCCAATTAGCCGATAGAGTTCGACAAGTTGAAAGGCTTAAAGAGGAAAAGGCTAGAGTGAATAAGTTCAATAAAAAGAAAACTCGGTGGGGTTTCATAAAAAGAGAAAATAGCCTATGTCGATGAGGAATTCGACTTCGCGCGTTGATAATGTCGAATGAGAGAAATCGATGTGGTGAACTTAAGCCTGGTCCTCCTTATGCTTGCAAATTATTAAGGCCTGCAAATGGGAATAACCCTGTAGAGCCTAGAAATGATAGATTTGTGCCTAAAACATACACTTTTGATGTTACTAAATGTGATGAGATCTTTGATTTGTTAGTAATCGATGGCCAAATAATAGTGCCAAATGGCCTGAAAGTACCTCCTCTCGAACAGAGGAAGAAAAAGGGTTACTGTAAGTTTCATAATTTTTTGGGACATACAACTGACCGTTGTGTACTTTTCAGGGACTTAGTTCAAAAGGCTATCGAAGAAGGGAGACTTAAGTTTGGTGATAAAAAGAACAAAGCACCAATGCAGATTGACGCTGATCCACTTCATCGTGCGAAGCCATGTATCTTTGAATCTGGTTGAAATGAATATAAGCATGGTTGATGCAAAGGTGGTAGGTTCTCCCAAACCTGTCAAACCTTCTACTGACAAGCTTAAAAGTGTAGTGCAAAGGGGTGGTGCTGTGCAAAAGCTTACTCAGGAGGAGTATGAAGAGAAGGTACAGTTCGTGTACCCCAAAGCTGAAGAAGAATTAATAGACTTCCTTAATAGGTGCAAAAAGAAGAACTCGAGGTAATGTTATACCCTGCATGTAGTCTTTGTGTTCGACAAGGAAGCCGCCAAAAGTGTCGAAGGATACGGAGTTCGACAACCTCTTAAAAGAAAATGGCTGGACAAAAAGCCAAACTTTAGCTTCAAGAGGGGGGACCTTCCTTATAAGGTCAAGAGTTCGAACAGACCTTCAACAAGCAAGCCACGCTTCTTTGGTAAGAACACAACCAAGAAAGAATTTGTGTTATCACCCTCGCCAAATCGTTTGTTCCAAGGGCTAACCTTCCAAACGAAAAGTGGATACATGCTTTGGTTGTAACCACTATAGGAATGTTGTGCCACAAGCTGAGGTTGTGAAGCCAAAGGCAAATGAGGCTGCGAAATATAACTACAAAAATAATTACAAAGGGAAAAATCCTATGACCAAGACCCAATGGCGTCGCTTTCAACGCTCGAAGAAGAAAGCGATACTTGCTTCTAACGAGCAAATGCCAGGAACTTCGAAAACGGCTAAGAATATGACTTCTAAAGCCGTGGGGAATACAAAAGTGAACATAGGTGCTGCCAACCAAGTGAAGGTTGGGAATAAGGCCAAGGGTAAATCTATTGTAATAGAAGAACCAAGGAGGCCTGCAATGGAGAGAATCTTTCCTCCTCTGCCATCGTTGAGGAAGAAAAGTTCTGACTTCGACATGGATGAAGACGTCACTTCAGATTTTGAAGACTCTGAAGCTAGTTTTGATGTCATTTGCAATGTGGTGTCTATTCTACCCAGTAAATATGACGTCATCACAGTCCCAAATGATGTCAAAGAAAACTTCACCGAGGATATGGCTAACCACAAGCCGCTTTGTTACTACGTAATGAACAACGGCCGTGTCGAAGAACAAATGGCCACTTTCGAGAGGCGGACGAAGGCATGCAAAGATCATTTGAAGCCTCTGTATATCCAAGCCAAGGTTAACGGCGTGGGTGTCAATAAGATATTGGTAGATGGAGGCGCTGCGGTGAATTTGATGCCTCAAGCAATGCTGGAAACCATAGGGATGTTCGACACTGACCTTAAGCCTCATAATATTGTGTTAACCAATTATGAGGGCAAATCTGGCCAGTCTTTGGGGGCCGTCGAAGTTGAAGTAGTAGTAGGCACTGTCAAGAGAACTACCATGTTCTTTGTCATAGCCTCCAAAGCAAGCTATAATCTGCTCCTTGGCAGAGAGTGGATACATGGAGTAGGTGTTGTACCTTCAAGCCTACACCAAAAGTTGGTGATGTGGAAAGATGATGGTCTTGTGGAATATGTCGAAGCAGACCAGAGCTACTTCCTTGCTGACGTAAACAATGTCACCAAGGAGAATTTTGAAAAACAGATGGCGAACATTGCGCCATGCACATCTTCTAGTCAGGCTTACATCTCATCTGACAATGTGCTTTCCTCTGTTCGATTGTACCCAACACATGGTTTTGTTTGGGAGAGGGAAGTGGTGGAAGATGGAAGTGTCTATCCTGAGGGTGTTCTACCCCCAACAGGATGGGATACTGACTCTTAGAAAGTTTTAGATGTCAGCACCCAACGCATGGGATAGAATTACGGCCTATATGGCCGAAAATAAAGTGAAAACGGCTTTGGAAGCCGAAATAATTCAACAAACAATGGTTGTCGAAGCCATAGCTTCATCTGAAGAAAGTGGTGAAGTCATAGATGACAAACTTGATTGCATTTATGATGACGAACCATTAGGCTTTGAAAAGGATCCCAGGGATTCAACAAAGCGCATGCAAGCTCAAGCTCAAGATCCAGTAGAAGAAGTTGATTTGGGAGATGGCCTAATCAAAAGGCCAACATATATTAGTGCACACCTTGATGCTGCCTTCAAAACCCAAGTTATTTCACTTCTGCAGGAGTTCAAAGATTGCTTTGCTTGGGAGTACAACGAAATGCCTGGGTTGAGTCGAGAAGTGGTGGAACTTCAAATACCTATTCGACCAGGGAAGAAACCAGTAAAGCAAACGCCAAGAAGATTTGCTCCTCCAATATTGGCTAAGATCAAAGAAGAAATCGAAAGGCTGTTCAAGAGCAAATTCATCAGAACTGCCAGGTATGTCGATTGGTTAGCTAATATTGTCCCAGTAATGAAGAAAAATGGAAAACTTAGAGTTTGCGTAGACTTTAGGGATCTAAATAATGCAACACCTAAAGATGAATACTCATGCCCAGAGCGAAATGCTAATAGATTCGGCAGCAGGATTTGATTATCTCAAAGATGCTAGATGGCTACTCGGTGTATAATCAAATTTTTATTCTTGAAGAGGGGCGTGTCAAAACAAACTTTTCGATGTCCAGGGGCATTGGGTGTTTATGAATGGGTAGTAATGCCCTTTGGTTTAAAAAATGCTGGTGCCACTTATCAAAGGGCAATGAATTCTATGTTCCATGATTTTATTGGTGATTTTATGCAAATATACATAGATGATGTGGTGGTTAAGTCATCCTCAGAAATTGGTCATTTAGACCATCTTCGACGTTCGTTTGAACGAATGAGGAAATATGGATTGAAAATGAATCCAACCAAATGTGCTTTCTGTGTACGTGCAGGTGAATTCTTGGGTTTTGTAGTACACAAGAAAGGCATAGAGATCAACCAAAATAAGACTAAAGCAATTATGGAAACGAAGGCTCCTTCGACCAAGAAAGAACTTCAGTCATTGCTGGGAAAAATCAATTTCCTTCGAAGATTTATCTCAAATCTAAGTGGCAAAACACAAGCTTTTTCGCCATTGCTGAGACTGAAGAAAGAAGATGAATTCAAGTGGGAGTATGTTCATCAAGAAGCTTTTGATGCAATCAAGTCTTATTTAGTCAAACCGCCAATTTTATTGCCTGTTATTAGAAACAAATTGCTGAAATTGTATATAGCAGCTTCTGATAACACAATAGGTAGCATGTTAGCACAAGAGGATGATAATGGTGTCGAAAGACCCATTTATTACCTTAGTAGGGTTTTGATTGATGCTGAAACGAGGTATAGTCCAATAGAAAAATTATGCCTTTGCTTGTATTTCTCTTGTACGAAATTAAAGCAATATATAAAATCGGCAGATGTTTATGTTTATTCCCATTTTGATGTTATTAAGCATATGTTATCAAAACCAATGTTACATAGCAGAATTGGTAAATGGGCTTTAGCTTTGCTAGAGTATAACTTAACCTATCAGCCTCTTAAATCAATCAAAGGACAAGTGGTTGCTGATTTCATAGTAGACCACTCTGTTGTCGAATATGAAATACATTCGTTAGACATACGTCCTTGGAAACTATATTTCGATGGCTCAAGCCATAAAATGGAGTGGGTATTGGAATCTTAATTATTTCTCCGTAAAACATTCCAACGAAGTATAAATTTAAAATTCGAGACTCTTGCTCCAATAATGAAGTTTGAGTATGAGGCTTTAATAGTGGGCCTTAAAATTCTACTTGAATTGGGGGCAAGTCATGTCAAGTAAAGGTGATTCTCAATTGGTTGTCAAACAGGTTGACAAAAGAATATAAATGCATCAATGAACACCTTGTTAAATATTTCGTTGTTGCCAACACTTTGTTAAAAAGGTTTACATGTGTACACCTAGAACATTTACCACGAATTGAAAATCATGTGGCAAATGAGTTGGCGCAAATTGCCTCAGGCTACAGAGTGTCAAAGCAAAGCCTAGAAGAGTTAATTGAGATAAAAGATTATAAACTAATCTCGTAAGACTCTCTTTATGATAATACTCCTTCGACGTTATTATCAACACCAAAATTGGGGGCAATAAATGCAAATGAAGTATGCTGCTTAAAAACGCCACATTTTTGACGATATTGACTTAGCGTAAATTTTTGCTATTGACAATATGCCTGATGATGATTGGCGTAAACCCATTGTAGAGTATTTGCAAAATCCTACAGGAAACACTAATAAAAAAGTGAAGTACAGAGCTCTAAGCTATGTGTTGGTTGGAAATGAGTTGTTCAAACAAACTCCTGAAGGAGTATTATTAAAATGCCTTAGTGAAAATGAAGCGTACTTAGCAGTTTCTAATACGCATAGTGGAGCATGTGGCTCACATCAAGTAGGCCATAAAATGAAATGGTTGTTGTGTCGACAAGGAATGTACTGGCCAACCATTCTAAAAGATTGCATAGAGTTTGCTAAAGGTTGCCAAGAATGCCAAAAACATGCTGGGATACATCGTGTACCTGCAAATGAATTGCATTCTATAGTGAAACCTTGGCCATTTAGAGGTTGGGCTCTAGATGTAATTGGAGAAATAAAACCAACTTCACGAAGGCCACGGATACATTCCGGTGGGAATTGATTACTTTACCAAATGGGTAGAGGCAATACCTTTAGCCAATGTTGATCGAAGCGATGATAAGGTTTATTCAAAATCATATCATCTATAGATATGGAATTCCAGAAACCATTACTACAGACCAAGGTACTGTTTTTACTGGTCGAAAAATGGTAGACTTTGCTGCCGAAATTGGTTTTAAGTTATTGACTTCGACACCATACTACGCACAAGCCAATGGTCAAGTAGAATTTGCTAATAAGATCATTATTAATTTGATTAAGAAGCACGTGGGACGTAAGCCCAAAAATTGGCATAATTCTCTTGACCAAGTGTTATGGGCTTGTCGAACGTCACCTAAAGAGTCTATAAACACTACTCCTTACAGGTTAACATTTGGACATGATGCAGTGTTACCTGTTGAAATTTGTTTACAATCAACAAGGATTCAGAAACAATATGAAATTCCCTTTGATCATTATTGGAATTTGATGATTGATGAATTAGTTGATTTAGACGAAGAAAGGATGTTAGCTTTTGAAATGCTTATTCGACAGAAAGAAAGAGTAGCTAAAGCTTACAACAAAAAGGTTAAGTTAAAAACCTTTGAAGAAGGAGAGTTAGTGTGGAAAGTCCTATTACCTATGGATAAAAAAGATAGAGTTTTAGGCAAATGGTCACCAGGGTGGGAAGGCCCATTTCGCGTATTGCAATGCTTTTCGAATGGCGCTTATGAAGTCGAAGAGCTAGGTGACGGAAACAGAATCTTTAGAATAAATGGCAAGTATTTAAAGCAATACAAGCCAACGTTAACGGAGATAAAAATTGAACAAGTGTAAATAAATGAAAATTGTTCATAAATGGCAATGTATAATGAAATGTTAAAATTACATAGCCATTTCAAAATTTCTAAGCTATTGCAAGACCTCAGAAATTCGACAAAGTTGCCTTATGCCTTTCGAATGCTCGCACTCAAAGAGATGGAAGTATCAAGAAGGTGTAGATCTTTGTCAAGCTCAGTGAGAATGGCTTGATGCTGGTCAATCTTCTCCAAGTGTTCTATAGTATCGCTACTTTAGTGGTTTTGGTTGACGAAGAAGCGGCAAGACTCATTCTTTCGACGATCAAGCCCTTCTGATACTTAGCGTTTGACAATTTAGTTTGGAGTGTTTTGATCTCTTCGTCAATACGCGTAATCTCTCGCATCACATTCAAAGAATTGCCTTTTCATCGTTGGTCGCTTGGTTTTCGAGCTTCTATATCCTCTTGATCGGCCTTTGAGAGAGGCAAGTTCCACTTCGCAGAGTTGGTTTTCTTGAGCCTTTTGCTTGGAGATATTCGACCGTTGGTTGATCAGGAGAGAGAGTTGTTCGAAGAGAGGGCCAAATTCCATGAAAAAGGTAAGGACGTTTTGAGGAGGGTCCAACCTAGTGATCTTGTGAATGAGGGATTTTACCTCAAGATACACAGAGGGGTCATTTTCAATCTTTGCTACGAGATCCCCCTCCAAGACTTTAGCTTTCGATTGTGAAGTAGGCTTTCGACCGTCTCTGATTGATGGAACCGAGAGGTGTTGAAGAGCTGCAAATCAAACGACTTGACGAGCTTTTAAGGCTCAAAGATGATCTTCAAAGCCGCCAAAGGATCTGTCTTCTTCACTTTCGGCCAATTCTTGGCCACTAATCGCACTCATTAGATGACTCTTTGGCGAAGTGCTTTGATTTGCGTGCTCCTCCCTTCTAGGCTCCTCTTGCTCTTGATTGACCATATTCTCTTCAGGGATTTCAACAGAGGAAGCCACTACTTCGTGTCTTTCAATTTCTGGAACGTTGGGTTCTGGAGTTGGAGCATTCTCTTCGACAACAGCCTCTGGTTCGACGTTATCTGCATTTGGAACGAGCTCCTCGAAAACAGGGATTGCAGGATCAGCGAGTGCTTGAAAAATTTCTTCAGCGGCTGCACCGAGTGGCGAAGAAAGTAAGGAGAGTATTGTAGCAGACAATTCTCTTTCTGCCACCTCAGTCAAAGACTCGACAGCAGGATTTTCGGCAAGTAGTCCACTCACCTGTTCATAGTGGGTAATACTATTTAAGTTAAAACTGGAAAGGTGAAACCAAAGAGGTTCGAAGTAACTTTGACAGAAATTTTACCTTGTCTACCTTAAGTCTTTTGACTGGAGGAGAAGATGGTGTTTCAGAAGGCTCAGTGATAACAAGGCCTTTTGTCGCCCTTTGGGGATTACATAAATTCCTTTTCCTTGATCTTTGTTGAAGGGTGGCATTATCTTCGTCACTTTCAGTATCCTGCAAAGAGAATTAAGGTTATGGTGTAAATAATGCCACGAAAGAATAAGGAGTAAACTCGAAAGCAATTTCGACAGACCACGTGCGCACAGTACCTCAGAACTGAAGGAAATGACCGCTTTCTCTTTGGCCTTGAGCTTTGGGAGAGGTTTTGTTGCTTTGGTTGTTTTCTGGAAAAAGTTTTCGACGTGAGTAAAAGTCATGTTCGAACAACAACTTAAGGTAAATAGGGCAACATACCATCTTTGGAGTAATGTCTGGGGTGGGACTCACTGCCACTTTCTTCTGGATTTGTGGGGAAGGCTTTGTTGAAGTGGTCTTGTTGACTTTGATCTTCAACTTCGACGCAGGTTTTTCTAAGGTCGAAAATATTGATAAGTAAACAGGAGTGAAATTAAAATGGAATGTTTAAGACTTAGAAAAATTTTAAGTGTCGGAAAATATGTACCTTTGTTGTTTGAAGGGAAAGCAGCCACTAACTTCTTCACAAGGTTCTCAGGAAAAGTGTCAATGGTTTCTCCAGCGGAGATTAATATAGTAACCATCCACCATTCGTGAAACTTCTCAGTGCATGAAAACCTTGGGTTGAAACTGAGAGGTTCAAAATTCAAGGCTTTGTAATGAAATTTCTTGAAAGCCCGCTTGTAAGCCATCTCTGCTTTACGACTTGCAAACTCTCGCTTTGGAAAACACACCGGCGCCAGTCGAGACTTGACAAAGCCCCAAACCGCTCGGCAAAATAACTTGGGAAATACCTAGTGATTCCTAAACTATTTTTAGTTTTGCGATTGGTAAAGTCGTGGAGAGGATAGAAGGAGAGAGGTAAGCTCGCCAAATTTGGTTGATTTCCTCAGCTTGATTCGGACTGTAAGGGAAGGAAATGGTTGTTTAAACCATGTGGGACCATAAGGCCTTTGGACGAATGGGGCCATAGATTCTGTGAAGGTAGTGCATTTCAAAAAGACGTCAAGTACTCTAAGAAGGATTCTTCTACAGATGTAGGCCTATTTGCTTGGGCTTCAACCGTGCTAGCCGAATCCCTTCGATTCTCCTCGCTTTCGAGAGATGGTCGAACCGATTTTGGAATATACAAGCTCGATCGAAATTCAAAAGTGGCTAGCAACCACGACTGCAAACAACCATAAGGGGCGAAGCCAAAAACTTGGTTGTGGGTTCATCCTCTTTCAACTCTACAACAACATTGTCAAGTTGTTGGTGGAGAGAGCCTAGAATCGACTTGGCAAGGTTGATGTCTTCTTGTTCGTGGAGTTGGATTGCCAAGGGGATATAAGATTTGGAAACCCAGAAGGAACGTGTGCGTAAAAACAAAGAGAGATAACCAGAGGGTCAAGAAGGCTACATGTTCTATAGCGGACACCTCCTCGATGTCGAGCCTATGGTGCTCACCAATGTAAGTGGGCAAAGGTAGCATTATTGAAGGTGAATTTGTACTGCACTCGTGAGTGTAGGGTCAAAGGTCTTACCTAGGGTTTTAGACTGTAATGGCAAAGAACATCCAAAGAAAGTGGGGATAGCATGCCACATTTCAGATGGAGGCTATGAGTAGCACAATCCCGAATCGCATAGGCGACCAAAATTAGGTGCTATCATATTTGGGCCCATACCTAGACAGCTGGATAAGGTCGAAGATACCTGCTTTTTCCAGATTTTGGCTTTCTTAGCTTCTACTTTGTCAAGCCGCTTTATATAGATTTGTTGGTCGAGCCTGAGGCGCACCTAAAAACCCTAGAAGAATTGGTCAGAAACTCTAAGTGAAAAGGGGTTTTAGCGAAGATTCTGGGTTGAAGGCGAGCGTGGCTAGGGAAAATCTCAGAAACTTCATCGGTTTCCAGCAAAATATCAGGCAGAGGACCCAAATAAGCATGGGTGTAAATCTCAGTAGAAGGAATCAATACCTGAGTTTGCCATTGGGTAGATCGTGTGTCATTGATGTCAGGTTCATCAACGAGGCCAAGGGTTTGGATTTTGCTGGGCTCGTCGTGTTTCTTCGAACTTTCAGGTTGCGTCGCAGCAGCAAATGATGAAGCCATAGGTGAGGAAAAGGGAGTGCAAGTTGGAATCTGGGTCTTGATTAAGGAAAAAGAGTGAAAGTTTGAAACTTTTGTGAATTTGGGATTTTTGCAAAGTACAGAGATGAAGAATGCAAAGAGACCATTCGCAAGGTTTCAACTGAGTAAAAAGGGATTTGAAAGGGTTCTAGCCGTTTATATATGTTTGGAAGCAACAGTTATTGGCACGTTCACCATTGCCCACACGTTTGCGACGCTTGAGAGACGTGATGGCCCACCTACCATAGAACATGTGCCAATGAAACAGTTTACTTTATCTGTGCAAGTCATGATGACTATCTTTTCGACCACTGTTGAAGTGCAAAAGGCGGTAAAAATGATCCTTGCACAGTATTCAAAAAATGCCCTTTCTTACCTTCATTTCCTATTCCGTCGAAAAAGCATTTTTTTGGGGGCAATCTGTTACCTCAAAATTTCGACAGTACATTAAATGAAGCTTTAAATAGGGTTGACTTCACATTTAATGATGTTGTGAGGACCACAGGTCAACATTCAAGTCAATACTCCATCAATTCGACAGAAAAGGTATGCAAGTGCAAGAGATGCAAGTGAACTTCGACAAGCTCGGTTTTCAAAGCTATGAAGCAAGCAGGGCAAGAAACCTTCGACAATAGAGGGCTTAAATCTTCGACAGAGCTGGGTTCAACACTTCGCCAAGCGGTTGACAATGAGTTGGTCGAAACGTGCAGAGCAGCAGTGAGTGTGTTATACCCCAATTTTGTCCGAGTTCTTTTTAATAGTTTTTATTTTGGACTTTTTTCAATCATTTTATTTTGGACTTTTTTGAAAATTACAAAAAATAGTAGTTTTTTGCGTATTTTCGGGTGTTAGTTTTTAGCTACTATTCGAAGGAAATTTCTCTCTCCTTGGACCTCGTTTTTACGATCTGAACGGTGAAAGTGAAGACATATTTCCCACGAACCCGCTGTAAAAAAATGAAGACGATCCGACGGTTAACGATTCCGGAATCGCACTTTTACGATGAGAGGTTTGAGAAAAACGGACAAAAAACTGCAGTTATTGCGAAGGCAATTTCTCTCTCCTCAGACCTCGTTTCGACGATCCGAACGGTGAAAACGGAGATATATGTGTCACGAACCTGCTGTCAAAAAGAAAGACGATCCAACGGTTAACGAATCCGAATCGCAAATTTACGGTGACAGGTTTGAGAAAAACGAAAATTGTGTTTCAAAGGGGAATTGCTTTCTCTACTTTGTTTTAGTCCCACATTGCTCACAAGAAACAAGAGCTCCCTAGCAATTGGATATAAAAGGGGTTGAGAGGTGAAGATTAGAGGGGGGATCATTGGCGGGTTAAGTGATCTATTGGGTCAAAGCGATAGCGGCCCATTTCACTAAAAACCCGTTTTTGATCATTTGGGCGCTTTGAGTCGGCTTTCCGATTCTCAAAGCGGTTCTTGCGATCTTGAGTCAAAATGGACCAGATTGGAGTCCGGTTGGCTGCTCAGTCCGGTTCGGCACTCGTCGAGTCCAGGTTAGTTTTGTATTTATTTTGTTTATTTTTATATACATATTTATTTATCATTTATTTGTAATATAATTTATTTATTTATTGTTTATGTATATATTTATTCATATTTGTTTACATATATAGTTATTTATTCATTTATTTTTTTGCCTAGTCTTTATTTAATTATCGCTTTTATCTTCTTTTTTTATTTATGCACAAATTAGTTTATTTCTTCAAAAATTAAATAAAAGACTAAGTCTGTTGTACAACCGGTTAGTCATCATCCTAGGACCAATGAGGTATGCTGATTCAAGAATCCTAAAAACGTATAAGTAAATAAATAAATCACTTTTTCCTAAAAATAGGGGATCTGAGTCGGTTGTACAACCGGGTTAGTCGGCGTTCTAGAACTAATGAGTCAGATGCAGATTCAGGAGTTCTAGAATACCTATTCTAAAACGGACCCACCTCATATCAAACAATCTTCTCTCAAAAATTCAAAAATCATTTTCAAAAAGTAGGGGACTAAGCCGGTTGACAAATCGGGTTAGTCGTCTAGAATCGATGAGTCAGATGCAGTTCAAGGAATCCTAGGACCCTACACTAAAAAAACACCAACCCACAAACCTTTTTCGGGAAGAACTACGTAGCTTTGATTCCTCCATTGCATCCGGAGGTAGTGCGTAGGAGCAAGAGTCCACTCTTGTCAAGCACTAAAAACCAAAAACTTAAATAAGTCTTTTCTTTACAAATAAAAGGGTAATAATTAAATAAATCTTAATTAATTAGACCATGGATGTCGTGGGTGCTAATACCTTCCCCACACGTAATCGACTCCCTAACCCTAACAATGCCTTATCCTAAACATAAAGGGATTTTCCGAATTTGCCCTTAAACTAAAATTTGGTGGCGGCTTCCTTTCGAACTTCAAGAATCCTTTCCCTGATTTTTCTTGTCGCTACATACCGGCGACTTCACTCGGGATTTAATTTTCTTTAGAGAGTCAAAACCTAGTCTAATTATTTAGGATTAATTTAATTTTTACCCTTCCCTTATTTATTTATTTATTTTTGCATGTTATACTTTTATGTGATAACCCTAGGGTAGAAGACGATATTTGTATGCATGTTTGTTTTGTTTGCAGCTTTGGGTTATTTTAAACTGCTCCTACACACACTACACCTCTACACATCACACACATGTGAGAAAAGTCCTCTACCCGGACTCGAGTGGAAACCTAAGTTAGAACGAGATTGCGTAGTGATGGCCTGCGGGACGTACGTCTCGTTGGGTGGTCATGAAAATCTCACCTAGAGTTTGATTCCTTTTAAGGATGTTATCCCTTCTAATAGCTTGCCTATTGTTGGGGTCAGTATTCTTGACTGGGGTCCTTGGCTCTAGGGACCAAGTGTAGGATTCTTTAAAACTACCCTTGTGAGGCTCACTATAAAAGAAACCTTAGACTCACTCCATAGGGTACCCTTCTAGGGTCACAAAGGAGCTTTATACCCTTGCATTCAAACGAACATTAATGCATACCGTCTTTTATCCAAAAAAAATTAAAAAAATCAAAAATTCAAAAATTCAAAAATCAAAATCATTATTTACTACATTTTTAGAAAATATACCACATGCATTTTTCTTTTTCTTTGCATAACAAAAAACAACAAGATAAACATCTTATGTTGCGTACATTTTTATGACCGTCTGAGAATTAAAAGCTTTATTTTGGAGAGAAGCCATGCATGCTAAAGTCAAAGTTAAACTTTGTACTTTACTCTCCAAATGTAAACTTATAATTCCCGACGCGACAAATAAAATCATACATTATCATTTCATACACATACATTACATTCGCATTTCACATACATTCATTCATTCGTTCGCATTCTCATTTCATGCGCATTCATTCATTTGCATACTTACATCATGCATTATAAAAACAAAACAAAAACAAAACATAATTTTAGAAAGATTGTGATGAGAGGTGAGACATTCTTGTGAGGTAAATCATTCTTTTTGAAAAAGTTTAGTCATACTTAGTTGCAAGCTCAAGGCGCTTTCAAGGCACTCAATTTTTCAAATTAGCGACTGTTCACATTTTTTCAACAAAGTGTTGCATCTCATCCACCCCATGATGAATGACCAAAATAGTCCATCAAAATTTCATTCATGTTAAAACTGATGTTAACTCTCTATGAAGCATTCGTGTAGTGATTTATGTGTCACATGTGTCTTCATTCTTGTTTGAGTCAGTTAATGTCCCTACATTGTCATCATCCCCCGTCCAAGTCTAATCCCACCCTGACCACCCTAAAGTACATACTCCCCTTACCTAGTCGACTTTTTGGTTTGTTCTCACTAATGAAATAACGCTTTAGGCCTTCCATACAGGGGCAAATTTGTGATCTCTAAAATACCTTGTCAACGTTGTATTCCTTTGGTGCAAGTCCTTTACAAAAAAAAATTCAAAAAGGCCCGTTAGGTTGAAAACTCGTAAGAGCAGCCTAAGCAAAAATTAGGGCATAAAAAAATAATAAAGAAAAAAAAGAGCAAATATATAAAAATAAGTAAATTATTGTCCTTGAGTTAATTTTTGAGAAACCGAGCAATCACGATTTGAAATGAAGTTTGGACCATCATTCCATATCCTCAAAAAGTCCTTCGCTACCCACCTTAAGCCAAAAATCCCAAACCCTAGACAAGGATCGATTCCGCATCAAAAATGGTGCATCACTTTTATCACCACTCACCTCAAAAGAAAGAGAAAGAAAATTCACAAAAAAAGTGAAAAAGAGAGGATTGAAAAGAAAAATTCTGGAAAAAAAAGTAAAAGTAGTAAGAATCGTGAGCTGATATTTCGTACAATTAAACGCATAAGAGATCCTTGTCTGAAATAAACCCTCAAACACTTCCCAATCCATCTAAACAGATCCATTCTACCACGAGACATGTAGGAGATTCTTGTCTCAATAGACCTCAAACACTCCTTTGAGCCTAATAAACCCTTCTTTCATAAGCCATTAACCATTAGCCAAACTACACTCGCTTGAATAAAATCATTTGTCTCATCAATCCTCAAACCATTCCTTTGGCCTCAACATCCTATCCTCCATAAACCCTTGGCTACATTACAATTCTAAACAAGTTCATCCAACCATGAGGCACATCAATTACTCAATAAAATCTCAAACACTCCTTTGAGCCTAAAAACCATTTCCTTCATAAATCATCACCCATTAGCCAAGTTACATCACCAAATCATTTGTCCCATCATCATCAAACACCTCTTTGAGCCCAATTATCCCTTCCTTCATAAATCATTAACCACCGCCACATTACAACCCTCTTGAGTTCGCCCCGATCATTGGTCGATTGCTTTTGTTTTCTCAAAGTTTTAATTTTAGGACAAGTAAATTTATTTATTTATAATATGTTTGCTCAAAAAAATATATCTCAAAAAAACAAAAGAAAAGAAAATCAAAAGGCTTGTACCACAAGATTCATTCAAGTTACAGTTTATACTAAGACAAGGTCTAGTGATCACCAAGTGTAGTTTTCATCATAGCAAACTCAAGACTATTGTAGTCCGAGAGTCATTCTAAAGATAACCAAAAGTTTATACTAGGATCATCACCTAGATCCTAAAGTGGGGCATCCCTTTCACCATCTATTCCATTTGAACTTGGGGAAATTTGTGCAGTGTCCATCCCATACCACACCCAAATTTATAGCCATACCTGCATAAACTCCAAAACCCATAACCCTAACTCCGTCACCTTTCCCAATCTCACTAAAGGCAACCATTCAAACACCATTCCAAGTGGGCAATCCTGTCATTCTTCACTCCACCTACAATTGGGGAAATTCACCTACACCCATCTCATCTCTCATTATATTCACGCCCGCAAAACCATATCGGGCAATTTCTCAACCCAAGATCCCAAATATACCCTTTCGTAATGCTACTCTGGTTGGGTCAATTTTGTCCTTACCATAAATGGGGCAACACCATCCTCTATGGGTCGAGATAAAATCTCTTGCTTTCCGCTCTCATTCCAAAGCCAATGCATTCCCAATTCAAAGATCTTCTACACCCCTAGCTTGTCACCACTAGACAGGGGCAAATCTAAATCGGGGCGATCCTGCATTTCTTGGCTTGGGAAAACCTACCTTTCATGACCTTGACAAAGACCACAATACGATCATTCACCCCTTCATGTGCCACAAATGTCCACACCCTAGGTCTTTAGAACCCCAAGTTAATCGACTCATTCATCTATATTCGCACTACTATACATCTTCACAAAACAATGCTTGAGAGAGAAAACACAAGTTGATCATATGATGCTAAAGATCCACTTAGGTAACTTTGTGGACATAAACTTCGGTCATCATGGGGCATCATAATGGAAGAGAAAATGAACGAGCTTGCAAATACAATCAAGTACCTTTTCGTGTCGATTAATCTGTAGATAACGACCTTGAGATTGCCAAGTTTTTGAATCAAAACTAACTTTTCCAAAGAATGATCAATATTCATCTCCGCCTCTCGTATCCAAAGCCTCACATCTCATCATCACAAAAAAATGTTTCTACACCCAATCAATCATTTCATATCATCGCACCATGAACCATAGCATTTGCATTCAATCATTTCATTTGCATCATATTCACATTTGCATTTCATGCATTTAGTACGTAATAAGCAAAAAGCAAAAAACAAAAAGGAAAAAATCATTCCACCAGATACGAATCATCGCACGCGTGCGCTGCACCATTAATTGCATTGCCAAATGAAGAAAGCTTTTCCTCCTGGAAGATGCATTGTTAGGTATGCTCGGATAAACACGATAAGTGTCATTCCCTACGTTTTGTTCCTCTAATATCAGCGCTTTAAGCGTTAATCTCATATCATAGCACAGATCACCAAGTTGATCCCTCAGACCCCGAGTGGTCCTTCAGAGCACTACGCTCCTTCAGTGCCCTAAGTGGCCCAGGTCGCAACGTCGGAGTCGAGCCCGGCGGACCTTCGCGGACCGAGTGGTCCTTCAGACTAGTTGTGTCAGCCTAAGGCACAGTGGACGTCCTTCATGGTCAACATATCAGTTCTAGACCTGATCTTGACCCATCATGGCCGCTCGAATATAAAGGCCCCCTCAGACCGTTTAACTAGTACCGTAGCTAGTTGCGCTCCTTCAGACCACGATGGTCCTTCAATTAAGGCCTAGGCGACCTTCCGGACCACTCGAGTGGTCCTTCGAGCCTTAGTGCTCCTTCAGGTCCTTGTTGACCCTTCATTCAACTCTCGCCAATGCGCCAAGTATTAACCACTCCTCTTATCTCTCAAACCCTTCGCTTCCTCTTAAATGGACAAAATTGACGTCTATTCTATCTTTATTTCTATTTTCACTACGAAAAATTTGAATACACTTCACCTTTTCTAGTAAAATATAAATAAAGAGGGGCAAATTGTTATACCCCAATTTTGTCCGAGTTCTTTTTAATAGTTTTTATTTTGGACTTTTTCAATCATTTTATTTTGGACTTTTTGAAAATTACAAAAATAGTAGTTTTTTGCGTATTTTCGGGTGTTAGTTTTTAGCTACTATTCAAGGAAATTTCTCTCTCCTTGGACCTCGTTTTTACGATCTGAACGGTGAAAGTGAAGACATATTTCCCACGAACCCGCTGTAAAAAAATGAAGACGATCCGACGGTTAACGATTCCGAATCGCACTTTTACGATGAGAGGTTTGAGAAAAGCGGACAAAAACTGCAGTTATTGCGAAGGCAATTTCTCTCTCCTCAGACCTCGTTTCGACGATCCGAACGGTGAAAACGGAGATATATGTGTCACGAACCTGCTGTCAAAAAAGAAAGACGATCCAACGGTTAACGAATCCGGAATCGCAAATTTACGGTGACAGGTTTGAGAAAAACGAAAATTGTGTTTCAAAGGGGAATTGCTTTCTCTACTTTGTTTTAGTCCCACATTGCTCACAAGAAACAAGAGCTCCCTAGCAATTGGATATAAAAGGGGTTGAGAGGTGAAGATTAGAGGGGGGATCATTGGCGGGTTAAGTGATCTATTGGGTCAAAGCGATAGCGGCCCATTTCACTAAAAACCTGTTTTTGATCATTTGGACGTTTTGAGTCGGCTTTCCGATTCTCAAAGCGGTTCTTGCGGTCTTGAGTCAAAATGGACCAGATTGGAGTCCGGTTGTCGCTTTCGATCGGTTCGGCACTCGTCGAGTCCAGTTAGTTTTGTATTTATTTTGTTTATTTTTATATACATATTTATTTATCATTTATTTGTAATATAATTTATTTATTTATTGTTTATGTATATATTTATTCATATTTGTTTACATATATAGTTATTTATTCATTTATTTTTTTGCCTAGTCTTTATTTAATTATCGCTTTTATCTTCTTTTTTTTTTTATGCACAAATTAGTTTATTTCTTCAAAAATTAAATAAAAGACTAAGTCGGATTGTACAACCGGTTAGTCATCATCCTAGAGACCAATGAGTACATGCATGATTCAAGAATCCTAAAAACGTATAAGTAAATAAATAAATCACTTTTTCCTAAAAATAGGGACTGAGTCGGTTGTACAACCAAGTTAGTCGGCGTTCTAGAACTAATGAGTTTGATAGATTCAGAGTTCTAGAATACCTATTCTAAAACGGACCCACCTCATATCAAACAATCTTCTCTCAAAAATTCAAAAATCATTTTCAAAAAGTAGGGGACTAAGCCGGTTGTACAATCGGGTTAGTCAGCGTCCTAGGAATCAGTGAGCTGTACCAGTTCAAGGATTCCTGGAACCCTACACTAAAAAACACCAACCCACAAACCTTTTTCAGGAAGAACTACGTAGCTTTGATTCCTCCATTGCATCCGGAGGTACGTAGGAGCAAGAGTCCACTCTTGTCAAGCACTAAAAACCAAAAACTTAAATAAGTCTTTTCTTTACAAATAAAAGGGTAATAATTAAATAAATCTTAATTAATTAGACCATGGATGTCGTGGGGTGCTAATACCTTCCCCACACAGAACGACTCCCGAACCCTAACAATGCCTTATCCTAAACATAAAGGGATTTTCCGAATTTGCCCTTAAACTAAAATTTGGTGGCGGCTTCCTTTCGAACTTCGAAGAATCCTTTCCCGGATTTTTCGGTCGCTACAGAGTGGGCGGTTACTTTCCCTTATTTTTAGGAGGCAGTTATCGTTTCTCCCACGATTGTTCCCATGAGTATAAATACTCCTTTGTAATAGAAAATCAATGTCACCACATTTTACAAGAGCTCTGAGAAACTCAACTTCCAAGCCAAAGCGAAATACGAGTGAAACAGACACATTGTACGTGTTGGTGAACCATCTCTTCTTTCAATTAATGTAATTTTTACTTTCTTTTCATACTTTTGCATTTATCGCTTTTACTTTGTTTTCAATCCGTTTCTTTCTACTATTTACTGTTCTTACGTACGTGAAAGACACAAAACTCAATGGCAATCGTCAAAGAGATTTTCTAGTTTGATCTCACAGTCTCGATATTGAAAACTAGTGATTGTTTGCTAAAAACACCAGCAAACACCTAAGAGGTAAGATTTTTGAGTAAATCATGGTGGAACGTGAATCTTTTACTTTTTTTGTAGGTATCACATATAAAAGCTGGGAGAGGGTCCAAGATATGAAATGCGGATTCAGGCGCCATGGCGCTCAAGACATGCAAATGCAAGGATTTTAGGGGTTGTGCGTCTAAAGTGCACAACGAAGGGGAAGCGAATCATGTCGCTAATGTTGAGGTACAAGTTCAAAACACACAGAGAGGGGAGGGAGGGAGGGAGAGAGAGAGAGAGAGAGAGTGCTAATAACCGCGGCATGAGGATCTCAATAACATGGAGGGTATTCATTCAAATGGAACTGATTTTGCAGATGATGAACAAAGTACAAACAAAAATCAAATTCCTTGGGGTTTGCTTTTCCCACACCCCCTCCTACTCAAAACACACCCCGTAAGGGTGGGAAAATACCAAAAGGCCAGGAAAAAAGTCTTTCACCTGTTCGAACGAGGTCACTCAAACGTGTTCGAATAAGGTCGTTTGAACCGTCATTAAACACGTCCTCACAGCGTTTCACGCGAAGTTATTTTTGGAATAATATTTGTTAAGGAGTGTGAAAGAATAGGAGGGGGAGTGGGAAAAGCAAACCCCAATTCCTTTTGATAGTGTTTCGGTTACTAATTCTCCTAATGGGGATGCTTAGAAGCCAAACCAACAATAATGCTATCAACTAGGAAGTTACGGCAGACCACATTCTTAACAAGCAAAAAATCCATCAAATGATTTAATGTGTTCTGAACCCAACAACATTCAGATCCTTGGTAATCTAAATTCTACTCTTAATCCTAGTCAATCTTTAGAAATAATAATGCTAATACCAATCATGATTTGCAGGAGTGATAAATTCAAGTTGATACAGCCAACAACCCTACAAGGTTACAACCCGTTTAAAATTTTCAAAATAGGATGCACTAAAATATTTATCATAGGGATAAACCACATGTTATGAGTTACTAGTCCCTAAAGTTCAATTTAATTTCTAAATTATATTTTTAATTAGTCTCTAATATTAATATTATTCAATTTAGTCTCTTTAATTTTTAATGTTACGTTTGTTCTCAAACTTTTACAACTTAATATCAATTAAGTTTACGACTTTTAAAACTTAGTATCAATGTGTCATTGATACTTGTTTTTTTCACATAATTCTTAGGGACCAAATTGATGCTAAGTTATAAAATTCAAATACCTAATTGATATTAAGTTATAAAATTTGAGTACCGAACATGACATTAACATTTGAAAATGTCAGAAATTCATTAGAAATATCATTTTTTTTTCAAAAAAAAATTAAAATAGTGTTAATATCATAAACTTAACTAAACGTTTCTAAAATTTAAGATACCAAAATACTTTGTAGTTATTAACTACCAAAGAATACTTAAATGAAATGATTTGAGTCTTTTTCAACTTAATTAACCAACCTCCTAGACTGTGAATTCTTCAAAGAAGGCAAATTAGGCTATTAAAAGAACTCGGTGCTATTCAGTGGTGCCGTCAAACCATTAAGATACAAGTGTCACCATCAACTAAAGCTTTGAGCTTGAAGGTTGAAAGTGGAGATAAGTATTGCTCAATTTAGTTTTTGAAGTCCAATGCAAATAACTAGAATAATTAAGTGCTTCTTCTTCTTCCATAAAGATAGATAGTTTACAACAAGTAACAACAACAGGAAGGAGCCACACCAATGGAGAAGAAAGTCATGCTTTACTGCGCATGTGCAAAACCCAACTTCACTTACCATTCAAGAAAGAAAACGTTGGTTCAATTTTTTTTTTTGAGGCAAATAAACTCATGACATTTCATTAATAATAGAATTCAAAATACAAGACGGAATATTATGATGAATATGGTGACTAGCAAACAATTGGGCCGCTCTAGTTAGGGAGTGAGCAACACAATTTGTTTGTCTCCGAAAACTGACAGTATAGTTGGATAAATTTTGAAAGAGAGCATGACAAGATGAAATTATAGCTCCAAACTCGGTAGAAGAATGAAGACTCCGTTTGAAGGCGCCAACCACCTGCTTACAGTCAAGTTCAATGTCAACATGAGCATTCGGTAAGTGCTGCACCCATCGGAGAGTCTCAAGCAAACCCAATGCCTCAATTTCCCATGGTGGAAGAGATCCATCAAACCACACTGTCTTTGCCAGTAGAAAAGCTCCAAAGTGATCACGGATGCATATTCCTATGCCACAGCGTTGCTCGGTTGGAAACCAGGCTGCATCAACATTAAATTTAACGTGACCTGCGACTGGTTTGTGCCACTGCTGAACCTGGTGCGTGTTGCTGTGATTCTGCCCATTTTCACGGGCACGCAACCACTCAAACACAGCGGTTCTGGCTTCCACAAGGGCAATGCTGATGGGGAGGTCGTTGGAGTTCCATACCTGCTCGTTACGCCGACGCCATATACACCAGAAAATTGCTGCCATATCTGTGCGTGCATTGTCGTCCAGAATTGACAGCAGCTTGAAGATCATCTCAGTGGCACCTTTGGCCTCATCAAAGGGTAGTTGCAATCGTGGCCAAAGACCAGCTGTTTGCCAAACGGATTGAGCTTTCGAACACCCAAAAAATAGATGCCACTCATTCTCCTGCGCTTCATTGCACATGGGACATAAACCGGAGCATTGAACACCTTTCCGCCGAAGCCACATACGTGTAGGAAGACAACCACGCGCCATAGAAGAATTTTTAACTTGTTAGGCACCTTCAATTTCCAGATTGCAGCCCAATTTCCATTAACACAGACGTGAGAGGTGTCGACAAGTTGGTCGCAGAACGCACTGTATAACAACCATCTTTGCTGAAATTCCATAACAACTCATCGGTATCACTAGCAGCAACACGGGGCATCTGCAAAATGACTTCGGATTCAGCTGGAGAGAAGAGTTGTTGTATTAGATTAGTATTCCAGGATGTGGAATTATGTACCAGCAGGTCAGCAACCATATACGTTTGTTAAGAGTCCCACATCGGATGTGATATGGCCTGAAAAAGAGTTTATAAGTGAGTGACACTCCCTTACCTTGCATGCTGGTTTTGTGAGGTTGAGTTTGGCCTTAAACCACATTCTAAGATGGTATCAGAGCCAATCCAAGATCCGTTGGGCCACCCGTTGTCGGGCCACCCGCTCCAGATGTCTATTCCTGGGCGTGAGAGGGGTGTGTTAAGAGTCCCACATCGGATGTGATATGGCCTGAAAAAGACTTTATAAGTGAGTGACACTCCTCACCTTACAAGCCGGTTTTGTGGGGTTGAGTTAGACCCAAAAACCACATTCTAAGAAAGTTGGTTCAATTGTTCATTCACGTCACGTTATTTTAATTTCATTAATTATTTTTATATAAAATTTAAATTAATTGCTATCTTGTGTTGTGTGTAACACACGGTAAAAAAGCTCCAAATTCTACAAACAAATCTCAAAATATGGTAATTACTAATTAGTACTAGTCCCATAGAGAGAATATGATTTTATTTGAGAGTAGTATGGAATTTATCTTGGATTTGTTTTTTAAAATTTGTTACACAAATTAATCTATGCGATGAGTCATTTCGGGTTTGATCTGAACACGAAAAATGTTCGAACCAAATATATTGGTATGGATTGTATTCTGAATTGGTTTGAATTTATCCAAATCACTGAACACTTCTAAATCCACCTAACTTTTGACTGGATTAAACCAAATATCTAACAAAGAAAGAAAATAACTGTATCAAGTTGCTTAGGTTTTTTGGGATAAAAATATACACAATATGCTTTCTTAATAATTCCTAACTGCTTGCTACCATCATGGTGCATAAGAATATCATATTTAGCACCATTCCTAACTGCTTGCTTTCTTAATCATTTTGAAATGAGTTAATTAAAGTTGGAGGCACTCATAAGATGAGGAAAAAAAGGTGTTTTCATCAGGCTGATGTAATTAATTGCACCATTTCATTTCATATCCTAATTTTTTTTTAATTATCAAAACTATATATGACCAATATCCTAAAAAATCTCAAGTTATTGCTTAGTGTGTCACCTAAAATATCTTCGCCTTTTTTTTTTTTTTCTTGGAAAATATCTCTACTTTAAAAGACAGATTCATAGAGTCTCAATTGTATTGGCCACAAATCTGGATATGCTTAAAGTGGCATAGCCTATGTTGTCAATTAAATCAAGTAGAGAGCAGGGGCGGACCTACACTATCGCTCCTCAAAAAAAAAAATTATGCTTACCACCCTAGATAAATATTTTTTTGACACCTGTGAATTTTTTAAATTGCACCAATAGCCCAAGTATTGCACCCATTTGCACCAATAGCCCAAATATTGCACCCATATTTACATCAAAGACCCAAACTTCACTTACCCAAATACTAAACACACTCACTGTGCTTATCTAAAAAATAAAAATAAAAACTAAACACACTCTCCCTCTCTCACGGCTCACGCAAATTCCATTCCACTTCCACTCATTCATCCCTTTTCTTTTTCCATTCTTTCCTCATTTCAACATCTCTCTCTCATGCTACTCTGTCTCTTAGTCAGCAGCATTCAATCTATTATCAATTTATCATTCATTTTGGTACAAAGTTTTGATTTTGTGTTCTACTTGCATTTGATGAGAGATGTATTGGCTATTTCAAATGAATTGTCACAAGCATTACAAAGGAAAGATCAAGACATTCTGAATGCTATGAACTTGGTTAACATCACAAAGGAGAGGTTTGAAACACTCAGAAATGATGGATGGGAGTCTTTATTGCAAGAGGTAAATTCATTTTGCGATAAGAAATCTATTAGTGTTCCTGCTATGGATGATGTGTTTGTTAAGGGGCTGTTCGCTGGTGTTTTTAGCAAACAATCACTAGTTTTCAATATTAAGACTGTGAGATCAAACTAGAAAATCTCTTTGACAATTGCCTTTAAGTTTTGTGTCTTTTAGCGTACGTAAGAACAGAAAATAGTAGGAAGAGATAGTTTGAAAGCAGAATAAAAGCAAGAAATGCAACAAACGTAAAAACAAGTAAAAATTGCATTAAATTAAAGTGATAGAGAGAAGAAGATGGTCCACCGACACGTACAATATGATCTGATTCACTCTTGTTTCGCTTTGACTTGGAAGTTGAGTTTCTCAGCGTTTTTGTAAAATGTGGTGACCTCGTTTTCCTATTACAAGGAAGTATTTATACTCTCAGATACAATCGTGGGCAAGCACGATAACTACTTCCTAAAACCGTGGAAATAACCGCCCACTAATCGCTTTGCTCCTTGCGCTCGACCAGACTTGTTGTCGAAGGATTTGGCGAAGTATTGGACCCGACTTTGTCGAACAATTGGGCCTCTCTCCGTCGAAGGTTTCGACATTGTTTCGTAGCTTGAAGAACCAAGTCCGCCGAAGTTTGCTTGCATTGTCGACTTGTACAACTTTATTTGTCGAATTTATGGTACATTGACTTGAACATTGACTCGCAAATTTCACGTAATACTATTAAATGTGCGAATAATACCATTTAAAGCTTAATTTAATGCCCTTGTCGAATTTTGAGGTAACAGATTGCCCCCAAAAATGCTTTTTCGACGGAATAAGGAATAGAGGAAGAAAAGGCATTTTTGAATATCGTGCAATGGTCATTTCTACCGCCTTTTGCATTTCAACAAAGGGTCGAAAAGACAACCATCATTACTTGCGCAGTAAAACGAACCGCCTTATTGGCACACGTTGCATAGTTGGTGGGCCATCACGCTCTCTCAAACGTCGCGAACGCGGCGAGTTATGGCGAACGTGCCAATAATCGTAGCTTCCCAACATATATAAACGGCTACAACCCTTCATATTCCTTTCTTTACTCGGTTTGAACTCTTGTGAAGTCTCTCTGCATTCTTCATTCTCTGCGTTTGCAAGAATCCCCAAAATCACTAAAGTTTCAAACTTTCATTCCTTTCCTTCAATCTACGCTTGAATTTCGCCTCGCATTTGCTTTTTATCTCTCATGGCTTCCTCATCTCACTTGAATGTTCAAAGAAGGACGACGAACCCAACAGACCTAAAACCTCTTGATGGCTTTGTTGATGAGCCCGACATTCACGACGATCGAAAGTTCAAATGGCAAACCTGTATTGATTCCTCTCTACTAGGGTTATACTCATGCATATCTAGGTCCTCTTCCCGATATCCTCGTTAGAAAACACCAAGTTTCTGAAATTTTCCCAGATCATGCCTCGTCTTCAACCTGCAATTTTCACTAAGACCCCTTTCCATTTAGAATTTCTCAATAGTCCTTCCAAGGTTTTTAGGTCTGCTCCCAGGCTCGACCAACAAATTTACATAGACCGGCTCGACAAGGTAGAAGCTAAAAAGGCCGACATCCGGAAAAAAAAGGTATTTTTGACCTTATCCAGCTTGTCTAGGTATGGGCCTAAGTTTGTGACAAAGACTGATATTGGGCCGCTATGCGCTTTTGGATCATATACTCATAGCCTCCACTTGAAATGTGGCATGTTGTCTCCCACTTTACTAGATGTTGCTTTGCCATCACAGTCCAAACCCCAGGTGAGACTTTCGACCGCTAATCCCGAGTATGAATACCCGCTTCACTTTTAACAATGCCACTTTTGCTCCTTACATCACGAGAACACCACAATCTCAACACCGATCACGATTATCTCGCTAAAGAACACGTAGCCTTCTTAACCCTTTGGTTATCCCTTTTGTTTTCTCTGCACTGCTCACTCTGTGTTTCTAAAACCTATATCCGCTGGCGTGAACTCCACGAGGAAGAAAACATTAGTCTTGCCAAACTGTTGTTGGGTTCTCTCTATCGTGAGCTTGATAATGCCGTTCTAGAACTAAAAGAAGGCGAACCCACCAACAAGTTCTTGGCCTCTCGCCCATTGTGGCTATTGCAATTGTGGTCCTAGCTAGCCACTTTTGAGTCTCGACTAGGTCTGTATATCCCCAAGTCCGCTCAACCAACCTTAAAGTCTAGGAGGATCAAGGATTCGACTAGCCCATTGAAACCCAAGCGTATAAATATTCCTCCGTAAGAGTCCTTCAAATTCACTTCGATATGTTCTGAAGTGCACAAGTTTTGTGGACTCCATGGCTCCTTTGTGCAAAGGCCTTTCGGTCCAACTTGGTTTCTGCAACCATTTCCTTCCCTTCTCGCCAACAAGCCGAGGAGATTACCCAAATCGCAAGCCTATCTCTCTCCTCGCTATTCTTTCTACTGCACTTACCCACGCAAAACTAAACATAGTTTGGGAATTAAGAAATATTTCCCAAATTATTTTGCCAGACAGTTTGGTCTTTGTCAGATCCGACCTGCGCCAGTGTGTTTTCATAGGCGGGAATTTTCGAATCCAGAAACAGTGGCAGCCTACAAACAAGCCTTCAAGAAATTCCACTATAGGGCCTTGAGTTTCGAGCCTCTCAAATTCAACCCCAGATTCTCATGCACTAAGGAATTTCATGAATGGTGGACTAGTTACTATACCACTGCTGCCGGAGAGGCTAGTGACACCTTTGCAGAAAATATTATGAAGAAATTGGTGGCAACCCTTCCTTCGAACAACCCAGGTATTTACTTCTTGATACCCAAATCTTTCTGAGTCTTAAACATCTGTAACTTAGTTTTATTTCTGTTTGCTTATCAATGTTTTCGACGCCGACCAACTCGCACCTGTCAAGATCAAAGCAGGCAAGGCTACCACAGCAAAGTCTCCTCCAGCAACCAAGAAGAGAGTGGTAGCAAGATCCACTCCAGAAATTGTCCTAAAGAAGGTATGTTGGCATTTATTCGCTTCAAGTTATTTTTGATTACGACTTTTATTTATGTCGAAAACCTTCTTTTTAGAAAACAACCCAGGCAAAATCCCCTCAGCAGACCAAAGCTAAAAAGAAAATGGTCCTTCCTGATGATGAGGTACTATACTCTTGCCTTGTTAATCCGTCGAAATTTCTCTTCCATTTGTCATTCACTTTCTTGTCATAACCCAAATTCTTTTTGCAGGACACTGAAAGTGATGATAACGTCCCCCTTACTCAGAGGTCGAGGAAAAGAAACCTTCCTGAGGTTCAAAGGGCAGCTCAAGGCATCATTATTGATGAGGCTCCTGAACCACCTTCTTCTCCTCCAATCAAGAGGCTTAAGGTACAAGAGGTAAATTCCTTTTCGACATTAGTTTAGACTTACTCGGTCTCACCTTTCCAATCCTTAACTTAACGATATACCTTGGCAGTGCATAGGTGGGTGGATCGCTCGTGGACAAACCTCAAGTTCGGTCTATGGTTGAGGTCACGATCTAGAGTCGCTCGGTCCCCGTGCTCCCTTTAACTTCATCTCCTCGTGGTGTAATCACTAAGAAATTTTCCAAGCGTTGGATAACCCCAAATCCTGTTTTGAGGAGTTTGCTCCAAGTCTTTGGAAATGTCGAACAAGAGGCGGTCGTCCGAAGAGAATGCTCTGCTATGGAGGAGGCCGTTCAACCGCCGGTAGAGTCGACCGAGGTTGTTGTTGGAGAAACCGCCAAGTTCCGTAACTTAACATTCCAACAATCAAGCGACCGTAAGTAGTAGGCTACCTCTGTCGAAATACTCAAGAAAATATGGTCGATCAAGAACCGAGAGGAGCCTAGAGTGGAGGTACTGCGAGATCAAGGCGCTTTGCGCGGAGAGTCGTCCAACAAATTGCCAGTTAGCGATCAAGAGTTGGCCGAGCTAAAGAAGACGAATCCATTGGCAGCCTTGAAGATCATGTTGAGTCTCAAGAGCTCGTCGAGCCGTTTGATCTGCAGTTCCTCGAACAACTCTCTAAGTTCTATCAACCAAGAGACGGTCGAAAGCCTGCTTCACTAGCTGAAGACGAAGGTGTTAGAAGGGGACTTGGTGGCAACCATTGAGAATGACCCATCTGTGTATCTTGAGGTAAAATCCCTCATTCACAAGATCACCAAATTAGATCCTCCTCAAAACGTCCTTTCGTTCTTCATGGAATTTGGCCCCATTTTTGAGCAACTTTCTCTTTTAATCAACCAACGGTCGACCACCTCCAAACGCAAGGTTCAAGAGACTCAACTCTGTGAGGTAGAACTCGCCTCCCTTAAGGCCGATCAAGACGACATTGAGGCTCTTGAAACCCAAGCAGCTAAAGATGAGAGAGCAATCGCTGAATGGGATGCAGAGATTGCGCGTATTGACGAGGAAATAAAGACCCTTCAACTCAAACTGTCAAACGCTAAGCATCAGAAGGACCTGATTGTCGAAAGAATGAGTGTTGCTTCTTCGTCCACCAAAACTACCAAAGCATTGGCAGCTATAGAGCACTTGGAGAAGATTGACAAGCATCAAGCTATTCTCGCCGACCTCGACAAAGAGCTGTACCTTCTCGACACCTCTATTTCTCTAAGTGTTAGCATTATGGAGAGGCATAAGGCTACCTTGTCGAACTTCGAGATCAGTAATAGTTTAGCATTCTAAAAATGGTCGTGTAACTTTAACAATTTCTTTATACATTGCCATTTATGAACAACTTTCGCTTACTTATAATTGCTCAATCAGTATCTCGCTTAACGTTGGCTTGTATCGTTTTAAATACTTGCCATTTATTCTAAAGATTCTATTTTCGTCACCTAGCTCTTCGACTTCATAAGCGCCATTCGAAAAGCATCGCAACACGCGAAATGGGCCTTCCCACCCTGGTGACCATTTGCCTAAAACTCTATCTTTTTTATCCATAGGTAATAGGACTTTCCACACTAACTCCCTTCCTCAAAGGTTTTTAACTTAACCTTTTTATTGTAGGCTTTAGCTACTCTTTCTTTCTGTCGAATAAGCATCTCTAAAGCTAACAGCCTCTCTTCGTCCAAATCAACTAATTCATCAATCATCATATTCCAATAATGATCAAAAGGAATTTCACCTTGTTTCAATCCTTGTTGATTGTAAACAAATCTCGACGGTGTAACACCGCATCATGCCCAAATGTTAACCTTGTAGGGAGTGGTGTTTATAGACTCTTTAGGTGAAGTTCGACAAGCCCATAACACTTGGTCAAGAGAATCGTACAACTTCTAGGCTTACGCCCAACGTGCTTTTTAATCAAGTTAATAATGATTTTATTGGCAGCCTCTACTTGACCATTGGCTTGTGCGTAGTATGGTGTCGAAGTCAATAACTTGAAACCAATTTCAGCAGCGAAATCTACCATTTTTCGACCAGTGAAAACAGTGCCTTGGTCCGTAGTAATGGTTTCGAATTCCATATCTATAAATGATATGATTTTGAATAAACCTTATCATCGCTTCTTGATCTACATTGGCTAAAGGTATTGCCTCTACCCATTTAGTAAAGTAATCAATCCCTACTAGAATGTATCTGTGGCCTTTCGACGAGGTTGGTTTTATTTCTCCAATCACATCTAAAGCCCAACCCCTGAATGGCCAAGGTTTCACTATAGAATGCAACTCATTTGCAGCACATGTTGTATTCCAAAGATGTTTTTGGCATTCTTGGCAACCTTTGGCAAATTCTATACAATCTTTTAACATAGTTGGCCAATACATTCCTTGTCGAAATAACAACCATTTCATTTTGTGGCCTACTTGATGTGAGCCACATGCTCCACTATGTGTATCGAATCGCCAAATACGCCTCGTTTTCACTAAGACATTTTAGTAGTACCCTTCGTGAGTTTGCTTGTACAATTCGTTTCCAATTAACACATAGCTTAGAGCTCAGACTTTACTTTTTATTAGTGTTCCTGTAGGATTTTGCAAATACTCTACAATGGGTTTTCGCCAATCATCATCAACCATATTGTCAATAGCAAAAATTTACGCTAAGTCAATATCGTCAAAAATGTGACGTTTTTCGACGCTGCAGATTCATTTGTATTTATTGCCCCCAATTTTTGGTGTTGACAATAACGTCGAAGGAGTATTATAGAGAGAGTCTTCCGAGATTAGTTTATCTTTTATCTCAATTAACTCTTCTAGGTCAGGCTTCGATACTTTGTAACCGAGGCAATTTGTGCGATTCATTTGCCACGTGGTTTTCAATTCGTGGTAGATGTTCTAGGTGAACGAATGTAAACCTTTTTAGCAAAGTATTGGCAATAACGAAATATTTAATAAGGTGTTCATTAATACATTTGTATTCTTTTGTCAATTGTTTGACCACTAGTTGAGAATCACCTTTTATTTCGACATAACTTGCCCCCAATTCGAGTAAAATTTTAAGGCCTACTATTAAAGCCTCATATTCAGCTTCATTATTTGAGCAAGAGTCTCGAATTTTAAATTTATACTTCGTTGGAGTATTTTCCGTGAGATAATCAAAATTCCAATACCTGCTCCATTTTTATGGCTTGAGCCATCGAAGTATAATCTCCAAGGACGTATGTCTAATGAATGTATTTCACATTCGACAACAGAATGGTCTACTATAAAATCAGCAACCACTTGTCCTTTAATTGATTTAAGGGGTTGGTAAGTTAAGTTGTACTCTAGCAAAGCTAAAGCCCATTTGCCAATTCGACTATGCAACATTGGTTTTGACAACATATGTTTAATAACATCAAAATGCGAATAAACATAAACATCTGCTGATTTTATATATTGCTTCAATTTTGTACAAGAAAAATACAAGCAAAGGCACGCTTTCTCAATTGGACTATACCTAGTTTCAAAGATCGATCAAAACCCTACTAAGGTAATAAATGGGTCTTTCAACACCACTATCATCCTCTTGCGCTAACATGCTACCTATTGTGTTATCTAAGTCGCTATATACAATTTTAGCAATTTGTTTCCAATAACAGCAATAAAATTGGTGGCTTGACCAAATAAGACTTGATTGCGTCGAAAGCGTCTTGGTGAACTGCTCCCACTTGAATTCATCTTCTTTCTTCAATCTCAAGAATGGCGAAAAAACTTGTGTTTTGCCACTTAGATTCGAGATGAATCTTCAAGGAAATTAATTTTCCCTAGTAGTGGATCAAGTTCTTTCTTGGTCGAAGGAGCCTTCGCTTTCCATAATTGCTTTAGTCTTATTTTCGTTGATCTCTATGCCTTTCTTGTGTACTTCATCACAGTTGTGCGAAAAGGTGATGTGCAAGTGTACACAATCGCAACAAGTAATATATTGATAAGTAAAGTTCGCTCCACAGTGATTGGTATTAATTTTAGAGTTTAAAAAGGAATTACACTTTAGAGGAACAAGTAGCAAATATGTTGAGTAACAAAAGTTCATTTGAATAAGAATTGATTAAGTAACAAGTTAAAGCGTGGGTAAAAATATAAGAGAAATAAGTTGGATTGCCTTCACTATGTAAATCCCCAAAACAAGACGCTTATAACGTCACACGCTATAGCGTTAAGCGCTATTAGAAATATTTTGTGCCTTTCAAATACTAGCGCCTGTGGTTTCACTACAAGATGCCTATGTCTAGGTTCTAAATAGGTTCACCTGTATAATCAAGATCCCACAAATTATGCCTTATAAACTATTGCAACATCTATGTCTAGAAGAAGCAAAAATTGATTAAATGTCTTCAACCAACCTTCTCATTTATATTAATCCTTGAGTTCTTTCTATGGTTCATGTCCAATCCACGTAAATACTTGTTTTACGTGGCCAAATATAAAACAAGTTTGGAAGAATAATCACACAAGGGTTAAAACACAAAACGCGTGAGAAATTATATACGAAGCATTAATGGTTCATTACAAGTCAGAAGCAACCCAACTCAAGGAGTTTAGCTCATGTTGAGCCCCATCAAAATAACACAAAGAAGAATACTTGCATTACCGTAAATAAAGAGGAAATGACAAATGCAAGAGATACACTCTTGAAGTCTCCTAATCATCCACGTGAGGATGGCTCATCATCAACCTTACACCATGAGTACAAAGACGTAAAAATACAAAGGAAGAAAGTAAAATAGCAAAAGCTCTAAGATGTATCAATGGAGAAGAAGAAGTGTCACACTTTCTCTCTCTATCAATACTCTTTCTAAAAACTCACTATATCCTCTATTATCCGTGTGAAGGGAAGGAAAATCAAAGATCCATCTTCTAGCCTTGCTAGCATGTGGTACAATCTCCTCAAAAGTCAAGAAAGGTGATAGTTGCTTTTTCACCAACTCCACTATTCCCTTCTCATGCATTGCCAAGTGTCCACACATATCCAATAAAATCCGCACATGTCAAAGACGCACAAAGATCATAAGATATGGAGCTTGGATTAATGAGCTTGGCGCCAAAATTGCACTTTCCCCAAAGATGCTCACCGATTCACTATTTGACGCTATAGCGTTAGGCACGCTATAGCGCTAAACACTGCACTACTTCACAAACTTCATCAAAATATTCACAAGGGCACCAATTGTGCCAAATTCATAACAAAGCAGTGTTTAGCCCTTCCTTTCCTAATATTCACATAAATATACTAAATACTATACTAATATTACTTGAGAACTTACTTAATTTAATGATTAGAGGTATAAGTAACTCATATAAATATGAGTTATCACACCCCCAAACTTAAACCATTGCTTGTCCTCAAGTAATGACACTTGCAAAGACAAACAAACTGACCCTATTTACAACACACATGCTCTGATCAACACTTCATTTCTAAGCATACTCACTCAAACATTTTCTCAATGGGCTAATAATTCTGATTCACACTCACACCAACACACCAATGCATTTATTCAACTTCTAAGCTTATTACTGCTCAATAGTGTGTGTGTGATCTCTTGACTCATCTCAATTCCTAGCTAGATTTGGATTTCTCTTTAGCCTTGGAAAGAATGGTCTTCTTTTGGTAAAATCAAGAACTCTTTCAAAACAATGACTAGATTAACATTTTCACACAGAATGGGATTTTTAGGCATGACAAAGGGTTTAACTAGGCACTTCAAGTCTATGGTCAGTGTTCCTAACTTATTGAATCTAAACAGCTCACGCTATAGCGTTTGACGCTATAGCGCTTGAACAAAGATAACAGATTTACTAGCTGTAGCCCCCTCATTACTTGGCTCCTCAGCAATTATTCTATTTTTTTTTTTTTTTTTTTTTTTTTTTTTTTACATAAGGCTTTGCCTCTTTCTTTGCCTTTGGGGATGACCTAGCTTTTGTTTTGGGTAACTACAAATTTTACAACATATTTACATTAACTTTTTAAGTCACCGACCACCCTAAGACCTTTGTACCTAACCTTTATATAGCCCCACACCCCCAAACTTATGCTTCAACAACTCTTCAAGTTTTTATTCAAGCCTTGATCTCACCTTGGTTAACTCGGACTAGCCTAAACCTCGGATAGTCCTTGGCTAGCTAAGTTTCTTCTTAAGCACGTAGATTTACGTGTGAGAGCAATAATAAGCAAAGATTTCATCAAAAGCACTACTCTCTTACTCACTCACACCATTATCAATACAATTAGCCCAAAGGGAACGCATTCAATGACTATACCTAAAAATAAACATTAACAAAAACATTAAACATTAACAACTTTAGGTCCTCCCCCCACAACAAAAGTGAGCAGTGTCCTCACTGCTCTTTAAAGACTAGGGAGAGGCCTGAACTTAATACACAAACAAGATAATTCAAGTTTTAAACATTTGTGAAGCGCAAGAGAGACGCTATCGCGCTTCACAATTTATTTTTGTTCACAAAACATTAAACTTAAACAACGTAAAATTAAATTCACTTCTTAACCGCACTGCACTGCCTTCTCGAGCTAACACGGGATGGCTGAGGAGGCTTTACAGCCTTTTTCTTCTTCTTTGCTTCCTTCTGCTCTTCCTCAGACGCTATAGCCTCAGACGCTATAGCGCTTCCACCAGGCGCTTCCTTCTCTTTTTCTGCCCTCATCTCTGCTAGCTTTGCAGCAGCCTCCTTCTCCTGTTCAGACACTTCCTTCCCAGATTGCTGTGCTTCTTGCTGCACTCTTTCTTCATCCACTTCCTCAATAACAGTCAGCTTGGCTCCTGGGCTCCTCCTTGCAGAGACATACGTTGGCCTTTTTGCTGCCACATGCTTCTCCTTCAGCTTTCTGCTTGGGGTGCCAGATGGCACTGGGCCTTGGGCTACTTCCCTTGGAGGACTCTCAGCCATTGCTTGGGCTTCTTCTTCAGATCCTGGCAATAATGTTAGTCTTTGATTGAGGACTCCTTTGGGCTTTTGTTTAAGCCTAGGAGTCTTTGTTGCACTTGATACAGAAGATACTGGAATTGATCGAGGTTCAGCGCTTATAAAGATCGACGCGCTATAAGCGCTTGAATGGCCTTCTCGCAGGATTTTGGGAAATGTGATTGTTGTGGTGATGCAGTGGTGGGCTTTGCTCTTTTTGTGGGAATTGGGGATTGACCGATGGGTCGTGTTGTGGTGGCTCATTTAGGTTAGGTGCTTTTGCAGTGAGGGTGATTTTTCTTTTCCGCTCTGGTGGAGGTATGGTTGGTTCAGACTGTGGAGTTTCAGGAATGATTTGTTCTTGTGCTTGTGGTGAGGGTGGTCTTGTGGGGCTAGGAGTGGGATCAGCAGATACTTCCTCATCTCCTTCACTTTCAGATTCTTTTTCCTTCTCTGGCTCTCTCTCACTGCACTTCTCTTCACTTTCGAGTCCTCTTCCTCTTCGTAATCATTTACTTCTCTCATCACCCTCCTTGTCTCCTCTTCATCATCTTCACTCAACTCTTCTAAATCCTCGGTGTTGAGGACTCTTCACTACTCACCTTCGCTTTCTTCTTAGCAGGGGCTTTCCTTGTGGCGGGGCTCCTAGCTCTCTTCTTGCTTGATCACAGCACCTTCTTACTCACCTTTTCTTTTGCTTGGGGTGGCTCCTTCACACCCTCATCTTCAATTAGCCATTCTGGGAATACAGGGGCTCCATTAACTCCTTGCCCCTTGATAATTTCTCTAACACACACCTTCTCCCATTCAAACTTAGCTTTGACAAACTTACACAGACTCGCGATTCTTTTTCAATTGATTGAGCGCTATAGCATCGACGCTATAAGCGCTAGCACTTCTCTGCTTGGGTTTAAAAACAGCAGAATATCTCCCGAGGAGTCCTCCTCTCATCACGGATTTCAATTTCAACTTCACCGCTTGCATAATTCGAAGAATTAAACAGTGAAAGTAGAGATTACCGCCGCTTTTGAGCCTTTTCTCAATTTCTCTCGCAATGATTTTGCCCACATCTATGCTCTCACCTTCCAGAATAGCATCAAGCACTATCAACCTGTCCTTCTCCACATTTGTTGTGTGGGAAGTAGGCATGAGTGAATGCCTGATGAAAGTGAACCACATTGCAGCTTCATCCACTAAAAATGCCTTCTTAACCTTGAATTCAGATCCAAATCTCTCCCATGTTGCCTCCTCCACGCAGATTCTTCTCTTCACCTCCTCCATTTCCTCACATCCCCATGTATCAAGCTTCTTGTCTAGAGCCTTTCCAGAATACCCTAATTTGAAGTAGTCATTGATGGAACTTGGACTGAAATCTACCAAGCTTCTCCTCCGACCAGAGAATAAGTTTGGGGCTTTCCCCTTTTGGAGGAGGAATACCCCGTAGAACTCCCTTACCAAAGGAACGACATACTCCCCTCGTGCTTGATAAACTTCTCACACCTAACGCTATAACAAAGTGGATGTGAACACGCCGTGGGCCTTTTCTGCTTTGAAACCCCTTTCGATGAAGTTCATCTTCCAATAGCGCGCAGATCGCCTTGGGGTCTATGGCTCTTGAGGAACCGGGCTCGAGGTCTTGGTCTTTTTCTCGGGTTTTTCAATGGAGTGTTTCTTCACCATTTTGGGATTTTGGAAGAAATGAAAGAAATTTGTGAATTTTTGGAATTGATTGTGGGATCGGTTTGCAGAGAAAGAAGAATCACAGCTTATGGCCTGGATGGGGGTTAGGGAAAAGAAGAAGGCTCAACAGCTAGAAGAAAGAAGAATAGGGGAGTGGTTGAGTGGGAGGTTATGGGAATTGAATGATGTGACCGCTTTGATGGGGCGGAGTGACCGAAAATGACTGGGCTTGTCACACGTGGGCGCTTTAGGGTAAGGCAATTGAAGTGCACAGAGCGCGCGTGCCACGTACGATGATAACTCGACCCATTTCTTTTAAATTAATGTGTTTCTTCCCGCCAGATACCACCTCTTGACGCTTATAAATACAATATCACACCTTCACTTTTCAAATTCCCAAATTCCTCAACACCAAAATTCTTTCTCCCGCAAAATAAAACACAAATAAAGGATATGTTCATTAGTAAAACCTCGGGGTGCCTCCCAAGAGCGCTTTGTTTTAAGAGTCATCACCGACTTGCTTCATTTTATGTTAGGGATCATGAAGATCAATTGAGGTCTTGTCCTCATGACAGTTGTCACCATGGTATTGTTTTACCCTTTGCCCATTCACCTTGAAAGTGGTGTTGGTTGCTTGATCAAATAAATCCACCGCACCATAAGGGTAGACCTTGACTAGTTTAAAAGGGCGGCACCACCTTGATTTAAGCTTGCCAGAAACAATTTTAATCTAGAATTGAAAAGGAGCACTTGGCCTCCTTCAATCACTCTGCTCAGATCTTCCGTCATGCCACATCTTTGTTTTTTCTTTGTAAATGGTGAACTCTCATATGCAAGATGCCTAATCTCATCAAGTTCATTTAATCACAGCAGCTTAGCCTTACCTCGCCTCTATCACAATCAAAGTTGAGCTTTTTATGGCCCAATGAGCTTTGTGTTGCAACTCAATAGGGAGGTGACATGCTTTTCCAAACACAAGTCCAGTATGGGGACATTCCCAGCAGGTGTCTTGAAGGTCATCCCCAGTAAGCCCACAGAGCATCATCCGGATGAATTGACCAGTCCTTTCTTGAAGGTCCCACCATTTTCTCAAGCATCCTTTTGATTTCTCTATTGACAATTCAGCTTGCCCATTTGTTTGTGGGTGGTATGCAGTGGCAATTTTGTGCCTCACTCCATATTTTCCCAATAGAGACTCAATCAACTTGTTACAAAAGTGAGAACCTCATCACCGATAATTGCTCTTGGTGTGCCATATCCGTGAATATGTTCTTCTCACAGAAACTTGTCGATCGACTTGGCATCATTGTTGGGAAGAGCCACAGCTTTCAACCCATTTGGAAACATAATCCACAAACCACCAAAGATATACAAATTACCATGAGAAGGAGGAAAGGGACCCATAAAATCCATGCCCCATACATCAAAGAGTTCAATCTCTAAGATGTTGGTTAAGGGCATTTCATGCTTGTTTGAAATGTTCCCACCCTTTGACACCTTGCACGCTTCTTTACCCATTCTTGAGCATCCTTGAATAATGTGGGCCAAGAATACCCACATTGCAATACCTTTGCAAAATGCTCTAGTTCCTCCAAAGTGTCCACCACATGGTGAAGCATGACAATGCTCTAACACTTGAGGTTGTTCTTCCTCCGCAAGGCACCTTCTTATCACTTGGTCTTGGCATTTCTTGTAGAGAAAAAGTTCATCCCAATAGTAATCTTTCACTACATGGAAAAACCTTTTTCTTTGTTGATAATTCAGATCTGCAGGCACAATTCCGCTTACCAAGTTATTCACAATGTCCGCAAACCAGGGAGCATCATCTTCAGACGCTTATAGCGTTTGGCGTTATAAGCGCAACCGCTATAGCGTTACATTTTTGCACGATATCACAATAGCTTCTCATCTGGGAAGATTTCTTTAATCTCTCCCTGTTCTGTACCTGCATTGTCTCCTTCAAGTCTAGACAAATGGTCAGCAACTTGGTTCTCCACCCCCTTTTTATCATGAATTTCCAAGTCAAATTCTTGGAGGAGGAGAACCCATCTTATTAGCCTTGGTTTTGCATCTTTTTTGAGATCAAATACTTGATGGCGTAATGGTCTCAGAAAAACAATTACTTTTGTGCCAACCAAGTATGATCTAAATTTATCAAAGGCAAAAACCACAGCTAATAGCTCTTTTTCAGTAACTGTGTAATTTAACTGTGCTTCAATAAGTGTTTTGCTTGCATAGTAAATGGAATGAAAGATTTTATCATACCTTTGCCCAAGCACAGCTCCCACAGCATAGTCACTTGCATCACACATGAGCTCGAATGGTTTACTCCAATCAGGAGCAACAATGATAGGTGCAGTAATCAGAGCTTTCTTTAACTTCTGGAAGGCTTCAAGGCATGCATCATCAAAGTTGAAAGTGGTATCATGCTGGAGGAGTTGACATAGAGGTTTTGAGATCCTTGAGAAGTCTTTAATGAATCTCCCAGAGAAACCAAAGATGCCCAAGGAAGCTTCGATGCCTTTGACACTTGAAGGGGGTGGCAATTTTTCAATGACTTCAATCTTGGCCTTATCCACCTCCAAACCTTTCTTGGAGATCCTATGCCCTAGTACAATTCCTTCTTGCACCATGAAGTGACATTTCTCCCAATTGAGCACCAGATTTGTCTCTTCACATCTTATCAGTATCTCTTCCAAGTTATCCAAACACTTCTGAAAGCTATCCCCAAACACAGAGAAGTCATCCATAAAAACCTCCATAGATTTTTCAATGAAGTCAGAGAATATGGACATCATACATCTCTGGAAAGTTGCAGGGGCATTGCATAGTCCAAAGGGCATTCTTCTAAAAGCAAATGTGCCATAAGGACATGTGAATGTGGTCTTTTGTTGGTCTTCGTGAACTATTGCTATTTGATTATAGCCGAATAGCCATCAAGAAAGCGAGAATAGTCCTTACCAAAGAAGTCCGGCCCAAAGATTTGGTCAATGAAAGGGAGAGGAAATGGTATTTCTTTGTGGCCTTGTTCAATTTCCCAGTAGTCCATGCAAATCCTCCAACCGACCACTGTTTTGTGGGAATCAACTCATCTTTGTCATTTGTGATTACAAAGTGACACCACCTTTCTTGGGAACACATTGCACAGTGGCTAACCCATGCACTGCCGTAAATAGGATACACAATCCTCGCATCTAGCCACTTGAGGATTTCCTTCTTCACCACCTCTTTCATAATGGGATTAAGCCTTCTTTGTGCTTCAATGCTATGTTTAGCATTTTCTTCCAACACAATCCTGTGCATGCAGATTGTAGGACTTATCCCATGTATATCAGACATTTGCCAACCTATTGCCTTTTTGTGCCTCTTCAGAGTTGTAATGAGCTCCACCTCTTGGTTTTGGTTCAAACTAGCAGAAATGATGACAGGTAGAGTCCCATTCTCCCCCAAGTATGCATACTTCAGGTGCTTGGGTAGTTCCTTCAACTCTAATTCAGGTGGTTGCACAACAGAAGGCACACTCTTCTTTAGGTTTGAGTTCTCTTGCTCTAGTGACTCATATCTTCTAGCCCAAACCTCATTCACAGCTTGCTTGCCTTCTTGAAATTCCTCTTTTTCCAACAAGTCATGTTCTTCAGAATTGTTAAGCAACTTTCCCAAGTGGTTGTTAGTTTTCTGAAAATGTTTTTGAACCACTTGGTCAAGAGAAACCACAAAGGAACACTCTTCAGTATTGACATCTGGAAGTTTTAATGCATTCAGAACATTGATCTTAACTTCTTGATCATTAACTCTCATAGTCAATTCTCCTTTTTGAACATCTATGAGTGTCTTCCTCAGTGAGCTAAGAAGGGTCTACCTAAAATGATAGGTACCTCTCATCCGCTTCAAAATCTAAGATAACAAAGTCAACAGAAAAACAAATTTATCTACTTTAATTAAAACATCCTCCAAAAGATTCCTTCAGATAGGCAAGTGACTATCGCCTAACCGAGGCTTACGTATAGGCCCGCGCTTCCTATACCCAATTGTGTGTAAATGGACTTGGGCATTAAGTTTATACTTGCACCCAAGTCACATAAAGCACGACTGAATAAAAATTTCCAATGGAACAGGTATCAGAAACTACCAGGTCCTTTAATTTCTGGGGAGTTTGTTTTGCATCAACATGCTTTGCATTCCCGCCATTGCCACGCTTTCAAATTCTCCCAACCTTCTTTTCTTTGTCAAAACATCTTTCATAAATTTGGCATAGTTGGGCATTTGTTGTAATGCCTCAACTAGAGGAACATTAATGTGCAATTGTTTTAACACCTCAAGGAATTTATTAAATTGTTTGTCCTCATGTGCCTTTTTTAACCTTTGAGGAAAGGGGGAGCAGGATATTCGTGCACCAATCTAGGTTCGTGTGTTCTGTTTGCATTTGACGCTATAGCGTCAGTGCTATAACGTCTGAAAATTCTTTTCATTTCCAAGAACTCTTGACTCTAAATTCTTGGGTGCGTAAGTTACCTCTTTACCACTCCCGGTGGTTATTGCTTTCACATGCTCCTTGCACGGTGCATGAGATGATGATGGTTCATGGTAGAAGGAAGTCCACCATTCTCGCTTTGTGTGAGAGCGGATGCAACTGGTCCCACTTGATTCTCCGAGTCTTGATTGATGCTTCATGAGTCCGCATTGTTGTTTTACAATCACCGATGAATGACCTTAGCAGAGACTCCATTGAGTTATCCATTGGAGGAGCAGGAGCATTTTGTCTAGGAGGTTGTCGTTGTTGTTGTTGTCTTGGAAAACCTGGGGAATAGCAGGAGCATTTGTACTTGTATTAGCATTATTTCCTCCCCACCTAAAATTAGGATGGTTTCTCCAACCGTGGTCAGTATGTATTGGAATAAGGTCATGTTGCCCTTGTTGTACCCTTACATAGTTGATGTAAGGTGATTAGTTGTGCAATCTTCATACAAATGAGCTCCTCCACAAGAAACACAACTTGCTTCTCCGTGAGGGGCTTGTTCAATTGCTTGCAGCTAGCTTGACCTTTCAGCGCTATAGCATCGACGCTATAGCGCGTTGGCGATTCAACTCCTTTATCATATTTGTCGAGTAGCCACTTGGGCCGAGAGAGCAGAAACCTCACTCACTTCATGAACCCCACTACTTTCCTTGTAGAAGTTAGCCTCTCAAGAGGCCATGAAGAACTGCTTATGGCAATGCGCCTATAAGCTCACAAGCTTCATTGTATGAAGAGTTAAGATCACACCTCCGCATGAGGCATCCAAAGATAGACCTTGTAGGTGCCTCTAGTCCATTGTAGAAAGTCTCCATTTGAATTACTATAGGAATTCCATGATGTGGACATTTCCTAAGCAGCTCCTTCCACCTTTCCCAAGCCTCATGCAATGATTCACCTTCTTTTGCTTGAAAGATGTGATGTCATTCCTCATCCTAGCATTTTTGTTTGGTGGGAAATACTTCTCTAGAAATTTCTTTGTCATATCTTCCCAAGTTGTAATAGAATTTGACTCAAGGAGTTCAACCAAGCCTTTGCTCTGTCTTTTAAAGAATAAGGGAACAACTTCACTGAAAGCATCCTCACTCACTCCTCGAATGATGAAATTGCTGCACACTTCTAGAAAGTTTCTCGGGTGAGCAAAAGGATCTTCTTGAGTGGAACCTCCAAATTGTCCAGCTTGTTTGGAGCATTTGGAACATCATAGGCTTGAACTCAAAATGAGTAGCAAATACAACCTGTGAGCCTAGTGATACTTGTCTCCATGGATCGTGGATCAAACACAAGATAATCTCTCATTGGCCTGTCTCTCATCATTCACCATTTGATCTCGAGCTTGGTTCAAAACCTTTCTCTATACCAAAAGATTCATCATCGGGTTCAAGATGGGTAAAAGGACCTTGCCTTCCACCTCTTTGGCCTCGTCTTCCTATTTGAGAGGGTGTTCTTCCACCCATTGAACCTCTAACAAGAGATTAGAGTGCTCGCACATAGTTGGTCCGAGTTGTTGTAGTCTTTGTTGGCGCCTTAGCCTTCCGAATCTTCTCTGCAGTTCAGATCAAACTCAAAAGTGGGTGGTTCTGATCGGGCATACGCTATAGCATCGACGCTATAGCACTTCCCCGTAACACACCACGAAAAAATACCAAGGTAAAACCTCCCTAAGGATGTAATAATTTCTTAAACAATAAAAATTAAATGCAATCCCTAACAACGGCGCCAAAAACTTGTTGTGCGAAAAGGTGATGTGCAAGTGTACACAATCGCAACAAGTAATATATTGATAAGTAAAGTTCGTCTCCACAGGATTGGTATTAATTTTAGAGTTTAAAAAGGAATTACACTTTAGAGGAACAAGTAGCAAATATGTTGAGTAACAAAAGTTCAATTGAATAAGAATTGATTAAGTAACAAGTTAAAGCGTGAGTAAAAATATAAGAGAAATAAGTTGGATTGCCTTCACTATGTAAATCCCAAAAACAAGACGCTATAACGTCCACACGCTATAGCGTTAAGCGCTGTTGTAAATATTTTGTGCCTTTCAATCACTAGCGCTGTGGTTTCACTACAAGATGCCTATGTCTAGGTTCTAAATAGGTTCACCCTCAGATAATCAAGATCCCACAAACTTATGCCTTATAAACTATTGCAACATCTATGTCTAGAAGAAGCAAAAATTGATTAAATGTCTTCAACCAACCTTCTCATTTATATTAATCCTTGAGTTCTTTCTATGGTTCATGTCTGAATCCACAGAAATACTTGTTTTACGTGGCCAAATATAAAACAAGTTTGGAAGAATAATCACACAAGGGTTAAAACACAAAACGTGAGAAATTATATACGAAGCATTAATGGTTCATTACAAGCTGTAGCAACCCAACTCAAGGAGTTTAGCTCATGTTGAGCCCCATCAAAATAACACAAAGAAGAATACTTGCATTACCGTAAATAAAGAGGAAATGACAAATGCAAGAGATACACTCTTGAAGTCTCCTAATCATCCACGTGAGGATGGCTCATCATCAACCTTACACCATGAGTACAAAGACAGAAAAATACAAAGGAAGAAAGTAAAATAGCAAAAGCTCTAAGATGTATCAATGGAGAAGAAGAAGTGTCACACTTTCTCTCTCTATCAATACTCTTTCTAAAAACTCACTATATCCCTCTATTATCCGTGTGAAGGGGAAGGAAAATCAGCATCCATCTTCTAGCCTTGCTAGCATGTGGTACAATCTCCTCAAAAGTCAAGAAAGGTGATAGTTGCTTTTTCACCAACTCCACTATTCCCTTCTCATGCATTGCCAAGTGTCCACACATATCCAATAAAATCCGCACATGTCAGCACGCACAGTGATCATAAGATATGGAGCTTGGATTAATGAGCTTGGCGCCAAAATTGCACTTTCCCTAAAGATGCTCAGCTGATCTGCTACTTGACGCTATAGCGTTAGACGCTATAGCGCTAAACACTGCACTACTTCACAAACTTCATCAAAATATTCACAAGGGCACCAATTGTGCCAAATTCATAACAAAGCAGTGTTTAGCCCTTCCTTTCCTAATATTCACATAAATATACTAAATACTATACTAATATTACTTGAGAACTTACTTAATTTAATGATTAGAGGTATAAGTAACTCATATAAATATGAGTTATCAACTACAAAACCCAAGAATTCACCTGCACGTACACAGAAAGCACATTTGGTTGGATTCATTTTCAATCCATATTTCCTCATTCGTTCAAAAGAACGTCGAAGATGGTCTAAATGACCACTTTCTGAGGATGACTTAACCACCACATCATCTATGTATACTTGCATAAAATCATCAATAAAATCGTGAAACATAGAATTCATTGCCCTTTGATAAGTGGCACCAAAGATTTTAAACCAAAGGCATGACCACCCATTCATAAACACCTAATGCCCCCGACATCGAAAAGTCAAGCTGACACATCCTCTTCGCAATAAAGATTTGATTATACCCCGAGTAGCCATCTAGCAAACGAGATAATCAAATCTCGCTGCCGAATCTATTAGCATTTCGCTTTCACGGGCATAGCGTATTCATCTTTAGGTGTTGCATTATTTAGATCCCTAAAGTCTCACGCAAACTCTAAGTTTTCCATTTTTCTTCATTATCGAACTATATTAGCTAACCAATCAACGTACTCGCGCTTCGATGAATTTGCTTTTGAACAAACCTTTCTATTTCTTCCTTGATCTTAGCCAATATCCGAGGAGCAAATCTTCTTGGCGTTTGCTTCACCGGTTTCTTCCCCGGTCGAATGGGTATTTGTAATTCCACCACTTCTCGACTCAAACCGGGCATTTCATTGTACTCCCAAGCAAAACAATCCTTGAACTCCCGCAGTGAAATAACTTGGGTTCTCAAGGCAAAGATCAAGATGTGCACTAATATAAGTTGGCCTTTTGATCAAGCCATCTCCCAAATCCACCTCTTCGATCGGATCTTGAGCTTGCATGCGCTTTGTAGAATCTTTTTAGGGTCTTTTCAAAACCCAATGGTTCGTCATCATAAATGCAATCCAAATTTGTCATTTATGACTTCACCATTTTCTTCAGATGAAGTTATGGCTTCGGCGACCATTGTTTGTTGATTTAACTCGGCCTTCCAAAGCCGCTTTTTATTTATTTTCGGCCATGTAAGCCGTAATTCTATCCTGCAAGCACCGGGTACCGACATCTAAACCTTCTAAGAGTCAAGGTCCCATCCTCGCTGGAGGTAGCACACCATCGGGATAGACATTTGCACCTTCTATTTCCTCTCTTTCCCACACAAAACCATGTGTTGGGTATAGGTGAATGGAGGAAAGCACATTATCTCAAGAGATATATGCTTGGCTAGAAGATGAACATGGCGCAATATTCGCCATTTGTTTCTCGAAATTCTCCCCGTGACGTTATTTACGCCGTGAAGGAAATAACTTTGTCCGCTTCGACGCACTCCACCGCACCATCATCCTCCACATTACCAATTTCTGGTGTAGGCTTGAGGGAACAGCTCCTACGCCATGTATCCACTCTCTCCCAAGGAGTAGATTGTAGCTTGCTTTTGAAGCTATGACAAAGAACGTGGTGGTTCTTCTGATAGTTCCTACCACCACTTCCACTTCGACAAATTTCAACGATCGGCGCCGATTTCCCCTCATAATTGGTTAACATAATATTATGAGGTCTAAGGTCCAGATCAAACACCTATTGTCTTCAAAGATGGCCTGAGGCATTAAGTTAACAGCAGCCCCTCCATCGACCAGTATCTTATTAATACCTACGCCATTAACTTTTGCTTGGACGTACAAAGGCTTCAGATGGTGTTGCATGCCCTCGTCTGGCCTCTCGAAAGTGGCCATCTGTTCTTCCACGCACCATTGTTCATGACATAGTAGCATACCGGCTTGTGGTTAGCCATATCCCCAATGAAGTCTTCTTCGACGCCGTTTGGGATCAGAACAACATCATACTCACTAGGCGTAATGGACACCACGCTGCGGATGACGCCGGCTAGCCTCGTAGTCGCCGAAATCGAAGTAACATCTTCATCCATGTCGAATGAAGCGCTTTTCTTTTGATAGATGTTAATGGAGGAAAATCCTCTCCATAGCAGCCCTTCTTGGTTCCTCTATCACAATAGATTTCCCTTTAGCCTTATTTCCAACCTCACTTGATTGGCAACACCTATACTTATCTTTGTGTTCCCCACGGTTTTAGAGTCACACCCTTAACTTTTTTTGGCGTTGCTCGTTAGCAACCAAAGTGTTGCCTTCTTTTTTTCGAGCGTAACGACGCCATTGGGTCTTCGCTCATGGGATTCTTCCCTTTATAATTGTTTTTATAATTATATTTTGAGGCCTCACCGTGATTGGCTTGACTGCTTCCAGCTACTGAGCAAAGACTTCTTATAGTGTCTCAGCATCCAAAGATGTATCCACTTCTCATTGGATGGATCTCGCTTTGGAAAAAATGGTTTGGCAGAGGCGAGATAGCACAAACTCCTTCTTGGCTACACCTTACCAAAGAACCATGCGCCGCTTGTCGGGCCTTGCTCGAATTCTTTACCTTGTAAGGAAGGTCCCTCTTTTGAAGTCAAAATTTGGCCTCTTATCCGCCATTTCCTTTTAGGGGTTGTCGAACTTCATAGCATTCGACACTTTTAGCCGCTTTTTATCAAACACAAAGATCGCACCTTGGACATAACATGACCTCGAGCTCAATTTACACCGGTTTAGGAAGTCTATCAAGTCTTCCTCACCTTGGGGTACACAGATTGTACCTTCTCCTCGTATTCTTCCCGAGTAACATGTTGCACAAAGATCACTCTTTTACCTGACACTTTTGATTTTTTCAAATAGAGGTTTGGTAGACTTTGGAGAATCCACCATTTTTGCATCTACCATATTGATACTCATCTCAATTGGTTCTGCGATACATAGCCTCCACTTGATGGAGTGGGTCAAGATCAATTTGCATCGGTGCTTTATTCTTTTATCTCCAAATTTGAGCCTTCCTTCTTCGATCGCTTTAAACCATGTCCTGAAAAGTACACAACGGTCGGTTGTATGTCCCAAAAATTATGAAACTTACAATAACCCTTTTTCTTCCTCTGCTCGAGAGGAGGAACTTTCGTGCCATTTGGCACTATTATTTGGCCATCACTCACTAGCAAATCGAAGATCTCATCACATTTAGTAACATCAAAAGTGTACGCTTTTGGCACAAATCTATCATTCTTAGGCTCTACAGATTATTCCCATTTGCAGCCTTAATAATTTACAAGCATAAGGAGGACCAGGCTTAAGTTCACCACGTCTATTTCTCAGCATTCGACATCACCAATGCGAAGTCGAATTGTTCGTCTACATAGGCTATCTTTTCTTTCTTGTGAAAACCCCCTGAGTTTTCTTTTTTATTGTACTTATTCACTCTAGCCTTTTCCTCTTTAAGCCTTTCGACTTGTCGAACTCTATCGGCTAGTTGGGCCATGTCTCTCAAATGAGACGTATCCAATTTCTTTCGAATTGAATAGTCAAGGCCACCTGCACCCATTTCGACAAGCTCATGTTCGAGCACTTGTAAAACACCTTGCCTTCATAACACTGAATCTATTCAAATAATCATCAATAGCCTCGGGTACTTTACGTCGAACACTGGCCAATTCTTTAAGGCTAATCTTCGACTGGCCCATGTAGAATTGCTCATGAAAAGCCTTTTCTAATTGCCCCCATGTATATATGGAACCAGGGGGTAGTGTGGTAAACCACGTAAAGGCATTCTTAGTTAGAGAATTTGGGAAGTATTTCATCTTCAAATTCTCATTTTGGCCTATGTCCCCTGCCTCAGTCATGTAACTGCAATGTGTTCGACAAAGGACTCATTGGTATCACCCCAAACTTAGTAAATTTAGGGATTTTCCAACCTCTTGGCAATTCATGCGCAACACGTATTCACACAAGGTGATATGAAATTAGGCCTATGTAAACCTATGTTAAGGCCATTTTGCGCCATTATGGTTTCGACCAAAGTGGCTATGTTATCTTGAGCACAAACGTTATTTCGTTGCACTTGTCGAACAACTTCATCAGCGTTTTGGTTTCGATTTACCATAACTACCTCAGGGATGTGATTTCCCATTTGTTGTTCGCCCATAACCGCTCAAGCTTCGACAATCCACCGATCTCTCGTGGGGTGTTAGGCATGTTGTTCCCGCACTTTGGTAATCGCCTATTGTTTCCGTAGGAGCCCCAAAGAAATCGCAATCCTACCCATTTGGTCCGCTAACATCCGATAATCGGTATTTGTGTTCAAATCAAAGGATTGAACACGGTCGCATCGATTTGTTGAGTCGAAGATATTAACCATATCATGATTGCTTTATTCCACTTGTTGTCTTAACGCCAACAAGGACGCATTGGTTAATGCAAGAGGATTTCACCAAGTATACCCTCGTAAGATACGTGTGAAGGAGAAAAGGTCGACACATGTGGCATTCCAAAGAGCATGCCATATACCCCAAAAGGGTATGGTGGTAGACTCATATTTTGGAAACGTGTTTCCAAACTATTCCCTGTTGCCACATAAGGACTAGAAGGAAGTCCTACGCTTTGTGGCAAGGCCATAGACGATGTCGAACCAACATTGGTCATTGACATCGTGGGAACGGTTATTGATGTCACTGGGGCCGTAGTCCCTGCAACATTCCCACCGTGACATTGGCCAGAATCTACCGTTGTTCCTTGCACTTGTGATATCACGGTATCGGAACTAGAGGCGTTGTTAGAATTGGTGCGTACCATCCTACCACTCCTCAAGTGCATACAAGTTTATACACTTAACAGAAACGACACAAAATAACTGGCAAAGGTCCCACTGGGCGTGCCAATTTGTTCGCTGGTGTTTTTAGCAAACAATCACTAGTTTTCAATATTAAGATCGTGAGATCAAACTAGAAAATCTCTTTGACAATTGCCTTTAAGTTTTGTGTCTTTTAGCGCACGTAAGAAACGCAGTAAAATAGTAGGAAGAGATAGTTTGAAAGCGAGAATAAAAGCAAGAAATGCAACAAACGTAAAAACAAGTAAAAATTGCATTAAAGTGATAGAGAGAAGAAGATGGTCCACCGACACGTACAATATGATCTGATTCACTCTTGTTTCGCTTTGACTTGGAAGTTGAGTTTCTCAGCGTTTTTGTAAAATGTGGTGACCTCGTTTTCCTATTACAAGGAAGTATTTATACTCGTGATACAATCGTGGGCAAGCACGATAACTACTTCCTAAAAACCGGAAATAACCGCCACTAATCTTCTTTGCTCCTTGCGCTTTCGACCAGCTTGTTGTCGAAGGATTTGGCGAAGTATTGGACCCAAACTTTGTCGAACAATTGGGCCTCTCTCGCCGAAGGTTTCGACATTGTTTCGTAGCTTGAAGAACCAAGTCTGTCCGAAGTTTGCTTGCATTGTCGCGACTTGTACAACTTTATTGTCGAATTTATGGTACATTGACTTGAACATTGACCGCAGCGGCCCACGTAATACTATTAAATGTGCAGTCAATACCATTTAAAGCTTAATTTAATGCCCTTGTCGGAATTTTGAGGTAACAGGGGCAATCAGTACGTAACCCAAGAGGCATTACAGCAGAGCATCATTATCGTGTTGAGTTATTTTATACTGTGATAGACATGCAGCTTCAGGAACTTAATGACCATTTTGGTGAGATTAATACTCAATTGCTCCTTTGTTTGGCTTCTTTGGATCCATCTAAATTGTTCTCTGCTTTTGATAAGGCAAATTTGTTAGAATTTGCAAGTTTTTATCCAGACGAGTTCTCTCCATCTCAGTTAGTAGTGCTTGATCGTCAACTAGACTGTTACATCATCTATATGCGTAGGAATGTTGAATTTGCTTCTTTGAATGGAATCCAACAACTTTCGGAGGTGTTGGTTGAAAATGGAAGACATAATGTGTATCCACAGGTTTATCTTCTTTTGAAGCTGGCACTGGTTTTGCTTGTTGCAACAGCAACTGTAGAAAGAGCTTTCTCTGCTATGAATATTGTGAAGAATAGGTTGCGAAACCGAATGAGGGACACTACAACATTTTGTAGATAAGACAACGCTCACTTTTAAAAACAAAAAAAAACGTTGTTACAAAGAAGTCAAGTAGAACGAAATACACGGGAACAAAGTCCAACGCTCACTTTTATTTTTTACCCTCTCGCTTCACTCACTCGCTCATCTCCACCTCTCGGTCTCGCTCATCTCCATCTCGCTCTCGAATCATCCATCAATCGCTCCGCTTCATCTTCATCGGTTGATACGCCATGAGATCTAACTTTCTAATCACACTCCGCCTCGCTTCATCACGCTCGCTTCATCACTCTCGCCATTTTGGAGTTACAAATTTCTTCTTCTTCAAAGATTCTTGTGAGAATCTCAATTGTCTATGGCTTTCTCTTTTGGATGCGAAGATTGAACAATACAAAGACTGTAGAACCGAGCACATCTCTCTTCTCCCCTCTCGGCTTCAGCATCAAAGTTTTTGTAAGGTGAACCCTAATCATTTTTGAAACAAAGGTATAGTGTGAATCTCAATTTATCTATCTTGATTTTAGATTTTGAATAATTTCCCCCTTTCTTGATTTTGATTGATTTAGGTTTAGTTTATTTTATCTCTTGAATAATTTCCCCTTTCTTGATTTTGATTGATTTTCCCCCTTTCTTTGATCGATTCTTACATTTATTGCACAAATTTTCTCGATTTTCTTCTTACTATTGAAAATTTACAGCTTATGATTGGTTCATGAGTCGGGTAATGTGAACATTTTAGTGTGAATGTGAATATACAAGCTTCTGATGCGCTTTTATGGAGGAATGTGAATATTTTAGTGTTATATAGTTTTATTTTGCATGAATATTTACTTTTGAGAAGAAGTATTTAAATAATTGCATTGCATTGCACCCGAGTAGGATGCGCCTCTTTGTATCAATTGAATAATTAACAATAAGTTTTGAAACATTCAAATAGTAATCACGATGTTGACTAAAGTCTAGTTTAATCCATAATTTCAAGCATAGATAGAAAGCCTATATCAATTGAATGTTTGTACCTGGAATTGACTACTAGATATCCTTTTGTGAGCAATTTTCCATGTAATCTGATTGGAGAGATGCTTTATGCATAAACAATAGTTTGAACCAACCATTGATTATATCCAAGATTGTCTTGATTGTTATTTACATCTTGCAGGCTGCAAATGAAAAGGTTGGGTATGCCAACTTTGTAGAAGCTTCAGAGCCGATTGGGATTGGTCTATCATGATATAGACAAAAGAATTCAAGGACTGAAAACGAAGGTACTCCAATCTAAGCTTTAGACTTTCTGCATTAGGGGAGAGTGGAACTGAGCTGGAGTGGAAAATTATTTCTTAGGATTTAGGAAAGGAAATTGGAGGAAAGGAACTGAGATGCAGCAGATGATTGAGACCCTATTCAAAGGCGATGTTGAATTCATATAGTGATGCTGATATATAGTTAGGAGATCCTATTAGGTTCTTTATTGTATTAGTTCTATTTGCTAAGGCTTTAAAGTTGCTGCCATTGAACTTGATGCATGTTCTGCATTTGTGTGCCATAATGTTTGTTGAATGAGAAGTTCAATTGTTTTGCAATAATTGATGTGGTTGGTAGTTTGTGTCTCTTAGATAGAGGAGTGGCTTTGTATTTCTAGTTTCATGTATTTTTACTCTTGCATCTACAATGTTATAAATTTTGCTTTTGTACCATGCTTCCACAGGGATCTACTTGCACCTTCACAGAATCTATATTACGTAACGGTGGTTATCGCAGTGGCCTTTTCACTTCTCCTCACCTAATTGGTATACGAGAAAGATTTCGTTTAGATGGGTGAGTATCTCTTATATATTGATTGGCTTTATTTCCGTTAACTATTAAGTAGGAAACTTGTCTTATTTTGCATATTGAATTCATTATCTTTCTTTATCAGGTCATTCTATTCTTTTTTATAATCTCCACTATGTTGTCTGTTATTTACTTTGTCAATGCCCAAGGGTCATATACTTAAACATGAATTCTTATTATTCTATTAATATTGGAATGGTTTGTAACAAACTAATCTTTCTTGTTGGCAGCTATTAGAGTAAGTTTAGTAGCTTATTTGTTTGCTTAGTCATCATGCTTAGTTATAATAATTTGTTATTATAGTTCTTTGAGTCAAGACATTCACCATACTCATTATTACAATATTACAAAATGCAATGATTCTTTGAAGCTCTCATTCTATATAATTTTATCTCTCTACTCAATACTCTTTTCTAATAGCATCAATCGGAATATTATCATTCTTGTACTTTTATTTTTTTATCAAATCTCATTCTATATCCAAGATTGTCTTGATTGTTATTTACATCTTGCAGATCGCAAATGAAAAAGATGGGTATGCCAACTTTGTAGAAGCTTCAGAGGCGATTGGGATTGGTCTATCATGATATAGACGAGTTCAAGCAATCGAAAACGGAAGGTACTCCAAACTAAGATTCGACTTTCTGCATTAGGAGAGTGGCACGACATCTCCTCAAACCCGCATGTGATAAAGGTTCTATAAGCATCCATTGGTTCTAAAGGATGTTTGGTCATTGATGAGGTTAGTTCTAGTAAATATAAAAGGCATATTGTTATGAATGTTCAAATACAAAGAATTATCTTTTTATGTATTCTTAAATTTGTTTAGCATTTTAATGCATCTAGGACATAATTTAAGCATAAAATTTAATGTCTGAGATTGAACTGTATTGATTCTGAGTGGGTAATGAAGAGTGACTAAATATATGCAGAAATCAAATAGATCGATTACCTTTCACGAAAACTAGCAAAAAAGTCAACTATCCAATCTCATCCCATTAACATAAGCTGTAGTTTCAGGAAGAAACAAAAATGCTCAATGAGTATTTAAGTCCTGAATTTAATATTGTGATTTGTTCATCCATCACTTTGAATGGGTTGGGATCCAATTTTACTTAAATCAATGAATTGCACGATTTCGTTTTGTTCTAATCGGAGATTTTGAAAGTTACATATAACACTGAATGAAATATCTTTTGTGCAGGTGTTGTTGACCCCTACTCATTTATAGTATGCTTCAGGTGGTGAGATCTTTGAGAGGATATGCACTTCAGGTGTTGCTGACCCCTACACATTTGAGTTTACCAGGTGGTGAGATCTTTGGTTAGATTGTTCATAAGACAGAGTAGTGTGCCCTATTGACAGTTACCACACTGCAGCACTCGTTTCAAAGATACATACATTACCTAGGTTCTATTCAATTTGTTTCTTCTTGTTGGGAATTTGTTTCTCAATTTATAGTGAATTGTAATCTTGGGTGTTATTGCACATGTAATGGTTGTTTTGGATAATAAATTTGACATTGCCATTAATTCTGAGTAGCATGAAAAGGACTCCTCTAAATTTGTTATTTTTTTTTATTTTTTTATTGTCAACCACAACGGTTTAAAAGTGTTGCATATAATGATCATAGGCAACGGTTTTACTATAGACAACGGTTCAAAATCGTTTCCTTTAGTTGCAACGGTTTTACATCGTGGTAATAGAGTAGAACAAAAACCGTTGCCTTTGTTCTATCAACAACAACGGTTTTTGGTTAGCGTTGCCTTTTCTTGCTAAAAACCGTTGCCAAAGGAATAGGCAACGCCCGCAAATACAACGGTTTCAAAACCGTTGCCGAAGGCTAAGAGAACGGTTTTTTGACATTAGGGAACGGTTTTTAACCGTTGTCGTAGGGTTAAAATGTTGTAGTGGGATACATGGATGAACGACTGTCTAGTGACATACATTGAGAGTGATGTATTCAATAAAATTGACTTTGAGCTTATTATTCAACGATTTCAGAATATGAAATCTCGTAGAGGACAATTATGAAATGTATGATTTATTTATTTAAAGATATTACAGTTGTTTTGAATTATATTTTTAGCGAATTGTGAATTTAAAAAATTTGAACCCCCCGACCCCGGGGTCCTGGATCCGCCACTGGTAGAGAGTGCGATATCCAGCTGAGGCCAGTAGTTGCTGGCCAAGTTAGCCCTTTCTCATATATTAATTTTGATGATATTCCCTTTCACAACTGCAGAGACTAATTTCTTGAGTCAGGTATGACCACACAATGAGCGGCAAAGAGTTGTTTATATACTACACGGTTAATTAAGACAAATAATAAATATGAACCTTATCTAACTGCTAACTAACCTTACTAATTAAAATAACAAACTAAATTAAGTGGTGGTTAAATATACTTGCAACTCCTAACTGCATTTCAAGGTTTGTTAAATATACTTACAACTCCTAACTAAATTAAGTGGTGGTTAAAATTAAGTGGTAGTCCCTCACTGTTGGTTGCCTTCGCAATTTCAGCGACATAAAGACGTCGACTCTTGAATTCGAACTCGGATATGAGCAATGATAATATGTGTGTGTGGTGTTTATTTATCAATATCAAATCATTCGCAAAGCACATCTAGGAAATTCTAAGGCTATCACCCTGTTCAAATGCAAAAGGTAATCACGTGAGGCAATAGCATCATTGATTTTATGACCAACCACATGCATCTTTCATTTTAGGTTAAATAACTCTTTTGGTCATTTATCTTTTTTTTGCCCCGTTTTAGTCTTTCATCTTCTATTTAGTTTTTATTTTGGTTCTTTATCTTTTTTTCTCACTTTGATCATTTATTTTTCATATTTGTTTCTGTTTGGTCCTTTTAAACAAAAAATACAGAAAAATGAAGAACACTATAAATGTGCTCAAGAACATTAAGAACACTTTGATTTCTTGTTTCTTGAATAACTCATGGAATATGCAACCAAATTGAATGAAACTATACTCTAACTTAAATAAAATTTCGCAAGGAATTCAATGGAATCAAAATTAAGATAAAAAAGTGCATACGCAAAATCACTTATGGAACCGAAATCTTGAATTTGAAGTTCAAAAAACATTTAATCTCAACAACAGTGATTTTCTATATACAGAGCACCAAACTGAATGATTCTTGAGCCTAAAATGTTAGAAAAGCTTTAAAATGCAAAATACTTTGGAGAAAATCAATTCGTATCTCTAAAACGATTCTTGAACTACAATTTATTTTTTTATTTTTTTTTGATTTATTTCATCAATTTAATTATAACAAAAGGATAAAAATATCTCCTCCTCCGAAAATCAACATCATCCATCATAATTTTTTTTCAAAAACCAACATGATGTACTATTTTTTAAGGAAAAACATTAAAAGCCGGTTTCTTATCTGGTTCTCGACTTTGTATCTGATTCACCATTTTTGGCTGGTTATTCGCTTCAACCCCTGGTTTCATGCAGGGCAGTTCTGAGATTCAATTAAATGAGATAAGGGTCTGATTTCCAATTCAACCGATCGAACAGTCCAATCCTGTCTGATTTTGACAACCTTAATATTGCCTAAGGACATATATAGATGAATCAAGTGGAGGATAAATGCCCTTGAAGACACAGTTGGCTTTTCTCTGATAATTTGTGTAATGGACTAGTCGTGTTTCCTACCTCCACTAACAAAAATTTCATTATTACTCCAAACCATAAGGCATGCATGCGTGTTGACAACATCAGCTACCACTAACACTAAACCTTTGCCCTTTTCTTTTCTGAAATTACTCCTCCAATAATCTCCACCAATTTTATCACACAGCTTTCTTTCAATTTAGTGCCTCTTTTTTACAATTTTTAACTCTCAAGAGCTCATAATACTTTGAATTACTGTTTTTTGCCACTAGACTCAAAAAAGTGTCATTCACAGTCTACCCTCGTTATAAATTTTATCAGCTGGACCACCACTTGCCTAACTCTGTGCTATTGTCTATTGATAATCTTATGAAGTGTGATGGGATAGGCAGTGATAACGACACTCATGTATGAATGTATCATTCCCAAGTGGTCTTAAATTCCACATGTTTCAAAACAAAAACAAGTAACAAATACAAGAAAGCTAACATTTCAGAAGGGTATTTGCTATTTTAAAACATATGCAATATAAAAATTTGTTGATGTAAAATTTAATCTATAACCAACAAAACACTGTTGCTTAATATATCCTAAAACACGCAGATGAAATAAACTTAGTGTTGGTCGGTCTGACATTCGACCTTCAAACAAGCAAGGTGTCTTTTCATTGAACGCGTTGAGTTGAGACATTTCAAGTAAGTAAGAAATCCAGTTGGGCTTTATAGAGATCAAATTCTATATTACTACTTGTGTAAAATAATTGTGTCCTTAATTATAGGATGTCTTCAAAGAAAGACCGAGATAGTCAATGTGGTACAAGATCTAATCACAACAAAATCTGTCGTGCACAAGGGGTCAACCACTTGAGCTTTTATGGCAGTAGTGGGCTCTTATACCTTCCGGCCAAAATCCACTAGCTCTACAACCGCCCAAGAAGATAGTGAGTGATTGACTTCAACTTACTTACCTAAGTTGGCTGTTCTGGTGCATAAATGGGTGTTTACATGTTTTTTTTGTCTCAATCAGGAATAATCTACACGCAACTGTAGAGGTTAATCTTCGATCCAAGTAAGATCACAATGGGCGGTAAGGTTCTTCCTCAAGAGATTTAACGATGTTGCATTCTTAAAGCTGGATTCGAAACCAGGACATTCAATGACAGATCTTAATGGGAGCCGGGGGTATATAGTTATATACATATATATTTTATACTCAAAGTTAGAATATATAGAACCGAATGAACACTAAGCAACAAAAATATCAGTAGCTGAGCGGTTAAGAGTATCACGGGCGTATTAAGGTATCAGTAGCCGAGCGGTTAAGAGCATCAAACAAGATTTGAATCCAGGACATTAAAAGTAACATGGGAAACTTTGACTACTAAACCAAACAAACTATTATGAATACATAGTTAATTTTGGTTTATATATTTATTACTATTTTGGCCCCCTCCAATTTTTTTGTCAAGATCCGCCACTGAGGACATTGGTTTACGAGTCGGTTTGGTTCAATTTTGTCTAAGGGTTGGTTCAGAGGCTTAAGTGTCATGTAACAACAACGTTAACTTTGTAAAAATAAAATAAATAAATAATCAAAATGTACACTTTTTTTTGTTATTGCAACACTTCTAAATAACCAAAAATTCTAAAATTTAGAAAATAAATCAAATTGCAACTTATTAATTAGCACGTAAAAAAATTAAGCTCAAACTTAGACACTCAGATCTCTTAAATAAGCATTAAAAAAAATAAAGGGTATGTGCGTTTAATTAGGGGCATGTAATTCGATTTTTTAAAAAACTGTAGTTCAAACCAAACTATTAGTATTATGGATCACTAGCAGTATACATCGCGCATACGCATCTGCGGTGTTTGTCGTGTTATTTTTGTTAATGAAACGACGTAATTTAATTAGTCCGACATTACCCCGTGAAAATCAAGACTACTTTAGAGTAGATAAACAAAAAGTTTTAAAATGTAATTGAGTTATCCCAAGCATTACCCCGTGAAACATTGACCAACAATACACAATATTTCCTGTAGAGATTAGAAAACAAAATTGTATTAAAGTTTCAAATTATCCAAATTGTAATATTTCCCGTAGAGACGAAATAATAGAATATCAAAAAAATGAATGAGACATGTAGATCAAATTAAAGTAGATATATTGTAAGAAATAGAAAAATGAGATAGAGTTAATGGAAGAAAGAGAATGAGAGAGTAAAAAAGTTTGAATAAAATGTGTGAAAGAGTGTGAAAAAGTTTGAAAAAGTATGTGAGAGAAAGTGAAAAAATTTGAAAAAGTAAAAAAGTTTGAAAAAGTGAAAAAGTCAAATTACCAAAATATCCAAAAATTGTTTAATTGGGAAAAGGGTAAGTTTGATATTTTGGTAGTAGGTTAATGGTATATATAGATAGTAGACAACAGGTTGGTTCAGGTTTCACCCAAAAAATGTCTGAATCAAATTGCTTGGTTTGGATCGAATTGTGAGTTGGTTCGAATTTGTCTGAAGCACCCAACGCTTTTAGTGGATAATATTTCAAGGACTCGTGTGTGTTATTATCTCAAGACTCGTAGATTATTGAGTTTGTTCGATATAGGGTGCTCAAAGCCTATGTATTGAAGTTGGAGTGGAAAGCCAAATACCTTTTTTGTTTGTAAGCCAATTTTTCACATTTAGTAAATTCATTAGAGGTGTTGGAGTGGAAAGATTGAGTGTTAATTAACACTAAAAAATTATAAATGAATAATGTGTGTATTTAAAATTCACTTAGAATTTTCCGAACTGTTAAATTAGTTAAACCATAAACTAACACAATTCAATTATTTCAGCAATTTCACTATGATTTTATTAGAATTTGAACAATTGAATCATTACCTCATATATATACCTCATTGATTCACTGTCGAGTTCTCTTGACATATTAAACCTCCATGGATGTGGAGAAGAAAACTAGCATTTGAGCAAAACTGAAAAAGAACGAATGCAGAAAGAAAAGGAAAACTTTAGTCAATCTTCATTCCAAAATGTTCAAGTGCTAATTACAAAGAGGAGTTGACTATTTAACCAAACTATGATTAACTGTCATGTAACAGACTAACTGCATAACTGCATATTGTTACAACAAAACTAACTGAAGGTAAAAACTAACTTACTAACTATCACAGTAACACAGTTAATAATTACAGCAGTGAGAAATAACTAGAGACTAAATAACTATCTTAATACTCCCCCTCAAGTTGGGAAGTAGAGATCTTTCATACCCAACTTGGAGATGAGTTGTTGGAAGGCATTCTTGTGCATAGGGGTGGGAATAGGCTGGGCCGAGCTAGGCTTTTCTTGGCCTGGGCCTGGCCTACATTGAAAATGTTAGGCTAAGCGCGGCTTTGTGGCTGTGTCGAAGCCGAGTTTATTGGCCTGGTGTTACCTCAAAATTTCGGCAAGGGCATTAAATTAAGCTTTAAATGGTGTTGACTGCACATTTAATAGTATTATGTGGGCTGCAGGTCAATGTTCAAGTCAATGTACCATAAAGTCAACGATAAAAGTCGTCGCAGCAGTCGCGACAATGCAAGCAAACTTCGACGCACTTGGTTCTTCAGTAGCGAAGCAATGCCGACACCTTCGACGAGAGAGGACCCATTTGTTCGACGAAATCGGGTCCAACACTTCGCCAAATCCTTCCGACAACAAGTCGGTCGAGCGCAAGGAGCAAAGAAGCAGTGGGCGGTTATTTCCCTAGTTTTTAGGAAGTGGTTATCGTGCTTGCCCACGATTGTATCCGAGAGTATAAATACTCCGCATAATAGGAAAACGGGGTCACCACATCTTTACAAAAACTCTGTGAAACTCAACTTCCAAGCCAAAGCGAAACAAGAGTGAATCAGATTACATTGTACGTGTTGGTGCACCACCTTCTTTTCTCTTTCACTTTAATGCAATTTTTACTTGTTTTTTACGTTTGTTGTACTTCTTGCTTTCATTCTGTTTCCGTTCTGCTCTCAAATTCTCTCTTTCTACTATTCTCTGTTCTTACGCACGCTAAAAGACACAAAACTTCTAGGCAATTGTCAAAGAGATTTTCTAGTTTGATCTCACAGTCTTAATATTGAAAACTAGTGATTGTTTGCTAAAAACACCAGCAAACAAATTGGCACGCCAGATGGGACCTTTGCGATTATTTTGTGTCGCTTTACATTAAGTGTATAAAGTTGTATGCACTTGAGGAGTGGTAGAATGGTACGCGTACCAATTCTAACAACGCCTCTGGTTCCGCCTCTGTGATATCACAAGTGCAAGGAACAACGGTAGATTCTCGCCAACGTAAGGCGGTGGAAATGTTGCGGGGACTACGGCCCCAAAGGACATCAATAACCGCTTCCCACGATGTCAATGACCAATGTTGGTTCGACATCGTCTATGGCCTTGCCACAAAGCGTGAGACTTCCTTCGAGTCCTTATGTGGCAACAGGGAATAGTTTGGAAACACGTTTCCAAAATATGAGTCTACCACCATACCCTTTTGGGGTATATGGCATGCCTCTTTGGAATGCCACATGTGTCGACCTTTTCTCCTTCACACGCTTTCTTCCGAGGTGTACTTGGTGAAATCCTACTGCATTAACCAATGCGCCCTTGTTGGCATTAAGACAACAAGTGGACGAAAGCAATCATGACATGGTTAATATCTTGACTCAACAGATTGGTACCGTGTTCAATCCTTTGATTGAGTAACACAAATACCGCTTATCGGATGTTAGCGGACGGATGGGTAGGATTGCGATTTCTTTGGGGCCCCTACGGAAACCATAGGCGATTACCAAATAGTGGGAACAATATGCCTAACACCCCACGAGATCGGATGATCATCCGAAGCCAGCGGTTATGGGCGAACAACAAGAGGGTGGGTAATCACATCCTCGAAGTAGTTATGGTAAATCGAAACCAAAACGCTGATGAAGTTGTTAAACAAGTGCAACGAAATAACGCTTTGCGCTCAAGACAACATAGCCACTTTGGTCGAAACCATAATGGCGCAAAATGGCCTTAACGTAGGTTTACATAGGCCTAATTTCATATCGCCCTGTGTGAGTATATCTTGCAGGCGCGAAATTGCCAAGAGGTTGGAAAATCCCTAAATTCACTAAGTTTGGGGTGATACCAATGAGTCCACCGTCGAGCATATTGCCCTACATGGATCGAGGCGGGAGACATAGCTCAAAATGAGAGTTTGAAAATGAAGTATTTTCCAAATTCTCTAACTAAAAATGCCTTTACGTGGTTTACCACTTTACCCCCGGTTCCATATACACATGGGGGCAATTAGAAAAGGCGTTTCATGAGCAATTCTACATGGGCGATCGAAGATTAGCCTTAAAGAATTGGCGTTCGACGTAAAGTACACGAGGCTATTGATGATTATTTGAATAGATTCAGTTTCTCAAGGCAAGATGTTTTACACAAGTGCTGAACATGAGCTTGTCGAAATGGTGCGCAGTGGCCTTGACTATTCAATTCGAAAGAAATTGGATACGTCTCATTTGAGAGACATGGCCCAACTAGCCGATAGAGTTCGACAAGTCGAAAGGCTTAAAGAGGAAAAGGCTAGAGTGAATAAGTACAATAAAAAGAAAACTCGGTGGGTTTTCACAAAAAGAAAAGATAGCCTATGTAGACGAGCAATTCGACTTCGCATTCGGTGATGTCGAATGCGAGGAGAGATAGGCGTATGGTTGAACTTAAGCTTTGGTCCTCCTTATGCTTGCAAATTATTAAGGCACACCAAATGGGAATAATCTGTGGAGCCTAAAAGCGATAGATTTGTGCCTAAGACATACACTTTTGATGTGACTAAATGTGATGAGATCTTCGATTTGCTAGTGGTGATGGCCAAATAATAGTGCCAAATGGCACGAAAGTTCCTCCTCTCGAGCAGGAGGAAGAAAAAGGGTTATTGTAAGTTTCATAATTTTTGGGACATACAACCGACCGCTGTGTTCTTTTCGGGGATATGGTTGACGATTGAAGAGGGAAGACTCAAGTTTGGAGATAAAAAGAATAAAGCACCGATGCGGATCGATCACGACCCTCCATCAAGTGGAGGCAATGTATGCGGAGCCAATTGAGATGAGTATCAATATGGTAGACGTAAAAATGGTGGATTCTCCTAAGTCTACCAAATCTCCTGCTGAAAAAATCAAAAGTGTTGTTCAAAAGAGTGATGCTGTGAGACAGGTTACTCAAGAAGAATACGAAGAAAAGGTACAATCTGTGTACCCTAAGGCTGAGGAAGATCTGATAGACTTCCTGAATCGGTGTAAATTGAGCTCTGAGGTCATGTTATGTCCAAGGTGCAGTGCTGTGTTCGACAAAGAAGCGGCTAAGAGTGTCGAATGCTGCGAAGTTCGACCACCCCTGAAAAGGAAATGGCCAAGCAAGAGGCCAAATTTCAGCTTCGAGAGGGGGGACCTTCCTTACAAGGTGAAGAATTCAAGCAGGGCTTCGACAAGTAAGCCGCAGTTTGCTGGCAAGGGTATAGCCAAGAAGGAGTTTGTGCTGTCTCCCTCTGCCAAACCATTTTTTCCAAGAACAGATCCATCAAATGAGAAGTGGATACACGCCGGATGTAGACACTACAAAAATGCTTGTTCAACAGACCGAACGCCAAGCCAATCACGGTGAGGCCTCAAAGTATAATTATAAAAATAATTATAAGGGGAAAAACCCCATGACGAAGACCCAATGGCGTCGATACCAGCGCTCGAAAAAGAAGGCAACACAGGTTGCTAACGAGCCAACACAAAAAACGGTTAAGGGTGTAACTCCTAAAACCGTGGGGAACACAAGGATAAGTATAGGAGCTGCCAATCAAGTGAGGGTTGGAAACAAGGCTAAAGGGAAATCTATTGTTATAGAAGAACCAAGAAGGCCTGCTATGGAGAGGATTTTCCCTCCATTAACAGCTTTAAAGAAGAAAAGTGCTTCATTCGACATGGACGAAGATGTCACATCAGATTTCGACGACTCTGAGGCTAGTTTCGACGTGATTTGCAACGTGGTATCCATTTTGCCGAGTTAGAGTGCGATCTTTATTCTGATCCCCAAATGACGTCGAAGAGGACTTCATTGGGGATATGGCTAACCACAAGCCAGTATGCTACTATGTCATGAACAATGGCTGCGTAGAAGAACAAATGGCCACTTTCGAGAGGCCAGACGAGGGCATGCAGCATCACTTGAAGCCCTTGTACGTTCAAGCAAAGGTTAATGGCGTAGGCATTAACAAGATACTGGTCGATGGAGGGGCTGCGGTTAACTTGATGCCTCGGGCCATGCGAAAACAATAGGTCTGTTTGATACAGACCTTAGACCTCATAACATTATGCTAACCAATTATGAGGGGAAATCTGGCAGGTCGTTGGGAGCTGTCGAGGTAGAGGTGGTGGTAGGTACTGTAAGAAGAACCACCACGTTCTTTGTTATAGCATCAAAAGCAAGCTACAATCTACTCCTTGGAAGAGAGTGGATACATGGCGTAGGAGCTGCTTCCTCAAGCCTACACCGAGAAATTGGTAATGTGGAGGATGATGGTCCGTAGAGTCACGTCAAGCGGACTGAGTTATTTCCTTCTTTGATGTGAACAACGTCACCAGGGAGAATTTTGAGAAACAAATGGCGAACATTGCGCCATGTTCATCTTCGAGCCAAGCATATATCTCCTCAGATAATGTGCTTTCCTCCATTCACTTGTACCCAACACATGGTTTTGTGTGGGAGAGAGAGGAAATAGAAGGTGCCAATGTCTATCCTGAGGGTGTACTACCTCCAACAGGATGGGACACTGACTCTTAGAAGGTTTAAGATGTCAGTACCCAGTTCTTGGGATAGAATTACGGCTTACATGGCCGAGAATAAAATAAAAACGGCTTTGGAGGCCGAGTTAAATCAACAAACAATGGCTGTCGAAGCCATAACTTCATCTGAAGAAAATGGTGAAGTCATAAATGACAGACTGGATTGCATTTATGACGACGAACCATTAGGTTTTGAAAAAGACCCTAGAGATTCTACAAAGCGCATGCAAGCTCAAGATCCAGTCGAAGAGGTGGATTTGGGAGATGGCTTGACCAAAAGGCCAACCTATATCAGTGCACATCTTGATCTTTGCCTTGTAACCCAAGTCATTTCACTTCGGGAGTTCAAGGATTGCTTTGCTTGGGAGTACAAATGAAATGCCCTGGTTTGAGTCGAGAAGTGGTGGAATTACAAATACCCATTCGACCAGGGAAGAAGCCAGTGAAGCAAACGCCAAGAAGATTTGCTCCTCAGATATTGGCTAAGATCAAGGAAGAAATAGAAAGGCTGTTCAAAAGCAAATTCATCAGAACTGCCAGGTACGTTGATTGGTTAGCCAATATAGTTCCAGTAATGAAAAAGAATGGAAAACTTAGAGTTTGCGTAGACTTTAGGGATTTAAACAACGCAACACCCAAAGATGAATACGCTATGCCCGTAGCAGAAATGCTAATAGATTCGGCAGCAGGATTTGATTATCTCAGTTTGCTAGATGGCTACTCAGGGTATAATCAAATCTTTATTGCCGAAGAGGACGTGTCAAATCGCTGATGTCCGGGGCATTAGGTGTTTATGAGTGGGTGGTCATGCCTTTTGGTTTAAAAAATGCTGGTGCCACTTATCAAAGGGCAATGAATTCTATGTTTCACGATTTTATTGATGATTTTATGCAAGTGTACATAGATGATGTGGTGGTTAAGTCATCCTCAGAAAGTGGTCATTTAGACCATCTTCGACGTTCTTTCGAACGAATGAGGAAATATGGATTGAAAATGAATCCAACCAAATGTGCTTTACGTATGTAATGCGGGTGAATTCTTGGGTTTTGTAGTACACAAGAAAGGCATAGAGATCAACGAAAATAAGACTAAAGCAATTATGGAAACGAAGGCTCCTTCGACCAAAAAAGAATCAGATCACTACTAGGGAAAATCAATTTCCTTGAAGATTCATCTCAAATCTAAGTGGCAAAACACAAGCTTTTTCGCCATTACGAGATTGAAGAAAGAAGATGAATTCAAGTGGGAGCGGAGTTCACCAAGATGCTTTCGACGCAATCAAGTCTTATTTGGTCAAGCCACCAATTTTATTGCTGTTATTGGAAATAAATTGCTAAAATTGTATATAGCGACTTTCGATAACACTATAGGTAGCATGTTAGCGCAAGAGGATGATAGTGGTGTCGAAAGACCCATTTATTACCTTAGTAGGGTTTTGATTGATCTTTGAAACTAGGTATAGTCCAATTGAGAAACTATGCCTTTGCTTGTATTTTTCATGTACAAAATTGAAGCAATATATAAAATCGTGAGATGTTTATGTTTATTCGCATTTTGATGTTATTAAACATATGTTATCAAAACCAATGTTGCATAGTCGAATTGGCAAATGGGCTTTAGCTTTGCTAGAGTACAACTTAACTTACCAACCCCTTAAGTCAATTAAAGGACAAGTGGTTCTTGATTTTATAGCAGACCATTCTGTTGTCGAATGTGAAATACATTCATTAGACGTACGTCCTTGGAAATTATACTTCGATGGCTCAAGCCATAAGAACGGAGCAGGCATTGGAATTTTGATTATCTCTCCAGAAAATACTCCAACGAAGTATAAGTTTAAAATTCGAGGTTCTTGCTCAAATAATGAAGTGAATATGAGGCTTTAATAGTGGGCCTTAAAATTTTACTCGAATTGGGGGCAAGTTATGTCGAAATAAAAGGTGATTCTCAACTAGTGGTCAAACAATTGACAAAAGAATACAAGTGTATAAACGAACACCTTATTAAATATTTCGTTATTGCCAATACTTTGCTAAAAAGGTTTACGTTCGTTCACCTAGAACATTTACCACGAATCGAAAATCACGTGGCAAATGAATCGCACAAATTATCCGTTTACAAAGTATCGAAGCAAAGCCTAGAAAGAGTTAATTGAGATAAAAGATAAATTAATCTCGAGAAGACTCTCTCTATAATACTCCTTCAACGTTATTGCCAACACCAAAAATTGGGGGCAATAAATACAATCGAAGTGAGTGTCGAAAAACGTCACATTTTCGACAATATTGACTTGCGAGAAATTTTTGCTATTGACAATATGGTTGATGATGATTGGCGAAAACCCATTGTAGAATATTTGCAAAATCCTACAGGAACACTAACAAAAAGTAAAGTCTGAGCTCTAAGCTACGTGTTAATTGGAAACGAATTGTACAAACAAACTCCAAGAAGGGGTGCTACTAAAATGTCTTAGTGAAAACGAGGCATATTTGGCGATTCGATACACATAGTGGAGCATGTGGCTCACATCAAGTAGGCCACAAAATGAAATGGTTGTTATTTCGACAAGGAATGTATTGTGAACTATCTTTGAAAGATTGTATAGAATTTGCCAAAGGTTGCCAAGAATGCCAAAACATGCCGGAATACAACATGTGCCCGCAAATGAGTTGCATTCTATAGTGAAACCTTGGCCATTCGGGGTTGGGCTTTAGATGTGATTGGTGAAATAAAACCAACTTCGTCGAAAGGCCACGAGATACATTCTAGTAGGGATTGATTACTTTACTAAATGGGTAGAGGCAATACCTTTAGCCAATGTAGATCAAGAAGCGAAGATAAGGTTTATTCAAAATCATATCATTTATAGATATGGAATTCGAGAAACCATTACTACGACCAAGGTACCGCTTTTCATTGGTCGAAAAATGGTAGATTTTGTTCTTTGAAATTGGGTTCAAGTTATTGACTTCGACACCATACTATGCACAAGCCAATGGTCAAGTAGAGGCTGCCAATAAAATCATTATTAATTTGATTAAAAAGCATGTTGGGCGTAAGCCTAGAAGTTGGCACGCTTCTCTTGACCAAGTGTTATGGGCTTGTCGAACTTCACCTAAAGAGTCTATAAACACCACTCCCTACAAAGTTAACATTCGGGCATGATGCGGTGTTACTCATCGAGATTTGTTTACAATCAACAAGGATTCAAAAACAATGTGAAATTCCTTTTGATCATTATTGGAATATGATGATTGTGAATTGGTTGATGTAGACGAAGAGAGGTTGTTAGCTTTAGAAATGCTTATTCGACAGAAAGAAAGAGTAGTAGCTAAAGCTTACAATAAAAAGGTTAAGTTAAAAACCTTTGAGGAAGGGGAGTTAGTGTGGAAAGTCCTATTACCTATGGATAAAAAGATAGAGTTTTAGGCAAATGGTCACTAGGGGTGGGAAGGCCCATTTCGCGTGTTGCGTTGCTTTTCGAATGGCGCCTATGAAATCGAAGAGTTAGGTGACGAAAATAGGACCTTTAGAATAAATGGCAAGTATTTAAAACGATACAAGCCAATGTTAATCAAAATAAAGATCGAGCAATTGTAAGTAAACCAAAATTGTTCATAAATGGCAATGTATAAAGAAATTGTCAAAATTACACGACCATTTTCAAAATGCTAAGCTATTACAGGTCTTAGAAGGTCGACAAGGTAGCCTTGTGCCTCTCCATGATGCTAATACTTAGAGAAATAGAGGTGTCGAGAAGATACGGCTCCTTGTCGAGATCGGCGAGAATAGCTTGGTCTTTGGTCAATCTTCTCCAAGTGCTCTATAGCCGCCATTGCTTTGGTAGTCTTGGTGGGCGAAGAAGCGGCGTTCACGCGCGTTCGACGATCACGCCTTCCGATGCTTAGCATTAGACAATTTGAGTTGAAGGGTCTTTATCTCTTCCTCAATGCGCGCAATCTCTGCGTCCCATTCAGCGATTGCTCTCTCATCATTGGTCGCTTGGGTCTCGAGGGCTTGATGGCATCTTGATCGACCTTGAGAGAGCGCGAGTTCCACCTCGCGAGTTGGGTCTCTTGAATCTTGCGCTTAGAGGTAGTCGACCGTTGGTTGATCAAAAGAGAAAGTTGCTCAAAAATAGGGCCAAATTCCATGAAGAACGCAAGGACATTCGGAGGAGGGTCTAATCTGGTGATCTTACGAATGAGGATTTTACCTCAAGATACACAGATGAGTCATGCTCGATGGTTGCCACCAAGTCCCTTCTAGCACCTTCGTCTTTCAATCGCAAAGCGGGCTTTCGACCGCCTCTTGGTTGATAGAACTCGCAGAGAATTGTTTGAGGAATCAAACCAAACGGCTCGACGAGCTCTTGAGGCTTAACATAATCTTCAAGGTCGCCAGGATCTGTCTTCTTTAACTCAGCCAGTTCTTGATCGCTGACAGCGCTGTTGGATGACTCCTTGGCAGAGACACTTTGATCTGCAGCTACCTCTACTCTAGGCTCCTCTGGTTCTTGATCGACCATGTTTGCTTCAGAATTTCGACGGAGGAGCCGCTACTTGGTCCTTCCGGTTGTTGGAATAGTAAGTTCGGAACTTGGCGCGCTTCTCCAACAACGACCTCCGGCTCGACGCTACCGATGGTTGGAGTAGCCTCCTCCATAACAGAGCATTCTCTTCGACGATCGCTTCTTTGTTCGACATTTCCAAAGACTTGGCGCCACTCGTCGAAGATGGGAATTGCGGGGTTCTCCAATGCTTGGAAAATCTCTTGTGATTTGCACCTTGAGGAGATGAAGGAAAAGGGAGCATAGAGGCTGACAACTCCAGATCAGCAGCCTCAACCATAGATTGGACTTCAGGGTTGTTCACGAGCAGTCCACCCACCTATACATAACAAGGTGTATTGTTTAAGTTAAAAATTGGAAAGGTGAGATCGAAGAGGTCTAAACTGATGTCGAAAGGGAATTTACCTCTTGTACCTTAAGTCTCTTGATTGGAGGAGAAGAAGGTGGTTCAGAAGCCTCATCAATGATGATGCCTTGAGCTTCCCTTTGAATCTCAGGGAGATTTCTTTTCTTCGCCCTCTGAGTGAGGGGGATGTTATCATCACTTTCAGTGTCCTGCAAAAAAGAATTTGGGTTATGACAGGAAAGTGAATGACGGCGGAAGAAGAAATTTCGACGGATCAGCAAGGCAAGAGTATAGTACCTCATCATCCTCAGGGAGGACCATTTTCCTTTTAGCTTTGGTCTGCTGAGGGGATTTCGCCTGGGTTGGTTTCTGAACAGAAGGTTTTCGACGTAAGTAAAAGTCGTAATCAAAGATAACTTGGAGCGAATAAATGGCAACATACCTTCTTTAGGACAATGTCTGGAATAGACTGCGTGTCCACTGATTTCTTGGTCGCTGGAGGAGATGGTGCTGTGGTAGCCTTGCTTGCTTTGGCCTTCAGTTTGGGTGCAGGTTGACCTGACGTCGAAAAACATTGGTAAGAGAACAGAAATAAAACTAAGTTACAGATGTTCAAGACTCAGGAAAATCTAGGTATCAAGAAGTAAATACCTGGGTTGTTCGAAGGAAGGATTGCCACCAATTTCTTCATAATGTTTTACGAAAAGGTGTCAATAGCCTCTCCAAGGCCCGGCGAGTGGTATAGTAATTAGTCCACCATTCATGGAATTCCTTGGTGCATGAGAATCTGGGGTTGAACTTGAGGGGCTCGAAACTCAAAGCCTTGTAGTGGAATTTCTTAAAGGCGTGTTTGTAGGCTGCCGCTGAGTCAGGATTCGAAAACTCTCGCCTATGAAAACATACTGGCGCAGGTCGAATCTGACAAAGGCCAAATTGTCAGCGTAATAACTTGGGAAGTATCTCTTAATCCCGAAGCTATTTTTAGCTTTGCCAGGGGTAAGCCTGGTAGAAAGAATGGCAGGAGAAAGGTAGGCTTGCGAGATTTGGGCAATCTCTTCGGCTTGTTCGACAGAAGAAGAGGAAATGGTCATCGAAACCAAGTTGGACCAAAAGGCCTTTGCACAAAAGGAGCCATAGAGTCTACTTAAACGGTACACTTCAGAACATGTCGAAATGAATTTGAAAGACTCTTCCGAGGAATATTTATCTGTTTGGGTTTCAACTGAGCCGTCGAATCCCTTCATCCTCCTCGACTTCTAGGATTTGTGAAAAGAGTCAGGGAGGTGCAGACCTCGTCGAGAGTCAAAAGTGGCTAATGTACCCACAATTGCAATAACCACAATGGGCGAAGCCAAAAACTTGTTGGTGGGTTCGTTTCTTCGATTCAAGACGGCATTGTCAAGCTCACGATAGAGAGAACCCAACAATTTATTTGGCAAGACCGAGGTTTTCTTTCTCATGGAGTTGGGCTGCCGCCCGGGAATATAGGTTTTGAAACTTGGAGTGAACGGGTGCAGAAAACAAAAAGGGATAGCCAAAGAGTTAAGAAGGCTACGTGTTCTTTAGAAGACACTGTGTCGACGTCACGGTTATGGTGTTCTGTGATGTAAGGAGCAAAAGTGGCATTATTGAAAGTAAACGGGTATACATACTCAGGATTGGCAGGGTCGAAAGTCTCACCTAAGGGTTTCGGGCCCGTGATGGCGAAGAACATCTAGTAAGGTGGGAGTCAGCATGCCACATCTCAAGTGAAGACTATGAGTGGCACAATCCCAGAACTGCATAGCAGCCAATATTAAGGTACTGTCATACTTAGGCCCATACCTAGATAACTGGATAAGGTCAAAAATACCTTGTTTTTTCCAGATATCGGCCTTTTTAGCCTCCACCTTGTCGAGCCAATCTATGTAGATCTGTTGGTCGAGCTGGGGAGCAGACTAAAGACTCTAGAAGGGCTATTCAGAAATTCTAAGTGAAAAGGGGTCTTGGTGAAAATTCGGGTGAAGATGGCATGACTAGGAAAAATTTCGAGAGACTTGATGTGTTCTCTAAAAGGGTATTAGGAAGAGGACCTAAATATGCATGAGTATAAACCCTAGTAGAGGGATCAATACCGGGTTTGCCATTGACCGCTCGACTATCGCGAATATCGGGCTCATCAACAAAGCCATCGAGGGTTTTAGGTCATTTGGTCTCATCGTTCTTCGTTGAACATTCAAAGCGTTGCATTTGGAAAGCCATGAGAGATAAAAGCAAATGCGAGACGAAATTCAGCGTAGGTTGAAAGGAAGGAATGAAAGTTTGAAACTTTAGTGATTTTGGGGATTTTTGCAAAACGCAGAGAGAATGGAGAATACGAGATAGGTTTCACAAGAGTTCAAACCGAGTAAAGAGAGAATATGAAAGGTTGTAGCCGTTTATATATGTTGGGAAGCTACGATTATTGGCACGTTAAGCCATAACTTCGCACGTTCGCGACGTTTGAGGCGTGATGGCCCACCAACTATGCAACGTGTGCCAATGAGACGGTTCGTTTTACCTGCAAAGTAATGATGGTTGTCTTTTTCGACCACTTTGTTGAAACGCATAAAGCGGTAGAAATGACCATTGCCAATATTCAAAAATGCCTTTTCTTCCCTCCATTCCTTATTCCGTCGAAAAAACATTTTTGGGGGCAATCTGTTACCTCAAAATTTCGGCAAGGGCATTAAATTAAGCTTTAAATGGTGTTGACTGCACATTTAATAGTATTATGTGGGCCGCGAGTCAATGTTCAAGTCAATGTACCATAAAGTCAACGATAAAAAGTCGTACAGTCTTGTCGATAATGCAAGCAAACTTCGGCGGACTTGGTTCTTCAAGTAACGAAGCAATGCCGGACACCTTCGACGGGAGAGGACCCATTTGTTCGACGGCCCCGGGTCCAACACTTCGCCAAATCCTTCCGACAACAAGTCGGGTCGAAGCGCGAGGAGCGGCGATTAGTGGGCGGTTATTTCCTAGTTTTTAGGAAGTGGTTATCGTGCTTGCCCACGATTGTATCCGAGTATAAATACTCCTTGTAATAGGAAAAACGGGTCACCACATCTTTACAAAAACTCGTGAAACTCAACTTCCAAGCCAAAGCGAAACAAGAGTGAATCAGATTACATTATGCGTGTTGGTGCACCACCTTCTTTCTCTTTCACTTTAATGCAATTTTTACTTGTTTTTTACGTTTGTTGTACTTCTTGCTTTCATTCTGTTTCCGTTCTGCTCTCAAATTCTCTCTTTCTACTATTCTCTGTTCTTACGCACGCCAAAAGACACAAAACTTCTAGGCAATTGTCAAAGAGATTTTCTAGTTTGATCTCACAGATCTTAATATTGAAAACTAGTGATTGTTTGCTAAAAACACCAAAGAAACACACAGCCTAGCCTTTACGAAAGCTTTGACAAGGCTGGAAAGCTGTTTAAAAGCCTATTTGATTATTTTCTTAAGAAGGTCAACAACATTTCAATGGCATAAGTCATTTAAATAGACTAACAAATTAATAGGTCAATGAGATTAAGTTCTAATTGAGATCTAACAAAACCTTTTAGGAAAATATCTTATATGACATCCTATTTAAATTCTATTTTATAATAATAACTTCAACAATGTCAAAAATTGATGTAGGTTAATATGTTTAAACTAACAAAAATGTTAGTGAAGTTATGACATAACACAAAGTATCAAATTCAATACAAAATAATATTAGTAATTAAAAAATTAGTTAGATTTATTTAAATAAAGTAGGCTGATAGGCCCAAAAGGCTTTTTCGATGGCCTATGGCCTGGCCTATTTAGCTAAATAGGCTTTTGAAAAAGCCTTGGCCTTATCTATTTTCAAAAAAAGCCTGGCCTGGCCTGGCCTGTCGTAGGCTGGGCCGTAGGCCCCTGTTAGGCGGCCTGGCCTATTCCCACCCCTACTTGTGCACAGCTTTGGTAAGAACATCAGCTACTTGTTATTGAGAACCAACATGTATCAGCTTCAAGAAACCGCCCTGCACATACTCTCTGATAAAGTGGCAGTCTATATCTATGTGCTTTGATCTCTTATGACTAGTAGGATTTTCTGCTAGCTGTATAGCAGATTTACTATCTGACAGAACCATAGTGGAGTTAATATTGATCTCAAACTCACGAAGAAGTTGTTTAATCCATAACAGCTCACTAGTAACAGATGCAATGGCCCTATATTCTGCTTCTGCAGAGGACCTGGCCACAGTAGCTTGCTTCTTAGACTTCCAAGCAATCAAGGACTGCCCTAAGAAGATGCAGAAACCGGTTGTTGATTTTCTGCTAACCTCACAAGACCCCCAATCAGCATCTACATAGGCAGTGAGTTGTAGAGAGGGGTTAGCAGGAAAAACTATACCTTGACCAGCACTTCCCTTTAGATATTGCAATAAGTGATGAGCTGCTTGAAGATGTGGAGTCCTTGGTTTTGACATAAACTGACTCAGCTTATTCACAGTATAGGTTATGTCAGGTCTGGATATTGTTAAGTAGATTAGTCTCCCAATCAACCTTCTATACATAGCATGATCTTCCAAAGGTGAACCATCTATGTCATTCAATTTGACACTAGGGTCCATGGGGACAGAAACAGGTTTGGAGGAAGTGTATCCTGTGTCAATTAGGAGCTGCAGAGTATATTTTCTCTGCGACAAGTGTATTCCAGACTTGCTTCTAGCAATTTCAAGACCCAAAAAATACTTCAAATCACCAATAATCTTCAATTTGAAGTGATTTGACAACATTACTTGAACTTCATGTATTAGAGTTTTGTTAGGACCTGCCAACACTATATCATCCACATAAACTAATAGTGCTACAAAATCAGTTCCAGTTCCTTTTGTAAAAAGAGAGTGATCTGCAGAGCTTTTTCTAAAACCTAAAGAAGTAATTGTTGTACTAAATTTTGCAAACCACTGTCTCGAGGCTTGTCTAAGTCCATATATAGACTTGTTCAGCTTGCACACTTTATTCTCCCCCTGACTTGGATAGCCAAGAGGGAGGTTCATATAAACCTCTTCTTCAAGCTCCCCATGGAGGAAAGCATTGTTGATATCTAATTGTAACAAATGCTAATTAAACTGAGCAGTCAAACAAAGCAAAATTCTGACTGAGGTAAGTTTTGCTACAGGGGAAAAAGTATCCAGAAAATCAATACCACATTGTTGTGTAAAACCTTGAGCAACAAGCCTAGCTTTACACCTATCAACTGACCCATCAGCATGATACTTGACCTTATAGACCCATTTGCACCCTACGGTTTTCTTATCAACAGGTTTAGTTACCACAGTCCAAGTATTGTTTGCCTCTAGAGCAACCAATTCATCAGCCATTGCCTTTTGCCATTGAGGATATTTGATAGCTTGGTGGAAAAATTGTGGTTCAAACACAGAAGAAATGTTGTGAATGAAGTGTTTATATGAAGGATTTAGGTTATCATAGCTGAGAAATGACTGAATGGGATAAGGAACAGAGTTACAATCATAGATATTCAGGTGGGATGGTGCTCTATGAGGTCTGGTGGAACGTCTCAGTCGGGTTTCATCAGTGCGAGGTGATGCAGTTCAAGCGGTATGTCTGGTTCATGTTGATCAGGCACATTTTGGTCAACTGGATCAGTCACATTTGGTTCAAGAGGTATATTTTCAGGTGTAGGAGGGTCAAGTTGATCATCATGAATAGAAAAAGGAATGACAGGGTCAGTATGTGAAGTATTTTCTATGTTTGGAGTGGATGTAGATGAACTGACAGAAACTTTGGGAAGTAAGGATGCTGGGAATAGCAAAGGAGAGGGTTCATTTGGAGATGTATGGTGGTATGGAAAGGTGGTTTCACAAAAAACTACATCTCTAGAAATGATGAACTTATTTGTGGTAGGGTCCAAAAGTTTGTAGCCTTTGACTCCAATAGGATAACCTATGAAAACACAAGGAGTGGCCCTAGGAGAAAACTTATGTCTTTGAGAAGGTATGGTGGAGGCAAAGGCAAGGCAACCAAAAATGCGTAGAGATGAGTAATCGGGCTCATGCTCATAAAGTAATTCAAAAGGAGATTTACCTTTGAGAGCAGAGGAAGGTGTCATGTTGATCAAATGGGCTGCAGTTGATACGCATTCTCCCCAATACACTAGAGGAACCTTGGACTGGAAATATAATGCCCGAGCAACATTAAGCAGGTGCTGATGCTTCCTTTCCACCACAGAATTCTGCTACGGTCTGTGTGGGCAGGATAGTTGATGCAGAGTTCCCTGGTCTTGAAGGAAGGTGTTTAAGGCAAGCTCTTTAGCATTATCAGTGCGGATTGCCTTGATTTTCTTCTGAAATTGAGTCTGAATGAATTTGAAGAAGCACATGATCAGATTAAAAGCCTCAGACTTGGTCTTCATGAGATGTATCCACGTGAAACGAGTGCAGTCATCCACAATTGTTAAGAAGTAATGCTTGTGATCATGTGTGGATTGATGGAATGGCCCCCATGCATCACAATGAATCAAATCAAAAGCAAAATCAGAGTAATGATTATTGGAAATGAAAGGCAATCTATGCATTTTTGATAAAGGACATATTGAACAAGAATTTGTATTACACTCAATAGGTTTCATAGAAGGCAATTTGTTACATAATGTTTTCAAAACAGAATCCGAAACATGTCCTAACCTAGAGTGCCACAATTGGGCATTTGAAACAGAATGTAATCTACTTAAGCTAGGTGAGACATTAGTCACATTATTACATGGAAATTGTGAAGTAAAAAAATACAATCCATTATGAAAATTACTCCTTCCAATCTCCTTCTGCTGGAGGGTGTCCTGAATTAAGAAAACATTATTAGAGAAAGAAACATGGTAATTTGGGTCTTGATTCAAACATCCAATAGAAATGATGTTAATGTGAAAGCTAGGAATGCATAACACATTATGTAAAACCAGTCCAGAAGATAACCTAACAGAACCAGTGGCCAATACAGATACTCTAATCTTATTAGGTAGTGTGACAAAAGTGTTGCTTAATTTGGTATATGAAATGAAAAATGCGAAATAAATGCAAATATGGGCAGTAGCCCCAGAATCAAATATCCAATCATTGATATAAAGACAAGTGAAAACCAAGTGAAGCAAGCTTAAAGAACAAGTAAAATTTAGAACAACTTCACCTGATTTCTCTGTGCCATCAGTGACAGAGGTCTTTGCCAATTGACTCTGCATGTATTGAATCAATTGTTGATGATCAATGGTAGGTTCAGTTGAAGCATTTGATCCAGCAGTGACTTGTAGAACAGATTGTTGAGTGGCAGCAGCCTTTTGTTTCTTGTATCCCGGAGGAAAACCGTGCAATTTGAAGCACTTATCTTTGACGTGCCCATGCATTCCACAATGGGCGCATTGAGGTCTATCTCTCCTGTTCCCTTTGGTGTTGATGGCAAAAGCAAGTTGAGAGGGATTATTTGCAGAAGCATGGCCAATTTCACGCTGTTTTTCTTCTTGAATAACAAGTGAGAAGGCCCTACTAATATCTGGGAGAGGATCCATGAGTAATATTTGTCCACGAACACTGCTATAAGCTTCATTGAGACCCATGAGGAAGACATAGACGTGTTGCCGATTCAAATAGGCGACTAAGGCATCGGCACCGCCACAATTACAAGTATTCTTTGGATTGTGTTCAGCCAAGCTATCCCACAATCCCTTGAATTTGCTATAATATGCGCTAACCGAAAGATTACCTTGGGAACAATTGAGAACTTCTTTGTTGAGTTGGAAAATTCTTGGCCCATTGCTCTGCTCGAAGCGATTCTTTAATTCCTTCCAAATTGCTTTGCCGCAGAATCGAGTAAAGCCGCCGCTATGAAGCTCTTTCGAAATTGAGTTCAAGATCCATGATGTAGTCATGTGATTACTACGAACCCAGGCTGCGAGGGTGGTGGCGGTCGTCGGTTTGGGAATGGAGCCGTCAATAAAACCCAACTTATTTTTGGCACCGAGCGCTATAGTCATCGCCCGAGACCATGATCCATAGTTTGTTCCTGAATCGTTGAGAAGATTGGAAACCAGAACAGCCCCGGGATTATCTGAGGGATGAATGTAATAGGGACTTGAAGTCGAATTGATGTCCGCCATGGAAGAAGAATGGCAAGAACGAATCTTTGAAGAAGACGAAGGAAATTGAGCTCGAAAAAGGAAGAATCGAGGAATCAATTGACAAATTGATGAAAAAGAACAAAAGAAATTGAGCTCGAAAAGGGAAGAATCGAGGAATCAATTGACGAATTGATGAAAAAGCGAAGATGAAATTGAACTCGAAAAAGGAAAAAACGAGGAATCAATTTACGAACAAAGTGAAGCGGAAGCGATATTTTGCTCTGGATACCATCTTGACATATTAAACCTCCATGGATGTGGAGAAGAAAACTAGCATTTGAGCAAAACTGAAAAAGAACGAATGCAGAAAGAAAAGGAAAACTTTAGTCAATCTTCATTCCAAAATGTTCAAGTGCTAATTACAAAGAGGAGTTGACTATTTAACCAAATTATGGTCATGTAACAGACTAACTGCATAACTGCATATTGTTACAACAAAACTAACTGAAGGTAAAAACTAACTTACTAACTATCACAGTAACACAGTTAATAATTACAGCAGTGAGAAATAACTAGAGACTAAATAACTATCTTAATAACTTCGATTTTCAAAACATCACTATAATGTTCAAAATTTAGTGCTACATGAAAGAGACATATAAAATAACCCGCCTTAATCCACGCTTCAAAAAAGACAAGAGGTTCACACGTAATATTTGAAACAACTTGAGGGTATTTTCAATAACCCATTAGTTTAAATATTGCACAATGCATAACTCCTTTTTCACATTCTATGTACCAATCAAACTAATATTTTGCCTACCAAGCAAAAGCAACCCCACTAAACAAAAGCTAGCTAGCCAGCCATGGGGAATTGCTTGGTTCTGCAACAAAATATGGTAAGGATCGTGAAAACCGATGGGAAAATTCTTGAATACAAAACACCCATCAAAGTTGAACAAATTTTGGCAGATTTTTCTAACCATGCAGTATCTGATTCCCAACAAATCCTAAAACATCTTCAACCAAATACTAAATTACTCAGCAACCAGTTATACTATTTAGTACCTCTTCCACCATCACCACCGGCAACATCGTCACCAAAAGCGCGAAAGAAGGTGAGATTCGCAGTTCCGGAAGTCGAAGATGTAGAGAAAAGTAGTGTGGTTAGGGTTAAGTTGGTTATTAGTAAGCAAAAATTGCACGATATGTTGCAAAATGGTGGGATTTCAGTTGATAAGATGTTATCACTTGTTAATAGTGAAAAGGGAATGGATTGTAGTGAAGATTTGTCTCATAAAGGTGATGATGATGATGTGTCTATTGGGTGGAATCCAGCATTGAAAAGCATACCTGAAGTAAACTAGCAGTGTATTTCAAGTTCTAATTAATACTTTTTCTTACTTACTACTTAGGCCTTAAGAGTTTTCCTTTTTCAAACATACATAGTTTAACAAGAGATATACTACCTCGGTCTCTTTTATAAGCAAAAAGTGGTCAATAGGGATTGATGTATCTGATCCAAGTTTTAGACCAAATACATCAATTTTTGTGGACTTTTTGCTTATAAAAGATGCCGACGAGATTGTAATAGAAGGTCTTTGAGGCTAAGTTTGTATTCTAGTTCTCGTTGAATATAACCAACATTAACATACATACTCTGTCTCTGGAAGTATATATATAACCCAAGATCTTGTTTGTCAAAAAAAAAAGTATACACCCAAGATCTTTGAAAAGAAAAGGTCTAGTGTCGCTGCCTCATCATGTATAGGCATCACGCGATCAATGATGAACGAATAGATTGAGGTTCATACAAGTTAATCCATAGTCACAGAATTCGCAATTCGCTTTTGGTGTGTGGTGGTATGGGCACGCAGTTCGCTATTTACAAAGATTTGGATACGCAAGGGATATACATCGTCGATACGCTTGGGTTTGTGGAAATTCTAACTAATATATTAATTAGTATGTTATTGGACTAAATCAAAAATTTAAATTGAGCTAAAGGACTTCGAGATTAATTTTGTTACCATGTAAACTATGCATGCAAAAGAGTTGCAAAAAAGTAATGAGATTCCACAAGTTGTTGTGAATGCTTTTGAAGTAGTTCATCAAGAGAATAAAGGGTCTCCTACACGAATTGACGTCATCTCTTCAAAAGACGTCAATTCTGCGGAAACGGAAAAAATTATTTTCGAAAAAAATTTAAATAATGCAACTTTATTCGATACTGTGAAATCTGATTTAATGATTTGACAAAAATATTGGGCAGAAGAAGCTGGTGTGAATACCCTGGAAATCGTGGATAATGCTGATAAGGCTGAATCTGATTTCACAAGTGGTCGCATCTAAAGTTCAAAAGTAAACTACTGAAGAAAAGAAAACGTAATCTTAGATATGCTTGATTTCTTTTTATAATATTTTGGTTTTGTTTTTGTTTTTTGCATGAGTTTTGGTTTTTGTCCTCCCATGATTTTGTTTCATGTTTCTTTTTCCCTTTTAATAAGATTTCGTTAACTCTTTATTGCCTAACTTGGAAAAAAATGCCATGTCACTCATGTTGAAGCCACCTCATCTTGTTTGGAATGGAAACCAAAAAGGGGAAAATGTTGTTCACGTTATGTGATTTAAATTGGGGGGGAATATAAAATATGGAGAAATGATTATGTTTGCCATTCACACACTTTAGTAGTCGGGGTTAATGGAGAAAATATGATTGCAATGGTGTAACTATATTGCTCTCACTCCACCAAAAAAAAAAAACCTATCTCTCACTGCTATTGCAAGAGATTAATTTCCCATTACTACCAATATACTCCATACATAACATGGATGATGAGACGGAGTCAACTTCTACTAAAATGTTTATATGTTTTGTTAAGAGTCTTCGATGTGCTTGTTATTCTTTATTGTGCTTATATAAAATTACCAATATCATTCATTCAGCAAGCTTCGACTAATACATATAACAAATTTATGGTTGGTTTGTTTAAGACTGTGATAGTAGTAATTTTGAAGAATTGATTTTTTTATTTTTATTTTTAAAAATTGAGTTTAGAAGATTGATTTTTTTCCGCATGTCTATCATTGTTTCAACGCAGTTCCAAAGACCTTAGAATTCTTATTTCCACCAATATCAATTCTATTCACCCCAAAATTAATTGTATTTACTACAACTTTACCACTCAAACACAATAATAGTGATTTTCAATATGTTTTTTTTCCCCTTATAGAATCTAAAAGAAACTGGCACTTTGCGAATATGAGTGGAATCACAATTGAAATAAGAGTGACAAGCAATAAAAGAGCATAGAAGAATAGAAGTGGGGAAGGTTAGTGAGCCATCTATTTTGACATATTCCAACTTAAAGGAGTTTCAGAGATGAATTATTATCACGGCAAAAAAAGTCTAAGTACACTTTCCCTGGAGTTGGAAGAATGTAAATAGCATTAATTAATGTTAAAAACAAAAGCCATAAATAATTTCTACTGTTATAACATCTGTGAGCTAGATTCATTAACAATCCTACCCTCCCTGAAAAAAGAAAGGATATGTACTTCTTATATATTCCTTCTAATACATTAATATTTTGTACACAATAATCTAAAAAATATAGATCACCAAATTCTTTTGGAATTCTAAGGAAGGGGATACCTTTCATACCCCATATGTTTCCCTGATCCCATGCAAGTCTGTGTTAAGATAATATGAAAATTTCATGCGAGTGTGAGCTTTTAAGTGTTCAGAAAATTTCCCCTTCCTTGGCCACAAACATATTTTGGAAAGGTTTGATGAATAATTATTCACTTTTGTAGTCGGATGCAAGGCAGAAAACGCCAGAATCACGATGGCCGCCTAAGAAAATGCATTAAACGTTTACCGTTTATTTTTATAATATTATTTATCTGATATCTCAACAGATTGGATTAATCCAATGGATGAGATTTTTGTTGAAGATAGTACGGTAGAGATGTTAGCTGTAGTATATCCGAACGCGAAAAAAAGGTGCACCAGCACCATATCTACTATCTACTAACTATACTATATCATTTACCTACTACCAAAATACCTTTCAACTAAACAATTAGAGGATATTTAGGTCTTTTCACATTTTCACATTTTCCTCTCTATCCCACTCTTTTTCACTTTTTCATTCTCTCTGACACACTTTTTCACTCACTCTTACACACCTTTTCACTTTTTAACTCACACACATTTCACTATTTTCTCCTTTTTCTTTATCTAATTCTCTCATTTATATATTTTTCACAATATACCTAGTTTAATTTCATCTCGATGTCTCCTTCATTTTTCTCTTTTACTATTTTGACAAATTTTTAATATCCATTTTTTATGCGAGATAATGTTTGGGTAATTAAATTTATTAACTTTAAAATTGTGCTTGATTTTCACGGGATAGTGTTAGTAAATTAAATTTTGTCGAGTTCTTATATGAACCATCTATACAAATCACCCACTACCAAAATACATGTCTCCTTCATTATTCTTTTTTACTATTTTAATTTTTTTTTGGTATTTTGACTATTTTAATATTCCGTTTTTTACATTTTAATGTTGATTAATTAAATTTATGCAATTCATATATAAAAATAAAGCAGCAAGCACCGTGCGTGCGTAAGCACGTATATCTGCAGGTTATCATCTAAAGGTTAATGCAGGTGGTGCACCAAGTACCACTTGTTAAGGTGGGTGGTCCATATTGCCCTTCACCTAGTTATATTTTTGGTTTCCCAAATACTCTCACATTCTTTGGTTTAACTTCAAGACCAATTCCATTCAGGTCCAACTACGCACAGAGAAATTCTTCCAAAAAAACAATGTAATTTCCATATCATGCCACACCTTCACAAAGCTAGAATTACGTGCATATTATTGTCAATCCCTCCACGCACCCATACATACATATACAAAACCTCAATATTGAGTACAAAACCTACTTCCAAATAAGACAAACATCAATATTTAGTACAAGACCTATTTACAAAAAAAAAAAAAAAAAAAAAAGGCAAGCATAAAAAATGAGTACAAAATATACCTTGTATTGGAGTCTCATTCATGATAATGTATAGGTTAACTTTTGCAGCTTACATAATGAAAATTCAAAACTAATATTGGCAAATATTGTTCCTACTTATTTTCCACTCCACCTCCAATGCAATCTCGTTCTGACGTTGAAATGGAAGAGTAAATGGGGATTATACTGAAACATGAAAAAAAAATGGAGTAATTAACATTTGAAGAAGAAAGGGGTCATGAGTAAGCATCAGAGACGTTTAACCCCAAGACTGCATGAAGGATCTAACCTGTGCAATTTCTACTGAAGTTTCCTCTTTAATTTTAAACTGTCTCTCATTTTCCAGAGCTTCTCGTAATTTCAGTTCACGCTGCTTAACTACTTCATCATTCACAATACCTGGCAAAGGAAAGAAAAGTACACAGTTGATTGAAGATCTAAAATGAAATTTGAACAGATATTTTACCAACTCATGTTGCACACAAATAAAAATTTAGAGGAGTCCGATTTACTCATTCATGCACCAAGAAAGAGAAAATGGAACACTTCCAGATGCACATATATAAATAAATAGAAACAACGATGCTAGCAACACACTATTATTGGGTGAACTCATGTAGGAGCCCATTTCCCATTTGGTGGACTCATTCCTAAAGTGTAGAACCCACGTAAATTTCAACCACTAACAGAGGAGAGTCTTGAAAGAATGTGTTTGTAACATTTCTTTGTATACAAATATACATGTGAATGTCATAAATCAAATTGTGTCATTTCTGCTTAAATCAAATTGTGTCATTTCTGCTTCCTCCAGCAGTTAAATATTCACAGTTATGATGTCTTTCTGCATCTAAATTTTAAATAACCAATGATGGGAAAAATTAATTTTGTATACAAAGCATTAAAACAAGAGCACACCTGAAAAGGCAGCGACAGCAACTATTTTTCTGGGCACCTCCTTAATCCTCACAGAAGAATCTTTAGGCAGTGGTAAGTTTGCATTATACTTTAAAGGCAAGACAAATGACATTTTCCACTTGTCTTGATCTTCCATCTGAGATAATATCAACAATAACTTAGGACATCATGAAATAAATATATATTGAAGAAATATATCCTAATTAACTCCTGGTAATAAATATATAACTTAAAAAAGACTACATCACAAAATCCACAGAGAAGTGCAAAGTGACAGTGTGAAACCAGTAACACTGGGTAATTGGAATATCATAAAATAGACAACAAAAGGAAAAAGGAAATGAAAAATGAAAGTTATAATGACATCTAATTGGGAAAGATATAGTTGATTCCTAAGGTGAAAACAATATCAATTTATTCAAACTGCAAACCTATCTCTGCCATTTATAGATTGAACTTTACATATTAACTAGCTCATATTTGAAGAACCTAAGAGTTCAAAACATTTTTCAGGTCTAGCTATTCATCAAATGTCAGCTTCAAAAAATATGCTAGGGCAGATGAGGTTTTGTTGAATCACTAGAAAAGCTTTAATTTGATTGAACCTGAAATTCTAAAAGGTTGGTTTTGAAATAGTGAAATATTGTAGGTCAAAGAGTCAAACTGTAAGTTAGGTCTAATTCTTCCCCTGCCATTATTGAAGAATGATTTAGCAAAGTGTTGTGACCACAGGGCTCTTGGCTTTGGCTGTATAACTACTAGGCACCGGCTTGTGTTTCCATAATATGAAAAGACATGTTTCTGAAATTGTCTTTGGCGATATCAAGTTATTTATATTACTAATTAAATAAAGAACATATCGAACTAACTTTAAATAAAGAACATATCGAACTAACTTTGCTGGTAAAGCATATGAAAAACTTAAACTAAGATATTTCACAAAATCCATGGAAAGAATCATAATACCTTTGTTGTTAACACAGGAGTTGTCATATCCATTTTAACCCCATCAGATTGATCCTTACTGGTAAAAACAGGTGTAGTCATTTCCATTTTCTCCTTCATTGTATTCTACATCAGAACAACAGCACATATCCATATTACTTCTTTCTTCTCTCAAAATAGAAAGTGAAAACAAAGGGGTGTAGCGACCAAAAGCAGCCCAATAAAATTTTAAAATGAACAAATGTTGCTCAGTTTAAAATATATAACTACCTTACCAAAAGGTATTCAGCTAGGGCATTAAATGACTGAGAAGAACCCTGAAATCAAACCCACTCTTCCCAGGCATTGTTGTCTCTGCTACAAAGTAAGGCTGCAATGATAATAATCAAATCAAGGTGAGACACATCTGAGATCAGATGGTTTATTATCAGTGATTGCAAAGTATAATCAACTCCAGGTTTCGACAGCTAAAAATCAAATGCAGGAAGCATAATATATTTGATAGTGGCGTCCAATTTGAATTAGCTTCTAACTTATGAGAGTTTTCAATTCAAATAAGTCTTTGGTTCTTAACTAAGAAAAAAGTCTTATAAGAGCTTATTATAGGGTAAGTAGTCACTTTGGTTCCTGAATGTGTGTGGCGCTCGTTATAGTTGCTGAATCTATTTTCTCGGAGCGCAGTGATTTAGAAAAATTAAGCTAATATGCATGTTACAGCCGCATTCCCAATTGAGAACATGAAGAAATCACACTATCGTTGTGAAACCAAAAAAAAAAAAACACGATTTGAACTATAAATTGATTAAATTCTACATCAGAGAAAGAAAGGGAACTAAAAGCATATAAATTACATAAGATACCTCAATTTCCTGATCTCATACTGATCCGTTCTAGTTAAAACTTTGAACACCACAGTTTCGAGGTCCGGAACTACAACGAAACTCAAGCACCAAAGTAATTAGATTAATAAGCAAAAAAAGGAACAAATTAACTGGAATTTGAATACTGGAGAAAGGAAATTAACTACCTGTCATCAACGCCTCCTCAAGAGTGCGGCTTTCAAATCTTTTCGGAAACACATATTTCGCAGTTTCGGTAGCCAAATCCGCAACAACTGCGACAAATAGAGATAAACTAATCAGGAAAATTTCAAAGTGATTAGAAAATTACGAAGTGTTAAGTTTTTTGTTTATTTAATAACATTTACGTCGCTGGGAGAGAGAGTTAGCTTGAGAAGCGAGGGCGAAAATGAGTGAGATTCGGGCTTCGAAGGCTGAGATGGATTTTCGGCGGGTGGTGATTCTGTTGCCGGAAGTGGAAGAAGCAGAGTTGGTGATAGAGATAGACTTGTTAGGTTTTCCAGAAATCGAGGTGACTATACTCGATTGCAGAGAAAGAGACGAGTTGTAAAGCGGAAGCATTTTTGTTTATGGGAACTGAATTTCTGTTTGATTTTGGTAACACTGGTGGTTATGAATTTTCCCGGCATAGCATATATAGCTTCTTTTTCAGATACTTTAACCCGAACCACAAGTCACAACCAAGGGAGAAAATCCACTTCACCCAAAAACATTTCATTTCATCGACAATTAATTAATAATCAACAAAATTACTCCTAAGAACGCTTAACTTATTTTCAGACTACGGATTGGTTCTTTATATTTTTTTTAATAAATAGATTCCTTATGCTTTAAAATTATTGCATCTGTTGCCCTTTTTCACGTTTCGAATAAGTTCATTATATTTTTCTTATAACAAAGTAAGTCTCTTATGTTATTTTTGTGGTGTTACAACATAACAAGGAAAAAAGAAACCAAAAGAAAAAAAGACGTCGTTCAGGATCCTAACACATCCAAGAGTAGCAGATGCTCCACTCCAGGAGGAGGTTGACACCAATGAGTCGAACTAGAGGAATGAGCTCCTTCTTTCACCATGAAATCTGCAACAGCGTTTTGTCCACACAAGATGTGGGTCAGTGAAACATTCCCACAAGAAGCCAGAATGTTGCTTATCTTCAAAACGGTCGAAGCATAGCAGTGGAGAACCTGAATGTTACTGGTCGGTATGAGCGAGACAACCTCCCAGCATACACATTCAAAGATAAAGTCTATATACCCCAAGGCACGACAAATCTCTAAACCAAGCTCGATTGCACGAAGTTCAGTAAGTAGGGCATCCCCTCCTATCTCGAAGTGGCTGAAGCCAAAAATCCATTTGTCTGTATGGTTTCACATAGCACCGCTAGCATCAAGGCGAGAGGAGCCATCAAGGAAACTGCCATCAACATTAAGTTTCAGGACACCTAGAGGGGGAGGTACCCAACGGGCCACCATGCTAGTAGCATTAAGGTCGATGTCTTTGAGAGGGAAGTAAGTGGTGCATTCATCATGGAGGCCATGAATCATCTTAATAACATTGTTGAGCTTCCGAGGGCGGGTCTCAAAGACCATGTTGTTATGCCAATACCAAACAAACCATAAGCAAACGATAAAAACGATAGGTGAGGAGAAGTTGTGGGGGCACCAAATCTCTCCCGGAGTCAAACCTCCTTAGAGTGGGGGCAGTCACGGAGGAGGTGAAAGAGGTCCTCAATGGGTGATGAGCAATGCATGCAGCAGGGAGAGGCTGCCATGTTACAGGTATGACAACATGCATTAGTAGGGAGGGCATTGTGGTAACAAAGCCAAATGAAGTGTTGTAGTTTAGCTGGGGTCTTGAGATGTCATATCCAACAAGCACCACAGTGAGGGTCCCACTTACGGCGGCGTTGAAGTAGCCAAGCATAACCACTAGAGCACAAATAGACACCCTTTTTATCACGAGTCTAAGTCAATGCATCCCATGGAGATGATCCATAAATATAGGGGTTGGGATATGCATGATAGTAGCAACCAATTCAGGGGGATCACAGTGTACAAGCCACTAAGGTTCCAAGTGCCATCATGGTGAACATCGTAGAGAGAAGTCTGTGTGTCACTAATATGGACATAAGGCACAAGATCACACATAGGGACAAGTTTAGTCCAGTCACCAAACCAGAATGAGGTCTCTCCTGACCCAACACGAAAGTTGTAGCCTTCAGCCAAGCTCTTGATGGCCTTACAAATACCCATCAAATGATAGAAGATCTCGCTTTCCATTAGGAGTTATTCCCCAAGTATTTGTGAGAGACGACTTGAACCCAAAGTTTATCCTTATGATGAATCAAACTCCAAAGAAGCTTACCAAGGTCCCTTATGTTTTAAAATCATCACATTGTTTCCCTTTATGATATTTTTAAAATCATTGCACGTTGTCGTTTTTCAATCAACGAAAAAAATCAAAAAGAGACAAATGATGTGATTATTTTAAAACACAAGGAACCTATTCATTGCAAAAAATAAGGGACCTATTCAAACTTGAAAATAAGTTAAGAGACTGCGAGAACTATCTTGCCTTAATAATTAATTATCGACATATTGCAAGTGAGTGACCACCAAGTCTGAATCCCCAACTTTGAAACTGGAGAACAAAGCACCAAACACTTCATGTCTCACGAGGCCATTTAAGCCCTGAGAATTCACCACTAATAAGAATATAAAAGGGCCCAACGAATCTCCCTATTTCAACTACCTCCTAATATTTATATCCTCTGTTGAGCAACCGTTTACCAACACCAAGAGATTTCCAAAGAATACAAAGGCTTGAATCCATGTTTTCCACCTGAGATCAAGCCCAATATGTCGCAACATGTAGCCTAAAAATCCCGAATTAACCGAGTCATACTCCTTTTCAAAGTCTACCTTGAATGTCAAGCATGCCAAGCAAGGAGACAAATGGTCTAACAAGAAAAGTGGGTTCTAAACTTTTGGGATAAGCGCCAAAAATAAGAAGAGAAGTGTTTTGGAAGAATGACATTCACACAATCATCATGACAACCTTGCCTGCCACAAGACTTGAGCTCGTATTCCCATCACAAGTCGACTACCTCATCAATCACTGAAGAGAAAATTGGAATGGAAGATAGGCAGCTACATCATGGGATAGAAGTGAGAAAACAACATCGTCCAACATTTGCATGTCCTAAATTTCCTCAAACAAATACTCCTTGAAGTATCGACATACCTCTCCATCCTAATACCACATCCTCCATCCACACATTACATTGAAAAACTTTAAGACATAAATGAAAGAAACGAGTATTGTATCCGAGGAGTTAACAGAAAGACTAAAATGAAAATATTGGTATTTGTAGAGATTTTTTTAAAAAAAATTGCAAGAACTAAAATCAAAATACTCAATATTTGCAGAGACAAAAAACGTATTTAAGCATAATCAATATAGCTCAAATTTGCCCTTGACCATCTTTAACCAAGTGAGTCACGCGTTCCTTTCCTATAGCTTCACCCGGGCATGGATCCTCTACCATTGAAACCTCTAACTTTCTCTACCTTTCTCTTGGCGCATGGCAACAAAAAACGAATCTGCAGTACCCACCCGACTCAGGCCGAGTTTGTGGGGAATACCCGCTTTGATCGGGCGGGGGCGGGTTCGGGATGTCGATACCCACCCCGCCCCGCTTAGCTTCAACAACACATTAACTATTTATTTCATTTTATTTTATGCAAATATATTCATTGATTTTGTTTCATAATTTTGTTTATTTTAAGTTTTGATCTATTTTGAAAAGAAAAGTCTATTTTAATATTTTTAACTTTATTTTATCATCGTATAATAGTTATTATTTTATTAAATTAATTTTCGTAAATATAATTTTTTTTATTTTTTTCGTAGTTAGTGATGGAAAATGATTGCTTGGGGAACCAACCCCAGCTGAGAGCGATGATGAGAGATATAAAACCCGACCCCGCTAGAGGTAGGGGCGGGGACGGAGGATGCAAAACCCGACCCCGCCCCGCCTCGCCCCGCCCCGTTGCCATGCCTACTTTCTCTCGATCTCTCTTATTTTGCGTCCTCTCTCCATCTTAAATTACTATTTTATCCCTCGTTTTACCTCATTTTTGCCACGTTAGAGAAAGTTAGAAACCTGAGGATCCATTTCCAGCTGCTCCCCCCTCTAAGGCGCTAACCTTTCAGAGATTACGACCGCCTCCTTCAGCAGCAACAGACAGAGAGGCAGGTAGCCGTTGCAAGCAAAATGGCAGGGGTTAATTCACGAAAATGGTATCACCCACTCTGAGTCAGAGTTCCGTATATTCATAGTTTGATTTTATCCCTTCCACACACAACTCCTAATCAACGAAACTGAAAACAACGGTGATGAAGAAGCACTTATTGAAACTTAAACCAATCCCAAAACCACCAACACTTCCCATAATCCTCAACCCACCACCACCACCACCTCCAAACACATCTCTCACAACTCTCTCTCCCACTCAAAACTACAACAACTTCCTCCACTTCCTCAACACTCACCTCTCTCCACCCCTCACTCCCGAAACCCTAATTCACTTCCTCAAATCGAAGCTCCACCATCACCCTTCATTTACCCACTACGATTTTCACCTCTTCACTTGGGTTTCTTCACTCGACACCTTCTCTCACAATCACACTTCCTTTCAATGGATGACTCGCACTCTCGCTCTCTCTCATCGTTTCTCTCACCTCCGTACACTCCTTCAATTCATTTCCTCTAACCCCTGCCCTTGCTCTCACGCCATTTTCTCTTGCCCTCATACTGAATCTATTTTCCGATTCGCCATTGAAGCTTTCTGTAAAGCTTCTAAATTGGACGACGCTCTCTTTGCTTTTAACCTAATGTGTAAGTTAATCGATGGAAAACCTCATATTTCTCTTTGCAATGTTTTGATTCATGGCTTTGTTAAATGTGGTAGGCTTGATAGAGCTCTTCTATTTTATAATGATATGGTTAAGGTTAGGGTTAGGGTTAAGCCTGATGTTTTTACTTTTAATATTTTGATTAGTGGCTATTGTCGGAATTTTCAGTTTGGTTTAGCTTTAGAGATGTTTGGGGAGATGAGAAAAATGGGGTGTCAACCAAATGTTGTTACTTTTAATACTTTGATTAAGGGGTTGTTTAGGGAACGTAGGGTTGAGGAAGGGATTGGAATGGCTCATGAGATGATTGAATTGGGGTGTCAACTTTCTGTTGTTACCTGTGAGATTTTGGTTGAGGGACTTTGTAAGGAAGGCAGGGTTTTACAGGCTTGTGATCTGTTAGTGGATTTCTCCAAAAGAGGGGTTTTTCCAAAAGGTTATGATTATTTTGTTTTGGTGGAAGTTTTGTGTGGGAAGGGAGATGCATTGAGAGCCTTGGAGGTTATTTATGAGCTATGGAGTAAAGGATGTGTTCCTAGCTTGATTGCTTGTATTGTGATGATTGATGGTTTGAGAAGCTTGGGGAAGACTGAAGAAGCTCGGAGTTTGGTGGAAAAAATGCTTAAAGAGGAGGGTATGGTATTAGATGTTGTCACTTTCAATTCTGTCCTTCAAGATGTTTGCAATGCGAGAAGAACAGAAGAAGCAAATAGGTTGAGGTTACTTGCTTCAAGCAAGGGTTTTGAACCGGATGGTATGACGTACGAAATTTTGGTTAGAGGATATACTGGAGAGTGCAATCAAAAGGAAGGAGAGTTAGTGGTAAATGAAATGTTGGATAAGGGGTTTATACCTGATCTTGCTTCATATAATAAATTGATGGATAGACTATCTAAATGTCAACGCCCCAAGCGTCGTGAAGCGAACAACTTTGGCAGCTGAAAATGCAGACTTTAACTTGGTGTAAGTAATGTATGACCTATGCATGGCCCAAGCTGGTTGTGGAACGATTGAGAAGTGAGCTTGCACAAAGATGAAGACAGCACGCAAGTTCACTGTGAAGATTGGTTGGTACTCTAAACTCCCATCTTTTAAAATTATTTCATTTAATTATTATGATAAAATTTTCCTAATACTAGTGAACGTTATAAGTATTTCAATGGGAATCTGATACAAGTCCACGTCTTCTGTTTGAGTTACAAACATCATTTACGCGTCTTCATTTTTTAATAACGATCTTATGTTTGCAGTTATCATCCATACCTTCATTTTAACATTTTTGTATGTTTTTTGGTTTTTTCTTTTCCTTTGCAATTTCTCATCTAATCCCCTTACCACATAACCACAGCCCCCTGATAAAGATCAGGGGATATATCACCTGAGTGATGTTCCATCAGTTGTTTTGTGGCTCTTTATTTAAAGTGGAATGCTGATGTTGGAAAGTCAAACCAAGCTAGGCAACTGTGTAGATGAGTATTTGGATATTGAAGTGTACCCAACTGAGACCAAAGGTATCATATTTTTGCTTTATATTTATTCTTTTGCACGGTCAATTTAAAGAATAGTGTGTCAAATTTTTAGGCACAGTTTTGTGTAAAATGCGACAGTTCTCAGTTGTTTTCCTGCCTTACATGTTATCCTTTTCGTATATTTCTGCATTATAAGAGCTGTTTATGTTATTGGCTAACAGGCTTTACCAAATAAACTACTTAATCACCACCAATCATCTTGTTTTTAGATGATAGGAGAGGGCGTTTATGTTATGGGCTAACAGGCTTTACCAAATAAACTACTTAATCACCACCAATCATCTTGTTTTTAGATGTAGGAGAGGGCCCGCGACTAAGCAGATTTTTGTCAGACATTAGGGGAATGGGCCACAGGATGATAGGGTAGGGCAGAGGCTGGCCCCGCAGGTTACTAATTCATAGAAGTTACAAGTTAGCTAGTTGCTTTTTGTATCCCCAAGCCTAATTTAATTGCTAATACTGATTGTATTTTACGGTCTATGCTTGCATTGCGTCTAGCCTGAATTCTGTTCTTGCAATAATGAAGAAGCCTTTTGTCCATGTCTGCGGTACCAATGTAACAACTAGTATTGGAACTCTCTCATGAATTGGCTTATGTCTAATTCTAAGTTATAAAAGCTTACTACCCAAAATATATCCCACCCTCACCTAGTCCCCATTAAAACCCAAAAAGACCTCTTGAAGCGTAAGTTACTTGTATGACATTTACTTATGTCGTTTCGTTTCGAATGTTTTGGATCAAAGGAACATAGCGATGCACATGGTAAGATCCCTCTATAATCAAGTTGTTGGCTATCTGGGAGTCTGATTCACAAATTAGACTCTTGAATCCTCTATCCCAAGCCAGACACAGCCCATACAAAATTCCCAAAAGCTCAACATTCAAATTAGTTGCGAGAGTAAGGGCGATTAAGGGAAAAGGAGATATGATGTAATAAGAGTGTGGTGAGGGTATTTGGGTAAATAATGAGTGGGAGAGGATGTTTAGTGGGCAAGTTGTTATGCCTTAGTAGTATAAATAGTGGGGTAAGAGAGTTGTAGAGGTATGCAAGATTATTTTAGTGAACCTTTATGGTTAGGTAGAGAGAGAGTTTTTCTCCTCTGAGGAGCTTTGCTAAACTCAGTTTCTCAGAGTTATAAGTAATTTTTTTTTATAAAAGTAGGGAGCAGTGGCTAAACTACTTGTTACCAATTTTTTGTATTCTTTATTAATGTGTGTGTTCTTAATAGCATCTTGATTCTCTTTAGGTGACATATTGTCTGATATTTTCACTCTACACTTGGACGATTTCTTACGTTGTCATTTCCCAACATAAGTAATAAATCACCTGTTCCCCTATCCCGAAAAAAATTAAATCAAAAATTGTCCAAGTCTGAAGTGAAAATTATCAGAAAATATGCCACTTAATAAAAATCAATATGCTGATATATATTGAGAACAAGGGAAAATGGTCCAAAAAGAAATTGAAAGTATTGAACAACAAACTATCCAAAGAAGTATCCATTCTAAGTCAAAGCTGAAAGCTTATCGAGAACAATATGAAAAATTGAGCAGACTTTGCTTTGATCCTGCTCCATTAACAAGGCTTACTCGATTTACAATAATGTTATCCTCCTCTTTGTAAAGGATGATTTTTTTGGAAAATAATCTTAGGGTAACTTTTTAAAAATCTATTGATGTTTCTGGCATTTCCAAGACAATCGATAATATTTTTAAAAGGATGATAAATGTCATTGTTGTGTATGTGAGTGAAGAAAACACTGTCCAAATTGTAATGGACGGTTACAAATTGGTGGGAGGGGATGTTGATGGAAAAGGGGGCGAAGCTTTACTTGACACCTTTGTGCCTCATTAAATTGATTCAATGTTGGGGGGTTTTGATGTAAAAAGACCCGAACTTGCATTAGGTTAGGATTGGTCTTATAAATGTATTTCGGGAAATGCTTTGTTTTACGAAAAGTTGTCAGACGAAAAAAGAAGAAACATTTTAATAGCGCCTCCTCCCATGAGTTCCGTAAATGCCGGACTGAACCATCCACGTCTTTTCATTTTGACAGCTACACGTATGAATTCTTTGCTTTTGTGCAAGAAATTTTCGTAACATCTAGCAATGCTGATGTATTTCATCACATTATCAATGTGGAAGTAATTTGATTAGACCCAACATCACACGTTTTGTCATACCTTGTGTTGCAATGGAAGGATAGTCAATTTGCCAAGACTAAAGGCGAAACTTAGTTGAAGGTATTGTCCTAGACTAGAAGGATTTTTGGAACTATTTGTTTGCTTGCATAACTGGTGCTTTTCCATTACTTGCGAATGGTGGATTCTAATGATAAGCCGGTCATGAGGTACATTTTAAATTTATAAAACATCTTCCGATTGGTTTAGTTTAAATTTTATAGTATTGTACCCCAACTAAATTAATTATTTTTAGTTACTTACATTTAAGTAAAATTATTGATAAGAGATGAGAAACACAATTGCATAGAACCATAGACCTTTGCATGCATGCATTACTATTATAATTTCAAAGCTGATAAGGAAGTAATACAAGTGATGTATGCATGTTTAAAAAGGATGATGCGAGTAGATACAGAATCGGTGAATTAGATTGATGATAAATTTGAGTATTCTGTTTTTAGTTACTTACATTTATGTAAAATTACAGATAAGAATTGAGACACACAATTGCATAGACCTTTGCATACAAAACTGGTGAATTAGATTGATGATAAACTTGAGTATTTCAAAAGTAAAATCGGGTTCTTTGGTGATGAAATGGTGCAACATGTTAGTACAACCACGGCACCAACTCAATGGTGGGAATTTTGCGGTGATGGACACCCATAGTTGCAAAACTTTGGCATTTGTGTGTTGAGCTTGACTTGTAGTTCTTTTGGTTGTAAAAAGATCCGTAGTGCATTTGAGATGGTATTAGCTAATGTATGTTATGTATTTCAATTTAATTTTTTTAAATTGCTTAGGTACATACTAGGAAAATAAATCATATATGATGGCAGATGCAAGAAGGTGAAAGGAGAAATCGGATTTATGAACATCAACTGAGGAGATTGTTGGCCATATTCATGAGAATTACAGGGATATTTGGGTTGTATTATGAACCATTGATCTTAAAGCTTAACTTAATCATTGATCACCTAAGGAATTAGGGGTTTTGGTTGAGTTAAAGTGATTATGAGGCAAGGGGTTGTCCTTATTCTAGTTTAGTTGATAACTGGTGCTTTAATCTTAAGATTACCTAACCATTTTATATCAAACTCTGTTCTTTTAAGTTTTGACATCATATTTTATCGTATTGTATGTTATTATATATTTATTTGAGTTTAGTTATAACTGTTTTTTGCCATGTCATTGAGTGTATGTTATTTGTTTTAATACATTTATGCCCGACTATAAATATAATCATAAGCCATCTAGTAGCATGAAAAAGGTTAATCTGAAAATTCATTGTGATTAATCTGAAGCATAATTATAGTTGGACTTAAGATGTGAAGTCCCATATTATGTAGCAGCTAATGAGGGGACAGTTTTCATGTATGTCATTGACATAGTAGTAGTAGTAATCTCAGACAACAATTCTCGGATTAGAAAGGATTGGAGGTAGGTGGCTATTAAGCTAACATTGGAGGATTTCTATCATTGCATTCCAAAGCTGTTTTGCTTCAAAAGGAGAGTAAAAACGCAGAAGACCTGGGGAGCTGGTGAGACCATCAAATTTGGATCAGAAGGAGATGAATCTACCAATTATGTATGTTTCCCCTATTTGTTATAAAAACTTGCTATCTTATTAATACTCTTTTTTTTGACAAGGATCTTATAAATACTTGATATCTTATTAATCTGAATTGTTATTTAGTGCAAGTTTGAATTACTGTGCTCTATATTTCTCTACTCACAAGAAAATTAAACTATGCGTATCTTTTAGACGACTTAAGATTCTTAATACGCTATTGATTGGAAAGCTAGTGTTCAACTGGTCTATATTTAATTATAACTGTTGAGTAGGTATAAAACAAGAATAATATAGTTAATTGCTTCATGAAGAATAGGAATAATTCTACATTTTTCAACAAACGAATATACTATATACTCTGTACTATACACTTCATATACACTTCAGTATATTATATATGCAACACCGTCACTTTTTCATTAGGAAGAGACCGGTGAAATGCAAATACGCAAAGAAATAACTTTATCAGTATATATGGGTATTCAATAGTTTTCTGATTGTAAAAGCACAAAATGTGTTTTTACGGCAGATGATTTTTTATCTTAATAATTTATGATAAGCTTAATTATACACATTAGTGAGAATTCCTCTTCTATACCATTATTATTTATATAGAAATCGTTGTATTTTTTTTACCACTCAATATTCGAAGTTGAGACTTTGAGGTGGAATCTGAACCGAACCAACCATTGGTGTTGTATTCTAATACTTTGTTATCAAAATATATATATATATATATATATATATATATATATATATATATATATATATATATATATATATATATATATATATATATATATCAATTACTATTCAATTTTAATTTTAGCAAAAAAACGTTGATTACTCCGTGCAAATGCACACTATTCTGGCATGCTCCACCAAATTTCCTTTAAAACACCATCTAATGCGATTTTTATGTGCATTTGGATATCTTCAAAATCAAGTTGCTAGACTATGTACAATAATTTCAACACCCTCTATGTTTCAACACCTCCTTTTTAACTTTTTAACATTTCACATCATCTTCTCTCTTCCATTTATTAATTCAACACTCATTCAACTTTTACTCACTACTGATGATTTTGTTTAATAAAATTCAAAGACCTACTACCCCACCATTTTTATTTCATATTTTTATTTTCTTTTATGTTTTTGTTTTTGTGATTACATATTAAAAACAATTATCGATTGAAATTAAATTAAAATAAGTAAGAGTTAAATAATTTATTTTAATTTTCAACACCCTTCTCTTCCTTGGACCCCACATGTGCGCTTTTTTTAACAACATGTGCAACTTTCAATTGGTTGAATTAATTCAACCCCAAACAATCCACTTCACATTCAACTACCTATTTAACACCCCCATTAAACCAATTCAACTACTTAATAAAAAATTCAACAACCCCATTGCACCTAGTCTTATAAAATCGTGAAAGGGTGCGGTCCTTCCATCTTGGCTGAGCATGGTGTTGATACTAATGAAGATTTACGGAAGAAGATTTGGAAGTGTAATGCCCCGAAAGGTGTGGTCCTTCCTTTGGCTTATGGTCCATGGGAGGCTTCTTACAAAGGTTAGAAAGCATCGTATGGGTCTTGGGGATGATCTTTGTAATCACTGCTACAATGAGTCTGAAACGGTGGTTCACGCCGTTCGTGAGTGTCCTCTCTTGCTATGAATTTGTGGTGGGTTTGGTTAGGCCAGAATAGAAGAAGTGATTTCTTCTTGGGTGATATCAAATATTGGGCTTCCTTCAATTTAAGCGGCGGGATTGGGATATTGATGGTATTCCTTGGGCGGGCATTTGGGCCACTGGATGCTATTTGTTGTGGACTTGACTTACTAAAGAGACCCATGTCACTTCCTTTATTAGGCCATCCCCGCCTGTGGGCTTTAGTGCTTCGATATGCAAAGGACTATCATAATGCTTGGGGCTCATCTTTTATTGATCGTAGTCGTGAGTATAGGCGACAGTATTCATTGGTCCCCTCCTCTTCCGGTAGAGTTGCTCTTAACTCGATGGTGCGGTTCATGTCGAGAGATAGTAGAGTTTGGTTGTGGTGGTATTATCGAGATTCTTCGGGCACTTGGCTCTGTGGTTTTACTTCTTTTATAGGGTATTGTTCGTGTTGGAGGTGAGCTTTGGGGCCTTACAGGAGGTTTGCTTTGTGTTGGGAAAGAGGGTGGAGATTTATTTCTTGCCGTGGATTCTCGAGGTGGTGTCGGTGTCATCAAAGGGGCGCACTCTGCGCCTTCTTTGGTGGAGGTCTAGTTCGTGAGATTCATAGATTGCTAGCTTTTGATTGGGATGTCCGCATTGATCATGTCTTCCGGGAAGCTAACCAGGTGTCTTTGATGCTTTAGCTACTATTGGTCAGAATCAAACCGAGTCTTTGAGTGTTTTTGAGCAGAGTCCATCTAATATGAAATCTCTTGTGCTCGCTGATTGTATGGGGTCTACGACCCTCCGTCGTATAGTTAGTTAATCTTTTATCTGGGGCTTTGCCCCCGTTGTTTGCCAAAAAAAAAAAAAAAATCGAGAAGGAGCTCAACCATCTCATGCCTACCTTACGTGAGCTTCAATATATTTTTCCTACTAAAATCAATTTCATTTCAACCATAAATAAATCGCTTCCTATTAAATTCAGTAATCTAATCTAATATCTATTTATACAAACAAACAACTTACAAAATTACAATTTTAGACATATTATTTTTTTGACACATCACCACTTTTGTTTTATTTATCATTTTTAAATTCTACTTTATCTTTCTCTCTCACTCACTCTCTTTCAATCTCACATTTCACAATATTTTTTACTTCTTACACATCTATTATTAGTGGACCCCACACCATTTATTTAAAAATATTTCTTTTCTCAATTTTTTAATCCACTATATAATCTAATATAATTAAATTAAAATTAAACAATTTACAATTTACTCCTATTTACTATCTAACCTAATATCTATTTATCTATTTATACAAACAAAATACACTTAATCTATTTATACAAACAAAACACATTTAAATTACTCAAACAAGCCTCCATATTTACTTGACAATGCATCTAACTAAGGACAACATTGTAATTTACTATCATAATTTTATCAAATTTCTTCTCCCAATGCATTTTCTTCTCACTCCCACTTTTTTCCTACTTTCTCTAACTTTTTTTTTCAAAAATCAAAATTCAAATCAAACTCACCAACTTTCTTTACCCACTATCTACTAATCTAATCTAATATCTATTTATACAAACAAATCATACTTAAATTACTCAAACAAGTTTCCCTATTTATTTGACAACTCATCTAACTAAGGACAACATTGTAATTTACTATCACATTCTTTTTCAAATTTCTTCTCCCAATGTATAAAAACACGGGATAACTACACTGATATATAAAAAACACTTCACTGAAATATTTGATAATCTACCATCTATCAGTTGCTGTCTACTATAATTTATTAATCAACTAAATAATCAATTGAAACTATGAGATAAACATTTTGATATATTAAAAAACATGTGATAACTTTATTGAAACATAAAAAAACACGGGAAAATTACAATGATGTATGTAAAAACACGAGACAACTGCACTGATATATAAAAAAAAACACGGGATAAAGACACTGACACTAATATACAAAAGAACACGGGATAAATCATGATTGTTTTTAAATGATACTTTTACATTTTTACATTTTAATATTTATCTAATTTTTATTTGAGGCTTCTTTTTTAACTACTTTAAATTTGTCTTTTATTTACAAAGTGTTGTCAGAATTATTTAAATTATGACTAAGTTCGTTCATGAAAAGATGATAAGCACCGTATGCGTATGCTGCGAAGATCCTACTAGTTTAAATATATCAATTTTACAAAATTAAGATTCTTTTGATAAACCATTGTATCTATCACTAAGAACCATAAAGACTAATCCTTGAAACATCGTAAATCCATTTAAAAAGTTGGCGTCTCCGAACAAATGTTTTTTCATACGCATAGCAATCGAGACCAATTTCTCAAATAGATTTTACTAAAAGAAAACAATTTCTCAAAGACACTAATTCATAAGTAAAGAGAAATAAATTTTGCAGTCATGCAAGAAATAAAACAAAACCCAAAACTAAATTAAAAATAAACTATTAATTAATCAAACAAAATACATAGCCATCTCAATTTCCTTCTGCTTAAACCCACATTTCTCATAGAACACCTTATTCTCAACACTGCAATCAAGAATTACCTTATAGCATCCCATAGAACGAGCATGATCAGTAACAAATTTGATTACTTTCTTCCCCAATTGCTTCCCACGAACACTAGAATCCACAACAACATCTTCAATATGCCCAACCTTACCACAATTTCTTAAAAATTTCTTCTCAATAAACACACTCCCCGTTGCTACAATCTTTCCAGAATGTTCATCTTCTATAACGCAGATAACATGATCATCTCCAAGTGAACTCAACTCTCGAAATCGATCTTCAAATTCTTTATCGGTGACAGAATCACAAACGCTAAGTTGTTTCAATAATTCTATAAAACCTTTGCTCTTATCAGTGATCTCTAATCTCCGAACTCTAAATTTTTGTTCCTCGCTGTTTTGCATCTTCTTTGAAAATGAAATGAATCATTGAAGCAAAAATAAAGGAATGTGTTTAAGCAACAATCAATAACTAATGAATCTGAGAATATTTAGAATCGAAGAAATCTTACGGATCGTGAAATTGCTAGAGAGAAAACGATACCTGTGGCTTTTGATTTTCTTAATCGCGAGGAAGTTGCAGATCTAACGGTTCCTGAAATTAGTTAGTGACAGTGACGACAGAGAGCTTTGCTTGAATCTTCCGAAACCAGTTGAATTTTCGTGTGGCGTGGAAATGCGACAGCGAAACTATTACATACGGTTTGGGAAGAGTTGAACCGTTGATCTTTGGTTTGATGATGTGGCGGAATCTGAGCCGTCAATTAGGTTGAAACTCGAATTTTGATATTACCTTGTAAGAGCAACGCAACTGCAAAGGGGAGAGAGAGAGAGAGAGAGAGAGAGAGAGAGAGAGAGAGAGAGAGAGAGAGAGAGAGATGCAGACGTCGCTGATTCGACGCCTGGCTCCTTCGTTGGCAGCACGATTTCGCAACCAGAGTCTCACAACTGCTTCTTCTTCTTCCGTTCTTCACCATGCCACGTCATCGTCTTCTTCTTCTGAGGTGGAGCCTGTTCACATGACGGAAAACTGCGTTCGAGTAAGCTCTCTCTTCTTTCAATTAGTAACTTGTTTCTCATTCCTTTGTGTTTTCCTCTTGTTATTTTCCTATTCTATCTTCATAATTTAATGATCTGATTGCACAATTTTTTAATTGTTAAACAAAAGTGATTGATGTGTAGTATACAATTAAGAGGCACAAAAGAGCTTTGCTAGTATCTTATTTGTTTTGTGATATAAGTGTACCTTCATTTGTGTTTGGAGTGAATAATCAAAGTTTCCATGATTATGGTGCTTTTTTCCATCAATGGCAGCCTATTTCTGAATTTTTACCTGTTTGGCACATTTCATATTTCTCATGCTTGTTTTGGTGAAAGCCACTTTTCAATAGTTTTCTCTCTCTTTTTGCCCTCCGTGTAAGTGCTGGAGGGCACTTTTTGTTAATCTGTTGTCTTGCTTGTGTTCTCCATTGTGATGCATTAGTTTTAAAGCAAAAAAAGTTCATGAAGTTTACATTTGGTTTGATTGATGGACCTTCTTCCATATGCTTGTTTGTGATTATGTTACATATAACTCAGGAATTGTGTATAATGTCACATAATTGATTCCAACCCGTTTCTGCAATTATTGAATATTTGAACAGAGAATGAAGGAACTGGAAGTCAGTGAAGCAGGCAGAAAACTGCTTCGTTTGAGTGTAGAAACTGGTGGATGTTCTGGATTTCAGTATGCTTTTGATCTGGATGACAGAGTCAGCTCAGATGATAGGTATTACTTCTTACCCTGTCAAATTTCACCGATGGTATGCTTGTCATCTGTGTACTGGGCTAGTAGAACATGCTAAAAACCCTTGTCTTTTATAAGCTAATACTTACTTTTACTTATTATATTGGCAGAATTTTCGAGAAGGAAGGAATTAAACTGGTTGTTGACAATATTTCTTACGACTTTGTGAAAGGCGCTACTGTTGACTATGTTGAGGAGCTAATCCGTTCAGCTTTCATAGTAAGTCAAGCACCCTTGTGAACCATGTACAAACTGATGTTTAGTTTAGTTAAAATTGAAACTATCTTCACAGAATTTCCTTTCCACTTCACATGTATTACAATTTACAACATGGAACTTTATTATAATTTTAGTATGGTAATGATCAGGGTAAATAATATCTTAGAATGTGTTCTTCTTGGAGAACTTCTGTTTGATATAAACCATTCATCAGCCTTCGCCTATTAGCTGAAGCCTGAAGGTTTTGGGAGAATTTCTCCTTAACGTGATATGAGGGCCTCTATGATCAAGTAATCGAGAGTTTGATCCTTGCCTTCCCATTCTTCCTATAGAAAGTCGAATATAGCACACGGTAGAGTAGGCATGTGCAAATTGAACACTCTTCAAGCCCAAAGGGCTCTTGCATAAGTGGGTATTAAAATCTTCCATGAGCCTTTACTTAAGAGTTTGAGCTTTTAGGAAACTTGAAATATTAGAGAAAGCCTCACAGCCATATTCAGTTCAAATTGAAATACAAAGTCGGTGAGGCCCTGTAATCTTTTAAGCTCCAAATATTTTCCTTAAAAAATAAGAAGAAATATACATTAAGTTTTCCATATAAATTTTCTAGGATGGACCTTCTCTAAATGCTTTAAACAGAGGTGACAGGAATGCCTTTAGATTCTGTTAGCCTTTTCATATAAAAATGTAAAATGATTCATAGTACGAAATTGTTGTGTCTGAAACGTAAGAAGTCTTCACTTGTGAGATGCTGACATTCTTTTTTTTGGGGCCGTGTGGGTTGTAGGGTTATTCTGACATTTCGTATATCTTTTTTCGTAACAAGTAACACTACTCTATAAAAATTTATAGTGCCCTATACATTTTTTGTGGCATATTACACTGTAAGCTATTTTGTGAATTACAGACCAGCGTGATGCTTTTCTTGTTATGTTGATGATGGAGTTGCTCTCCTTCCTAACCAAGCTTTTGCTTTGAACAGCTCTCTCCCAACAGCAGTCATGTTTTTCAGGCATTCCTCCATTGCAGTTAAAACAAAATTAAAGCTACCACTAGAGATCTGCCTGGAAAATGTAACTGACATTAGAAAAAGTTGTTCATGGCAAAATAGTGGCCAGGAGGAGCAACTGTGGTGCTACCCCATAAACAATGGCCATATGTGAGTTTTGTAATTTGTTAAACAACTTGAAGTGTGATATGCTCCTAAATTATGTAGATCCCCATCGAAACTTCCGATCATAAGGTGTGTCATTCCATGAACTTTGATTAAAAAATGCTTGCAGTATAATATTTGACAAATTTTCTTATTACTTTCTCCATTATTGGGTGATATCCCATGTTACTCTCACTCACTAGATAACCTAAGCCCACTTTCTACAAGTCTATATGGGATTTAACCCAATAATGAAGAGTATTGAAAAAATTGTGTCAAAGAGTGTATAGTTTGTGTTTGTCACTTCGATTTTGTTGTTGAACATCCATTGTAATCACAGTTGGCCATAGCATGTTGTGATCTAGTTATTTGGATAATTATTTAGCAAGAAAACCCACTTTTGCATAATTTCACAATCATGGTTTTTCTTTTATGCATGGCATCAATTTCTTGATAGAGACGGCATGTTTACACACCTCAAAAGCAGTATGTGTTTTTCAAACCAAATTGGAAGTCCTTAGGTTGTATGTGAATGTGTACAGAAATGTTTTGATGTAACTGTGCACATCTTGAGGCAAATCTATTGGTATTGAAAATGCTTATGTGACTAGTGTATGGGAAAAGTGGTGTGCATGGCTATAACTTTTTAACATTGAATGACATTCTTAAGTCATTTAACCCAGGATAAATTCACATTAAGTTTCTGGTTTCATTTTCAGGTGACTGAAAACCCCAGTGCAGTTGGTGGTTGCAGTTGTAAAAGTTCCTTCATGGTGAAACAGTAGTAAGGTATCTTGGTGGTCCCTCCTGACTTTCCTCCACTGCCCAGATATTCTATTCAGTCAAACTAGATTCTATTACGAAAAATGATTTTTGTATCTCAAAAAAACTATTGATTGAATTAAGATTAAATTATTGCTTGTATTATAATATCAATGTAACATGCAGTTATAATGCTAATAAATGATCGGGCATTTTGGTGTAGCCAGTTGTAATATCTTTTGGTGATTTTCACTGATTGTTCAAATATAAAACAAGGCTTGCAATTGATATTTACAGTATGCAGCAGCAGCAATTTACTTGCTAATAGGGGATGGGCATACTGGTAATGGTTTTTAGAAAGTGCCACTTACATATAGGAGTAGAGATATTCTCCATTTCTCGAGAGATTTAAGATGTTGCGTTACTAGATTTTTGATATATAGATGTCTAACATATGTTATCATTTATGTCGCCCCTTTTAAATGTGTACATTTATATCCTGAAACTTTAACAATGGATATTTGTATTTCTTTAAGTGTGGATCTCTACTCCACATACAGAGGCATTTTAAACTTACCAAGTGTTCTGTATGCGTATTGTTTATTATTGTAACTTCATCTACTCACCACACCCCCAAATACAGCAAAAGTATTAGAATACCCTTAATGAAAAGAAAAGTTCCAAGTGTCTGTATTTTTTTTTTTTCACGAGTTCTTTGCCTGGTAACCGAACTAGTTTGGTGGTACCTTGTCGGGGTTAATGTCTTATGACAAACCCTATGGTTTGAAGTTTGTCAATGGTTCAGTGGGCAACGACCAAACGGGTTCGATTGATAAGCGTCAGACCTTATTATTCAAATTTTACCAACAATACTACAAACAAAACAACAAAACGCCAAAGATCCTGAAAACGATAAATATTATGATAAAATGCATCGTGCAAGAAATGGCTAATGGCCATTATTCAATGTAGGGTTAACTGTAATAAACTTGCAAAGGTTTTAAAAAGATGTTAATGGTTAATTATTAGGGTGGGAAAATGTTAATTTTTTAGGTTTGAACCATGAACCTCTATTATACTCCTTCGATATTCCTGGCACATCATCTCAATCTCTTTATCAATGTACATTGAGTTTCTGTCCTAGTCGTGTTCACTTGTTATTGGTCAATTGTCCCCATTACTCCGTCTTGTTAAGTTTACGTTGGTGGTTCAATGACACGATGATTTGGCTATTGTGGACATCTCAGGTCGATAAGACTAGTTTGTTTGGTTCAAGCTAGGGGAAGGAAGGATTTCAACAGATGGAAGAATTAGATTTCATTTTTTGTTGAGAGCAGGAGAGTTTTTGCTTGCTTAGTTCTAGAAGAGAAATTTTAATACAGGAGAATATTTTTATGTTATCTTAGCAATATTTTAGTCTTTTTTCATGCCCCTTTCACCCTCCCCCTATCCACTCCAAAATATGGAGCCAATCATAATTTTAGTTTAAACTTTAAAATAATGTCTCCCACCCTTTCACTCTTCTTCAACCAAAACCCACCATATATCAGCGGCCTACAAAATATTGAAACACTTCTATAGACGAAACTTCAGCTTTGTCTCAGACTCAATATGTGATATAAAAGGAGCGTTGCCCTTCATTAGAGGCTTCGACGATCCTCAGCATCAGAAAAGTCAATGTACCCGAAGCTTGTTCTATCTATGTATGCAAAACATTAACTAATAAGAACACCCTATATCAATATTGGAGAGGATCCTACTAATCCTACAATTATAGATACATCAAGCCTCTGCTCAGAAATCGCATTGATATACTCCAGAGGCAGTTATCAGGTACATACTTGATCTGCACAGAATTTTCCATATTAATTTCTTTTTCCCTTTCCTGATATATAATAGAACCATACAACGAATATACAAGCCACGAAGCCGAAGAACTAGCATTGGGAATACAAACCTGCAGGAACACGAAACAGAAGATTTAGATGGTTACATGGCTTTTCTCAAATGAGTTTGGTTAATTATCACAATCAATCATTTCTCTTAATGAGTATGGTTGATAATCACAATCAAAACCTGAACGATAAGGCCTTAACTCTTGATTTATGTGCCTCAACTAGAGTTCACTAGAAATTATAACACATTGGTCACATTTTTTACAACAAAATTATACAAGCACCATTCAGATGTTTAGGTAAATGTATTGGCCATAAAAACCCCTCACACGAGCTGTCCATTCATGTAAAGAAAATTCAAAGTTTGAGACTAAAACTCGACTGGAACTACATATCATTTGAGGGCAGCCATGAAATTATCAATCGTCTTTCTGATGCAAAACACTAGGCAGGCTATTATTACCATTGAGAGCAGCATGATATATTCTTTTTTCAGCTAGCCCGATGTCGGAAAGTATCATATTACCCTGCAAGCAGAAAATACAATAGACATAATCAAGCTGGTATCAGCAGCAGTTCAAGCTATTATTACCACTGAAACAAATAATGCAAGGCAAAGAATGAAGATTTTGAATGCAGAAAGAATCAGCAAAAAATTTGAATGGACAGATTGATCAAAATTATTTTTTATGAAGAACTATTGAGTGGTGTATCTTTGTGAAGTCTTCCACAATGTCAAATTATACTAGTGTGAGGATCAGCTCTAGCAATAGAATAGGCTAACTCCCATATCCTTCCAAACTATTTTATAAATCCTAGAGCTAAGAAATTACTGGATTTATTTCCACGGAGAAACCGGAATAAATACCTCAGTCGCCATCAACCTTCTAACATTACTGGCATACAGTTTGGGATCATCCATCTCCTGCTGCGAGGGATGGTAAACAGGTAATCGTATCACCTCTATATGATTTACAAATTGGCAAAGGAGAAATATCACATGACGCACCTGCCAACAACATTAATGACAGCATAAATTAAGAACAAAAACAAATACTGCTAAGTAAGATGGCAACTTCTCCAATTAAATTAGCAGAGAGATTCAAGGTAATAATTTCATTAGCTCAATATTGGAAATGAGCAGGTAAGGTTTTACACAGGAAAAAAAAAAGATAACACAAGAAACTAATTGTTTCTCTTAGGACAGTTTAGTACAGCCAACTTTGAAGCATGGAAGATAGTCTCCATTTGCCTAAAAAGAACATACAGCCTTTTACAATTTACATAAATAGGAAGCAAATGCTTTTTAGCTAGCTATCAATTTCCACCTACCACATGGAGCAAGGTGAGTTCCACTAGCTTTTTTCTCATAATTTTTAAAGATGAAATCAAACTTCAACTCAGAACAGGCTTAAGAAATAGGTCATTATTAGTGCAGGACTAGCTTTTATAATCGGAATGTTTTAAAAATCATGAAACCTTATTAGCGTAAAAAGCACTTACCCCGGATATGGAATCCCAGGCAGGGCTAAATCTATGGTAAGGGTATTTTAAAATCACAGGAAGTACTGGTGCCTTTGCCAAAAAACCACCAGTCTTGAATGGAAGGAGGTAATCTCCATTTGTGGTTGTACCTTCTGTAGAATACCAAATAGAATAAAGTTAAACGTCTATAAGAACATTGATTTGATAAAAACATGTAAATTTAGATACTCCAAGTCACTTTTGATAATTTACTGCAGATGCAATGATCAAAGAGACAAATATTGACAGATGATTATAGGATGACCAAGGCCAACATTACCATATCTGACGAATAATTCATATACTAGCAACAGATTAAGTAAATAAGTTAAATGAATCGTATGTTGAAAATAGAGAAATGCGCGAGTTGATGCCACAGAGAGATGAACTTAAATGAATCGTATGTTGAAATAAGATTTTACAAAACAAAAATCATAGAGTCAAAATCATTAACTTCTGCTTGCAGATGAGAACATAAATGCAGTATTCATTTATTAAGTGGGTGTTTAAGAAAATCACAGTAGCTAAAGAGCAAACATACATCCACTTCTACAGTTTGTAGCTTCTAAATTTCTATGGTGAAAAGGTGTTAGACGTATGGTGGCGGTGAGCAAATCGTGCTACCATACATACAGTAAATAGTATAATAGGTTAAGAAACGCAACAGCTTTTATCATCAAATTAATTTAACAAAAAAAAATGCAAGCAAAAGAAGAAAATCTGCATCAATAATTTTCTTTCCTAGTTTCCTTATAAACCCACAACCCTCCACCCCCACCCCCCAAAAAAGGATCAAGCTTTTCTGAAGAAAACTCCCTACAGTGTCAGTAAGTAATCTCAATTCCCAACCACTGATGAGAGAAAATCAACGGTCGATACTCCAACACATCCATGGTTTGTTATGCATGAGCATATAACTTAACAGTTGAGATTACTTACTTTACCCTCTAAAGTGAATAGCTCACTTTAGAGGAGCCAGATATTAAAAATAAAACAAGGAAGGATGGAAGATAACCTGGAAATAGCATCATCAATGGAGCAGATTTATTCTGATGTGCTTCTCGAATTCTTTCGGTGACAACAGCTGCAGGAAGAAAGTTTACAGGTTAGCTTCACCAGAGATGTCATCAACCTATATAAGCCAGAGCAAAGATCGGATAAAAACCAAATCTAGCCACCAGTTTCGACTAAGCATACATACAGTATATTAGACCCTAGTTTGACTGAATAACACATGAATATATGCATAAAAGGAAAGCCAGTGGGGTGCCACTTAATAGATACATATAGCATGAGTATATCTAGAAGCCAAAAGGAAATTCAAATACTATACCTCGAGAGCAACCAAAATTAAGAAAAATGGAGGTTATTAAATTTGGTCCATTTTCAAGGCAAAAATATACAATATGGTATCAAACAGGCTCAATGAAATTTTCCTGGTAAGTCAAATTCCTTAATTACCATCAATGATTGGGTGCTCTCTTTTTACAAATAATATATTGAATTTCACAGTCACAGAACCAATTTATGCCAAACAAACAGGAAGTCACACTTATACCAAAGACAATATAGAAGTTCAAGATGTGAAAGAGCTCACAATATTAGTATACAATTAAATATATGAAGAGAAGAACTACCCAAGGCAGAGGAAAAAGATGGAAACACAGATTTCACACTCTTTTACTTTATTTATAATATGTACACTTTCATCGTTATTAGAGAGTGCGCATACACCAATTTTCTATGCACCTGAAACACCCTTGAAGTCTGATGCCTTTGATTCCCGCTGAACATAGACGCAACCTAGGCACTTGCTGTCACAAAAAACAGGTCACGATACATAAGCACTAGCTTCTGAAAAATACCTTGCAATGAAAAGATAGTGCACATTGAACCATATAAAATGAAACACTCTCAGTTTGAGAACTATATGTTGATCACTATTTGCATAAAAGTACACTTTTGAAATGAGACTTAGAAAAGAATAAAGAGCAGACAGAATACCTTAAGAACTACAGAACTTAAATGAATAAATAAGATTTAAGTTTGTAAATGATGACAAACGCACACAATCCATAGAATTAAACAAGGAGGAACTAATAAAAAAACAACAGACCTGATGAGACCAACGAAAGGAAGTTTGGCCACTGATCTCTTCATCGATGAAACCCAATATTTGAATGGAACATTTGAAAAAGACAAATGTCAGCAACATACATTAGTACAATGTACAATATACATTCATTTTATAAAAATTGTCACATCACAAACCTTAGCAACAAAACTTGGGAACGAGGAAGACATGTGATACAAAATATCCAAGTATGAGACATGATTAGATATTATTACACCAGGCCTTCCCGTCTCTTCAGGATGAGGCTTGCTTTCCTAGTTAAAATGAAGCAGACAGAATATAAAATTAACTAGTTGGCCGGCAGCTTGTCATCTAATAACCACAAAAATACATCTAATAGTCCTCTGAGGAATACAAAGTAGATGGAGCTATTATTGAGTTAATATATTAATACTAGCTTCTACATATCAGTGTAAGTTAAAAACTAAACATCAGTTTAAGTTAAAAACTAGCTTCTACATCTAAGTTTGGATATGCTGAATTTGAGTTAATATATCAGTGTAAGTTAAAAACTAGCTTCTACATATCAATTTTCATTCTGATAAGCAGAATTTTAAAAAATTGCGCGCAACATCAATCTGAGCCATGACGCCGTGGTTTTAATGTCTCCGCGATTGGGACCGCATTTGACTGCCCAATATCAAGAGGATAGCAGCATGATTTTACTTCTTCAAGAACAACTAAACATTTATATAAACTTACATTGAGTTTCAAAAGTAACAAATAATAAACTTATTTTAATTAAGATTCTACCCTAGTTCAGAAACTAATCCAAACTAACTCTAGAAAAATGGAAAAGGGAACAAAATCTCTGTTCTCAAATATAAACACGTGTTCTTGATCAATCTTGACATCTTGTTATCTTTATAATTGAAATGAAAAACCTACTTATTTTCTATGAATTAAAGTTAAGCGACTAAAAAGTAAAAAAAAAAAAAAAGAAGACAAAAAAAAGAAAGAGAAAAGAAAAGAGTGAAATGGAACCTGAGTGGTAGAGGTAGAATCTTGAGGAGGATGAGGAAGAACAGGGATCCAATAAAACCCAAAAATGAAAAGCATAACTCTAGAAAGTGCTCTACCACACCAAACGATAACGCTTCTTCTCCACCCACCCATATGAGCATAATCTTCTTGTTCCTCTTCACGATTTGGGGTAGAAAATAGGGTACAAACCCTACAAATGAAGTAATAAAACACCAAAACAGTTACAGCAAGAATTACTCTAATTGGAAGAAGAGTAACAAGTGCGAATCCCAATAATAGTTTCTCTTTTGCTGCTAACTCTCCTCTTCCCATCGTTCCGTAAACATCGCGTCTAACATACGCAGCGAATTTCTTCTCCATATCATGTAAATCCATGTTCGCTGCGGAAGAAGATGAAGATACTGAATCTGATTTGAGTAGTGGACGATCGTCACGAACGGGAGTTCCATTTGGTTTAGGTGGTTTGGAATTCAAGTCTTTCAGTTCTGACTCCATTGTTGATAGTATTGAAATGATTAGTCACTATTTTCTCGCTTTCGTGTACTTAATCCCATATGTAGATTATTAATTTGGTAATTAGGGTTTTTGATGAGAGAGAGTAAGAGAATCGAGATTAGTAACGACCTAAAGCTTGCTTTTGCTTCTCCAGATCTGATAAAGTTAGTTCACGTGCTCGTCTTATTCTGGGATTAATATTTTATTCCTCATTCCTCAAAGCATTTTTTCTTATTTATTGGAATTTATATGAATTATTCTAAATTTACATAGACATATTATCAAAAATAAAAAACAAAAAAAAATAATTTTACATAGACAAGCTTTTATTTGAAATTTTAATCTAATAAAAAAACGTTATTAAAAAAATAGCATATTCAAAAGAAAGTGGCAAAGTCAAATCAGTAGTGTTTATCCTTATAACATATAAGCTCGTAGAAGCAAAGCAATATAGAAGTGGTTGTAAAAAAAAGTGTTCGATGACTATTAGTTTATAATTTTTCTACTAGTTTATAGAATTGTTATGGACCCTATTTAAAATAGTGTTTGAGTTTTTAACTTATTTTGTTTCAATTTTCCTCACACTTTTACTCTGTTATTTTAATTAAATTTATTATTTATCTTTGCATTAAATAAACAAGATCTCTCATTTTTAAAAATTAATTATCAACCATCTGTTACATTTTACCTAACAGAGCCATATACACCACGCCACTAGGGGGTGCCCTAAATCTTTCTAGGAATCTCGAACCAAACAGCCTTACAATTTGACTCTCGATAAATATGAGAAATAGAGATAACCATGTTGAGCATCTAAGTTATATGGTAAATAACCAACACATATGGGTGAAAAGGATTTCATTTATAATGATTCATAATCATAGCATTCACTAAATCCATGGAGTTTGTCTCACACAAAATTTGGGTTTGGCACATGTACGTAGCAAGATTTAGTCCATGGGTAATAGTCAAGAGCCTCCCCAAAAAAGAATACTTCATACCATCAAAACAACTATATCTAACAATCCACTCTTGAAGGTTTGAGTGGATGATGTCATCTAATTTAATGGTCCTCAAACTCTCTCGGAAATGGTCGCCAGTGTTGAGTTTCACATGACCTTGAGGAGGAGCTACCCAACAGATCAACGGTCTAGTAGATCCTTGGAATCTTAATTGGATAGGAGTGGTGAATAGGGCGAATTACACTACATATCCCCAAGGTTCCTCCCTAAGGGTATGTTAGGGAGGGTCAATGTACTCATCTTAAATACATATTAGAATTTAGACTAATATTTTTCACGTCTTCCCCTTCCTTCCCCTCGCAAAACCCCCTCTCAAACATACCCTAGAGATATTGTTCTTTCAACGCCACACCCAATCTAGTTTGATTTTCAAAGGTGATACCAAGTCTCCAAGGCCATATGCGACATTCCAGGAAAACAAGGGCATGTACCATTCGACTTTCATCTTGTTGGTCACAATTGGGATTCTTTGACTAAGGCTAGCATGTAAATCTTAAGCATATCACCTTTACCTGTTTTAATTTTCAAAATTAATTGCAAAGTTTTAGTCACAATCTTTCGGTAGAGATGTTTGAACCTCAGCAGGAATCGTAAATTTGTAATGTTATTACTGATAAGTGAAGTGAAATCACTGGGCACTAATTTTTTTCCACATGTAAACAATCAGAAAATACGCTAAATTATATGCAAGCGATTTTCATAATCCACTGTTTCAGGATAAATAGTCTAAAAGAAACATTAAATTTGCAGTAGTTCAACATTTCATACTTCCAACAACAAGGAAAATAAACCATGCATAACTTAAGCCTGTAAAGACAAACATATGGCACTTATTGCAAAATGGGAAGTGCTTCCAGCTCATAATGTTCGCTTCAAACTTCCATGAATATAATAAAACTTCAAAATGGCTAACAAGATAGTCAGACAATTCATTCATCTGTTGGCCTTTGCCCTAGCACAGAAATGTCTTCATATCGCTTCTGCAGAACGAAAAAACATATTTATTATAATTGAATAGTAAAGACATGATTTGCTAAATTAAATTTGAATTAGGAATCATAACGCATATTAGATCAAAATAATCAAAAACAAAGAAATTATCAGATAAATGATTTACTATGCAGTATACACTGTAATAATTTTGAAAAAACAACACAATCACGAGCCTCAAAACAAAGTCAAAAGACATATGTCACGGTCAGAATGAAAATAGGACAGTGATAACGCCAACTAAGTAGCTCATAGAGTGAACAACTACGTGAAGCCTCTGTTTCAATGGGAGAAAAAATTGTAAAGAAATAGCCAATTAGGGTGCATAAATTGAGTGATTTGATCACGCATAGCCCCTATTTCAGAAGAGCAAAAAATAGAGCAAAAATTGAGCATGCAATAATCAAATAGAGGGTGCTTTTAATTTAGTGAGTGATTGTTTGAAGGCCCTGTTTCAGGATAAACAAATAGAGCAATGGAATAGCCATATAGGGTGCTTTGGATAGCATTCCTTCAGCCAAGTCTTAATTTTTTTGTTGAGATTTGATGAAAGATAGTACAACAACAGCCAAGTCTTAATTTCTTTGTTGAGATTTCACTTCACTTATGAGTGCTTTGGATAGCATAACCACGTGTATCACTTTAGTTTTTTTAATACAATCTTGCCCTTTACCAATTCCCCCTCTCAAAACAAATTATATAAATTCCATTTCTTTTCTTTATCCCAAATCAAACAACCTTATATACAATTTTCTTTTCTTCCCAAGAACTTCAACTATCAGTGAAAATTCAACAAAAAAAACGCGAAGAAATAATTACTTAAAATACATAACTAAGCAAAATAAAAAAGCGAAAATGCAGACTTGGTAGTATTGGTCTTTGTACTAGTAGTAGCAGTAATAATTATAACAGCTTCAATCGACAAATTTGACACAGATTAAAAGAAGAGATTTTGACATTCAAATATTTAGAAATTATATTTTGGAGATTTTTAAGAGAAGTAGAAGTTATAGTTTACCATATTCAAAATCACTTTTTTAGTAATCTCTCATCTATTGAAAATGATTTTCGAAAATGGGAAGTTGTTTTTAGATTCTCATGATACTCTTAAAACTTTATTTTTTAAAAAGGTACATTTTTAGGGGAAAAATGTAACAAACAGGTACAACAACAAAAAACAGAAGAATTGTTCATTTCATACCAGGAATGCAAAAACACATTGATTCATGCATATACAAACGACTCAAAGTTTTTTATGATTCATTATAGGATATAAATCACTAGCTTGCCAAATCATATCAACTCATGCAATTCTAATGACTATATATGTCTAGGTGCGCTTGTGAGTGTTGCATAGGAATGGCAATAGACACATAGGAGTGACAACAGAATACCAACAATGGTATTTGCAAACTATATTTGATCAGGTAAAAAATAAAAGTAAACAGCAGAGGATAACTTATTATGAGTTTATGAGCAATGGATAATCACAACTATTTTCTCTTTCCTTTTGTTAAGAAAAGTTCGACCATGAAAGCAAGATTGGCAACAAGTGACATGGAAAAAGACAACTTAAAGAATTAGGTAGTGAAACTGTGAAAGGCATGGCAACTGGAAGTGACGATCAATTCATGTCCCCTGATGAGTTCTTGAGACAAGGAAAATGAAGGGGGTAATGACTAAAGAGTTAGCTCACAAATATATGGACATAAGGGGTGTGTTGATTTTGCACATATTAGAGGAAAAAGACATTCTCTTTAACAACTTTTCTTGATTTCTTCTGAAGAGGGGAGCAACGGAAGTATATTATACAATGAAAAAGGATAAATCTATTGATAAAACTTGGATGAAACGAATGATACCAAACAAAACAAACAACACCATGATGCGCCAAAATTGCTTCATCCACAACCAAAAGATCACTTGAATGCAAGAGCTACCTTAAACTATTAGCAAATGAACTATATTTACAGACTTCCAGTTCGATGCAACACGTTAACATTATCAAGTAGCACCATAATGTAGGAAACAAGGATTAACGGTTGGAACTACCTAACTAATATGCCAATATACATAGGTAAAAATTTGTGATAGAGAACCAAAAGAAACTACAAGCACAGCATTATAGACCAACCAAGAAGATCAGTGGCACACAAATTTCAACATACCAAACATATAATTATGAAATCTTTAACTAGAATTTTGTGCAGATAGTAGAAGCTGCAAACAATAATGAGCAAGTTAAAGGAAGACTATTCCTCCTTATGCATCTACACTTCATAGCTTCAAAGCGATGGAAATGTAAAGTTGTAAACCACTTTTCCAATTTTGGTAGTAAGTTGTATGCTATGCAGCTTTTACTATTAACCCAGAATGTTCAAAGCAATACCAAGCAAATCCAATAAGAAACATCATAACCTAATCAAACTAATCACAAATATTGGCGAGGTAATCAATCATGATGCACCATCAAGAGAGGCCTAGTCATAGTACAACAACAGCCAAGTCTTAGCGCCATGTTGACGTGGCAATCAAGAATAGACATGTTTTGTGTTGGCCTCGATTGATAGTATAGCATCATGTAAAAATGAACCAAAATGCTATATATCCAAAATATATTCACAGAAAAATGAAAAAACTTGACCCTGAGGAGATTATTATTATTTAAAACCAGACAAATACTTCAACGAATAAATTGTAAAAAATATCATGAACTATCTATCTCTGCAATCGAAACAGCAGAAATTTTAGAAGCTTAATCACATTCAAAATTATATGATGATCATAAAAAACCTTAAAACTAATGTTAAAATGAAGATCTGGAATTTAACCAAAGTAATATATATTAATACAAGCATGGTGTTCATTTTTATATACTGAAAGCATGGTACTCAATTTGACGAATAGAAACATGGATTTGTAATCTCAGAAAACTAACTGCGCAAAACATAGCATGCAAGGCAAAATCGAATTGATTAACCATGGAGTCAAGTAGATTAATTACCCCAACATTATTGTACTCCCAAAGCTTGTGAACTCCGTAATCCACAGCCTGCAACGAAATTCACGGATCTTCTCTAAGCAACAAAAAAAACCTAAAAATTGAATATAAGTAGGATGAAAAGGGAAGAATTACAAACCCGTTCTCCGAAGAAAGCACCGGCGATGATGAAGGTAACATAGACAGAGTTACGACGCATAATAACCTTGTAAAGACCTTCCAAAGCGCCTCCTCCTCTTTTTCGTGCAGCGGATTCCATGGTTAGATGCGGTGGTTCCGATTCAAATGATTTCCTTCTCAATCTGATTTATGCTTTAGGGTTCGTTCGTCACCACGTTCTCTTTCTCGTTTTCTTCTTCTCCTCCTCCTCTAATGTAAACTCAGATCGAATTCTTTGACCGTTTCAAACGGACCGTACTGGCTCACTCGGACCGGACTACGGTCTCTGCGCCCATTGCGTGTTAATGGGCTGGGCCGAATCGTTCATGGATCAATTTTAGGAGTGGTTACTATTTGAATCCATTTTTGGTGATGCACCCTCCTATGTAATTTTCATAAAGAAAAACGATCTCAATTGAGAACCATGAATTTATCCACAAACACGGTATTCATTTTTATATACTGAAAGTTTAGATGGTATGTAACTAGTTTGTGGATAAATTCATTTTAAAAAAATCAAACAATTTACAATGTTTGAAATTTAACATTTGATCAATTTGAGCATGTGTCTAGATAGGTTCTTTGAAAATTAATATTTGATGGTCTGAATTGGGTGCTTTCATATTTTGGATGTAGGTTGTGTTTCTTGCCTTCTTCCTCTTTGCGCATATCCCTTAAACAAGTGGTCTGATTGTGGTCCAGTCACTCCTGTCAGTAATTATTGGCCATTGAATATAAATCTAATGGACATGGACCAAGATTCTCTCCAGTCAAATTTTCTCTGCATTCATCCTGTCACTTTAATTAAGGGTGAATATAATTCTACGGCTGAGATTACAATACATGGCCTAAAAACAAACATAAAATAAGCTTTAAATCTAGACTGTTAGATTATAACTCTACTGCTGAGATTACAACATCCAGCAAAGTTGATCGGAGGCGAGTTTGGATGAAACACAGATTTGGATCCTCTCGTGCCACTCTCGCTACATCTTCCTGCTTCCTCTCTATCTTCCTCTTAATTTCACTCTCTCTCATAATTAAAAAATTGCAAATAAATGAAGAGAGATGTAGAGAGGAATGAGGGAGATGTAAAGAGAGTGGAATGAGAGGAGTGAGGGAAGGAGATGATCCAAGGTGACGAAACACAGATTTGGAGAGGAATGAAGGAGATGTAGAGAGAATGGAAGGAGAAGATCCAAGGTGATGAAACACGGATTTGGATCATCTCCTTCCCGTTTTTCCTACATCTCCTTCTATTCTCTCTATCTCTCTTAATTCCCTATATCTCATCATTATCTTTCAACGGTTTTAATCATGAGAGAGTGAATTAAAAGAAAGATATAGAGGATGGAGGAAAGTGAAGGAGAGGATCTCATCTCCCTAAATTTCCCTCCTTCCACATAATTCCACAAGGAACCTAGTAGATTAATTAGGCATCTCTTCTATTTGCACAATAGAAAGAAAAGTAATAAAAACTCTTCTGTTTACACACTCCAACATTTTTGTTTTGCTCTGTTTTGAAAAGAATCTCCACTTGTCTCGAGCGCGTGTAATATCCTGCAAAACTGCTAGTCACTTATATATCACTTTGAATTACCAAAGAGAGGTTGTGTGTGTATGCTGAGTCGAATCGCTTATCAATGGAGAACTTTGAGTTGAAAGAGGTTCAGAGACTCGAAGGTCACAACGTTAGGGTTTGGAGCTTGGATTGGAACCCAACAACCGGTCACGACGGTATTCCTCTCATCTTCGCTTCTTGCAGCGGCGATAAAACCGTTCGAATCTGGGAACAGGACCTATCCACTTCCCTCTTCTCCTGCAAGGTCTCTATCTAAATTTTAGCACCATATTTTTTTTATTTATCATAATTGTTTTTATTGGTATTGTAGAGTAGAATCAATTTTCAGTTGTAAATAACTAATTATTGATATGCCATACGTCTAGAATCTGGGAACAAAATTCACTTGTCTTAAAATCAGTGTAGAATTGAATTTGAAAAGTTTATTTATTTTTATCAAACATCTATTATGCTATATAAATCAATCAATTTTAGCTACCTCAAATGTGAAAAATTCCATAACGTACAAATAGATACTTGGCTGGTGTATTTCACAACTGAAGTTGAATACTTTGATTCTTCGTTTGGCGGTGCTTTTTAAATGATATATAAGTTTGACAATGAAATTTAGGCAGTTTTGGATGAAACACACACTCGAACTGTTCGATCTTGTGCTTGGTCGCCGTGTAGGAAGCTGTTGGCCACTGCAAGTTTTGATGCCACTACTGCCATATGGGCAAATGTTGGGGTTGATTTTGAGGTGTGTTTATTTCAAAGTTTTTAAAGCTATTATTGGGGAAGTAAATTTGAAAATATCATATTCCCATGTTATTGATTGTATTCAAACTTGTATTGCAACTCTGATTATGAATGAAATGCTATAAGTTTCTTTTGGTTAAAAAAAGAAATGTGCATCATAAAATCGAGTATCAGAAAGAAAGAAAAAAGTTGGATGTATTTCAAGTTTTTTTTTTGTAAAAGTTGTATTGATTAAAGTGCGGATGGTTACATGATATCTTGACGAAGTAAACGTCCTCAGACCGTGAGAGTTTATATAAAAAGCTTATGTCATGTCTACAAGTTATTTTTAGTTTATTTTCATAGACTCTCTAAGATATCTTTTGAAAACAGCTTATGGTTAATTTATTTGTCTAAACAATACTCATATTCTAATAACGTTAGTATTGGACTTTTTCTTCTATCAAATTATTGGCATTGTTGAAACTGAGCATGCCAGTTAGGATTGATACTTGCTATAAAATACGTAATTTTTTTATATATAAATGCATGATACTTGTTTTAGTTTTTAAGGAACACTAGGGGAATTGTTTGTCAATTGGCTGAAAGTTATTTACAATATATAAGTATTCTCACTATTCTGTGAATGTAAATAGAGCTCAATTCACATAATTTTAGTTTAAAAATTTTGATTTTTGATTTTATTTTTAAAATGCCTCGTCAACAGCCATGGAAATCAAATTCTAAAGGAAAAATGTAAAGGGTTAATATAAACATAAAGATTAACAAATGCCACATCCAATCATCCATCATCAACAGATTAATCTTCACAAGTCTGAAATTCTTTTTTAGTAAGAATGTGGCTCAGGAGGATAGGGATACAGTTGCTAAAGGTCTATAGTGTGAATGCTGTTTTAGGTACTGGTCGTTATTTGGGTCTCCCGTCTATGGTTGGTAGGAGCAAGAAATTCCTTTTCAAGTTTATTAACGACCGGGTTTGGAAGAAGATTAATTCGTGCGGTGGCCGGTCGTTATCTAAGACAGGGAAGTTATAATTAAGTCAGTTTTTCAATCTATTCAGGCTTATTTCATGTGTCTTTTCCTTTTATTTTCTTCCTTAGGTGATGAAATTCAAAGTTTGATAAGTGGTTATTGGTGGGGTGGTAGTGCTTCTTCTAGTCGTGGTATGCGGTGACTTTTGTGTGATAAGCTTTGTATCAACAAGGACCATGGTGGTTTGGGTTTTCGGAACCTGTATGTCTTTAATATGGCGTTATTTAGGAAACAAGGTTGGAGGTTGTTAAATTGTCCGGATTCTTTAGTGGCAAGACTTTATAAGGCCAAGTATTTTCCGCGACGCGACTATATGCCTGCTTCTAAAGGAAGCAATTCTAGTTATGTGTGGCTGAGTATTCATGAGGCTCGTTTGGACCTTAAGGAAGGGTGTCGTTAGATGATTGGGGATGGTGTGAATATTAATGTTTTTGGGGAGAAGTGGATTACAAATTGCCAGATTCTAAAGGAAGAGGATGCTAAATTTTTTAACCATTTTCTTCGTGTATTTGATCTCTTTGTGGCAGGTGTAAAGACTTGGGAGTGACAATGTGCTGAATATTTGGTTCCCTCCCCCTATTGTGGACAAATAGTTCAGACTCCCCTTATTAGTACCACCAACGAGGATCTGGTGGCCGGAGCAGTTAGGTTCATATATCGTCTGTAGTGCCTACAAACTACTCATGGAGTGTGTTTTGGATACCGGTAATCTTCATGCTAACGATAATTGGAGAGCTCTTTGAAAGTTAAAGATTCCCTCGAAAGTGAAACATTTTTTATGGCGCTTGTGTCATGATATCTTGCCTACTCGTAGTAATTTGTGTCATAGACATGTTGATGTTGATGCTTCTTGTTCTTGGTGCGCCTCTGTTTGCCACACTCCAACTAATTTGTTTTGCTCGGTTTTGAAAAGAATCTTCCCTTGTCTCGAGCGCGCGGAATATCTGTGAAACTGTATGCCGCTTTTCCGAGAAAATAGGAAATAGGTAGGCGATAGAATTTGAAGTGAAGAAGAAACAGGCGAGAATAGATTTTGTAAAATATGAGACCAAATTCACTAAATATGTTACCATTCCACACTCTTCTTCAGGCACGTCTAAGAGCCTGTGCAAGCAGGACTCTTGCACAGGGCCCAAAATCAAAAACAAAAAATATTTAGGGCATTTAGTAAACGTTTTTTTTTTAAAAAAAATAAACGTTTACTGAAGGACATTTTAGCCTAAATTATTCGTTCGACGTATAACATCGTCACATGTTAACGAACTACACACTAAATAATTTAATTAATTTTTAATTGACTAAAAAAACAAAAAAAAACTATAGAGATCGTATATACACCCCCCAAATCATATATACACCATCGTATATACCATTTGGGGGGTGTATATATGATGTGTAATTTTGGCCATCGTATATACCCCTACAAAGTGTATATACGATTGGTCTTTAGTGACATCAATCGTATATACACCTTGTGGGAGTATATACGATGGGCAAAATTACAGGGTTGTATATTGGTCTTAATTTTAAAAAAAAATATATGTTTTGTCAAAAGTATTTTGGGGTTTAACTATTGTGTGAGAGTATATGGGGAAGTGGTGGGGGTATGAAAAAAACAACCAAAAAATAGGAACTAACCCATATAACGCACGCATAGATACACAACAGTAACTTGACCAAAAAAAAAAGATACACAACAGTAACACAACGCACGCAGCCACGCACAGATACAAAAGTTACGTCAAAACTCAAAACAAACGCACTCATCAATCGCCACCACCACCACACTCCGCCGACCGCCACCCTTTTCTGTGCCGCTTCTTCTCCGCGGGTCTCGCTTCTTCTCCATCGATTCTTTGTTGTCCTTCACATTTCACCTTCTTCTTCTTCTTCTTTTCATTTTTGTTTGCCATCTTCTCCAAGATTCAAGGTTAGGATTTTGTTTTCAATTTCCTTTTTTTATTGATTTCGATTTTCAAGGTCTGTGTAATTTGGGAATTCGGAATTAGAAATTTGGTAATTTGAATTGATAATACACACAAATTAGAATACTTTAAAAATGAGACAGTCGTGTGCTCAAAATTCACATATTCTTAGTAATCACATATCGTATTTTATGTGAATTACTTTAAATTCACATATCCTTAGTAATTCAAAATTCATGTCTTTAGTACTGCGATAATTTAGTAAAATTACTGTATTCTTAGTACTGTGTGAATTCACATATCCTTAGTAATTCAAAGTTCATGTCGTTAGTACTGTGTAAGTTAGCACTGTGTGAATTCACATATCCTTAGTAATTCAAAATTCACTTATTCATCAAAAAATTCCATATTCTTCTTCTGTTCCCCTTGTCTCGGGCGCGTGGAATATCTATCCTCTGAAACTGTTAGCCGCTTTTCCGAGAAAATAGGAAATTTGAAGTGAAGAAGAAACAAGTGAGGATATTTTGTTTTTGTATGTTGAGTCGAATCGTTCTGCGATGGAGAACTTTGAGTTGAAAGAGGTTCAGAGACTCGAAGGTCACAACGATAGGGTTTGGAGCTTGGATTGGAACCCAACCACCGGTCACGCCGGTATTCCTCTTGTCTTCGCTTCTTGCAGCGGCGATAAAACCGTCCGAATCTGGGAACAGAACCTATCCACTTCCCTCTTCTCCTGCAAGGTCTCTCTCTCTCTCTTTAAATTTCATCACCATTGTTTTTTATTTATCATAATTGTTTTTATTTGTATTGTAGAGTAGAATTGATTTTTAGTTGTAAATATTGATATGTCATAAAAATTCGTCTGTCTTAAAAACAATGTAGAGTTGAATTTGAAAAATTAAACTTTTTATTGAATATCTAATGCTACTATATAAATCAATCAATTTTTGCTACCTCAAATGTGAGCAATTCCATAAGCAAATAGATACTTGGCTAGTGTATTTCACAATTGAAGTTGCATACTTTAATTATTTGTTTGGCGATGATTTCTTACTGATATCCATCCAAGTTTGACAATGAAAATGCAGGCGGTTTTGGATGAAACACACACTCGAACTGTTCGATCTTGTGCTTGGTCGCCGTGTGGGAAATTTTTGGTTACTGCAAGCTTTGATGCCACTACTGCCATATGGGAAGATGTTGGGGGTGATTTTGAGTGTGTGTCTACTTTGGGTTTGGAGGTATGCTATTGATGCGCCATGAACCCTATATTGTTCATTTCTTTTTTCCATCTGGATGTTTCGGTTTTTTGATCATTGCTTTTTCTTTTGTGTATTCTCATTAACTCGCTTTATGGTATACGATAAAATATGAGGACAGGGACATAAAATTGAAATAAAGAGTGTATCTTGGAATGCAGCTGGCAATTTGATTGCAACTTGTAGTAGAGATAAGTCTATTTGGATATGGGAAGTGCTGCCAGGCAATGAGTTTTATTTTGTGTCAGTGCTGCAAGGACATACCCAGGATGTGAAAATGGTGAAGTGGCATCCAACAGAGGATATCTTATTTTCATGTAGCTATGATAACACTATCAGGGTAATGCAATTTCTAGAAAAGGCACTTCCAGAGAATGTAGTTAATAGGTTAGCTGATGTGGCAATCAGTTAAGAACTTAAGCTACTAACTGCATTCTAACTGATTGCTTACTTCGCTAACTGAACCCAAGGCACGCGTGTTTTGTGCCTGGGATTTCACATCCTCTGTTACTTTAGCATTACATTTACTTCTTTTGTGAGTGAATTCATTGAACAGCCTGATTATAATGCAATCAATTTTCTTCCAGGTTTGGGCAGGTGATGAAGACAGTGATGATTGGAAGTGTGTTCAAACTCTTGGAAAATCCAATAAGTACTACTTCTTGACCTCTCCCATCGAACTGGATTTTACAGCTTATTTGTTTCATTCTTTTATAGACATGATTCTTTCCAGTAGTTTATATAGGATGGCCAATTTTCTAAACTAATCTAAATGCTGATTTGTTCACTTTTATGTTATTTGTCAGTGGTCATACCTCTACTGTTTGGGCCCTCTCTTTCAATGCTAGAGGAGACAAAATGGTTACCTGTAGGTATGTGAGATATTTCTCTTGTTCATACATGTGATTATTTTTGATATTTTCTTTAACTGCTGTGGCATTTTGACTCCAATCCCTTATGGCAGTGATGATCTTACCCTGAAGGTATGGGAGACAGAAAACATAGGGAAGCAATCTGGTGGTGAATTTTCATCTTGGTAAGTTTTGCGTTAACGTTCTAACTTCAGGGTGTGTTTATTTCAAGGTTTTTAAAGCTATTATTGGGACAGTAAATTTGAAAATATCATATTCCCTTGTTTTTACTAATTTCTATTTCCATGATAAGGGGCGAGTATCCTCTTTGCATGACATGGGTATGGAGCTTGATCATTTAATAACGATGTCATATTAATCCTTTCCTTTTGAAACATATATAATATTGCTGCTGGTATCTTTTTGGGATTATCAGGAGACATCTTTGCACTCTTTCAGGGTATCACGAGCGGACAATTTTCTCAGTTCATTGGTCAAGGTAATTGCATCTTGGTTAACTAGATTAAATTTTGCATCTTCTTGACATGGCTTAATTATATTATTTTTTTGTCTCTGCAAATATAAAGGTTATTTTCCTTTTAAATGCGTTAGAAATATATGTTTTTGTTTTTCATCCTATAATTTCCTAAATTCTGTTGTTTGTCGCTGCAAAGTTCTTTTTCTTCTTTTTGTCTCTCTAACTAATATATATGTTTTTGGAATTAGTCCTCGTCTAGTCTATATTTCAAGGACTAAAGTCGAAATAGTATTAAGTTTCAGTGACTAGCATCAAACATGAACAATATTATATTACAGGGACTAGAACAAAACAATGATTAAAAGCAAAAAATTCTATATTTATAGGGACAAAAGAGAAAAATATTGCAAGTCTGAAAACAAAAATCTCTATATTTGCAGGGATGGAAGACATGTTTAAGCCTATTAGGGAAAATCCCAAGTCCACATTGACTAGTGATAAGGTCTCAAGAGGGTTTATAATGAATAGACAACACTCACCTTACAAGCCGGTTTTGTGGGGTTGAGTTAGGCCCTAAACCACATTCTAATATGGTATCAGAGCCTATCCTATATCTATCGGGCCACCTACCATTAAAAAAAAAAGCACGCTACAAGCCCAATAGTGCTGCGCGTGAGGGGTTGTATTAGGGAAAATCCCAAGTCCCACCACATTGACTAGTGATAAGGTCTCAAGAGGGTTTATATAATGAATAGGCAACCCTCACCTTACAAGCCGGTTTTGTGGTGTTGAGTTAGGCCCTAAACCACATTCTAAGAAAGTCATATGACATTTATGTAAATCTTTTAGCGGTTCGCAGATTTAACCAGCTTGTCATTTAATGCTCGCGACTTCTTATGTATGGCTTTAATATGCCCACTGCCCAGTCCCTCTTTTAGGATATCGATTATGAATTTATGGTAGACTCACATTGGAATAAATCTGAGCTATTATGTTGTCGGGGTAAATCAGCCAGTGTCCATGTTTGGAAAGTATGCTGACAGCTCTTCACTGTGGATGAAAAAAACTCTTTCATTCTGGGTCACGGAAGTTTTTGAGTATGTAAATGACATTTTCACTGCATGCTGCGGATTCAATCTTTAGATTTTGGTTTTTCAAAAAAAAAATGAAAGCATGGTGAACATAATGACTCATGCACTTCATGTCTGTGATTAAGATAGCAGAAGAATTCAATATTATCTAAACTTGGCGTATATAATTCTGATGTTTTTTAATCCTGCATTTTGTGCTGGTAAGACAGAGGAGGTATTTTTGCCAGTGGAGCTGCTGATGACACTATACAGCTTTTTGTGGATAACAACGAAAGTCAGGTATGCCAATTTTTTAACTTTTCATGGTTACTGCATTTATCCAATGTCTGTAGCAGCTCAAAATTTAATTGCCATATTATTGTCATTACTTGTGTAAATTGTGTACCTATTTCCTAGTAGACAAATGTCTCCTGTCAAGATGTTGTGTGTAATACAATAATTGAGCATAACTCAGGCCATTTGTGATTGGTACTAGTATTCCAAAAATTGAATACTGTTTTAGTAATTACAGCTCAGAATGCTTTTCTGAATATTTATAAGCTGAATATTCACTCCGAATACAGTTGTCATTATTTTAGTATGACATGTCAGTTTCCCTCACTTGGGATGCTGCTATGAGCATAGTTGCATTTTATCCTCGTACATTTTAGTTTAAAGTGTATGAAGTGTTCACGGAAAAGAAAGCATCGGATTCTTTATATCTTTAAAGTGTATGAAGAGTTCACAGAAAAAAAAAAAACATCAGATTCTTTATATGTCCATTACAGGTTTCCTTTTCTTGGCGCAAAGTCAATCACTTTAAATCATGGACACATAATGATTCCACAGGCTATTTGTGCTTATGGATAAGCCCGGAATTTTTAAGTTTCTTTGTAGTTTGTACTTGCAATCACAAGTACAAGAGTAGCAAAAGATTTACCAAACCAATGCCAATTTTTTGTTCAATTGCAACCCAAATGCAGAGAACACTCAACCTAACAGCCATTACTACTGTATTTGCAACTCTGGTGAGCTGGAGCTGCTTGTTTCCGTTGTTTTGTTTACCTAATGCTCTTTTTTCTCATTTTCTTCATATATCTGTGTACTTGAGTCAGATCTTTTTGTTTAGGTGCTCTTCTTGGCATCTGAAAACTTCATTGTTTTGAACCTCAACTTTTGTGCAGTTGTTATTAAGAGATTTATCCATATTTACATTATATTCCAAGCTCCTGAAAAATTCAAACTTGTATAAGAATATATGGTTCAGGAGGAAAATAACGACGAAACAGTAAAAGTAGTTCTTAAATAATTTTGTATCTTTGTATATTGTAGATGCATATCAATCTATCAAGAAACATGTTAAATTTGACCGAGCGTTACTGCTTGCTTATGGCAGGTTGATGGTCCTCTGTACAAGTCGCTACTGAAGAAGGAGAAGGCCCATGACATGGATATAAATTCTGTGCAGTGGAGCCCTGGGGTAAGATTCTGAAACACACTTTAGTGGAATCATATAATCTCTTTGCACTAATCAATTTCGTGAGATGGTGGATTTCACTGATATTAATTAGGTAAATCTAGTAGCTGATCGTGTGATTCTGAAGCATGATGTGTAAAATTTCACTCTAATTAACTTGTATTGATCAATGAAAGTAGTTGTGGTTAATAGGCTTTCTAAGACTAGTGTAGTGTTAACTGACAGGGGTTGGCTGAGAATTTACACCAGAAAGGATAGTTTAATTTTCATATGTACAATAAATATAAAATTTGTAGTTATGATTTTGTAGACTTTTCGGAATTAAGTTGATTGCTTCGATCAAATACAGTTTAAGCTAGCTTCTAAGAACATGTGTCTTTCTCTGCAATTAGTTATTAATCAACACATTTTGCCTATTGCTTACCAAATAGGAGAAGCCGCTACTAGCCTCTGCAAGTGATGACGGGACGATCAAGGTGTGGAATCTGGTATCACGGTAGTGATACTAGTTTCGCATATAAGCAATTTCAGTAGCAGAAGTTTATATTGGTGGAGCCTAATATATAAGTGCTACATGTGTAGGCATCTTGCATCCTCATAGAGTTCTTTTTCTTTTCTTTCTCTTAAATTTATTTATTGATAATTTCAAACAGATTTTGAATAATGTATTTTTTAAGGATGTCAGAAGTATGACAGTAAATTGTAATTACTGTCAACTAAACTTTACATTTTTGCCGAAGAATTGCTCAATAATTATTCACCCTAGACTTGATTGGTATCTACTTCATTATAGAAATGTTACAATGCTTTCATTTGTTTTGGTTTTCAAAGCTTGATCTAGAGAATGGTGAAAATAACATTTTTGAACATAAAACAAAACAGAAGTAAGATGATGATAATTTGGTAATTATCAATCAAAACAAGAAATGAAAACACAGGTTTTCTCAAAATATTACAGACCTTGGTTCTCTACATATTCTGAACCGATGGAATTGTTAGCAGTAGACATCACTACTAGTATATCCAAAGTAGGCCATTTGTAAAGGCCAATATATACTGCACAACAAGGAGGACTAGCATATAAGAAATGAGCATCAGAAAGTTAGAAATACTTCAAGGATATCTTGACTAAGTAAATATACTCAAACCATATCTTTTGTTATCGTTAGAATATAGGATTTTTTTTCTTCTTTAAATAGGTTTTTCTTTTATCAAATTATTTGAATTGTTGAAACTGAGTATGCTGCGAGTTATAATTAATATATTTGCAATAAAATAAGAGACTTTTTAGGAAATGGGAGAGAGAGGATCACGTGGTTTTTTTTTTTGTTTTTTTATGAGAAAAAATTTAGGTGAGTTGGATCTTAGAGGCTCAACGGAATCGTGTAAAGCTTCAAGACTCAAAGAGCGTTTATAGGACACACTGAATTTGTCACATCGGTTGCTGGATTCAAACTCACATCCTTGTGGAATGAGCTAAAATCCTTATCCAATGGATCAACTCATCAACCTTTATTGGCTGAGATCACTCAAGAAGTTGATTTAGCTGAAAACATTTTTGATAATAGAGAAAAAGTCATGAGTGCTGTAAGTATTGGGTGAATGTAAATGGAGATGCTCAATTAGCATAATTTTAGTTTCCAAAAAATTGGTTTTAAGTTTTGAACTGCCTCTTTAATAGCCATAAAAATCAAACTGTGAAGGAAAAATAGAAAGGTTAATATAAAAATAAAGATTAATAAATCATCCATCATGAATATATGGTTGTAAAAATTAAACAAATAAAATAAAATTACTGAAACAAAAAATCTAACACCTGTTATCTATTCTTAGAGGAGCAACGTTGGGTGTTGTAACCTCTTCAACCAAAGCAGCACGTGCCATAGTGATCTTGCTTGGAACTAAAGGAGCATCAAATGCAGTGCAATCTATCCAATCCTTCAGAAAATCTTCTTGACCCCATATCTCAGGAATCCAAACCCTTCCAGCTACTTCAACTCTATGCTTTTTCAATCTCTCTCTTTCACTTTCTTCTTCTTCTTCCAATGATGATGCTTCAGCCACATTAGTAGTTGTTGTTGTTAACTCTTTTACAACATCATCATCATCCATCGTAGAAGCTGAAAGTTTCTCTTTATTGCAATAAAGGGTCTTTGAAACATGTGGGTCATGTTCTTGTTTTTGTTTCTGCATGCTGATATCTTTAGATGAGTGTGGATCATTGTTTGAGCTCAATGGGTAGAGAGGAATCTTGTCATCAGATTCAGAAGATGATTTGTGAGCCATGCAGAGAGAGAGAGAGAGAAGAGAGAGAGAGATTTGAAATGAAATGTGAGGGTTGGGTATGTGTGGGACATAAAAAGGCAAAGAGAATGGGTGGGAAAATAATTGACACGTAGTCCACAAGAGTTTATTTTGTATGGTAAGTGACAAACTTACGTGTCTTGTTTCAGATGGGATTTTAAGATGTGTGGCTTTAGTAGTGTTGAAAAATGACAAAAAATGGAACCAAAATTAATAATTATAATAAAAAAGAAGTACACTATACATGTGGGGTTTATGGGATTCCTTGGATTGGTTTTTGGAGGATTTGCATGCATGCCTGAGGGAGTTGTCCAATGGGGAGCTTTTTCTGTCCTTAGAAATTAGAAGAGTGGTCAAGGGTGGGGGAGATAGAGAGATCAGTGGCGGAACTTGCCCAAAAAACAAGTTTGAGTGGGATTTTGATGTTGGTTTATTTTTCTTATTTCTACCGTAATTGTTCTATTGTTTTTTTCTTCTAAAAAAATGATATTTTAGAAACAATAAACACACTACCCAACCTAACACAACCTATTTAAGATCGAGTTGGGTTGGTTCACGTTACACGAAAACTTTGGTTTAATCTTATTAAATCCAACCCATAACTAGGGATGAGAATAGGTTGGTAGAAATTTGAGCTTTCTTTGATGGCGCTACCTGCGTTAAGCGCGTTAGGTGCGAGCGCGCATGCACGGCGCGATGATAGCCGACTTTTGAGAATCGATCTCGCTTTTTCGAAAGCCTGACAAGGCCTAAAAGTCTGTTTAAAAGCCCATTTCCCCAAAAAATGTTAGAAAATCGACAATCTTTGAGTGCTGTAGACTTTGTAAATAGATGAATAAGCTATTAGATAAATGAGATTGAATTCTAACAAAATCTTTTAGAGACTTATCTTTATAGGACATTCTATTTAAATTTTATTTTATAATAATACATTTAAATATGTCAAATAAGAAATTTAAGCAAATTTATAATTTAACAAAGTAAAAAATTAAATATAATAATAGTAGTAGTAATAAAAAGTAATATTTTTATTTACTTAAGTAGGCCGACCGGTAATCTGACATTTTTACCTAAATAGGCTTTTAAAAAAACTTTGGCCTTATCTATTTAGAAAAAGTGCAGTCTAGCTGGCTGATGTAGAATGACTATGACCATATAGGCACATAGTGAGGCACTGGCCTATTCCCACCCCTACCCATAACTATTTAATTAGGTTTGGTCTTTAAACACATCAAAACCCACTCAACTCAACCCTCCATGTAACCATACGAATGAAAGATTTTGATTTTTTTTCCTACAAATGCATAATAGCCGGGCCATGGAATGAATTTATTAAAAAATCTTAAATTTGCTAAACATTATAAGATTTTTAAAAAACAAAAAACTTTTTTTGGTTACATAAATAAAACAAAATCCATAAGAATGCCAAAAGAGAAAACAATTTAATTTCACGAATATTACAAATATGTTATTCTCAAGCACAATTAAAGTAGTTGTTTCAACTATTAGTCTGTTGTTGGTCGATTATATCCTTTTCTGTCCATTCATAAGCAAGTTGCAGATAGAAAATTCCAAATTGTATCACTAAAAATATCCCACTCATGTTTGTTAATTATTATTCACAAAAAGTGGATCCAGATATGATAAATAAAAGAACATACAGAGTCAGAGGCTCATATGCATGATTTCAGATTAGAATTTGTTTCTTCATTTCTTTTCAACAAAAGTACAAAACATTTGGAGATTTTTCAAACAAAACTGGAATACAATCTTTATTTTGAGTCCAATTTCCTGAATATGAATTGTTATCTAGAAGGTCATTTTGACTTTTTTTTAGTAAATAATGTTACATTGTAATTTTAATTCTATGTTAAAATGCAAATTTAGTCATTGAAGTTATTTGTTTGTCTGTTTTGATCTTTTAAATATTTTGTCTCAGTTAAGTCCTTCAAGTTTCAAATTTGTTACACATAAGTCTTTTTTTGGACATTTTGTCCATCTAACTTAATAGTTGTTGACGTGTCTGTTATGTACTGTGACACCTGCAACAATTAGTTTGATGTGGCAACAAATTATCGGAGTCATCTTCTTCCTATTTTTTTGACAAAAGAATCTTCTTTCCTCTTCTCTTCCCAAAATTAAACCCTAAATCTACAAAGGTAAAAGAAACCTTCTAATGTCACACCATTGTTGTAGAAATGAAGCTAAAGAAACATTCCAAATTTTAGGGTTTTCACCATTGTTACGGAAGTAAGGCTTTACTGTCACTACTTTTTATTTCATTTTGGTCCTCTAAATTTTTATTTAGTTTTCAAATGGGTCCTATAAATTTTTATTTAGTTTTGAATAAAAGTCCTCTAAGTTTATTTAAAGTTTTCATTGTAGTTAATTAAATGATAGAGTTGTTTTTTTGTGTCGTTTATCTTTAAGTTTGTCTTTTAGGTTGTGTTTTGATGTAATCCTAATTAGGTTGTGTTTTGATGTAGTCCTAATTAAATGAGATTACATAATTATGACTAGCGGGGATTCACGTGTTGGTGTATTGGTGTGTTAGTGGGTGTTGTGTTAGTGAGTGGTTATGTTTATTAGAAAATTTTACTTACACTAAGGGTATTTTTGTCAGAAAAATCTGACACTAAAAGTGGTAGTTTTTTTTGGAATCCCTTTTATATATAGGTATAGATTACATCAAAACACAACCTAAAAGACAATTTTTTAAAAAAATATATAAAAATTTCTTACCTCCACTACACAATTTCTAGATCTAGACTAAAGACCGAAATTTGTCCCTGATAATTTTCTCGCGTGACAATGTCCTTGACAATTTTTCCGAGACATATTAGTCACTCAAATTTTCAGAACATGACATGTTAGTCCCTCTATCAATCAAGTGTTATGTCAGCTATTGCCTTCAATGTGACACGTTATATTCTAATGTGTCACGTTAACTGACACGTTATACGTTATTTCAAAATGGAACACGTTAGTCCCTCCATCCATCAAATGTTAAAAATGTTACAAATGTCAACTTCATGTCACTTAGATAGAGACGAAACTTCTCCATTATCGCAAATACATGTCGCCTTTTAAGGTCCGGTTGCGTCAACAAACTTTTCTCTAATTCTGAGGCAACTCAACCCCTATCTACAGCCTTGTTTCTAAAGACTATACAACATGTATTTGCGATAAGATAGGAGAAGTTAAAATTGAGACCATCTGCAGAATGTAGAAGGAACTCCTTATTCCACTTCCACAGTAAGATTAAAATTGAGACCATCTGCAGAATGTAGAAGGGGATCAAAATTAAATTATGTTGTCACTCAATTATTATTAATCCGAAGTGAAGCTTCGACTGATAGGAGTGGGACCTCATCGTTATTTATGCTCCACATGGGTTTGTTTTTGTTGGACCCTACTGAACATGAGAATCAAATCGAAGTTGGGTTCCAATGAAGTTTATAGGATTTGGACTTTGGAAGTTCCCTAAACATTTATTCCCACTTGGCGCACTAGTCTTGGAAAATTGTGTGAATATCACAGAACCATGGACTTTGGCATTTCTACTTGATTTAATTTTCTTTCAACCATGCAAAACACACCAATGAGTGCAGAGGGTCAAATGTACCATCACTAATGCCCAATTGCAACACTTATTATCATGAAAACTTTAATCAAAACCACATAATTTAAACAAGACAAGGGATACATGTTCAAGAATTATTATTTTACTTCAAAACCAGTTGCTTAGTTGGCTTAACAAGACAAACATCTATAATAATCCCACACCATTACTGATATATTTTCTGTACAAAAATATAAGCTAATTAACTTGTTCACATACAAGCCTAAAAAACACAGAAGTTTGGAAAGTACTTGGCTTTCATGAAAAACTGTATGGACAATATGGACCTAAAACTGCTACTAAAGGGCAAAAACGGGGATCTAATACCTAGACCAATGCTATTTCTATCACTAAGATTGATGCAGTGGTAAAGAAATTCAAGGCAGGGGATCGAAGTTGGGTAAAAGAGTATTAAGCTCTTGGATAGCGTAAACGCCCTTTCTTCTTTAAGAATTCTGGGATCTCAACCAAACTACCATCAGTGAAAGAGGAAGATCGCCGATTGATACCAGCGGTGTCTACCTGTGTGAGTTGGCTGGCCTGCATTTTGGACATAAAACAGAATTATGGGTATGGCATCACACCGCGAGGAAGATGGGAAGGGGTTGATATTTTGTTTAAGCCATACCTGTGTGGGTCTCCCTTCACTTTCCTCTTGCCGCTTGAATCCGGTTGCAATCAGTGTTATGCTTACCTATATAAAACCAAATGACACAGTTCCCCATGCCGAGCATACAATACGCAAATTAAACTATGGAAAATGCTCTTTGATACAAAAAATCTTTTCATAAAAATTGGATGAAAGTTTGCAAGAGTGACTGAGTGACTTTGTAAACAATTTTAACATGAAATACATCATATCTAGCCATGCATTCCCCTTCTTTTATACTCACTTTCACAATAAATTATTTTTACTGAATAAGATCGTTATTAAACCGAGTTTGAGAGATGGTAATTTAAAGAGCATTGAACCTTAGTTGCAAAAACATAAAAGAAACCTGGGAAGCACAGATGGAACACTGGACACAAATACAATACCATACAGACATAAAGACATAGAGACCTGGAAATTTTAAAAAGAATAGATTTCTCTAACTCCCTTTTATTTGCATGTCTTACAAAAAAAAAAAAAACTCTACTTCGAAAACATACATAAAGCTCCTCTTATCTCATAAATATGCTTCACTTAAACTCCCAACCATTATTTTTGTACAAAATTGATACAAATGCCTTTAAGGGTTTATGTGAAGCATACATATGAGATAGGAGGAGCTTTGGATAGTTAATAAAAAATTGGGGGAAGGGGGAGGGTTATGTAAAAAAGACAAAATAAAAGAGTTTGAAGTAATTTTCTCTTTTAGAAATTATGGAATGAGACAAAACCATGGTAAATACACATAAAATTGGTATGGAATTTTACTTAATCTTAATTGAGAGAATCAATGTTTTAAAAGCTAGCATTAGTAATAATAAAATAGTAACAATTATCCAATTATTGTATGATTTTCATTTGTGTAGTATAAAAATTCATTTGCAAAATGTAGGTGGGAACATAAGTGTAGGTAAAGTGTGTGACATGGATACATGTCTAATGTGTCTGTGTATTCTAGAAAGGAACGCAGTTTTAGCCACTATCTAAATCTATGTATTAAAAAGTATGCAAGTTATGGTGATTTAAACTTGATCCAGTTATAAATCAGCCAAGTATTATCTTTGGTTCTTTGCTTTGAATAATAGTCACGGGTTTTTTGTTACACAACATGATAGTAGTGCATTGTCTTTTTCGGATGACTTAGTAACTAGTCACTTCTGTTGTATGATCTTTTTTAAGCTTCTAGTCCATTACAGTGTTGCAATCTTTGACAAAAATAACACAACATATTGAGGAGAGCCTGCTAAACAATTTAGAACTTTTGTATCCAGGAACGGTTGCAGTATATCTGGTCCATTACACTGGACCAGGGTAATGTTGCCTAATTCATTTTTGGAAGATGGTATAGTAACATATAGAGGTTGATAAAAATAACATTTAAGGGTTTACATTGTTTAACTTACTTGACCACTGAGCGATGGATCTATTACTGCGCCAAATATTAAATTAGCAGTGGGGTCCACAAGGTCATATATAACTTCTGCTGCAGCATTTACCTGTACATTTGTATAATATTAAAAGCCATAGATACTAAAGGACCGTCTTAAATAGAAGTATGAAGAATTTAATAGATAGCAGATCATGAAGTAGCCAGTCAGTGTCAGTCATTGTTCAGAACAGAAAGCTTAATCACTATATTTCTTTGCTCAAAGCATCATGGATGTCAAAGTTTCAAACAACAAACAAAAATCAAGTTTATAAATACCTCACCGGAAAAGTAACAATACAGAACTGTATTCACTGGACTAGACAGAGGTGGCGTTATTTTACAAATATACGTCGGGGAGTCTTTCCAAGTTATAAAAATATATCCCTGCCTTCCTAGCAATGACTTTCCCAGGAACATCATTCCCTTGTGATTTTCCTTTTTCCAGTCATGCTCATGGGAGGCACAATGATCTACTTTGATCTAAATGGACCAGCGGTAAAGTAAAAGACGGGGAATTGGATTCCCGCATTGTGGGAATGTTCATTAACTCCCCCCCTCTGGCAGAAATGAGAACTGCCTCAACACAAAAAGTTAGCTTTCCTGGGAATCGACTTATACTTAGGAATGTTTATTTTTTATAACCTTTACCAAACAACAATGATTTTTTTTACCCTCTCCTAAATATCACATCCATGGAAAACTGTACAAATGACAATCATCACAATCACGTAAAAAACTGTTACGGAATCTGCATGTAAGGGGTTAATTCAGTACATGTAGCAACTCCCATAATCCTTAGATTGGAGTAACAGAGAAGGAAGGAAGAAATCAAAAGAGAAACACCATGGGCACAGATGTAACGAATATATAATAAAGAAAAAACTGTAAGAGCCAGAGGGAAAGCTAGCTACCTCAAACAAAGTCAAATCACTTCCACCAGTTATGTTCCATACAATTCCAGTAGCCCTCTCTATACCAATATCTAGTAAAGGCGACTGGATAGCATTTAATGCAGCATCTCTTGCCCTTGTTTTCCCTTCAATACAAAAGAGGCTAGAAGATAAATTTCAAATTTGAATAATATACGTGACCATGGACCACATTGTATTCACCAATTTTGAGCCTCCCTCTCAGCACAATAAAAAGAGATGTGTGCCAATCAAAAGGTAATGCATTTACACTTTAATATAAATTAACAGAAAGGGGTGTAACGAGTAAAATTTTACTATTGAAGATCATTAAAGCATATTCATCACCAATGTGTGTGCTTCTCCAAAATTCTAAAGTGTGGCACGACTCATGAGAGACAACTTTACAACCTTTAAATTGTTTTGTTTGGATTTGTTATGTAAAAGAATAATTTCAAGGCAATGCCAGCTATTCTCTAAAACAACTTTGGGTCCACAATCCTTCCCTCATGGACATGCACACCATAAGTGAAGCCAATATATCATATGGTAGTCCTACATATATAGTTTGAGTATCACACTACCCTCTACGCGTAATATATAATTATTAGGAAGCAACACAAAGGTTTCAGAGTAATTATTTGTGGTCAAATAGAAGATGCGGACTTGGGAGCAGAGTGTAGCCCCATAAGCAGTTAACATACATACCAGTTGCAGTTCCTATCCCCATAAGTGAAGAACCTGCATTGGCCATTATAGCTCTGACATCAGCAAAGTCAACATTCACCAATCCGGGTATCTGCAATCAGATAACAAGCATTAACTTTGAACCATGGGTAGTGTATAATCAGGATATCCTATTAGTGGGACTGGGATGGCAAAGTATGCTTTGTCTAATTGCGTCCAAGATTGATAACAAAAAATATATAAATTCTAGTTAATAAACTAAGGATTAAATCCATATGCAATGGTAGTTTAAACAAGCTTAGCACAGCCGTCCCATCATATTTCACTATTTTGCCAGAGTGCAAATAGATTTTAAGAAGTAGTATTAAGATGTGAAAAGATAGTAAAATATGATTGAATGTCTATGTAAAACATGTTTACACTGTCAACGCGTTGTTATTAAACTCAAAAGTAATAGTATTATAGTAATACACAATTTTGAACTATTATAGTTTGGGCTGGGTCTAACTCAATCCCAAAAGCTAGCTCTAGGGGATGAGTTAGGCCCAATCTCAAATTCTAAGACGGATCAAAGTTTATCCGAGATCCATTGGGTCACCCTGCATATGTCCAATCCTACAAACTTCTACCTCCAGAGGTATAGTCTTGGGTGTGAGAGGGGCGTGTTAGAAGTCCCACATTGACAAACTAGTTTTGTGGGGTTGAGTTAGGCCTAAAATTTAAGATGGTATCAAAGTTTGTCCTAAACTCATCAGGCCACCCACTAATCCATGCACACCAACCCCCAATGGGCGTGGGATGGAGTATTAGGAAAAACACAAGTTCCACATAGACTAGACATAAGGTCTCTAAAGAGTTTATAATGATATGACATCCTTCACCTTACAAACCAATTTTGTGGGCTTGAGTTAAGATTAAAATCTAGGATGGTGTCAAAGCCTATCTGAGATCCGATGGGCTACTCACAGATGTCCAATTCTGCAAACTTTGCAATCTATATGTATAGTTCTGGATGAGAAGGGGTGTGTTGGAGTCTCATGAGTTGTTGATATGGCCTGAATAGTAGTTATAAGTGAGGGGCAATGCCACAATCCTCGCCCTAGAAGCTAGCTTTTGGTGATGAGTTAGGTCCAATCCCAAATTCTACGATGAACCATTATATTAAACAACACAACTCCCACAAGTAAATCAGGTAGGGAGTAGGGAATACCAGATTTGTCGGAAAAAAAATAAAGACAATTAGGGTTCCCTTTCTTTCATCCTTTTATTTTTACTATTCTACAACCCAAATTTGACCGGGATAAACCAAGAATAAAGCAACAACAGGAAGGTATTTTTTTATGCCCAATGAAATTTATGATTCCATACCGTAATAATATCAGATATGCCACGAACACCTTGTCGAAGAATGTCATCAGCCAAATTGAATGCTTCAGTTACAGGGGTAGATTGAGAAACTGCAGTCAACAACTTGTCATTTGGAATAACTATCAGGGTATCAACATTATCTCTCAAGGCTGCAATTCCTTCTTGCGCTTGAACTGCCCTCCTTCGTCCTTCAAATGAGAAAGGGGTTGTGACAATACCAACAGTTAGTATACCCATTGCCTTTGTGATACCAGCAATAACTGGAGCTGCACCAGTACCAGTTCCTCCACCCATTCCGGCCTACATGAGTAAGTTTTGATATTCAAGTTTACAAAATACACCAATGACGAACAATTTAGCAGAATATTAAATTGCAGGAGTGTCTATTTCCAATTTCAAAAAGTCAACAAATTTGAGGATTTCAAGATCAAAAGTGCAGATTCCTCATTTTGCATAGGCATTGACTAATAATCAAAATCAAAATTCAAAACAATAAAGACTAGAATTTTATGCATGTTCTAAAAATTTGCCTCCTTAAATTTTTAAGGAATATCACATGAAAGTAATTTGCAATTGCATAGGTATATAATAATCTAATAAGTTAAATTTCGGACATCAACATTACCATTGTCCAAAATATTTGCAATATCATTTTCATTTGTATTATGATCATATATCTTCACTGATGGTAAAATTCCAGATAAAATACATTTATTATGATCACTGTCCCTTGAAAGGTAATAATTTTTAAGACTTTGGCATATAGCATTCCTTATTTTAAATATTAGAATTAGAATAATTTTCCTTTTTATTTTGAATACTGAACAATAATCTTTTCCATAAATAAAATAAGCATGCCTTTCATCGGATAAATGATTTGAAAAGGTTAAAACTTCAAAATAGTTAAGCATTGGAAATTACCCAAGTGTCAGCCCATCACAGTATTTGAAATAGTAAATCTCTTACATTTTAAAAAAGAAAACATAACTTTTATATTTTCAAAGCAACATCCTCCTAGGAGACAATACTTTCATAGCAATTTTTAGATAAGTTGACAATCTAACCGTAGCAGTCTGTCATGAAATATACTCTATTGACAAATAGATGAAAGAATGACAAAGTGCCTTGTTTAACATAAAAATGAGTTCTAATTGAAGTGGAGATGCCAGAGATTCAGTTGAATGGTTGTTGGTGCATGAGGCAGTTTTCAGCTTTTACATAACAAACAGTTATATTTTTTTTGACAGTAACAACTAACAAACAGCTATTATCAGAGATATTGCTGCCAATTGTAATGGAGTTTTTTATCCGCTTCTATACATTAGGTCCCATTGATAAGCACATGCCATTCTTCATTTTACTTAAGAGATGGGGTTTGGACTGACAGATATCCTGATATTGTTGATACACTTGTTTTAATAGTACAAAGTACAAACCTCAGCTGTATCCCCTATTAATCTTACCCCTCAACAAACAAAAAAACAGTCCAACGAAATTTTAGACCATTCATTGAAACACATGAGTTAAAGAGCCATAAGTTATATTCAGAATAATCTTATATGCTAACATCTTGAAGAAACGAAAAAGAAAAAAAAATGATTCGCATGAGTAGACAGATAAACAATGAGTATAAAGGTCTGATAAGTGATAATTTAGGATCATGCACTTGGATACTTCACGGAGCAGGCAGAATAGAGCAAGCCTTTACAATGAGCCAAATAAAATTTTTCACCACATTACTGTAAGCCCTCATATATAGTCCCTAGATAACCTCTGAAGACTATTGTGGCTCATTCCTCCCTGCACAATATATTACCACATCCTTTCTTTTTTTTTTCAATCATATACTACCCTATCCTACTTTGATTCGTAATTTCACAAGCACATATTTTTGTATGGTATTAACAATCATAATAAAGCATATAAATCATGTCTACCAATGGTAATGTTTAGATGCGATTTGCGTACTAAAAATAAAATTCATAATGAAGAATCAATAATTGAAGAAAAGTGATTGAACATACAGTAACAAAGACCATATCAGCTCCATCAACTGCCGCTTGTATCAATTCTCTGCTTTCTTTAGCAGCATTCATGCCAATCTCCGGGTTACCACCAGCACCAAGTCCCCGAGTAAGCTCTTGACCAATTTGCAAACGGTTCTCAAGGAATACAGGCGACATTCTCATAGCCTGAACATCAGTATTCACAATCCAAAACTCCACACCATTCATGGCACTCTCTATCATGCGATTGACTGCATTTGAACCACCACCACCAACACCAATAACTTTAATCTTCGCTTCATTATAATTACTCGGAGTCGAAGTAACTTCTAAGTTCTCAGCCACATCTCCACCCGACGTATCCTTTCTCGGCCTAGGGTTATTCACTACACTGCTTCCTTCACCTCTAAGCATTGAAACCTCAGGATGAAGATCAAGAAAGGGATCTTTAGCTTTGCTATTATGATAGTGACTTATGCTATGGGAATTCGGTGAGCCCGTCCCCGTGCACTTCACTTGAAACAAACCGCACTTTCGGTTATTTCCACATAAAAATCCATACTTGCTTTCATGCATTTTCATGAAACATGGTTTATTAGTGTGATTCTCAACCAATGTTCTTCCTCCAACAACAGCCAAAACCCCTGCTGAATTTCTAGCATTGGGAGGTGCATAACACGTTGTCATTCTCACTGTATCCAAACTCATGAGTACTAAATTCTAATCAGTGTATCAACCGATTGAGTAAATAAGAAACAGAAATTCAATATGTGAAAGTTGCAATTCGCTCAGAATTGTTTCTTCTAATACCTGTTCATGCAAAATAATAATGATAACAATCGAAAATTAGGGTCACAGAACCAAACAGTTAAGTAACTACACTATACTAGAGAGTAACACAGTATTAATTAACGGTGATAAAAATAAAAAGAAATGCAGAAAAGTGAGAAAAAAAGAGAAATGATAAGAAGCAAAATGTGAATTGAGAAAATCAGAAGAAGTGGAGAAGATTACCTGAGAAAGTATAGGGAAAGTGAGAGTAGCATTCGAGTGGAGAGTGAGTGGTGAAGGAAAACGGTGGAGAAGAGAAGAGAAAAGAAGAGAAGGGGGGTTTTGTTTGTTTGTTTTTCAGAAAAGAAACAAAATAAAAAAGTAATGAATGCTTATTTCTTAGCTGTCCCATTTTGTTGATAATGATATGAGAAATGAATATGTTTTTTTCCTTAAGGTGGGGGTGGGTGACTCACGTTCCTTTCTTCAATTTATTTTCCAGGTGTATTTTTATTTCGATGAAAATTAAGATGCTCCGCAATGTCGTGTGACTCACATTCAACCTTTTTCTTTTCGCAGATATTGCGATATTATTTGTTGTATTTTGTTGTATATATTAAGAAGAAAAAAAAACAAAATCATTCGACAAGTTCGAGTCGTATTCATACATTTTCTTACGTGATAATTGAGTTCGGATATTACCCTAAAGATCTCAAGTTCGAGTCTAGGGTGTCACAAAAAATTTAAACAAGCCTTGTTTTAGATGCACTTAGATAAGGCTCCTGGACCGGACAGTTTAAATCGTGCTTTCTTTAAAAGTTGTTGGTATTTGTGTGGAGCTGAATTGTTTAATATGGTGAAGTGTTGTCTTGAAGCGGATGAGTTTCCTCCACATCTTTTTTTTAGATAAACAATTGTTAGTGAGGGTGGGGGAAATGTTAGTTTCCGAGATTTAAACCCCCGGACCTCCTTATTGCACTCATTTGGTGCACTCCTTCGAACCTCCTCCACATCTTAATGATGCCAATATTGTTTTGATTCTGAAAGTTGAGAGTCCTACGTATATGAAAGATTTGAGACCAATGTCTTTGTGTAATGTGATTTACAAAATTATTTCAAAAGTGTTTGCTAATAGAATGAAGTTTGTTTTTCCCAAATGCATCTCAATTGAACATTCAACTTTTGTTGAAAATATATCCTTTCTTGATAATGTACTTGTTGCGATTGAAACCCTTCGCAACATGAAGTGCAAAGTGAGTGGCAAAGTGGGGGGAGTGGCTTTGAAGATAGATATTAGTAAGGCATGTGATCGGGTTGGTTGCGAATATTTGAAGCAAGTGATGTTGAATATGGGTTTTGATGAGCAGTGGGTGAAGTGGGTCATGTGTATGGAGACAGTTAGCTACTTAGTCTTGGTAAATAGGGAACAAACAGATTCTATCACACTTGGGAGAGGACTAAGACAAGGGGACCCACTGTCTCCTTATCTTTTTATTATAAGTGCGAAGGGTCTTACTACCTTACTAAAGAGAGCAGAGGCGTGTGGCGACATTCATGGAAATAAAGTGTGTAGAGGGGTTCCATCTCTCAGACACTTTATTTTTTATGACGATTTCTTTTTTGTTTTGCAGGGCATCTGAAAGTGAAAGCAGGAAATTAAAAGAAATTCTAAATACATATGAGAAGGCGTCTGGGCAGGCAATCAACATGCAGAAGTTTGGAATAGTTTATAGCTGAAATATGAGTCAAGAGATGAAGGAGCTAATTACTAGGGTGTTGGGTGTCATATTGAATGTTTGGGTACCGAGAAATATTTGGGTCTTCCATCTATGATTGGGCAAGAAGCAGTTGTTTGGCTTCCTAAGAAATAGAACTTGGAAGCACATTCAGAGTTGGTCCAGAAAGTGTCTATCAAAAGCTGGAAGAGAAGTTCTTATTAAATTTGTGGCTCAATATATCCCCACGTGTTGCATGAATACTTTCATAATTCCATCCACTTTGGGGGAGGAGCTAGAGCGCATGTTGAACTCTTTTTGGTGGGGATCTAACAGGTCAAGTTCGAAGGGCATCAAGTGGCTCAATTGAGAGAAACTGACAATGAGGAAAGAGCATGGAGGTATGTGTTTTCGCCATTTTTATGGTTTAAATTTAGTAATGCTAGGGAAGCAGGCTTGGAATATTTCTGCCACCACAGATACTATAGTGCACCGTGTCTTCAAATCCAAATACTTTTTGGAAGGAGATTTCATTGGGACCCGCTTGTGTCATAATCTCAGATATGTTTGGCATAGTTTCTACACTTCCCGAGTGGTGGAGGATATGCATCAAGGACGACCAAAATAACATTGTCAAGGAAAAAGCAATGACTTTCAGTTGAATTATTCTACCCCAAGAAACTGAAAGCTGTCTGAAATATGTTATAATGTGGCTTTGAGAGCTAGGAATTCAATCTATAACCATTGAGCTGGATTGCCTATCGGCAGTGAAAGGTATGAGAGGAACTAGTAAACTCAATTCGGATTTAGGCTCTATTCTTCTATCTTGTAAAACCCTACTTTCTAATTTTCAAAGCTATATAGCTATCTTAGGAGACAAGTTAATCTCGTTCTTCTTCAAACCTCGCATGCATGCGTCGGAGACAATATGCTAACTCTCAAGTTTTTGATTTCAGCTCAACTTGTATTGAGATATAATTAGTTTGAATGAAATGCACTAAATATCTTTTAGTAAATAATATTTTTTCCCCAGATATCATTTTTTTTTTTAAAATAGAAAGAATATTTTTTTTGGTGACTTATAAAATAGAAAGAATTATTGGTAAATTAGGTTGTGTCTTCTGTCTGTGTGGGGGTAGCACGTGCAAACGACGTCGCACACGAGTTTAATTACCCACTCACAAGTGAGAGAGACTTCTCTTCCACCAAAGCCTTCGTTTTCTCTTTCGTTATTTTCTATGATTTTTATGTGATCGGATTCCAATTCTCTTTGCCAAGAAGGCGATTCTTTCATTCTCCAAGTGAGCCCCTTCTAACTTCCTTCTTTCGTTTAATCTTTTCCCCTTTCATGCTTCTTTTAATTCTGCCCTTACCCTGTTTGTAAAAATGCCAAATTGAGGTTCTTTTTTACTGATTCACTTATTTCACTCATGTCACTGTCATTTGCCTTGTGTAATCTCCTTGCTTTGTTATTTCAATGATAAAATTCTGGATTTTGTTCATTAATTAGTGATTACTTTTGCTCAATTTGTACTCTCACATTGAGTTTATTTTGTTAAATATTGATATGCTGCACATGTCATTTCAATGAAGTTTTGGTTTTTGTTTATTACTAATTGTTAACATTCTTGTTCAATTTGTACCCACATTGAGTTGACTCTGTGAAACATTGTTATACTGCACAGGTTTTGATGAATTGGGGTGTTTTTGATTGAAACCGTGGTTGAGTATTTGTTGTTGGTTCTGTTAATTTATTGTATGCAATGGAGTACCTTCCTGTTGAAGTGATTGGCAACATTTTATCCCATGTTGGTTCTGCTAGGGATGTTGTGGTTGCCTCCTTAACTTGCAAGAAATGGAGGGATGCTTGGCACAATCACCTTGACAATCTTTCATTCAATGCTTCTGATTGGCCCCTCTATCGTGAATTAACCTCTAGTAGCCTGCAAATACTCATCACTTATACAATCTTTCAAACCAAAGGATTGCGGTGCTTAAACATTTCCATGGATGATGAGCATGAGTTTTTTGTTGCCCCTGTCATTGCGTGGCTTATGTATACAAGGGATTCTTTACGCCAGCTGCGTTATAATGTGAGAACAATCCCTAATTTTAATATCATTGACAGATGTGGCAGGCAAAGGTTGGAGGTGTTGGCCTTAGCTCACAATTCTATCTCGGGCATCGAACCCAGTTATCAGAGATTTCCTTGTTTAAAGTCATTGTCGTTGAGTTTCGTAAGCATCTCGGCATTGGATTTGAGTCTTCTGCTTTCTGCTTGTCCAAAACTTGAGACCTTGTCCATACTTAGTCCAGAAATTGCCATGTCAGATTCGCAGGCTTCCATAGAACTTAGCAGCTCATCTTTGAAAGATTTCTTTGTTGAATCATTTGGTCTGGATAAATTTATATTGGAGATGGATATGCTTGAGAATCTACATTTGAAAGATTGTACCTTTGAGGTTTTTGAATTGATTGGAAAGGGGACACTTAAAGTGTTGAAGATTGATGATGTGAGTGTCATCCATCTTGACATTGGTGATAGTACAGAGAACCTTGAGATTGTAGATGTCTGTAACTTCACAATTGTGTGGCCAAAGTTTTATAACATGATCTCAAAAGCGTCGAAGTTATACATGCTTCGGCTGTGGGGTGTGGTTTTCGACGATGAGGACGAGGTTGTTGATATAGAGACGATATCGGTTTGTTTTCCGAAACTCACACACCTATCCTTAAGTTATGATCTAAAAGATGGAGTTCTTCATTATGGCTTACAGGGTTTGTCGTTTCTCGACTTAACGTGGCGGTTTTGGAACTTGGATGGACTACAATCAGTGATCTCTTCTCAGTATGGGTAGCTGGACTTTTAGAAGGATGTCCAAATTTGAAAAAGCTTGTCATTTATGGTTTTGTTTCAGGGGTCAGTATGTGTGAAGAGTGTCAAACTTTTTCCAGGTTTTCTGAATTCATGCTTCAACTAGGAAGAAAATATCGGCATATAAAGTTTGAGTTTGAATATGAGTAGCAAGTTCTGCCATACTCTTTCATTCAGTTAGAAGGTACTTCCATATCCCATGAGTTTCTTGTGTCCATTTCCTCAAGTAGCACAATAATTGTTCGATTGTAAAGTTACAGATTCTTTGTAAAGGTACTTTCTTTTTATGTCTTGTTGTGGGTTTATTGTAGGCAGAAGCAGAATCACCTTATTTTTTATACAAGAAACTAATTTCATGACATCGAAAATTACTGCTTTGCACATGTTTGCCGTTTGGTTTGGACCCCTTATGGATAACCTGAATCCTTTCTCCACATTCTTTCTTTCCTATGGAAGGTACAGTGATTTTTTATTCATGAAACAAGTGATATTTGATAGAGACATAGATAACCTGTCTCTTTTAAAGAAGTGAACTATTCATGTTGATTACATATTAAAAGAAGAATATTAAGGTTATGTTTAGAACTTAGGAGAGGAAGATTGGGTTTAGGGGAAGGGAGGAGAAAACAGAAGGTGAGGAGCTTTTGAACAGAAAAATGGGAAAGGGAAAGAGATGATAGTCTCCCATTTTGCCAGAGTTTATTTTTGTCGATCAAGCATACACCATCTCTATTCTCTAAAAATCTCAGTTGAAAAAAAATGAGAAAGCGAGTTTAGAAAAGAGAGAAAAAGTTTAAAAAATTGTATTTTCGTCAGTTATGCCACAAGAAAATCTCACTTTATATAAGTTTTTCAAATTCAAATGCATTCAAAAGTAAAAATCATATTCGCAAACTGAGTGATTTGTTAGAGTAAGTATAGCTTTTCGTTATCAGATAAAATAATAACTTCAAATGATACACAAGGATTCAAAATTATGTTCCTCTACCAACATGTTATCATTATACTGTAATATAATGTTTCCTACATGCAGCATATACCAAGTCATTCTTCCAATTGGAACTAAAATGACCCAAAAATGTTATATGCAAGATCACACTATATTGAGCCAGCCATTTACCATAATGAAAAATTCAAAGATTAGATTGATTCTGTCAATAAAAAAAATAATCCCCATTATTTGCATGCATAATGTTAGAAAGTAAAATATAAACAAGGTGTTGCAACTAAGCGTAAACTAGAAACTAGTTCACACATATATAATACATTGATTGATCTATATTGTAAATTTAAGTAACTAGTTATTATCATTTGAAAAGAGTCATCCAAATTGGATGATCCAATCCTTGATTGGTTATAGCAACTTTTCTCTTTCTTTTTCTCTGGAAAGAAATGTCATCTTTCTCCTTTTCTTCTTCTTCTTCCCTGTTGATATCTGAGGCAGATCAAGATGATGCCCCAACCGTGGTATCCAAGAATTTCACTGTTTATCTCTTCACACAGGACCACTCATGTTCCTTCTTAAGGCTCTCAGTTTCTCTTTAGCCTTCTGAGCCTTGCTTTGAGCTCTCACATTCACTTCTTCTAAACACTGCATGCACCAGTTGATAACAAATTAGTAACTTAATTAGAATATATGGTTTCAAACAAATGCTGTCTGTTTCCATGTAAATAGAGTCATCATTGGTTACCTGTTGCCTTCTCCTCCTCTCAAGCTCAGCCTGAAGAATAAAATCATGATTCTAGTCAGTATATATAGTAATTGAATCACTAAACAATATCTGCAAAATTTTATGTTATATATTTTGCAGTATACCAGTGCCTGTTTCAGTTGTGAATTCTCTTCTCTTAATTGGTTCAACTCTGCTTCTAACTCAACTGTATATGCCTGCCAAGCCAAGAAACAAAAAAACAAGTCACAAAGAAAGCTCATTACCAACATTAACTAGCTAGCATCATTCCAAATTTCCGTTGCAATTGCGCGACCACAATTGTGGCCGCAACCGCAATTGCAGCCGCATCAATTGCGCTTGCCCTGCAATATAAAAGATTGTGGCGTAACCGCAACCGCAGTCTTTTATACTGCAGGGCAAACACAATAGGAAATTTGATAGACTTAATTAACAAGTTAATTGATGCACTCACCTGTTTTCTGGCTCTAGATCTAGCTGCTGATTCTCTATTCTTGATCATCCTTCTTTGCCTTCTTTCCACAACTCTTTCCACAGGACCATCAACCATTCTCTTTCTTCCTCTTAAACCACTCATATCAAGCCCAAATTGTCCACCACAGTTATCATTCCCAAGCCCATCAGAAGAAACCGGGCTCACTGGCCCACCCACTCCATAACCACCCCCTCCTCCATTCACCATCCTCCCTCCATAAACCACCCCAGCCGCAGCCACCGCCGGAGGAGTAGCATACACCGAAACCGCACCATCCCTCTTACCATTCCCAACATACGCTGAACCCGAAGGCTCCCCAATTACCCCACCCGCCGAATAAGGTGGCACAACCACATTCCCAAAAGTAGCCGGCGCGGGCGCCATTGTAGAATTATTATTCGTGTACACCGGATAATGCTGCTGCTGTCGGTGAGAGACCGTTGTTGCTACCGGCGCAGCAGGAGGGGGAACCACCATTTCAGATTGTTCCCTAACTACCCCTGCTTTAACCAAGAAATCCTCCAATGTCATCTCTCCAAAAGTAGGTTGTCGAGCGGCAGATTCGGTATTATGAACAACATTGTTGTTATTCTGATGATGTTGTTGTTGTTGTTCTTTGTGTATCTCAGACCAAACTTGTTCAACAGTTTTCCTACATAAAGGTGCTGGAATTGACAATGAATTTTGACGAGGTAAACTTGGTTGCTTTGTAATCATCCCTTTCTGATTTCCCAACAAGTTATTATTACTAATGTTGTTGTTGTTGTTAGAACCTTGTTGTTGTTGGTTTTCTTCAGCATTCCAAATACTACTAAGAAACTCATCCATATTCATGGATCCAAAATTCTTGCCACTCTCACATAAACTATGTTGAAACTCATCTAGCGTGAGTGAATATATTGATGATGATTGTGTTCCTAATGGTGGTGCCATTAATGCATGCATATTATTCTCGTTCTTGTTAATGTTGTTTTCTTCTTCTCTCTGTAATGCAGATTCTACTTCCCCTTGCCAGTTCATTTCACCTTCCCTAACCACCATTTTCTTCTTCTTTCTTATTTCCTGCGGTCACAAAATATATATAACACTATTATTAATTGATGCATCATATATTATTATATATCATTGTAATTTATTTTATGAGGATTGATAACATTATACCTATACAATTTTTCAAAGAGGATAAATATATTTTTTAATTTTTGATATAATGAATAGGAGTTGGTGAGTAAGTTCACGTGGGGTTTGGTGAGGTTAGGGTGGGGCTCGACATTCGTCACCCCTTTTAATATATATATATATATATATATATATATATATATATATATATATATATATATATATATATATATATATATATATATATATATGAACTCAGTAAGCACTGTGTGTGGAAACTTGACATTGCAGATCAACTTTTATATATATCGTGTATAAAAATAAGGAAAACCGATATTTTTATAAACTGAAAAAAAAAAACTTTTTAATCAATATATTTAGGATAATATTTTAGAAATACTTCAAAAATAATTCTATTTACAATTTTGATTAAATTAAATTAAATACTGTATTTTTATTAATTTTTTAATTATTTAAAAAATATTTATAAGGTAAACAACTACTATTTTGCCAGTATAGAGAGGTAGAGTAATATACTATATTTTTATTTTGAGACCAACAAGCATGGTTATTGGTTTAGGTTTGGCACCATAACTACCTTATTTAAAATTAAGGTCAATAATTAGTTAGGTTAAATAAACAAATTGATTTTTTTTTCTGCTGCAGCTACATTTTAGAATAACTTAGGTCGACTGCTATAGAGTCATAGATAGTTCTTTATTCACGTGCATTGGGAAAAAATAAGATTAAAATATTTTGGATGATCTGCTAAAGATAGAATACATTAAGTAAGGAATATTTGGTAGGTTGTCTTGAAAAGGAAAACATTTTTGCCTCATTTGGAAGTGGCTAGAAAGAATTAAACTTGATTAGAAAACATCTTCTATTAAATTAACTAAAGAACTAAAAGGAGGTTGAAACAAAGCAACATCAATATACTTAAACTATATATCAAAGTATCATATTTAACCATGCATCACAAAAATGAAGCATTCTCTAATTAGCACTAATTAACTTTCAAAATAATAAGTAATAATAGTAATCCATTAAATGAAACCAAATCGTACTTAATTCAAACCTAAGTAACCATAGAAAATATTCAACCTAACGTCTTAATGTCTTAATGATTCAGCCGGTTGTGCTAGGTCTTACAGATTTAGTTACTAGATTTGGAGATCTAGTAGCAATTGGAGATCTAGCAGCAAACATACATTAAGAAAACAAAACAAACAATTAAAAACCAATCAATTAATTAGATGGATGTAGTCAAATTAATCACAAGATCTACAGAGAGAGAGAGATGCACAAAAAAGTATATATAGAAGAGTGATATATAGATACCTGAAAATGCAAGTTCAAATGCTAGGTTGCTAAGTGGATTGAGAGTTCCTTTTTGTGACAATGTCAAAAGTTTAAGAGCTTAAGATATATAAGATAGTGAAGATGAGAGGTGTTTTCTCTTGAAATGTCTGAATACAGCTACAGAGAGAGAGTGTATTCAATTTTTACACAGACAAAAACAAAAGAGGTATTACGTATATAAGGAACAAAACGGCGTGTAAATTCAGTGACCATTTTGGTCTATACTATCCATTACGGCTAAGGGTATACCCCACAAAACATAAAAAATGGCGCAAATAGACAGAAGAAAATTCAGAGAGCAAGTTCCGGAGTTCGATCGTATGAATCGACACGTAGAAGACAAGTGTTGATGTGCAACCTCGTTTTGGTGCAGCTAATGTTTTTAGCTCAACACGTATCATCATCCTTATATATTTTCATATTTAACTCTATTATTTAGATACCTTTTGTTTATGTATTTTCTCTATAAATTAATAAATAGTTTATTCTGTTTCAGTTTTTTTTATTGTTGTTCCCTAAAAATCAGTTTTTTACAATACACTCTATTTGAGAGAGTTTGTGACACTTTATGATGATCACCTCCTAACTCAAGAAAAGGAAGTACAAAAAGGATCGATTACTAGAAGTGTTATGGGACTTATCTCTGGATCTGGGGCGATTTTAGATAGTCGGTAGTATTCAGTCCTAATCAGTTGAGCTCCGATCTGAGGGGACAATGTATCTGCAAAGACACTCCGACGCACAAGTCAGCAAGATAAGTCTTTCACAGATAAAATGTGGGAAAGTGCACATACTTTGAGTATTGTGTTGATGGCTATTTACAGAAGACAGAGTGTGTTTGACCTAATTGATCAGAGTCATCAGATCTAGGGTTTAGATATTGGCTGTCCAATCTTGGATCCAACCGCTGGCTTTAGGCCTCAGCGATCTGGCCCAATGAGAATCGCGTTTAAGAGGGGGAGGGGGGTGCTCCTAGTGCAATCCCAATCTGTAACACAAAGCAAAGAAGATTCAAGAGGACCTAGAAAAGGTGATTAATTTTTTGTTGGTTCGTATCGAAGGAGAATCTAATGAAGACAAAATTTACCAAGTTCTATTCATTAGTGACTAGTTCCTTATTAAAAATAGGGTAAATGTCACTTTTGTTCCTTTATATTTGTTTTAAGTTTTATTTTGGTCTTTTATTTTTTTGGGTCCGTTTTGGTCCTCGTAGTGAATGTGTGTATCTAACCAAAAAAATTAAATTTAAATACAATTTTATCTATCTTGCTTTTACTTTTCATCTCACAAAAAATCAATTATTTTGAAGTGTAAGGAAATAGGTGGTCTATATCTAATAAGGGTTGTTTTGAGTAGTAATTGGCTTCAAATCTCACTTTAAGGTATTGAGTTCAAATATTGAGTGCGGCAAAAATTTTGTTGGGGAGGAGAGAACCTCACCGATCGGCAAAACCGAGTATGCCCGTGGCCAGTCAAGTTTCTCGACGTAGATTAGTTATCAACAAAATCAAGAAATACTAGGCGCCAATAATAAATAAAAGTAGGCGGTCTACAATATATATATATATATATATATATATATATATATATATATATATATATATATATATATATATATATATATATATAATATATATATATACACACTAATTTTTCCTTTGCAGACCGTGACATCAATTCAAATTGTCCACCAATTATTTCATGTAAACAAGGAAATGTTTGAACGAGCATTCACATTATTTAGAACCACTATCCCTTGAACATGTAACCTTGGTTGACCTATACTTGTTACCTCTTTTGCAACCCATAATTGAAATTGTCTTCCTTCCTCTTTGAGAAAAATTGTTCCATAAAGTGTTTGTTTCCAAGAAAATGGGAATTGCAGGAAAAGAGAAATGAGTGTAATGGATGGAGAAGAGTGTGTGAATTTTGAGGGGAAAAAATGATATGATATAAAGAGATATTTTAATTCATTAAAATAGATGTGGGGTTGTGTACATGAGTATTGAGGGTGCATCTAACAATTTCTATCATTTATCAATTCCAGCGGCCATAGCCCAATCTGCACAACTCATTCAGCCCATAATAAGTGTAAGGGTTTTTTTGTACCCCCACCCCATCCCCATATATCCCCACCCACACTGAAAACCCCAAAATGCCCTTCTGAAAACGTATTTATTTTTTAAATTTTTTGGCCAATCGTATATACACCTGGGGGGGTATATATACAACCTTATTTTTTGCCCATCGTATATACACCCCTCAAGGAGTATATACGATTGGCACACCCCCACCTTAATCGTATATACGCATTGGGGGGTGTATATACGATGGGCAAAAAATAGGGTCGTATATATACCCCCAGGTGTATATACGATCCCTATGGTATTTTTTTAATTTTAAGTCAAATAAAAATTAATTAAGTTATGAAAATAGGATTTGTGTGTAGTTTGTTAAAACGTGACGATGTTATACGTCGAACGAATAATTTAGGCTAAAAAATCGGTTTTCGGGCAACATAGTTCGATCGTAATGAAACCACAGCCATTAAATCCGAAAAAAATCAAGAACCAAGACTCCCCTAGAAGAGACTTCTTACGGGACTACGGCCTCAAAATCCCAAATTCCATCGTTTACTATTTTGTACGATTTTTTTTAATTTTTCATAGTCTCCAAAAAATCTAAAAAAAATTGTATATCCTTATTTTGGTTTTGTTAGATTTTTAGTGGTGTTTTTATAATTTTTAAGAGTAGTTTTGACTATTTAACGAATTTTTAGGAGCCTTTTAGTAATAAAAATTAAAACAAATTATTAAAAAAAATAAAAAACCCATCGTATATACCCCTTTGAGTACGTATATACGATTGGACATAAAATAGCCATCGTATATACGTACTCAAAGGGGTATATACGATTTATTTATTTTTTTAAAAAAAAATTAATTTTCAAAGGGCATTTTAGGGATTTAAAATTGGGTGGGGTATATGGAGATGGGGTGGGGGTATAGAAAACACAAGCCTAAGTGTAATTCCGTAAGGCCCATAAATCTTCCAACCCCCTCTACTCACTAGAAGTCCCATACCACTATTTATTTCCAAAATATCCATGAATTTAAAACAGTTTTTTTTAAACTATTATTCACTGTTTATGGGTGGTTCGGCCAAGCATGCGCCAAACCTGTTAAGTGTGGATCGGCCACGCGTGCGCCGAACCGGTTCGCACTTGGCACGGTCGAACCTCCCTGATTGTTGCTGGATGTTGAGTTGTTTAAATTTAACTAATTTTTAACGATTCAATTTTTTCTTAAAAGTTTTTGTCGTTGCCAAATTGCTAGTAAGTTATCGTTACATTTGTTAAAAGTTTTTAAGTTATCATTGCCAAATTGTTAATTTATCGTTCGAAGTAGTTTCGTTAAACGCAAATTAAAAAAAACCAAGAACAGCGTGGTTAAGCCTTTACATGTTCGAACTGGTTCGGCCCACGCTTGGCCGAACCATTAAAAACCTAATTGGGGGTCTCTGAGTAACATTTAACACACTCGGCGTAGCCAGATTCGAATTGGTTCTGCCAAGCGCGCACCGAACCGTACTAAATTTAAAAAAAAATAGAAATTCCAAGTTCTATTAAGGGCATCTTAGTCTTTTCACCCCTTTATGGAGTGTCTACTGAGTAGCTCCGGAGTTGGAAGAAAGTATGGGCTTTCCGTAATCTAGCACTAATTCGCCCACAAACAACCTTTACATTTATATCCAAACTACCAAAAGCAATCCAATTGAGGATCATCTATTCATCACCAAGGACATCAAGAATATTATGAGAGAGATCATCTTTAGGTGGGAATAGGTTGGGTCGAGTTGGACTTTTCAAGGCATGAGTCTGGTCTACGTTAAAAATGTTAGGTCTTGATTTGTAATAAACCCCCTTTTGAGGTCTGGTATGACCTTCTTGAAAAACTCACAAAGCCTGAAAGCTTGTTTAAAAGTATTTTTCAACACTTGAACCAAAACAACTATTTCACCAATTTTTTATTACTAAAGCCTACAACAATTTTTTTTTGAAGCATAAAGCCTACAACAATTGAGTAATGTAGGATTTTGTAAATAGACTAACAAGCTAATAGATCAGTGAGATTAAGTTCTAATTCAATATCTAGCAAACCTTTTTAGAAAATTATCTTTATATGACGTCCTATTCAAATTCTATATATTATATAAAAATACATTACAATATGTCAAAAACTTATTTAGGTCAATATGTATAAATTAGCAGAAAACGTAAGCAAATTTGTGATTTCACAAAGTAAAATTTAACATAATATATAATAGTAGTAATAAAAAATATTATTCATGTTTACTTAAGTAGGTCGGTCCGGTAGATTTAAAATGATTTTTCTGGGGCATGTGGCCTAGCCTTTTTAGCAAAAAAAGCTTTTATAAAAACTTTGACCTTATCTATTTTTAAAAAAGTCTGACGTAGCCTGAACCTGACCTAAGTTGGGCCATATTCCCATGTTAGCCAGGCTGACCTATTCTCACCCATATTCATCTTACACAACCCTATAAAAATTCACGTGTAAGTGATTAGTTCGACAAGTTATGTTATAAAAAATTGTATACACCCACGATGTAATGAGTTAAATTGTATTTCCTGCACAATATTTTACATTGATTGAGGATAAATACAAATAGAATTATTTAGCCTAATAAAAAACTTCCTAAATATTTTTGTATTAATTTTTGTGCTCAAGTATTTCTGTATTTTTAAAAGCATTATATTCTCATGATCCTCTTGTAACTCTCATTAGTAAAAGGTCTTCATTCTTTGTAATTGTTCTCATTGTATATGTTAAAGACACATTATGTTAGGCCTTAAATCAATTATAGATTACAAGATTTGTGTCCTATAAATCAAACTCACATGACATTATAAATTATACACCTTCAAGAGTATAATGCAAATACTCTTATTCTCTCATCATAATAATCTTCTCTTTTGTCTATTTATTTATATAGTGATCTCTTATATAATGATTATATTTTTCTCTAGTTTTGATTAATTTCGTAAACACATTATCAACACAAAGTTGAAAGGTCTACCAAAATGATGGCTTAATCAGCTTGGAGGCTCTTTTGCAAATATGTTTTCTTCTACTATTTTTTTGTTAATCTAACTCACGCTATCATGTTTTTTCTTATAACTAATATTTAAACATGTTAATCTTTTATATTTGTTAGATAGAAATTCTATTGAGAATTTTTTTTATCTCATGTTTGTCTATTCTTTTATTGAATTTCTGAAGAGTTCAACATTAAGCATCCATGTAGGATTGCGAAATAATTGTTTCTCTTTGTTTGTGCAGATTTGTCATGTAGTTCTTTATTAAGAACCGAAAGAAAACAAATTCTAGCATGCCTATAGGACGATTCAAAGTGTAAAAATTAATGTATAATTCTTGAAGAACTCAAAACAAAAACCTTAATATTTAACCATCCCTAGAGGATTTGTAAGCATAGTGGTAATCGTATAAATTCATGGTATAGTTCTTGAAGAACAAATAGTTAGAAAGTATATGATTTTTATTTTGATATCATTAATGAAAACTTTGTGGTCAAGTTCTTGAAGAACTAAACCTTACCATGTTAATTATGCTTTCTTCGTGGCCATTGAATACGAAAATTTGTATTCAATCGCAAAGACTATTCTTCTCTCATCATCTTCTTCTCTTTTGTCTATTTATTTTTCTTCTTTAGTAATGATTATATTTTACTCTAGTTTTGATTAATTTCATAACATAACATTTCTTTTGAGGAAATTTTAAATATATGTAATTATATAAAGTGTGCATAATCTTAATTCTGTAAACCAAAGTGAGCAAAGAATATTCCCGGCTGGCATCAACAACCTTTTCTTAATGTAAAAGGAGAAAAATAGGAATTAAAAGATAAACATGAGCATATTAGCGTTTTCATCATAAAGATACTAGAACATTAATTATAAAAAACGAGATACTGAAGCTTTAGGAAAAGAAAGTTAAGTACATAATCTAAATTTGGAAAAATAAATGCCCACTTATACCAAAATAAGCAATTAAAGGTTCAATGCCAACAAATTTTAGAATCATGTCTCCACATATGGCATATAATATAACTTGTACTTGTTATTTTTAAGATTAAATATGGTTGCGTGTCCATGTAAAATAAGTTAGCTTTGGTTTATGTCTTGTAAAAAAAAATAGATAAAGTTTAAATCATGTTTGGTCCTAGCTATCATCCTATCATCATGATTTTTGAAGAGTAAGATGAAACAAGGACTACTTCCTTGAGATACATATGAAAGCATCATTCTTGATGAATCAGGATCCACTGCAGTCACATATGACCGACGTAGTGTCTTGAATTTAGGCAAAAGAATTTGTTTTGGTTCAACACTCAAACTCATGTTAATAGAAAAAGGAAACTAGAAAACCCATTGATTTTGAAGTAAATTTAAGAACCTGCAGTCATGCAATCCTAATCCATGGATCAAGAGGCAAGGGTTGAGGATCCAAGGATCCTTCACCCCTAACTGCCATCTTAGGTTTACAAAACTTTGAGCATTTCACCTAGACAACTTTTTTTTGATAAGCAAAACAGAATGGAGTAAAAACAGTGAACACTACAAAAAAACAAGCAATTAGCGAGGGAATTTGTGAGGGAAAATTAAGTCCCTCGCAAAAGCAACAATTAGCGAGGGACTTTGCGAGGGAAAAAGAGTCCCTCGCAAAGTGGAAATTAGCGACGGACATGTGGCAATTAGCGACGGAATATCCGTCACTAAATGCAAGGCGCCAATTTCAAACTGAGTAGCACGTTTTTCAAGGCCGTTAGCGACGGAATTATCAAGTCCCTCGCTAATTGACTGACATTTTTGCAGGATTCTGACCCATGGCACGTTTAACAAGGTAGTTAGCGACGGAATTTTCAAGTCCCTCGCAAATTGTCATATATTTTTTTATAATAATCCGAACCACCTCTTCTCTCTCTCATTTACACTCTTCTTCTCTCTTCTTCTCTTCCACTCTCTTCTTCTCTTTTCTTTTCTTCTCTTCCACCACCACACCACCACCACCAACCACCACAACCACCACTCTCTTCTTCTCTTTTCACTCCACTCTCTCTCATTTACTCTCTTCTTCTCTCTTCTTCTCTTCCACTCTCTTCTTCTATTTTCTTCTCTTCCACCACCACACCACACCACCACCACCGACCACCACCACCACCACCACCACTCTCTTTCCTTCTCTTCCACCACCACACCACCACCAACCACACTACCACCACCACCACCACATAGATCTCACGACCACCACCACACTACCACCACCACCACACAACAACCACCACCACCACATACATCTCACTCTCTTTCTCCCTTACTCTTCTCCTTCTCCTTCTCTCTCTACGACACCACAACCACCACCACCACACCACCACCACCACCACTCTCACTCCTCTCTCTCTCATTGGAAATTTTGGTTATAATAATAATAATAATAATAATACTAATAATAATAATAATAACAACAACAATAATAATATATAATACTAATAATAATAATAATAACAACACTAATAATAATAATAATAATAATAATAATAATAATAATAATAAACTGATTGAGAAGTGTGTCAGTCAGATTTGGGAGCGTCTTTGTCGATTAGCGAGGGAATTAGCGAGGGACTGTCCCTCGCTAATTAGCGACTGACACAATTTCCCTCGCTAAAGGGAATTAGCGAGGAGGATATTAGCGACCGATATGTCCCTCGCTAATTCCCTCGCAAATGGACATTAGCGAGGGAATTGGGCCTGTTAGCGACAGATGTGTCCCTCGCTAATGTCCGTGTTTCTTGTAGTGGTACAAGTGGTACTCTAACCCGTTATCAGATAATTACATCCGTCAGAGGCATATTTCTTATCCATCCCTCTGAGTTTCTTCTACGTACTTTTCTCCCTCACTTTGAACTTCTCTCTCTCTCTCTCTCTCTCTTATTTTGATTTTCACTAGCTTATGACATTTTTCTAAGTAGCATTTGAGCTTATAGGGTTTCATTTTTTATCTTTCTTTTAGCCCTATGATTTAAATTAAATTTCTTATTTCATTAATGAACTCTCTATCCTTTTTAAGCATTAATTAAAAATGCTAATTTTTGTTATTTTAGATTTATAAGTTTGTCGACACAGGGTCGGCCCAAGACATATGGAGGCCCAAAGCAAGCTCCAGAGTGAGGCCCATTACTTAACAAAATAGTGTGAATTCCTAATGTTTAATACAATCTAATTTTAATTATCTTTTTTGTGGTTTTAGGAAAAAAATTGTTGTGCGTCATAATAATAATGAGATAATGCATACAAGAAATTTTAGCTAATGAGTAATTTTACTTAAATAACTTAAATGAACAATTTAGTAAGGTAAAAATAAATACATAATTTAATCTGGATAAAAACATGTGAATAATTTAATTTTTTTAATTTAGTTCAAAGACCTTTTATTGTGTCCAAAGTTGCAACAACTAACCAGTTGTAAACAAAAAAAATAAAATGCAGTGTATTTATCGACATTGTGATCTAACATTGCATTGGGATAGAGAAAATATGGAACATAAGAATAGTGGTTAGGCCATGATTAAAAACTGATTAAATTCTAAAAATAAGAATCAATTGGGCAAGTTAAAAGAGGAATTTTTTTCTTAAAAAAAGTGAAAAAATGAACAGGAAGAAAGTGGAAAGAAAATGGACCGTGCTACCTATATTAATTGCTGCTTCTAATAAGTGATAAAAACAAAAGAGGTAAGAAATCTAATCTCAATAAAATAATCTGAGCAAGGATCGAACACAAGACAATAACAAAAAAAACACCAATGCCTACCATACGAGCTATTGCTTTTCCCACACCCCCTCCTACTCAAAACACACCTCACAAGGGTGTGAAAAGACCAAAAGGCCAGCCAAAACCTCTAAACCTCTTTTTTTCACGAAATTTCACTTGTTCGAACACGGGCCTTCGAACAGGTTCGAATGACATCGTTCGAGTGTGTTAAATTTTGACTTCACACTCTCTTTGGGCGTTTTTCACCTGTTCGCATGAGGTCATGCGGACAGGTTCGCATGACCTTGTTCGAACGACATCGTTCGAGTGTGTTAAATATTGACTTCACACCCTTTTGTGCGTAATTTCACCTGCTCGAGCGAGGTCATTCGAACGTGTTCGAACAAGTCGTTGAACGATCTTTAAACACGTTTCTCCAGCTGCTTTTCACGCGAGGTTATTTTTGGAATAAAATTTGTTAAGGCCGGGGTGTGAAAGAGTAGGAGAGGGTGTGGGAAAAGTAAACGCCTTTTTTTATGGAAAAATTTGGGGCCCAAAGTCCTTGCTTTAGTAGCTTGGGCCTTGGGTCGGCCCTGTGTCGACATAAAAAAATTATGTTATAATTCATCCGTTAATCTCATCAAACACTTTAGACTCACATTGTTAACTTATCCGTTATCAGCATTTGTTAAAAACTACTTTTTATCAACTAGAGTTTTTATGCTAAGGAATTTGAAGATGAATGGTTTCTATAGTAATTAAAGGAGCCCACCTTCTTCTTTGGTTACCAAATTTGGAACGTGGTTTGAATATGAGAAAAACTAGTTTTATTCTTATATGACCTTTGAGCACTCACTCACACATTTATAGTTACATAGGCATGCATGTATAGCCTATGGTGGAGTTCCCTTTAATTATGCCTTGTGCCACAAGAATCTTCCAACAAAATTAAAAAAAACAAAACTATTGCGGAAAGAAACCTCAGAAAACAAGAAAGAAATATTTGCATTTTGGGTGCATGCAATTAAGGAATGTTCTCTTCTCTACGCAAGTCATTATTCAACAAAAAATTTCTCCACGTCCATGCTACTAATAATACTACTATTGCCTTATATGCTAAAGAACATGGTAAAAATGTGGACGTTCAAGAAACAAAGCAACCCTAGAATTTTTGCCTTTTAGTTTAATATATCAACTCATGATGTTGACAACTCGAAAAGGAAGGACCCACATACAACATATAATGCTTTTTCTGACCATGCGCTGGAACAAAAATTGTTTTTTTTTTTTTTAGAGAAATTCATTGATCATGACTGTACAGCCAATCAAGAATCGATACCAAAGAACCCGTACTGAAACTAGTCATGTATCAATGCAGTGTATAGTTTTCTATTAGCAATTCAGTGTTTATTTAGAAACAATTAAAAAGTTAAAATATAAGAAATAATGATAATAATATAAAAATTATAGTGATCTTTTTTTTTTTGGTATTTAATCTGATGAACTTTCTCTTGCCACGTGTTTTTTCAAATGCACTCGTTAGTAATCGAACCTTTGACTAGATTGGACTTGGATTGTATACAGTCACTGCATATAATCCAAATCCGACTAGTAAAATATTGGCTAATGAGTCAAAATATTTACTACTTATACTACATGACGATCTTTACCATGGACAAAGAGTGTTAATTTTGTGCATAGGTACTCCAAGTACTAACCACCGATGAGATGGGTTGCAAAACAGGTTTTGCATGTCTTTTTTTTTTGAATGAAACATATAGAATAAAAACATAGGGGTACAAGGGGTACCAACTCATACAAAAGAGTCTGAATACAAAAGTAAATTTGAGAAAACAAAAACAATTAACAATGCGAACTACTTAGAAATACCGATGCACAACAAAAAAACCTTTTCCCACCACTCATAGAAAAGGCATGAAGGTACTCTACATCTCGCTAGAAATCATCTCCAAGACAAAACTTGATCCACTCTAGAGCCCGGATACCATCGGTTGGTGTGCCTACAAAGATATAGTTGTTCCTCTCCTCCCAAAGGACCCAGATAACCGCATGTCAGATAAAGCCAACCACTGTTTGCACTTAGCCCCGTAGCCAAAAGAGCAGAAAAGAAGGAACAATTGAGAGAGATCACAAGGGACAACCCAACCCACCCCACCCATTTTGCAATTGCATACATAATCGAGAGGGAAAAATCACAGATGAGTAATAAGTGTATAGAAGACTATTGACACTTAACACAAAGGACACATGTGGTAGCACTATTATCAATAATAACCCTCCTGCTAAACAGATTCTTCCTAGAGGGGATCCTATTAAGAATCGATTGCCATGAAAAAGCAATTGTCTTAGAGGGAGTCAAGCTCTTCCTGAGAGGGCAGAATATCAACATCTAATGAACCGAAAGGTCATCGTGTGTTAGTGGACTAATAGGCTAGCCCATCCATAAAATAAATAAATATAGAAAATAAGTAAAAAAATAACTTATATACGCTAAAAATGCGGCGGGTTGGCCCTAAAAAATGGTGTAAAACAATAATATTTTTAAAAAGAAAACATATAGGCTTGGCGGGCTGGTTCGCCTCAGTTCGCCTATGGGCCGAAGGGTTGGCGGGCGAGGAGTGTCGAGGTATACAAATGGTGGATCGAAGAGCACCAACTCACATATTCTTTTTTGGCGAGTTGACAGGACCAATCTGTCTCGACCTAACCCATTTTACCATCTTACTCGTTTGTGGTACTAATGAGAGTATTTTCCAGTTGGAGAATGGCGACTAAATCAAATTTAATAGATAGGCAAGGTTTCAATTTCAAAACAGGGGATTAAGAGGATAGAGGGTGAAGGGAGATGTATATATAGAGCGGAAATTAAGGAGATGATCTAAGTCCAAGAGAGAGGTGTCAAAACTCGATGGTGCGGCAACAATATGGAGTTCAAAATCGTATACGACCTAAAGTAAACACATTAAATATTGAGTACAACTATAATAGGCCATTTGTGTGTGGGTACAAAACATTTTGTACCTTAAGTGTGCCCTAAAACTATGGTATTAAAACTTTTATAAGTTTTAATGAAAGATTATGCCCAATCAACGATTGCCAAAATTATTCCCCATTGTGTACGTGTCGCAAGGGGGAGAGAGGAAAAGGTGTTTAGAGAGCTGGAATTGTCACGTCCTTGAACTTGATTTTTAACTCAAAAATGTTTTTGGACATTAAAATTTAGATAAAAATAGACAAAATCAACTTACAACACCAATTAACCAAATTTTTTAGATTATTAACTAACCTGATTTTTTACAGTTTTCGAGACGTTGATTAAAAACTTGGTTAATTGATCACTTGACTAATAGTCTAAAAAACTTGATTAATTAATGTTGTAAGTTAGTTTTTGTCTATTTTTGTCTAAATTTTTTTGTCCTTATAACATTGTTGTTTTTAACTTATATATAAGCTATTTTTTACCACCAAACAAAGAATATAACTCATTTTTTCTCAATATCTAAATATTAAATTATGTCAGCATCATATATTAAAACGGAAAAAAACACAAACCTTGAAAGATACTTTTTAGAGATTATAAATATAGAGCACAATCAATCCTTTTCCTAGCAACTAGCAACTAGCAACTAGCAATTCTGAGTTGTACTATTCTCTAGCTCCACTTATCTTTCTTCTTCTCTCTTTCTCTCTCTCTCTTTGTTCTCTTACAATGGCAAGAAAGTCACAAGAACCTCTACTTGTTGGTAGAGTTATAGGAGATGTCCTAGATTCTTTTACCACAAGCATGAAAATGACTGTGAGTTATAACAAGAAACAAGTCTTCAATGGTCATGAGTTCTTCCCTTCTACTATTAATACCATTCCCAAAGTTGAAATTCATGGTGGTGACTTGAGGTCCTTCTTTACACTGGTATATATGCTTTTCTTTTCTTTTTTCCAAAAATTCCATATATAGTTTATTTTCCCTTCTCTCTTCTTAATATTCTTGTTTCTTAACTTGAGCTGTTTTTGCTATTCACTTTTTGGTTATTTTCTATAATCTTTATGTATGTATCATTTATTGGAATGGTCTCTGTTGTTAAAGTGGTATTTTTGCATGCATGTGTCTGAAAAAATGTAAATTATTGAGCTTAATGTTACTCATTTTCTTTGCAGGTCATGACAGATCCTGATGTTCCTGGCCCTAGTGATCCTTATCTGAGAGAGCACTTGCACTGGTATATCTAGAATATATATATATATATATATATATATATATATAGATAGAAACCATTAATTTTGTTAGACTAAATTTAGCTAGGTTAATTACTTGGACGTAATATTATACTCTTTCGACATCATTTAGCTCACCAACTCAGCGACCTACCTAGGATACACGGCCGGTCTTATGGGTGTGCTGGCATGTGCTAGTGCACAAGGCCTCACCCCAACAAATTTTTTTAGGGCCCCAATTTTTTACTCCATCTGATTCTTTTATAAGCAAAAGGTGATCAACAAAGGTTGATGTATTTAGTCTAGATTGTTTCCCTCAATATTTTAGTTAAGATTGGACACATTTTAGTTAGGATAGTTCTTTTTAAGTAGTTAGAAAATTGATATTAGTTTAAATTTGTATTGAGATGTTATTTACAATTTAAATAATGAAGTTTGAGTTTTTGATAAAATTATGATTAGGGCCCCCTTTTTAAGATTTGAACTGAGCCTCCGAATTATTTAGGCCGGCCCTGCTAGGATACTACTGTATATATTTTATCATGCATTATGTAAAGATTCAGAGAAAGAAAACACAAGAATTGAGAAAGTAGTGCCAATAATTTTCATTGAATTGAAAAGTGTTTAGCTAGAGATATACATTCCTTTCATCTGATTAAACTGTTGCATATATAGGTAATGAAAAAATTTCATGACATGAAAAAGAAGGTATATGATAGCTAGGATACCTACTGAAGGTTGTTATGATTGTTAGTAGGTAGTTATATATAAGCGGTTGTTAATTAGTTAAAAATTATTTTGTTAGTTAACAATTAGTTAGAGATTCTGTTTAAAGAGTCTTATTGTAAGGGCTTCTATTCATCCAGTTTTTCATATTCAGTTTTTCATAACAAACTAACTGTTAACTAACAATCATAACAACCTTCCAGTATATATATATGTATTCTCTAAAATTACATGTTATGTTATGTAAAAAGTAAAAAAACTTGAAATTTGGTTATTTTATTTTGTTTATTATTTATACAGGATTGTGACAGATATTCCAGGAACAACAGATGCTACATTTGGTAGGTTTTCATTTATATCTGTTAATGTATGTACATATATGTGGAAACAATTAGAATTAGTGAAGATATATATTGACCAAAAATAGATATATAATGATGAAATTTTGTTTGTTGTAGGAAAAGAGATAGTGAGCTATGAGATTCCAAAGCCAAATATAGGGATACACAGGTTTGTATTTGTTCTATTTAAGCAAAAAAGTAGAGGATCAGTAACAACAACACCATCTTCAAGGGATCACTTCAACACACGCAGTTTTGCATCACAGAATGACCTTGGTCTTCCTGTCGCTGCTGTCTACTTCAATGCTCAGAGAGAAACCGCTGCAAGAAGACGCTAAGCTAAGCTAAGCTACTACTCACTTAGCTAGCTGAAGAAGACAAATATATATAATAAGTGCTATTCTATTAGTTTTGTTATGGTTTCTGTACTAGAAAATCTCACGTGTCGAACGCTTAAACAACTTAGCAGAAAGGAAGGGAATCATTCTCTTCTTTGACTAGTGTTTGTGTCTATGTGTATGTGATGTGGTTTACTGTCCTTTAGATAAGTTGTACTGTATCTGTATCTGTATCTGATGTATCTTCCTAGCTATATTATGTATCTTATCTATTATCTTATCGGTATTGTATATCTGGTACTCCTTTCTCCTCCGTTTCATATTAAATGTCTTATTTAAAATATTTTTTTGTCTCAAATTAACTATTACTTTAAAATTCCAATACAACATTTATTATTTTTAGAATATCAATAACCGTGTCTTTGCTCCAATCGAGAAAAGTGTAAGGGCATTTTAGTCCTATAGAAGTTAGTATATCCAAATATTTTCTTAATACTCACGCATAACCTTAAACGAGGGTAGGAAAGTTTTACTTGGGCCCCACAATGGGCGCCAATGTTTTCAACTATTTCATAGAGTAGGATTTAGCCAGAACACGATGAATAATCGAGTAAGAAGTGAGTAATAGTCAGAATGAATTTCAAGTCCCTTTCCATTGATCTCTAGGGCATATATTTATATTACAAGACGTAATTAATGCTAATAAGTATAATACATAAATACCGCGAGATCTCGGGTGTGATTCTCGAGCTTTCTTAATGTGTCTAGCTAGATTCTTGCTTATTACCGAGCTTACGGGAGTCGTCGACCCTTCTGCCGAGGGGAAGTCCCTCACCCTGCCCGACCGACATGTCCCCTTGGGTCTTAGGGAGAGGCGGTCTCCATGTGTCAGTCTTTGTCTTCTAGGCCCAGTCGAGTCAGCTAGGAAGCGTTGTGTATCCGAACCTTCCTGTAGTCGGTCGGCTGAGAACACTAGCCAACAACACATCCAAAGCAATCATTGTTGGGAATCCCACAAGAACATCCATGGCTAATGGCTATTGGCTATTGGCTAGGGAAAAAGTACACAAGAGCCAAAGAATGAAAAGAAAAAAAAACTAGTGGCCAAAATCAATAAATCATCACCAATGCCATTGAATTGTACCAAAAAATAAGATAAGAAAAAACAGAGTCATTGATAAGTTAAAAACATTTCATTGAGGTAAATCCGTTTAAAGACGAATGACACCAACGGGCAACAAAACTATTGTCTGATATTATTGGTTCTGTTTGATGCAAGGATATAAGGAATGGAATGTACTTGCACTTCTCAGATTCACTTTCAAAGTACAATTTATTTTTTTGCTATTATGTACAAATTTTTCACTTTTCAAGTCACCGGTTTGAATTATAACAATTAACAAGCATGTCCTCATGATTTCACATTTTTATAGGTTTTTTTTGCATATTGTTGAAAGAAAGAAAAAGTACTATTCATCATGCAGCTGAACCAAAATTAGTAGATACAACGTAAAGATGCAATGCTCATGTAAAAGGATAAGAAATTAAAATCAACCACTGTAAGAACTTATAACAAGGAATAGTTATTTTAATTTTTTTACAAATTAATATTATCACTTGACCCTTAATTCTAACCATTGTAACACAAAGGACAACTTGTCTAAATCTTTTTTTAGTGAATACCCAATTTTATTCATGACAAAGATTTCGCTTCTCGAGAATAATTAATGTCAAAATAAGTCACTGACATTTACAAACATGGGACACGTTAGTCGCTCTAAAAATTTTCGTTAAAATTCAACTATTTGAGTGTCGGCATGTCACGTTAGTTTGGTGACGTGATCGTTAGCAGGGATAGAGCCAGGATTTGATTAGGGGGGGGCTAGCTAAAAATTAAAATTTCCACAAAAATATTTCATGAATAACAACGTACTAATTTAATCCAAAAATATAAATTACATTAATATTTTATCAAAATACAAAACGTCTTTTTGCATGTCACGAAAATCATCTATAACTGAATCTACGGTGACCTTTTTAGAAATTCTCTTTTCAAAGTATACTAAGAGACAATCGCTCAAAAATTCATCTTCCATCACTGAGCGGTTGTTCCATCCTCAATAATGTTCAAGAAAACTTCACATGTCGCACTAAACATGGTCATCAAGAGCTAGAAATAGATTTTATGTGAGAACTCCAACGAGTATCACCCGCTCTTTGTAAAGAGCCAATTTGATTACGCCCTTATTGATTGTTAACGTTCCACATTCAATTATAAAAGTTGTTGAACGGTATTTACGAAATGCATTTATGTGAACGTTAATAATATATCTCTATATATTAAGGCAAGATCACATCTTTTAGCCATTTTGGTGGGAAAAATTTTATTCTCACCATTTACTAATATACCCCTCATTTTGTACCCCCACTTTATATTTTTGGCCCGACATACCCCCACTCTATATTTTGTACTCCACCATTTACCAATATACCCCTCATTTTGTACCTCACAGTTTACCAATATACCCCCACTCTATATTTTTGAACCGACATACTCCTGACAAATTTTTTATTTGTCCAACACTTTTTTTTATCCACTTTTGGTGGGAAAATTTTATTCCCACCATTTACCAATATACCCCTCATTTTGTACCCCACTATTTACCAATATACTCGCACTCTATATTTTTGGACCGATATACCCCCACTCTATATTTTGTACCCCACCATTTACCAATATACCCTCATTTTGTACTCTCACTGTTTACAAATATACCCCACACTCTATATTTTTGGACCGATATACCCCGACAAATTTTTTTTTGTCAACACTTTTTTTATTATCAAAATGTACCCTCATTTTGTACTTTACTTTGTTACTCAATATACTACACTCTATATTTTTGGACCGACATTATTGCCTCATCCCATAAGCCATTATTTGCCACTTTAATCTTATATATATATATATATATATATATATATATATATATATATATATGTTGCGTATTTTTATACCCCTTATAAAATGTTAATGTATTTTCGAAACTATATCATGAGCGCATTGTCACCATCTCATCATCGCATCGTAATCGTCCTAGTGTAATTATATGTTGAATGGCATTTACAAAAAAAAAAATGTTTAACGGCAAGAAATGAATGTGTGAGAATAGGAGGGGCTCATTCTTATCTTATTGCTGACTTTTTCTTCACCTTATTATTTATTAACTATATACATATTAGTATTAAAAAAGTTCTTGCAGTAACGGAGGGCTCAAACCATCCAAGCTTAGGCTGTGGCTCTGCCCTGACCGTTAGGGTCACTTATGTGGCTATGTAAGTGAGTCAAACTTTAATTCCATTTTAAGTCCCTTAAATTTCTAATTATGGGCCGATTTGGTACTTCGTGTACGACTTATATTGACATCATATTCTTCCTCATTTGAACCCTAACCCCCAAATTTGAAGCTTCAATCTAATTCTACCATAGCAATCTAGCACCATCAGCTTCAATTTTATGGGAATTCCGTTGAACCCCAATGTTGCTTATCAATCTTGTCATTCCACAATTCATCCACGTTGTTTGTAATGTTATCTAATTTTAGACCAATCTCTGTAATAGGCCTTGACCACGCCTTAGGGTCAGCATCGTTGAAATAACTCCAAGCATGAATACTCATTGACTTCAACTTCATCATCATTGACTTCCAACAAAATTGAAGTCGGTGGTGCTAGTCTGCTCTGGCATAATCAGATTGAAGCTTCAAAAATGCGGATTAGGGTTTAAATTGGGAAGAAAATCAGTCAATATAAGTCAAGCATGAGGGACCAAATTGGCCCAATATTAGAAACTTAAAAGGACTTAAATGGGTCTATTCAAGTTTGACTCGCTCACATGGCCACATAAGCTACCCTAACGGCTACACCACCAAACTAATGTGACATGTTAGCAGTCAAAGGGCTAAGTTTCAACAAAAACTAACAAAGGGGACTAACGTGTCTTTCTATGCATAAATGCCAAGGACTAATTTTGATATTAATTAATCTCAGGAACAAAATTGGACTAACTTTGATATTAATTAATTATGATATTCACTCTTCTTTTTATGATCAAAGTACTTGACACAATTCTAATCTTAGATTTGTATGACAATGGATCTAAATGTCACATGAAAATGAGTTAAATATGCTCTTAGCTCCTTAGAATTGAAAAATATTGTTTTTCCGTTCCAACAGAAACTTCCTTCTAAGTTTAGTCATAAACATTTTCTATGTCGCCACATTTGTTCCATGTTGTTAACTTGTTGCACACATGGCTTACGCCAATCTATGTGTCACTTGCCACATAGACTTTGGCAGTGCTGATTTTTATTTAAAATTCCAACCCTAACTTGAGGGGATCCAATTTATCTCATCTCGACCCTTTCACTGTCTCTATTGTCACCACATCCCTCCATTAGAATTTATATGAGGAAAATGGAATAGGATCATCTCCATTTACTTGCCAGTTTCAAGTTTCAGTAGGAGAGAAATAAACACATGAAATAAAATAATATTATTTTGAAATTATTGTGTGTGTGTGTGTAGGATAAAAACATAGCCACCCTAAAAACATGGCACCCTCAAAAAATGAACATGATGAGCAACTAAACTAGAAGTAATAGGCTGAATCCATGAGTTGCAGAAGGTCTGGATGAATTTGATTGGGCATAAGGGCGAGCATAATGGAAAATGAGTATATATGCAATGGTATTTATGAAACAAAATTCTCTTCTACGACAGTAGGCTTCAAAAGCCAAGCAAAAATTTCCACAGATATAAGCGGAAACAGGCTGAATGCTTATCAGCACCAAATTTCAATATCTCCACCTAACTTTCAGATAGATTATTTGCTCATGATATCGATAGGAACTGGGAAGTAGTACTTATAGGAAAGAACTAAGGAAGAATATGCTCATGATATCAGGTAGCAGAACTTGGAGGGTTTGCACCTGCCAATGTCCAAAGGCCCCATCTTTCTCAAAAGACAACCTACCCTCTCACTACTCCTCTCTTTCTATTTATAATATAATACTTCACAATCTAACCCCTTGCCTTAACTTATTCACAAACTAACTAGATAAAGGTTCACCCATCAATATTCCCCCTCTAAACATTCACCTTGTTCTCAAGTGAAAGATAAATATACTAAATAGTCCCACCAGGATCCCACAGCATGGAACTTAAGATATAGGTTCCAATTTACCCAGCCCCCATTTTACACACACCAGGACCCAACACTGCTGATTTGGGCTTGGGCCATCATCCGTTCAGCAAGTTGGTTGAGAACACATATCCAGGTATTCTCTAATTCTGCTCTAACTTGTAGTAGCGCTAGATAACAATGCTGGTTCCCGATTCATGGACACAACTGACCATGTCGTATCTTGGACCCAACTGACCATGTCGTATCTTGGACCCAAATGTTTCCCCTCCCTGTAAAGTGCATCTAAACAAAACTGTAGATCCAAGCTCTGTCGGCAAACTTGACGCAAGGTGCCATTTCATCAGACATCAACTCAAGGCACTGCCTAGCCTCTTCTTCCCTACCAAGACAGTTCTTCACTTTCAGCTCTATGAACAAGCTGGTTCTGGCAGTTCACGTGGCAGCGGCAGATCATTCAGTCTGCACGAATCGAGACCTTCTCCTGCAATATGGTTGCTTTGCTGGTAGCCTGGTACTTCCCTGTTCATACCATCACTGTTGTATTGGTGTGACAACACACAAAGGTCATTGATACTACCACTAACCCATAGAATAGACTCGTCTCAACTTTGCTCTCCCGTCTCTTCTCCCCTATTGTGTGACTCTTGGGTGCACTTTCTGTTTCTCTCTCTGCAATTGGCGTTTTTGCCTCTTCCTTTTAACAACCTCTTTCAACCTCTAGTTGGAACTGCTTCAGAACAGCCTTCACAAAGGTCCACCAAGTCGCATTCTAATTGCTCTCCTTCTAGGAAACCCGCCATTTGAGAGCTTTTCCTTTCAATGCAAATGCAGTAACCCCTTAATAGGTTCATCTCTTCATATATTCTATTGGCCTCAAAACACTGCTCCACATTGATCAGCCACCCACCAATAGGCCCCCCTTCCATCAAATCATGAAGTCATGTTTTTCATGCCAACCATCAATACCTGTGATCTTACTTGTTTCTTATACCCACAGCTGTAGATCAGAACTCCGATACCAACATATAGAAATTGCCATCTCTATTAGAAATAACTAAGGAATAATTTCCCTTATATGAGGAATGTAGATTGCAGAACTTCAAGGGTCTACACCTCCCGATGCCAAGAGGTCCTAACTTTGTCAAATGAGAACCTAACCTCACTCTAACCCCCTCCTCTTATTTACATACATCACAGGCTAACCCCTTAGCTGACTGACTGACTAACTAATGGGTTTACCAATCAGATATCCCAAGAAACATTTTACTAAGCAGAAACATAGTTTCAAACCATGGTATATCTAAAAACTTTAGACAAGTCAACTAATATATTTAATGAGTACACTATAGAGTAATGATTAAATTACAATTGAAACTGCAAAAATATCATCCAACTAGTAATTCTTTGATTATCAATTAATATAAAAAATTGCATACCCAAGATGAAATTTTATGCTCTAATAATCATTTAATAAAAACAAATTTTATGTTGGTAGCAATTTAAATTCAAATCAGAGAATCCATATTTGAGATTCCAGATCAGGTCTATAATTCTAAATAAAAGGGAGGGAGGGGTAAAACGTATCATATCTCTGCTTGAACCTATCAAGTTCCAGAGAGAAAAATATCCTGATTCATTTTTCTATGATTATTGATTACGAATCCCATAACAATAAGATTTGGTCAGTAGGTTCAGCATGCAAACAAATAAGCTTGACATTCATATCTAAAGGTCAGTTCGAGTGTTGGAAATCGAAAGACTTCGATAGTGAAAATGCTTGAGATTTGTGACTAACCAAGTCTTAAGCAGCACGGCCAGACTAGAAGCTCCTTAAGCATAAAGACAGCACTCTATAGCTTTCCAAGATGTATAACCATTTGTGATGCATGTTTTGAGTTTGGACATGTTGTCATAGGTACATGTGCATGTCCTTTGTCCAATCAATCCATCAACATAAATACCTTGTCACCCTTAATAAAAAATTGCATACCATAGGTGAAAGTTGCAACTCAAGCATGCAAAATCAAGTTTAGCATGTCTCTTCTGAGTTGAAACACCCCTATTCAAGCCACATTGCTAAAAATTAGGATCACTAAGCATTCATCCTGATGATGATAAATTTAAATGCCCAAACCGTTCAACTAAGTCTGGTTAGGAAAGCACAAAATCCAATTTTACATGTAGTTTCTGGGACCATACATACAAACACCATAAGTTTATTGGACCTTGGGTAATCTACTAGCCTACCAGAGAATCTACTGAAACCTAAAGCTAAGCAACATAGTTTTTCAAAATCATAACAATAATGTACGTAAACTATATATACTTCCACAACACACAAATTTCTAATGAAGGACAATAACTCCATTTTCTATATCATAGTAAGACTGCAACATAAAATAACAAGGTTCAAAATGCAGGGGACGAAGAAAAAAAAAGTGTTAACTAAATCCAAAAAACACAAGCACTATGATCCAAATAATCTCAACGCCAAACGCATCCCTAAAATATGACAAGCAATGAAAACAGAGAGTAAATCAAGAAACACGCGTACGCTATCAACCCGCGATGTTCATCTCCGCCATCCGTGAGAGAAACCACAAGACCCGTCGAAGCCCTCGTAGCCCATAACACAAAAATCGCAGCGATAGAGATCCCAAAAAAACCTCCCTGAGGCAAGAACAGCGACAGCGCCGAGAAAATCACAACCGGTAACATAGAGTAACCGACGACACTGGTACAAGTATGAAGATCCAAATTTCCAGTTTTACCCGCCAGCATGTTGAAAACTCCGTATAAGAAAATCGAAGAAACCACGATCCAACCTAAAATCACACCAAATTGAATTTTCCCAGCGAGTAATTGGAAGAGGCAAAAGGACATGTAGAGAAGAAGAGGACCGGATAGATCAGCGTCTTTGTGAACCGTGTGATTTACACGAAAAGGATTCAGAACCGATCTGATTTTGCTCCAGATTTGTTCAGGGTGGATGCCGAGCTCATCAAGGAGAGGCTCCTCGTCATCGAAATTGACGGAGCCACCACCGATGCCGGGACCTGAGTAAATTGGACCGGCGGAAGTGGACGCAGCAGCGGAACCAATGTCGAATGACATGAAGGGGATGCCGGAGTTAGGTTGAAACGGCGGATTGGGTAAACGACGTTGCTGGAGGTTTGGGCCGCCGGCGGTAGGGTTGCCGGCGGATGCAAAAGAGACCGGCGGGACTTTGAATTCTTTGTCCATGAGATGAGATTTTGAGATCTGATTGAAGGGAAAGAAAGTGGGGTGGTGAAATTAGGGTTTTGAGAAAGTTCGATCTCGAATTTTTGGGGGTTTCTTCTATCTTGTTTCGCTGAGGAGAAAGCGGTATTGGAAGGTTTGTTTTGTGGGTTCGATGACGTTTTAGTTTTGATCTTTTGCTTCTTCCATTGATGAATGAAAAAGCCAAGTGGCTTGCTGCCTCTTCGTTTCTAACTCAGTGTTTGGTTAACTTGTAGGAAAAGAAAGGAAGAAAAAAGAACGGAAAAGGAAAGAGAGAAAAAATAATAATAAGAAAAATGACATAAATATAAATAAATAAAATACCTATCTTAATTGGTCAAAAAAATACCAAATTAGATAAGAGAGTAAAATAGTTCTGTAAGTACCTCTATAAGTGCTCAAAGGACCGTGAAGCCTGCCTTGAGGTGAGCCTCCGGAGCTCATTACACCTAAACTTTATGTAACAAAAAAAGAATAAAAATCAAAGACAAGTTAACATTATACGAATTGTTTAAACCTTGCTTGGATTTTTGACTGAATTGTTGCTGCTTTTACACTTATACTTTAGGTTTAGGTAGGAACTCAATTAGCTAGAAATGATCTGATGCTAAAGTTAGCCTAGGCTAACTAAAACTTTGCCAAATTCTGATTAAAAAAGAGGGGTAGCAGCAAATTAAGTTTGTCGGAACCATATTCATGTATTAGAGGCTAGACAACCCAATTGTGCATTTAATAGCTTTTGGAATTCTTGAAAAGCATGGTGTGTATTTGAATGTTATTCTGAAAGTAAAGCCCAATTAGATCATGTTTGAAAAATTATGTTATGAAACAATTATGCAATTGATTATGCCTTTGTGTCTTTATTTTTACCACTAACCCAGACAATGGCATTTCCGACTCTGAAAGATGTTCCGACCCCCTGTGCTCTTTAGACAGCCTCCCAGTTACCTCTGATTGGTACAATGCACGCCGCTAAAATCGTCAAACTCAGGGGTTGGCCGAGGAAGACCCCATACTACAAGGAGTGGGTCAAAAGGATAACCTCAGCTAAATATGAGACATGGAAAGCCTTAGGATTGTATGACATGATCATGTTGTCTACCATAGATATTCCCCACAAATTTGATGCTCTCTTCCCCCTTATGGGGTTTTTGTCTACGACATTTAACACACTTAAATTTCCCTAAGGGGTGCTGACTCCAACTTTGCTTGATGTGGCAACCATCCTCGGGCTCCTAGCGGGTGGGAAGATGTCCACACCAACCCTGACTACCCCACTGATAACCTCGACTATGAGCATGACAACACCTACCCTCACCTTCTAGATTAGAATGTTAAGACGTTGAGCGAGGTCTGTGATGTCGAGCACGTAACCTTCCTTATGTACTTTGTCAATAAGTACTTCTATTGTACCCTTTTTTTCTCTGCGGTTCATGATTTGTAGCCCTTCATTTGTATGCTTCTGTCCAACCATGGTTACTCCTAGGTGTCTTTCTTCTTGGCCCTCCTCTACAAGGGTATGCACAGCCTCTTGAAGCAGGTTCACAATAAAGGGTATTATCATAAAGGCGAGGGGCCTATCTGGTTTCTACAGCCATGGGCACCACGTACTATATTTCAAAGGCCTCTCTTCGGCCGATTCCCACGTTATGCCTTCACCTACTGTTGTGCGAAAAGGTGATGTGCAAGTATACAAAATCGCAACAAGTAATCTAATGATAAGTAAGATCGTCTCCACAGGGATTGTTGAGTTTACTTCTATAATTAAATTAGTAAATTAGCTAGTGAGTAAAACAAGTAACAATAACAAATTGTAGAATCATTAATGTTATCAACATAAAACTACAAAACCAAATAAGATAGATGGTAAGTAGAAATTCAGAATGAGAGTAGTTGGAATGCTCTTTGCTAAGTAAATTCTCAGAAGTAAAGCGTTATAACGTCACACGCTATAGCGTCAAGCGCTGTCGCAATTGATTTTGTGCTTTTCAGTCACTGACGCCAGGGTTTCATTACAAGAAACCTATGTCTAAGTTCTAAATAAGTTCACCCTTGTATAATAAAGAACCCACGGCTTTTGCCCTATGAACTATTGCCTTTCTATGTCAAGATTTAGCAAACGTTGGTTAAATGTCTTTAAACAACCTTTCATTCATATCAATATTTGAGTTCGATTCATGGACCATGTATGTACCCATGAATATACCCATTTTAGCTGATCAATTCTAAAACAAGTTTGGAAGAATTAACATACAAAGATTGAAACGCAAAACATTAAACGTTAATAACGAAATACTAAACAATCATTACAAAGCTCAAAGCAATCCAACTACAAGAGAATCAGCTCATGATGAGCAACAACACAAGAAATACAGCATAAAAGTGTTACCTAAAGCCATAAAACCGAAATCACAAAGAGATGGTAAACACTCCAAATGATGACAGCTCATGTGCCGCTACAACGCTCTGCCGCTATAACGTCTCTCTCAGCACTGCAAAAAATCTACATTTTATTGTGAAAATAGAGCTTAGACGAAAATGGAGTGCAAGAGAGTTATTTCTAACTCTTCTCTCTTCTAAACCAGCAAACCAAAATGAAGAAGATGAAGTTTTAGACTTCTCTATATAGAAAATATCTCCCAAAAAAAGGTGACAATCCATCCCACCAACTATTTTCATCTTCCATTACAAAATAGACAAGTGTCCTATAAAGTACAAAGTGGGTGGCTGCTGCAGGAACTGTTCTGCACTGCTCTACAGTGATTTAACATGTTGCCAAAATTGCTTTTTCGTTTTCTCTCTCATCAGCTGCAGAATCCAACGCTATAATGTCTGCCGCTATAACGCCTGATGCTAGCTATAACACTGAACAAACACATTAAAAATAACAAGAAAGCACCAAAAATGCCAATTTGTCACATAATCAGTTCCTAACCCTCTTTTACACTAAACAACATATATTTACTTATTTAACAACAATATTAATTAAGAACTTGCATTAATTTAAGTAATAAGAGCATGAATAACTCATATAAATATGAGTTATCACACCCTCAAACTTAAACCATTGCGTGTCCTCAAGTAATGACGCTTGACAAAGAACAAACAACACAACATCAAAGAAGAAGAAAATTATTACTTTGGAACTCACATTTATTTAAGTCTAGAAAGCATGAATAACTCTTATTGATAAGAGTTATCACACCCCCAAACTTAAACCATTGCTTGTCCCCAAGTAATGACTATTTACAAAGACAAACAACTAATTGAAAACAGAACAATGACAGGATAGAAAGACAAGGTCAGTTGCATCCCTATTTCAAACAGATTTTCAAAAAATGTTCTTAGTGGGCCAAACTTTCAGATTCACACCCACACACACACACACCATTGTTTTTCACAACATCTAGCAATATTACTACTCAATTGTGAGTGCGTGATCTCTAGGTTCAGTTTAGTTCCTAACTAGGTTCAGAATTTCTCCTAGCCTTGGAAAGAGTGCTCTTCTTTTGGCTTAGTCAAAGAATTTTTCAAAAAGGAGAGTAGACTAACAACTTCACATAAGACTTGAGGGGCTTCAAAGCACAACAAAGGGCTTGATTAGGCATTTCAGATCTTTGACCAGTGCACTAACTATTGATTTGGTGATTTCTCAGCGTTATAGCGTTAGATGCTATAACGTTGGTGACTTGAAGAATAAATTTTAGCTACAGTGCCCTCATTACTGAACTCCTTTATTTGCATTTATTTCTTATTTCTTTTTCTTTTTTTTTTTTTTTTTTTTTTTTTATATGCATTTTTGGAACAGTTCAGCATTTGTTTCGGGCAAATGCAGCTAATTACAATATACATGACCTTGACAATACATTTGTAACAGTCTGTGAGCCTAAAGCATTGGCCATCCTATAATCTTCATACCAAGCCTTAATATAACCGATGCACCCCCAAACTTAGCTTCAAAAGCTACTCTCAATTTTTATTAAAAACTTGACTAAACCCTGGTTAACCAGGACTAACTTCAGCATCAAATAGTCCCTAGCTAACTAGGTTCCTTGCTAAGCCTAGAGTTTTGTGTAGCAGCAGCAATAAGACTAGTCATCAATCAAACAAGGCTACATTACACATATACACTTAATCATCATTAAATTTGGCCCAAGAAGATACACATTCTATTACTGAAAGACTAGGAATTTCAACTGATCATGCTTTCTATTCAACAAACATAATATTAAACACATAATATTAACATTTTACACATATAACATTAAACACATTTAAGGTCCTCCCCCTAACGTAAGACTCAACATTGTCTTTACTTCTCATGCAATTCTAATGGGAGAGGCCTTTAGGACACTACAATACTGAAATTAAAAACATTTAACACAACATAATTTTGAAATCATATACAATTGCTAAATGTTATTATGGATGCTACAACATCCAACAAGTTTATTTGAAAACAAACAACACCACAACACAACATAACACAACACGACACAAGAGAGAAGAGTTACTGATTCGTGAACACACCACAATTCTTTTACGTTCGGGCCATGATTTGTTGCGGCGAGTGGACGCGCTACAACACACAAAAGCTATAAGCGCTTCACAATTAAAGCTCACTTCATCAATGCAATGGGACAGCCCTGCAACATCAAAATAGAAACAAAAACAACAAATATTAGAATAAAAAATCTGGGTTGCCTCCCACTAGCGCTTGGTTTAAGAGCCTTCATTGCTTTGGCATTCAAAGAGATAGTTTTTCTGGATAATAGGACAAGAAGAAAAAATCATCCTTAAATGTCTTCTTTAGTACTTCCTCAATCCCATGTATTTGACATATGAGATTTGCAGTATCTCCCCAAACACCAACCAATAAGCATTCTTGATAGGAATTCTTCCCCTCTTCCATCAAAATGAAGCTCATTTTGTGAGGATTCTTTTCTTCACTTACAAAGGTTGAATCTCCAATTTTAGTTACATGACTCTTTTCATACCTCAACCTTGGATTTTCTTTCTTTCATAAAACTATTTTTAATTTTTTTTTTCTACATGTTAAGCTCTATTTGCTTTTTCTTCCACCATTTCCAAATTGTTGGACTATATGATAACCTTAGAGGGGGTGAATAAGGTTATATTTTAAAAATGAAATCTTTTTTATTTTCGAAATATTAACGATGCAAGTTAAAATCACATGCGGAAAATAAGATTTAAACTATATGCAACACCTAAGCAAGCTATAACAATGGCGTAAACAATTCCAGTTGATATTGAAGTTTAAGCGTGATAATATCAACTACAATGACAGTTAACAATTACAAAGAAAATGCAAAGTAAAGATAAGGGAAAGAAGTACACCGTGATTTTAGCGAGGTTCGGGATAAAAGCCCTACTCCTCGGCCTCGGCTTTGCAACCTTTGGACTTTGGTAATCACCACTATATGAGAAGATACTTCTTCAATGTCTTACAAGCAAGCAACTTCCCTATAGCTACCACACCAATCTCAATTTTCCCCAAATTGAGAACCCAAGCTCCCGCTAAGGATTTTCGCTACAATTCAATCTCCCGATTGAACTACCCAAGAAAGCTTCCTGAGATTTCACAACAACCAATAAGTATAAAAGATTACAAGTATAAACTAGGATCCAATCACTCAAGCAATATAACAATATGTAGTTGAGAGAGATGAGAGATTTGAAACCCTAGATGAAGAACGTAAAAAGATGAATGTTACTGTGAGAGTTCTCGTTCTTGTCTTTTCTTTTTGATATGTGGGTTGTTTCTTCTTATCGTGAAAACCCTATGTCCTATTTATAGGGATTGAAAAAATATGACCGTTGAAACAAATCTTAACACTGTTGTTATAAGTGAGAAATCGATTGATTGCGTATAAAACATAAGTAACAAATCGATTGTTTTCTTAAAAGAAGCAGGCAAGAAATCGATTTTCCTCTTTAAGGGAGGAAGCCCCAAATCGATTTCTAGCTCTAGAAAAGGAGTCAATAATCGATTTGCTTCTTTAATAACACAAGGTCATCAATCGATTGTTTTCTTTCCAAAACAAGTTCTTTTAAAAACAAGCAAGCTATGAATCGATTGTTGGATTTAGACTTACAAGGGGAAATCGATTTCTAGCCTTTAAACAAGGGGGAAATCGATTTCTAGCTTGAAAAGCAAGAGGAAATCGATTTGGCTCTTCAAATACACAAAGTCATCAATCGATTACTTTCTTTCCAAAACAAACTCTTTCAAAACCAATTAAGAAGTGGCAAATCGATTTCTTGCTTCCAAGGGAAGAGGGAAATCGATTCTTGACTTTAAAAAGCAAGAGGAAATCGATTTTTGGCTTTAGAAATAAGTGGAAATCGATTTCTAGCTTAATTTACCAAATCAAGAATCATTCTTTACTTCAAAAACAAATTCTTTTAAAACATTAAGCTATGAATCAAGTTTCTTTATAAAAAAACAACAAATCATGATTCAAAACTTTTCTTTAACATAGAAGATTTTTAACACAACAGTTCTATTTTAAAAGATCATCTCTCAACTACAAAAGTCATAAAGCTTAAGTGACGGGATCTTACACGCGTCTTATGCAAAGCAATATAACACATAAGTCTTGAACGCATTAGTAGCTTCTCCTCTGAACTGCTACACTTTAAGATATCATGTCAAGCGTCTTGGTTCATGTCCTGTACTTTGGTTCATGCCTGTGCTTTGGTTCAACTATAACCATTAGTAAACAAATTGTAATTTGTTATCATAAAAACAAAGAGTGTTTGACCTTGGTTCAACAAACTCCCCCTTTTTGATGATAACAAATTACCTTATGCATAGGGAGGCGATAAACAAGAAATAACGACATAAGCTCCCCCTAAGCATAAGCATCAAGAAAATAAACAACTTACACGCAAGAGAACCAAACATAGTGAGCTAAATAAACAAGCAGCAAGACAACAAGACTTTTCTCCCCTTTGTTTTCATCAAAAGGAGGAAGAAGACACACAAGACATATAGCATATAAGATGACAGGCACATAGCACCTCAAAAATACATCATATAATCACAGGCTAGCAAAATCAAACATACCGAGCTCTCTCCGGATCTTACAAAATTGAGCTTCGGCTAGTGGTTTTGTGAAGATGTCTGCTAGTGGTTTTGTGAAGATGTCATCGGTGCCTACAAATTTTAATGCTATGCTCCCCCTAGAAACATGGTCTCTAATGAAATGATGTCTTATCTCTATATGCTTAGTTCTAGAGTGTTGAATGGGGTTCTTAGCAATGTTAATGGCACTAGTATTATCACAAAGAACAGGTACATTTTCATATAACAAACCAAAATCCTCCAAAGTCTGTTTCATCCACAAAACTTGTGCAACACAATTTCCAACCGCCACATATTCGGCTTCAATGGGACAAAAGCAACACTGCTTCGCTTTTTACTAGACCGGGAAGTTAAACAAGGTCCTAAGAAATGACAGTTCCACTAGTGCTTTTTCTATCTAAGGTACAACCAAAGAAAATCAAGATCGAAAATCCAACCAAATCAAAGTGACTCGATTTTGGGTACCACAATCCAAACTCCGTGGTTCCTTCACATATCTAAGAATCTGCTTTGACTTTTTTTAAATGTGATTCTTTTGGACATGCTTGAAATCGAGCACACAGGCACACAACAAACATAATATCAGGTCGGGAAGCAGTTAAATATAAAAGACTACCGATCATACCTCGATACATTGTTTCATTTACCGGTTTACCTTGTTCATCCTTGTCCAATTTGGTCGCAGTCGCCATTGGAGTGCCAATTGCCTTTGCATCACTCATGCCAAATTTCTTTAGTAACTCCTTTGAGAACTTATTTTGACTGATGAATATTCCATCTTTCATCTGTTTCACTTGAAGTCCCAAAAAGAAGTTTAACTCCCCATCATGCTCATTTCAAACTCACTAGTCATCATGTCGAAAACTCCTTTGCACAATTCATCATTAGTAGATCCAAATATAATATCATCAACATAAATTTGAACTACAATGAGATGTTTGCCTTTGGTTTTAAGGAATAAGGTAGAATCAATCTTACCCTTCTTGAAACCATTTGCAATTAAATGTTTGCTTAATCTCTCATACCAAGCTCTAGGGGCTTGTTTCAATCCATAAAGGGCTTTGTCAAGTTTAAAAACATGATTTGGATTTTCAAAATCTTCAAAACACAGGGGTTGTTTTACATATACTTCCTCTTCTAAAAATCCGTTGAGGAAGGCACTTTTGACATCCATTTGGTGTAGTTTGAAATCCATGTGACTAGCAAAGGCTAGTATAATACGAATGGATTCCAACCTAGCCACCGGAGCAAAAGTTTCTTCAAAGTCCACCCTTCAATTTGATTATAACCTTGAACAACTAAACGACTTTTGTTTAATAAAATAACACCATTTTCATCAAGTTTGTTGCGAAAAACCCATTTAGTTCCAATAATAGTTCTATCAACGTGTTTTTCGACTAAATGCCAAACTTTGTTTCGCTCAAATTGTTCGAGTTCTTTTTGCATTGACACAACCCATTCTCGGATCACTTAGAGCTTCTTTTATGTTACTGGAACCGTTTGAGAGACAAAGGCACTATGAAAGCATAAAAGATTTAGAGAAGAGCGAGTTGTTACCCCCTTTGATGGACTACCAATAATTTGCTCCATGGGATGATCTCGAACAGATTTCCAAGCTTTAGGCAAGTCATCATGCGTTCTCCCATAGAGATGATCGCCGCTGTCTTGGGGCTCTCGCCCAATTCAATCTGCTTTCTTGAGGTTCTCGCTTGCATCTCCTTTTCTTTGATACTTTCACCAAGTAGGTTCGGCATTCTTCTTTTGACCACTTCAACTACCTCATCCTCATCATCAACTTTCTTTGCAAAGGGGTTAGTCTCATCAAAAGAAACATGAATAGATTCTTGCAAACATTTATCAACTTTATTGTAAACGATGTAAGCTTTACTATGACTAGAATAACCCATAAAAATACCTTCCGTTGATTTTGCATCAAACTTACCCAACTTATCCTTTGTATTTAAAATGTAGCACTTACTTCCAAAAACTTTGAAGTATGAAATATTTGGAGTTCTACCATTCCACAATTCATAAGGAGTCTTGTTGAGAGATGGCCTTAGATAGACTCGATTTAGCACATGACATGTCAGATCAATCAAGCTGCGTGACCCCAAAAATATTTAGGAAGATTGTGCTCATTTAGCATTGTTTCTACACATCTCTTGTATGGTCCTGTTTTTTCTTTCCACCACGCCGCTTTGTTGAGGAGTCCTTGGAGCCGAGAAATTGTGATCAACACCATGCTTTTCACACCAAGTTTTGAATGATGAGTTTTCGAATTCTCCTCCATGATCGCTTCTAATTTCCTTGATAGCTAAGTTTTTCTCATTCTCAGTAACTTTCTGCACAACTTAGCAAACTTGTTGAAGGCATCACTTTTATTTGCAAGTAAAATAGTCCAAGTGTATCTAGAATAATCATCAACAATTACAAACACATATTTGGCTCCTCCTAGACTTACAACATCAATTTCACCAAATAAATCAAGATGCAACAATTCAAGCACATTTTTGGTAGAAATAACGGGTTTTGATTTGAAAGAAGTTTTATGCATTTTACCCAATTGACATGCATCACATAATTGACCTTTTCATACTTAAGTTTGGGTAAACCTCTAACATGTTCATTTGCACATAGTTTAGATAGAAGTTCCATACTAGCATGTCCTAAGCGCCTATGCCACACATCCACATCATCAAGTAAAGAAGGCATGCATACAATATCATCACCAACAATGTCAAAATCAACATAATAAACATTGTTTTCACGAAACCGACAATGTGAAAGTTAGAGGCTTCATGCACAATAAGACATTTATCTTTTGAGAAATAAACATCAAAGTCATTATCACATAGTTGACTTACACTTAGTAAATTAAATTTAACACCATCAACTAGTAAAGCATTTCTAATTTTGATTGTGTTTTCCTTACCCACACAACCTTTACCTATTACACGAGCGGTTTCATTATTGGCAAACTTCACGAGATCCACTAGCCTTGTTGCTTAACTTCAAGAATAGTGAAGCATCACCATCATATGCCTTGAGCACCCACTCGTCAACCATCCATACATTTCCTTTTTGGATAGTCTACGCACCTACAAAGGAAAAATTAAACACTAGTGCGAGGTACCCAAATTTGGTTGGGTCCATGGAGGTTAGTTCTCAAGGGGTTTGTTTTCACAATCCACCTTGGTTTCTTGCAAGCGTGTATAAGATTGCCAAGCTCACATAGTTTGCGAATAGGACATCTAAGAGAATTATGATTTCCTTTTTGACAATAAGTGCAAGAGAATGAACTACGTGTCTTACTTGAAGAAGCAGCTACAAATACCATATCCCTTTTTAAATTTGGGGAGCTGGACTCACCTTTATAACCAATACCTCTCCTATCAACATATTCATGTTGAGAGTGAAGTAACTTGGTCAAGGTATTTTCACCAACCTCAAACCTTTTTAAAGAATCTTTTAAATTTTCATTTTCGATCTTGATTTTTTCAAAAATTTGTTTAAGCTCTAGAAATTCAAGGTTGAAAGGTTTGGCATTTTGTAGCTCCTTTTTCAATCTAGCTATCTCATTCTCAAGCGTCTCGATTTGAGTAGACATGCTTTTGTTGCTCTTTTTCAAATTCATAGTTTTTATCAAAAGTTTTTCATGTTCAATATAAAGAGCCTCAAAAGCCTCACTCACATTTTGACAACTACTATCATCATCACAAGAATCATCGTAATCGAGAAAAGAAGGATTAGAATTTGTTACCTTAGTTGAGTCACTCGCCATGAGACACGCAAGCTTTGAAGCAATCACTTCATCATCAGTTTCACTGTCACTGCTGAGATTGTTGATAACTCTATTTTATATAGAGTATTTCATATGTTTAAACTTAGTATTTGCTCTCTTTCAAGTAATAATAAAGAGTTTATATAGTATTTAGTGTGATATATGATATCTTGAGTGTTATACCCCAATTTTGTCCGTCTTCTTTTTCTCGCTTTAGTCGTTTATTTTTAGTAAGGGCGTGTTTCGGAGTCGCATGATTACAAGAATTATCAGTGTAGAGTCTCGGTTACCAATCCAAACCAATTACAGCCACTCCGTTCAACTAAATCGAAACGCCGTTGTTTAAATTAGGCACGCACGCGAATGATCGATCTTTTCGTGTGTTTTTCAATTTAATATCCGTATTCGAGTTTAGTCGTACGTGAACAGGTCCACCTAAAGCCATTTTTCTCAAAATATGGTTTAAGTTCAGGCTTAATAATGCGATTCCGAGTTAATTTTGGGTTTTTTTTTTTTTTTTAACGCGCCCATTTCTTTTATTTTTGGTCTCGTTTTAGCGCAGTTGTCTTGTCCGGCCCGTTCTCGTCTTTGTATTTGGCCGAACTCCTTTTTTATTGTTATATTTATTTTGTTTATTTAATTTAAAAGCACTATAACAATTCAAAAATGTCAAGATTCTATAAGTCCAAAAAATGTCAAAAAATTGTATCTAGTTTAATTTACAATTTAAAAGCATTTAATTGTCTAAAGTGTCCAAAAATACAAAAAATGATAATATTAAAAATACAAAAAAATACAAATCCGAAAATACATAAAAAAAAGGGAAACAAATGGCAGCAAAGAAGCTGAGGTTTCCATCCGCTTCTTTCCAAGCTATCGGGCACAGGTCGATCCGCTCCAAAACCTGAAAAATAATTCAAATCGCAATTAATGCAGAAAACCTAGTTTTTAGTATAAATAAGCGACCAACACACAGTCCAGACAGGAATCAGAGGCAGGAGAAAAGGATTAGAGTTTCACATCGAAACCCTAATCCACTAAACACGGTTCTGAGTTTTTGAGCGTAAAAAAAAAAAGGAAAGCGATAGCGGCCGGGAACCGATCAAGAACCACGAGAAGAGTCACCGGCGTAAATAGTAGCGAGCTCAAGCGAAAGAAACAATCGGAGACTTATCAAAAGCTGGAGATCGGGTCAGTTTTTAATCTTATTAAATTTGAATGATGAATGTGTGCTTGCTGTTCATACATATAGGCTTTGATTATTTTAGGAATAAATAATAACACGAAATGGATATTATAGGTTCTGTTGATGGAGCACGTATGAAACCCCATACTAATAATTGACCATGACTTTAAAACAAGCTTTTGTTTTACTCAAATCATTGCAAAGTAAAAAATCACACATCTGCAGCAATCCTTGTTTCTTAATAATAATAAGCTTTAAGTTCACAAGTACCAAAACCAAAGAGCGTAACACAGGGAAGAGAAAGAAAGCAGTCCGAAAGAAAATAGGAAAAATAGAAAAGAAATAGAGAATCCCAGAAGAAGAAACCAAGTGGAGAATATGGAAAATAAGATCGTAACCAAAAACCAACAAAAAAACTAACCTTTCCTTTGGGGTCGCCGCGAACTCCGGTCGTCTTCTCCGGCGAGCACTCCGGCGAACCCCACCAACAACCACCCAAAACCGATGCCGTGCTCGCCTTCCCCAAAAACGAGCACTCCGTGAACCACCTCGAACCGTAACCATCGCGTCAAACGCCTCGCAAACCGCTTCTTGTTAGTCCACCTCCTCCGCGTCGGAGCTCACGCCGCGACAACTGCGCCACCACGCAGCTTCCTCCGTGACCTCCTCCTGGGTGAGACACCCCTCTCTCTCTCGGTTCCTTCCTTTTCTTTCCTTTCTTACTTTCTCTTTGAAACCCCATCCTATAACAACTCTCTTTCCTCCCCGAAGTTTCGTTCTTCCTTCCTCTCTCTCACTATGAAAATTTTCCTTTTTCTCTCTCTTTCCTAATAAGAATGCAAGCGCATATGAATGAAAATTAGGGTTGGCTTGTTATATAGTGTTTTTGTTTGCTTACTTGTTTATTCATTCATTTTTTTTTAATTCCCTTTTAACTTGAATACTATATACACCTCAATTTCAATGATGCTCCTCTCTTAAATCCAAACCCATGATTTGAAGTTGGGCTTCTTTAAGCTGAACCAGGCCCTCTTCTCATTGCTCCTCTATTAATTATACACCCCTACGACTAATAAAACCCCATTTTACAATTGTCACCCCCTATTTTCTATTTTAATTCTTTTCCAATTCAAACGTAAATAATTTCTCTCTTAAAATTAATTAAGCGGCTAAGCCGGTTGTACAACCGTTTAGTCATTATTTTAGTACCAATGAGTATGCAGTTCGAAACCACCCGCAAATTTAATAAATACAAATAAACTATTTTTCTCTAAAAATAAGCGGCTAAGTCGGTTGTACAACCGGTTAGTCATCATTTTAGGACCAATGAGTCATGCATAGTTCAAGTAATCCTACAAAAACTTAATAAAATATAAATAAATCATTTTTCCATAAGTAGGAGACTAAGTCGGTTGTACAACCGAAAGTTAGTCAAAGATTCTAGAACTAATGGGTTGTGCAGCCAGAGTTCTAGAATACCTATTCTAAAATCAACCCATCTCACAACTCTTTTCAAAAATTCAAAAATCATTTTCAAAAAGTAGGGGACTAAGTCGGTTGTACAATCCCGGGTTAGTCAGCGCCTCTGAGAATCGATGAACTCAGCATAGTTCAAGGAATCCTAGGACCCCTACACTAAAAAACACCAACCAATAAACCTTTTTCAGGAAGAACTACGTAGCTTTGATTCCTCCATTGCATTGATAACTCTATTTTATATAGAGTATTTCATATGTTTAAACTTAGTATTTGCTCTCTTTCAAGTAATAATAAAGAGTTTATATAGTATTTAGTGTGATATATGATATCTTGAGTGATTTGAATGGATATAGTTAGTTATAGGCCATTTTGGATATATTGTGGTATGTTTGATGTTTTTGTTCATCATGAGTCTCAATCTTTATGCGCATCAATGCTCCCGTGACCGATCCTCGCATCAATTCTCGCAACTTTGGTGAATAAGCGGCTGTTTCATATGCATCCACATGCAATGTGATGACCTCCTGCACTGCTTCCCCGATGCCATCCAACAATGTATAGTAGGCGCTACCATTCACACATAGCTATAGGCTTAGCTTTGAAGAGTCATCAACATAGGGACACTTGTTCTAACACCATGGAACCGCCTCTATATGATTAAGTCAAAGATTTCAACATGGATAAACCTCTGAAAAGCAACTACAACTATGATCCACTCAAGATGACTTCAACATGAAGGAAGGAAGCACCTCACTTGAAGGCTATAAAAGGACCTCACATCTTCATTTGGAAATATATCACAATCCATAAGTTAGATCAAAATTTCAATATACATAGTTAGTTTTTATATTTTTAGAGGAAGAGGAAGGAATTGACAAATCCTCCTTTACTCATTTTCATAGTGTTTGTATAGTGCTAAGGAGTAATGCTAGTGCATTGCTAGAAGACTTCATACAAAGGTTTTCAACATTTGTAACTTTATCGTTGTTGTTTCTCTTTTGTGATTTCTATATATATAAACATGGTCTATTCAGGTTTATATATATCTTGCAATGTCTCTTGTTAGCTAAACCTTTCTTAGTTGGAATGTTCTAATCATTTAATGAGCTTTTAAGTAAGTATGTTGCATGTATGTATGTTTGTACTTTAGTTCTTGCTTGATAATATTTTTATTACTTATTTTAAACTTGATCACTTAGAATAAGTATGAATTGTAAATGACCGGACATGGCTTACAATTAAGAACTCAAGAACTAATATGGGTGAGTGTTTTACATAAAGAAAACTTTGTGAAAACCATGCTAAGCCCTAGACATAGGATAGTATAGTCCATAGGATAATTGTGGGTACTTAAAATACAAGAGTGAATTCACTTAAGCAAAGTGATACTTGTTAGGAGGCAAGATAGGCGCTAACACCCCTTTCTTTCTTGCATAGAACAAGGATCATAAGAGTCGTAATGATACTCAAGAAAGTGACCGAAAGGCACATAGCTAATGCAACAAAGATTCAAAGTCAAAGTGCATCACATCTTTGCATCATACACTTTTAAGTAAATTACTTGATAAAGACATTCCAACTAGCTTTTCTCTTTTACACTATCAACATTCTTTCTTTGTTTTCTAACTTAGTTGTGATCATCAAACAAAATCCAAAATTATTTTGTTACTTAGTGACTTTACACTATATTACTTTATATCATTTAAAAGTGAGTTTTTCAATCTCTGTGGGTTCGATCTTTTTACTACTTGTTTTTGGACAGTGTATACTTGCACTCAAGTGTATGTGGCATATTCCACACACCAAGTTTTTGGCGCCGTTGCCGGGGATTGAAGTAAATTCTTTTTAAAATTCCGATATTGAGTAATTTAGTGTTGTATATAAATTCCCGGTTTTCGTGAGTTTCTCACAACAACGATTACATGGTACTTAGTATATGTACAGAACTGAAAATGTAACTCCGAATATAGTTTAGATTTAGAAATAGAAAGAAAATTCGGAGATTGCTAAGACTCCAAAAACAGAATCAACAAGCCAAAGAACATGTCTTTCAAAGTTGAAGAACAAAGCTCAAGGCCACACTCAAAGAGAGGAGGCCTGGATCACAAAGATGCTCTCAAGAAGAAGTTCATAGAGAAAATCTCATCCACATGGATCACATAGGTATGATTAATGATAGAGATAGACCTATGAGGATTATGCTCAGTTTTTGATCATCAAAACATGCAAACTAGTATAAATGCAGACCTCATATTGATGCCATGCATTTTGAATTTAAGCCTATGATGTTTCAAATGCTTCAAACTATTGGTCAATTTGGAGGATCTCCTCATGAAGATCCTCATTTGCATTTAAGGCAATTTCTAGAAGTATGTAGTAATTTTATTTTACCCGTGTTAGTGAAAATGCATTTAGATTAAGGTTATTTCCATATTCTTTGAGAGATAGAGCTAAGGCTTGGCTAAATTCTTTAGAGCCTAACTCTATTCATTCATGGAATGAAATGGCTGAAAAGTTTTTAGGAAAATATTTCCCACCTATCAAAAATGCCAAAGTTAAGAAATGATATTACATCTTTTAGACAAAAAGAGTTTGAGTCTTTATTTGAAGCATGGGAAAGATGGAAGGAACTTTTGAGAAAATGTCCTCATCATGGTTTACTCATTATTATTCAAATGGAAACATTTTATAATGGTTTAGAACCTCAAACTGAATAATGCTTGATGCATCATCCGGTGGAGTGTTATTAAATCATCATACAATGAAGCATGTGAATTAATTGATAGAATAGCAACTAATAGCTCTAGTTGGCCTCTTTGAGAGAGTCGATTGCCCAAAAGAAACCATCGAGTGCATGAAATCAATGATATATCTCGCCTCTATCTGCTCAAGTAGCCACTCTAGCTAATTTGATGAAAAGCTTCACTACGGCAATGCTATCAAGATCTAATGTAGCTGCATCACCGAGACAAAGATCAAGCAGTGATGAGAAACAAGTACCTCCAGGCACACTTAGTTGTGTGTACTGTGGAGGAGGTCACTTGTATGAGGAGTGTTCTAGCAACCCTATCTCTGTAAATTATGTAGGTTATAATAGGAATAACAACCCTTATTCCAACACTTATAATCCTGGTTGGAAAGATCACCCAAATTTTAGATGGAGCAACAATAGTGCACCTGCACCTAGAACTACTCCAACTACACCAACCAACCCACCAGGATTCCCAGCTCAAACTAACCAAAGAAACTCTCAACCTACCACTGATAATTCTCTAGAAACCATGCTTAAAGCATTCATAGGTGAATCTAGAACTGCTAGACAAACCCAAGATGCTTCCATCAAGAACTTAGAGAATCAAGTTGGTCAATTAGCCACAGCTCTGTATCAAAGACCACAAGGTGCCTTACCTTCAAATTCAGAAGCTACTCCTTCTCAAACCAAAGGAAAAGAGCAGGTTAAGGCTATTTCATTGAGAAGTGGTAAGGATTTGGTAGAGTTAACTGAGAAGGAAAGTGTAGAAAAGGGAGAAAAAGCCAAAAATCAAAAAGAAACCAATGCAGAAGCATCTAGTGCTCCTGCATCACAAGAAGTTCAAAGTCCACTACCTAAGTTAGTACTGAATACCCTCCTCCTCCTTACCTCAAAGACCTAAAAAGCACATGAGGAGAAGCGGTTTGGTAAATTCCTAGAGGTACTAAAACAATTACACATCAATGTTCCTTAGTCAAGCCTCCAACAAATGCCAAATTATGCAAAATTCATGAAGGATGTGCTTACTAAGAGAAGAAGATTAGGTGAGTTTGAAACAGATTGCCATGACAGAAGATTGTAGTTTGCTTATGCAAAATAAAATCCCTAGGAAATTGAAGGATCGGGTAGTTTTACAATTCCATTTTCTATAGGAAAATCCTATACCGGTAAAGCTTTATGTGATTTAGGTGCAAGCATCAACTTGATGCCTAAATCTATTTTTGACCAGATTAGAAATAGGAAATGCAAAACCAACCACCAGTAACACTTCAATTAGGTTGATGAGATCAATAGCCTATCTTGAAGGTATCATAGAAGACATCCTAGTTAAGGTAGACAAATTTGTATTCCCTGTAGATTTTGTTATCCTTGACTTTGATGCAGATAAGGAAGTGTCTATTATCCTAGGTAGACCATTTCTAGCAACCGGTAAAACCATAATTGATGTGCGTAAAGGTGAGCTCACTATGAGAGTGAATGATCAAGAGATCAAATTCAATGTAATGAATGCTATGAAGTATCCTGCAGAGGAAATGTAAGAGTGTTCATCCTTATTCTCTCTAGATCAATTGGTAGAAAAACAATTTTACAAGCAAGATGATCAACTTAGCCAATGCAGATGCATTAGATGCACCGCATTGCTAGATGTCTTTGAAATACTAGAAAAGAGAATCGCCAATAGAAAACTCTTGTAAGGAAGTATGGGCTAGGACTTATGAACCACTCAATCTTGAGGATCCAACTCTCAAGAAGAACTTACCTCAATAGAACAACCTCCTAAGTTAGAATTGAAGATATTGCTGAACACCTTAAGTATGCATTCTTAGGAACAAATGAAACTTTACTGTTATCATTGCTTCCGATTTAACATCAAAACAGAGAGTGATCTCATTAGTACTCTCAAGAAGCATACCAAAGCTATAGGTTGGCAAATGGCGATATCAAAGGAATTAGTCCTTCTATATGCATGCACAGTCATTTTGGAAGAAAATTCCAAAAACAAAGATAGAGAGTCAAAGAAGACTAAATCCTATTATGAAAGAGGTTGTGAAAAGGAAATAATTAAGTGGCTAGATGCTTGAATCATATACCCCATATCGCATGGTGCTTGGGTAAGTCTTTTCCAATGTGTACCAAAGAAAGGGGGTGTGACAGTGATAGCCAATGAAAAGAATGAGTTGATACCAACTAGAACTGTCACAGGGTGGAGAATCTGTATGGATTACAGAAAACTCAACAAAGCTACCAAAAAGGATCACTTTCCTTTACCATTCATAGACCAAATGTTAGATAGATTAGCAGGGAAAGAATTTTATTGTTTCCTAGATGGCTATTCAGGCTATAATCAAATAGCCATTGAGCCTAAGGATCAACACAAAACCACCTTTACATGCCCTTATGGTACTTTTGCTTTTAGGAGAATGCCATTTGGTTTATGTAATGCACCTGCTACATTCCAAAGATGCATGATGTCTATTTTCTCAGATTTCATTGAGCAATCAATGGAAGTATTCATGGATGATTTCTCTATCTTTGGAGAGACATTTCAAGTTTGCTTAACAAACTTGGAACAAATTCTCAAGAGATGTGAAGAAACAAATTTAGTCTTAAACTGGGAAAAGTGCCATTTCATGGTACAAGAAGGCATAGTGCTAGGACATAGGATTTCAAAGAAAGGTCTAGAGGTAGACAAAGCTAAAGTTGATGTCATTGAGAATCTACCACCACCCAATACAATTAAAGGTATCATGAGCTTCTTAGGCCATGCTGGTTTCTATAGAAGGTTTATCAAAGATTTTTCAAAAATCTCAAAACCATTAGGTATGCTTCTGCAACATGATGTAGAATTTATCTTTGATAACTTTTGTATAGAAGCTTTTGACAAGCTTAAAAAGGCATTGGTGACAGCACCAATTATAGTAACTCCAGTTGGAGCCGGCCATTTGAATTAATGTGTGATGCTAGTGACTTTGCAGTAGGAAGCAGTCCTAGGGCAAAGGTATGACAAGGTTTTTCATTCCATATATTATGCTAGCAAGACATTAATTGAAGCTCAAGTGAACTACACATCCACGAGAAAGGAATTATTAGTCATGGTCTTTGCATTTGAAAAATTCGAGATCATACTTAGTTGGCACTAAAATTATTGTCTATACCGATCACTCGCCATTAAGTATCTAATTTCAAAGAAGGATGCAAAGCCAAGGCTGATAAGGTGGATTTTACTCCTACAAGAATTTGATCTTGAAATTAGAGACAAGAAAGGAGTAGAAAACCAAGTAGCAGACCATTTATCAAGGATTGAAGGAGAATCACTTGGTACACAAGGAGAAGAAATCAAGGAAAGCTTTCCAGGATGAGAAGCTATTGGCAATCACATGATCAATGCAAAACATGAAACCGCATTTGCTATAAGCAATGCAGGGAGCATCAAATGCACTGCACCATGGTTTGCTGATATTGTAAATTTCCTTGCAAGCAAAATAGTACCAGTGAGTATGACATATCAACAAAGGAGAAAGTTCTTCCACATGGTTAAACAATACTATTGGGATGATCCATTCCTTTACAAGATGTGCCCTGATCAATTAATGAGGAAATGCATACCGAAGAGGAGCAACAAGCGAGATTTCAGATTGCCATTCTCGCACCTTATGGAGGACACTTTGGAAGCACTAGGACAAAGAACTAAGGTATTACATCACGGTTATTTTTGGCCTACTTTATTTAAAGATTCATATTTATTGGTCAAATCTCGTGATAAATGTCAAAGAGCAGAAATATTTCGATAAGCATGAAATGCCTAGAACAAATATTTTAGAAATTGAATTATTTGATGTTTGGGGCATGGATTTCATGGGACCTTTTCCACCCTCTTTTGGCAATTTATATATCTTAGTAGTTGTTGATTATGTATCCAAATGGGTAGAGGCGAGTAGCATTACCTAATAATGATGCTAAATCGGTGAGTAAGTTTCGCAAAGAAATATATTCACTAGATTTGGAACTCCTAGAGCTATCATTAATGATGAAGGTTCACACTTTTGCAATAAGATCATAGAAAACCTTCTAGCTAAGTATGGAGTTAAGCATAAGATAGCTACTGACCTACCATCCTCAAACTAGTGGACAAGCGAATTATCCAATAGGGAAATTAAGAGAATGCTAGAAAAAATGGTAAGTCCAAATAGGAAAGATTGGTCTTTACATTTGGATGATGCTTTATGGGCATATAGAACAAAGATTCAAAACACCCTTAGGAATGTCCTCTTACAAATTAGTCTATGGAAAAGCATGCCATTTACCTGTAGAATTGGAAAACAAATCTTATTGGGCTATCAAGAAGCTCAACTTCAATTTGAACAAGGCGGTAAAAGAGAATGTTAGAGCTTGATGAGTTAGAAGAAATTAGGCAAACCTCTTATGAGAATGCTGAAATCTACAAAGCTAAGACTAAGAAATGGCATGACAAGAAAATTCTCGAGAAGAGAATTGAAAGAAGGAGGACTAGTTACGCTATACAACTCTAGGTTGAAGCTATTTCTGGAAAACTAAGGTCAAGGTGGTCGGGACCATTTAAGTTGATAAAAGTTTATCCACATGGAGCAGAGAGACTTATTTGATAAATCCTCAAATCATCGTCTTCAAGGTGAATGGTCAGAGAGTTAAAATGTACTATGGTGAACATGTGGTGAGAGATAAAACCACCACCCATTTGCAAAATCTCTAAGTGAGAAGAGGTAGTCAGGCTGACAAGACTCTTAAAACAAGCGCTTAATGGGAGGCAACCCATTGTTTTTAATTATTTTTGTGCAATTTTATGTTTTTAGTTGTTTTGCAGAAATGCAGGAAACTAATGCAGCTGCATCAAGTGCACCTGCATTGAGGAAAAACGTGCCCTGCATCAGAAAATTATAAACTTGAAGAAAATTGGTTAAGTGTGAATCATAAGGCTTCAGGAAGATCAAAGGAGGTTAAGTAAGATTAATGACACATTGGTAGCCAAAACAAGACACTTGGTAAGATGCATGCGCAACACGCAATGCTAACGGCTACCTAATAACTCCACTAACTTCCTCTCTTCACGAAACATAAAGCCTTCATTATTACCGATTACCTTCATTCGCAAACTCTCACAAATTCTCTCATCCAAAACACAAATCAATCTTCTCATTCTCAATCCAATCTTTTCCAAAACACACAAGCAATCAAAAACCTAGAAATTCATTACAATGGTGAAGAAGCAATCAAAGACAGAAATCATCAGCAGCGGGCCAAAACCCCCAAAAGAGAGAAAAAGCCATGCATGCATGATCATCATCATCAAGGAAAGGAAAGCCAAAGAATCATCAATCGAATCGATGACAATGTTCATCTATGGAACATGCATCTATTGCCGAGAGAGGTATGATTTGAAGAAGGCAAGCCCATCATTCATGTCAACGATGGGCCAATCTCAATTGGGACCACTTCGTGCTACCAAGAGGAGGCTATATTGAAGACATAGTGAGAGAATTCTATCTTTGGCATCACACCACAAGAAGGAGCAGAACATTCCTACACTTCCATGGTGAGAGGTAAACTTGTACACTTCCATGCAAAGAAATTGAATGAACATTATATGCTTGAAATATAATGGGAATGAATTTGAAAATAGAGTGGCAAATGCCTTTAAGAAAGAAATGGAAGAAATAAGGAGTAGGATTGCTATACTGTGGTCTGCTTTTGGGAAAAATTCACACCTAATGAGATTAAGCTTAGAAGTAACTATTTGGTAAATGCATTAGGTAATTGGCATTTGTTCATAGCCAATTCAATTCTACCTACATCACATACATATGCTATGACCAAAGAGAGATTGATCTTGCTAGATACAATTCTCTCTGAGGGACATGTAGACATAGGTAGGTTGATTGCTAGGGAAATTCTTGCATGTTCAAATAAGTCAAAAGGATTTCTGTTTTTCCCTTGTCTTATTACTGAATTATGCATGAAAGAAGGTGTCCCTATTGCTGCTAATGAACAAAGAAAATTTCCCCCTGGTAATTTGAGTGTTGAAGTGAAGGAAAAGTTGAGAAATGTAAGAGGCACTGCACCTGCAATGCAAGAGCATTACATGCGAAGCGCAGAGGCGATCTGAAATTTCGTAATGATCAACATGACTGGCTTCAATTGGTCTTTGACAAGATCTTTGATCTTATGGGCCAAGTGAATGCCCCTGAATTCCCAAGTTGGGTATTGAGATCTGAAGGTGAAGAAGAAGAGGAGAAAGAAGTAGAAGAAGAAGGGAAAGGAAAGGAGAAGGTAGGAGAACCTAGCACTAAGAAGAAAGTGGCTAGGAAACAATACAAAGTACAGAAGAAGGTTGTGGTAGAACTCATTTGTGGAAGAATTGTATGATTCTCAATCAAGTTTGAGAGTGAGGAATTAAAAGAAATGGATAAGGAGTTAGAAGAAGAAGAGGAAGAAGAGAGTGATGAGGAAATTGATGAAGAAGAAGAGGAACAGGCTAGAGGTGTGATCTTAGAAGAGATTGCTAGGCAGAAATATGCCAAACAAACTTCTGCATCAACCCAACAACAAACCCCTATCACTTCACCAGTTACCAAAACACCCATCATCTCACCAAACCAAGAATCCTCCTCCATTCCAAAATCACCATTACCCTCCTCAATGATCCACCAGTCCTATCACAATCACCACCACAAACAACCCTCCACCACCTCTCCAAGAAATGAACCAAAAGAAACAACTCACACAGAACAACCAACCCCTGTTATGCCAATGCACTGACCAAGCGGTTCTTCTCGACCCAAGCAACATTATTTCTAATGTTGTATCTCGCTCTTGAGAAAGAGATTGTGCAGAAAGAGAAGAAGAAGGACTCAACAAGAAAGACAAAGAAGAAGAATCATCCGCGAAGGAGACGATAACTCAAATGTTGAGATGCAGAGTGATGCTCTGCATCATCACTTGCCACGCATCACAACAGCAACAACAAGCATGCATGATGAGGCAACAATTAAAATGGTTCGGAAGAAATGGCTAAGCGAAAAAGGAAGCATTGCACAACACACGAAATTCTTCAAGCAACTGCGCAGGAAGGCGGACAAAATTAACTCCAAAGAGAAAGAAATCGATGCGATCAAGATCGATGCACTGCATCGATTCTGAGCAACAAGTTCCCGCAACTACACCGAGAAGTAGGAGGTGCATCCGCACCTCTGAAACAACACCAAGCAAGCCCAAGGAGAAGAAGCGGAAGGTGAAACACACTCCTCCAAGCGGACATAGCACGAGAATTAGGAGTGGAGCCAAACCATGAGTATCAATTTACAAGCTTTCACCTACAACTGCTATATGCTTGTTTTGTTTCTTTTGACTATTTCCTGGTTGTACTAATCCCTCTCCCTATTTTGAACAAATGATTTGTCTGTTTTGAACAAATTTGCAGTGAGGGCACTGCAACCCCTTAAGTTTGGGGGGGGATTTGCATGTTATGTTTAATTATGTTTGTTTCTATCTAATATGTTGTGTGTTTAAATTAAATGTTTTATTTAGTAAATATATATGTTTTAAAGTAGTTTTTAGTTTGTTTAAATATTAGATGTACTTAACAAAGTAGTATCTAAATATTTTTTAGAAAAGATCAGTTTTTCAAAAATATGGTGAAAACCCTATGGATGAAATTTCAATGATGAAAAAGAGAAAAAGAAGCCTTATTTCTCAGAAAAACCAAAATTATTTTCACTTCAACACTTCAAAACTGAGTTTGTGAAAAGAACCTTGCTATTTAAAAGATCAATCTGATGCAAGGGGAATTTTTGGTAAGCTTAGGTCAAAACAAAGCTTTACTAAAAAGAAAGAAGAGCTTAAAGAATTAAGTTTGGGGGTGTTTTATGAAAACAAAGGCTGAATTTCAAAAGTGTAAAGAGTAAACAATGTAGAAAAAGAAAACAAAAATGTGGACAAGCCATATCCTGAATCTTTTGAAACTATACACGTGCTTTAAGTACATGAATGCATCCGAGGTCAAAGACACATGCCATGCGAGGAATAAATGTATCCGGAGGATAGTTCAATAAAGCGAACTCGTGCCAAAGTGCAAAGAAAAAATATATGCATCTGGAGGTCAAAGACCTGTGCCAAAGTGCATTTGCATCTGGAGGTCAGTGAGGAAGGTATGAGCTAGAAAAAAAAAAAAAGCATCATCGGTCAAATTGCATCAATGTAAATCAGATTGAAGAAAAAGCAAAATGCGAGAAAAAATCAATGCATAAAAACACTTCAAAGAAGTATTGCATTTACACAAAAAAGATCCACACAAAAAATAGAAAAATTGCATTGGCTCAAAAAGCTTTGAAAGATTCAATCAAGTCCTTTGAAATTAGAACTCCCCAACACTTGAGAAAATTTTGTGAGTCTAAACTCTCTTTTGAAAAATATTTTGGTGTGACCAAAGATGAACCAATCCTTTCAAGGCTAGGAAGAAATTTTTTCACTTAGTCTTGGAACCAATCTCAACTCGGTGGGTTCACACACACACAAAAAGAGTTTGAATAACTTTGGTGGTTTTGAAGAAATAAAGGCACAAGAAAAAGTTGTTGATGAAGTTCATAGGAACTCCTCATGAAAATCCAAATCAAACTGATCTATCTTCTAGAATTTTTAGTTTTTAATAGTTTGTCTTTGTCATTACTTGCGGACAAGCAATGGTTTAAGTTTGGGGTGTGATAACTCTATTTTATATAGAGTATTTCATATGTTTAAACTTAGTATTTGCTCTCTTTCAAGTAATAATAAAGAGTTTATATAGTATTTAGTGTGATATATGATATCTTGAGTGATTTGAATGGATATAGTTAGTTATAGGCCATTTTGGATATATTGTGGTATGTTTGATGTTTTTGTTCAGATGCGATCTCAATCTTTATCTGCATCAATGCTCCCGCTGCCGATCCTGCATCAATTCTGCGCAACTTGGTGAATAAGCGACTGTTTCATATGCATCCACATGCAATGTGATGACCTCTGCTGCTTCCTTCGATGCCATCCAACAATGTATAGTAGGCGCTACCATTCACACATAGCTATAGGCTTAGCTTTGAAGAGTCATCAACATAGGGACACTTGTTCTAACACCATGGAACCGCCCTATATGATTAAGTCAAAGATTTCAACATGGATAAACCTCTGGAAAGCAACTACAACTATGATCCACTCAAGATGACTTCAACATGAAGGAAGGAAGCACCTCACTTGAAGGCTATAAAAGGACCTCACATCTTCATTTGGAAATATATCACAATCCATAAGTTAGATCAAAATTTCAATATACATAGTTAGTTTTTATATTTTTAGAGGAAGAGGAAGGAATTGACAAATCCTCCTTTACTCATTTTCATAGTGTTTGTATAGTGCTAAGGAGTAATGCTAGTGCATTGCTAGAAGACTTCATACAAAGGTTTTCAACATTTGTAACTTTACTGTTGTTGTTTCTCTTTTGTGATTTCTATATATATAAACATGGTCTATTCAGTTTATATATATCTTGCAATGTCTCTTGTTAGCTAAACCTTTCTTAGTTGGAATGTTCTAATCATTTAATGAGCTTTTAAGTAAGTATGTTGCATGTATGTATGTTTGTACTTTAGTTCTTGCTTGATAATATTTTTATTACTTATTTTAAACTTGATCACTTAGAATAAGTATGAATTGTAAATGACCAGACATGGCTTACAATTAAGAACTCAAGAACTAATATGGGTGAGTGTTTTACATAAAGAAAACTTTGTGAAAACCATGCTAAGCCCTAGACATAGGATAGTATAGTCCATAGGATAATTGTGGGTACTTAAAATACAAGAGTGAATTCACTTAAGCAAAGTGATACTTGTTAGGAGGCAAGATAGGCGCTAACACCCCTTTCTTTACTGCATAGAACAAGGATCATAAGAGCTGGTAATGATACTCTGAAGAAAGTGACCGAAAGGCACATAGCTAATGCAACAGCATTCAGTGCAGACATCATCACATACTTTGCATCATACACTTTTAAGTAAATTACTTGATAAAGACATTCCAACTAGCTTTTCTCTTTTACACTATCAACATTCTTTCTTTGTTTTCTAACTTAGTTGTGATCATCAAACAAAATCCAAAATTATTTTGTTACTTAGTGACTTTACACTATATTACTTTATATCATTTAAAAGTGAGTTTTTCAATCTCTGTGGGTTCGATCTTTTTACTACTTGTTTTTGGACAGTGTATACTTGCACTCAAGTGTATGTGGCATATTCCACACACCAATTGTCCCATGTATCATCAGGAGAGTAATCTGCTGCAAGACCAACAACGTTAGCAACTTCCTCTTCTTCTTCTGTTTCACCCTCAGTTTCTGTGTCATCCCATGTAGCCTTCATTGCTTTCTTCTTTGGGTATTTGTTCTTAAGTTTTGGACAATTAACCTTGAGATGACCCGGTTTGTTGCATTCAAAACATCTTGGTTGGTCGTCTCCTTTCTCATGACTATCTCCTTTTGTGTATCCGGATTTCTTTGAATAGTCACCCTTCCTAAGCTTGTTGAGTTTCATGAATTTTTTGAATTTCTTGGCGAACATAGCCATGTCTTCATCATCATATTCTTCATCAGACTCAACCTCTTTCTTTGCCATCTTAGGAGTCTTGGCAACAGCAAGAGCAAGAGACTTCCTTTCTTTGTGACTTCTTTTTCTTGAGTCTTCTTAGCGGCAAAGACCACCTCAAATGCAAGAAGTGACCCAATCAAGTCTTCTTGAGGTAAAGTGCCAATATCTTTGGCTTGGTGATAGCACAAGTCTTGGGAAAGAACTCACTAGTCAATGATGCAAGAATCTTCCCATTCAAATCCTTCGTTGAATACTTCTTCCCAAGTGCTCTCAAGTTATTCACTATCGGGTTCAATCTACGGTGCGTGCATAGTCGCAACAGATTCACCTTCCTTCATCTTGAAAGCTTCATACTCGTAAGTGAGAACTCTAATCTTTGTATCCTTCACTTGACTCGTACTAACATGTGTTGCTTCCAGATACCCCAAATTTCCTTTCTTTGTTTGACATCCTTTCACCCTTCCATATTCTTCTTCACATAGAGATAGGTGAAGAATATTCATTCTTTGGCATTGAGAGATATTTTTCTAGTTCGGACTTTCTCTCACTCACTCAAATCAATGGAATAAATGTCTTCTATAGGTACTTCCTCAATTTGTACGGTGGCTTGAGATTTGGTAGTATCTCCTCAAAGAAAGAACACCAGGTTTAGTAATCTTGATTCTCATAGGCGTGAGTGGTCCATCAACAATGATCCTCCATAAAGTGAAATCTATAGCTTGCACATGACATTTCATTCGACTACTCCAATAGTCATAGTTAGTCCCATCGAGCAGTGTGGCCTATTGAAGGACATCCTCTTTTCATAAAAGAACCCATAATCAAAAATTGCGAGATGTTAAGCTCTATATGCAATTTCTAGCTTTGATACCAATTGTTGGACTATATGATAACCTTAGAGGGGGTGAATAAGGTTATATTTTAAAAATGAAATCTTTTTATTTTCGAAATATTAACGATGCAAGTTAAAATCACATGCGGAAAATAAGATTTAAACTATATGCAACACCTAAGCAAGTTATAACAATGGCGTAAACAATTCGGTGATATTGAAGTTTAAGCGTGATAATATCAACTACAATGACAGATTAACAATTACAAAGAAAATGCAAAGTAAAGATAAGGGAAAGAAGTACACCGTGATTTTAGCGAGGTTCGGGATAAAAGCCCTACTCCTCGGCCTCCGCTTTGCAACCTTTGGACTTTGGTAATCACCACTATATGAGAAGATACTTCTTCAATGTCTTACAAGCAAGCAACTTCCCTATAGCTACCACACCAATCTCAATTTTCCCAAATTGAGAACCCAAGCTCCCGCTAAGGATTTAGCTACAATTCAATCTCCCGATTGAACTACCCAAGAAAGCTTCCCGTGATTTCACAACAACCAATAAGTATAAAAGATTACAAGTATAAACTAGGATCCAATCACTCAAGCAATATAACAATATGTAGTTGAGAGAGATGAGAGATTTGAAACCCTAGATGAAGAACGTAAAAAGATGAATGTTACTGTGAGAGTTCTCGTTCTTGTCTTTTCTTTTTGATATGTGGGTTGTTTCTTCTTATCGTGAAAACCCTATGTCCTATTTATAGGGATTGAAAAAATATGACCGTTGAAACAAATCTTAACACTCATTGTTATAAGTGAGAAATCGATTGATTGCGTATAAAACATAAGTAACAAATCGATTGTTTTCTTAAAAAGAAGCAGTAAAGAAATCGATTTTCCTCTTTAAGGAGGAAGCCCCAAATCGATTTCTAGCTCTAGAAAAGGAGTCAATAATCGATTTGCTTCTTTAATAACACAAGGTCATCAATCGATTGTTTTCTTTCCAAAACAAGTTCTTTTAAAAACAAGCAAGCTATGAATCGATTGTTGGATTTAGACTTACAAGGGAAATCGATTTCTAGCCTTTAAACAAGGGGGAAATCGATTTCTAGCTTGAAAAGCAAGAGGAAATCGATTTGGCTCTTCAAATACACAAAGTCATCAATCGATTACTTTCTTTCCAAAACAAACTCTTTCAAAACCAATTAAGAAGTGGCAAATCGATTTCTTGCTTCCAAGGAAGAGGAAATCGATTCTTGACTTTAAAAAGCAAGAGGAAATCGATTTTTGGCTTTAGAAATAAGTGGAAATCGATTTCTAGCTTAATTTACCAAATCAAGAATCATTCTTTACTTCAAAAACAAATTCTTTTAAAACATTAAGCTATGAATCAAGTTTCTTTATAAAAAAACAACAAATCATGATTCAAAACTTTTCTTTAACATAGAAGATTTTTAACACAACGATTTCTATTTTAAAAGATCATCTCTCAACTACAAAAGTCATAAAGCTTAAGTGACGGGGATCTTACACGCGTCTTATGCAAAGCAATATAACACATAAGTCTTGAACGCATTAGTAGCTTCTCCTCTGAATCGCTACACTTTAAGATATCATGTCAAGCGTCTTGGTTCATGTCACATACTTTGGTTCATGCACATGCTTTGGTTCAACTATAACCATTAGTAAACAAATTGTAATTTGTTATCATAAAAACAAAGAGTGTTTGACCTTGGTTCAACACAAATGACCACATTCAAGTTCACACTCTACACTCTTTTCTTTCTTTTGCTCAACCATATCTTCAATACAACTCTTTTCTTCTAGCTCAACCACTTCTTCAACACAACTCTCTTCTTTTAGATGCTCCAAAATTGTGTTAATGTGAGCTTCTATATTCTTACATGAAGCTTCAAAGTTGCCATGATACATCTTCATATAATCAATGGAATGAGCTAAGAGTTCTTTGAAATTATCTTCATTTTGCTCAACCACCTCTTCAATACAACTCTCTTCCATATTATTGCATGACACTTGAGAGTTGTCTCTGTCAACTTTGATATCCTCAAGGAATTGAGCTAAGAGTTCTTTTAATTCAAAGTTGTCCTCATGCAATCCTTCGGTTTGAGCTTGAGAATATGAATCTTGCTCACACACAACATTTCCCATGCTATAATCAATATTTTGGGCAGTCATGGGCATGAAATTTGTCTCATAACAGCCCCTTTCATGTTCACTCTCATGGAAATCATAATTGAAACATTGTTGTTGAGCATTCAATTCATTCATTTCTTGCATAAAGTCAAAACTCCAATGGTCCATGGCATAAATTGGATTTTTTTCACAAAACAACAAACACAAATAGTAACACTAAAAACAACAAAGAGAACACACTACAAACATAAACACAATGCAAATTAAAAAAAAATTGCTGAAAAACAGAACACACTAAAAAAAACTAACTAAACTTACTAACTAAATAATAGAAATTAACTTTCACAATCCCCGGCAACGGCGCCAAAAACTTGTTGTGCGAAAAGGTGATGTGCAAGTATACACAATCGCAACAAGTAATATAATGATAAGTAAGATCGTCTCCACAGGGATTGTTGAGTTTACTTCTATAATTAAATTAGTAAATTAGCTAGTGAGTAAAACAAGTAACAATAACAAAGTGTAGAATCATTAATGTTATCAACATAAAACTACAAAACCAGATAAGATAGATGGTAAGTAGAAATTCAGAATGAGAGTAGTTGGAATGCTCTTTGCTAAGTAAATTCTCAGAAGTAAAGCGTTATAACGTCACACGCTATAGCGTCAAGCGCTGTCGCAATTGATTTTGTGCTTTTCAGTCACTGACGCCAGGGTTTCATTACAAGAAGTCTATGTCTAAGTTCTAAATAAGTTCACCCCTGTATAATAAAGAACCCACGGCTTTTGCCCTATGAACTATTGCCTTTCTATGTCTAGATTTAGCAAACGTTGGTTAAATATCTTTAAACAACCTTTCATTCATATCAATATTTGAGTTCGATTCATGGACCATGTATGTACCCATGAATATACCCATTTTAGCTGATCAATTCTAAAACAAGTTTGGAAGAATTAACATACAAAGATTGAAACGCAAAACATTAAACGTTAATAACGAAATACTAAACAATCATTACAAAGCTCAAAGCAATCCAACTACAAGAGAATCAGCTCATGATGAGCAACAACACAAGAAATACAGCATAAAAGTGTTACCTAAAGCCATAAAACCGAAATCACAAAGAGATGGAAAACACTCCAAATGATGACAGCTCTTGTGCTGCTCTGACGCTTGCTATAATATAACATCTCTCTCAAGATCTGCGAAAAAATCTACATTTTATTGTGAAAATGTAGCTTAGACGAAAATGGAGTGCAAGAGAGTTATTTCTAACTCTTCTCTCTTCTGCACCAGCAAACCAAGATGAAGAAGATGAAGTTTACACTTCTCTATATAGAAAATATCTCCCAAAAAAGGTGACAAGCCATCACACCAACTATTTTCATCTTCCATTACAAAATAGACAAGTGTCCTATAAAGTACAAAGTGGGTGGCTGCTGCAGGAACTGTTCTGCACTGCTCTACATTGATTTAACATGCTGCCAAAATTGCTTTTTTGTTTTCTCTCTCATCAGCTGCAGAATCCAATGCTATAATGTCTGCCTCTATAACGCTGATGCTATAACACTGAACAAACACATTAAAAATAACAAGAAAGCACCAAAAGTGTCAATTTGTCACATAATCAGTTCCTAACCCTCTTTTACACTAAACAACATATATTTACTTATTTAACAACAATATTAATTAAGAACTTGCATTAATTTAAGTTATCACCTACCAATGCCAAGGTCCTTTGCTAGCGGCCACACCTTTCGAACCTCTTGGGAGGTTGGAAGTTTTAAGGATACTTTGCGACCTAGAACTCAACACCTCTGAGTGGTGTTTCGTTCTAGAAATGGGTATCGACTCACTTTGGGTATTCTTTCCCTTAAAAGAAGGTCTGACCAAGGAAGAACGTCGATACAAGGTTTCCAATTGGTGTCGAGTGCTCATCACTAGGGAATCACCTTTGGGGTCAAAGAATCTTCTAGGTACAACCCCCTTATAGTGGAAGTTTACCATCGTAACTTTGTCGCCAAGCAATTTGGCCTAGGTCAGTAGACCCCCTTACCATATGAGTCTGTAGCAAGGCTCTCTAAATGAAACAAGTTGTTTGTCACTGCACTCGACCGGATAACCAGAGATCATGACAGCGAGTTTTCAACTTTTGTTTGATGCAACTAAGAGGGCCACGGGGAGACCAGCGGCTACCTCAACTGGTGGTCTGCCATCAAAAAGTATGTTTTCCCTAAGGGCGTCGCAGATTGAATCACCCAGTACATGGGTGTTGCACAAGGGCAAGGCATCCGAGCTCAACCTAAGGCGTCAACAAAACAGCTACCATGCCTTCAACAAAACAGGAAGGCAATAAGAAGAAGGCACATCCAGTTACCGAACAGCTTCCCAAAAAGCATTATTTCGGCTAAAAACCGTTGTAGCTCAAGATCCCATTCCAAGCAAGTACCAAATCAATTGAGTCTTTTGTATACATTCTTATTCTAATGCTCTTGACTACCTTTCTTTTTCCAATGCAACTCAAGATATTATTGTCATCGACCTTGACAGGATGATGATGAAGATGACATCCCAATTTCTCAAAGGAAACAAACCAAAAGCTCCTCCACTCAAGTCTTCCAAACTCCTTCTCCTAACACGATGTCAAAGTCTGCCTCGACTGAAAAGGAACAGTCTCAACCCTTCAAAATACTAAAACTAAGTCCATATATTTCCTTAATGGCCTCACACTAGCATTGACACCATTTTTCTTGGCCGATTCTAATAAAATCCTTCCATCTGTAATGTAGCAAACCTATGAGCAATATGGTAAGGGCTCTTCCTCTCGGCCAATCCAAGCCTTACAGCAGAAAGAAACGGTAAGCCACTTCTTCCTCAGCTCACCTAGGACTTCTTCATCACACTGCGAAAGTTAACTTACTCTTTGTTTTTGTCAATGATGTTTTAATGTTTTCCTTCCCATTGCGCCAGGAGGTAGAGACTCATCCAATTGTAACCAATGTATCTCATCTCGACCCTCTCTGCCTCTCATTTGTCGCCCCGCCTTCAAGACTCTCTATTGTCGTTGCTCCATCAAGCCCTTCAAAAACCTCTGTCGTCGAAGGGGAAGGCAAAGTATTGGATGTTTGCAGTCGTCCAACAAGTCTACCACTTCGATTCCCAAAACTATATTTGTAACAAGTTCAATCATTTGGTGTGTGTAGATTTTTGTTATGGAGCATCTTTAGAGCGAAAAACTTGGAATTCTATCGTAGGGTATAATTTCATAAAACCTAAGAAAAAAAGTTGCGCAAAGTTCAAAGACGCCCAAGTTTTTTTTCCGCATTAAATAAGGCAAAAGCCCAAAAGAGAGAGACTACACAGAAACAGTTATGAGAGTAAACACCCAAGTTTAATAACACAATGATTATGAAACATGCTTGGAGTTTCCTTTCAAAGTCAGATTTTCTTTAGGATTGTATCTTATAGAAAAGTAAGGTTGTGGCTTGAGTCATAGTATTATGATGTGTCATCTATTCATAATATAAAGAGAATTGAGTGTGATAACTGATATTATCCATCAAGATTGTAAAAAAGTTATATATAGTACAAATAAAATTATTGATTTATTCATCAAGATTATATCCCCGTGCATGGCACGAGTAGGAATTCTAGTTAAGACTTACTAGAGAGAAAAAACTCAAATCCTGGATTTATTAGAGGTAAGAACTCAAAATAGTTTATAAGCGATGGACGACATTCTAACAAATCAATTTCATAGGATTGAGTTAGAACCAATATTTAATATAGTATCAAAGCATATTTTGTATCTACTTGACCACCCGCTATTATTATTCACACATCAAATCTAATAGTGCTAAGCAACGTGAGGTGGCGTATTAGAAAAAATCCAATAACTTATAAACAAGAGACACCTCAAACCTTGCATGCGGTTTTGTAAAGTTGAATTAGTTCCGAAATTCTAATAAGATTCAAAGCCTACTTCCTCAAGTTCTCCATATTTGGCTTTAGAGTAACTTGAAGGCAAACATTTATAAAAACCACTATTTAAAAGGGTCCAAATTTCCTTATCCAACAAACGCAAAACTAGATACAAGGATAAGAACTTTTATATTTTCGTCGGGTTATTTAATTTCCTTGAATATATAGGATATAAAGTAAAGTACTGATGTATTTTTTTATTAAAAAAAGTAAAGTATTGATACACAAGTAACGATCGTCGTGCGCTTTTATGACTAAAATCGCGATTTTGATTACCTTGTCAAATAAGCCAAGTAGCGGAGTAAATGAAAAGGAAGGAAGTGGTATCACATGGTGGAGACTCTTATCTAATTATTGTGGTGAACAAAGTTTTGTTTTATCGGATAGGCCCTAGCTCGCGTATCCAAGGGGAGGGAGAGAATATAGCGAGTTGGTTGCACGATTTTCCCATCATTCCTCGGTCACTAAATAACGTTTTTTTTGTAGTGGTTGCATGACCCATCATTCCTCTCCGCCCAACTGCCAAGCGCCTGATCAAAATAAAATCAACGTGTAAGCAACAATATAAATTGACGGGATTTTGATCTCCATCCGTCTATTTCTTTCCAAATATGAAAACATATGATTTATGTGGCACCACCCATACTTTTCCTCTCCTTCCTCCACTTTTGATGCACTAAACAATAGAAACTTATTGGAAAACATCTTTTTCTCTTTTTCTTTGTTTCCTAACATACTAGAAGAATTTGCTAGTCTCAAATTGGAAAATACCACCTTCTAATACAAAACAAGGCACAAATATGATGACTTCAAGGAATCCAATGTATTGATCCTTTGTTTCTCCTCACATTTTTCTCTCATTTTATCTTATTTTACTCTCTCGCTATCTTTTCTCCACAGAAAGGCCTAAAATCGTCAAAATCTAGTTATTTTAAAGTCTTCTCATTTCACTCGGGACTTACCTTCAACTCTCATATGAGACATTTTTATACACCACAAGTGGTATATATTGCCATTTTCTATATGTGTTATCTTTAAACTTGGAGCACTCCTCGAAATTATGACTTATTGAGAAAAAAAACTTAAGTTCCACATTGACTAGAAGGTAAGACCTTCAGAAGAGTTTATAAGCAAGGGGTGTCATTCACCTAACAATTCAATTTCGTAGGGTTGAGTTAGACCTACCATTTAATATACTATCAAAGCTTATCCTATATCTACATGGCCACACACAATTATTATTCACACATCAAACCTAATAGTGTTGAGCGAGAGGGGAATATTGGAAAAAATCCAAGAATTTATAAGCAAGAGGCACCTTTCATCTTACAAGCGATTTTGTAAAGTTGTATTAGGTGGTCCAAAATCTAATAAGACTCAAACCCTGCTTCCCCCAAATCTTAATATCTAGCTTTAGAGTAACTTCAAGACAGATCATTTATAAGATCATTTATAATAAAAACCACTATTCAAGAGAGTCCAGAATTCTCTACCCAATAAGCTAAAATTAGTTACAAGGATAAGAACTTATATATTTTCATCGGCTTATTTATTTTGTTTGAATATAGTGATATAAAGTAACACAAATGCTATTTAACCCGAAGGTTTCATCTAGAGCCAGTTCCGAAATAATTTATAATCATTCAAATATCTTAGTGACTATACAAACAATTTATGTAGAGTTTTGATATTTGGAACGAAGAGTTTGATGCACGAATGGTAGGAAACAATTACGTAGCTTAATATTAAATAGTTAGACGTAGAAAACTAACGGCAAAACAACCCATCAATAGAGGTTGTACATTTCGTATTAAATCACAAGCAACATTTCTCTTTTAAAAGTTAAAAGGGGAGTTATTATTATAAATATGCCATATCACTTCGGGAGGAATTCGAGACAAACTTTTCGACCTGTATGTCATTTCCCATAAAGTAAAGTACTAAATACACAACTAATGACCGTTACTTGTGTATTAGTACTTCTTCTTTTTTTGACACAATGTGTATTAGTACTTTACTTTATGGGAAATGATATACACCCCGAAAAGTTTGTCTCGAATTCCTCTCGAAGTGATGTGACATATTTATAATAATAACTCCCCTTTCAACTTTTAAGAAAGAAATGTTGCTTGTGATAAATACGAAATGCACAACCTCTATTGATGGGTTATTTTTCCGTTAGTTTTCTACGTCCAATTATTTAATATTTAGCTGCGTACTTGTTTCTTACCATTCGTGCATCAAACTCTTCGTTCCAAATATCAAAACTCTACGTAATTTGTTTGTATAGTCACTAAGATATTTGGATGATTATAAATTGTTTCGGGACTTGCTCAAGATGAAACCTTCGGGTCAAATAGCATTCGCATTACTTTATATCCCTATATTCAAAAAAAATAAATAAGCCAACGAAAATATAAAAATTCTTATCCTTGTAACTAAATTTATGCTTATTCAAGAGAGTCCAGAATTCTCTACCCAATAAGCTAAAATTAGTTACAAAGATAAGAACTTTTATATTTTCATCGGCTTATTTATTTTGTTTGAATATAGGGATATAAAGTAACAGGGATGCTATTTAACCTGAAGGTTTCATCTCGAGCCAGTCCCGAAACAATTTATAATCATTCAAATATCTTAATGACTATACAAAAAAATTACGTAGAGTTTTGATATTTGGTACGAAGAGTTTGATGCACGAATAGTAAGAAACAATTACGTAGTTGAATATTAAATAATTGGACGTAGAAAACTAACAGCAAAATAACCTATCAATAGGGGTTGTACACTTTCTATTCGTTACAAGCAACATTTCTCTTTTAAAAGTTAAAACGGGAGTTATTATAAATATGCCACATCACTTCGTGACGAATTCGAGACAAATTTTTCGAGCTGTTTATCATTTCCCATAAAGTAAAGTACTAAATACGCATTTAACGGTCATTAATTAGTTGTTTCTTATACTTTACAAACAATGACAAAAGAGGATAAGAAAACATGCTTCACGTTTAGCATTAGCAACATGGCTAATATGTTACCTCATTCCCAACCATCCACTACACATTGCTTCATGAGCATGGCAGGTTCATTCTTCTTGTCAGAGAATTCACTTTTTTCTATTTACATTGTTATTGTTAATCTCATATATAAGAGAAAGATACGGTTTTATATTCGTTGAATTACTGACGTATCTGATCTATAATATATGTAAAAGAGGACAACATTTTAATAATCAAACAAAAAGACGCAATGAAATAAGAAAATATAAAGTTATATTCATTTCCAACAGATAGCCCAATACATGTTCAGAAATCCAAACCTAAACTTGATAGAAGATATGATGATGATATTAAACAAGGAAATGAAACTGATAGTACCCTGATACTGATAGTAAATTCTAACAATTAATCTGAACACTTTGATTTTTTTTTTCACAAAAATAAAAATAAAAAGATCTTCTACTAGTTGGGTCATCATGATGCTTCATATCTTCTTAGTTGCAGAATCAGTTGGTGGAATTAGGAGGATTCTGACCAGAGCTTGTTCCAAGGTTAAGGTTGTCATTGTTTGGAGCATTAGTTTTGTTCTTGTTGTTGTTAGCATTTGAGAGCTTCTCTTTGAGTTGAGAGAGAAGTTGTTGATTCTCTTGATTCAGTTGTTCAGCTTTCTTCCTTAGCTTCTCATTCTCTTTCATTATGTGACAGTTCTTGTAGTACAACTCTGTGTTTAGCCTCTCCATCACAATCAAACAATTCTCACAAACCTGAAAAGTAAATAAATAAATAACAAGATATGAGTAATTGAGTATGATTGTAAAAAGCCAAAAATAATAAGAAGGAAATGCAATCATTAAAATAAATTTAAAATGAAGGAAGAAGCTAATTAATAATTGATTGATATAAAAAATAAAATAAAAAACAGAACAATTATGACATATGATGTAAACACAATGAAAAGCAGAACATTGAGAAGAAATACTAACAAGTTATCCAAATCTACACTCACTTGAAAGCACAAAAAAATGGTTTCTTTCGGCAAGAAAAGGATAAGGGTTTAACATAAAAGAGACAAGCTTCATATGAAGATCATGGTGTTTTTTGTTTATGTAATAAGCAATGTCTTTGTTCTCACACATATAACAATATTTGCAGTATTAAAAAAATATTAATGTATTGTCTAATGTATGTATTTTAAAACTAGAGAAAGACAAAGAAATGATTTGAAGGGTCATGATGTATCAATGAAATAATAATTAAATGTAAGTGAAAATAAATAAATGCTATAGAATTTGAAACTTGAAAGCAAAGAAGAGATAGGAAAAAAAAAGATGATTTGGACTCAGATGTTTAGAAACAAGTTAATAAAACCAAACACAGTTGCTAATGAGTCTCAAAATACAGAACATTGTCTATCTTTCTTTGTGAATACGAGGAAGAGAAAACAAAACAAAAACACTAGAGAGAAACAGGGGTGGGGTCCTCTGTTTTTCTCTCTTGAGCTTTACAAAAAAGATCACCTTTTGAAGGAAGTTGGTGAAGGAAACTAGTGAAGTAGAAGAAGATGAAGAAAAGGGTGATGAGTTTATGAACTATGAAGAAGAATGAGGGTGTTAATTTATAGAGAAAAATTCAAGAAAAGAAATAAGAAAAAAAAGGAGAAAATGTGTGTTTTTCTCTCTCTCTGACACAACAATCATGCTTTTGTAAGCATGGATGGCGGCTGGTTATAAGAACCAAAAAAGATTTTCATGTTTGTTTCGGTTCTATGATGATTATGGCGTCAAGTGAATGATTATTTTGTTTTGAATTAAAAAGAGTGTTTTAACTTTGTTTCTACTGTTTCTTTTCTTTTGTAACTTCCTTTCCTTCTTTACATGCGATTCAACAATAAAAAAAAACTGACAGCAACACTCTCTTCGTCACTCTCTTTTCAAAATAGTGTGACCCACATAAATTTTAACCGTCATAGAAATGAGTATTTTTAGAGAGTGTTATTAAAAGTTTCACTAACATTTCATTTTAAGTTAATGGTTATCGCTTCCTAAATTTTGGTGAAATTATGGATAATTTTAGTCAATTATAGAGCGAAGATTATTGTTGTAGGTTAAGTAAAATGATGGTGGAGTAGGCAATACCAAGATTTGCAATGATGATTTGGATTGAGTTCTGTAAAACTACCATCAGTATTTTCAGCACCCTTCCTTCCTTAGGCCCCCTCACCTTACCTTACCTCACCTCACCTTATGCCATCAATTGCTATTTTGTTTTTATTTAATATTATGTTGTTTTTTCTTCTATTTTTAGCCTTTCATGTGTTGCTCACTGATGGTAATAATCATTTCTCATTGCCGTAATACTATTATTCCTTTTGTTGAATTTTTTTTGCCTTTTTTGGTTTCTGCTCTGCCAATTTCCTTTTTTTCTTTTTGGTTCTTGCTCTTTTGTTTCCTATAGTTAATATATTATAATATTATATTATATAATATATATATTTTACATTTTTGAGTAATTAGAAATTTTGTTCTTGCAAAGAGTTGTCATAATGTGTTAATTGCATACTCATGGAAATTCGCAATTCATACGTATTACAGGTATGGGTACGCAACTCGCAAGTTACCAAGAATTTAATACGTAAAGGGTATACATATTCGGTACGTGGGTTCGTGAGAGTTCTAACTGATATATTAATTAGTACGTTATTGATGATTTTTTTTATTTAATAAATATTACATGCTAGAAAATATCGTTAATAAAAAGCAAAATATTTGAGGTAATCAATCCTTTCGGTTTAGTGTTTTTTTGGCTTCTCTAATTAATGCGTATTCGAATTCTTAAAGAACAAATACGCTTAAGTACAACGAACCAATTCCCGCCTTCTCTAGAATAAATCTGCGGTTTTCCACGGACTAGGATAATTATGGGACTATGGTTAATTGAGTGGTGGGGGTTGTTCATTTTTTATGTTTAGGAATACTAGGAGAGTGAAATCATTAAAAGAGTACCAAAAAAAGGGTGAAAAAGAAAAGGATAACTTGTCTATAATTGAAGTTACTTATGAGAATCTAATCTTACTTAAAGTGGAATTTCCAATCAACAAGTTATGTAAAATCACTTATATTTTTCATGTGAACATGAGATAATGAACGTTTTGAACATTGATGGTATTTTGTTTTATGCTATTATGATTATGAATGATGGTAATTATAGAAGTAAGGTAGAAGCAGTATAATAATTAAAGTTCTCATTTTCTTGCCAAATTCAGGATATGAAATTAATATATTTATTTTATTTTGGTAACAGAAGAAGTAGTTGGGACCAGGCAGCTTCCAATCACCTCATGGGTTATGAGTGGCATAACGTGAAACATCATAGTTGACAGGTGGAATTTTGGATTTGTCTAATTTTCTTATAAAGAGTGAAATTATCAACAAAGTCACGTGTAACTTGTTCATTTCTCTAATGTTTTAGTACTTTGCTTGCATTAATCTTTGGTGTCTATGTTTGGGGATTCATTTCATGGGCTAGCATAATATAAATATACTACTAATTTGACACAAAATATGAAGGTTAATACACTTGAATGGCTTTTTTGATAAATATTTACTAAAATATTTTTTTATTTGAATATTTAAAAAAATTTGTACAATTTAAAAAACTAATCAATATATTTCATGGGTTTTTTTTTACCTAATCTCTAAGTTGATTGTGTTTTCAATTCGTTACATTAATTGTTCATCTTTTTTGTTACGTTTTTTTTATCGGATCTTTCTCATTGCATTAACATTTTCAACGTTGACTTGCGAATGTATCCTTCCGTGTTTTTAGAGATAACGACACATGAAGTCTGAGTGAGTGTGAGTGTATATATTCTCTAACCTCACTCCATTGAACGCGCCTTTGTTATGAATGAAAAGTGCCACATTGGACAATGAATTGGGCATATTCGAGTAAGTTGATGAGAATGGGCATGTGGCAATTGATCAAGGACAAGTGGTAAAGGATACAAATATTTCTGAGGTGAGAAAGAAAAAGAGAGACACAAATCAGAGAGAATAGCTAACCGCAAATTCACTTTGGATTGTGACGCATAAAAGAAAATGATTGCAAATGATTGAAGTAGATAGATAGATTTTAGGAATTTCCAATATTTTGGATCCTGATTCAAATATTTTAATTATTCATCTCTCTCAATTTCACACAATTTAAAGACTATTTAATATTTAGCATACATTACTTTATCTCATCTCTCATTGGTTGATCCAAACATTATTTAGAGCAACGTAGCTCCCCTTCTTTTGGATCTCTTAGTAGACTTTTGAGAATTCTCTACACTCTCCCTTTTGATAAACCCTTCTCGTTTTCCTTATTCATCTCTCTCACAACATTAACATTTTCAACTATTGTACTATTGACTGGTTTTAGAATGTCTCTTCTCGGCGTTTTTAGAGGATTTTGAATTTTGTCTCCCTTTATTATAGATGATGTCCCCACTGCTAGTGGCGGAGCAAGCTTAAAATTTATGAGAGGGTCAATTATTAAGTTTAAAATTAATATATTAACCTAAACCGATGTATCTTTATATTTAATATTAATTGAGTACATTTAAGCATCAATTTAGTGATTTCTTAAAATAATTAGTAATTTATTATTGAACAAGTAATTAATGAGAAAATTATTGATTATTTTATGTAAAAACTTAAAGGCTATGTCTCACAATCATAAGCATTAGAAAAATCTATTATCACAAAAATTGAGGAAAAGTGAGAATGAGCACCTTCTAAATAGCTAACATGCAAATTCACTTTTGGATTATATAGCGACATAAAAGGAAACGTCTGCAAATGATTAGCTTTGTATGACTAGATTTTGAGAATTTCTCCCCCAAGAAGTGCACATAGATGTTTGACATTCCCAAATGTGCCTTCTCTATTATATCATAATTTCCTTGATTGCTCCATTTATTATTTTCTATTTTAAGTATCGGAATTCTTGAGAGAAACAATTTGCACAAGAGAGAAGGAACCTTACTCTAACATCGAAAAACCCTAGTTTTCTACGGAGTCAGGTCCCACCACTTCTACGCAAGTACACTTTGTTATTTTGTAACTATTATTTTAGTGTGTAGCGCCAAAAAGACTATTCCTAGCTAGTATTATTCCAAATCTGATCTATGAGATAACCAAAAATTTCTTTCAATAGTGTCACGTGTTTTACTATCTCCCACGTCCATTGGTTGATAGACTTTGTGACTAGACTTGTCGATTCCTATTTTCTATGCATGCAGCCCCCTAATGGTCAGCTAAATGAGAGTTGAATTGTTGACTTGATTATGTTCGATTAACTGGAGCTTGGGGAATGTAGCGCATACGTTTTTTTCCTTCTGCTATTATGAATGTGTCACGGGATTCTTAATAATGGAAATTGAGGTTGAATGAGTGATTTTTTTAGTAATAAAGGCTAGGATTATGAAGTATCTTAGTAACCGATTGTGGAGTATTGATTGCGCTATCAATATTTTTTGAAACTAATTCCTTAATGGTTGCATGATTGAACGGTTGTGGAGCTAGAGATGATGAGTTCTCATTTTTAATATTGGTAACGGTTTCAATTAGGGATGAACCTCATCGTATTCTTTCATTCTTGTACCAACACTTTTTTTTGTCTCTTTTAATAGTGTGCTTTTCACCGTTCTAGAAGACTCTACGTCATTTTAATTTGATTCATACAATACTAGACATGTTTTCTTTTTTCCTTTTTTTCTTCATTGGCAATTTCTATGTGAAGTCATTCACAAATAAAACAATATTAAATATTGAGAAAGTAAACAAAAAAAGAAACAATTCCCCTTAGGAGAACCACACGACCCGCCGAAAATGTTTTTTTACCATTTGAAAGAATTTTTTTTATGTGTTACTAGGAATTTTAGCCGCCGGAAACTAACCGTCGGTAGGCCATGTTTTTGTGGTAGTGGGACATTTTGTCCCATCGCAACCAGTTGATATTTGTATCTCGTATTATTTATTTGCTCCACTAGAAAAAATTCAATGGACACTCAATTTATTCTCCAAGAGTAACGAGAATTAAGGAAGCTCCCAAACAATAGGCTTTGATCTCCAGGATTGAATATTCTTCCAAATCCGATCTTTGAGATAACCAAAAATTGCTTTATGTAGTATCATGTGTTTTACTATCTCCCACACCCATTGGTTGATAAACTTTGTGACTATAAGCATGTTCCCCATTGATGCGCATGCAAATGAGAGTTGAATTTTTAACTTGATTCTATTTGGTTAACTAGAGCTTGGGGGATGTTGCGTATACGTTTTTTTCCTCCTGCTATCATGGATGTGTCACGCTATTCTTCTAGCGGTCACTGGAATGATGGAAATTGAGGTTGAGTGAGTGATATTTGGGAGCAATAAAGACTAGGATTACGAAGTATCTCAGTAACCGATTGTAGAGTGCTAAAGGTTAATAGTGGGAATGCCATGTGGAATATTGATTGCTCCATCAATATTTTTTGAAACTTTCCTTAATGGTCGCATGATTGGACGATTGTGGAGCGAACCTGATCCTATTGTTTCATTTTCACACCAACACTTTTGTTGTTTCTTTTAATAGAGTGTTTTTCACCGTTCCAGATTTTAACATGATTCATACAATACTAGACATATTTGTTTTTTCATTTTTTTCTTCATTGGCAAATTTTGTGTGAGGTTATTCACAAATAAAACAAAATTAAATATTGAGAAAGTAAACGAAAGAAAGATTTCCCCGTTAGGAGAACTGTACGGACCGACAAAGCCAATTTTCCTCATTTGAATGCCCATCAATGGTAACTAAAAAATTAGTGGATACTGTGCAATAATAACATGGTAACTAAAAAACCAATTTCCCTCATATTGGCATCATGTGTATTGGACTCACAAAATTTATTGTATGAATATAAATAAGCGCATAATTATTAAAACTTTATAGTTTAATATTTATTTAGTAATTTATTTATTTGTGTACATTAGGATTTTAAAATTTTAACTCACGATCTGGATACCTCTATCAATATTAAAGCTCCAATACCTCCAAGCATCTATGAGATATGATTGAAGCTTAAAAGCTATGTCAGGGCTTTTTAGAGTTTTGTTGCTAATTCTTTGACTACTTTGCTGTAAATTGTAATTTTGTTGTTTTTCTAGAGTTTTTTAACACATGAATTTGTTGGCTTGTGTGATACTACTGACTTTGTCTCATTAAATTAGTGATTTCACATTTCCAATTCTATAGATTCTTTTTTTTTTGAAACAAATTTCTATAGATTCTTTTAATATCAATGACAACGGTTTTGAATTGTTGCATTTGATAATTATAGCAAAGGTTTTTAATAGGCAGCGATTAAAAATCGCTTTACGATGATTCTGCACGGTTTTATGTCGTTGTCTTAGTGTTGAGCAAAAAACCATTGTCCTTGCTATCTCAACAATAACGATTTTATAATAGAGTTGCCTTTGATCATAAAAACCGTTGTCTAAAGAATAGGCAACGCCTGCAAATTCATTGATCATAAAAACCGTTGTCTAAACAATAGGCAACGCCCGCAAAAACAACGGTTTTAAAATCATTCCCGAAAGATAGGGACACGGTTTTTCAATTTAGACAATAGTTTTCGAACGTTGTCGTAGGATCAAAATGTTGCGGTGGCCCCACCCGTTAAGAGTAAACCCTACTTAAGGGTCTTCCAAACACAAGACAAGGAACCTCACTTTAACATCGAAAAACCCTAGCTTGCTAAGGAGTCAGGTTCCACCACTTCTACGCAAGTACACTTTGTTACTTTTGTAACTATTATTTTAGTGTGTAGCGCCAAAGAGACTATTCATAGTATTCTTCAAAATTTGATCTATGGGATAACCAAAAATTTCTTTATGTAGTGTCATGTTTTTACTATCTCCCACATCCATTGGTTGATAGACTTTGTGACTAGACTCGCTGATTCCTATTTCCTATGCATGCAGCTCCATAATGGTCAGCCAAATGAGAGTTGAATTGTTGACTTGATTATGTTTGGTTAACTGGAGCTTGGGAGATGTAGCGCATACGTTTTTTTCCTCCTGCTATTATGGATGTGTCACGAGATTCTTCAACGGTTACTGAAATAATAGAAATTGAGGTTGAATGATCGATTTTTTTTTAGTAATAAAGGCTAGGATTATGAAGTATCTCAGTAACGGATTATGGAGTATTGATTGCACTATCAATATTTTTTGAAACTAATTCCTTAATGGTCGCATGATTGGACGATTGTGGAGCGAACCTGATCGTATTGTTTCATTCTCACACCAACACTTTTGTTGTCTCGTTTAATAGAGTGCCTTTCACCGTTCTAGAAGGCTCTACGTCATTTTAACATGATTCATACAATACTAGACATGTTTGTTTTTTCGTTTTTTCGTTTTTTCTTCATTGGCAAATTTTGTGTGAAGTTATTCACAAATAAAACAAAATTAAATATTGAGCAAGTAAACGAAAAAAACAATTCCCAGATTAGGAGAATCCACACACTGCAATAATGAAAAATGGCGTACACGATCGGTTTTGTTGACATAAATAATAACATAGTAACTAAAAAAACAATTTCCCTCATATTGGAATCATGTGTATTGGACTCAAAAAAAAAATTATTGTGTGAATTTAAATAAGCGCATAATTATTAAAACTTTATAATTTAATATTTATATATTTAATTGTGTACACTAGGAATTTAAAAATTTTAACTCATGATCTGGATACCTCTATCACGATTAAATTTTTTTAGTTATTGAACCCAAATATATCTTGAATATTATTTCTTCAAAATGATCTATAATAGTTAACATAAATAGCGCATTTATCCTATTGAATTGGCTTAATGGAGTTTGATAAGACCTATTTTGGGGAGGTCCCGGGCTTAGAACCTCACTAGTCAACTGGGTAAGGCCCCTGGACACAAGCGTCATCTCTTCGGTCTAAAATATTTGTAACAAAAAAAAACATCTTGTCGAGACATTAAGACGAGTTGCTAAGACATTTATTTTCCAAGTACTATCAAGCTTTACAAGTTTGCGTCAAAAAAAAAAAAATCAAGCTTTACAAGCAGAATTAGAGGAGAGGCTTGTTAGCCAGACAGAGTCACTAACAACTGCTTCATCATTATCATTCTTATGCCATGTCCAAAGTGCATGCGATGCATTAACAACATCTAATACCCCATGTCCAAAGCTAGCTTCCCTGAATAGTGATATCTCTGGTGCAGGGTCAATGTACCTATCAACAAAAAATCATAGAAAAATAGAATTATGTAAATTATGATATTTTGAATAAAGTAATTGATGAAATTCTACATGTTAATAATTAGGAATGTTTTTAGATAGTATTAATTACTTGGTAGCTAGGCCTTCACGATTGCCACCATCCCCAATGGTAATATGCACTGGACCACAATTGTCACCTTTGTCGTTATAAACTCGTGTCTGAAAAACAAGCAAATTATAAGTAACCAAGATTCTTTCTTAATTTCAGTAATCACAGTGTTTTTTTTTTCATTAAAAAGTTTTAACGAGACTTCATTCATTCTTTTCGTCAAAAAATAAAATAATAAATAATACTTACAAAGCGTTCATATGCATGAACATGTCCTGCATAAACAACATCAACACGAGCTTGATAGAGCAAATCTTCCATGGATGCCTTCATGGAAACAGATTCAGCTTCGCCTTGATGAGCTTCATTAGAGTTGTACCACGGGGCATGAATCAACACTACTACCCAAGGAGTATTTGCCCTATTAATTTTCTGTAAGTCCCCTTGAAGCCATTTGTATTGTGGGGAACTAGGGTCAAAGTCAGTGTAGGAGCCTAACATGATAACATGAACTCCAGAGACATCAAAAGAATAGTAGAGGTTAGATTCTGAACCACTCTCTACGTATGGCATTTGCCACCTGGCATTGTAGGCTGTGAATGGTGTTCTATGGAGTAATGGAATCTTCTCAACTTCATGGTTTCCAATGGTAACCATCCATGGACGTTGGCTTGCTAATGGATCCACTAAACGACCAAAAGAGTCCCATCGATTTTGGTCGAAGTCTGCATAGGATAAGTCTCCTGGTAATAATAGCATATCATAGTTTGACTTTGCTATATGCTCCAATGTAGACTTAGTCCACCCTGTTTGTCCAAGATCTCCTGGATACATTCGTTAAAGATTGAGTAGTGAAGCATCAATTGATAATTCCAAAATTCTATATTATTATAAACTAATTAACTTAATATAGTTTAATTAAATAAATGTAGAGTACTTACCGGCTACGGCAAACTTGATTGGTAGTTGAGAGGGTGGAGTCTTAAGATTGTATACATGGGCCGAGGGTGGGTCACCCAAACGGTAGTAGTAGACAGTGTTGGGCTTGAGAGGACCAATTACGACGTTGTGAATATCACCAGACTCGTAGACAGTATATCGGTATGATGAGGTAGTCCCAGTGGCAGAGAACCCGTTTGCTGAAGGAGTTGGACCGTACTCAACTTTTGCCGGTGTTGGGCTCTTTGTGATCCACGATATCCTCATCTTGTCTTGGCCCGCTTGAGATATGTGCACCTGAAAGGCCCATCCATTACCCTCATTAGGCTTCTCAAACACATTCTCTATCATCATTGAAATCCGCGAAAGAAAGACAAATCTATTAGGAAAAATAAAACATCTGTGAATAGACAATGAGTTTAAAAATATTTTACACTGTGATCTAATAATAAGTTGGCATGTCATTTAATAATTATCAAAACACGTGATTTGTCACACTTATTAGAGTATGGGATGACACCTTGTTAGATTTACGTATAAAAATGCTTTACACAGACAGATGACTAAAACAAACTTTACACTTATGTAGTCGAATAAAAAAACTATGCATTTTCGGTGTAAATTAGTTTTACATTGACATTCAATCACTATGTGTTTGATTCCACGTTTACTGTAGTTGGATGCACGTTTCTGTGCTCAAACGTGAGTTTTCTTTGTTTTTATGGTGTTTAGGTGTAGCTATAATATAGAGCTTTCACGGTAACAAAAAATCGACACCGTGCAAATCATTGGAAACTGGCCTCAGGCTTCTTCCAACCCCTTAACTATTCAATAGACACCCCTAACTCTTAAATATTCTCAAAATACCTTCACGCGTGACACTCTCACTCCCAGTATTTTAACAAATTCGAAAGATGATCATCCGAACTTGGTTACGCGGTCTTTCTGGGGTTCGATAATGGTTCCATCGAACCATCCTGAAACACGATAAAGAAGACTCAAATTCACGAGTATAGATCTGAAATTGTTGCTTGTGAATATCCTTCTTTTTGTTGATAATCTTGCCAAATCAGAAACTGTGTAAACCTTTTCATGGGCTCTAAAGAGATGGGCCTTTGGTGTAAATATTGGGCTAAAAGAAGTTTTTTTTTCTAGAGAAAAAAAGTTGGGTTTTTTGTATCCCCACCCTTTCCCCTCATACCCCCAACCACTCTGTGAAAAGACAAAAATACTCCTGCGTTTTTACAAAATCACAATTTCTTCACATTATTGGTCATACCTACGATTGACCACGAGCCACTCGCATATACGCCACAAAAACGTATATACGATTGACCCAAAAGTCATCCACTCGCATATACCCCACCACCAGCCTATATACGATCCATATTTTTACTTCCATCGATATACCCCTTTCCAGCGTATATACGATTAGCCATAATTCATCCACTCGTATTTACGCCCAACAACCCATATATACGACGCTTTAAAGAGTAAGCATCGTATATACCCCCATTTTTATGTAAATACGATGAGCAATTTTTTCCCTTTGCTTGCATTGTCCGGTAGGCACCACAATGACAGGGACGAGGACAGTCGTCCGAGTCAGAGAGGTAGATGGGAGGTAACTCCTATCGAGAGCGATCGAGTCATCTCTCGCTCCGAGCACGAGGACTCGGAGGCATAATCACCGTGCATGCTTCACTTGACTAGAGACAGAGACATCGACCAGGTTGAGTATCATCCCGAGCCACCCCGGTATGATGAGCAGCATCACCCAGCTCATTATCAGGATGATGGGAAGTTTTAACTTGAGGATTATCTTGGTGGAGTTAATCGACGAAGGATCTGAGCGACGATCCTTCTGATTTCGACGTACAGATGAATGTAACTCTTCCATTTGAACGTAATATGTGGACATCATGTCTCGGACGTCACCCTCGCTGTTGACATCCATGGTAGACCAGTAAATACCTCCATCAGTCGTTTCCGGTTTCCGATAAATGATACGAATTATTTCATGCTCGTCGTTCTCTAGTTGAACCATCCGTAGTAGTTTCGCTAAGAAGCGAAGAAATGATATGCAGTGTTTCAACCTACACGATAAAACATCTCTCCTATCGAAACATATACCATCATCTTGCAAGATGATGCCCTGATGATTAGCGAACCCCATATTAGAATGAACGAGAGTGAGGGAAGAAGACTCGTAGTATGACATTAGCGAAGCCTGCATCATCTTCACTTGTGTTGTGTGATAGAAGGTAGTTGAATTTTTGGTGTGAAAATAGTGATGGTGGGAGTGAGTATTTATAGTTGAGGTAAAAGATTATCAATCATTGATTTTGTCGTCTGCAATCCACACCGCTGATTTTTGTCGTCATCCACACCATTGATTTGTCCAAAATTTAGTGTATTTTGATAAATTCGCCACTATAGGACAAAAAAACAGCACCTGACGCGCAGTCAAAAAGCGCTGATTCACTCACTACCTCGTTGACGCAGTGTCTAGCTTTTATCTTTTTTAAAACAATTAATAAATTACTTTTTTATTATTTATTATATTTATATTCTACTAAAACTAATAAAACAAATCAAGTTAATTACTACTAACTTTTGTCATAAAAAAATTTAATTTTTTAATACAATGCATCCAAACAACACAAATGGATAAAATCACTTTTTCAACCAATCTGTACAAACATAAATCGTGTTAAGTTCAATTTATTTTTAACTAAAATCAATTTTACACCATCAATTTTCGTCCCTAAGAACCAAACACACATATTGATTATTGACCTCATCTCCACTCCCAATCCTAACTGTGAATTTGGTAATCAAACCGTTGCCATCTCCACCTAACTACTAACCCACCGTACACAAACAAACAGATGTACCAAGAAATATCGATGAAGATTTTTTGACACAATCAATGAAGCAAGCTGATAAGAAAGAACACGCAAGTGAAAGCTCAACTCAACCATACACACGCACACACACACAGAGATATATATATATATATATATATATATATATATATATATATATATATATATAAAAAAAAAACTAATCAATAAAAATTAATATATTTAGTACAAAAAGTCAAGGGTAAAATTTTACATGCTCAAACCAGTAGTTTCACCGTCGGCAGACGGGTCCAACATCAGAACTGGATATTACTAAAATATCTTGTCGTTTTGTTTCAAAGAATTCAAGATATTCAAGTAATGCACAAATCTCAACAAAACAAACTCATGAAACTTGAGTGCCTTAAATTGCGTCGATTCATGACACCTCATCAAATCCAACGGTTAATAGTAGAATTACATGAAATGGAAGTTTAATAGTAAATCTGCAAAATGAGGAGAAGTAGTACGTACCTGTTGTGGCGAAGCGGAGTCGCTATCGTCGTGAGAAACGAAGATGTTTTCACGAGACGGTGGTCGACTGTAACAATAAACGACGTCGTATCCAAAGCATCCAATGATAATTAACAAAACCAATAGAGCGAAACTACGCATCATCATCGTTGAAAGAAATTGGAGGAAGGAAGAAGAGAGAAATGAAGGTTTCTGTGAGAGAGAGAGAGACTAACAACAAGACTATATTTATAACCGAATACACCTCCCTTATCGGGCAATTAATAACTATATTCCCGGTTTCGCTTTCTCCTATACTGTACTATATAAAGCTGTCAATGTAATATAGATCTATTTATTGCCATTGCTTTGCGTTAATACTTCACAGTTCAATTCAAACATTACTGAACCAAACCCATTTCCTGAATAAATACCCAACTCTTAACGTGGCCGTGTATTGGGATTCCACATCTACAGTACTTCACAGGATTTTCTTTTTTTCTTTTTGGTAATAAATAAATACTTGACGGATTTTCTACTATACTAGTTTTACAATAAAAAGGAAAAAAGTATAATTAATAAGCTAATTATATATTTCCTCAACAAAAAAAGTTAATTACTATATAAAATTTAATTTAATTTAATTTAATTTAATTTATATACATTGTCCTTGTACATAGTTTTTTTTATGGCGTCACCCAATCACGAAACGACACGGCATATAAATTGTTTGACTTTTTCTAGCATGATTATTTCCTTTTTTTAAAAAGATATATCATAATTAATGACGTAATTAGAGTCGTTAATTTTAATCTAATGATTGTACTTAAATATTCTCATTTTTCGTAATAACCAAGTGTTCTCACCGAGTCGTTCTCTCTCTCTATATATATATATATATATATATATATATATATATAAATTAAATTAAATTTTGTGTCAAAGAAAAGTATTTTTTTTAAGAAAGTATATATTTTATTTTGTTAAGTCAAATTAGAAATTAATAAGTAATAAGTAATACTATAAAATTATTAGATAGTTGGTCAAAATAATAATAATAATAATAATAATAATAATAATAATAATAATAAGATAACAGTATATAATTATAAATGTTTTTTTGGTCAAAAAAAATTATAAATGTTTTTACAATTTTCTTGTATATTTATTGAATTTAAGAAAGAAAGTATACAACTTTATTGTTTTATATAATCAGGAAATATAATATAATGGTTTTACAATCCCAAGTTAATCATCAAATAGAGTAAAATACTAAGGTTTATTTATGGAGTTTAAATTCGATGCATGATTTCTTTGTTAATCCACAAAGGTTTTTTGAATAATATTTTTTGATCAGTTTTATTTTTTATAATATACTCTAAATCAAAGCTTTCTGATTGAAAAAGAGTGTTAGCTATTACCAATATGTGTATTTAACCTTGTTACCACAGTTAGTGTTTGTTACTGTGGTTAGTCCATTGTAGTTAAGTTAATTAGGCTGGTTAGTAGATAACAGATTCAGTTAGATAAGTGGCTAGTGTAGTTTAGTTTCTGTTAGAGTTAGAGCTTGTATATATACTGCAGCTATGTACAGTTATTGTTCAATGAATGCAAATGATGAAATTTCTTTACCTTCGTCTCTGTTTTGCTCTTGTTTGTTTCATTAGCCACGATGATAACAATATGAATTCCTCTAAAAAAAGACAATGTAGAATTTAATTATATATCAACTAATTGCGGATTGTCATTAAGAAAATTAATTAGTTATTCTCCTAATCTAAAACATCATTCATACCATGATATTTGATTGGTAGTCGATGTAAAAAAAACTTTAAACCGACAACAAATCACATATCAAGGTAAAATGATTTTTCAGATAATTAGGAGAAGAGTTGACATTTTTAACGACATGGCGATTAGTTATTAGTTGATAGTGTAAAACATTACACACCGTCAATGCATATAAATTAAATCTCTAAATGTTTTACATTATCGACCAATTACAAATTGTCATATTAATACAAAGAAGTGATTTTTCAGATAATTAGGACAAGAATTGACATCTTTAAAGACATATATATGGCGATCAGTTATTAGTTGATAGTGTAAAAATTACACAGTGTCAATGCATATAAATTAAATCTCTAAATGTTTTACATTATCGACCAATTACAAATTGTCATATTAATACAAAGAAGTGATTATACTCATAACTACCTTACATGTCTTATAAAGCTGAATTGTGATAGATTGTGTGTATAAAAAAAATTCACACCAACCGTACATAACAATAAAAAATGTGTGAATCAATTATTGTAACAAGCATAAGCAAAAATTGACGATTCTAATCTAATAATTTGATAGTATACAAAAATGTCCTTCTTTAATAACTTAAATAGTTGGCTTTGCTTGTATTTTGCTATGGAGTAGTACTCTAAATGATAAAGTCAAAAATATTTCAAAAGAGTTGCAATTATAACAAAATTCTTAATTATATTTTGAAATCAATGTTTTGGAAACCGAACAAACCATTTAATCGATGAGGACAATAATTCAAAATTTTATGGTTGAGCCGTGGTCGAACCAGTAACAATTAAATCTCTATTTTTTATAGTGTTTGTTAAATTAAGTGATAATTTAAGATATAATTAAACTATACATTAATAAAACAGTTATTATTTATATTTCATGTGGAAATTAAAAATATATTTCATGTGAAAAAATAATAACTAAAAATATAAATAATAACAGTTTATGTATATGTACGTTATAATTTGATATTGGCTTTTTATTTGATTGAAAAATAATATTTTGAATCTAAATGTCGAAAGAGGACAATTTAACCAACAATTTTCGGTCGGTTATTAATGGTTCTCGGTTGGCTCCCATCGGTTTTCAAGCAAGCAAGTTTCTCAACCAAGCGAGTTAGACACCTACTTGATTCTTGGTTCAATCAGTCGATTCAATCCGGTTCTCAAACCCGTGGTAACAACTATTGGTTCTTGTTAAAAAAAAAACTAATTGATTAATTTACATGATTTGCTCTAATTATTAAATAATTAAATTCTGAATAAAGCGACTAATGTGCCTTTTCAAGCTCACGATGATTTATTAATAATTAGCATCTTTCAATGAGAGATTAAATCTTACAAGAAATCATTTTGGTTAAGAAGGAATTTCAGACACGATGATGGTGATGTGATTTAGGCATTGCGACAATGATTTTCTTTTGTCCAAAACAATGAATATTATTTTTTTGGTCACAAGCAATATTTCATTGATAACGGACATAGGCAAACAAAACATTACACAATGGTGTAAGCATTTAGCTTACAAAGAAAGCATCAATAGATCCATCAGTGGACAACAATCAAATTGGTATATCCCAAGAATTGACACTAAGCAAAAGAGGAGCACCCGAGACAACTAAAATCCTAATGAACTGACATATTAAAACACAAAGGTTTCTTTGTTAATCAGGAAATATAATATAATGGTTTTACAATCCCAATTTAATCATCAAATAGAGTAAAATACTAAGGTTTATTTATGGAGTTTAAATTCGATGCATGAATACTAAGGTTTCTTTGTTAATCCACAAAGGTTTTTTTAATAATATTTTTTGATCAGTTTTATTTTTTATAATATACTCTAAATCATCCAAGAAATTAAAGCTTTCTGATTGAAAAAGAGTGTTAGCTATTACCAATATGTGTATTTAACCTTGTTACCACAGTTAGTGTTTGTTACTGTGGTTAGTCCATTGTAGTTAAGTTAATTAGGCTGGTTAGTAGATAACATATTCAGTTAGATAAGTGGCTAGTGTAATTTAGTTTCTGTTAGAGTTAGAGCTTTGTATATATACTGCAGCTATGTACAGTTACTGTTCAATGAATGCAAATGATGAAATTTCTTTACCTTCGTCTCTGTTTTGCTCTCGTTTGTTTCATTAGCCACGATGATAACGATATGAATTCGGTATTGCAGCCAGGATTTGCTTTTCTTTTGTCCGTATATATCATATGGAGTTCCACAGGTTGAGTGCATAACTTGAAATTGGTATGAATTAATAACATAATGATTAGAAGAAAGGAGGGTTATTGAAATTAGGAAAAGACGTTTTTTGTTTGTGAGGTTGCGCTAGGGCATGGTCTTGTGTACAACGGCGAAAGGGGTGAACAATGCGGCGAAGGCAGGGGAAAGTGAGGCTGTGGCGACGCCTGTAGTGGTTACTGCTCTAGACGTTACAATGGAAACTGTTCAAAAGAATGATCAGCCAAAGAACTTTAAGGAAGCTCTCCTTAATGTGAATGGCTTGACAGACAGTGATGACTTTGGATGTGAAGAAGAGGTTAATGGCGCCGATATGCCAGAGAATAGGTGGTATAATCTCACAACATTAACAAGTTGATTTTATGTATTTACATCCATCGATACTAGCTCACCCCGAGAAATGAGGCTAGTATTCGATAATCTTTTGTATATTTGTTCCCATACAACTTCTTTAGATAAATTTTATACAAAAAAATAGTAGTGCTTCACACATGTTACTACACATGATTTATATAAATAACACCTTTCAATTTTTGTTGTAACATTTAGATAGATAAGTTGCTATAGGACTTTTTTTCCCCATAGTATCACGCTTAACAAGCAGGATTTGACGATAGACTTTTTAACCAGACAGAGTCACTAATAACTGCTTCATCATTATCATTCTTATGCCATGTCCAAAGTGCATGAGATGCATTAACCACTTCTAATAACCCATGTCCAAAACTTGCCTCTCTAAATTTTGATATCTTTGGCTTTGGGTGTATGTACCTATCAGCACAAACCAGAGAGAAATTGAATTACGTAAATTATGATCTTTTGGGGGGTGGGGGAATTTATAAGAGATTGTGAAAGTTAAGAATTAGGAATGTTTTTAGAAAAAAGAATTCAAATATTAGTTACTTGGTGTCAAGGCCATGAAGGTTGCCTCCATCCCCAATGGTAATATGCTTTGGACCACACTTGTCATGTTTATCTTTATAAACCCTTGTCTGAGAAACAAGTAAATGGCGATCAGTTTGTTTATGAGAAGAAATTACAATTCACATATTAGTTACTTGGTGACTAGATATATTTATTATTCAATGAATCAAAAACTGATTGACATTAGGAGCAAAGGGAGTACTCACAAAGCGTTCATATGCATGGACATGGCCGGCAAAAACAACATCTACACGAGCCTGATAGAGCAAATGTTCCATGTCAGCCTTCATGAAAACTGATTGAGGCTCACCTTGATGAGCTTCGTTGGAGTTATACCATGGAGCATGAATCAACACAACTACCCAAGGAGTCTTTCCTCTATCAATTTTTTGCAAGTCCCCTTGAAGCCATTTGTATTGTGATGAATCATGGTCAAAATCGGTGTACGATCCCAACATGATAACATGAACTTTAGAGACATCAAAAGAGTAGTAGAGATTAGAGTTTGATCCACTCTCTTCGAATGGCATTTTCCACCTGGCATTGTAAGCTGTGAATATGAATGGTCCATTGTAAGTTATTGGAATCACATCGCTTTCATGGTTCCCTTGCGTGACCATCCATGGACGTTGGCTTGCCAGTGGCTCGACTAAACGACCAAAAGAGTCCCATAGATTTTGGATCAAATCCGAGTAGGCTAAGTCCCCTGGCAATAGTAGCATATCATAGTTGGATTTTCCTATATGATCCAACGTCGACTTAGTCCACCCTGTTTGTCCAAGATCTCCTGCATACATACATACATACATTAAAAGTTGACAATTTGTTTGAGTTATATGATTTAATTAAATCTATAGTACTTACCAACTACTGCGAATTTGATTGGAAATTGAGAGGGTGGAGTTTTAAAATTGTATGTTCGAGTTGATGATGAGTCACCCAAACGGTAGTAGTAGACAGTATTGGACTTCAGGGGACCAATTACAACGTCATGAATTTCACCGGACTCATAGGTACCATAATGGTACGAGGAGTTAGTCCCAGTGGTTGTGAATGAGTTTGCTGAAGGAGTTGGGCCATACACCACCTTTGCAGGAGTTAGGCTGTCTGTTATCCATGATATCCTCATCTTATCTTGACCCACTTGAGATATATGTACCTGAATAGACACACCCACTTTTTTATAACATGTTGCTTCTTGATTTGATGATGTTGTAAAAAAAACTTTATACATTGTTGGTGAATATAAATTAAATCCTTGAATTAGTATACTTTTTGAATTAAAATTTAATTATCTATGCATAGAACTTTTATACCACCAACCAATCACAATTGTATCGAAAGCCATTTAAACAGTGATTTGTGATTGATTGTCGGTGTAAAAAAAATTTACATTGATGGTGCACAACAATTAAACTTTTTATCAATTTTTTTATCAAAAACTTTAGTACATATATGTAGTTAATTATTAACAGTACAAATTCCGCCCAAACTATTTTTTTAAAACAAATTACATCAATTAAAATTTGTTCCGTACTCTATTTTATTTTTAACTCTGCACGATTCTAAGTTTTCAGTTTGTTTGAGCAAATTATTTGTGAGAGTGATGGTTTAGAAGCGGTGCAACTTTTCTCTATGGATAGCACCCATGCATTACATTCTTATGCTACTCTCATCTTACAGATATCAGAGGCTTTCCAGCGAACTAGAACTATTAGCTTGAGCCATGTTTCGAGAGACCATACCAGACGCGCAAATTTCTTAGCAAAGGAAGGCTCCTGGTCGATGGCCGACATGCGCTAGGATCACCCACCGTCAGGATTGGAATCTCTCATTCTGAGAGATAAGCATGAAACTTAGTTTTTTGCTCTGTATTAAAAATAATAGTCGCTTAGCAGGTGTTACATTCTCTTAGGGACTAATTAGTAATTTGTTAATTAGTTAGTATTTCCTAGAGCTCTATATATAGAGCACACTATATTCACATTTACCGTATTTTTTCAATATGATTCCTTACGAAGAGTTTTTACCTCTTTTAGCTCATGAATTCTCCTAGGCTCGATACCTCTCGTATGGGTTTAATCTATGAATCTATGATTCTTTGATTCTTAACACTCTGTTTTTTTTCTTTTCTTTTGTCTTTGTTACATTGTAAAAAAAAGTTTGGTAATTGAACTTGTTGCCCACAAATAAAGATGAGAGGTAATCACTTTAGTGACTTTAGACTAGTTAGGGAAAAAAAAGATAACATGGATTTTTTTTTCCTTAGAATGATGGAGCAAACTAATTCCTCAATATCAATATTGAATTAATAATTCAAAACCATGATTACTAAATACTAAAATCCAACGGTTTTTTTGTAATAAAATATAATTTAGTCATATTTATTTATTAAAATGGAAAATTAAAACTAAAATATGGAAAATGGTAGTAGTACCTGTTGAGGCGAAGCGGAGTCACCGTCGTGGTGAGGAACAAAGATAGTTTCACGAGGCGGCGGTCGGCTGTAGCTACAAACGGCGTCAAAGTGGAAGCATCCTCCGATAATAATTAATGAAAACAAGAGAGCGAAGCCTCGCAAACTCATCATATTCAGAATTTCAGATTCTGTGGTAAAGTAATCAACTACTACACTATAAAATAGTGAAGAGGAGGTTCACTATTATTCATACCCGTTTAAAAAGTCAAGCCCCCAAGATTGAACTGTATTCGCTGTTTGGATTTTCTCCAATATATAAAGCGGTGCCATCTCTGTATCTCTCTAAGAAGCATCGGCTAAATCGATCACATCTAGGCGCATCACTTGTGGGTGGGAGGGTGCGCGGGAGAGACCACGTAGGCTGGCCAGGGTAAAAGCGTCGGCATCGCGGATGCGACCATGAGCGGAACTCTACGGTGAGTAGTGTTGTTGAGTACCCTTTGTGGGGCAATAGGAGGCTAGCGAGACAAGTGGAAGAGATTGAAAGATGCCAGCCCAGGTGTACATTTTTGCTCGTTGGAACATGATTTTGAACTTGGAATGAACCTTAGAAGTCTTACCTGCTCCAAAGGCGGATAAGTGAAATTCATAGGCAAAAGAAAAGGCGAACCAATGCAACATTATCTTGGTTGCAGTACATATACCCCCATCTCGGAGCAAATCAAACCACTTTGAGTCGGTGGCGTCAGTATGACTCGATAGTTAAAGCTTTCAAAACTCTAGTGATCCCGTTCTTTGAGCATATGCGAATACAAGTTTCACTATCCTTTGTTTCTGGGTCAAAAGATTGCCCTGTCGAGAGCCAGAAGTCCTCACCCACATGTCAAGTCCAACCATTGCTCTAAAAGCAGCGATTCAGTCACATCGACATAGAAACAATTTCTTGACATAGTTGCGCCGTCTTGGCTGGAACAAGCCAGTAAGTGGATTTTAGTACCGATTTATGCGTGATAATCTTTCTAGAAGCACCACAGAGATAATTTGGTTGGCAAACATTTGTGTAGGAATTTGGAAGCCAGTTCTTGATCATTTTACATTCTCATCCCACATGCTCCCACCCGGAAGGATCACGCTTAGCATCAAAATAATTTCTGTTTTTCTTCTTTGGTGCACCTTTTCGTTCACGACTTTTGATTTAGGTCTGCAACCATAGAAGAAGTAGAAGGAAAGCTATCTCGTTCAGTTGCTCTTAATAAGATATTTTCCTCTACTTCATGACTTTTATCAAATCTTGCACGGATAGCATCAAGTGATAAGAATATCACGGGTAGATGATTTATCCTGAGTGGATTTATCATCTTTTTGCGTCAAAACTCGAAGTGTTTCGATCATCGTCAACAACATTAAAAGCGGAATAGAATTGCGGAAGCATGAAAAATCTCACAGATCTCTGGCTTCAAAGGAAGTAGATGTGTAACTTCGCTTTGAATGCCGCCGAACAACGCTTGTCATATCCAACCCGATTTTTGACTTTTCAAACTCTTTCACCATAGTGACCCATTGATACGAGATAGCGAAAGCAATAGTCATTGAAGATTTTTAAGCGATGGAATATTAGACTTAGCCGGTCTGTTGATGCTTCTTTGAAAAAGACCCAGATAATTTGATCAAGATGTATTGTCGACATGTCATCAATAAGATATGAAACATTTTGATAGATCGCGTATCAGGAAGTGCTGTTGTCTTTTTGAAGGCCGATACCATGATCGCTCACGAGAAATAATAATGAAGTGTCGAAGAAAATTTAATCGGCGATAAAAAGTATGTCACGATGTGCGAAAAAATCGAAAATCGCGGATACAAATAATAAGCAAGTGTCAAAGGAAATTTGTCGACGATAAAATGGCAGCCACGTGTCAAAAAAAAATCGAAGTAAGCGAGATCACCTGAGAATAATAAGCAGTGTCAAAAGAAATTTAATCGTGATAAAAAATATGTCCGCGTCTCAAAAAAAAATCAAGTAGCGGATAGAAATAATAATCAAGTATCAAAGAAATTTAATCGACGATAAAAATATGTGCGCGTGTCGAAAAATATCGAGTAACGGATAGAAAGTAATAAACAAGTGTCGAAGGGGTAATAAAGTGATAAAAATGTATGCGCGTGTCAAAAAATGTCGGAGTACTTGAGATAGAAATACACATTTGGTGGAAGTGGAATTCTCTGAGTGTGGAATCTAGTTAGTCCATCTTTGAGATAAACTGCTTGTCGCCAGTGCGATTATCAGTAAATATTATCGTGCACATATTTAATGAGCGGGTTTTGTCGGGCTTGGCAATACTCAAAACTGAGTTAGATAATTACTACGACTGCATCCAGCCGGGAATCCAATAATACATAGCTTGAGAGAGATAGGACCCCTCTCAAATCTATCCTTGTGCACAACTCTTTAAATCTTTTAACTTTGACATTTTATCCACATGCCAATGGCCTAATAAATTTATAGCGGAAAGGAAAGGCATCGAAGACCATGAGACGTCTGGTGAGATCTCTGTCTGTCCAGAAAAGCACGAGGATGAATAGAATGCAAATCCTGAAATAACAAACTGGCGAAATACTTACCCGAAGCGGCTTTGTGGCTCTCCTGACTGGCTGGGTAGTAAATCTACAAAATATATAATTTACTAAAATGTAAGTAATTTTAATTCTATTTACCAAACTTGAGTAACAAAAAATATCACAGTATCCCGGTTGTGAGCGTCGGTTGTAGTATCCCGATATCGACGCCAGTACACTGAGTCAAATGACTGTTTTCTTAATATCCTTTTTAGGCCCCCCTAATTCATAGTTAGACTCAATAATAGGTTATATAAAATAGAATGAGCACTTTAGTCGAACGGATTTTGTAGCTCAGCGGTTTGCTGTTTTTGCTGGATCGATGAGGTCTTCTGTTCGATCCTCTCCGTGGTCGCTTTTTTTGTTTTGTATCAATATATTCATTTATTCAATCAAAAAATGATATTTAAAAAATGGTAGAATGGAGAATCAAAGCTGGAATTCGGAAACGGAAGTCATGATCATGACTGTGAAAGTTTACCACTGCGCTACAAAACATTTATACTTATAACATTCATTAATATTATTTTATTATATGCATAGAAACTGCACCTTTTAGTAATATAATTTTTCTCCTGATTTTATTTATTTATTTCTAGAAGTAATACTCCTTACATGTTTTTAGCTCCACTTAAGTTGGATATTCCTAAAATGTAATTTATTTTAAATTTCAATTTTTGGTATTCTCCATGGCCATTACATCCAAATTTAAAGTTGTATTGAGATGTTATTTAAAATTTAAATAAAGTAGTTTGAGATTTTGGTGATTCATTTAACAAAAATATATTTAGGGCCCCATTTTTAAAACTTGCACAGGGCCCCCAAATTGTTTGGGACGGCCCTGAATATTGGAATTCTGGTCTCTTCTAAGTCAAAAGATCAATTAAGTCTCTCGCCACGGTATCTGTCAAATTGACAGCTAGATGTAATACAAAATATTATGAGTGGTTCCACCAACATTTTATGGTATATAGTTAATTTGATTGATACATCAGTAAGCGACTTAATTATCTACCACCCTAAAAGTCACCTAGAATTTCACCTACGAGATATTGTTGGGGATTTAATTTGTATGCATAATCGGTGTAAGATAACTTTTTACACGTCAGTCAATTACGAAACAATGTGTCGTAAAAAATGCTTAACTCATGTCAACTAACTTACAAGTCACTAATACCATTTTTTTTATTGGTTAACTATGTAAAAAAGTTGCATTGTCAGTGCAAACCAATTAAACTCTATTTTTAGAAGTTTAGATTTAAATGAGTGGATCCAAGTCGATATCATCCGCGCATAGTCTTGCACGAAGGAAAAAAAGTCAATAAGTACATAAATATTATTAGTGTCAGTGTAAAGATTTTTACACCATCACTCAATCCTAATAATTAGATCATGAAAAATACCCCGACTTTCTTCAAAACTACTCCTAAAATCACACATATGATCGATTGTGATTTGTTGATAGTGGTAAACCTTTTACATTGACAATGTATAACAATTAACCTTAGGAATTAGGATTATTTAGTAGGATTTAATTTATATGCATCAACAATGTATAATTTTTTTACATTATCAAACAATTAAGAATTGTCATGTCATTAAGAAAAACAATTATTCTCCTAGTTATCTAAAAAGTCATTCATACCCGATAAGTGATTGATTTTTCGGTGAAAAAAACTTTAAACCGACAACCAATCACATATCAGAGCACGAATGACTTTTCAGATAAGTAAGAGAGGAGTTGACATTTTTATGACATGACAGTCTATCATTTATTGATTGTGCAAAAAAAATCATACACTGTTTAGCATATAAAATAAAACCATAAATGCTCTATATTATTGACCAATTACAATTTGACATTTTTTTAGATAAGCTATTTAACTATAGCTCGCTATCTTACTAGTTTATCTAGGATACTTTTTTTCTCCCGAGTCATTTTTCATTGGGTTTTAGTCTTGAAAGGTTTTAACAAGGCCACATGTCATTGTAAAAGTTGAAGTACCGCTGCTACTCCTTTCAATAAAATTTCTTTTGCTTATAAAAAAGTGAATACCTTCTATATCACATATACTTGCGGTGATTAATGGTGTGTATAAAAAAGTTCACATAAACTGTGCGTACCAATTAATTATGTGGGACCAATAAGTTGTAACAATGTTGTCAAAAAAAAATAAATTGTAACAAAATATAAGTAAAAATTGACTATTTTAATCTTATTAATTTGATAGTATACCAAAATGTCTTTCGTTAATACTGGATATTTAATCAACTATTTGTGCACTCATTAAGATGAGTGTTTTTTTTTTTGGTATTAAAAACCAAAAAAGATGAGTGTTTTTCTTTTTGATAATTAGATGGGTGGTAATTTGCACGTGTTTTTGTAATCTCATTTAAGTTTAACTAAATTACCTAAAATACGCACCATCTTATTTAAGTTTAACTAAATTATCAAAAATGTATAAAATAAAACCATAAATGACAAAGAAATGAAATTAAATTATCCTTAAAATTATCGATATGTATTTTGAAATTACCAAAAATGTATAAAATAAAACCATTGAGTGAGTTTACCGAATGAAATTAAATTATCCTTATGTAATAGCTTAAATCTATTACAGTTTGTGATCATAATTTAAATAGAACATTCTATAATTTTTTTTGTATATTTGTTCCCATACAACTTCTTTAGATAAATTTTAGGGTTAAATATACTTTTAGTCCCTATAAAATTTCACTATTTTGTTTTTAGTCCCTATAAAATTTTTCATCAACTTGTAGTCCTTACAAAATTTCTTAATTTTGTTTTTAGTCCCTATAAAATGTGATATCATGAATACTCATGCATACCTTTAGAGTATTTGAATGATATTTTGCATACACCACTACAACAGATCTAGTAGATGGGCAGCGTTTTTTTTTATCCATGGGCAGCGCTTTTGAGCGCTGCTGAACGTGGCGTTGGTTATTCCACTCCAACAATGGGCAGCGCTCTCTAAAAGCGCCACACATTGCCAAACACGTCCTCCCAGATACGCAGCGCTTTTTAAAAAGCGCTGAATATTGCCCCATATACGCAGCGCTTCATTAAAAGCACTGAATATTGCCTATTTGTGTTACTAAATACTCATCGCTTCATTAAAAGCGCTGAATATTGCCTATTTGTGTTACTAAATACCCAGCGCTTCATTAAAAGCGTTGAATATTGCCTATTTGTGTTACTAAATACCCGACGCTTCATTAAAAGCGCTGAATATTGCCTAAATTTTTTTTATTTTTTTTTTCTGTTTTGTGTGTTTTCCTTTTTATATTTACAAGTTACTGTGCATGTACCAATCCAATCCAATACATAACAGAATCAAATTGCTAAGAGGAACCAAATTACATATAATAGAAACAAATTACATAAGAGGAACCAAAACAAAATAGCTAAGAAGTTTCATTATCTAATTCATATGTATCCAAAACAAGCTATCAAGTTACAATATTATGAACCAAAAACTAGCTAGCTAACTTATATGTATCCAAATCAAACTTTAAAAAAAACGGGAGACATAACTGCACCATCCTCCCCTAAGCTCGTCAATGAATCGCTCGATGAGAGTATGTCCGCACTTACAATCGCGAAAATACTGAAATTATATAAATAAATAAAATTAGAAGTGAAATGGTTAAATATTGGAAAGAACCACTATTAAATCGAAATCATATAAAAATATATTATAAGTAGATACCTGACGGGGGATAGTGGTTTTCTTTTGGGTAATAATGTCCTTCATATATTTCATGACATAATACCCACAATCAATGTTATTGAATTGTCTAGGACACTACAAAACATAAGATTAGTTAATTGTTAAATTGAGTTGAATACAGTTTTTTGACAAAATAATGTAATGTATAAGTTAGAAACTTACAATTATTGGTAACCATTTGACCGTTAATTTATTCACTCCCCAATATGTGCTTAAAGCGCTGAATTGTCATATAACAATATAAATAACAATATTAATAACAATATATACATATATAAGTAAAAGTAAGAAATATGCAGAATGAACGAAATAAACACACCTGTTAAAAAGCTCCACAAACTCGCTGTGGTTTTGGTAATGATTTTGAAGGGAGTCAAGGTAATACACAGTTTGTTTGCTAGGATTAATTGCAAACAAAACCCAATGTCTCCTACAAAATAAATTTACGAATAAGTAATTGACTACTATTTAAAAAATGCATGTTATATAAGAATGAGTAAAATTTCTCACCCTAGATTAACCGGTGCTAGAAGTAAGGCATCATCACTTCTATTTTGAGCTTCATTGAAGCGCTCATTGACATAAGTTTGAACAGCAGCCCGGTTTTGTTCCACAAGTGATTGATAATTTGGCAGGCTGCGATCCACTTGATGAAAGGTTGTACTTTCCGGACACAAGAAGAAAAATCTATGTGTCTGTTCGGAAGGGACCACAATGTCCTCGTACAAGTACCTACATTTAGATATATAAATATATATATATATAAATTAAATTAACGATATAATAAAATAAAATCGACAATGTCAAATAATAAATTACATAGTACCTGACATATATATTCATAACAATACCGGTTGCCTCATCCGAATCACATACAGCACGGATATCCTCACGTCCGACTATTTGAGGACCGCTAGCTCCAAAAATTTCTTCATCAAAATTTATGATAAGGTCTGTCTCCTTCATCATGTATTTCTCACACATTCAACATATTCCTCTCCAATCAAACTACATTCATCTCCAACCTAACAAAAAACCTAAAAAACAAAAAAACAAAATAGAGAACTAACCTTTGAGAGAAGATTGAGACAAGCAATGTGGGTTTGGGGGTTATTGTGGGTTTGGGGCCGGGTTATTGTCGGTTTGGGGTTTTTTGGGTTTGGGGGTTATTGTGGGTTTGGGGGTTTGTGGGTTTGGGGTGGTGCTAGAGAGAACGAGAGTGAGGGAGAGCTGAGAGAACACGAGCTGATGAGAGTGAGGGAGAGAAGAGAACCGCGCGAGAGCGTGAGCTGAGAGAGAGAGAGAGACGTGAGCGAGAGATAGAGTGCAGAGCTTGCTGAGAGTGAGAGTGAGAGCGAGGGGAGAGAGAACCGAGTGAGAGGGAGGGTTTAATTTGGTACAATTAGTTGGTAGAAATATTTAAGGCAATGGGTGGCGTTTTCAAAAACGCTGGATATGGTGAGTACGCATTGCGTGATGCGTAGCGTTTTTAAAGAAACACTGGATATGGTGAGAACGCATTGTGTGATGCGTAGCGTTTTTAAAGAAACGCTGGTTATATGGTGAGAACGCATTGTGTGATGCGTAGCGTTTTTAAAGAAACGCTGGTTATTTGGTAGAACGCATTGTGTGATGCGTAGCGTTTTTAAAGAAACGCTGGTTATATGGTGAGAACGCATTGTGTGATGCGTAGCGTTTTTAAAGAAACGCTGGTTATTTGGGTGAACGGTCTAGGCACGGTCTAGGCAATGGGTGGCGTTTTCAAACAAACGCTGGGTAAGGCTCACGCGTTCTACGCGATGGGCAGCGTTTTTTTAAAAACGCTGGTTATAGGGGCGTCTTTTTTAAACAAATCTGGCGTAGTGCACGTTAAGAATATCAAAAACATCTCTTTCACAAAGAATAAGCTCAAAATCTGATTTCTAGGTTAGTGTTTCCTTTAATTTGTTTATTGAATTTTTTGCACTTAAAACATTAATATTTAATTAATCCCTTATTAGAAAATTCGAAGTTTTTGTGGGAGAGATGTTTATAATGTCCTTAACATGTATGCAAATCATCACTTAAAAATCCAATGGGTATACATAAGTTGGCATTTTATAAGAACTAAAACGAAATTGTAAAATTTTATAGGACTAAAAGTTGATGAAAATTTTTATAGGGACTAAAAACAAACTAGTGAAAATTTAAAGGGACTAAAAACATATTTAACCCTAAATTTTATAAATAAATAAACATAGAAGTGCTTGACACATGTTTTTTTTTTTGACAAAAGTGCTTGACACATGTTACTACACATGATATATATAAATAACACCTTTAAATTTTGGTCGTGACATTTATATAAGTTGTTATAGCCTATAGGACCTTTTTTTCCATAGCATCACTTTTAACAAGCAGGATTGAACGAGAGGCTTTTTAACCAGACAGAGTCACTAACAACTGCTTCCTCATTATCATTCTTATGCCAACTCCAAAATGCATGTGATGCATTAACAACTTCTAATATCCCATGTCCAAAACTTGCTTCTCTAAATTTTGATATCTTTGGTTTTGGGTGTATGTACCTATCAACACAAACCATAGAGAAATTGAATTATGTAAATTATGATCTTTTGGGGAAAAATATTATGAGAAAAAATAATTCAAGTATTAGTTACTTGGTGGCAAGGCCTTCACGGTTTCCCCCATCCCCAATGGTAATATGTTTTGGACCACATTTGTCATGTTTATCTTTATAAACCCTTTTCTGAAAAGAAAAATAAAAACAAGTAAATAGCCAATTAACTTAGTTAAAAATTGAAAGAGAAATGCTAATAACACTCTTTTTTAGACAGTAAATGTTTAAAAGAAAGTATAATATACATGAGCACGGAAGATTAATACGAATAAAAGCACTAATTAATAAATTATGGTGACTTTTTGCGTGAAACACCATATGCTTTATCGCTTGCCTGAATTAATTTTTCGAAGTATTGAGATTGAGGGTCTATTTGGTTCAATCTAGAGGAGGGAAGTGGAATTTTATAAAAAGGGAGGAGTGTGAAAAGGTTTTAGTTACATTGATGTTTAGTTGAAAAGAGGGGAAGGGAAAAGATGAATTTTATTTACACACATGTTTTGTAGCTCACATGGTTGAGTAAAAATGACATTATTGGTGGAAACACGTAGGTGTACGGGGTTCGAACCCCGCTCCCCCTCCTCTTTAACAACTAACACACTAATTTTTAACCACTTTGATAACCCGAGAAATTTTTCCCTCCCCTCTATAGTACTCCCCAACCAAAGGGCATTTGGACACTAATTTCCCATCACATTTTATTGATAAACAGTGGCGGGCCTACATATATTTGAGGGGGGAAAAATGTTTTTGCATCCCCTAAAAAATTGTAATTTTTGGAATTACCTTAGAAATAGGTAATTCCTGTTGTTAATGTGAACCTAATTACCTCATTTCTGAGTAATTCAAAAATCTTTTCTAATTAGATAGAATTCCAAATTCCAATTTTTTTTTTTAACAAATCATGTAATTTTTGGGAAAAAGTAAGGGTATTTTTGTCCATTTTGGGAAATATGGGGGTGAGATGGAGGTTGAGGGGGGTGAGAAAAATAAAAGCCTAAATAAAATACTCACAAAGCGTTCATATGCATGGACATGTCCTGCAAAAACAACATCAACACGGGCATGATAAAGCAAATGTTCCATGTGAGCCTTCATGGTAACAGATGCAGATTCACACTGGTGAGCTTTGTTGGAGTTATACCATGGAGCGTGAATCAAAACAACTACCCATGGAGTCTTTCCTCTATCAATTTTCTGTAAGTCCCCTTGAAGCCATTTGTATTGTGAAGAATGGGGTGAAAATTCAGTGTATGATCCCAACATAATAACATGAACCCCAGAGACATCAAAAGAATAGTAGAGGTTAGAGTGTGATCCACTTTCTTGGAATGGCATTTTCCATCTGGCATTATAAGCTGTGAATGGTTGATTGTGGATGATTGGAATAATCTCGATCTCATGGTTCCCTTCAGTGACCATCCATGGACGTTGACTTGCTAATGGCTCAACTAAACGACCAAAAGAGTCCCATCGATTTTGGATAAAGTCGGCATAGGATAAGTCCCCTGGCAATAGTAGCATATCATAGTTTGACTTCCTTATATGCTCCAACGTTGACTTAGTCCACTCGGTTTGTCCAAGATCCCCTGAATACATTATAAATAAATACATGCATCAATTAAATGTAAACGTTAAACAGTTTCTATGATGTCGATAATTTAGGTGTGAAAATTGGAATAAAATGACACTGTTTAATTTTTTGGTTTCTCCTCCATAGGAAGCAGGAATCTTAATCGAGGCTTTATCAAACACTAAATGTAGCATGTTTGATCTTCCTTATTATGGGAGAGAGACTAGCTCATTCCGCTAAATCGAATTCCAATTAATTGCTTCATGTTTCTATGTCTAGATTATGCATGTATGAAAACAACATATAGCATAAATATGCTATCTTGGCATATTTCAATACATTTTTTATTAATTAAATAAAGTTCCTATGAAGTAGCCCGAATAATAATAATAATAATAATAATAATAATAATAATAATAATAATAATAATAATAATAATAATAATTGTAAAAAAAAATAATTGAAATATTTATTTGGACAAAAAATCCTTTGTTTTACAGGGAAATATGCGGACCTTACCAACTACTGCAAACTTGATTGGGAACTGAGAAGGTGGAGTTTTAAAATTGTATGTTCGAGTTGATGATGAGTCACCCAAACGGTAGTAGTAGACAGTATTGGACTTCAGGGGACCAATTACAACGTCGTGAATTTCACCGGACTCATAGGTACCATAATGGTACGAGGAGTTAGTCCCAGTGGTTGTGAATGCGTTTGCCGAAGGAGTTGGGCCATAGTCAACTTTTGTGGGTGTTGGGCTGTCTGTGATCCACGTTATCCTCATCTTGTCTTGACCCACTTGAGATATATGTACCTGTAAAAGCCCACTCAGTACCTTCATTAAGCTTCTCAAACACTTTTCTCTATAGAAACAGCTCATAAAATTTGGTATTTATAAGATTGCATTTTTTTTTTTGAGATTATAAAGTTCAGGTGACTTTGCCGGGCAGCCACTTTCAGCAAGAAGTCGGCGGCGCCGAGGTTACAAAGCGATTTCTGAAGTCTCACTCCGCCAAACAGTGCCCCACATCTAAGAATCTGAGTTGAACCCACGACCTTGTGGGGTATGAGTCAACTCCTTACCAACTGAGTCAACCTTCCTCCTCGACAAGATTACATATTTAATTTACATGCATTCTGTATTTGAATTAGAATATTTTTTGAATAAAAAACCATAACTATAATTTATCAAAACTGTTGGTACATGTGAAATTAATAGTTTTTTTTGACAAAATGTATAGTTAACTGCAAAACAATAGGTTTGTAAAAATAATTGTTAAAAATACGGATTCAGCCCAAACAAGTTTTTCATAACAAAAAGTTTAGGGTAAACAGATGACACCTCAATCTGTAGTAAAAATCTTTAGGCTAATTGAGAATTTGCGAATGAAATTAATTACATTTACCTCACATAAGAGAGGTAATAGAGATTTAAACACACAAATCGTCAAATTCAAATCTTGTCATATTTCGCTAAGCCAACCATTTCAAGTTTTCCCAAACTATATTTTCTCAAACACAAACTACCCGTAACGTTACATCAATTAAAAAATTTTAGGTACCCTATTTTATTTTTAACTCAGTGCACAATTCTGGTAATGCACAAAGCAAATAAAGGAACCGCATAATTTTGTCTAATGCAATAAAAGATCTTTTCTATAGAAAAAGTTAATTAAAATAACAAAAAGAATTGAACAAATAATAAAGTTATTCCTAATGTAATACCAATAATATAACTGGGTTGATTTCACTTAAGATCTCAAGTTCGAATTTTAGATGAGTCAAAAACTTTATTTATTAAAGGGATAATCGATTGATGGACAAATTAATAATTTAAGACCTAGCACATACATGCTTCCCTTAGGCGCCTTGTCTATACTTTTTATTAGTCAATTTGGTCTCTAATATTACTAAAAAAGAGACAATCTGGAACGTATTTGCAACAATAACTATAGTGATAGCGCCTCACATATTCGAGGACTAAAATAACTGTTTATCCAAATATCTTTTTTCTAATTCAAAACCATGAGTACAATCCAACGGTTTTTATTTTGTCATCATCATATAATATAATCATACTAATTAATTATTCAAATGGAAATGTAAAACTAAAATATGGAAAATGGTAGTACTTGTTGAGGCGAAGCGGAGTCACCGTCGTCGTGAGGAAGAAAGATAGTTTCACGAGGCGGTGGCCGGTGGTAGCCACAGACGGCGTCAAATTTGAACCATCCGATAACAATTAATGAGAACAAGAGAGCGAAGCATGTCAAACGAATCATTTTCATTTTTCAGATTTATATGTTGTGTGTATTACAACTACTATACTACACTATAAAATATGAAGTTGAAGTTGGAAAAGGGTGTGAGATGAGATAGAAGCGGCGTAACGCTATTATTTATACTCAATTGAAAAGCCAAGCTCCGAGGAGACAACATGAATTCTAATCAATCATAGAGTGGTGTTACAGAGAATGTTAAAAAGAGTGTTGCAAGTTTTTCTCTTCTTTTATATATATATATATATATATATATATATATATATCAACCAATCATACTTCACAGACACGGTTCAAACAGTGAACAAACTTATTGTGAATACAAAATATGAGACGATCCAAAGTCCAAACCTTAGGCGTGGACGTATATAAAATTTAATTCCTCTAAAAAAGACAATGTAGAATTGAATTATATATCAACTAATTGCGGATTGTCATTAAGAAAATTAGTTATTCTCCTAATCTAAAACATCATTCATACCATGATATTTGATTGGTAGTCGATGTAAAAAACTTTAAACCGACAACAGGTCACATATCAAAGGTAAAATCATTTTTCAAATAAATAGGAGAAGAGTTGACATTTTTAACGACATGGCGATTAGTTATTAGTTGATAGTGTAAAACATTACACACTTGTCAATGGATATAAATTAAATCTCTCAATGTTTTATATTATCGACCAATTACAAATTGTCATATTAATACAAAGAAGTGATTTTTCGTATAATTAGGAGAAGAATTGACATCTTTAAAGACACGATTTATCGCTTATTAGTTGATAGTGTAAAAATTACACACTCACAATGCATATAAATTAAATCTCTATTTTTTATAACAAAAATATTTCAAAAGAGTTGCAATTATAAAAAAATTCTTAATTATATTTTGAAATCAATGTTTTGAAAACCGAACAAACCATTTAATCGATGAGGACAATAATTCAAAATTTTATGGTTGAGCCGTGGTCGAGCCAATAACAATTAAATCTCTATTTTTTATAGTGTTTGTTAAATTAAGTGATAATTTAAGATATAATTAAACTATACATTTTTTTTGGTATAAACCGGGTATCCTCTGCGCCCAACTGCAGAGACTAATTCCTCGAGCCGGGTAGGACCACAATTGGCGGCAAAACTCTCCCTCAAGAGATTTAACACTGCTGCATGCCCAAGGCTGGATTCGATCCCAGGACTTTGGTTAAGCTAGAAGAGACCCTTACCATCTCATCCAAGTGCTCTTGGGTAATTAAACTATACATTAATAAAACAGTTATTATTTATATTTCATGTGGAAATTAAAAATATATTTCATGTGAAAAAATAATATATAACTAAAAATATAAATAATAACAGTTTATGTATATGTACATTATAATTTGATATTGGCTTTTTATTTGATTGAAAAATAATATTTTGAATCTAAAGGTCGAAAGAGGACAGTTTAACCAACAATTTTCAGTCGGTTATTAATGGTTCTCGGTTGGCTCCCATCGGTTTTCAAGCAAGCAAGTTTCTCAACCAAGCGAGTTAGACACCTACTTGATTCTTGGTTCAATCAGTCGGTTCAATCCGGTTCTCAAACCCGTGGTAACAACTATTGGTTCTTGTTAAAAAAAACTGATTGATTTACATGATTTGCTCTAATTATTAAATAATTAAATTCTGAATAAACTGACTAATGTGCCTTTTCAAGCTACTGATGATTTATTAATAATTAGCATCTTTCAATGATAGAGATTAAATCTTACAAGAAATCATTTTGGTTAAGAAGGAATTTCGATACGATGATGGTGATGTGATTTAGGCATTACGACAATGATTTTCTTTGTCCAAAACAATGAATATTATTTTGGTCACAAGCAGTATTTCATTGATAACGGCTAGAGGCAAACAAAACATTACACAATGGTGTAAGCATTTAGCTTACAAAGAAAGCATCAATAGATCCATCAGTGGACAACAATCAAATTGGTATATCCCAAGAATTGACACTAAGCAAAAGAGAAGCACCCGAGACAACTAAAATCCTAATGAACTGACATATTAAAACACAACACCTAGAACACCTAATATACAACTGAACTAAAACAATTAAGGCATAACCAAAAACTAATCAACCTAAGGCAACCACCAAATGCAGCACACAAAGTGAACCCCTTACATTCTTCATTGTAAAACACAAAACTAGAAGCACAACTAAATTGCATCCATTTAACAGGCACTACCATCAAGCAATATGAAAGGCGTCACAAAGGAGAACCGAAAGACCCACGAAGTTGGTGTGGGGGAAGACATAAAATGCTGACTATCCCCGTATTTGAAGGCCAATTGGCCTTAGGATCTTTTGCTATGAACACTGATGGCCAGGGAAGATAAGGTGAGAACTAATTGAAGGGAAGGTGCATCAAGGTTCTGGAAATCTGCAGAAATGATGAAAGATTGTCAATGATGTATGATCGCAACAAGGATACAAGAGTAAGAGAGTGTGGCATATTTGTGATTGTGGACTGGATCCGGGTTTGAAGGGTCGTGAGTCGTGGGTTCGGGGACGAGGTGAATCGAGGCGGTGGTGGGGTACGGTGGCGGTCGTGTGTGGGGAGGGAGGAGGATGAGTGGGTGTAGAGCGAAGTGTTTGCGCTTCAAAGAAGGAGAGGCGAGCGACGCCTTTCCAAGGTCAAGAGTAGCGATCGAAAGAAACAACAACGATCTTGAGATTCGTAGACATCGCCGGAGAGAGCACGTAAGAAATAGAGGTTGAGCTGCTCCAACACCGATAACCTAGAGAGGCTAGGGCAAGGACGTTGCACCACCACCAAATCCTAGCAAAGACTAGGGACACACCTCTTCAGTGTTAAGTCAACCTAGAGACTAGGGAACAACAATGAATATTCTTAAGCGATGATAAGTCATTTTTAGGGATGACTCTAAACTCCCAAACACACTTTAGGCAACATAACTAACGGTGGTTCTTTTTTTGTAGAAATTGCCTCTGGAAACCATGTTTTTTATTATTTATGATACTCAGAAAACCATGTTTATTACGTTTTTGTTGTTATTTTGTGAACTACCAACTTGTTTCTTAACAGGGGAAGGAGGACTCTTTAGACATACTACGACTACTACTAACTCAAAATCTTGCAACAAAATTCATCTCAAAAGTATAAAACAGAAACCTCTGATCTGTGCTAGCACAATAAGTTCTACTGAACATAGAGATACCATTGAAGATGAAGAGTATATAGGTGTTAGTGGTTGGGACTGAATTCTCTCCCATGGATTTTTCACAATAGTATATTCTAACCCTTAAATACTGCTGGAGCCTCTCCAATCACTAAAGAGGATCTCTATGGATTTGTTTTGTTTCGTGTAAAAAGCATCAGCTACCACAAGGAAAATTGTCACAATGAGAACGACACAGCGTAGTATTATTTCAGACCACTTTACTTTTCATACAAACCAAAAAAGCTTAAGAAAAGGTCCACCCACTGGAAATTGCCATATATTAAAATATTACACGGCAACGCTTTACATTTCAAACACCGCCCCCTCAATTTCTAAACCCAGGTGTGTGGACTTAAAAATTTCAATTCAATCCAACAGAAGAAAACCATTTTTTCTTTTTCTTTAATACAAAGTAAAGCCACGTAATAAAATATGACTTATTCAACTTTTTTTTTCTCTAATGTCATCATCATAAAAATAGATAATAGATTTTTATACATTTCATCAAGCGTCGTCGCACGATTCGTATGGGTTAGGTCCGTGATAAACGGTCCTGATCAACTTAACGAAATCATATCATTAATCCAACGGTGGAGATCAAATCCTTCTCAGCTTATCGGCTTTGATCACGGGATTCGCTCGAGCTATCTCTTCTCTACCCACCGCCTTGAAATCAAAACCACAGCCGTGATTCTCCGGATACCTGTGGGTCCCACAAAACGTGATTCCGCACTTACACTTAAATCCGGTTAACCCGACCCGTTTTCTGCACGAACCGCACCGATTCGGTTGAGCCGTTGCAGGCGAAGATACCGACGCTTCAGGCGCGAGAGGCGGCAAGGTCAACGCCGGTGGTTCAGGGAGCGATTCGACGGGAGCCGGCGAAGAAACGGTGGCGACGACGGTCGTTGCAGAGGAGAGAGCGGTTTCGATTGTTGATTTGGTTTTGGCTTGTTCTTGCTCCTTCAAACGAATATCTCTGAAGCATTTGGAGCAGAAATTCATGGTAGCTGGACTACCAAAGAAGCCGCAGTTGTTGGCGCAGAGTCTGTGACCTTCCGGAGCTTGACATCGATGCTCTTCCGCCATAGCTTGTTGTAGATCTGTGCTTCCAGATCAAAGAATTCTAAACCTGCGGGAATTCAAAACAACAAAGATAAAGTCACGACGGTGATGACGTTAACGACGGCGATGATGTTGATGAAGAATTTTCAATTTCGAAGCGTTTAGATTCCAAGAAAATTCGAGGAATAATTGAAAGAGTTTAAAAGAAAATTGAAGGAAAATTATGAAGCTAAATCTTGAGACAACGTGTTAGTTTGCAAGTTGAAACAAAATATAAGGCATAAATAGAAAATTGGAGATTGGAAACTGAACGGAAAACAGGGGAAATTAGTTTCTTGAACGGAAAATTTAAAAGGTGGGAGAATATGTGGTATTATATTAAATTAAAGAATATAAAAATGAAAGGAGAGAAAAATAAGGGAGAAGGTGGTTGTACCTGATTGATGAGAAGGAGTGGTTGTGGAATTGAGAGGAGGAGGAGATAAGAATGGAAATTGAAATGGGAATGGGAGGAGAAAGAATCCTAACGGGGAATGATAACAGAGTCGGAAAGGGTGTGTATGAGAGAGAAAGAGGAAGAAACGGCGAAACGAGACAAATCAATATTATTCATTTTCAACTAAAGATGAGATTAATTAATTAATAGAATAAACAGTTGTGTTGTTTGTTGAGGAGGCTTGAGGCTTCAAACTTGAGATACAAGAAATTAATTTGTTATGCCGTCAAAAAAATCAATTTATTATTATAAATTAATCAGTTAATTATATAAATTAATTAAAAATATTGTATGGGATTAGAACAACAGACAGGCTTGGCTGGCTTGACGGCAGCGGCTGGGAAAGTTCAACCTATTAATTAATTATAAAAACTAATCTATTATCAGTTTTAAGTATATTTATTATTTTTCATTCAATGAAACGAGACGGCTATGGAAAATTCATGGATTTAGATTTTATTTTTGTGTTTCTCTGAACGGTGTTGGTAATTCTCAAAATAGAGAGGCATGTGTGTTTTTGGCGTGGCACCAAGTTGGAGAGTGGGGTCGTTTCTATCCACTATCCAGTGGTGTGAAAAGAACCGTTTTATAGCCAAGTATAGGACTTTTTTGAAGAAGAGAAAAAGAAAGGTAAATTACTAAAAGTTAGTGCATTATTATTAAGAAATTATTAGAAAAACATCAACTAAATTTAATTTAATTAAAAAGAGTCATCGCCAACCTTTTCAATTAAATGAAAAATAAAATTATTGAATTTACGATTTAAAAAACTTTTAAGTGATCATATATAACTTTAATTTCTCAACATAATAATTATTTTAAAATAAGGACTATAGAGGGACAAAGCTTTCCGCGCATAATCTGTGTGCGGTGTTTAGTTTTGGGTCCTTTAACACTTAGGGGGCGTTTATTTCAAGTTATGTAAAATTACTCCTAGAAATAACATTCTCAGGAACAAAATCCTAGATATCTTCTCAAAAAAGTGTTTGGTAAATTTTTAAACATTCCTGGGAATAAGGTAGTTATAGAAATTAGATAAATTTTTATTTTTAATTTTTCACATAATCATCATGGGAATCCTTATTACCAACCTTTTTCATGGGAATGTTTGCATGAGAATGTTAGAGGTTATTGGAAGTTATTGCCAATGAATAATTTTTTTTCAAACTTGTAACAAACATGGGAATGTTCTTGACCCACAAAAGAGCTGCACGTAGAAATAATACTGTGGGCGCAACATGAGGTTGGAATGAATCCAAATAGCTAGTGGACCACCGATTGAGAATTTGTTAGAGGTGCAAGAATAATTTTTTCTTTTGAAGTAAACCAACTCAAGTCATTGTTGGGGTTGAATTATCAATCCCAGGGAAGTGCAATTAGTAGTTTTGAGCCCAAAACACCCAACCCACCAATACACCCAATAGCCTATTTAAAAAAAGGTTTTTTTTTGGACCCCCACCCTTTCCCTAAAACCCCCACCCACAATCGTGAAAAGACGAAAATACCCTGCGTTTTACAAAATCACAATTTCTTCACCTTATTGGTCATACCTACGATTGACCACCACCACTCGCATATACGCCGCAGATGTATATACGATCACCAAAATCCACCACTCGCATATACCTCTCACACCAACCCTATATATCGACGTGCGATTTTTTTTACTCATCGCATATACCCATTTTCACGCCAGATATACGATTAGACAGAATTCATCCACTCGCATATACGCCAAAGCAGACCCCTATATCGACGATTTAGTTAAAAAGTATGCATCGTATATACCCTCTTTTTATGTAAATACGATGAAAGCGAACTCGATTTTTTTTTTTACTAATTTTTTTCCTTTGGTTGCAGTGTCCGGTAGGCATAGAGGGAAACAGGAGGTATCTCCTATCAGAGAGAGAGAGGGGAGTCATCTTCCGTTGCACCGAGCATGAGGACGAGGAGACATAATCAGCTGCATGCTTCCGCTAGGAGACAGAGACAGGCTGACCCACCGAGTATCACCGAGCATCACCTAGCTCATTTTCGTGGATGATGGGCGCTTTTATCTTGGGGATTATCTGCAGCAGACTCAAAGCGGGAGGATTGGCATGCAGAGGAGGCCTGCCTCAAGATCATTCTCGGCCTCCTCCTAAGTACCATCCACACCTCCTCTTTACCATCCCCAGCCTATTCATTATCATGCACCGACTCCCGAGTATCAACGAGAGCGACCTTTCAAGTCGATACTTATTACTCGCACTGGGTTTATGTCCGAGTATCGGAGGAGTAGTCCTAGCAGATCAAGGGCATCGTGAAGAGGATCACCTCGAGCCTCTCTCTTCGCCTTCACCGACCGCGAGATCATGTCTGCAGCTTCTATACTACTACGACCTTAAGTTTTGCATTTGTTGCTTAAATAATTTATTTAACTCACATAGTCTGGACTTTTTGCTTACATCATTTATTTATTTTTAATTCAGGAGTATCTGCGGGTTGTCAAAGTATGGGCTCATGGCAACAAAGTCCATACTAGACTTCATCTACATCACCCTACCTACTACTTCACGCACCACGTGGGTCGTGACTCCAAACTGACCCCACTTCTCGAGACTGGCCACGCCACAGTAGACCATGAGTTGCTGTCGGCTTTTATAGAGAGATGGCACTCAGATACTTCGTCATTTCACTAGCCATTTGGTGAAATGACGATCACTCTGGATGACATCTCCCGCTCACGCATCTTCCCATCCAGGGGAACTATGCCACACCTCCCACCATCACTGTGAGCTCGGAGTATGCCACACAGCTTGTTGAGACATATCTGGGTGTGTCACGGGTTGAGGCTGCTAACAACACCTGTGGGGGTCCGTATTACAACTTCAAATGGCTGGAGCAGGTTTATGAGCGTAATTTGGAGGAGGGGGTGACATTACAGTTGCTGTGAGGGCTTATCTACTCCGCCTTCTGACCTACAGTATCTTCACTACGAAGACTGGAGACAGGGCTGAGGCTAAGTGGCTGATCTACCTGCATGATCTGAGTCCAGAGATTCTTGGAGGCTATGCATGGGGTGCAGGTGCACTAGCTGCCATGTATGAGTCCTTGAACACTGCGTCTTTGAGGCTCACGCAGCAGTGTGGAGGGTATGCCAGCCTATTTCAGGTACACATTTTAATTTCATTTTTTTTGTTAAATCACACTGACTTTGGGTAATTTTTTTTAAATTAAATATGTTGTTTATTTTTGCATTTCAGACTTGGATTATGTGGTATTTCCCTCGGATGACTGATGTGATCAATTTATAACGATGAACTGACCAATTTATCTGTTAACCGACCAAACGAACCTTCTGTTACCTTTTAGCAACAAAAAAAAAATTGGCTTAAATGCAGTTTTGGTCCTCTATTTTTTACTAAATGTGCAATTTTGATCCTCTATTTTTATTTGGGCAATTTTGTCCTCTATTTTACAAATTTTTGCCATGTTGACCAAATTAGAATTTTCAACTTTTATATGTTGATGTGTCAACACTTTAATTGACATGACACTTGACTAGACCTACTTGACATGCCACCTCATTTATTTTTTTAAAAACCATTTACTTTCATTTTATTAAATATTTTTTTAAACAATTAAATTATTTGTATATTTTAAAAATTAGAAACTTTTTATTTTAAATAATTATGTTATTTCTTAAATGAATAAATAATAATTTTCATTTTAAATTAATTTTTTATATGTTAAATAAGAATTTTTATTTTAGAATAATTAAATTATTTTATATTGTTGTATTTCTAGTTTTTAAAATATAAAACTAATTTAATCATATAAAATAAATATTGAATAAAATAAAAGTAGTTTTTTTTGGAAAAAATTGAGGTGGCATGTTAAGTAGGCATAGTCAAGTGTCATGTCAATTAAGATGTTGACACATCAGCATCTGAGAGTTGAAAATTTCAATTTGGTCAACATTGCAAAAATTTGTAAAATAAGGGGACCAAAATTGCCCAAATAAAAATAGGGGGATCAAAATTGCACATTTAGTAAAATAGGGGGAATAAAATTGCATTTAAGCCAAAAAAAATTAGCGTATGATTGTTGTTGTGTATTGCATTATTCAAATTATTAGTAAAAAAAATTAAAACACAATAGAACAGTAGTGGTTTCTACTTTCTATTATTTTTTGGTACAAGGATGTTAAAAGAAAGAAAGACAAAAAGGGAAAAGAAAAAGATAAAAACTAGCAACTATCGATAAAAACGACTCCACTAGCGTCAGCAAGGAGGAGATTGAGGATCCCAGATGGAGGCAAAGGAAGGGAGAACCACCCTTCAGCAGAGCCAACACCCAATTTATATGTTTAAAATTTATACTTTCTACTTTCTACTGTAGTTGTGTATTTCTACTTTCTATTATATACAAGCATTGAAATTTATATGTTTAAAATTTGGGTTGTTTTTGGTACCCCCACCAAATCCCCATATACCCCACCAAAATTGAAAACCCCAAAATTCCTTTTGCAATCTATTTTTTTAAAAAAGACTCATCATTATATATATGTCATTTTGGACATATATACAATGCTCAAGTTTAACACATTGTATATATGTCCTTAAGAAGTATATACGATTGGTCATGAAGATTAAATCGTATATACCTCTTAAGGACATATATACGATGTGTTAAAATGAGCATCGTATATATGTCTAAAATGACATATATACGATGGGTGCTCACCGGTCAATGATACTCACCTTGGTCACTGCTCTCCTATCCTCGTCTCCTAGTTGAAGCATGAAGTCGATTATGCCTCCGAGTCCTCGTACTCAAAGCATGAGATGACTCGATCCGCTCTCGATAGAAGTTACCTCCCATCTACCTCTCGACTCGGACGATCGCCTCGTGGATCAGGCCGCCTATCTGACACTCGCATACAAGGAAAAAAACAATTAGTAAAAAAAAAAAAAATCGATATACATATGATCGGGGTATATATACGATGCTTACTTTTTAAGCGTCGTATATATAATCGAAGCGTATATACGATTGAAAGATCTCGGGCTAATCGTATATACGTTGGCAAAATGTATCTACGATGTGGGAAAAAAGCGCGTCGTATATATGTTACGGCGGGCGATATATACGATTGGGCTGAAACAAGGCGCTCGTATATACGTTTTTGGGGGATATATTCGAGTGAAAGGTGGTCAATCGTAAGTATGACCAAAAGTGTAAAGAAATTGTGATTTTGTAAAAAGACAGGGGTATTTGGGTCGTTTCACAGGGTCTGTGGTGGTATGGGGGAAAGGGTGGAGTACAAAAAAAACCCTTAAATTTTTTGACATTATAGCACGTGATCCATGAGCCCAATCCAAACCAACTCATCCAATTTCGGATTAGTTTGGTTCGAGCAACGAGTTTAGTTAAAATCCGTCAACCTAACCCGTGAACACCTAAACTAGGGTTTGGTTCTTATTGATTCTTTATCTGTTTTGTTGATCTTCAGGAAACCTAAACTAGGGTTTTGGTTCTTCCAGGTGTGTAGATGGAATGTTGTTGCCTAATACAAAAGGTGGATTTTAAAGGGTCTTGTTTTCATTGCTTAACCTGTGCTATTTGGGGAGATTCATGGCATTGTTGAAAGTAGATACGTACACCATGGGATATCAATATATTATGTCTTACATATATTTTTTCAAATAGACAATTGTTAGTGGGGGTGGGGCTAATATTAGTTTCCGGGACTTATGTCTTACATATATGAAAAAAGGTCTCTTACACTAATAGACTGCAGAAAAACATTTCAAAGAACCTCCCTTTTTTGTTCTTAATATTGTCATAGCTTGCTCCAAATGGATGTTCATCCAATTACATTACCTAAGGAAATAAGAACGACAGAGTAGGTAGTTGTTAAACATCCATAGATTATTAGATATATAGTTGATTAGTAGTTAGGGAGATCATTAGTGGTTATAACTTATAAGTAAGTTAGTTAGTAGTTAGTGTATGCCTATATAAAGTGGCTTAATGTAATCATTTAGTTAACTTTTCTTTTGTATCACTTCCACTTTATCAATATATGAGTCTTTGAGAATTTTCTTCTCCAATCTTCCATGGATGTCATGTTTCTCAACATGATATCAGAGCAAACATGGTATCCGAATTCCACTACAATTAGGTCACTTTCTTTATTTTACTAATAATCTCCCTAACTACTATTCAACTATATATCTAATGTATACCGATCAAAAAAACTATATATCTAATATAATAAACACACATAGTTTTGTGTATCACTTACTAGCGGAAGGAAGCCATTAAATGGACATTATATATTCAGAGGATGGCTTAGTTTTTTAATATTCCTTTTACTTTGAGCTCTTGTTCCATGGTAGTGTTACTTACTGGTTAGATGGCTCAACGTCAACACACTTAAAAGTTGCTTTTATGTTTTGGTACATCGTGAGTATCTGGAAAGGGTGTACCATGGATTCTCTCATAGAGTTACAGTTTCTAAATTTTGGTTAAATTTCTAATGTTTAAATTCTTTTCCCAGTAGTTATCATATCAATGAACCAATGAAGGTGCTAGAGAAAGTATAATCTTTCTGTCTTTTAAACACTGTTTTTGAGTTTAAGCAATAAATCATTTATATGGACTAAAGGTTATTTTCCATCTATTTGTTGGTACTATTGACTTCCTTCTTTAATTTACTTCATGTTCTTTAGCTCGCTAACTAAACTACCTTCTTGTGACGGTGTAAAAATGAATTACAGGTTTTAGGCAGATGTGGAGTTTTTGATGGTACTATTGAGAACATGCACTTGCACTGGAAATACCAGGAACTGGTCAAAATCTTACTTATGTGTGCAGGTGGAGGATGGTGAGGAAGGAGATGAAGTATATCTTTTTTTTTTGAAACGTTAGCATACTTGCATTAATTGAGAAGTGGAAAAGAGCCAACCACTGACATTATAACAGAGGGAACAACATAGCTTACTGGGGGAGGGCCCAACCAGTAATTACAACCTGCTAGCTTAGCAAAACTAACTAAATTGTGAGCTACAGTGTTACCATTACGACTAACATGCTTCACAGAGCAATCAGGAAAAGAGTTTAACAACCTACGACAATCAATAACCACAGGTTCAATTACAGCCACAGAAGCAATGTTATGAGAGCAATGAATTACAATTTCAGAATCAGAAAAAATAACATTTGGCTTCCGCTGATGCTCCACTAAAGTCTGCATACACCACCGAAGACCAATAGCTTCAGCCAGCATCGGTTCAACAGCTATATTGTCTTGCTTGCACGCACTAAAGATGATGTTGTCATTAGGATCCTTCACGCAGAGACCCAACAGTAGAGCCATCCGAAAAGCACCCAAAGATCCACAAAAGCACGCACCTGCGAAGGTGTATTTGCTTTGCACCAAAGAACTCCGCACATTTCTCAAGTCACCACAATACGAGCCACCGCAAAGATTAAATTCGAAAAAAAAACTGCAGCAAATGCCGCAATATTCACAGATCGCTTTTTGATTATTAAAGATTGCATCATTAGGAGCCTTCCACGGTTTCCAAATCGGATGCAAAACAATTGGGAGCCCTCGGTGCTCCTACAAGTCAAACCTGTAAGCAACCACTCGAGCCAAATCAGCCCGAGAGAAGGTAACAAAAGAGTCATCTCCAACAATTGAACGTATTTGAAAAAATGTTTTTGCTGCAACAATATATCTTGAGAGCTATATAATTTTGAAAAAATGAAAGTGAAATTGAAAGTATTTGAAAAAATGTTTTTGCTGCAACAATATTGTTCACAATTTTCTCATGGGCTTCTTTATTTTACGAATAGATTCCCTTCTCTAATTTAGTAGCATGGACGTGTTCACACCTATATGAGTAACCGATATATATACAGACATCAGATACGACATTAACACCGACCCATATATATCAATACTAATATGAGAAAATAGAAGTGATTGAAAGAAAACATATGTGTTGATGTTCGACACTATAACGTGTTGGACACCAGACATGTTTTCAATTTGAAGTGTTGATGCTACATAGATACACACAAATGAAGCATACCAGTTCAGCAATTTGCACTTCCAAATTTCTTTACTTTTAGAGGGGAGTTAAAATTATTATAAGCACAATGTGCAAAATATTTATTAATATATTTTTTTTTGTCAAAAAGAAACACTTATTAATTGGCGCAACAAAACAAACTCACACACATATATACATCAATTTTCCTCCACACCACTCACTCCCACCATTCAAATAACACAAGAACGGTAGCTGTAAAAGCAAGCATGCAACCAAACTTCAAATTCCATCATCATAATCGATCCAACACAATTGACAACAATAAAATTCCGCCATTAATTCTACATTAATATTCAGCTCCAATGTTGCTCTTTAAATTAGTACAAATATAGTAAAAGAAAGAAAGAAAGAAAGAAAATAATTCAATAATGGATTGGACTGCCATGAGAAGTTACTGGAACAATCCTGCAACTTTAAGAGTTATTGGCATAATCTTGCTTGGTCAACTAGTTTCTTTCTCCTATGCTCTCATGAGCCTCACTTCTTCTCTTATAGCCAAACTTGGTATTCTTAATTTCATTTTTTTTCAGTTATGTATTTTTAAAATTTCAAATGATGTTTATATGTTTCTCCTAACTAATAATTGATATATAATATAGGTGTTGATGCACCTTTAACTCAGGGCCTGTTTACCTATGTAACTTTAATTTTGGTTTATGGAAGCATATTGCTTTATAGACAACAAAAACCTCTGGTATATTCATATACTTACAAATCTTTATTTCATTTGAAAATTGAATATATTTTGATATCTTGTATCTGTGCTGTGTGTAGGTTTCTTGGTATTGGTATTTATTATTAGGTTTTGCTGATGTTCAGGGGAATTATTTGGGTAAGTAGCGCTAATACGCAATTATTTTTATCGCTTTAGATAAAATGACAGATAAACACCACCACACAAGACACACACTATCGCACGGTCATTCTCGAGTTCGAACTGACTAGACACCCCATGTCGCTGAAATTTCCAACGCAGCTAGCGGTGAGGCACTGTAAGACGAGTTTAATAATGTTTTTTATGCTGTAAAAAACAGAACATATGTGGATTTAAGTTGAATTTTGATTTTACAATTTCCTATGTCCATTTTTGGTTTTGTATGCAGTAAACAAATCATATCAGTATACTTCAATTACTAGTACAACGTTACTGAGTTGTTGGACAATACTTTGGGTAATTATACTCACATGGATCTTCCTAGGCACAAGATATTCTTTTTGGCAGTTATGTGGAGGAGCCCTTTGTGTTCTTGGTCTTTGTTTAGCTCTACTTTCTGATACTTGGGATGGTGATGGAGGTCACATTTTTTCAACCTATTTTGGAACTAAGTCATTTCATTCTATTCTCTCTTGTCTTATTTATAAGAAAAATTTGTTGTTTTACGTTCATTGAATAACTGATGTATCTGGTCTATAGTATACACCAAATACATCAGTTATTCAATAAACATAAAACTGCAATAGGACAAGACAGAGTAGTATATTTTTGAGAATAATTTGTTGTCCAAATTGAAATTTTCAGGTAGCTCAAGACCAATCTTGGGTGATGTACTTGTGATTCTAGCTACAGTTTTCTTAGCAACAAGCAATGTTGGTGAGGTAGGTCAAATCATTGACCCGCAACCAAGGTTTTAAATTAGAGTTATAGTCGCATTACGATCTCTCAGATAATTACATTTACCTCACCACAAAAGAACTAGCGGGAGTTTGAACCTGAGATCTCTCAGATACAAATCCCATATATCATGCTCCACAAACCAACCCCTTGGCGTTCTCGATGTTGCCATCTAGAGTGTCATTGCAAACCTTTTTTAAAAACTGTTATAATTTCAGTTATGTGCACTTACTTTGTTACCAATATTTTACAAAATGCAGGAGTTTTTTGTTAAGGAAAAAGATCGTGTTGAGGTAGTTGCCATGATTGGTATTTATGGATTCCTAGTGACCTCTGTTGAAGTGTATGTCTTCCAATCTAAGGAAATTTAATCAATGTATTTAGTCACAAAAAAGAGAAATCTAATGTAAATGTAACTTTGCTTTTCTATCCTTCATTCTATTATCTTACAGATCTGTTCTAGAATTGAAGACTCTGGAATCAATCAAATGGTCTACAGATATTGTAAGTAATCAATTCTCTGTTCAATTTTGTTAGGTACAAATACAATAGTTTATCTTCTAATTAATCTTCTCTTCTTTCTTAGGTACTTGCTTTTGTTGGCTATGTTTTAGCAAGCTTCATGTCTTACACAGTTACTCCTTTTGTTTTGAAGGTTACTTTCCTTCTAATACATTTATTTGAGACTTGGCACAACTGCTTTTGAATACTAATTAAAGATGTTTAAGTTGTTAATGAATTCTTTTCAAATCTTTTAGCACAAATTTATATCATTTTCACATTGATTATAGGTTTAAATATGTTTTTGGGCCCTATAAAATTTGCAAATTTTGCTTTTAGTTCATATAAAAAATTTCGGGCATTTTTTTGCGTCAATATATTTTGGGATTTTTTTTTGTACCCCCACCCCCTTCCTTCATACCCCACATGAACTTTTTGGACGAAAATACCCCTAAGAAAAATGTACATCATATATACATCAAGTGGGGTGTATATATGATGGGTTAATTTTAGGCATCGTATATACTTCACTTGATGTATATATATACGATTTGTATTTTTAAAGAACAAATCGTATATACATCATTGGGGTGTATATATGATCGCCTAAAATTAACCAATCGTATATACACCTCACTTGATATATATATATATATATATATAGGTGTTTTTTTTCTCAGACCCCACCCCATCCCTTCCCACCCCACCCAATAACAAAAACCCCAAAATGCCCTTTGAAATTTAATTTTTTTAAAAAGAAAATCGTATATACCCCTTGAGTATGTATATACGATGATGGCTATTTATGTCCAATCGTATATACGCACTCAAAGGGGTATATATCTGATGGGTTTTTTATTTTTTTAATAATTTGTTTTAATTTTTATTACTAAAAGGCTACTAAAAATTCGTTAACTAGTCAAAACTACTCCAAAAATTATAAAAACACCACTAAAAATCTAACAAAACCAAAATAAGGCTATGCAAATTTTTTTAGATTTTTGGAGACTATAAAAATTAAAAAAATCGTAAAAATAGTAAACGATGGAATTTGGGATTTTGAGGCCGTAGTCCCGTAAGTAAGTCCCTTCTAATGGTACGTGGTTTCATTTCGATCGGAGTATGTTGTCCAAAAACCGATTTTTAGCCTAAATTATTCGCTCGACGTATAACATCGCCACATTTTTTAACGAACTACACACAAAACCTATTTTCGGGACTTATATAATTTTTATTTGAACTTAAAAAATTTAAAAAAATACAATGGGTCAGTATATACACACAGGGGGTATATATCGACCCTTTTTTTTGCCCATCGTATATACACCCCCAAGGCGTATATACGATTTAGATGAGGTGTGTGTCAATCGATATACGCCTTGGGGTGTATATACGATGGGCAAAAAAGTCGTATATACACCCCCTCAAGGCGTATATACGATTAAAGTGAGTGTAATCGTATATACACCTTGGGGGTGTATATACGATGGGCAAAAAGGGTCGATATATACCCCCTCGTGTGTATATACGATTGGCCAAAAATTTTAAAAAAATACGTTTTTTTGAAGGGTATTTTGGGGTTTTCAGTGTGGGTGGGGGTGGGAAGGGATGGGGTGGGGGTACAAAAAAAAAACCCATATATATATATATATATATGATGCCTAAAATTAACCCATCATATATACACCCTAATGATGTATATACGATTTGTTCTTTAAAAACACACATCGTATATACATCAAGTGGGGGTATATACGATGCCTAAAATTAACCCATCATATATACACCCCACTTGATGTATATACGATGTGTATTTAAAAAAAATTGTATTTTATTTAAAAAATTTAAAGTAAATGTTATAAAAAGGCTACTAAAAATTCATTAAAGAGTCATAACTAATCTAAAAAATTATGAAAGCACAACTAAAAATCTAACAAAACCAAAATAAGGCTATGCAATTTTTTTTAGATTTTTTGGAGACTATGAAAATTAAAAAAATTAATAAAAAATAGTAAACGATGAAATTTGGGAATTTGAGCCGGTAGTCCCATAAGAAGTTCCATCTAGGGGAGTCATGCTCGTTGATTTTTTTCGGATTTAAGGGGTGTGGTTTCATTACGATCGGAGTAGGTTGCCCAAAAACCGATTTTTTAGCCTAAAATATTTGTTCGACGTATAACATCGTCACGTGTTAACGAACTGCACACTAAACCTATTTTTATAAGGCCTAAGTTATTCATCTCTAATTTATCTATATTAAAAATATATAATTTTAGTTTTTTAAATAATTTAATTAATTTTTATTTGACTAAAAAAAACCATAATAGGGGTCGTATATACACCCCCCAATCATATATACGCCATCGTATATACCATTTGGGGGGTGTATATACGACACCATAATTTGGCCATCGTATATACACTCCCAAATGGTATATACGATTTGAGGGGGGTATATACGACCCCCCCATATTTATTTTTTATTTTTGGAGCTATAGGATTTCTTGGAATTTTTAGATTTTGTAAGGGTATTTTGGTCTTTGCGTAGGGCTCGTGGGGGATATGGGGAAGTGGTGGGGTATGAAAAAAAAAGACCCATATATTTTTAGTTCCTCACGGATTTTGGTAGCTCCTTTTGGGCCTTTTGCAGCGGTTCTAAGCGTTATTAAAATTTATGAGAGATTAAATAATTGACGAGGGAAAATGTGGAAATGGATCCTCTACACACACCCCTACAACAGAAATTTAAAGGGTGGAGGGGAGAGAAAATAAATAAAGAATAGAGAGATAATAAAGAGAGGATTGGAGAATTAAGAGAGAGATAGACTGTGAGAGAGACGGCAGCGGTAGAGGATCCAGGTCCAGAAAATGTGGAAACTAAAAGTTAGTGAAATTTTTTATATAGGATTAAAAATAGGACAAAAATATATTAAACCCTTGACTATATGTAATATATATTTTGCTTAATTATACGAGTAGAATCACAGACTGATGCAGCTTCACTTAATTGGGGCTATTTTCCCCACTTGAAAAATGATTTTGCTGGGAAATAAATATAACAATTTATTTTTCCCCCATAAGATAATTTTTGAAATTAAGTATAGAAATTCACAATAGATAAATAAAAAGAAAATAAGCTAGTATTAATTTTACCTTTTTAACTATGTAATTTGTAGAAATTTAAGTATTTTAGAATTTTTCTATTAAAAAATTATGTATTTTGCAAAACATTACAATATTTTTTTGAAAAAATATTATAAGCTACTTTTTGCCCCTATTAGTAAAATTTTGTGGATCCGTTACCGAGTAGAATGATGAATTTTAACCTATACAGTTGGGTGGAGCAACAATGTTTAATCTTTCTATTCTTACAACGGGTATGTGGGCAGTGGTCTTTAGAGTTTTCTTATATCACCAGAAGGTATGTATTATTTTCCAAATTGAAAAATTATTAATCTTAGGTCAAAATTTATTTGTGAGCTGCATATATTATTTTATATTACAATGTGACAAAGTGTGTGTATATATATATATCATATTATAGGTGGACTGGCTTTACTTCCTCTCTTTTACAATTGTGGTTATTGGGCTCATCATTTACTCTACAATGTATGTATAATATATGTAAATATAAAGTTAAAAGATTATTTGTAAATATAACTTATTGTCTTAAGTAAATTATTTTGCTAACTATATTGGGTATTTTCTATTAGAAAGAAGAAATCTGTTTCTGCATCAACTATTGAAGATGGGAATCTTAACACAGAATACCAAATACTTAATGGTGAATGCATGGTAGCTGAAGCTGATTCTTAATTTTGCTTCTTCAGGGAAAATTAAGTGGGCATTCAAAAGCACTTATTGAATTATGTGGATTATTTATATGTTAAATAACGCTTACAAAAGCATTGTATTTTTTGCTTCTTGAGGGAGACATTTCTGGAGATTCATTGGTTAAATTAAAATGGCCAAATGAGCATGTTAAAATGATTATTATATATACCTATTGCATATTTTTTTTGGTATAATTGTGACGACATCTTTGTAACTTGTGACTGTGCTATAATTGTGACGACATCTTTATCTCACTCTAATCACCCTAATTTTTTCCATTGGATCACCATCACACTTAATCTCAACCATTGAATTATTTTATTTTAATAAATTTTAAGAAGAGAGAGATAAAGATGGCTGACAAGAGAAGATCGCATTCCGTCTATATGCTTATACACTATTTGGTAGGGGCATCTTGGCAAGTGTAGACACTATCTTTAATTGCCTTTTAGAAAACAAAATAAAAAATGTGGATTTCTTTTTAACAAAAAGAGTCCAGCTCATTTCATTATAAATAATAGAAGAAGTACATGTTAGAATGTCAAAGAAATTATGAGCAGAAACATAAGACAAGCTACCCTAATAAGAGTATGATCGAGCGACTTTGTTGGGTATTTGTCCAGTCCAATTTGTTCTCATTTTTGTTCAATACTATGAACAATTTTCAAATCAAATAGAATATCCAACTAAGATTGTCTTGTTTAATCCCTTACTATTAAGGCTTGTGGCGTGTCAAAGTCTTCTATCGTGCATTGGAATACAAGCTAACCTGCATGCAAATAGGTTAGCAGTGGGGACTAAACTAATGAAATATGGATAGTTGACATTACTTCATTTGTTGGTTTTAACACCTTCCTTGAACTTATAAAATTTGGTTTTTCTTATACAACTTGTATTCTTTTTTAGTCCTCTATGTCAATTATTTTGGTAATAGGTAAATTGCCAATATTATAAGATCATATGCTAGTGAATATATAATTCAGCTGGCTTTATTTTTCAACATATTTTTTTCTTACGGAACTTTTGAACTTCTTAGAAGCCACTCCTTTGAAAAATTGTAGACTTTATTAAATTTTGAATGGTGGATAAACTAACATATAGCAGATGAACTTATAACATACTTCCTCCGTTATAGAGTATAAGTAAAAATTGATCAACAAAAGTTGATTCATTGGTTCAAAATTTGATCCAGATACATCAACTTTAGTTGACCAGTTTTTGCATATATTTTGTAACGAAGAGAATATATATAACTGATAGTGGATATAAGCTAACAGTATGAGTTTAAAGTATTCGATAAAATTAACAATTGAACTAATTTTTAAAAATAAATGATAGAAAGTCTATTTATAAATACCGAGTAATTTGGTAAAAGTAACAATAGTAAGTAAGATCAAAGAAAAAAATATTGAGTAAAATAAAAATCTCAAGACAAGATAGAAGTTGGTAATTTTGTAATTTTTTATTGTATAAGAAACCGGAATAATTCAATTATGTTTTCCTGTTGTAAACTTGATAATATTAGTGGTTTTTTAACCAACAATGCTTCAAGCGGTAACTAGGCTCAGTTTCCATCCGACAGTTTCGAGTTCAAATCTTGAGTGTGACAAAAACTCTGTTAGGAGGAAAAACCACAAGCACCAACAAATTTGGGTACACATGTGGCCAGTCAGATTCCCTTACGTAGATTAGTCATCAGCAAAATTGATTGACATTGTGCACCAATAACACAGTAACAAAAACTATTAGTGGTCTTAATTTTATCTTAAGAGTGTTAATAATATATTCACATTTTGCAGAGTTGTCTAAATGCCGGAATTTCTTACCATTGGGAATCCCGTCTCTTCTTTTGCAGTTTGTACACATTCATTTGTTTTTTTGTTGAAGTTAGTTTTGAGATTCCGGTTTACTCCTTTCGTTCCATTTTATATGTCGTTTAAGGTTGTGATAGAAGAATTAAGAAAAGTAGTTAATTTTGTATGAGAAAGAGGAATTGTGAATTACTTTACCAAATTGTCCTTCATTAATGACATTAGAAACATAAAAAGTAGAATTGTAAGAAGAGATATATTAAATAATGAAAGGTATGACTGGAAAAGAAAATTGATGTTGTATTGGTATTCTAAAAAGCCATGTATTATGGGATAATTTTTTTGCCTAGAAAGTCATATAATTTGGGACAGGGAGTATATATTTATTTGCTTAATGAGTAAGATAATAAGCAGGTTGCAAATAATTAAGGAAATATGCCATGTGGATGCACATGTAACATGTTGGATGTATTGAATTGAGAGGATGAATGCAAGATTCGTGTGTTCTCTCTTGATTCGTAAACATGCTACATTTGAGAAATTCTAAGGCTTTTAAGGAAATTACTTCTCGCTACGAGAAAAAAAAGTATGACCTTTCCTTGTGTATTTTTATGCTTCTCTGCATTTGGGGTGAGTCACCTCTCTTATAAACCACATTGCCACCTAAAACCTTACAACATTGTGTATTTTTCTTTCTCGATGTGGAACTAACCAATCACACTTTAATTCTCAATAATCTCTCCCTCAAGTGTGAGTCACCCACATCACTAAACTTGATCCAAATCAAAATCCACTTCCCGCTCCCCACCAAGCCAAACCATGACTCTACCACCTGTTGGGGGAGTCCGAGAGAAGCAACAAGTTGGAGGCATTGAGTATATGGGTCACATCTCTTATATATTCCTCATTTAGTTCATTCTTAGTCGATGTGGGACTAACCACTCACCTTAGAATTCCCAACAATATTCCTCTCAAGTGTGAGTTATACACATCCCTACACTTGATCCAAAATAGGATTGACTTCTCGCTCCCCACCAAGCCAAACCATGACTCTAATGCCACTTGTTTGGGACTCCGAGAGAGCAGTGGGATTAGCAACAAGCTGGACCACCAACCTGGAACCACTTATCTGCCAAAAATCTTAAGGCATTGAGTATGTGGGTCACCTCTTTATATATCATTCACTTAGTTTCATTCGTAGTCGATGTTGGACTGACCACTCACAATTGAATTCCCAGCAAGGCTCGATTTGAGAAGGCGATAAGCTAACACTGTTTCTAGTAGCTTTTGGGGCGAAGGATGTGTTGCGGTGCTAACACTTTATATTTTTCATATAGATCTTTTTTTTTGTTTATCGTGTGCGAAGTATCTACCGAGTTTGCTGGTGACTAGTCTATGTCGGGAAACCTAACTGAGCACGTGATACCCGACTTTGTCGATCCGTGTGATTTTTCCAACCAACAAAGTTTTTGCCACACCCAAGATTCAAACATGAAACCTTAGGGTAAGAAGTGAACTCAGATAGCACTTAGACCAACTCCTATTATTGGTTTTTCATATAAAATATGATTCAGCTATGATAAATATTGACATATCCTATGATTATTTAAGTGTCAGAGTCTTTATCCCAAGTAGGTAGCTCAGTTGGCGAGCTAAGGGATACCGAAGGAGTGCACCAAATGAGTGCAAGAAGGAGATCACGGGTTCAAGTCCTGGAAACTAACATTTCCCCCACCCCCACTAACAATCCTGCACATATAAGAGCATTAAGTGAAGCTGCTTGAAAAGCAACTTCTCTCTCTGCATGAGAATGGATGAGAAGCGGGAAAACTCCCGCCAAAAATGCTGTACGTAAAAAAAGTTAGTGTCACTTTTGTAAATAATACAATTGTCAAGTATAGTTTTATATCTACTAAATTTCAAAAAATACATGCTCCCATCTCTCTTTCATATCACCAAAAAAAATCCTCTCTCTTTTTCACTCTCGTCTCCCTCTTACCCTCCTCTCTTCCTCTCTCTGATTATTCTCTCCCATGGCCGCCCTTCACCTCTTCTCTCACCTCCGACCGATTTCAGCTACTTTATCAAAAATTAAATACATTTTCTTCATTTCCTCCTCCTCCTCCTCCTCTGTCTTCCCATCTTCTTATTTTTCAAAAAGGAACCGTCTTGAAAAATGACCACCGCTATAGTCTCGCTTTCCGCCAACTCAGGTCCACCACCTCCTACCAAGATCACCATTTTGTTTCTCTTCTTCTTCTCCTCTACAAGAAAGTGTCGACCTTTTCAGAAACAAAGTAGATAGGAAAACTTTGCATTCACTCCTTCTTCCATGTTTCCGGCCATCATAGACTTCTAACCAAAAAACCAATATGATATTTGGAATCCCCTCATTGTCCGCATTAAAACCCCTCAAAAATATCTTGATCAACTACCTTGCTCGTGACCACCGCACGGAAACCATCTCCGCCACGCTGAACGTAAATCGTGGCCAATCCTTCATCTTCCTTTGCTATTCTGCATAAAATTGTTTGCATGTCTTTTTCTTTCACATATTAATGTTGAACAAAATTATTGCAGATGATACTACTCAGATGCTAGGCCTGGACAACGGGCGGTTTCGGGCGGTTTCAGTCCAAAACCATTGATCCGACCAAAACCGCGGTTCGTATACATAGGCCCAAATCCGCCCAAAGGTTTTCTCGGATAGTGCGGGTTCGGTTTGATGGGTTTGGCGGGTTGAGCGGATGGGTAGAGGCGGGTTGGGGTAGGAAGAGAGGTTGGGAAGATGAATAATAACCGAGGAGTGAGATGGAATTAGCATGCGAGAGAAGCGAGAAAGGTTGAGAGAGAGGGGGAGAGGAAGATGAATAGTGAGTCAGTGTGGATTTCCAAGGCAATACACGTTTCAAAAAAAATAGTAAATGATTTTTAAAAAGTAGATTATTTTCTTGGAAACAGACGTAAAGTTTTAAGAAGAGCAATGATGACAGTAACTTTTGGAATTTTAATAGTTATAATTTCTGAATTTTTGATTAAAGATTGTAGACTTTTTGTATAGGCAACTGTGCAATTTATCAGTCAGACATGATGGTGATGCGATGTATCTGCTGAACTTACCTTTCACTGATGCAATGGAGAGTTGCTGGGCGGGTTCGGGTTCCACTGGTTCCAATTTTGAAAATCCGGAACCGCCCATTACAATCCATGTAGACCCATTTTTCCCCTAACAGAACCCGACCAACCAACCCGAACCGACCCAGACCCATTTGTTCCCTTCATGGACGAAACACAAACCGAGTTTATTATTTTCATGCTATCAAGTTCTCAAATCAAACAATGAGAAGTGGATATTTTTCCAAATTCCAACAGTAAATAGTCTTTGTGAATGATACAATTGCCAAATTAGAAACTACTCATTATTTGATTTGAGAACTTGATGATAATAATATACGGAAGATGAAAGTTATGGAATGAATGGAAGGGTGATTTGAACAAAGTGGGTATGGTCATGGGAGAGTCAACGTTGTGGTTATGATTTTTAAACAAAGGTGAATTATTTTTTTGATTTTCAAACATACTTATTAAAATGAAAGGGAATCAACATAAAATTTGTTCATATGGATGTTAGTTTTAGTATTTCAAACAAATGAGGTGATGTTATTTTTTTGTGTTTATGATTTTTAAAGAAAGGTGAACGTTAATTGGGTCAAAGTAAGAAGTTCAATACATTTTTTAGATTTTGAAACATACTTATTTGAGTGAAAGGTGATCAACATAAAATTTGTGTAGTGTAGGTTGTTAGTGTTAGTATTTCAAACAATAGGTGATGTTATTTTTTGGTTGTGATTATGTTTTTTAAACAAAGGTGAACGTTGTTTGGGTAGAAGTAAGAAGTTCAAATAATTTTTTCAAGTTTGAAGCATACTTATTTGAGTGTAAGGGAATCATGAGAAAATTTGTTCATAATGGATGTTAGTTTTAGTATTTGAAACAATAGCTTATATTATTAGTCATGGATTTTTCGAAACAATATTTGGTGGAATGTATTTGAATGATAGTTTGTGTTCTTTGAGGCTTTTGGTATGTGTTCCCAGCCGACCGCCCAGGAAGGCTCGGCCACACATCGCTTCCTGACCGACACGACTGACTCCCAGAAGGCAAGGCAAGATACCGAGGCATCGGCTGCGTCGAACCAGAGGACTCATCGGCCATGCAGAGTGAGGACTCCCCTCCGTCTACGGCTCAATCTCTTCTCCCCTCGGCTATAGAGTAATCATAAGCAGAATACATATATGGAATGTCCTATAATTGCGCCGAGATATGTAATCACCATAATGAGCATTTATTACTCACAATTACTCCTGTACTATATATATCTCGCCCTTGAGGCTAATAGAGGATCCAGAATTTGACTCTCCATTCTTTATAGTCTTACTCTCTATTGTTCATCGTATTCTTGCTATATCCTACTCTAAGGAAATAGTTAGGAACATTGGCGCCCACCGTGGGGCCAGGTAAAACTCTCCCTGGCCACACATGTCCGATGGACGTTTCATCTCATCTCTACCGGCGACGATCCGATCGTTATTAGAAATTGGAGACAAAATCACTAGATCCCACCCTTCCAAAAAGATAGAATCCTTCACAATCGTAACCCGGATCCATTATCTCGAACTCAAAACAAACGAAACCCCATCGATCATCCTCCCTTCAACGCAAACCTCCTTCCATGAAAACAAGCCGATGCATAATCTTCTATGGAGATCCGTAGCCAAACCTCAAAGTAATAAAGCCAATCGAAGCATACCGACCGGCCAACCACCATGGTCACGCTTCAACCTCGCTCGGTCTTTCTTTGGAGAAAGCCGATCAAGAAAACTACGGTTGCGTGCATGATGTCCGCGATCAACAACACATGGTTTCTCTTCACCCGACCCTACGCTTCCGGATAAGTTGCCTTGATCCCAATCTTAATTCCTCGTGTTTAAGAATTAGTCGTATAAACCGGTATATTATAATCATACACCTACTACCATATGCATACACGGTGATTGTCAAAATTCACAAACTACTTTTAAATCACCGTCCGATCGGCGATGTCTTAATTTGCATATATTTAGTTCAATAATATAATGCAATCGTAAGAAATAAGGAAATCCTTATTCATTAGTTTTAGTTTTAGTTTATAATGCATTAGAAGAGATATTCGCAGTTTAAAGCAACAAGGCGTCCGTCCAATTCATGCAAAGATATTGAATATAGAACATCAAACGGGGTGTTGATGAAGATTGATCGGTAGCATACCCAAGATCGCTCACCCGTCGGTGGAGATTGATCGGTTCGCTCACCCAACCGCGTTCTCGCCAACAGTTCACCGAAAGCGTAATCGCGAGCAAGTTATTCACCCTTACGAGAACTGCAGTAGTTAGTGCCAAACCGTTTCTTCCTTGCTGCATTAGTTCGTTATCGCCGACCTCCTTTTTGGATCAGAGCTTCATCTTCAGATTCCCTTGAGGTTTAAAAGGGTTTAATTGGTAAGAGGTTCCTTTATGCTTATGGAGAAACCCAAAACAAACATGAGCAGCCATTCAAAACAACAAAGTATCTCACCCAAAGGTGAAGCTAGTAAAACGTTTGAGCATCAACAAGTCAAGGGACGCCATCCAAAGGAAGCCCGGCAGAGCAAAAGTGATGCTATCAATCGGCCAACCAAAAATAAAGGAGCCAATTGGGCGAGGAAACCAAACCGATCGAAAACGAAAATCAAAAATTCGTAAGACGATAGGTAGAGCAACTGCTTTGGTGCCGCCAAACTCGCCCCGACACATAACCGTGATGGGAGCACCGGGTCAATATGAATGTGACATCAACATCAAAGAAGTCTTGATGCATCTACCTTCACTTTCAAGCATCTTCCTTTCCCAATCAGGTGCTTTCTTTCCTTGGTTTATCTATGCATAATGTAATGTTTGTAATAACAGGATAGTCCCATTGAGATATTATAATTACTGTTGGACCATGAAATGATATGATTTCTTTGAACCTGTGATCTTGTGATAAGATAAAAAGAAGTATCACCAATAAAAAGAAGAGACGGGGCGGTTAAAGTTTGAACTTGCTTCAATTTTAGAAACATTATGCATTAAAAGGCCATCTTTGTGTATAGTATACTTTGCTGGATGCTTATATCAATTTTGAATTCATCATTATGGCTTTTAGCTTGTGTAAAAGAATATTATTTTCATCGGTGATCCTTGTATGGGAAGAAATTTTCTAATAGGTTCAATTTCAAAACAACATTGACGAAGCTCAATCAGTCTCATGACCAACATCTTCGTCCAGAAGTCGAAAAGGTTGCTCCAAATTATTATGATCTCCGATCAACAAGGACAAAGTATAAAACTAAGTAAATTACGGTCTTCAATCAAAATCAAAGCAATCTGCAGGAAATGAAAAGAAGACAATTGGGGAGACCGACCGAGTAGAAAAGTGAAGAATATAACTCACCAAGAGCATCTGCTGAACTTGTCTGTTGAACTGTGTAACCAAACTCACCTCTAAGCACTTCACGAGCGTTGCGGATAAAGACAACTTACCGAACAAAAAGTGAATACGATATGCATGACGAAAATGGAGAATCGGTCGCCAGAGCAAATTATTATCGATAAACAAGTGAACGTGGTTAATGAGAAGCGAAGCTTGAAGTCTTAATCAAGTATAAATCCAATCTTGAAGAAAAGACAAAGTCGACTAGCAAAACTCATGCTACAATAACCAAGTTTGCTTGGTCCAACAAACCGTTTCACTATTGCCGACTGTGAAACCATCACCAAACTCTATCTTCGATCGTGAACTCCTCAAAGACCATTCGCAATGGGCTCCAACTCAAACTTGCTTACGAAGAGGCGACGCTGGTGGGCTTTGGCCGAGGATGACGACATCGCCAACAAAGAAATCCATTCTTTGTTGTGGACAAAACTTGCGCAGACAAGCAACTAGATAGCTAGCATAACCGAGAAGGCAAATGCCAACTTACCTTTTCTACGTAAATGAAAATGTGAAGAATAATGAACTCATCCTCACATTCATGGGTTATAGTGTTTTCAAAAGGTTCAAAAGTATCTCTCTTTGTCTCTTTAAATTATTATGCAAATTGCCTTATCTCTGCTTAGTTGATTAAACTCGATAGTGTAGCATCTGTCATGATTTTCAAATACCAAATTTTAATTTTACTTATTTGCCAAACCAAGAGGTCAATGTGACCATGATGTGCATCAACTAGAAAACACATAGCGCTTAAGCCAAACTTTTATGCCCTCAAGTGTAAAGGCATGCATGAGCTATAAAACCACTTGTTATGTGTAGTATACCTTTCTTTGGATGTCCGAATCAATATTGGTCTCATCATTTTGGTGTTTGGCTTGTGTACGACAAATCGTGAATTAGTTTTGCTTACTAACCTGCATGGAAAGAAAGTTTCTTGCGGGTTTAAAAACTACTGATCCTTACCAAATACCGACGCGTCGAAGTCGAACTGGTGCTTGATAAGCTCAACAGATACAAATCATACTTTGTGGAGGTGAACTACATGAACAGATGAAAATGAACTTAATTTTACCTTGACAACAACTTGTCTGGAAGAGTCTAATTTTAACACAAAATCTAAAAATCAAACAACCTTTGAGATGAAGGAATGCAATGGGAAAATGAACAAACTAAACACCTAGCCTCAATCTGTCCAGGCAGGTCGTTCACCCATCTCAAGTATAAAGGAATCCAAGAACTCAACTTCTCATACTTGTCCTTTCTTCTACAATGATTGAAGGAAATAAAAATCAGCGTTAGTCTCGATATCGCTCAACGAAGAAAACTCGATCGATCGTAATCAAGGGAGGATCGATCGGTTCCTTTGGGGGCCGAATGTTTCTTGAAGAAAAATCGACCGAGCAAAAATGAAGAAAGAAGCGGTCATAGGGGCCCGGCAAAATTGAAGAAGACCATCGCCAACCGAGAATCAAGGGAAGATCGACCAAGTAAAGTGAAAAATCAATCGGCCGAAACACCAGCAATCTTTGCCGCCACCTTGCTCACCAAACTCATGCTTTGCCAAACTCATCCTCGCATTCGCGAGCACGGCATGCGGCCGTGATGAAACCACTAGTACAACCCGAGCGGGGAAGTGTTTCGATTCTTCCTCCGTTACTTTTAAATTCTTAATTAGTAATTTGATTTCATATGCCAAGCATAAGAGCTAGCCGAAACTAACTAAAACGTTCATTTAATTCATAATCAAGAACGAGAATTGCCATCGCATGCCAACTACATTCGACGCTCTACTATAGTGAAAACAAGTTAAAGATGAATTTTGAAGACCAAATTCACTGTTTGTATAGATTTAAAAAGACAAGCGGAGTTAACCAAGAATCAAAGATCAACCTAACTTCAACTCACTCGTATGACTTTGCGATTGCAAACCGATTTTGGGAGAAAGGATAAGTTTCTACAAGGTTTGAATAGAAGAAGAGATAATTCCAAGCCACAAGGCTTTGGAAGGAAAATAGCACCAATCAACCAACCTACTACAAAGCTACGAATTCTCAACAAAACATAGTCCCTCCATAAGCCATTAGGTTCAAAAGTATCTCTTCGCCCCATAAGCCATTATATTATTATGTAAATTGTCTTTACTCCAAATTTGCATTTTCCTTACTTGTGCAATAATTATGTTGACCAAATCATAAATTTCTTGAAGTTACTAATGTCCTACTTTAAGTAAGTCTCAGGTACCGAACGAACAGGAAATGACCAAACGAAATGAAGTAGTTGGTCATGTTGACCGAACAAGGAAGAAGTCACAGAGTCGTTTGAGGAAACGCCCCGCAAGCATACTAGCACTTCGAATCGAACAAAGCTAGTGGAACACAATAATACCATGAGAAGGCAAACTAACTATCCTAAGTTAAAGAAAAATCATCCAAGAAGAAAGTCTCATTTGAATCCTGTGTTCAAAAAGTAAATGTACTACTTCTCAAAACAAAGAATTCAACCGCCCGAGTAGAAAATTGAGAAGCCAACCGACGCAGCAAAAATAAAAAGTCGATCAATTGAAAAAAGGAGTCGGTTAACGAAATAACAGGAAGTATAAGTATAGCTAATATAGTGTTTCAGGTACCATTCAAAGAAGGAGGAGTTGATCAAAGGAGAACTCGTCGAACGAAAGGCAAAAGTGGGAAGAAACCAACCGGCCGAGCGACAATCTCTATAGGAGTAAGGAAAGGGCTCAGATATCATTCAAGAGAAGATTGACTACCGTGTGAATGAGGAAGTCAACTCACCGACGATAAATGAAGATAGTCGTAGAGAGAAAATCAATAATGACCAATGGGAAGACTAAGAGCGACACACTCGTCTTCGCTTAACAAAAGAGAGCAACCAATATTTAGATTGTGCTCTCCACTATTTAAATATTATTGAAGTTACTAATATTGTGCACTAGGTAAATGTTTCAGGGATAAAGAAGATGACTAAAGAGGATAAGGAAAACCGAATGAGAAAGGAAGCGAGTGATCAAAAATCGATCGATGACGGTATCTCTCGAAAAATAAAACCAAATGGGAGCAAACAACAAAAGGCGGCGTAAGTCCTACGGGCAATGTAAGACCTTTCAACCAAATAATCAAAGGCAACGTAAGTCCTACGGCGATATAAGACTTTTCAAGAAAAACAAAAGAATGTGCCATAATAACGAAGTCCCGACAAAGCGAGGACCGAGCAACGTCTCGATGTTGCCCTCGGGCAATGAAGACTAAAGTCCCGACAGTGAGAGCGGGGTGACGAGCCACGCACCACCCTTGGGCACACCGGGCCGGTTCGACGTGAACCCACGCTTCACTCGAAACCGAAAGGGGGCTTCAGATCGCATAAAGCTAAAGTAATCGCTGCCGACGCTTAACATGCTCGGTGCGGTGTAAGAGCTTTCCAATGTGTAAAGCGAAGCTAACGCGCTCGCCGACGAGCCAACGAGCTCGGCACTTAGGAAAGCCCATGAAACCTAAGTCCCGACAGTGTGTAGATCGGCGAGAGCCGACATACAACCTTGGGCACCAACAAGGCCATTCGCACAACCGGTGAAACAAGCCGAAGTAAACATAAGACGCTATCAAGAAAAAGCGCAACACAAGACGCTTTCAAAGAAAAGCGCAAATGAAGAATTCCGAAGAGCACAACAAATAAGTGGAGTAAAAGGGAAACTAAACATAAACAAAAATTAAACACAACCAATCGAGTATGCAACCGATTGAGTATAGAAGTGAGCTCAGCACCATGAGGAATTGCAACAATAGGAAAATCCATGGATAGTAAAAGTGAAGACCTAAACCCCTTCTTATATAGCAAGGGAAGAACAAACTTTCACAATAGACATTCATGATGATACAAAAACAAACGTCAGCCAAAGCGAGTAGCTGACCATTCAAGCATGAGACTCCAAAGAAGTCAAAGTTCCAAAGCATTAAAGACAGGACAACTGGAAACACCAAGGACCCTCAATCGAGGGACTAGGAATGTCGCGACAAGCCGAAGCTATCTTAGAGCGCCTTCGTGCAATGCACTTGCCGCTCGAGGGACTATGTTCCCAGCCGACCGCCCAGGAAGGCTCGGCCACACATCGCTTCCTGACCGACACGACTGACTCCCAGAAGGCAAGGCAAGACAGTCTGAGGCATCGGCCTGCGTCAAGAACCGAGGGACTCATCGTCCATGCAGAGTGAGGACTCCCCCCGCTCCTACGGCTCAATCTCTTCTCCCCTCGGCTATAGAGTAATCATAAGCAGAATACATATATGGAATGTCCTATAATTGCGCCGAGATATGTAATCACCATAATGAGCATTTATTACTCACAATTACTCCTGTACTATATATATCTCGCCCTTGAGGCTAATAGAGGATCCAGAATTTGACTCTCCATTCTTTATAGTCTTACTCTCTATTGTTCATCGTGTTCTTGCTATATCCTACTCTAAGGAAATAGTTAGGAACAGTATGTTTTATAGTGTAATGGGATCCTGATTAAATTTCACTGTATGGTAGAAAGGTAATCGTAATGAACGGTATATTGACCTCATCCTGGAACTTACACACTATTGTATACCTATTTTGAGTGTTTTTGTTGTCTTAAAGTAAATCATATTTTGGGAGGTTTAATAAAATGAATGTATTAAAGTTCCAAGTAAGGAATTGAACTTCTATTTGCTTCCCACTTAATCCAATAAGACAACTATAAATGAAGTTACCATTTGGAAGAAGACCATGCAAAAGAAGCCTATGGTTGCCTTAGTGAGTGGAACTCAATTGAGAGATTGAATCTAATAACACGATGTGGAAGTGTTCTTTGGTTAGATTTTTTTTTCCATTGGTAACTACACCCCATGTGGGGTGTTAATAATTATGACATTGAATTTATTGAAAAGTAGTAGTAGGAAACTATTTGATCTATGTAGGAGTAGTTGTAGTAGTAGTAGTAGGGGGTACTATTTGATGTACTTAAAGTGTGAATTAGTAGTAGTAGGGTGACGAATACAACAAGTTTTTACCTAATGGATTATGGAACTCGAAAAGGCGGGTTGGTTAATAGTTTACTTTAACCTATTTTATTCATGTATTGTTGATATTTGTCTTGTGTCAGACAAAATAGAGAGAGGAGAGTAAGTTTTTGTTGAAGTGGGAGTAGTAGGGCATTGAGTGGTCTATGAGAAGGCTAAATGTACTACCATTACATAGTTTGGCACTTAGGAAACTACAAAGATAGATAGTAAGACAAAATAATTTGTTGAAGAATTACGCAATACTAATAATTTTTAAGCGTCCGGATAACCGTATTTGGTCCTCACCTATAATGAGCCAAAAGTGCAATGTGTTAATGCACCCCCAAATGTCCAACTTTGTTTTCCGAGGCAGTGTCACAAGATTGAATGTAGTATTGGATAATGTGTGACCCATATGTTGAAGTTGTATCACATGAAAGTACCATTGGAGTAGGGTAGTATTGAGGGTAATATTGAGTGGTCTACTAAAGGAAACAAAACTACCTATAAGTAATTCCTGTTTTACTTACCTTGAAAGGAGGCATGGTGGGTCCCCACATCATAGAACTAGACTATAGGGTAATTGAGTGTGTGTTGTCGGATACTTGAGTGGCGCAAGTGGTGTTCGTACTTCGTGTAGCCCCTAAAAGTAGTGTACTCGAGTTTTGAGTACAACATGTGGGGAACCTATTGTGATCTAGCCAAAATCTAACTTTATGTAACGCGTTTTTCGAGGGAGTATCTATACACGATAATAGGGTACATGTTGGTCAAAGTTAGTAACACTATTATTGGTAAGCGTGAAAAAGATATTGATGTGACTATACATAACCTTCACATCATACCATATCATACAACACTTTATTGAGCCAAGTGCATTTCGCTGCAGGTCGTCGATGATAGACGGTGTTTTATCTTCTCACAGTGCTTAATGCAGCTAATCTTGTGATGTACTTTTTCCTCCACCCCCCTACTGGAGTTGGTTATCTAAGTTACACTCATGTGATAATTTTCATAAATGCGTATACGACGTACTAGCATGCATGGTAATGATCACATGATTATGAAGTTTATTTAAAACATAAATGAGTAAATACCAAAATCAGTACGATGACTATTGATGGTAATGATGAAAGTATGATGCATGGTAATCATGATATTAGTATTCCCTATATATACCACTCACTACCAACATCATATATAGACCCATTGATAAGCAGCTCAAACCATACCTCTTCCAAAATGGATAACGACGAATTCATCTGTTATATCCGTGCTAACAGTGTAAGTTTATATTTGTTGTCCTCTCTACTTTTGAAATATCAATTTTAATCAAATATATTTACCCAAAATTATGCATCGTGTATTTCAAATTCAACTCATTATTTCTTTTGCTTTGTGTTTAGGGTGTTATTTTTGGTACCCCCAACATCAACCACACCCCATATTTCAAAAAATCCAATAATACCCCTGCGTTTTAAAAAAAAATTTAAAATTTTCTAATTACCTCAAAATAAGGTAATTCCGTTCAAAAAAATAAAATTTGAATTACCTCTAAAAAGGTAATTCCGGTTCATAATCATGAAAAATTTGAATTACCTCTAAAAAGGTAATTCCGAAATTTTTATTTTTTTTAAAAGTTTATATTTTGGTCTTAAGATTTAAACGCGTTTTATTGGAAATATGATACGAACGATTTACGATTTAATAATAATACGTCAAAATATATAAAATGACCAACATAAAATAGGAGTACAAATACAATTATGGGTCCAAAATGTCTAAAAATGACTGAAAATAAGCACGTGAAGTAGGTGAACGGGCGACATCTAGGGCATCCCGCCAATCCAGATGGGGCGCAAAGGCGTATATATACGATTTGTTTTAATTTTTATTACTAAAAGGCTACTAAAAATAGTCAAAACTACTCTAAAAAAATATAAAAACACCGCTAAAAATCTAACAAAACCAAAATAAGGCTATACAAATTTTTTTAGATTTTTTGGAGACTATGAAAAATTAAAAAAATCGTAAAAAATAATGCTTGATGGAATTTGGGATTTTGAGGCCGTAGTCCCGTAAGAAGTCCCTTCTACGGGAGTCTTGATTCTTGATTTTTTTCGCTTCTAATGGCTGTGGTTTCATTACGATCAGAGTATGTTGTCCGAAAACCGATTTTTTAGCCTAAATTATTCGTTCGAAATAAAAAAATTGTAATTTTGAATTACCTCAGAAATAGGTAATTCCGTTCATTAATGTGAACCTAATTACCTCATTTCTGAGGTAATTCCGAAAATCTTTTCGGAATTAGAGGTAATTCCGAAATTCCAAATTTTTTTTTTTAACAAACCATGTAATTTTTGGGAAAAAGTAAGGGTATTTTTGTCCATTTGGGATATTATGGGGGTGTGGTTGATGTTGAGGGGGGTACCAAAAATAACACCCTTGTGTTTATTAGCCTTGAATAACCCTTCCTTTAGAATTTTTGGAGACCTTCCGCAACAGATTTCCATCAACAGTTTCTATAGAAGACAAATTTGGTAACCTATATGAAGGATCACTTGCGTTAACAGATCGTGGTCTTCCATATATTGAAACTGCCACGTTTGAGATATCCACCCTTCATGATTATAATTACGGAGCTGTGATGTTTATTTCGTTAAATTTGAACGGATTTTTTAAACTGTCCGACCCACCATTCAGAGACTTCAGGTTGGAACTCGGTGATGATTACTATTCACGCTTCCCGATGGACAATGATTTCGAGTTCGAGAATATGGTGGACCACCCACATCACAAATATGCAAGAGGAAATCTTAGTTGAGGAGCACCCCTAATGAAGACGATGACGACGTTTGAAATACTGATTTAAATTAAATATTTCCAACTTCATGTAATCACATATGATCCTTATATTTCATGCAATGTGTTTTATATTCATCAAATTTATAAATATTGCAATGTGTTTTATTCGAAACAATGCGTATCTTTGTTAAGGTATTTAAAAGTTTTATGTTTGTCACGATTTCAACAACATTTTTTCAAATTCACTTATGAATGACAATATAACAATGTTTGCTTCATTCCGAAACACAACACGTAATTAAATTTTTGTTACAAACATATCTTAGCTGCCCTCCGTCCGTAGGACGGGCACTTGCCTAGTTGCATATCTAAAAAAAAGTGTCCGAGTCTTTGTAGATAGACAATTGCGGTGAAATGTTTTTACTTAAGAAAACTAGAGCATATAGGAATATGCTCAACATTCCAAATACAATGTGGTCGAGGATATAAAAGAGGAGAAAGAGTTCCAATGTGTCAATATACACTTTATGTATAAAGTCACTTTTAAAGGATTTGAATATAATTTAAAGTAAAAGTAATCTATAGATGATTTAAAATAAAATTTAAGCTTGAATTTAGTAGGTGTAAAAATAATAAAGTGAAATTTAGAGAATGATAGTTGGTATTTTTAGTAGTGGTTGTTTTGATTAAATGTATAGTTTTTTTTTGTAGTGACTATAAACTACTTCTAAGAACTATAATGACATTTTTTTTGATAAAATTGTGAAAAACTACTAATAATGACTTCTTTTCACATATTTATTACTCTCTCCGTCTCATATTAAGTGTCATGTTTGGAATATTTTTCAGTCTCAAATCATCTGTCATTTTAGAATCTCAATACAATATTTATTATTATTTTTCAACAATACTATTACTTTACAATATCAATAACCGTGTTTTTACTCCAATCGATAAAGTGAAAGGATATTTTAGTCTTAACACATTTTTTTACCATAAAAGTTAGCATTACCAATCATTTTATTAATCCTTAAACGATATTTAATATGAGACGGAGGGAGTAATGACTAAAATAATGTTTTGCTTAAAGAAATAATAAATAAACGTGGTTTTGTTCTAAAAAATACAATGATAGTGACAGACATTATCACATTACGTTTTACCTACACATCTTTCTGCACCTTTTCTCATATTGCGATTAGACACACATGCACATGATACAAAATGAGAGGAAGGAAAGCAAGTTGGACCCGCCACGTGTAACCTTTTAATTCGTCAATATCACATAGACGAGAAAAAGTTCCGATATAATCCCTTTGTATATCCAACAAGAACGGCTTCAACTTCATCGTCCCAACGAAGCCTCTCCCTGTATATTCCTTCGCACTTTTCTTCCACGTTTGCGTGTGTATGTGTGTATATGCTCTCAATTACACACAAATACGTACATAAATACGCACATACACACACATCTTTCTCCGCAATTCGCTAAATCCCTAACTGGTTTTGAATCTCGATCCGATTCAACCTTCAATCATGGACCATGTAGTCAACGACGTTCACGGTGGTGTCAACGGTGCTCTTCAAAACGCTGAGAAGCTCATTATCGATACAGACCCTGGGATCGGTTAGTTTCAACGTTCGCTTTTAATCATTTCTATTTTACGCCAAATGTGACAATTTACAATAACTCGATACCAGCGAGCAAAATAATTATATGATATAGTTGACTTGTGAATTTGGATTCTTATTCTTAATTTGATTGGAATTGGTCTGTTTAGATTAGAGTTGAGGTAATTATATTGCAACTCTCGCCTTTAATCATTTCAGTTGTTGTCACTAAATCTGAACCTTACGTCGCCAAATGCAACAATTTACAATACTACATACCTGCGATGCAATTATATAGTTGACTTGTGAATTTGGATTCTTAGTTTGATTGCAATTGGTCTGTTTTTGTGATAGTTTAGATTATAAGTTAGAAATGGGGTAATTATATTGCTGTTAAATCAAATTTGATCTTTGAAGTTCCTTAGTCTGATATCGGGATGTGTGTGCCTATGTGATTCGAAATTGAATTATAATTTTACTTGATTTGTATGGTTTCTCGGGATTGTACAGCGATAAAACACCGACGCTGACACAGACACGAACACCCGAAACTGACATTGACACTTAGTTGCTGATAATAATTTGAGAAAAAAGAAGTAATTGAAGTGTCAGACACCAGACACGTCTTCGATCAAATGTTGGTGTTACATATGTGTTTTGTTGGTAAAATAGGAATGCAATTTTGTGATTCTGCAGATGATAGCATGGCGATCTTGATGGCATTTCAATGTCCAGAGGTGGAGGTGCTGGGTTTGACATCAGTTTTTGGTAATGCTGCTACTGAAGATGCTACACGAAATGCCTTGCTTTTGGTATGTGCTTATTTTCAAAAATCCCATTACCTTTTGAATCTGAGATATTCCATGTCATTTCATGTTTTCGGAACCTGTTCTTGATTGTGTTTTGAATGTGCAAAAAGGATAGTGTGAGATCGCAGGCCGTCACAATGTTCCAGTTGCAGAGGGCAGCTTTGAGCCATTGAAGGTATCTATTTGAAATTGAATGTATAGTTTTGTGCTTCTCCAGTATCAATTTTATCAAATTAACTTTTATTTAGATATGTGCTTTGCATCCTTTTCTTGTCTTATGTTTCTCGGCGCATGTCTCTGTTGTCTGCAGTGGCCTTTTGATTTTACTCTGTCTTTCTATTATTAATTATGCTGTATTCTCTGAAAAAGGGTGGACGACCTCGTGTTGCTGATTTTGTTCATGGTAAAGATGGACTGGGAAATATATTCCTACCTGAACCTAAAGCTAAGAAAATTGACAAGAGTGCTAGTGAATTTCTAGTAGAGAAAGTCTCGGAATACCCTGGTGAAGTAACTGTTCTAGCACTTGGGCCACTCACAAACTTAGCTCTAGTAAGTTGCGCATTTCTGCTTGTAACTTATGATTCTGGCCTTTGTAAATTATAACTTCAAATCACAGTTGCAGACATTTTTGATCTAATAATCTAGCTTATATTATTAGGCAATCAAAAGAGATTCTTCTTTTGCAAGCAAGGTGAAGAGAATAGTTGTACTTGGTGGTTCATTCTTTGCCTTGGGTAATGTCAATCCCGCTGCAGAAGCAAATGTAAGTTGTGAATTTCTGTTTGTTATGTTTCCTGCTATAAGGAAAAGCTACAGACTATGTTTTGTAAGTTTCACCTGTTTGTAAAAATATGATGCAGAAAGTTTACATATCCAATGCTGAGCTCCTTGATAAGCTTTATCATAAGAGGAATTATTTATTTACTCTTATGTGAAACATTAATTTGTTATCGACTGATGCAATTATGTCCCAGGGTATTAGTTTCTTCCGTGCCTAAATCTAAGCCTTCATAAGTTTTAGAGGTTTCATTAAATTGTACATTTCCTAATTTTCATTACACAAAGTAAACAGCTTGCAAACGTTTTACATTATTTCTGTACTAATTGCTAATAGTTGGTAAATAAGTGCCCCTTTTTGACTTCTTGGGATTGAGGACTATTATTGAAGGGATTCATTTTTGGCTTATCTTAATGATCTGATCTCAAATCATATTGGTCCTAATCCTCATGAGTCATGACTGTTCTTCAACTTGCAGATCTATGGAGATCCAGAAGCAGCAGATACTGTGTTTACCTCTGGTGCAAATATTGTTGTCATTGGAATAAACATCACAACCCAAGTCAAATTGACAGGTTGGATTATAATCCTAATTGGCACTGATTTCTCTGCTACCTTAAGCTATTTGTTAGTATTCTAGATCAGGCATTGGAAAGTGAACACTTTCTCTTGGTTTCAGATGACGACCTCCTTGAACTGAAGGAATCCAAAGGAAAGCATGCTCCTCTCTTGAGTGAGATGTGCAAATTCTATAGGGATTGGCATGTAAAATCTGATGGTGTATACGGTAATTTTACATGTTACTTTGATTTTGCAAGTTATGCTATTAAATGTTAAGGTCATGGAAATGATAATTTGATTTCTTATTTCAGGAATTTTCCTACACGACCCTGTTAGTTTTGTGGCAGTTGTGCGTCCGGATCTTTTCACATACAAGAAGGGAGTAGTGAGGGTAGAGACACAAGGCATCTGTGTTGGACATACACTTATGGACCAAGGATTAAAAATGTTTGTCCAAAAATTGAAACATCTTTTTTCTTTGTGCCAATAATTTTATTATCAACGTAATAATTGGGTTCATTTCATGCAGATGGAACACGAGCAATCCATGGACAGGTTATTCTCCAGTGTCAGTTGCTTGGACTGTGAATGTCGAAGGAGTTCTTAATTATATTAGGGAGCTGTTGATGAAACCATGAAGTATAGGCATTTGTATCGTCCTTCTGACTGATATCAAAGATTTGGAAAGTGATCGCATGATAGCTTCTTAATTGCAAAAAGTCATGTAAAAAGGCCACTCTCTTTTTCTTTTTTGGTATTTAAGGTCAATATTATTTCTTTATCGCACTCATTGTCAACCAGAACTTTGGGTATCAAGGTTTCACAAAGGTTCCCCTAAAGTTGATATCATATCATATATAATTCCCTAGCTCCTTTTAATCTGAAAGTTCATGTACCAATTAAATTCTCTTTATATTTTGAAATAATTTATCTTTGAATTTCACAATTTAGTACCCTTATTTGAGAAGTCTCTTTATTTTTTCAATCCTGAAGCCTTTTATGCTAGGTTTCAAAATAATATCTATTTAGATATCCCTTCCTTAGAATTTAGAGCATAGTACATATATAAAAGTACAAACAAGCAAAACCAATGTCTTTTGACTAGTCAACATCCTTTATAAAAATACACAAAAGGGGTTATAGCTAGATGTAGTGACTTTCGAATATAACAAATATAAAAGTAGGAACAAGTATAAAAGTAAGAATGAGTAAAACAAACGTCTTTTGACCAGTCAATGTCTATTATAGCAATACATAAGGGGTTATAGATGTAGTCACTTTCTTACATTTTGTACATAACAAATATAAAAGTAGCAACGAGTAAAATGAACGTCTTTTGACTAGTCAATATCTGTTATAGCAATGCAAAAGGGGTTATAGAAGTAGTCACTTTCTTATATTTCGTACACAACAAATATAAAAGTAGGAACGAGTAAAACGAACGTCTTTTGATCAGTCAACATTTGTTATAGCATTATAGCAATACAAAAGGGTTATGGATGTAGTCACTTTCTTACATTTCGTACATATTTCTTTTAACAATTTTCTAGATTAAAAGAGCGGAAAGAAAGTTACTAATGTATTGAGAAATAATATTTAAGAGTAAAACATGAAAAAAATATATAACACTCATTTAAATTACTATTTAATCAAGTTTAAACAAGATTAGAGTAATTTTTTTGGTACCAATGTTAACGTCTACCAAATGATAATATGCAACCATTTTATTGACTTGAAATGTCATTGTCCTCTCCATCTTTACCTTTTCAAGGGAAGATAAGGTTCCGCATAATTCATGTTTTAATCAGAAATTAAAAAAGCATACATAAACACATTCAAATAAAGTATAGATTAAGTTTAACACCCTTTCTGGCCTTTTTGATAATAAGCTTTGTGTCAATCATAATAATCTTGTGTTATTATCAATCCCAAAAAATGGAAGTATTTGCTTGCAATCAATTTTTAGTTCGTGTTAAATAATTTTGATAATGAATAAGTCAGGATAATAATTTTCATATAAACTAAAATAATAGGTAACAAACACAACTTGTGTGTCATTATAATAATGTACCAGGAGTTATCTAAGTCGGAATATTTTTTAGGAACTTGGATGAGGGGAATAAAGTACTTACCACTTAAGTTAATGTCACATATCTTTATCAATCTTTATCAAGTTGATAATAAAGGAAGTAAATGTCCAATTACTTCACATAAATTTGTTCTCCTTACATAACTTTCAATTCAATTTTCTTAAGGGAGTATGAGAAATAAAAGGTCGGTGTGAAAAGGGAGTAGTTGTTGCTATCTCCAAATTTAGGAGGTTAGGATTGAAAATCCTAAGAGATGGAGATCAAGTTTGAGATAGACATTGCTTGCATATCAGAGTCTCCAATAGGTTAAAAGCTATAAATGGGTTTTCTCTGTCAAAAAGAAAGAAATGTATTTCCAAATACTTCAAAGCTGGCAAATTAGGATTTTCTGGGAAATTTTTTCTCCAACCACCGGGGATTGATGTGACGGTGAGATGTGTCAAAACCGGAAAAAGAAGCATGGGAAGGCTAGGAAGGGTTAACCTCTTTAGATGTTCAAGTTGTCCAGCAGCGAAATCATCAATAATTTTCATTAAACTTCTGTCAAAATCAATAGTGATGAGAATATACAATTGTTAATTCTTTCGGTTGCAGTTTTATCTACTTTCATGTAGCTTATTGTCACAATTTCATCACAGACAGCAAACATCTTTTCTATCTCCACTTTAGTTTTTTCTTCCATGTCTTTCAAAGTGTTTTTTCTTCCACTTTACTAAAGAGGAAGGAAGAGTAGAAGGAAAACAGAAAAGGTAGCTTCATATGAAGGTAATGGATATGGAATAACACCATACCCTCTTTAGGTTTTTATTCTCCAGCACCAAGGCGAAAGCTTTTTTTTTTTTGGTACCCTCACCCCTTTCCTTCATATCCTCACATGAACTTTTTGGACGAAAATACCTCTAAGAAAAATGTACATCATATATACATCAAGTGGGGTGTATATACGATGGGTTAATTTTAGGCATCATATATACACCCCAATGATGTATATACGATTTGTTCTTTAAAAATACACTCATATATACATCAAGTGAGGGTATATACGATGCCTAAAATTAACCCATCGTATTATCGTATATACACCCCACTTGATATATATACGATGTGTATTTAAAAAAAACTGTATTTTATTTTAAAAAAATTAAATTAAATATTATAAAAAGCTACTAAAATTTCGTTAAAATGTCAAAACTAATCTAAAAAATTATGAAAACACCACTAAAAATCTAATAAAACCAAAGTAAGGCTATGCAAATTTTTAAAGATTTTTTGGAGACTATGAAAAATTAAAAAAATTAATAAAAAATAGTAAACGATGGAATTTGGGAATTTGAGTCGGTAGTCCCGTAAGAATTATCTTCTACGGGATTCATGCTCGTTGATTTTTTTCGAATTTAATGGCTGTGGTTTCATTACGATCGGAGTATGTTGCCCGAAAACCGATTTTGTAGCCTAAAATATTCGTTCGACGTATAACATCGTCACGTGTTAACGAACTACACACTAAACCTATTTTTAGGCCTAAGTTATTCATCTCTAATTTATCTATATTAAAAATATATAATTTTAATTTTTTAAATAATTTAATTAATTTTTATTTGATTAAAAAAACATAATAGGGGTCTATATACACCTTCAATCGTATATATATACGTCATCGTATATACATTTTTGAAGTGTATATACTGACCTATAATTTAACCATCGATATACACCCTTCAAATGATATATACGATGGAGTATATACGATTTGAAGGTATATACGACCCCCATATATTTTTTTTGGAGCTGCAGGATTTTTTTAAATTTTTAGATTTTGTTAAGAGTATTTTGGTCTTTTCGCAGGGATCGTGGGGTTATATGGAGAAATGGTGTGGGTATGAAAAAAAGAACCCAAAGGGGTGTTTTAGAGAAAAAGGGGGTGTGGTTAAAAGAAATAGGTTTCTTTAACACTAGTTTTGGGCCAAACCCATTACAGTAACTGCAAACCCTAGTTTTGTATCTGTAATGCTCTTCAAGCAGCAACCGCAACCTTCACGGCTTCTTCTCTTTATTTTTTTTAGGTTTCACTTGTATTCTTCATTCGTTTCTTCTCTTCAACTATGGACAAAACTACTAAAGAACCTCTTAAAAAGTTCCCTCATTCAACTCGACAAATAAGAAGATGTAGTAAACTTAATAGACTATAGTATTTGTTTAACTTTTGTATTTGGTGCTATTATTTTATTTATATGCTTATTTTGAAAGTATTATTTTCTTTTTCACAGTGGACAAGGCTCTGCTGGAGGATGATGAAATTGACTATCGAAAACTTCCTATTAGGGATTTCATTTTAATGCAACTTTATCAGGAGCAATTAGCGGTGTGTGTGTATTCTCCTTTTGTTGTTACAATTCCTAGCAATTGTTATTAGCCATTAATTTATGGCTTAAATTTTTACCAATTGTTACATTTGTTTCCCTATCTATGTAGAAAAAGGAGGCAACAACTTCAGAAGTTGGAACAGCTGAGCTGGACGATGCCAATGTTAAAGAAGATTTTGCGGTATTTCATTGTCCATTTGATTATGATGGTGATTTTTTTTTGAACGATGATGATAGTGATGATGACTTACAAATATGGTCTCAGTCAGTATAGAACTGATTTTTAGTCATTCATAAAGAATGAATAATACTAACAATTTTTATCTTTTATTACAGCGAATGTTAGTCGTTAATTGTATTGTTAGAGTGGTGGGAGAATGTTGGTTTATAGTGTTTGAACCCTGGACCTCCTTACTTATTTGGTATCTCTTAGTTCGCCAATTGAGTTACCTTCTTGAGATTTATTTAGTCATTTACCTATAGTCAATGTGAGATTCGATTTTTTTTTTAAATACATCTTCTCACATCCAACGACTAACACTATTGAGTTTGGTACTTGAATAATACAAGTGGCTCACTAATGGATAGGATAAACTCTCCCACCATTTTAAATTTTAGATATATAATTTAACTCTAAAAAACAAGGTTATAAGACTTGGATACAGATCCATTAGAATATAAGATAGGGACCAATCATACATATAACTTTACTTCATATCTTCACCTACACCACAAAATATGTCTATAAATACATATCAACAACAACGGTGAAATAGACATAGCTGAATTCTTACTATTAAAAAAGAATCAAGACTCAATATCAGATATGAGAAAAACACTGTGAGGAGATAACTAAGTGTTGGAATAGTAGTAGAAAAAGAAAAAGGGCAGATATGGTGTAGAGAAAATACAAGTTCAGATACTTGGAATCCAAGTTGGTTCTCTATACTCTCTACTTATCTTCTTATATTCTAAAGATGTAAAGAATAAATGCATGTTCACTTTTTTTTGGGTACATAGTCACTGCCACTCAAAACTCACACACACAACTGTGAGGTCTCAGGTTCGAACTCGGGACATGCTATCTGGCTAATAATTTCGGCATTTGCCAGTTGAGCTAGGTCTTATGGTTAAATGCATGTTCATTTTGATATGCATATTAGTTGACATATGCAGTTCAAATATCAACTTTTATACAGTTTCTTTGTTATACACGGTTCCATTTTATATATACAGTTTCACTGTTACCACAAAACAAGTTGAAGCAAGATAAATGCAAAAACTACTCCTGTTACTTTGGAATAATAGGCATAGTTATAAAAGAGAAAATGGACAGAGTATATAAATAAAGGAACAGAACAAAGATTGGGTGGGTTTAGACCCTTAACCTCCGGCCACTATCATGGTGGTCGCCTTTTAGGTGCGCCATTCCACGTTGTGATCACGTGCTCAAACCACCATGGTTTTGTGTCTCTCTGCTTCTCTCAGCATCTCCGATTACCGTGTGATGCCAATGAAAATCATTGCTTTTCCTTTCAACTTTTTTGACATATCAGATAAGTATTTTTTACGATTATATTATACGACACCTCATATTAGAGAAGTTGACTTAATGTCGTTAATTTTCTTATAGTACGTGAATCGATTTTCGAAATTTAAAAATTTATGTTTGATGAGTTTTTTTTTATTTTTAAAAAAGGGGTGTGTTAGAAAAAGGGGTATTTTAGAGAAAAAGGGGGTGTGGTTAGAAGAAATAGGTTTGTTTAACACTAGTTTTGGGCGAAACCCACTACAGTAACTACTTATTAGAGATATAGTTGGTTAGGTATTAAGGATATTGTTAGTAGTTAGTGTATGCCTATATAAATAGGCTTGAGCTTGATGTAATCTTTTTAGTGAACTCTTATCATTTGTATCAATTTCCTTTGATGAATATATGAGTCTTTGAGAGTTTTTCTCCAATCTTTCATGGATGCCATGTTCCTCAACACTACTAACCCTAGTTTTCTTCGTTCAGCAGCCTCAACCTTCACTTCGCGGCTTCTTCTCTTCAACTATTGACAAAACTACTAAAGAACCTCGCAAAAAGATCCCTCATTCAACTCGAGGAATAAGAAGATGTAGTAAACTTATTAGACTATAGTATTTGTGTTAACTTTTGTCTTTGGTGGTATTAATTGATATGCTTATTTTGAAAGTATTATTTTCTTTTTCACAGTGGACAAGGCTCTGGTGGAGAATGATAAACTTGATCATCGAAAATTTCCTATTAGAGATATCATTTTAATGCAACTTTATCAGGAGCAATTAGCGGTGTGTATTCTCCTTTTGTTATTACAATGCCTAGCAATTGTTATTAGCCATTATGGGTTAATTTTTTTTACCAATTGTTAAATTTGTTTCCCTATCTATGTAGAAAAAGGAGGCAACAACTTCAAAAACATCTCCGAACCCAAGGTACTCAGCTTAAGACTGTATATCTACGTGTATTCATTTTTCTGTTCAATGTTTATCATTTTTTAATATGGAAAAAATATGATTAAACTGCATATCCGCAAATGCTGCTGTGAACATCTTATTACGAGAAGTCGATGTTTCTTTTACACAGTATTATGCTATTTGATTAAGGGATATCTGAAAATGTTGAGAAAATTATTCAACAAAGGATATTTATTTTGTTTCTTCTTTTTTTTTTTTTCTATGTTGGAGACATGTGAACACCTTCCACAATAACCATCAGGGCGGATAATACCTATTTTCTATCATCTATTTGTTTTTTTTTTTGGACTTTTGCACGCCTTGATTATTGTTATGCACCTCTCCATATTGTCACTATGATGGATTTCAAGTGAACCACTTTTTTTCTCAAGTATTGTGCGTGAGATGTGAATTTTCTACTACTAGTACTTAGCAATTATGGTCAAACCGGCATCTATATTCCAATTTTAACACTCCTGCCTATCGCCCACTATAGAGGTCCTCATGCTGGCATGTGGGAGTTGAATCTACGCCCTTGTGGAAAATGATCCAACTCCTTATTACTAACTGAGCCAACATTATATGTCATTAATAATTAAACTATTAATTTTTTTGTCGTATAATTATGTCTTTATTTGGACAATATATTTTTACTTTTATATATGATAATTTAAAATTTATTAAGTTAAATAGTCTGACCACCCTAGGCTAGAATCCTAGTTACGGCACTGAGCACCGATCATATGGCATCTTCTTTCATTTGATGATTCTATGAATTCTTTCAGCAAATTGTCAAAATGATTTTTTAACTGAGCAGATTGCCGTGTGATCAACATACATTTTTTTTATGGCTGCTTTTGTTGATTTCAGTTGGGCTGAGAGAGACAATGCACCCTTGGTGGATGACCTGCCTTTCACGACTGAAGCATCTGAAGTTGTTGCTGATCAGAATACCGCAAACTTTCCAAAATCAGCATCCGGGGTAAATGTCTTTTTTTGTTGCTGGTGGTTATACTGCTTCCTTATCATGTAGTTTCTGTCACCTCTTTTCCTTAATTTGTTCACCAATTTTTAGGCAGATTCTATGCATCTTTTCTTCTTCAATGCTAATAAGAGAAAAACATTTCTGAGGAAGCATGGAAGTTCTTCTATTACCGGTCATAAACGTGCTAACAAGCCGTTGAATGAGGATGTTGAGAATGATGATGTCCTTGACCCTCCTTATAATTCTAACAGAGATAAAGTTGAGGACCTGACACGTGGAACTAATGTATGTAATTCTAGTATGTTTAGTTTTATCTTCTGATGTCTCCCTTTTTTGGTGCACATGGTTTATGCTAATTTTGTTTTGAAGCGCCTATTTGTCAGTTCGTTTCTTTAATACGTTTCTTCACTTCAGATGATATTCCTCTTCCCTTACTTATTTGCTAATCGAGGATATCCTTAATTAAAGTCCACACATGTGTAGCTGTATTTGGCGATTCTGATTTTCAAAACTCTTAACTGAGTGCAGGAAGAGGTTGGAATAGCTGAGCAGGAAAAGGTTGCAAGTTGCAACAGCTAAGGAGGACGATGCCAATGTTAAAGAAGATTATGCGGTATTTCATAGTCCAGACCAATCTGATCATAATAGTGATGACTACGTACAAATATGGTCTCACTATAAAAGTGATTTTTAAAATTTAAGTTAATCTGATGATAATAGTGATGACTAGCATTTTAACCCTGGACCTCCTTACTCCTTTGGTATCTCTTGGTTCGCCAACTCAACTACCTTCTTGAGATTTTTAAAATTTAAGTTAATCTGATGTCTATTTAAATATTTAATATTGCTTGCAGCAATTGGAATGCATCTCAATAAATTAGTGCCATAATATTAATATTATTTTTGCATAGCTTTTTTAACAATTTTTTCTCATTGTTGATAATTATATTTTTTTTTATTTTTTCATTCATTATCTTATGCTTTATATATACTAGCACCTTACCCATGCATTCACACGGGTGGATCACATTACATGTTACAATTAGGACTCAATTCTAAATTTAAATTGTGAAAATTCAATGTAGTAAAAAGATGTTAAAATGTAATTTAAATAAGTTCAAATTTGATTTAGTTTATAAAATATATCTATGAATGCAAAGATTTTAATATGCCACTGTATTTATTTTTTTTGACATGGAATGGTACTAATATTGCAATGAGCTATTTGATACCTAAAAAATTTAAATATTACAAAAAATGAGAATAGATATTAATAAAGCAATAAGAAAATCATTCTTAGCAGCACTAGATAATGAAAGAAGTATTGAATAACACCATTCTTAAACATAAGTTGCTATTACAACATCCACCGAGTTCATCATAAAACAATCTTGAAATGATGTAGAGATACGAACAAATAACTTTGCATATACAGTAACGAAGTGGCGTCGTTCACGAAAATAACCTGCAAGCTTCATCAAGAAAAGGTAGCAAAATGTCAGCCAACATTATTATGAGCAAAACTCTATCCCTCAGTTACAACAACTTCAGAAGTAACTATTGTTTTCAGCTCTAAACAAAAACAAAAAGTTTCACAATTCAAAAGAAACGAAAAGTAATAAAACTTAAGCATAATTCAATGCAGTGCTACTGTAATAAAACTTAATTAGTGTACAAAGGATCGCAACAAAATGAAATGACTTCACATAATCAAAAGCTTAATTAACCTATTGCTAAGTAACAAAAAGCAAGAAAACATTCCAACTCAGTTGCTCGTTCTTTTATCAGATCATCATTTAGAAATGTTTCATTTAGAAATATTCGTATAAGACAAGCAACAGAACAATCAAATTCGTATATTGATGATAATTAAAGTGCACAATTTAAAGGAACTTTTGCAAGAAGCCCATAAGGAAAGAGAATCAATTTGAAAAGGTGAAAACTGCAAGAATGAATGAGAAGAGAAAAACATGCAGGTCAAAAGAGATATGCAGTCCCAATTATTTTTCCTTTCAACTTCGTGTCCATCGCAATAGAGAATCTGCCAAACATAATCATTTTGAATAAAGAACGAAATATGAGAAGGCAATATAACCAAAAGGTGAAAGACCTCAATAGAGCATCACCTTGAAATGTCTTATATGCTAATTTGGCTTATCTAGTGTAAGTATCTTGCAGTTTCAGTGAATCTATAGGCATAACCCATTTATAAAATCTAATTCTGAGGATGTACTAGAAGCTAACATCAATGGAATTAAAGGTATCCACAGTGTTATCACATATTGAGGGGCAGAGCTAAACGTAACTCCCTCCCTTATCTCTCATCAAACTACCATGGAATTTTTCCTAGTGAATTTCTTCAATTCATTCACTACCAGAGTTTGACAGTAATAGTCCTTCAAAAGAGATTATTAGAACCGGCAATGAGAACATGAATGTTGCTATATCCAGTGAATCTACAGTGAGAACATGATTTGTTTGTAGTGAGAACAAACATGGTGTTCAAATTAACTATTCATAACTAAACGGCACTATCTTCTTTCTAATAGATCCTATTCTCACCTATTCAGCCAAACTAAGTTAGTTTGAAACACTGATTAAACGACCGAACTAATCCAACACAACTTATAATGTTAATCTGCACAGTAGTAATCGAACGAATCCAATAAGATTAAACAATTGTAAAAGCCTAATTGATGAGATGAAAATGGAAGAACCACCAACTCAGCACTTCACCCAAGTATATAGAACCACCAATCCTTCCTCAGACCTGAACTGACTTCTTCTTTAACCCAAAACAAAAACCACAGTAGGATAAATATCACTGTTACTTGAATATCCAATAGACCCCAACTGAACAAAGATTCTATAAAAGCAAAAAGCATCCAGTCAAATTTCGTATCTAGCTCAACACAGCCTATTTTATGCATATCTTGATAGTTGATATGAGTACATTAAGTACATAACCAAACCAAAGGCTAATTAAGAGCTACAGCAAGAACATAAATATGTCAATTAATCCAGACAAGTATTCTAACAGATTCTTTCCCTCCTATCAAAACCTTTCTGGTATAGACCAACCTAACATAATGATGCCCTTTCCTAAATTTTTTTTCTAGTTTCCACAGTGAGGTTGATGAAACAAAATGGTGCAAGTAGAATACACTACTACTATCAAACTAACCAAAAAGGAAAGAATCAATCTCAGGAACCAAAACCAAAATCATCTAGAATTATAATTAACATGCAGATTGCATAGCAAAAGATCAAGTAGATTCAAGCCATTCACACCTAAATCTCAGAAAAATTGAAGAAAAAAAAAAGAGAAAGAATCAAAAATCAAGCCACTCATAGCAAAAGGTCAACTATAATTAACATGCAAACTCACTTGATTCAAGCCTTTCACACCTAAATTTCAGAAATCAAAAATTGAAAGGTTTGAATCAATTTATTTGAAGTGAAAAAGTGAACGATGATTCTATTTCTTTTTGGCTTAAATATTATTTACCCCCCTGCAAATATGACCATAATCCATTTACCCCCCTGTAAAAATAAAAGTTTTAAAATGCCCCTTACAAATATAAATCGCTTATGCAGTTACCCACTATTTGTTTAGATTATGTTGGCCAAGTTAAGTGTATAATGGGAATAAATCGCTACGGTTCTGCATATGAAATATAAATGCGTTTCTGCATTTCTGCATGTAGGGGTAACTAAAACATTATTATTTGCAAGGGGTTTTTTAAATTTTTTGTTTTTACAGGGGGGTAAATGGATTATGCTGATATTTGCAGGGGGTAAATGATATTTAAGCCTTTCTTTTTAAACCAATTAGATGTATACAAACACAAAACCAATGTTATTAAAACCGAACTGGTGATCGACCCGAGCAGGTCACTGGGAGTCTGAGTCATTGGGTCAATGGTCGGATCGAATGGTCACTAGTTGGCGCGTGGCCGTGACGTCTTAAAAACCGATGAAATATCTAATATTGTATGTCAATATTTTCAATTTTCAATATGAATTAAATGAATATTGATATAAATTTTAAAATGAATAATTATTCATACTCAATAATATATAGAATCTAAAATTAATGGGAGTTATAGCGCATCATATAGAATATGAAAGGACTATAGGAGATGAATATTCACAAAATTAATGGAACAAATATAAATAACAATAACATAACTAGTTTTAGTGAGATAATATAAGGAACTTCCTATTTATTTTTATTTCTTTAGAAAGAGATAAAGCCAGAATGATATCGAAACGAAACGAAATGATATCAAAACGAAACGAATCAAGAAATACATTTTTTTTTTTGACGTGGAAGATATACATTACGACAACCCTAATTAAATTAAAATAAGTGAAATAGTGAATTCAAAAACTAGTGAACTTAGTGACGGCCTTGGTTCCTCGTCGCGCCGTCACTTCTCCTCGTCGCTCCGTCGCTCGGTTGTGCTGTCGTCCCCTGCTGCGCCACACGAGATCGTTGCTCCATTTTCCGTCGTGTCGCCTCCTACTGCACCTTTTTGTTCATAGGTAACAGATTTGGAGTTTTTTGGTTTGGAAAACAGATTAACGATTTTTGGTTTTTCTTCAGTGTCTATTGGTTATGCTTCATATGTTTTTTGATTTTCTGGCTGCTAAGTTCAACCTTTGGCTTCCTTTCTATTTTCTATGTTATTGTACTTTCTTTCCGTTGTAGTCGTAGACATTGTCGATATTGTAAGGTTTTGTTTCCAAAATTTGCATCGTCTTTGCACTGCAGGTTTTTAATCAATCTATCCTCACCATGAAGCGCAAGAGAGAAGAAAAGGTTGAGATAATGAATTCCTTAGTTGATGAGGTACTTCTTTAGTTAATTTTAATTAATGTAGTTGATTTTATTTCCATATTTGAATCTGTTAGTGTTGCAGAGCAATTTTGCACTCACGCACGCACTCTAAGTGTTTGATGAAACTAGTTTGGATTAACATCTTTGTAATTCCAAAGTTTATGATTGCCTATTTTTTTTAGGGATTCCCTACTCGGTTTATGCCTGATGGCCAGCTGGACCAGGGATATTTCTCTCGCCACTTCGTAATTCTTGCTGGATTATGTGATTTCATTGAGAAATCGGTGTAAGTAAACTATTGTGCTATCACTAATCATTCAATTTATTAGTTTTTTTTATTGATTTAAAATTTATGTGAGGGAAACAATTTTTTTGTTGAAGGAGTTGTAAATCTACCGATTTTGTCGATAAACAAGTGATGGTTCGTGACCTTCTGACACGTCTAGAACTTCAACTTAAGTCGTAAGTATTTAATTCTCTTTTACCTTTAAAAAATATTAGTACCTTTGTTATCTTTTAGTTTTTGTTGAAAAAAATTATACTCACTTGCATTCATTATCAAATTGACAGGATTGGCAAGGTGCCTGATTTTATCATCAGTGAGCTTTATAAAATGACACAGTCTTGTTACGAACAAGACTTGGAAAGGTGTTAATCTATACTTTGTGAAATTCTGTGAATGTTTTCTGAATTTTTGATTAAATGATGTATTTTGCAGCATCTTAAGTTCCCTCCAAATAGTTAAGATGGAGAACAAAAACCGAGAAAACAAAGTTGCGGCGTGTTTCAAGGTCTCTAACATTCATGAGGGTGTTGATGGTGCGATTTCTAGTTACTGGGAAGACTATTTGAGCCAGCTTAAAAAGAAATGGAGTAAGTTGATTTAGTATTTGTTGTATTTGTTGGTGCTTTTTTTAAGGGAGATGCTATTTGGTACGAAGATAATTCGTATGAAATGTCAAAAAACCACACTAAAATGTTGCTTTTTATAAAAGTAGACGAGCCTCGTGACTTTGCCCATGAATGGTTAACACTAATCTTACGTTTCGTTTTGGTGCAAAAAGTATTTCTCTTTTTTGAAAGCTTGTGTTTTGTGATACTGATCTGATGTTTTTTTTTTCTTATAGAGGCGAAGCATGTTCTTTTCTATTTGAACGAGAACAAAGGTTTTAATCTATTTGTTCTCTCGTTCATTTTTGTATCATTTACTTATTCGTTATTTTATTCTTATAATCTTTGTTCCATTCGCAGCACTTAAAGCAGATGTCCAACGGAAGTTGTTATACGACAAGGGACTTATTTCCAAAAAATTATTTGACGATTTAAAGAAATTTGAAGAATGGGGTTATTACTACCCTATTATTAATGGAGTTTTATATGAAGCTGGTTTTTCTTCTCCTCTTGATAATTTTTACAGGGATCACTTTGTTCGTATAGATGACAAATTTTCTTCTATTGAGGAGTGAGTAATTTTTTGTTCACAATCAAATTATTTGTTTCTACTAAACTTACTTATGTGTCTAATAGTGAATAATTTGCAATTTGCTTGAAGGGAATGCATGGAAGAGAGCACCCTTGACTCGGTTAACAACGAAAAAATGCTTAAGTTGTTGAAAACTCTTAAAGAGTACACTGACTTGTACATTTCTTTAGTCTCTAAAATTATGTTTCATTGATGCTATCAACATGTTTCATTAAAAAAAATTTGAAAGTGAATGTTTCATTGACGCTATGAATTTGTATGCCAATATGTTTTCAGGGTATGTGGTTCTGTTGTATGTGGATATGTCACAAAGATGACCAAATCTTTTGTTATTGGAGATCTGGATGGGTAACTCACTAACTTGGGCTTTTGAATGTTTCATCTATATTATATGCTAACCATAAATTGTGCAGGTTGAAATCTGATTTGGTCCAAGCTATGACAGAATTTGATGACCTGAAGAAGAAAATAGACGAATATCAAAAGGTCATTTTTTCCTCTTTACTCGGTTGAGATCTATCTCTTTTCATATTGCATATTCTAATATTAAAAATTCTTTATATTGTTTCAGCTGACCACCGATCAAATTCTAAGCAATGGCGTATTAAAGTTCTCAGTTGAGTTAAAAATTCCTGAGAGTGGTTCATCTGAATCATCAGAGAGTAGGAGCGGTTCATCTCGTTCATCTGGTAGCATAAAAAACTATTCTACAACCTATTCTGCCAGTCGTTTTGTTTTACTTTAGACTAGAAGTTAACTCGTGCATACACTGAGTCATTCGGAGTGAATTTTTTTCTTTTGATCTATTGACGGACTATGCCTTTCCTTTTTTTTTACTTTGGATCTTTTTTTTTTGGTCAAAGCTTTGGATCTTCTTTTAGAAAATGTATTTTTTCTTAGACTGTTCCTCAGAGTTTCTTTTTGGGCCCTTGGGCATGCAGTTGCCATATCCTAAAAAATTGATGTTACCCATAAACAAAACATTAGTTTCAGCGGGATAACAAAAATTCTATACACGTAACAAAATATTAATTCCAACCTTTCAAATAATTTTTTTTGGGTGAAATTACGGTATCTAAACATAAACTGATTGCATTTTTTTTATGAATATTACAGAGCCCATGTACCAAATAGTGAAAAAATAAATGATTCCAATTGAAATCAATTTATGTAAATTAGCGTTTTTCAACTCATTCCAATTTTTGTTGAAATTGGTGAAGTCCATATATATATATATATATATATATATATATATATATATATATATATATATATATATATATTAAAAGTTACTTTTGGGGTAGGTGCCAGAATTGGGTAAACTATTTGACTGGTTAGAGCGGGTAGGTCAAGCCCGCATAGGCTTGGGCCAAAGTACACTAATTTACATAATTAAAGTTTAGGTTTTTTTATGTACCCCCACCACCCCTTCCCCATATACCCCCACCCAAAAGTGAAATCCCAAAATGCCTCATACAAAAAGCGTTTTTAAATTTTTTTGTGTCGTATATACACCTTGGGGGTGTATATACGACCCATATACATTTGGGCATCGTATATACACCCCACAAGCGTATATACGCTTGGCAAACCTCCACCCTAATCGTATATACGTCTTGGGGGGTGTATATACGATGCCTTATAACATAGGGTCGTATATACACCCCCCAGGTGTATATACGATTTGTATTTTATTTTAAGTCCAATAAAAATAGCCCTATTTTCAGGTTTAGTGTGTAGTTCGTTAAAACGTGACGATGTTATACGTCGAACGAATAATTTAGGCTAAAAAATCGGTTTTCGGGCAACATACTCCGATCGTAATAAAACCACAGCCATTAAATCCGAAAAAAATCAAGAATGAAGACTCCTGTAGAAGGGACTTCTTACGGGACTACGGCTTCAAAATCTCAAATTCCATCGTTTACCATTTTTTACGATTTTTTTTTTTAATTTTTCATAGTCTCCAAAAATCTCAAAATCTCAAAATCAAGAATGAAGACTCCTGTAAAAGGGACTTCTTACGGGACTACGACTTCTTAGTGGTGTTTTTATAATTTTTTAGAGTAGTTTTGACTATTAAACGAATTTTTAGTAGTCTTTTAGTAATAAAAATTAAAACAAATCGTATATATGTCATATTGGACATATATACGATGCCTACTTTTAACACATCGTATATATGTCCTTCAGACGTATATACGATTACATCTTACACGGCTAATCGTATATACGTCTTAAGGACATATATACGATGGGTTAAATTTGACCATCGTATATATGTCCAAAATGACATATATACGATGGCCCTTTTTTAAAAAAAAAGAAATAGATTGCAAAGGGCATTTTGGGGTTTAATTTTTGGGTGGGGGTATGGAAAAAACAACCCTTAAAGTTTCGCCCCACATGGGTAAATGAATTTTGCGTATGTTAACTGTTAAAGTTTTTCTGCACTCTATAGTAGTACCCCTAAAGTACATAATTAAAGTTTCGCCCCACATGGGTAAATGAATTTTTTCACTAGATTTGTTATTGAGGAACGAACTTAGCATGTTTAAATATTTAATTTTTTTAGGACTTTAAAATACCCCAAAACACACTACTTAACATCACACTTTATGTATTTAGCGACGAAATCATTTTTTCTTTTCATCAACCTCGTTATTGAGAAACATACTCAACATATTTGAACATCTGAATTTTTGTATAGACTATAAAGTACCTCAAAATACATTACTTAGTGTCGCATTTTACATATTTTGATTATTATTGCTTTTTACCAAACCGATTATTGACGAACAAACTCACATATTTGAACATATAATTTTTTTCATTAATTCTATAGCATCCCAAAACACACTACTAAGTGTCGCATTTTACATATTTTAACGGATAATAAATTATTATTATTATTATTATTATTATTATTATTATTAAACGAGTTTTTGAATAACAAACTTCACGTTAGTATTCAAATAAATTTAAAATTTTGAAAGTTTAGTGCTCTAACAATGATGGTAGAACCAAAAAAAATGTAATAAAGTTTCAGAGTGGACCTCGCGGCCCAATCCATTAGGAAATCAGCCCAATTCGGCCTGAGATTTCGCCTCGAATATCAAGCACGACAAATCAACAGATGATATGCACCGTCTCAATCCAACGGCTTAGCGCCATTCTCGGCACCTATAAATACAGCGTCACCCCTTGACGCCAGGTACGCAATATTCATTTGGTATTCCTCCTCACTTCCCTTTGCTGACTTAAGCATCAGAGTGTCTGCAGGTACCACACCTCTCTTGTGTTCAATCTCAGATGATCACGACCTCGAGTACTCTCTCCCGACCTTGACCACAGAAAAGACGACTTCAGGCAATACTTCATCCTGGATCATTCACCTCCGAGTCAGGTACCGATAATTTGGCGACCATAGTGGGAGCGAGTGACTTTCTCCTACGTCATCCTTTCCATGGATCCCTATTATGCGAAATGTAGTTGTGCAAGTGTACACAATCGCAACAAGTAATATATTGATAAGTAAAGTTCGTCTCCACAGGGATTGATGTTAATTTTATAGTTTAACTTACACTAACTCTTAGTGAAACAAGTAGCAATTAGTTTTAGTCACAAGTTATCAGTAAAAAGAAGTGTTTGAAAAGAAACGATTAAAAGAGTGGTTTAAGAAATGAGAGAAGTAAGTTGGATTGCTTTTTACTAAGTAAATTCCCAAAAGTGAGACGCTATAACGTCACACGCTATAGCGTCAAGTGTTGTTGCAAATGATTTTTGTGTTTTTCAGTCACTGATGCCAGGGTTTCGTTACAAGAAGCCTATGTCTAAGTTCTAAATAAGTTCACCCATGTATAATAAAGACCCCACAGCTCTTACTCTCTGAGCTGTTGCATTTCTATATCGATTACATATGAGGAAGGTACTAGCACCGCATACATCCTTTCTACCGAAAGGGAACCTCTAACTAAATGCGTGGTTTTAACGTTTGATTTGAAAAATACCTAGATTTGCCTATTTATTTCTTGTTTGAAGATGAATGGGAAAACTTAATGAAAATTTTTATTTTTGGCGCTTGACGAGAGTTGGCCCCTCGCTCCTACGTATCTCCTGGTGCGATGGAGAATTCAAAGCTACGTAGTTCTTGGTTGTCATGAAAAGGTTTTTGTTTTTATCTTTTTAGTGAGTTTTGAAATAGGGCCAGAGTATTCAAATAATGATTAAACTAACAAAGGTTATGGGTAATCACCGCTAAATACTCTTGAAAAATGGGAGTCACCACCACTAGTCAGACGAACAAAGGTTCTGATTGACCATTAGTAGCGACTCGTTTTTTATTTGATATTTTGAGAAGCTAAACAAATGCTAAACATATAGTGTTTATAAATGCGTGCATTTTTCTAATCACTTGGAATTCATTTGGCAGTTTGTAGTGAATATGAAAGGTTGGTATATATGTATTGGAATATCAATTGATTTTCTAATGATAAAATACTGATATATAAAGAGATGTGGATAAAAGTGAAGTTGAAGAGGCATGGTACATATAAAAATTTATTTGGATATTTAGTTGGCATATTTTCCTTTGTATTCATTATAGGTAATAAATATATCTAAATAAAGTAAAAATTAAGCCAAAATATGGAGGAACATCCTAGAGCTTGGGAAAAAACTTCTTTTAGAGATTTATATTGATATTGATTTTTCAAAAAATGGCGTTTCTATAAAATTGGGGATAGTTTATGAAATAACTTTCCTTTGCCCTCTTGGATAACTTTCTACCAATGGTCTCTTTGCAAATGATCATTCTCTTCTCTTACAAATGATTGTCTATTGTAAGAAGCATCAAGGAATAACATAAAATATCAAAACTATTAGAATAAACATCTCGAATGCCTAAAATTTCAATTGAATACTTCTTTAGCAAAGACTGCGAATAAAATTCATAACATTTCAATTACAGTTGCACCATACATCAAGAGATTTCAATTAATAGTTAAATACATATTCCAATCCATGAAGAGATCAGTTGCTTCTATTTACGGGATATAAAAAATATAATCATGAAACTTGAAACCTATAGCAATTTCAATACTAAATCAACAATATACAAAAGCTTAAGAGAAAAAAAAAGGCAGATTTACATAAAAATAAAATTGGAGCTCCAACTTCTACAATGTCTTACTTCAAACCTGGGTATTAGTGATGAAACAACAACAAAAAAGGCCGTAAGAAATGAAAAGATAAATGGTGACCCCCCTCTTCTCAAATATTTTTGGTATTTATAGTATATCTGAAAGAAGACTTAAAGTCAAGGTAAATGAAAAGGTTCTAATCAATGTAATATAACCTAAAGAATTCATAATTAATACTAATTACAATAATAATTTAGAGATACCAAAAGACAACCAAAATAAAAATATGAAGTGATGAATCAATAAGGGATAAATTATTATTTTTTGGAAAAAAGGGAGGAAAACTCAGTTTATAACGATACTAATATAAATTTTATGTTTACATATATAATCAAGCTATAAAGTTGGAAAGAATCTTTTTAAGCGTTACCAATATTCTCCATATGTTTTTTTTTGTCAAATACAAATTTATATCTATTTCTAACGTATAAATTTAATTGACAGAATAAGATATTTAATACCACAAACTATTTATTCAATATTTAAATTTTAAAATCAATGTTATTCATCTACCAAATTTTGTTTAAAAAAATATCTCATTAGTTTTTTTGAACAAAAAATCATTTTATTTTTCAAATAAATCACTAAAGTATTAATATATTAAAATAGACTTTTCATTCAAAATAGATCAAAACTTAAAATAAACAAAATTATGAAACAAAATCAATGAATATATTTGCATAAAATAAAATGAAATAAATAGTTAATGTGTTGTTGAACGGGTTTCGGGCGGGGTCGGGGTGGGTATCGACATCCCGAACGAACGCCGCCGCCCCGGTCAAAGCGGGTATTCCCCGTCAAACCACTACAAGAAAAACTGAAAATCCAAGGCAAAACTTTCTGGCGGATTTTAATCCCCCACAAACTTTCCGGCGGATTTTTGACATTTGTGGGATTTAATCCACCGTAAGCGTTTTAGGCGGATTTTTGACATTTGTGGGGATTTTTGACGTTTGCGGATTTTTAAAAAAATAAAAATTTTTGGGGAAATTAGGGTATTTGTGGCGGATTTGAGAAAAAAAAAAAAAAAACATTTTTGGCGGAATTTTATGTCTTTGCGGTGATTTTAGAAAAAAAAAAAAAAAAATTTTTTTTTTTTTAAATCCACTAAAAACCAACAAAATCCGCGAAAATGACTCTCATCAAAACAATCTTAATTCATGAAAAATGACCTCTAAATCATTGAAAATGACTACCTCGGTCAAAGCAATCTTGATTCCACTAAAAAGCCAAGAATCACGAAAATGACCTCGATTCCAACTACTCTCTTCATCCTCCCTTAATAAATCTGATTTCAACAATTCACTTTCAACACTCTCTCAACATTTCACTCTCTCAACACTTCATTCTCTCACTCTCACCATTTCACTCTCTTAACAATCCTCACATTAAATCTTTACTATTTCTCAACACTTCTCTCAAATTTGTTTTAAAGGTATGTTTTAATTTAGACTTTGTTTTAAGTTATATTTTGTTTTAACTTATACTTTGTTACTAATTGTGGTGTTGTTTGTTTAAGATTTGTTTGAGTTTGGTGATTTTTGTTTCTTTGTTACTATTTATATTTTTAAAAACATTTTATTACTATTTGAGTTTTTTAATTTAAATATGTTATTTATATTTTTTTAAAATTTATTTAATTTTAAAAAACGTTTATAAAAATTTTTTAAATTTTTTTAAAATTTTTTTTTTAAAAAAAAAGTATTTTTCGGCGGAAATTAGGTTATTTGCGGCGGATTTTTTTGAAAAAAAATAAATAAATTTTTTTGGCGGATTTTAATGTATTTGCGGCGGATTTTAAAAACAAAAATTTTAAAAAGCCCCTTGCAAATAATAAGTGTTTCTAGTTTACCCCCTGCAGAGTAGCAAATAAACGATTTATATTTTGCGGGGGTAATCAGAACGGATTATACCCATTATACACTTAACATCATCAACATAATCTAACAGCAGGGGGGTAACCGTAAATGGTTTATATTTGTAAGGGGCATTTTAAAACTTTTATTTTTACAGGGGGGTAAATGGATTATGGTGATATATATTTGCAGGGGGTAAATGATATTTAAGCCTATTAAAAAAGCAAACCCCTTTTTGAAATTGAAGTTTATATGATACTTATATACTTATGTTATGTAGATTTAGTTAAAAATGTCATATATTTTTTGATCATGTATCTTACGATACGATACACGATTCGAAAAATGGACCTAACGATACACGATACGTATCCCGATTTGATAACATCGGGCCAACATGTGAACTGACCGGGTCATTCCGGGTTGCACCGGATCCGATGCATGTGCGATCTAATAAGCAACCCGAATCGAGGATGGGACTGGGTCCCGGGTTGGCCCGGGTTTAATAACACTGGGTACAACAGATATAGTCTTTAGGTATGTTAAAGTTTTGTTTTACAGAAGTTGGGTTTTCTGTTAATGATTACTCTTTAAAATTTGACCCTGCATACTTTTTAATATTCTTTAGGAGTTCAGCTACTATCCTTCAGTTTTATCCAGCTAAGTGAACGTGATGACAAAACCGTAAAAAGAAGGGTGTGTGAGAGATGGGGAGTGATTGAAATTTGAAACTGGAGTTGCACATACTGATTTTCTTTAAATACTTCGGCTATCTTCTTAGCCATACCCTTTTGGATATACATCAATAACATTATATTTGCATTTATCAAAATCTGATATATCATATTGTAAATAAGCATTGCTCTTGCAGTTTCCAACACACACCCACACACGCATTATATCAAGTGAAACAATCAAAATTAGAACAAGAAGAAATGTTCAAATTAGTTGAGTTCCACAAAGAATCAATCAAAATTTCACAATCTGACATCCACTTTTTATTTCCAATCTGTTGTTTCCTATGTCTACACTGATCTACATATCGCTCATTTGGTCATAGTGTTTGTTGTTTCAGGATGGCAAACGCTGCATCAAGTTTTGCATCATCCTTGGTCATAAAATGGAGGTGTCCTATTAAATGTAAAGCACTACATGGTTTGGAAATTTTGTTGTGCTTGGTGATGAACTTTGTTTTCTTAAGTTCCCTTATGTGATCTAATGGATTTAAACATAAATTGTACAATCAACAATGTTAGAATTACTGTAGTTATTTGAAAATAAAGAGGAGGATCCATTGAGCATTTGCAAGTATCTAGAATTCCAGATACTTGAATTTTCATTTCATGCATTTTGTAACATTGGGGGTGGCCTAACATTGTTGCTGATTGATTTTTGAAGTTTTTTAAAAAAAAACCTTTGGAGTATTATGGAACTCTTCATTTTGGCAGGTAGATGAGTGATTTATGAGCAGTTAAAAGAGAAAAGGGCTCAATGGAGATAACCTTGAATGGTGTGGCATCAACTTCAGATGTGAGAGAAACCAGGGGTAATGCAGCAGGAGGTGTTGATAGTTTGCCAGAGGGTAATGCAGCAGATCATCTATTTGCAGATCATATTCCACGCTCATCTATTTAACCCGTCTACTTAATACTTAATCCGAAACCACATATTGTTAGTGTATTGTCCTATAACTTCATCATTAGTGTATTGTCCTATAACCGAATATGGTCTTTCGTCTTTACTTTCGTGACTGTTTGTAAGTGTCATTCATTTTCGTTGTGTTAATATATTTCACTTTCATATTTATATTTGCTTCAGTATTAGACATTTTGCTTTTGTATTTAGTTTTTAAAAGTAACTGCAGTATTAGACAATACTTCATAGTATTGAATTCAATTCATGAAGAAGGGGTTGGGTTGTTGTTGTTGAAATTTGAGAATACTCCCATTATGTTCCTTTATTACAAGTATAGTACTTGAATGCCACTTAAATTTTTTAGTGTTGTTTGAATATAATTGTGCCACATAACGTGTTTAGCCCGTGCGGATGCACAATAAAATTGATTCACCAGCTATTACCTCGAATGTTGTGTACCATGAGGTCTTCAAGAATGTAAAATAATTTCTTCAAATAACAACTTTGCTTTCTCATCATTCTTATTCGATATGTTATATAGTAATCATTTAACTACGAAATACTTAATGGCTAGCTATATCAATAATACTAATTGAAGTATAGCCGCTCAGGCCCGTGCAAAGCACGAGTGTGTGTCCTAGTTGTACATATAGTCGAGGCACTTGAGAATATACCGACTTGTTGAAATTCCTAATCTTTCAAACCCTAAGTCTAAATTACCCTTAATCTGAATTAGGCTTAAAATATAGCCGTTACAACCAAAATCAGCCACATCACACATTCAAAACAGAATTCAAATAAGTGACCTAAAACCTAACGGTTTATTTGGTTAAAGGCTGTTAGTAACTAACTAACTACCTTTAACCAACATGTCCGTTTTCTATGTGTGTCTATCTATTGTGTATATATATATGTACAAGTCATTGTAAATAATGTAGATACAATCAATATCTGAGAAATAAAGTTTCTGATTTTAAAGTTTTTACATTCTTCATCTTCTCAACGTTTTCTCTAAGCTTTCTTCAAGGTTCTTTGTGTTTTGTGAGAGGTACCTCGCAAGGAAGAACAAACCAGTTAGGGTTCAGTTCTAAACACAGTAAAGAAAGGGTAAGAAAAGAGAGGTTCAAGAGAGTGAAGAGGGTTACCGTTGTGTATCTTCAGTATTGTGAGAATCTTCAAGAGGTGAAGGTTCGGTTACATCCTGATCTTGCAGAAGTTCATGCAAGAAGAAGAAGATCAACAACAAATTAGGGTTTTGTTGTTGAAAGCAAAAATCAACAGAAAAGTGAAAGAAAGAAAAGTGTTTTTACCTTTCACAGCTTCAATCTTCATCGTGGTGCTCCTGGCTCTTCAAAATCAGCAAGACAAGGAATTAGGGTTTGGTCCAGGTTGGTCAAATCAGGGTTTTCTTTGAGGGGTTTTGTAGAGGAGGTTACGATCTTTCCATTGGTGGTGTTTGTTTGTGGATTTGAGGTTGTCTGCTGGGTTTCCATTGAAACCCTAGCAGAGCTTGAAGACGGAGAAAGAAAGAAGAAGGGAAGGTCAACAGAGAGTGAAAGAGAGAGTGAGACTGAATCATAGTCTCACGTTGTTTTTCTTCTTTAGTGGTCTGTCTCACGTTCTTGGGTCGGACTGTATTGAAACGGTATTGGGCTTGTTATTTGCACCCTGCAAATTACATCAATAACACACCCCTGTTAGTAACAAATAAAGAAAGTAATAAAATAGGGCAAAATTTAACATGGTATAATCAGAGCTGGTAACAGTCCAGGGAAATATTTTCTACTCTATTGTTTTCTTGAAGTTTTGAGAATTTCTTTAAGTTTTCTTTATCTGTTTTCACACACAGCTAGTAGTTTGTGTAGTTTGTGTTTTACTAACAAGTTTTGTGAAGTGTGTGCAGATGGCACATAAAGAAATGAATCCTAGTTTTGGCACTCAAGTGCCTGTTTTGACAGGGACTAACTGGGACAGATGGAGTCACCAGATGAAGTCAGTATTTGGGTGTCAAGGGGTCTTAAAGATTGTGAGGGAAGGGTTGAAAGAACCCTCAGCTACTGCTACTGCAGAAGAAAAAAAACAATATGAAGAAGATGAGATGAAGGACTATAAAGCACTTCATCTTATCCAAATTGGGTTAGATGACTCAAATTTTGACAGAATTAGAGATGTGGAAAGTGCCAAGAAGGCATGGGACATTCTGGATTCTTACTATAATGGAGCTGCAGAAGCAAAGCAAGAAAAACTACAGGCCCTAAAGGCTCAGTATGAAGCCTTAAAGATGAAGGGTGATGAGAACATCATTACCTATTTTGGCAGAGTGAAGAAAATCACTAATGCTATGAAACTGAATGGTGAAACCTTAAAGGATGAAGATATTTGCAGAAAAATACTGAGATCTCTAACAAAAAAATTTTATGTTGCAGTGAACGGGCTAGAAGACACCTGTAAGGTGGAAGACCTTAAGGTGGAGCAACTTCAAAGTCGACTAGAAGCTAAAGAGATAAGGTTGAATCTGCTGACTGAAGATTCAGATGAAGACAGTCAAGCTCTCTTCATTCCTTCTAAAGGTAAGAAAGGAGGGAAGGGTGGCAACAAGCAACCCAGCAAAAATAATGGGCCTAAAGGTAAGCCCCAAGGTAAGTTTTCTAAAGGAAACTCATCTAATAAGCCTAGTAATGATGCTAGCAGTTCAAAGAAGGATAAATCACACATCCAATGTTACAAATGTGAAAAGTATGGTCACTATGCAAGTATTCTTTGGTCTAAGAAAAATAATAAGGGCAAAGAATGAAAGCAAAGGGCCAATGTGGCCAAAGAAGACTCGATTCGATTACGCCCAATGGTGTTTAGTGCTATAACAGATGATCCTATTCCTATGTCGAAAATTGAATCTAAAAAGGAAATTAGTATAACAAATATAGAACTAGAAGTAGGATCGAATTTGTTGTGTTTGCTATAACTACCGATGATGGAAAAACCATCAACGAGATTTGGTATTTAGACTCGGGATGCTCCAATCACATGACCGGTAACAAGGATTGGTGATTGATTTTGATCCCAAAGAAGAGGACCACTATCGGTGTGCGGTAATAAAGTAATTACTTTGCGAGAAGGTATGGGCAACATTCTCGCTTAAAAGAGAGGATGGTAAGACAGTTTTGATTCAAAATGTTTTTTATGTCCCTAGTGTGTGCTCAAATCTGATTAGTTTAGGTCAATTACTTGAAAAAGGATTTTCTATTGTAATGAGAGACCTAAAACTAAAGCTATATGATCCTGAAAGTAAGCTTCTGTTGACCACACCTTTAGCCAAAAACAGAACCTTCAAGACTAGTATTTGCTCTACAGAGGCAAGGTGCCTGAGTGCAACTACTAGTTCTGAAAGTTGTTTATGGCATAGAAGGCTTGGGCACTTAAACTACAAGAATTTGACAAACCTAAGTACTAAGAGTCTAGTATTGGGTTTGCCTAAAATAGAGGCACCAAATGAGCTGTGTACAACATGTCTCCTAGGTAAACAGCCTAGGAAGAAGTTTAAAACTAACCTAGGGATAAAGGCTAAGGACTTATTACAGATTGTGCATTCTGATATATGTGGTCCATTTGAATTGTCACTTGGTAATAACAAATATTTTATCACCTTTGTAGATGATTACTCAAGGAAATTATGGACTTACCTAATAAAGACCAAAGGAGAAGCTTTGGATCGGTTTAAAAAATTTCAGGTTATGGCTGAAAGGCAATGTGGGAAGCAATTAAAGGTCCTAAGGACAGATGGAGGTGGAGAGTACACTTCAACAGAATTCAAGGAATTCTGTGCTACAAAAGGAATCCTACATGAAGTAACATCACCATACACCCCACAACACAATGGGGTGGCTGAAAGGAAGAACAGAAGTTTGCTTGACATGGCTAGGTCCATGATCAAGCTTAAGCAACTACCAAACAGGTTCTGGGAAGAGGCTATATCTACTGCTACCTACCTATTAAACAGATGTCCAACAAAGAAAATTGAAGGTAAGGTGCCAGAAGAGGTATGGAGTGGAAAAAAGCCCAGTGTGGGCCATCTCAAGGTATTTGGGTCTTTATCTTACTGTCATGTTCCAGATCAGAAAAGAAAGAAGTTGGAGGACAAGAGCAGTCCTATGATACTAATAGGGTATCACCTCATCGGGTGCTTATAGGCTCTATGATCCTACAACCGGAAAAATAACTATATCTAGGGATGTGAATTTTCTAGAAGACAAGCTGCTGGGTTTGGGAAAGTTACGAGCAACCTAGCTTAGAGGTTTCTACAAATCTAGAGGAGTCTAATACTACTACACTGATGCACCTCATCAAGAGGATGAAGGCACACCGATCACGTAAACACATGGAACAACAATTTGAAGGTCAAGTTCCTCGAATGAGGAACTGCAGCGAACTAAGGTAATGATCTATCTGACCCGGCCTACCCGAACACAAAGACAAAGGAGACTTCCTAGAAACCTAAATGACTATGAGCTAGTCAATGATGGTGAAGTGGATCGAGGAAGGTGACCTCATTCACTATGCAATGATAGCTGGGGCTGAACCCCTCAATTACATAGAGGCAATTAAAGACAAAAATTGGAAGCAAGCTATGATTGAGGAGTTACAGTCTATTGAAAAAAACAAGACCTGGTCTCTAGTTCAGATACCTAAAGGTAAGAAACCTATTAGTGTCAAGTGGGTTTTCAAGCTCAAACTTGATCCTAAAGGCAATATTGTGAAATACAAGGCTAGGTTGGTTGCAAGAGGCTTCCAAATGAGAAGAGGGGGTGGATTACACAGAGGTGTTTTCACCTGTGGCCAGGCATGAGACTATACGTTTAGTGACTGCCTTGGCTGTGAATAGAGGTTGGGAGTTGTTCCATATGGATGTTAAGTCAGCATTTCTTAATGGTTCATTAGAGGAGACAGTCTATATTGCTCAACCACCTGGGTTTGAGAAAAAAGGTAAAGAGGAGTATGTTTACCTATTACATAAAGCTCTCTATGGGCTAAAGCAAGCCCCTAGAGCTTGGAATAAGAGAATTGACTCTTTTTTCAAGGAAATTGGGTTCTCTAAATGCACTAGTGAGTTTGGAGTCTATACTAAAGGTAGTATTGATACCTATTTACTAATTGTGTGTTTGTATGTGGATGATATGTTGGTCACTGGGAGTAGTCCTAGTGAGGTGGAAAAATTCAAAGTTGCTATGCACAGTGAGTTTGAGATGACAGACTTAGGCAAGTTGTCATATTTTTTGGGACTTGAGTTCCTAAGGGTGCCTGAAGGTATAATTCTACATCAAGCTAAATATGCTACTGAAGTACTAACTAAATTTGATTTGATAGGTTGCAATTCTGCAACAAATCCTGCAGAAAGTAATCTTAGCAAAGAGCCAAGTGAGGGTGATGCTAAGGTGGATACTACACTATATAGGCAGCTAATAGGCTCTTTGAGATACCTATGCCATAGCCGCCCAGATATTCTGTTTGCAACAGGCATGACTAGCAGGTTTATGAATGATCCAAGACAGGTACACCTAAATGCCACTAAGAGAATCCTACGTTATATTTCTGGTTCTACTAACTATGGAATATTTTTTCCTAAGGGTTCTAACTTAGGGAAAAATATTCTCCTAGGTTTCTCTGATTCTGATTGGTGTGGAGACCAATTGGATAGGAGAAGCACATCTGGTTTTTTGTTTAAGTTTCAAGGAGCCCCTATTTCATGGAGCTCCAAGAAACAAAGCATTGTGGCTCTGTCCTCCTGTGAGGCAGAGTATGTTGCAGGTTGTGGAGCAAAGAACTCAAGCAAAGACATGGTGAGTCACTACTCAAGGAGCTTAAAGTGGACCTAACTCAACCTCCTACTCTAATGATAGACAACAAATCAAAGACTAAGCCTAGCAAAGAATCACGGTGCTCATGGAAGGACCAAGCATATTGATGCTAGATACCATTATCTAAGAGAGCAAGTTAACAATGGTAGGCTAAGTGTTGAATATTGTTCAACACAAAATCAATTGGTGATATTTTTACAAAGGTACTCAAAGGAGAAACCTTTGTAAAGCTTAGAAGAGATAGGACTTGTTGCCTTCTAAACTATGAAGGCAAAGAACTAAAAGCTATTCCTTAGAGGCTTGTTCTAAGGTGTTCTATTCTAGTGGCTATCCCGGAGGCTTGCGGATGATTTAGTTCTCTCTAACCTAAGCTAGCTCTAAGTGGTTTCACTAAACTAACTTAGGGCTTTCTAGATTAAGGGGGTGTTGAAATTCCTAATCTTTCAAACCCTAAGTCTAAATTACCCTTAATCAATTAGGCTTAAAATATAGCCAATACAACCAAAATCAGCCACATCACACATTCAAAACAGAATTCAAATAAGTGACCTAAAACCTAACGGTTTATTTGGTTAAAGGCTGTTAGTAACTAACTAACTAACTACCTTTAACCAACATGTCTGTTTTCTATGTGTGCCTATCTATTGTGTATATATATATGTACAAGTCATTGTAAATAATGTAGATACAATCAATATACAGAAATAAAGTTTTACAGTTTTAAAGTTTTTTCTGTTCTTCATCTTCTGCGTTTTCTCTAAGCTTTCTTCAAGGTTCTTTGTGTTTTGTGAGAGGTACCTCGCAAGGAAGAACAAACCAGTTAGGGTTCAGTTCTAAACACAGTAAAGAAAGGGTAAGAAAAGAGAGGTTCAAGAGAGTGAAGAGGGTTACCGTTGTGTATCTTCAGTATTGTGAGAATCTTCAAGAGGTGAAGGTTCGGTTACATCCTGATCTTGCAGAAGTTCATGCAAGAAGAAGAAGATCAACAACAAATTAGGGTTTTGTTGTTGAAAGCAAAAATCAACAGAAAAGTGAAAGAAAGAAAAGTGCTTTTACCTTTCACAGCTTCAATCTTCATCGTGGTGCTCCTGGCTCTTCAAAATCAGCAAGACAAGGAATTAGGGTTTGGTCCATTGGTGGTGTTTGTTTGTGGATTTGAGGTTGTCTGCTGGGTTTCCATTGAAACCCTAGCAGAGCTTGAAGACGGAGAAAGAAAGAAGAAGGGAAGCTCAACAGAGAGTGAAAGAGAGAGTGAGACTGAATCATAGTCTCACGTTGTTTTTCTTCTTTAGTGGTCTGTCTCACGTTCTAAGGCCGGACTGTATTGAAACGGTATTGGGCTTGTTATTTGCACCCTGCAAATTACATCAATAACACACCCCTGTTAGTAACAAATAAAGAAAGTAATAAAATAGGGCAAAATTTAACAATTAATAATTTTTTAAATTATAATTTATAAGATTAAAGATATATTGTCCAAATAAAGCCATAATTATACAACAACAAGTTAATAATTTAATTATTAGTGATATATAAAGTTGGCTCAGTTGGTAAGCAGTTGTCTTATTCCCCTTGGAAACAAAAAATGCAGCTCATTGAAAACTGGACACAAAGAATAGACTTTAACTCTTTTTCTTTGGAAAGTAAAGTCTCCCTTTTAACTTTTTTGAGGTAAAACAAGTGGTTCACTTCACATCCACGGTCTCTCTCTTGGTGCAGAGTGACAAGATGGAGAGGTGCATAGCAATAGTCAAGGTGTGCTAACATAAATGAAAATCATTTAACGATAGTTTGGGAATCAATCTTAAATTGCTCATATAAGAAATAACGCGCTTATTAACATGACAGAGACGAGAATGCCAAATATTAAAATCACACAGCATATAAGCAGAAGGAAAAACTTTATTGATTTCAACATTAAACTTGAAAATACCATTCGTGGCATACCTTTTCCCAACAAAAATACCATTTTTAGTTAAGGTATACAAATTCCCCCATGGTCTAAGTGAATCCTACCTTATTCAAAAGGAAGCTAGAAACTAGATTCTTCCTTATTTCCGGAGTGTGCATCACGTCCTTCAAGATTGGAGTCTTTCCAGAAGTGAACTTCAGCTCCACATCTCCAATACCTGCAACAATGCATGTGGAGCAGGGTTTGGCCTGTTCCTACACTTGTGTGTCATATGACTTGGTCTTCCACAATTTAAACAATTGAATGGAGGAGCATCATCATTTCTAGGTGGTGGTAGTTGAGGCTTAGGATTTGGGGACTTTGGAGGGTTCCCATTCTTATTGCGGTTCTTTTGAGGCTGACTACAGCGGTTCTGATTATTGAAAGGTTTGCCAGTTGGCTTCAGAACCACTATTTCTTTCTTGTTGTTATGTGAAACAAACAAGACTTCGTCTTTTTTAATATTGTTTCCGAGATTCCTTCTCAATTAGAGTCGGGTTATCAAATTTTCTAGAGAAAATTCGTTTGTTTTTTGCCTGAGAGAATTTTTGAATTCCTTCCAAGCAGGGGGAAATTTGTTAATAACAGCTACTTGAAATTGCTCATCTAAGGCCATGCCTTCAGGGATAATTTCATGAGCCATTTTCTAAATCTCATGTGATTGAGTCTCTACAGATTTGACATCTGCCATCTTGTAGTTGAGGTAGTGACTCACAACATAACTTTTAGTACCAGCTTCCCCAGTGTCATATTTCTTTTTCAGAGCATTCCAGACTTCTCTGGCGGACTTACAGGTGTTGTAATAATCATAAAGATCGTTTCTTAGTCTGTTAAGAATAAAATTCTTACAGATATAGTCATGCTCCTTCCGTAGTAGTATATCTTTAGCAGTTTTATCATTTTCTTCCTTTTCATTTGTTTCTTTCAACACCAGAATGTTATCAGTCAAAACAATGACAACCTTTTCCACGGTTAAGAAAAATTGCATCTTTTGTTGCCAACGTTTGAAGTGAGATCCATCAAATCAAAATGGTTTGTTGAAGTCAGAAACAGCGGGACCAATAATTTATTCGGTAGTCATGGTTAATTTGAAAACGTCTTAAAGTTGTTCTTTTGGGGTTCAAATTATTCATCCAAGAAGAAAAGAGCATCAACAAGTTCAAAGAAAAAATCCGTGGCTAAAACTGAAAAAAAACATCTCAAAAACACAAGAAGGCTAATCATAATTTAGACAGAATCATAGTTGTCAAAATTGAGATTCTACAAAGATCGAGAGGGTAAACCGTAAAATCGCAAATAGAATTGGAAGATTCTACTGGAAAAAAAACGTGAAGGAATTTGTAGAATCGGGAAGGGTTAACAAAATCGTAAACTCGTAAAATTGCAAGTAAAATCGTACCATTCTTTATATTTTTAAGATGAAAAGGGTGTGTGTTAGAAAAAGGGGTGTTTTAGAGAAAAAGGGGGTGTGGTTAAAAGAAATAGGTTTATTTAACACTAGTTTTGGGCCAAACCCATTACAGTAACCGCAACCTTCACGGCTTCTTCTCTTCGTTTTTTTTAGGTTTCACTTGTATTCTTCATTCGTTTCTCCTCTTCAACTATGGACAAAACTACTGAAGAACCTCTTAAAAAGATCCCTCATTCAACTCGACAAAGAAGAAGATGTAGTAAACTTATTAGACTATATATTTGTGTTAACTTTTGTCTTTGGTGGCATTATTTGATATGCTTATTTTGAAAGTATTTTGTTTTTCACAGTGGACAAGGCTCAGGTGGAGAATGATAAACTTGATTATCGAAAATTTCCTATTAGAGATATCATTTTAATGCAACTTTATCAGGAGCAATTAGCGGTGTGTATTCTCCTTTTGTTATTACAATGCGTAGCAATTGTTATTAGTCATTAATTTTTACCAATTGTTAAATTTGTTTCCCTATCTTATGTAGAAAAAGGAGGCAACAACTTCAGAAGTTGGAACAGCTGAGCAGGACGATGCCAATGTTAAAGAAGATTTTGCGGTATTTCATTGTCCATTTGATTATGATAGTGATTTTTTTTATGAACAATGATGATAGTGATGATGACTTACAAAGATTGTCTCAGTATAAAAGTGATTTTTAGTCATTCATAATGAATGAATAATACCAACAATTTTTATCTCATTTTATTATAGGGAATGCTAGTTGTTAATTGTTAGAGGGGTGGGAGAATGTTGGTTTCTAGCGTTTGAACCCTGGACCTCCTTACTCCTTTGGTATCTCTTAGTTTGAGCTAAGATTTATTTAGTCGTTACCTATAGTCAAATGTGAGATTCGATTTTTTTAAATAAACATCTTCTCACACGCGAATAATACAGGTTGCTCACTAATGGATAGGATAAACTCTCCCACCATTTTAGATTTTAGACATATAAGTTAACTTAACTCTATAAAACAAACTTATAAGACTTGGATACAGATCCATTAGAAGAAATAGGTTTGTTTAACACTAGTTTTGGGCCAAACCCACTACAGTAACTGCTAAGTGCTAACCCTAGTTTTCTTCATCCAGCAGGTGCAACCTTCACTTCCTGGCTTCTTCTCTTCAACTATGGACAAAACTACTAAAGAACCTCCTAAAAAGTTCTCTCATTCAACTCGACAAAGAAGAAGATGTAGTAAACTTATTAGACAGACTATAGTATTTGTTTAACTTTTGTCTTTGGTGCTATTATTTTATTTATATGCTTATTTTGAAAGTATTTTGTTTTTCACAGTGGAGAATGATAAACTTGATTATCGAAAATTTCCTATTAGAGATATCGTTTTACTGCAACTTTATCAGGAGCAATTAGCGGTGTGTATTCTCCTTTTGTTATTACAATGCCTAGCAATTGTTATTAGTTATTATGGCTTAATTTTTTTACCAATTGTTAAATTTGTTTCCCTATCTATCTATGTAGAAAAAGGAGGCAACAACTTCAAAAACATCTCCAAACCCAAGGTACTCAGCTTAAGACTGTATATCTACGTGTATTCATTTTTCTGTTCAATGTTTATCATTTTTTAATATGAAAAAAATATGATTAAACTGCATATCCGCAAATGCTGCTGTGAACATCTTATTACGAGAAGTCGATGTTTCTTTTAAACAGTATTATGCTATTTGATTAAGGGTTACCTGAAAATGTTGATAAAATTATTCAACAAAGGATATTTATTTTGTTTTTTTTTTTTTCAATGTTGGAGACATGTGAACGCCTTCCACAAAAACCATCAGGGCAAATAATACCTATTTTCTATCATCTATTTGTTTGTTTTTTTTGGACTTTTGCACGCCTTGATTATTGTTATGCACCTCTCCATATTGTCACTATGAAGGATTTCAAGTGAACCACTTTTTTTCTTGAGTATTGTGCGTGAGATGTGAATTTTCTACTACAAGTACTTAGCAATTATGGTCAAACCGGCATCTATATTCCAATTTTAACACTCCTGCCTATCGCCCACAATAGAAGTCCTCATGCTGGCATGCGGGAGTTGAATCTACGCCCTTGTGGAAAATGATCCAAATCCTTATTACTAACTGAGCCAACATTATATGTCATTAATAATTAAACTATTAATTTTTTTGTCGTATAATTATGTCTTTATTTGGACAATATATTTTTACTTTTATATATGATAATTTAAAATTTATTAAGTTAAATAGTCTGACCACCCTAGGCTAGAATCCTAGTTACGGCACTGAGCACCGATCATATGGCATCTTCTTTCATTTGATGATTCTATGAATTCTTTCAGCAAATTGTCAAAATGATTTTTTAACTGAGCAGATTGCCGTGTGATCAACATACATTTTTTTTATGGCTGCTTTTGTTGATTTCAGTTGGGCTGAGAGAGACAATGCACCCTTGGTGGATGACCTGCCTTTCACGACTGAAGCATCTGAAGTTGTTGCTGATCAGAATACCGCAAACTTTCCAAAATCAGCATCCGGGGTAAATGTCTTTTTTTGTTGCTGGTGGTTATACTGCTTCCTTATCATGTAGTTTCTGTCACCTCTTTTCCTTAATTTGTTCACCAATTTTTAGGCAGATTCTATGCATCTTTTCTTCTTCAATGCTAATAAGAGAAAAACATTTCTGAGGAAGCATGGAAGTTCTTCTATTACCGGTCATAAACGTGCTAACAAGCCGTTGAATGAGGATGTTGAGAATGATGATGTCCTTGACCCTCCTTATAATTCTAACAGAGATAAAGTTGAGGACCTGACACGTGGAACTAATGTATGTAATTCTAGTATGTTTAGTTTTATCTTCTGATGTCTCCCTTTTTTGGTGCACATGGTTTATGCTAATTTTGTTTTGAAGCGCCTATTTGTCAGTTCGTTTCTTTAATACGTTTCTTCACTTCAGATGATATTCCTCTTCCCTTACTTATTTGCTAATCGAGGATATCCTTAATTAAAGTCCACACATGTGTAGCTGTATTTGGCGATTCTGATTTTCAAAACTCTTAACTGAGTGCAGGAAGAGGTTGGAATAGCTGAGCAGGAAAAGGTTGCAAGTTGCAACAGCTAAGGAGGACGATGCCAATGTTAAAGAAGATTATGCGGTATTTCATAGTCCAGACCAATCTGATCATAATAGTGATGACTACGTACAAATATGGTCTCACTATAAAAGTGATTTTTAAAATTTAAGTTAATCTGATGATAATAGTGATGACTAGCATTTTAACCTGGACCTCCTTACTCCTTTTGGTATCTCTTGGTTATGCTAACTCAACTACCTTCTTGAGATTTTTAAAATTTAAGTTAATCTGATGTCTATTTAAATATTTAATATTGCTTGCAGCAATTGGAATGCATCTCAATAAATTAGTGCCATAATATTAATATTATTTTTGCATAGCTTTTTTAACAATTTTTTCTCATTGTTGATAATTATATTTTTTTTTATTTTTTCATTCATTATCTTATGCTTTATATATACTAGCACCTTACCCATGCATTCACACGGGTGGATCACATTACATGTTACAATTAGGACTCAATTCTAAATTTAAATTGTGAAAATTCAATGTAGTAAAAAGATGTTAAAATGTAATTTAAATAAGTTCAAATTTGATTTAGTTTATAAAATATATCTATGAATGCAAAGATTTTAATATGCCACTGTATTTATTTTTTTTGACATGGAATGGTACTAATATTGCAATGAGCTATTTGATACCTAAAAAATTTAAATATTACAAAAAATGAGAATAGATATTAATAAAGCAATAAGAAAATCATTCTTAGCAGCACTAGATAATGAAAGAAGTATTGAATAACACCATTCTTAAACATAAGTTGCTATTACAACATCCACCGAGTTCATCATAAAACAAAATCTTGAAATGATGTAGAGATACGAACAAATAACTTTGCATATACAGTAACGAAGTGGCGTCGTTCACGAAAATAACCTGCAAGCTTCATCAAGAAAAGGTAGCAAAATGTCAGCCAACATTATTATGAGCAAAACTCTATCCCTCAGTTACAACAACTTCAGAAGTAACTATTGTTTTCAGCTCTAAACAAAAACAAAAAGTTTCACAATTCAAAAGAAACGAAAAGTAATAAAACTTAAGCATAATTCAATGCAGTGCTACTGTAATAAAACTTAATTAGTGTACAAAGGATCGCAACAAAATGAAATGACTTCACATAATCAAAAGCTTAATTAACCTATTGCTAAGTAACAAGAAGCAAGAAAACATTCCAACTCAGTTGCTCGTTCTTTTATCAGATCATCATTTAGAAATGTTTCATTTAGAAATATTCGTATAAGACAAGCAACAGAACAATCAAATTCGTATATTGATGATAATTAAAGTGCACAATTTAAAGGAACTTTTGCAAGAAGCCCATAAGGAAAGAGAATCAATTTGAAAAGGTGAAAACTGCAAGAATGAATGAGAAGAGAAAAACATGCAGGTCAAAAGAGATATGCAGTCCCAATTATTTTTTTCCTTCAACTTCGTGTCCATCGCAATAGAGAATCTGCCAAACATAATCATTTTGAATAAAGAACGAAATATGAGAAGGCAATATAACCAAAAGGTGAAAGACCAGCATCACCTTGAAATGTCTTATATGCTAATTTGGCTTATCTAGTGTAAGTATCTTGCAGTTTCAGTGAATCTATAGGCATAACCCATTTATAAAATCTAATTCTGAGGATGTACTAGAAGCTAACATCAATGGAATTAAAGGTATCCACAGTGTTATCACATATTGAGGGGCAGAGCTAAACGTAACTCCCTCCCTTATCTCTCATCAAACTACCATGGAATTTTTCCTAGTGAATTTCTTCAATTCATTCACTACCAGAGTTTGACAGTAATAGTCCTTCAAAAGAGATTATTAGAACCGGCAATGAGAACATGAATGTTGCTATATCCAGTGAATCTACAGTGAGAACATGATTTGTTTGTAGTGAGAACAAACATGGTGTTCAAATTAACTATTCATAACTAAACGGCACTATCTTCTTTCTAATAGATCCTATTCTCACCTATTCAGCCAAACTAAGTTAGTTTGAAACACTGATTAAACGACCGAACTAATCCAACACAACTTATAATGTTAATCTGCACAGTAGTAATCGAACGAATCCAATAAGATTAAACAATTGTAAAAGCCTAATTGATGAGATGAAAATGGAAGAACCACCAACTCAGCACTTCACCCAAGTATATAGAACCACCAATCCTTCCTCAGACCTGAACTGACTTCTTCTTTAACCCAAAACAAAAACCACAGTAGGATAAATATCACTGTTACTTGAATATCCAATAGACCCCAACTGAACAAAGATTCTATAAAAGCAAAAAGCATCCAGTCAAATTTCGTATCTAGCTCAACACAGCCTATTTTATGCATATCTTGATAGTTGATATGAGTACATTAAGTACATAACCAAACCAAAGGCTAATTAAGAGCTACAGCAAGAACATAAATATGTCAATTAATCCAGACAAGTATTCTAACAGATTCTTTCCCTCCTATCAAAACCTTTCTGGTATAGACCAACCTAACATAATGATGCCCTTTCCTAAATTTTTTTTCTAGTTTCCACAGTGAGGTTGATGAAACAAAATGGTGCAAGTAGAATACACTACTACTATCAAACTAACCAAAAAGGAAAGAATCAATCTCAGGAACCAAAACCAAAATCAAACTAGAATTATAATTAACATGCAGATTGCATAGCAAAAGATCAAGTAGATTCAAGCCATTCACACCTAAATCTCAGAAAAATTGAAAAAAAAAAAAAGAGAAAGAATCAAAAATCAAGCCACTCATAGCAAAAGGTCAACTATAATTAACATGCAAACTCACTTGATTCAATCCTTTCACACCTAAATTTCAGAAATCAAAAATTGAAAATAAAGGAAATAATCAATTTCAGAAATCAAGACGAAAATCAACAAAAAAAAACAGAGCAAATCTAGAAAGCTTCTGTGTGTGATCTGATTGTGAAGTGTAGAGAAGAGGAAATCACTAACCAGAAAAGAGAACAATCGAGAGAGAGATTGAGAGCGATTGATAGAATGATGAGAACGATCCAGAGATGAAGATCGAACAAGAGAGATCGAGGACGGTGGAGATGCGATGGAGAGCGCAGATAGAAAGATCGAGGGAGAAGGTGAGAGATCGAGAGAATCTGTGAAATTAGATTTTGTCCTTTTTTGGAAATTCTGAGTTTTAGTGAGGGTAAAATCGTCATTTCACACCCATTCTAAAGTTATGGTTCAATGAAAAAAGAAACTGTACTTAGTATAAGTTGCTAGATTTTTTACAAAAGAGAAACTTATTAAATGACACCTCTATAGGGAATAGACAATGAATCATAGAAGAATGAACGGTAGCTTTTATTTCATAAGATAAGATATTCCAACGAATAGCAATACACAATGAATCTAAATTGAAGCGATCCACAGTATGGCAAAATTGTAGTAGATATGAGATCTAAATTGAAGCCATTAAATTAACAGTGTTGGCAAAATTGTAGATATAAAGAGCACATAAGAGGGTTGCTTCAGAAGAATTACGCTCTCAAGTCAAGGGAAACTTTCTGGATTGTACAGTAACTATTATGAAAACCAGTATAACCTTAAGTATGAAAAAACAGTTTATTTATTTATTTAAAACAGCCGTTTTTTTGAGTAGATTGGATAACGGTCCGGGCAGTTCGGGTTTAACTGTTCGAATTCAATAGTTCAGAAAAAAGTTAAAAATTTAAATGATTCGTTAGAACTCGAATCGCCAACCGAACCGAACTATTAAGACGATTCATTCGGTTAATTTGAACCGCAAGATACGATTCGGTTCGGTTCGGGAGTGTTAGTTGTAATTAGTCTTTTAAGCTCGAACTTCCGGCGCACTCCATTCCCTTTGCGTTTCTTTCTCTCTCAGCCACGGTGCTTTCTCCTCTCTTTCCATCTCTGAAAATCTCACTCTCTCTCCATAAGCACGAAAACGATGCCGATTGAGAAGCTAAGTTTCAGGGTTCCTATTTTATTCCTATTTTATGCGGTAAACCTTTTACTTACTTATTCTTTTTTATTTTAGTTATTAATTATTAATATTAATATTAATACTTTAGCTTATTGTTTTAAGAAAGAAAGAAAATAGAAAGCAATATAACTCTCAGGTATACAGCATTCACGTTGTTGCTGTTAGTTATTTTCATTCATAACAAAACAACACCTTCTCTTTACACCCCCCTTGTTTTAGTGAGGCTCCCCTATTCATAAGGCCTTGCTTTCGCAGGCCATGTCCTTAAAAATCCAAGAAAAAATGTGAACTGGGCTGATGATAGCCACACCCCTTTTTGTGATACAGCACCTTTTCTGTTAATTACACCCCTGATTAATGATACAACCTCCCAGCTTTTAAACACCAAGATTTTATTCACACCCTTGCTTTTAATTATACCATCCTTTTGTATTACACCATAATGTTTCCGAACTAATATTTCTCAAACAATCTAACCCACGTAAAAAATGGGTTGTTATTAATGGTCACTCTGAGTTTAACTTGTTTGATCGTTAATAATGACGGTAGTTTTCGAAGGCTATTGGCGGTGACCACTCTGAATTTACTTGTTTGGTCATTGCGAGCGCTCCTCCAATCTTCAAAAATATTTCAAATAAAAAACACCAACACACAAATATTTTCTACCGAAGAACTACGTAGTCTTTGATTCTCTACCCCGATATATGTAGGAGCAGATGGGGGCCCACATCTGTCAAGTGCAATAATAAAAAACCATTTTTTAGTCTTTTCTCACTACAAGAAAAATTGGATTTTTTGGCGGATTTTTCCGCCAAAAAACACCCAAATCCGCCGCAAAAGCAGTATTTTCATGATTTTTCCGCCGATAAATGGTCCGGTGGCAACGTATTTTCGTGAATTTCCGCGTGCTTTTCCGGCGGATTTTAAGTCATTTCCGTGGATTTTTGCGAAATTTATGTGATTTCCCGCATTTTCCGTGAATTTTGCGCTTTTAGGGGGATTTTTCCGCCAAAAATAATTTTTTTTTTTTTTTTTTTAATACGAATCCGCCGGAAATTAACTAAAATCCGCCAAAAATAATTTTTTTTTTTTTTTTTTTATTAAGAATCCGCCGGAAATTAACTAAAATCCGCCGAAAATTTTTGTTTTTTTTTTTTTTTTTAAACAAATCCACAAAAAAAGCACTAAATCCACTAAAAAAACAATTTTTTTAAAAAATATTTTAAAAACATTTTTAAAAAACTGAAAAAACGTTTTTTAAAATTAAATTAATTTTAGAAAAAATATATAAATAACATATTTAAATTAAAAAAGTAAAATAAAGCAAATAAAATGTTTTTTAAAAATAAATAAATTTAAATTAAAAATATAAATAGCATATTTAAATTAAAAATATAAATAGTATATTTAAATTTAAAAACTCAAATACCAAATATTAAACATCCATAATCAACAATAAAAAAAAACATTCATAATCAACCAAATAATAAACATCCATAAATTAAAATCCAACAAATCACTCCGATATCCACAATAATAAACATCCATAATCAAATATAAAACTACTAAGGTGCGTGCTCATCATCCGAGTCATCTCTGTGATAATAGTTAGCACCTCGTGCTGGTTCATCACCTAACAAAGCAGCCTCTAACGCACTATAATTTAGATCAAAATTATTGAAGAGATGGGGTGATTCTTCTTTGAGGGTCTTGCGGTTTTGGGGTTGATCTGAGTCACTTCTTTGAGAGTGGTGGTCAGTCTTTGGGGAAGATCTTGGGTCGATCTCATTGTCCATTGTGGTGGTGGCCCAGTGCTTGGGGAGGATCTTTGGGAGGATACGATGATGAGGTGGATCTTCTTTGGGATGGATATCGCGAGAATAATTCGCTGTGGATACTGCTGAGAGGTACGGAGGATCACGAGGCCAAGATCGTGGGTGGTAGGAAGCCATATGTGATGATGATGATGATGATGGCCTCGAAGGATGGTTCATCCCGAGCCATCATCTGCTTTGGCGCGCTCGCGTTCTCTAGCTTGCTCGTGAATAAGGCTCTCTCAATGATCTAGCACGCTCGTGCCCCAGCGCCAAGGCCTCCAGCGCTCCTCAATGATCTAACTTTGCTTTCGGCCAGCCTTTCAATGCCGGCGCTCTCTCAATGATCCTAGCTTGCTCTTCCGGTTATCGTGCATATTGCTCCGCTGCTCGTTCAACCTCGGTTAAATTGCTTGGGTCAATTGATCTACCACTGCGTTGGGAGCAGACATAAGAACGACCGATACTCTCTGTCCCCGAATATGATCGACTCGGCGAGAATGCTTTCCTTGAAGAACACGGGTCCCATGCTACTGCGGATCTGTCAAACGATCACTCTTTTGTGGGCCAACCGCTCTATCCCACATAGAGCGACCCACTCTAGCCTCCTCCTCACGATCGATCGACCCATCTGCTCTGCAAAACTGAGACTCACGCCACTCGGCCATCCCAAATCATAAGCATCCTAAAAAAACAACGAGATAAATAAATAAATAAATATTAATAAAAAACAATAAAAACAATATAAATATATATATATATATATATATATATATATATATATATATATATATATATATATATATGTATATTTAACTAATAACATAATGTAGTTTTTACAGAATCCTCCTCGCTATCGTGGATAAATGAACCGTCCTCCTCTCGCATATACAAGTTGCGATGCAACTCGAACAAACCGACCTCCCGTCCCAGTTTCTTCCTCCTAGATACATAATTTTATTATTTAATAACAACTACTTAATTAATTAACACATAGTTAATAAATTTAATTAATTGATGAATAAAAGTAATAGTTATAAAATTACGTACCATGCGCTGGTGATGAGTTCCAGCACTAACACATCCACCTGAGTGATTGCAGTAGGCGCCGGCATTTTCAGAAGCACGGTTCTTCTTAGCTTTCTCTGCTTTATTTTTAAATTCGTGAGTGTCCCCAATACGCGAGCGATTCTGCATAAGCCTCGGTCCCATAAAAGGAGGTTTTGCCTTTGCTTGCCGTACACCCGCAAAGATTTCAGAGTATCTATCATCGCATCTCTTATTGAACGCATGCTCAACATCTCTCTGTTGTTCCTGAACCATGTACATTGTTCCTATTTAAAAAAATTAGAAGAATATTGTTAATACAGACAAATTAAACAATTCAATAAAATAATTAAAAATTAATTATTTCATAGAACTTACTTGGAAAGAATTGAGCATGGCCCTAAAATAGTCTTTCCTATCATCTTTATCTTTCTTAACAAAGAATTCAATTTTTCCAACCTTTGAAAAATTACTCACGAATTATGCGTTATGATGATGGTGGTCGCGAGGCTTTGAAGGAATAAACACAAAATTTTTAAAAAAGCTGAATATTTTGGACCACGAAAGTAGTTGTATAAAAGGCAACAAAAATTAATAAATAATTATATACTTACGAATCTCCTTGAGGCACCACGATGCGACGACGACCATCTTCAACATGTGTCTACCGTAAGTCATCCCCTTGCCAATCCAGGAAGAGGTGCGGCGACTACTACTACTACTACTCGCACCATCTGTGGTTGGCTTTGGCAAATATCTGCCAAGAGGCACAACACAGCGACGCGTCCTGTGACGGCGCGTTAGGCGAGTAATAATCTTCCGGCTCCCACCTGCCGTATCCGCGACAGGTGGAGGAACATCGTATGTGTCGTCTCGATCAGATGAGGATCCAGATGATGATGACATACCTATATACATATATATATATATATATATATACATACATTTAAATATTAAAAAAAGAAACATGTATATATATTGCATAAACATTCGTACAAATATTCATACAAAATAACCATAAATATCCATACTATTACTAGTTAATTAAGTACCAAATAAAACAGAATAACTAGAAAAACTAATTTGAATCCCACTCATTCTCAAAATCATCATCATCAGATGAGCAGGGAATTCTTGATACACCAATATGTTCTTCTGCATCTTCATCAAGATCTTCTTCTTCATCAACTTCATCGCTTGGTGTTTGGTTGATCACATAAACGAGTAATGGGTTCCACTTGAATCACTTCATTTACATTAGACATCTCATCCATTTGAAATGGGACATCTTCCAAAGTGTCATTTGTCTCAATCCGCCTCTTGGTTTTGTCTTAATTGCGACACACCAACCACGCCTATCGATCCGCGTTGATGGATAAGGGACATAATAGACTTGTCTCACATTTTGAGCAATGACGAACGGATCATACAAATCGATATCTACTACTCATTTTAATGTCGATCGTATTTGACTTTGGATTTACCCTTGTTCCTCGAGCGCATTTGATCAAACCAATTACAATAAAAAGCACTACCGTCGACTATAGTCTAGATAGGTGCACGCAACTTCGTATATGTGTTGAATCACACCATAAAAATCACCTTCACCACCTCCAAAGGTGACACCCTTCATGCAAACTCCACTATTGATTGTTTCTACGCCTGTGTCCATTCATTATTGTGAAATTTGTATCCATTGACAAAGTATGTGTGTCATTCTTTAACACATCTTCGAGGACCGTCGATAAGTTCCTCAGTGTTGGTTGGGAGGAGTTGGTGGGAGGGCATAAACACGTTGCCTAAACCACATTGGAAAATGTGCATTAATATAAGCCAAGATTGTTCTTCACTTATTTCCTCGGATGACAAGAATTCCCTAAAAAGAAATAATTAATTGTTACACATTTGTCTACTTTTATTGACTTAATTAAGATCGATATATATATATATATATAGTTAAATGTTGAGGAATACATACTCAATGAATGGTTGCACCAAGATGCAGTTTATCAACACATGAATATGTCTTTGCCTTGAACTCTTCCTCTGTCGGCGACCCGAGAGTGACTCCTCCCGGATGGACGGCCGGGTAGACAAAAGACAGATAAAGCTAATTCATGTCTAGGACATTCAACATCCATTTCATTTCGATCGCTTCTTGGAGCAAATTCATTCTTGAAATAATAAGAACAAAAGTTGGTTGTTTCACGGTGTAAGTATGAAGAACATATCGATCCTTCAACTCTAGCTTTGTTTTTCACCGATCTTTTGAATCACCCATGAACCTAGATAATTAAACGATATGTTAATTAATTAATTAATAATGTTATTTTTAAACTTCCTTAATTTATATTATAATAAATAATCGACCTTTCAAACGGATACATCCATCTGTATTGGGCCAGTCCGCCAAGTTTAGCTTCGGATCACGAGATGCACCAGGTAGATGCTCCATAGAATCAAAGAAACCAAAGTGAAATACTCTCTCCAACTTGCATAAGATAAATGGGATGTCTTGTTCCATTTTTGTAAGATCATCAACTTTTAGGGTTCTTTGAACACAAATTCTTAAAGTATGTACTTATTTCAATCAATGGTTCAAAACGCGTGTGTTGGCAACGAACTAAAAGCGATGGGAAGTAAGCACTCCATGAATACATGACAATCATGACTCTTCATCCCATGCAACTTCCCATTATCCACATCCGCACATCTAGATAAATTGGAAGAATAACCGTCGGCATTTTCAACTCTTTTATCCACCGATAAATCGCTTTAACTTCTTCCTTAGATAAAGTATAATTGGCTTTGGGTTTCAATGTCCTAGTACCTTGCTCAACCAACAACAAATCCTTTCGTCTACAATAATGAGCTATGTCCTTCCTAGCTTTCTCATTGTCTTTCGTTTTACCTTTCACGTCCATGACGATGTTAAATATGTTATCAAAAAATTTCTTCTCTGTATGCATTACATCCAGTTTGTGTCTCGATGAATTATCTTTCCAATAGGGAAGTTCCCAAAAGATACTTCTCTTTGTCGGTTGTGCCATTGCCCATAGCCTTCGGGACGAAAACAACACCCGCTACGACTTCCACTTGGAGGATGTCTTTAACACTGTCCCCAAACTTCCTCTCGTGTCAAACTATGAGGAGGTCCACTTGTTTCAACATGTCCCTTGATGAATGCATATTTCGCTTTCTAAATGGGTGATCCATAGGTAAGAACCTCACGATGCGAGTCAAACCACGAAGTTTTCCCTCCGTATTTAAGAGTGAAAGCCCTTGTGTCAACCATGCAAATCGGACACGCCATCTTACCATGTGTTCCCCATCCGGACAACATTCCATAGCGGGAAAGTCATTAATTGTCCACATCAAAGCCGCCTCATTCTCAAATTTTGTTTGCGTCTTTGCATCATAAGTTAAAACACCGTACCACACCTTTTAGGTCATCAATCAAAGGTTGCAAATATATGTCAATACCACCGTTGGATTGCTTGGCCCCTAATAATAGCATTTAAAAACATGTATGGTTTAGACATACACATTTCTCGTGGAAGGTTGTATGGGGTGACAATAATCGGCCAACAAGAATACGGTGATGCCGATGCTTGAATATAGGGTGTGAAACCATCGAGCATAAACCAAGCCGAACATTGCGTGGATCACTGGCAAAATCTGGATGAACACGATCAAAATGCTTCCAAGCTTCACCATCAGATGGGTGACGTAATTCACCAGAATTGTTTCTATTTTCATGGTGCCACGTCATTTTACCAATGGTCTCCATTGATGTAAACATCCTCTCGTAGCCTTGGTATAAGCGGCGAGATAGAACATTGCTTTCCGTGGAACCGGTTTGCCTCTGCTCGTCCTCTCCTCTTTGGAGCAGTAGGCGTGGCTCTCCACACAACTTGCATTCCGTCAAATTTCCATCATTTATGCCAAACTCATTATTATAATAGAGCATGCAACCGGACACACAACAATCAATTCTTTTAGATTTTAAGCCAAGCTTCGATACCAGTCTTTTAGCATCATAATAACTCTGCGGCAAAAGTCCCTTAATAGGGGTTGCATCCAACATCATTTTGGTCATATATTCCATGCACAACTCGGCAACATTAAATTGAGACTTAAGACCCAACAACCGAACACACATTGATAATTTTGAGTCTTTAGATCCTTCAAATAATGGTTTATTTGTCTCACTCAAATACGTGTAAAACAATTGCGCTTCCTCATTTGGAACTTCTTGAAATCATATTCCTGTTCTTCAAAATCCAAATTTACTCCAACGGCATGAGATATCATTCCCGATAAACATCTAACGCGGGTTGCATGATTTGGCGGATCCGGATGTGGAAGCTACTTCTTCAACCGAACATTAGTACTTGAAACATATACTTCAACCGGAACATTAATCGCGAGAACGACTACACGCAGTACCCTGTGCTACTTACGTGATTTACTCCATATCCAATAATCTGGCCTAAACCCATTATTGTACAAATGCATTCTGACTTCATCTTCATTTTTTATAAATCGAATTGAACATTTCGCGCACGGACATCTAATTCCCCCTTCTCGCGCAAATCCTTCGTCACGCTTAGCACAAAAAATAAACTCTTCTACTCCTTCTGCAAATCGTCTCTTTAAACCGCTTCTTCCAGGATATAATCGATCATACATCCAACTACGATCCATGTTTTCTAAATCCTAGTACTACGTGTGCTACAATAAAAATTATCATAAACAATAACTATTACTTTTCATTTCATAAATAATAAATCAAACTTTATATTTTCTTACTTACATATTCATACACATACATACGCATACACATATACAAATATCATATGATCATATACATACACATACACATATACACATACAAATATTTACATACACTAACAATGTAAACATTACATTAACTAATTATAATATAAATAGAATTTAAATAATTTAACACATTTTATATATTATGTTATCGTAAACGTTAATATTAGTCATTTTAACTAACACTCTATTAACTAACAAAAAATATAACATTTTAACACATACATAACAATATTTAAAACATAGATTCTATTAATATAAGTCATTTTAACTAACAAGTCTATCAATTTTATTATTAACAATAAGTTACATATTATCATAATTATTTAGAGTAAATGAAAATAAAAAATAAATTACATATAATAACTGTTTAAATGTAACTATTTAAATGAAAATAAATTACATATCATAATTCTTTGATATATGTAATAACTTCGAAAATATAATAAAATTTAACAATTTATACAAAAAAATGATTATATAATGACTTTCGAAAATATAATAAAATTTAACAATTTAAACAAAAAAATGATAATATAATGACTTTCGAAAATATAATAAAATTTAACACTTTAGACAAAAAAATGATAATATAATGATATTAAAAAATATAATAAACTTTAACAAATTAATAAAAAAAATAATTATATAATGAATTTTCGAATAATTACTATATTATTGTATTTCGCATTCATCTAAAAACTTTTAACAACATCAAATAAATTTTTTCTTTTTTAACTACTATATTATTATATTTCGTATTTTCTAAATAATATTAATGCAAATTAAATTTAAATCAATATTTTAATCTTATTTGGTACGAATTTATTACTCTTCCATTCATAAAAAAACAAAAAACATCTAAGTTCTGAAAACTTTTAGACTCACCAATATACTCTAAAGAGAGTATGAACCCAAAAAAAAAGTAAGAACATTCCTAATGCAAAGCCAAATTAAAAAATAAGTACTCCTATGCTGAAAAATAAACAAAACGTAAAAACATATGCAAACCAAATTACAAAATAATTTCAATAACTAACCGGTAGTGCCGAGAAGTCTCTGACTTGATGCTAAATCAGAATCCTTTAAACAAAGAAACAAAGATCACCAAACTCAAACAAATCCTAAACAAACAACACCACAATTAGTAACAAAGTGTAAGTTAAAACAAAATATAAGTTAAAACAAAGTCTAAATTAAAACATACCTTCAAAACAAATTTGAGAGAAGTGTTGAGAAAGAGTAAAGATTGAATGTGAGAATTGTTAAGAGAGTGAAATGTTGAGAGAGTGAAGTGTTGAGAGAGTGAAATGTTGAGAGAGTGAAGTGTTAGAGTGAATTGAGAAATCAGATTTATAAGGGAGGAGAAAGAGATCCGTTGGAATCCTTGTAATTTTCGGCGGATTCTAGGTACTTTTAGTGGGCCGAGGTGCTTAGACCGAGGTGATTTTCGCGAAATCTAGGGTGTTTTCATGATTTAGTCTTGCTTTGACCGAGGTGAGTTTTCATGGATTATAGGGTGTTTTCGTGATTCTAGTGGTGCTTTGACCGAGGTGAGTTTTCGGCGGATTATAGGGTGTTTTCGGGGGAATTTTGAATTTCAAATTTCCCCCCTCTTTCGCTGATTTCATTTTCGTCGGATTATAGGGTGTTTTCGTCGGATTTCTTTTTTTTTTTCTGAAACTTTTTTGTTCCCACTTTATAATCCGCCACAAACGTCAAAATTCCGCCGAAAACGTAAAAATTCCCCCAAAAATTTTCGTGGATTATTTCCCCCACAAATGTCAAAATTCCGCCGGAAATTTTCTGGGGGATTAAAATCCGCCAGAAAGTTTTGCCTTGGAATTTAGGTTTTTCTTGTAGTGTCTAGTAAATTTAGTTTGCTCTCAAAAAATGCAAAAACAAACAATTTTGTTCTAGTCTTTTTTCAAATCTTTTGTATTCATCATAAAAGGGAAATAAATATATTTTTTTAAGTTAATTTTGTTTTGCACAACTAATCATAGGTTACCTTTTTCGAAAGGATGTTGTGGGGTACTAATATCTTCCCCACGCATAATCGACTCCCGAACTCAAATTCTGGTTTTCAATACCATTTTCTTTTTAAAGGGATTTTTCAATGTTTTCCCTTATAATTAAATATTGGTGGCGACTTCATTAAATTGCACGAGAGATCCTCTCGGATTTTTCGAGTGCAACATTTATGCTTCAACATTGTATTCCACACAATGTTAAATTAGTGGAGAAGCAACAAATAAGATATATACTTCCTAATTAAACGATTAATTCGGTATAAGTTACTATTGTAAGCAACAAATAAGCATCTACTTACATGAAGAAAGAAGATGAGATAAGAAGTAAGAAGGAAGAGATAGAGAGAGATGACATCAGAGAGAGGAGTGATTTGTGAGGGAAAGAAGAAAGAGAAATGGAAGAAAGAAAGAAAACGTGGAGAGAGAGAGATGAAGAAAGAGAAATGGTGAGAGTTAAAAATTCAAATTTTGAATTCAAAGTATTTTGAATTTGGCGCCTAGTTTGAAAAATGGGACACTAAAGGGCAATATTGAGAATATTGTGAGGGTAGTTATATTAGAAAGTTAGTTTACAAGTTACTTAAATTAGTTTTCAATTGTAACTACTTTTTTTAGTTAGTTAGTTAGTTGGATTTTTGTATTTACTTTTACTAGAAGGTACACTATATATAGTGACAACCTCTTCATATTGTACTAAGTTTTTACTTCACCGTTCATTTGAATAAAATTTATATTCAATTCATTCAACATTTGGTTGTGTTTTTCCCTCATCGGCACCACCATGGGAATGGTCTTTCGGATATGTTTGGTACATTTTAGGATTTGCTCCTAGTATTCTTAGCCTTTCTCCTTTCCATAGAATTCAAAGTTTGCTATGTTTGATAATGAATTCACTATTTGGTTGTATTTCATATCGTTTTCTTGTTGGATTCATGGATTGATTTCTCGGATCCACATTTTTGTCTAGGGTTTTTTGAAGACTGCTCAATGTTCTTTTGTCGACATTTGGTTTCTTGCAAGTTTTCAATTGCAATCAACATAGTAGCACTGAAGTTTTGCCTTGTAGAATGAGATTTCAATTTCCTAAGTTTCCTAAAATGTCTACAATGGTTGATGAATGGACTTCATATTCATGTGTCTTGTGTTTTTGAATTTTTGGTTGACCGATAGTGCAAGATGCATGAAAGCATTATTTTAGCATCTCATCTCCAAGTTGGAAGATCTTGACATCTCTCTTCCAACTTGAGGGGGAATATTAGAAAATTAGTTTACAAGTTAGTTAAATTAGTTTTAATTGTAACTACTTTTCTTAGTTAGTTAGTAAGTTGGATTTTTGTATTTACTTTCACTAGAAGGTGCACTATATATAGTGATCACCTCTTCATATTATACTAAGTTTTTACTTCACCATTCATTTGAATAAAATTTATATACAATTCATAGATAGAGTTTAACTCTTAATAAGTTAGGTAAAATTGGTAATAGGTTAATACCAAAAATACTAAATTATCCCTCACTTTTATCTTCATCCTAAGAATAAAAATGTCATTTCAAATTATTTCTCACTCTTACATCATCTTTTAATTTTTTATTTCACTTTAAAATCTATTTTTCTCTTCCCCCCCCCCCCTCTCTCTCTCTCTCTCACTCTTTCCACTTATCTCTACTATCAACATTAACATCAACATAATAAAACAATCCACTACCAAAAATGTTTTCTTAAAATTATCATGTCAGATTCAACTACCGGGTTTGATGTATCAACGAATTCTGAGGCAGCGGACACTTCCTCACCTGAGACATCCCCCCAATTCTTCCCTAAGATTCTCTTGTCAGTTGCATCCACTGTGTTAGAAGATGAGACATCTAGCCGAGTCGTGGAAGATTGGGTGGAAGAAGAATGGACCTCCTCCAAAGAGTTATTCGATGAAGTGGAGACCACCAACACCCCTAAAGTGGGGGCATGCACCAAAGAGTTGTGAACAAAAGTAGAATGGACCTTCTCAAAAGAGATTTCACAGTGAGGAGCCAGCAAAACCGAATAACCCTTTTGCATAACATTACGATCATTATTTGCTACATCAAGAAGAGGGTTTGGGCGCCCAACCATCTTCTCAGGTGAAATAACAACGTTATTCGTACACTTGAAGCGATAAAAATCAATCTCTTTCTCTACCAAAACCACACTAAGATCGTGCAATTTGGATGGGGCAACTTCCATCACAGGCTCAACATATTTATTCGTGGCAATTGACTTCCCTTTATTGAGCTTTGGGTAACAAAGTTTACATATATATATATATATATATATATATATATATATATATATATATATATATATATATATATATATATATATATATATATATATATATATATATATATATACTTCAACCAAATAATAATTAAAGTTAGACAAAATTACACTAGAGGACCTTTAAGTTATTTATTTGTAATAAGTTGGCCTTTTATGTTTTCTTTTTGTAACAAATAGGCTCTTTTTAGTGATTACTCTAGCTTATGTATTTTGATGTAACCAAACATATTTTGGTGTATTTTGATGTAATCAACGATATGACATTTTACTAAAATGACCAACAGTGTCAATGTTAGGTAACTTAAAAGGTCTATTTTATTACAAAAAAACTTAAAGGACCAACTTGTTACAAATAAATAACTTAAAGGTCATCTGCAGTGTAATTTTTTGCTTATATATATATATATATATATATATATATATATATATATATATATATATAGACACACATACACACTTCAACCATATAATAATTAATTTACATTTTAGTTAAGAAAGTGAATATATATATACACTTCAACCATATAATAATTCTTATATGAAAAATTCTACCATACCCATAGAGAGTTTGATGGGTATGACTAGAAAAATGAGTCCAATATTTGTTTATTTTATAAAAAGATTTAACTAGAAGTGTTATACTGTTATTGAGTGATTGGATGTTGGGTATTGTTATACCCCAATTTTGTCCGTCTTCTTTTTCTTGTTTTAGTCGTTTAATTTATTTTGAGTAATGTATAGTCCAAAAGTGTCAAAAAAAAGCTAATTTAATTTTTATTACAATTTAGGAGTGTCCAAAATGTCTCAATCTCTAAAATACAAAAAATATAAAAAAAAACGAAAATTAAATAAAAGGAGCGAAGATCGTGATCTCTGCAGTCTGTTTTCGCTTCTCCAGGCCGCTCAACAAGCCCACATTATCGACACTGCAAAAAGCCCGTCCAAATCAGTCAAAACCAATTAAATGCTAACCTTAATATTTTAATATAAATAAGCGGTGCACCCAGAGTCAAAAGGAGACAACAACACTGCAAGAATCACCTAAAAAGGATCAGGGTTCAAAATTAGAATTCTAATCCACTGAAACATAGTTTCAAACTTGCTGAGCAAAGAGGAAAATCAAACACCATAGTAGAGAATAGAATAGTAGTAACAATCAACGATTGCGGTGAGACTAGCGAGCAATATTCAAGACATCTCGTGTTTGAGTATCGGGTTGGCTTTCTCTCATCTTTCCTTTTAAACTGATCTCAGTTTGTTTTTTCGTTTTTTCTTAAAATAAAATAAACTGATTTGTATAGAACTATTAATCTGTTAATCATCAAAGGTATGTTGTAAAGAGATGTTATTTAAGCCATTAATTTTATGTTAATGAGAATTAGAGTCTAAAATGCACTTTATGTGTGGTTATTAGAAGAAACAGATCGTGAACCAAAAGTAGGAGTTGAAGGTTTTTGTAGGAACGGATTAAGTTTTATAAAAATTAGGAATAGATTAAGGCATAGAAAAGTCACGAAAAGATTAGAGGTTTTAAAAAAGAAGAGAATATCATCAACAAAGCTATTTGCAATCCTAATCAACGTTAAAAAAAATAGATTAGTTTTAGAAAAAAAAAACAAACAAAAAAATCTCACTTTCTCCGAAAATCTTGTGCGGTTGGGAAGGGAAGGATGAGGAGAAATTAGGTTTTATTATGAATATACATCCCTTAAATACCCCTCTTTTATCACTTATTAAAAATAGATCGATTGTTGATTGCACCCCAGCACATTTGTTCGCACACCCTCTCCCGCTTAAGCCCATTCACTGAAATCGAATCGGGCTCTGCATCCTGCACCCCAGTTTTAATTATGTGACCCCCTGCAGTTACTCACACCTCACTTTTTACCATTTAGACCCCCTCACTCGTTTTTTTTTACTAATTTCCTCTAAATCAAATAATTTCCTATAAACCAAAAATAATTAAATATGTTTTTTATCAAAAAAAAAAGCAAATAAAAAGCTAAGTCGGTTGTACAACCTTAGTAGTCATCATCCTAGGACCAATGAAATGCATATTCAATAATCTTAAAAACTCATAAAAATATAAATAAATCATTTTTCCCAAAAATAGAGGACTAAGTTGGTTGTACAACCTAAGGTTAGTCAATGTCTAAAGTAATGAGTACATGCAGATTCGGGAGTTCTAGAATACCTATTCTAAAACCAACTCACCTCACATCAAACAAACTTCTTTCGAAAAAACCTCAAAAAAATACTTTCAAAAAGTAGGGTCTAAGTCGGTTGTACAATCCGGGTTAGTCGTCTAGAATCGATGGTATGCAGATAGTTCAAGGAGTCCTAGGACCCTACACTAAAAAAACACCAACCAACAAACCTTTTTCGGGAAGAACTACGTAGCTTTGATTCCTCCATTTGCATCCGAGTGCGTAGGAGCAAGAGTCCACTCTTGTCAAGCACTAAAAATTAAAAATTTAATTAAGTCTTTTTCTCTATAAATAAAAGGGTAATTATTAATAAATCTTAATAAATTAGACAATGGATGTCGTGAGGTGCTAATACCTTCCCCACGCATAACGACTCCCGAACCCTAACCCTTTCTTGTCCTAAACCTAAAGGGATTTTCCAATATTTGCCCTTAAACTAAAATTTGGTGGCGGCTTCCTATGAACCTTCGAAGAATCCTTTCCCAGATTTTTCGGTCGCTACAGGTATCATACCCCTCAAAACTCAAAGGGTATGGGAGTCTTCACCTTCAAAAAAAATATAGCATTTTAAAATTAAAACAAAATTAATATAAAATTATCCTTTTACAAAGAGTTTCAATTTTCATGTGAAATAAAGTTAATTTTTTAGTTATTTAATTTTGTTTATAAATAATTATTGTTTTTATATTTATCTATTTTAATTGTATTTAAGCCTCACTACTGTTCTTAAGTGACCTTCCTTCTTCTCAATCTCTCACACACGGTAACCCTTCTTCTCCCTCTCAGTCTCTCTCAAGCTCCTCGTTCCTCAACGTCGTCGGTCTCTACCTCGTCATTCCTCTATGCCTCATTCATCGGCGGCCCTCTCGAGCTTTTTAGTCAAGATCTGCCACTAAGTATATGGATAGTCTAGCATAATGTGTCATAAGCATATCAAATTAAGACCAATAACAATGAGTAATGGATTCTACTCATGGGAGTTATAGCGCATCATATAGAATATGAAAGAACTATAGGAGATGAATATTCACAAAATTAATGGAACAAATATAAATAACAATAACATAACTAGTTTTAGTGGGATAATATAAGGAACTTCCTATTTATTTTTATTTTTTTTGAAAGAGATAAACCCAGAATGATATCGAAACGAAATGATATCAAAACGAAACGAATCAAGAAATACATTTTTTTTTTGACGTGGAATATATACATTACGACAACCCTAATTAAAATAAGTGAAATAGTGAATTCAAAAACTAGTGAACTTAGTGACGACCTTGGTTCCCTCGGAGACGGCGTACTTGGCGAGCTCCTCGTCGCGCCGTCACTTCTCCTCGCCGCGCCGTCGCTCCGTCGCTCGGTTGTGCTGTCGTCCCCTGCTGCGCCACACGAGATCGTTGCTCCATTTTCCGTCGTGTCGCCTCCTACTGCACCTTTTTGTTCATAGGTAACAGATTTGGAGTTTTTTGGTTTGGAAAACAGATTAACAATTTTTGGTTTTTCTTCAGTGTCTATTGGTTATGCTTCATATGTTTTTTGATTTTCTGGCTGCTAAGTTCAACCTTTGGCTTCATTTCTATTTTCTATGTTATTGTACTTTCTTTCCGTCGTAGTCGTAGACATGGTCGATATTGTAAGGTTTTGTTTCCAAAATTTGCATCGTCTTTGCACTGCAGGTTTTTAATCAGTCTATCCTCACCATGAAGCGCAAGAGAGAAGAAAATGTTGAGATAATTAATTCCTTAGTTAATGAGGTACTCTAAGTGTTACAGAGCAATTTTGCACTCACACACGCACTCTAAGTGTTTGATGAAACTAATTTGGATTAACATCTTTGTAATTCCAAAGTTTATGATTGCCTAATTTTTTTAGGGATTCCGTACTCCGATGATGCCTGATGGCCAGATGGACCAGGGATATTTCTCTCGCCACTTCGTAATTCTTGCTGGATTATGTGATTTCATTGAGAAATCGATGTAAGTAAACTATTGTGCTATCACTAATCATTCAATTTATTAGTTTTTTTTATTGATTTAAAATTTATGTGACGGAAACAATTTTTTTGTTGAAGGAATTTTACATCTACCAACTATGTCAATAAACAAGTGATGGTTCGAGACCTTCTGACACGTCTAGAACTTAAACTTAAGTCGTAAGTATTTAATTCTCTTTTACCTTTAAAAAATATTAGTACCTTTGTTATCTTTTAGTTTTTGTTGAAAAAAATTATACTCACTTGCATTCATTATCAAATTGACAGGATTGGCAAGGTGCCTGATTTTATCATCAGTGAGCTTTATAAAATGACACAGTCTTGTTACGAACAAGACTTGGAAAGGTGTTAATCTATACTTTGTGAAATTCTGTGAATGTTTTCTGAATTTTTGATTAAATGATGTATTTTGCAGCATCTTAAGTTCCCTCCAAATAGTTAAGATGGAGAACAAAAACCAAGAAAACAAAGTTGCGGCGTGTTTCAAGGTCTCTAACATTCACGAGGGTGTTGATGGTGCGATTTCTAGTTACTGGGAAGACTATTTGAGCCAGCTTAAAAAGAAATGGAGTAAGTTGATTTAGTATTTGTTGTATTTGTTGGTGCTTTTTTTAAGGGAGATGCTATTTGGTACGAAGATAATTCGTATGAAATGTCAAAAAACCACACTAAAATGTTGCTTTTTATAAAAGTAGACGAGCCTCGTGACTTTGCCCATGAATGGTTAACACTAATCTTACGTTTCGTTTTGGTGCAAAAAGTATTTCTCTTTTTTGAAAGCTTGTGTTTTGTGATACTGATCTGATGTTTTTTTTTCTTATAGAGGCGAAGCATGTTCTTTTCTATTTGAACGAGAACAAAGGTTTTAATCTATTTGTTCTCTCGTTCATTTTTGTATCATTTACTTATTTGTTATTTTATTCTTATAATCTTTGTTCCATTCGCAGCAGTTAAAGCAGATGTTGAACGGAAGTTGTTATACGACAAGGGATTTATTTCCAAAAAATTATTTGACGATTTAAAGAAATTTGAAGAATGGGGTTATTACTACCCTATTATTAATGGAGTTTTATATGAAGCTGGTTATTCTTCTCCTCTTGATAATTTTTACAGGGATCACTTTGTTCGTATAGATGACAAATTTTCTTCTATTGAGGAGTGAGTAATTTTTTGTTCACAATCAAATTATTTGTTTCTACTAAACTTACTTATGTGTCTAATAGTGAATAATTTGCAATTTGCTTGAAGGGAATGCATGGAAGAGACCACCCTTGACTCGGTTAACAAAGAAAAAATGCTTAAGTTGTTGAAAACTCTTAAAGAGTACACTGACTTGTACATTTCTTTAGTCTCTAAAATTATGTTTCATTGATGCTATCAACATGTTTCATTAATTTTTTTTTGAAAGTGAATGTTTCATTGACGCTATGAATTTGTATGCCAATATGTTTTCAGGGTATGTGGTTCTGTTGTATGTGGAGATGTCACAAAGATGACCAAATCTTTTGTTATTGGAGATCTGGATGGGTAACTCACTAACTTGGGCTTTTGAATGCTTCATCTGTTGTATTATATAATAACCATGATTTCTGCAGGTTGAAATCTGGTTTGGACCAAGCTATGACAGAATTTGATGACCTGAAGAAGAAAATAGACGAATATCAAAAGGTCATTTTTTTTCTCTTTACTCGGTTGAGATCTATCTCTTTTCATATTGCATATTCTAATATTAAAAATTCTTTATATTGTTTCAGCTGACCACCGATCAAATTCTAAGCAATGGCGTATTAAAGTTCTCAGTTGAGTTAAAAATTCCTGAGAGTGGTTCATCTGAATCATCAGAGAGTAGGAGCGGTTCATCTCGTTCATCTGGTAGCATAAAAAACTATTCTACAACCTATTCTGCCAGTCGTTTTGTTTTACTTTAGAAGTTAACTCGTGCATACGCCGAGTCATTCGGAGTGAATTTTTTTCTTTTGATCTATTGACTGACTATGCCTTTCCTTTTTTTTGCTTTGGATCTTTTTTTTTGGTCAAAGCTTTGGATCTTCTTTTAGAAAATGTATTTTTTCTTAGACCGTTCCTCAGAGTTTCTTTTTGGGCCCTTGGGCCTGCAGTTGCCATATCCTAAAAGGCTTTTACTTTTCCCACACCCCCTTGTACTCATCGCACGCCCCCAATCTTTTTTTTTTCAAAAATGACCTCGCGTGGGACGCTCGTGCAGCGTGGTTTAAGTGACTGTTCGAACGTCCTTGTACGAATAGGTTCGAACGACCTAGTCCGTGTTAAGGAATTTGTATTGTTCGAACGACATCGTTCGAACCTGTTCGAAAGAGGTCATACGTGTTAAGGAATATTGTCGACTGTTGGTGTGAGGGTGTGTTATTGCTGCCTCGAATGACTTTATTCGAACACATTCGAAGGGTGGCGTTCGAACAGGCGTTCGAATGGTATCATTCGAACCAATGTTATCTGACGAAACTTAAAAACCGAAAAGCGAAAGCGAGTTTTGTTGATTTCAAAAGTTGCCTACCAATAGTTAAATACAACGTTGTGTACGAAAATTATAAATCTAACTTAACATTGACTACCATCAGTATCTTTACTTAAATCTACACAAGGAAGGGGATTGGGGGGTTGTGATTGTATGAGCAAACACTTCCACTTTTGCACCAGGCTAATAAAAAGCGAGTCCCAACCCTTTGCTATGGGTGCCTATTAGTATTCCACATAATATCCGGCAGGGGCATTGGACTTCCACTTTTGCACCCTCATTTTCATCCATTTAACCAACAAAAACTTGCACAGAATCAGAAACTTATCAGTTTCTGTCATACGACTGTTCGAACGGCATCATGCGAACAGAGTTCGAATGAGGCTGTTCGAACTACGCAAATTCACACCCCAGTTAACACCTGTTCGAACACGTTCATCCGAACATGTTCGAACGAACCTGTTCGAACTGAGCGTATTTGCAGAAAAAAAAATGGCGTAAAAAACTCAAAACAGAACCAAAATGAAAAATGTTTGGTAGGGTTATTACCTTGAGCTAGTTGCCAATTATGGGTAGTTGAATGGGAGTGAATGATGAAGGTGAGGATGGTTGAGTTTTAGAGTGGAGAGAGGGGAGGTTTGGGTGTTGGAGAGGGAGTGTTTTTGGGTGTTGGAGAAGAAGAGGGAGAGGGGTAGAGGGGGAAATTGAATTGTAAGTGGGGTTAGTTTGGTAAATGTGTAGAGTGAGGGGGTGTGTTTGGAGTAGGAAGGGGTGTGGGAAAAGCAAAAGCCTCCTAAAAAATTGAGGTTGCCCAAAAACAAAACATTAGTTTCAGCGGGATAACAAAAATTCTATACACGTAACAAAATATTAATTCCAATCTTTCAAATAATTTTTTTGGGGTGAAATTACGGTATCTAAACATAAACTGATTGCATTTTTTTTGAATATTACAGAGCCCATCTACCAAATAGTGAAAAAATAAATGATTCCAATTGAAATCAATTTATGTAAAGTAGCGTTTTTCAACCATTCCAATTTTTGTTGAAATTGGTGAATTCCATATATATATATATATATACTAAGATATCACATTATTTAGTGCTGCATGCAGTGATATATCTGACATTGTGTGTGTGTCCATTTGACTTTGTTATTCGAGCATTTGTTTTATGTTTTGTTATGCCAATATATATATATATATATATATATATATATATATATATATATATATATATATATATATATATATATATATATATATATATTAAAAGTTGCTTTTGGGGTATGTGCCAAATTGGGTAAACTATTTTACGGTTAGAGTGGGTAGTTTCGCCCAACATGGGTCAAGCCCCCGTAGGCCTGGGCCCAAAGTACACTAATTTACATAGTTAAAGTTTCGCCCCACATGGGTAAATGAATTTTGCTATTGTTAACTGTTAAAGTTTTTCTGCACTCTATAGTACCCCTAAAGTACACTGTTTAGCGTCTCACTTTATGTATTCAGAAACAAATCCAGTCTATTCGTACATCTAAATTATTTATTTTTTCACCAACATGGTTTTTGAGAAAAGAACTTAGTGTATTTAAACATGTTTTTAGGACTCTAAACTACAACAAAACACAATACATAGCATCGAGCTTTACATATTTCGTGACAAACTTCTTTTTCTTTTCGTCAAACTGTTTTTGAGGAACGTATTTCACGTATTTGACCAACTGATTTTTTTAAATAAACACATCAAACATTACACTTTACATATTTCGTTACGTATAAAGGTCAAATCACGTAACAAAAAATGAAACAAATTTTCTGATAGTGTTCGCACTTCTAAAAAAATTATGGATTCTAAACTACATAAAATACACCGTTAAGCGTCTCACTTAATGTGTAATGATACAAAATTATATTTTTTCTTTTCACCAAACTGGTTTTTGAATGAATGAACTTTGTGTATATTAATAGTTAATTTTTTTTACACTCTAAAGTTCCCTACAACACACTATTTAACGTTCCACTTTATGTATTCAGAAATGAACTTTGCCTATTCGAACATTTAAGTCATTTATTTTTTCACTAGATTGATTATTGAGGAACAAACTTAGCATGTTTAAATATTTAATTTTTTTAGGACTTTAAAATACTCCAAAACACACTACTTAACATCACACTTTATGTATTTAGCGACGAAATCATTTTTTCTTTTCATCAACCTGGTTATTGAGAAACATACTCAACATATTTGAACATCTGAATTTTGTATAGACTATAAAGTACCTCAAAATATTTTACATATTTTGATTATTATTGCTTTTTACCAAACCGATTATTGACGATCAAACTTCACATATTTGAACATATAAATTTTTTCATTGATTCTATAGCATCCCAAAACACACTACTAGGTGTCGCACTTTACATATTTTAACTCAGAATAAATTATTATTATTACTTTTTGAATAACAAACTTCACGTTAGTATTCAAATAAAATTAAATTTATGAAAGTTTAGTGCTCTAACAATGATGGTAGAACCAAAAAAAATGTAATAAAGTTTCAGAGTGGACCTCGCGGCCCAATCCATGAGGAAATCAGCCCAATTCGGCCCGAGATTTCGCCTCAAATATTGTTATGGAGAAATCACACGCCTACTATTCGCACCCCTCTCTGCTCAAAAGGCCAACTGATTGGGCCCTCAACAGCCAAGGCCCATAATCATTCATCCAACAGCCTACCATGCGCCTCCACAACCGATGGATCAGATGATGACACCCAAGTGCTTCCCAAACCTATAAATACTGCATTTATTCCAATGAGAGAGGTACACATTAAATATTACTCAACTGCATTAATTCCATCACTCTCGACTTTAGCATCGAATTATGCGCGTGGCAGTACACCCCACCTCAGCTCGGAACATCAGCTCGGACATATATCGGACATAACTCTATATTGATCAAACCTTATCACCTACCAACTATCTCGGATATACTTATCCATAGATACGGTACAGAACATTGGCGACCACAGTGGGAGCTTTTCCCGAACTCATAAAAAACTTTATCTTTTTCTCTTTGATCAGTCATGGACCCCGAATTACGAACCGGTGTACGGATAGCAAGTATCATCCGGTCACAGGAAGAAGGAACCCCGGAGGGGATTGCTGTAACCCAATCTGTTACTGACCGAAATATTAATAACAGAGAGTCGACTTCAAATCGAGTTCCTTCACCTCCTACGGTTATTCCCGTTCCAGTAAACACTTTACAACGAAATTGTTCGCATTCTAAATCGGCATAATGAAGCATCTCGAAGCTAGGAGCCTCCGTATTCCGAATTAGAAGCCGAGGTTGCGGGATATCGGGCCCGAGATATTGCGGATCGGGGTTCTCCGCAGCCGATATGATCCCTGGATTAACCCGATAGAAGAGCCCGAGCAACCCGGCAGAACAATCGAGCCAGAAGACGACATCGTTCTCCCCGAGGCGACGCGTCATTATCATCGCTCTCCCCCAGAAGGCGAGGAAGAGAAGAACCGAGGGCAACTCTTAGAAATATAGAAGACTGCGGAGAGGAAGATTCCTCTTATGCATCATCCTCACCACGCAGACAACGATCTAGGAGCGAGAGAAAGTCCTCCAAGCGAGGACATCACAACTATAAAGAGAGAGCCCTAACGAAAAAACAACATCATTCCACTACCAACCTCGCAAAACTCGGAACCGGGAGAAGAAACAGGAGGTACAACCACCAGAGAAGAGGGCGTTCACTTCGGAAATAGATTATTTCCTGGTTCCCGAGGTTTAGAGAAACCTCCCGAACACTTGAAAATTTATGACGGACTCGGAGACCCGGATGTTCATTTAGAGTACTATGAAACCATGATGCAATATCGGAATGCTCCGTGTGAGATCATGTGTAGACTTTTTCCCTCACCCTTGAAAATCTGCGGTTTTATGGTTCAGAGACATCCCAAATAATTCAATCTCATCCTCGGGAACAACTTTCCAAGTTATTCTCGTGAGCTTCCATACATTCCAAAGTAAGGCCGAAATCATGGATGGTGTTGCATGCAATCCACCAAGCCGATGATGAATCTATCTGGTCTTATATTGCAAGATTCAACACCGGCCGGAAAGGTGCATGGGTTAAATGAGGAATTTCGTCTGTATTTCCTATCCCAGGGTTTACGCAGAGGCACTTTATTCCAGATTGACGTAAGCATCAACCAACCCTCAACTTTAGGGGAGTTCCTCCGACTTTCAGAGAAGTACATAGATCATGAGGAAGGCGATGAAGCTAGCAAGTTCTTTGTGAAAAGCGTAGCAAACCAAACCAAAGAGAACCGACCTCAGTCGAAAAGACAAATCCGAATCTTTGAAATTCCTCGGAGATTCCAGACCGGCGGTCCATCTAGGGAATTCAAACCTCGACAAGGGCGACATCAAAACTACACCGAACTCATATGTGGAAAGGAGAAGATCTTGCAAGAATGTCAGAACAATGAATTCAAACACATAAGGTATCCTGATCCTATTCCCCAAAGTAGGGAATGAGGAACAACAAATCTTGTCGTTATCACCAAAGCGCTGCCCCATGACACAAATCGGTGCAACGCGCTTAAAAGACGACATTGAAGACCTTATCAAAAGGGAAAACTCCGGGCGGTATGTCGAAAAGCCATTCCAACAAGAAAAAAGCATTAAACAGGAAAAAGAGGTTGACGAAGTAAGAGGGAAAGAAATCGTGGATTATAAGGAAGAGCCAGACACTCGAAGGAGTAGAGGCCGACCTGTGGTGATGGTAATCTCAGGTGGTGAAGTCCAAGGAGCTACAGCAAGAACAATCAAAAGAAAGTGGAAGGAAATTCAATGTGTAGCATCTACATCATCGGCCCAACAAGTAGCAACTCGTCCCCCTCTGTCATTTGGAGATGACGATCTTCTAAATGGGAAGGTAAACGAAGACATTCCACTGTTAATCTCAGCAGTAATGGCCGAGAAAGAGATAAGAAGAATTTTAATTGACCAAGGCAGCTCTTGTGATATCATGTTCTTCGATGTATCGGAGAAAATTGGAATTACACCAAGGAACTTTTTCCTATCACTTTAATCGGACCTCTCGTGTTTCAATGGTTCCCGAACTAGACCGATGGGTTACATAGATTTAAGGGTCACTTTTGGAGAGGAACCTTTATCTCGGACAATTTTGGTTAAATTCATGGTACTATCTTGCTCATCAATCTACAATTGCATCATTGGAAGGCCGACTTTGGGGAAACTCGGGGCGGTGACTTCCATCGCATCTCCGAAATGAAGTTTCACTCTCAAAGCAACAAGGTGGTAACTATCAATGCCGATCTAGAATCTTCCGAAGATGCTATTACCTCCTTCTCAAAGCTGAAATTTCTGCAAGAGATAAAGCCGAACTTGCATCAAAGAGTACGTCTGCAAAAGAAGAGAAAGTGAAGTTTTCCGAGGTAAATGTGATGGATTTAGACGCACGCTTCGATCCTGAGAGCTCGGACGAAGAGAAAGGTAGCACTCAGCATCCTCATTCAGAGAAAAGGCCAGAACGACCGAAGCCGGACGGGGAATTCATCAAAGTAATGTTGGGAGATGATCCAACAAAAATATCAAGATCGGCGCAGAGACTACCGCACGAAATAAAAGAGAATTAACCCAGTGCTTGAGGGAACACGCTGATATTTTTGCTTGGTCAGCTGAAGACATGCCCGGTATACCACCTGAAATCGCTTGCCATCATTTATCAATATATCCTGATGCGAAGTGGGTGGCCCAACGCAAAAGGGTGCAGAATATCGAGAAGACTGAAGCGACAGCCAAGGCGGTAGATGACTTAGTAAAAGCTAATTTTGTAACTGAGCTTAAATATACTACTTGGCTCTCAAACCCTGTACTTGTTAAAAAATCAAATGGAAAATGGCGCATGTGCATTGATTACACCGATCTTAATAGGTCATGTCCTAAAGATGCTTTTCCGGTTCCAAATATTGATCGACTAGTCGATCACGCGTCAGGATTTTGTTTATTATCATTCATGGATGCTTATTCTGGATATAACCAAATCCCAATGTCCCCCCCGATCAAGAGAAAACTGCCTTTATGACTGAACGCGGAAATTTCTGTTACCGAGTTATGCCTTTCGGCCTCAAAAATGCAGGGGCAACATATCAGAGAATGATGAACAAAGCTTTCAAAAACCAGATCGGACGAAATGTAGAAGTATACTTAGATGATATGATTGCAAAAAGTGAGCAAGCAGATCGTCATGTTACCGATCTCAAAGAACTTTTTGCAGAGATAAGGAAAAACAGAATGAGGTTAAATCCGGAGAAATGCACATTCGGAGTCAAAGCCGGAAAGATTTTGGGATTCTATCTCACTGAAAGAGGGATTGAGGCAAACCCAGACAAATGCAAGTCGGTGACTGAGATGAGAACCCCAAATACCAAGAAGGAAATTCAGAAACTTAATGGCATGATTGCGGCTCTATCTCGGTTCATCTCAAATGCCGCGTTTAAATCACTACCCCTTTTTAAACTTTTGAAAAAGGAATCTGAGTTTATCTGGACCCCAGAACGGGATGAGGCGCTCACCCAGCTAAAAAAGATATTATCAGAACCTCCGATACTAACCCGACCTGAGCCAGGGGAAGTATTATATTTATATCTCTCAATATCTGAGGAAGCATTAGGAGCGGCACTGGTCCGAGAAACAAAAGAAGTGGCGAGCCGGTTTACTTTGCATGCAAAAGCGTTACAAGGGCCAGAACTTCGATATCAAAAATAGAGAAAATAGCTCGGCTTTAGTAATAGCTACTCTCGGCGACTCCGACATTATTTTGTTTCTCACCAAGTAGTGGTTCGAACCAACCATCCGATCGACAAATCCTACATCGTCCGACCTTTCGGAAGAATAATAAAGTGGGCGATGAGTACATGCAATTCGGTATCAAATATGAATCAAGATCGGCAATGAAAGCTCAAGTGTTAGCCGACTTTGTAGCAGAAATGACTTCGGCAGAAACCGAGATGAAGTATGGACAATCCATGTCGATGGCTCTTCCAATCCCAAAGGAAGTGGGGCTGGAATTATTCTTGAAAGTCCTTCTGGAGTGGTCATAGAATTGTCACTCACTTTCAAATTTACAACATCAAATAATCAAGCTGAATCGAAGCATGCATTGCGGGCTTACGATTAACCGGATCTCCGTATCACTCGGTTAAATCTCCATACTGATTCACTCCTCGTGGTCTCCCAGATCGGGGGACAGTACGAAGCAAAAGAGCCAATCCTCCAAAAATATTTGAATCATGTCAAGAAACTCCTCACCGAATTTGATTTCGCCGAGGTTAAACATGTCCCGAGAACAAACAACGTTCGGGCCGATGTTCTTTCCAAATTAGCAAGCACCAAAACTACGGGAAATCACCGGTCAGTTATACAAGAGATCCTCAGCAAACCTAGTTTTGAGGATGACTTACACTCGATGTCATCAGTGTACGTAATAAGTGAAGACCGAACATGGATTGCTCCTATCTTGAATTACATCATGTCGGGCACAGAACCTTCCGATCCTGAAAAGGCCAAGATCGTCCGAAGAAAAGCAGCATCTTTTGCAGTGTTCAATGAACAGCTTTACAAAAAGGCACTCTCTTCACCGTTATTGAAATGTCTAGAACAAACGGAGGCTGAATATGTGTTAATGGAAATTCATGAAGGAATATGTGGCCAACATTTAGGTGGTAGGTCCTTAGCCAGGAAGGTGTTAAGGGCGGGATACTTTTGGCCAACCATTGAAGCTGATGCAAGGAACTATGTGAAGAAATGTCCGAATTGCCAGATTCACGCAAACGTTCACATTGCACCTCCTACCGGTCTCACAACTCTCTCCTCCCCATGGCCTTTTGCATGGTGGGGGATAGACCTTCTAGGACCTTTTCCAAAAGCCCCTAAGAAATAAGTTCTTAATTGTGGCGATTGATTATTTTACTAAATGGATTGAGGCCAAACCACTATCTGTTATTAAGGCAAAGAATCGCATCTCTTTTTTCCGAAAAGAAATAATTACGATTCGGGTGCCCGAGGTGGTAATCACGGACAATGGAACTCAATTTCGATAAAGGATTCGGGAAGTTGATGTCCGATCTTAAAATCAAGCATCGATTCACGTCGGTGGAGCATCCCCAAACAAACGGTCAAGCGGAAGCGTGAAAAACAAAGTACTTCTCAACGGATTGAAGAAAAGGTTAGACAATGCTAAAGGAAATTGGGTTGAAGAGCTCCTTATGTCTTGTGGGCGTATAGAACAACTCCCAAAGCTCCACGGGAGAAACGCCTTTCCTAGGTTATCATATGGGAGCGGCGATCATCCCAATCGAAATCGGAGAACCGTCTTGAGAGAACCACAAATCCGAAATCACCGAAGACAACGAACAAGCTTTACGAGAAGAGCCGGATCTTATAGAAGAAATCCGGGATCACGCATCCTCAAGGAAGCCATCAACAAACAAAGGATAGCCACCGTTATAATCGTAAAGTCGTCCCGAGGATTTTGGCGTCGCGACCTCGCTTTGAGAAGAGCCGATGTAGGGTTGAAAAATGCATCACAAGGCAAGCTAGCACCGAACTGGGAAGGTCCATATCGAGTCACGACAAAAACGGGAAATGGCGCTTTCGAGCTAGAAACCCTAGAAGGCAAGGCGATCCCAAGAACATGGAACGCCACCAAACTCAAGAAATATTATAGTTAGACTTGCTTTGCTAAGGCATTCTATTTCCGATCTTGTTTTAATATAGACTTGCTTTGCTAAGGCATTCTATTTCCGATCTTGTTTAATATAGACTTGCTTTGCTAAGGCATTCTATTTCCGATTTTGTTTTAATATAGACTTGCTTTGCTAAGGCATTCTATTTCCGATCTTGTTTTAATATAGACTTGCTTTGCTAAGGCATTCTATTTCCGATCTTGTTTAATATAGACTTGCTTTGCTAAGGCATTCTATTTCCGATCTTGTTTAATATAGACTTGCTTTGCTAAGGCATTCTATTTTCGATCTTATTTCTATATAAATTCAAAACATCAATCGATACCGCTATTTTCACCTAATAAACTTGTTTAAAGCTGAAGGGAAGAGATATCCGAGATAAAAACGCAGTCACAAAGGAAGCCAAAAATATGACAAGTTAATACGGAGATATCATTACAAAAAATACCTATTCTGGCGGACCCTCGCCAAAAAAAAAAAGCAGATGAAAAAGCAAATTACACATCTCTCGGATAAACGATCCTTGACACTTCGTCTTGATTCCGGTCAAACTCAACAATATGACCATCATGAACCCCGTGACTCGGGTTAAGAATATCACGATCGGCAATAAAGTCGATTAACTACGCGACTTGGTCAAGGCGTTATTGAAAGCCTCGACAATGCCTCTCTCTTGACCCATCCGAATAGCCTTCTTCCGATCTTCCAGAGCTTTAACATTTAGAGCAGTGAGTTTCTCAATCTGTTCCTGAAGCTCGGGAAAATTATTGGCCGAGGTCGAAGCCGTCAACTCCGCGATCTTAGCATCTTTTTCTTGAAGCTCGACGGCGACCTTTTCAAATTTTTCATTTGACTGCTTCAGTTCGGCCTCCAGCTGCTTCTTTTCAGCCTCAAGTTGTAGGCGCTTAGCTTCCAAGTCTTCGGCCATCTGCTTGTAAAGATCCACATCTTTTTGAGATTTCTCGAGATCAGCCCGAAGTGGACTTACAGCTTTCCGAGCTGACTCATACTTGGCTTCAAGATCTGTACAAATAGATAAATACATAAGTATAAAATAAGTGGGAAGACCGGGTGGACGAGCTTAGAAAACCAGAAACCGTACCTTTAATTTTTAGAGCTGCAGCCATTTTATCCTCCCTCACTAAGTCGACCATCCTTGAAAACACCGAGAGTGAAACTCCGAAGGGGTCAGCTTGGAATTCCTCGGTCTTGAGGGTCATATATGCCCGTGGATCAAAAGGAGCAAAGAGAGCTTATGTTTTTTGTGCTTCTTTGAATGGTCGCTCAGATCAATCACATTTTTCTCCCGATCTTGGGGTTTGGACCTAGGAGGAAGTTGACCAGATGGTTGCTTCCTTTTTCTTGTGAATGGCCGAGCTTCCTCTTCGTCTTCCCCCTCGGGATTAACCACAGTGATAGGCACAGCCGGAGTGACAATTGCTGGAGAGTTTCCCTCAGCTGGAACCCCGCTACTACTTACGACGTGAGGTATCACCGGGTAATTTCTTCAAGTGCTAAGGCTTTCAAAGCCGCCATATTCCGTCTCGGGGCCATGCTATCTGCAGATTAAATACAAAATTCTGTTAGAAAGATTATGCAAGTAAAGATCGGCAGATATAAAAAACGGCAGACATAGTAAAAATAAACTAAGAGAAACGTTTTTTAAACCGAGCCTAAAGCTTTCTCGACATGCTCAAACTTAACGGATGCCACCAACAACTTAGTATCGAAACCCGTTGATTCGCCTATGTTCGTTATTGGTGATGATCCGATCTGCAATAAACTGGAGCACTTTCAAGGTATTCTGATCCTCCACGTTTAAATGATTCTTTTCAACAGAATGCCTTTTTGATTCGTCTCGTCGGGTCCAACCAAGAGGAAACTTGGTGGTGAGAACAATGTCATTCTCGACATTAAATGTCCCAACTCGGTCTACCACTACTGGCAACACCGGTTCAACCCAGAAAAACTTATTTTTCCATTCATACTTCAAACTTTCTGAATATGGCCGAAAAACCTTGATTCCTGATCTGGATCGGAGGGCATAATGCTCTAAGCGCGCAGGTTTGCCGCTGTTCTTCTCGGTCCTTTTGTTTATTTGAAACATATGTAAGAAAAGTTGAAGGGAAAGGGGCCGACCTAAATGAATGCATACCAGCTCAAAAGCTCGTACGAATGCCCAAGCATTGGGGTGAAGTTGAGATGGGCTACTTCTAACCCGCCAATACCGATTGTTGGAAGGCCGTGAATGGAGGACGGATGCGCATGTGAGCTAAAGTCGTCCAGTAAACAATAAACTTGAGAGAATCTGGGTAAGTGGCCACATGCTCGCCCTTTCCCATTCCAAAGACACGCCAACTTCGGGATCTTTTGCATAAAGCCTCTTTGAATAATTGCTTGATGTCGATCTCCTGAGTCAATAAGCGAGTCTCAGATTACTAAGTTTTTCTGATACCCAGGAGTAATCACGAGGCGAGCCCAAGGGGGGAACTACGGGAGGTCGACGTTGTTAACCCCTAATCTTCATACCCGTATAACAACTCGAAACTCCCAGTATCTTCCGCTCTTTTACCTCTTCTATCCTCACCAACATTCTCATCTTACGGGTCAATAGACGGATCGTCAACCTTTCTTCCGTCTCGATTCATGATCGGATTCGAACTCGAATCAAGATCGGAGTCGCCTCAAGAGCTCGGATCTAAATCAACATCTACTTGAGCCTCTGAAGTTCGGATTGTTGGGAGCGGAAGGGTGGGCGATTCTTCGTCGGAAGCTCTTCTATCACTTCCTCTAGGCCCTAAGACATTTCTTCCTCAGTATTTCAAAGTGCAGCCATTCTCTCCCTATCTAATGGATTAGAATCGATTCTAGATGCCATTAGCTTTCCGATGTCGTGGCCTCTAGACTTGCGAGCTTGCTCGGCTTGGTCTATAAGTCGGAGCGTTTAGCGCGAGTTGTCTGCATTTGTTTTTTCGCCGATTTACCTACGGGAATGGGGAAGCTATCGAGATAAAATCATAAGAAGATGTTGGGTTCACGAACAAGATCGGAACCCGACCGACAACCCCATCCCGGCAAAAAGATGGCGGTGAGGCTAGATCTCACCCGGTGGAATTAAAAACGGCGCAACGAAGAATAAATTCTACTAAAAACACAACAAAAAGTAAATTCAAATAGAAGCACTAACCTCAGAAGAAAGTCTTGAGGAAAAATGAAGAGATTTGATGTCAGAATTCGAAGGAGCGAGCTCGGAGAACTTAAAATCACGAAGTCGGTAGCTCTGAGTGAAGCAGGAAACTAAAAAGATAAATGAATTACCTCGCTTGTATTTATAGGGTTACGAGATATGACCGCTTCTCGTTCATTCAAACGACGCACTCAATCGAGAATCGAAACGACGCAAGAATCGAGGAAGTCATCATTAAAAAGACGCCTCGAGTCCTGCGAACGGTCACATCGATCAACACGAGCATTTAATGCTCAGTCGAAAAAAGAAATAAATATTAAAATGAAGCGTCACCAACACTCAACCATCTTCAAAGATCGGCGATGATGATTCGGCTTCAACCATCTTCAAAGATCGGTAGTACAGTTCGACTTCAACCATCTTTAAAGATCGATAATACAGTTCGGCTTCAACCATCTTTAAAGATCGGTGATACAGTTCGGTTTAAATTAAATACAAGATCGGTAAGAAAGTCCGAACACAGCTATTTTTTCCAATCTCACTTAAACGATTTATTTTTACACATATTTCAAGTCTAGTTTAACCTAACATGCCAAACCGACTTGGGGGCAATCGTATGGAGAAATCACACGCCTACTATTCGCACCTCTCTGCGCTCAAAAGGCCAACCGATTGGGCCTCAACGACCAAGGCCCATAATCATTCATCCAACAAACCTACCATGCGCCTCCACAACCGATGGATCAGATGATGACACCCAAGTGCTTCCCAAACCTATAAATACTGCATTTATTCCAATGAGAGAGGTACGCATTAAATATTACTCAACTGCATTAATTCCATCAAGCATCGACTTTAGCATCGAGTGTCTGCGGCAGTACACCCCACCTCAGCTCGGAACATCAGCTCGGACATATATCGGACATAACTCTATATTGATCAAACCTTATCACCTACCAACTATCTCGGATATACTTATCCATAGATACGGTACAGAACAAATATCAAGCACGACAAATCAGGTGATATGCTCGCCCCAGAAAAAATTTCATATGCCGGAAATTACAATAATACCCTTAATGAAAAATTAAAATTACACAAGCAGTCAACCAATGAGAAGAAGACAACACAAACAGCCTTCACTTCCTCTTTCTCTCCCACTCTCGGCTCTCACTGTAACACCCCGATTTGTTTTTTTGCGGATCAAAACAAATAGTACTAGTAGAAATTACGATAAATAAAATAGATTTTCCACAATTGATAATTGAAAGTTTAGAAATTACATTCATAAAAATGAAAATAAAGGTAACAAATATTGTGTCTAAAAAGTTGCAAGAGTAATACAAGAATCTGCAAAATTGGGCGTCTACTAAATACATCCCCAAAATTAGTAAACCCCCGTAGTGTCGGTGAGCTCTTCACGTCCTCAACAGTTCAATACTAGTCCCTGAAAACAACACTCTAATGAGATACGAAATCCCATTAAATAATACACACAGTTCTAAAATGAGTGATGTTCTCAGCTGGTGCGGTAACCGGAAAAATCAACTATGGTACCCGTGTTCTTCAAAAACAATCTTTAAAAAGGCATCATATTCTAAACGACGAGTTTGAGAAGTATAATTTCAAGGGAAACCAATTTCCTTAGTCGCATAGATAAATATATAGATATATAAATAAATCACATCTTATTGTAATAGGGAGCATTGGCTCGTCAAATAAGGGTTACAAGACCCATCCATTTGGAGCTCGAAGCTCGTCTAATATGGGGTCCCAGACCCATCCGTGTGGAGCTCGAAGCTCGTCCAATATGGGGTCTAAGACCCATCCGTATGGAGCACCAGCTCGTCTAATGTGGGGTACCAATCCATGTGGAGCTCGAAGCTCGTTTAATTTGGGGCTCTAGGCCCTTCTGTTTGGAGCACCGACTCGTCTATTATGGGGTCTAAGACCCATCCGTATGGAGCTCAAACCTCGTCTATATGGGGCACATGACCCATCTATGTGGGGCTCGAAGCCCATCTCAAACAAATCTACAAAACAAAATAGACACCTATATGGATTACAATCTAGATTAAATCATGAGCATCGAAGTGTTCTAATAGAGCTACGGCATCTCAAACCACATAATATACTTATATAAATTTGAAAAAGGCAACATATTCTAAACAACAAGTTTTTTTTTTTGGACAACTTCTAAACAACAAGTTTGAGAAGTATAATTTCAAGGGAAACCAATTTCCTTAGTCGCATAGATAGCTCTCATAAAATTAGCAGCATAATATATATTACAAACAAATTCTATTGGGGGATTTCAAGGCAGTGCTCATAACATAATTCCACCACATACATATTAAGGGGATTTATTTGGATAATGTGAGCATAAAAGAAACAAGGTACTGTATTAGGATAAAATTATAGCATGTCACGTACTATCTAATGAATGATGATGTTCTTGATAGTTGAGTGCGAGAACATTAACGAAAAAGGATAGGGCCATGTAGCATGATATCAAAGACAATACATCTTGTTGAGTCTCCATGTCACCAATGCCATGTCATTCCCGCCAAAAACGCCAGCCACTCACTAGCTACCATGTGTGCCACATAAGCTCCATGTTGGATTTGGCTTCTTTCCCATGTGATATCCTGCCACTCCCATGTGAAGATGTCAGGTGAAAAGACAGGTACATAGAGAAACAAGAAAACCATTTTCCTTTCTTTCTTCCTCTCACGCTATCTCTCTCTCCGTTCACTCTGCACTCTCATCTCCCCCTCTCTCGCTATCTCTCTTCTCTCTCGCCATCTCTCTTCTCTCTCGCCATCTCTCGCCATCTCTCTTCCTTCTCTCTCAACCCACACCATCAATTCATTCCATCGATCTCCCTCCTCCATCAATCTCCCTTTTCATCTCTTCTTCCATCTCAATGCTCTCCCAACCTCTCGACCTAATCTCTGAAAATACAAAAAAAAAGGAAACCTTTTTCCTTTAGAGACCATCGTGCGTTGTCGCTCCAGATTTAGATCATAGCACTCGCCCACATCAACGATCCTCCTCGACTATGCCTTTTGAAAGAAAGAAATATGTTTGAGTTCGTATAAGGTATGTGTGTTTTGAACTTTTCCTGAAATCTATTTGTTGTGTTTGTTCTTGAGAGTGAATGATAATGGTTCAATGGTTCGCAAAAAAAAATTGATTTTCGATCTACTATGGCGATTGTCTTGTACCACCGCAATGCATGGTTGTTCCATTACCGGAGAAGGATTCTCATCCCGTCGTGAGTTCATTTGTTGTTGCTAAGATTAGTCTTTTACAATTTCCTCAAATAAAAACGAAATCCCTAACTCATTCACAACTTTTCTTCTCTATCTTCTTCTTGATTTTCTTTAAACTCTCTCTGCGTCTCTAACATAGCTCCCGAGATTAGGTCGAATCGAGAAGCAAGAGATGGCAGCGGCGAGAGGTGGAAGCCTCACGTCGAGAGATGGAAGCCGTCGCAATGGAGAGATGGAAGCCTCGGTAGAAAGCGATTTTGATAGATCCGTAAGATTCACGCCCAAAATCAAGAATCAAACCGGGCTCTATTTGATTTCGAGAGGGTTTCAATTAGATTCCAAAAGAAGGGTTTCGATTTCGTAAATTCATCTTTCGATTTCGAAAAGAAAGGGAGCGCTGATATTCAAATTCCAAAATCGCCATGGATAGCGATCTTTGTGAAAAAGAAGTTGTGAACGATGAATGATGAGTCTGTTACTCTAATATTGTTCTTTGGTATTGTTCTTTGAATATTATTATTGTTAAATGTTGAAATTCTTCTTTGAATATTGTTGGTGGGTTCTATTATTGTTGAATCTGTTCTTTGAACTTATTGTGAATTTGTTCCTCCAATATCTATCGTGAATCTATTCTGTTCTTTGGGTTCTTTGAATATTGTTCTTTGGGATTTTTGTTTTTAGCTTTTTAAATTTTGGATTTTTAAATTGTTTTGAGTATTAAATTTATATTTCAAATAATGACGTGGCAACCATGGTACCGTGTTTTTGGTGAACACTGGGCTACAACACTCATGGGTCTTCTTCACAAGACCACAAAGGTAAAAAAACCCTTCTCACTTCACTGCTTTTTTTTTCTTATTGTTTCAATCCACGAGAAAAACATGAAAAAAAGGTTGTATTTTTGTGTTTGGTGTCAGTAATTGGCTCTCAAAATATGTTGAACTCATTTTTTCATTTTATCTCAATTTGGAAGTCGCTTTTTTTTCGCCCCCTGTGCACTTTGAGGTAACCTAAGGGTTTGAAGTTGGAACTTTTATATGTTGAGGAATTATCTATGGCTTTATGTTGATTGAATCATTCCTATCTTTCATATTTCAAGTTGAATTAAAATTTGAACATAGAAACTTGAATGGTTGTAGCTATGGTCCTCCTTATGAGTGGCAAGTGTACAAGTAGGTCTATTAGGGTTGTACATGTTGTTTGCTATAATAGTTCTTTGATATATTTGTTCTTGGTTTTTTATGTAGTTGTGAATGATGTATCTCGCAATCGTTGGCCTCATAGATTATCAAGCGACCATCCATCTCTCGAACAATAAAGTTGTATGTCATTAACAATGTTTTAGAGGTGAGCATAAATTAATTTGTTATTTTGGATTATGAGGAATTAATAGCTCTCCACATTGCCAAATTCAATCACAGATATTTATTTATTTATTTTGAAATTTTGTCTCTTATTTTGTGTTTATATGAGCTAGATGAAAGAATAGGGTTTAGCACTTTATATGTAAATCATGAAATTCGGCATTTGATGAGGTAAAAATTTGGCTGTATTTGAAGATTATTAGTATCAATGTGTATTGCAAATTTTTGATTTGTCATCATGCCCATTCTAATGCAAGATCCCCGCGGTTTGATAATATAAAGTAGTAAACTGTAAACTTGAATAAGTGGCAATTGGGAGGAAGCTGAATTGTATTGCCTTAGGTGAGATTTGGGCAACCCAAAAAGAAAACGTAACAATAGGAAAAGAATTGATGGTGGATCTAGATGATTTTATGAAAGTTTTTTTTCCTTCTGAAACACGCATATGGGTATTGTCTTTTGGATTTTAAGTACTTCAATTCACAAGTACTGAAATTGTAATCAAAGCAGCTAGAGCTTTTACTTTTGGTTGCCTACTTGTGTAAGTGTCAATAATCATAATATCTATGATAAACTTATACCGTATGTTTGTCAAATTCTCGCAGATATTTGATAAATTGTGTCAAAGTTTTAATGGGGATGTGTTGCAAACATTATTTCACTTTGCTGAAGGACTTGCAAGTTGCCCTCGGATAGTATGACATTCTTGCTCGGAGATTTGTTTGTGACTGCTTTAGTTGTGGCGACTTCAAATATCCTTTCTCTTTCGGATGATTTTTTCCCAGCTTGTTTGATAATTGTTTTCTTCTCGTGACGTTAAAAGAAAAAGCTCGAGGATTGGTGATTTGGTTCCTTAACCATCTTACTTATTCATTCTTTTATCTTATTAGCTCGAGTAATCACTTTATCAACATGTATAGTTGCTCACAACAACACATTGTTAGCTTTGTTTGGTGTCTAATAATTTTGCCGAGATTAAGAGCAATGTGTTTAAACGATACAAAGAAAAGATAATGTTCACAGATTAAGTTTACTTTGGTAAGTTATCTTTTCTACTACAGGTTTGCTTTCTTTGATCTCGACTTATTTGTATATTCTTTTTTCACTTCTACATGCAACATTGGAAAACACCATGTAATTTGTTTTGGCCCCATTGACACTTGACAAGACACTATTTTGCCATGTAGATAAGCCAATATTAGAAAATAAGCAATTCTGCAAAAATAAAATGGCGTGATTTTATGTAAAAATGAAGTGATTCTATGAATGTTACACCTCTATAATACATATATTTATCAAGAGTTTTATTAGTATTTTTAGCATATTCTTACATGCTTTTTGTGATGAGTTATATAAATAAATAGATACAAAAAAACTTTGGTCCAGCTTACCTTTGCATTGGGCTAGAATCTATTTATTCTCTCAGTTCAACTTCCGGTCCAAATGATGCTATTATACACTATAAATAATATCTACTTACATGAGCTATATAAATGTGATAGATGTAAGCTTTGGTTGATTTGAGGCTTTCCGTTATAGAGTTTTTGATTTAGATTTGCTTTAAAAGTCAATTTATTGTGTGAATTTTCTGCCTTGTGTTTTATATTGTTGGCTTTGGTTGAAGGGGAAAATATTTCAACTCCGCTTGAATGAACTAAATCAACAATCAAGTGTGAATTAACTTTTTCAAGAGTGTTCTTTTTGGAATGGTAATATCTAATTTATCGGAATACAAGGAGATGATTTCAATTTTTGTTCTTCAAGATTATTAGATTTGTGGCCTTTTAAAATCTTTGGAATTTACAAAATCCAGATTTAGATTATACCAGATTAGCCCAAAAAAATGAGAAAGAAGAAAATAGTGATTATCCATTTTTGTTGTGCAGATTTGTTGCTATTCCTTCTTCTTCTTTTTTAATTAGAATATGTACTTTCATATATTTGTATTTTTATGTTAAATTTAATTTAATATTATTTTTTGTTCAATTTTAGGCGGACATTCTTCAATGATGTTCTTCCTCATGTAAAAGTTGCATCTTTGCAAAAAATCTACGTGTTCTTTGTGAGTCGGTGTTTTAGGTAGAGTTTAAAAGAATTGTGCATTCTTTTTGTGATAATTCAAAAAGGAAGTGTGATGCCGCCTATGTGGTGCTTGCTCCGTCGTAGAACTTCAAGTTCCTTGGTGATGTTTTTACTTGGGGCGAGGTAAGGCTCTTCTGCAAACCAGATGGCCACCAAATGGAATATAGTCGCCTCTTATGAACTCTCAAGTCTCAACAGGGATGGAATGCAAAAGATAAGGTGCAATATTTCAGTGTAGAGCCAAGGGTGAGTACTAGGGCATTTGATGTTGTTGTGGGCGTGAAGATGACCCATAAGGTGAGAATGAAGATTGTGAAAGCTGTGCAGGATGTTGAAGTAGGCAACATCTCGACTTGCTATATGTGTAGTTCATCCACAACATATGATCAATTAGAATTTTTTTGTAAACAAGCCTTATGTTTCTTGCCTATGTAATGCTTCATGACTATGATTTTGGTGTAAATTGATCTTTGTCATGTAGCTTATCCTGACAACAGTAACATTAATAGGTAGAACAATGCTCCTGTCACAAATTTGTGCTATCTAGGTGTAACAATATTCCTATCAAGGAACTATGTTTGAACAGGTGATTAATTTCATACTTTGGACAATCATAAGACAAACAGGACTTAATGATACCCAATGGAGTGTTCTTAGTCAAATGGAATTGTTGACAACAATTTCTAGATGGGGGCTTTCAACAATATAATATGTTTTGGTAAAAAAAAAACAATATAAGATGTAGTTGTTGGTACTTGGTTCAGCTTCATATCAGGATACCATGGCAATTATCATGTGATTATGTGTAATACTATTTATACTTGCCAAGTATTTTTATGTAATCAATTTGAATGATCAAATCATCGTTCCATCTGATGCACCTGATGTTATTGATAGTAAAGGATCCCTGGGAAGCTGATTATGATTTTGATTAGATTATATGTAAATTTTTTCCCCACTATTAAGACTCTTTAAATTTCTAAATCTACTTACTATTATGTATAGATTGTGAATTTGAATGTTTTTCTTATCTATGAATTATAATTTTTAACCTTTTTATTTAAATTTCACTATTAATTTTGTTTTTTCCGCCTACTTTATTTATTTTAATTGTGGCAAATTTATTAGGAAGCATTAGGTTGTTTTCTCCTCTTTAGTTATTAAGGCTTATTTTGATGTTTCTGAATTACTCTCTAAACAATGTTTGTGGATTATACTTTCTAAACAATTTTTTTGGATTAGTTCCTTTTACCTAATTGTTTAATCTATTACTATGTGAATTACTTCATTTTGGTTGCTTAAGTTGTTTTGCTTCAGATATGCACATGTTTTGTGTGTTAAACCATTACTCTACAAATATATAATCATATTTTGTTGTACAATCTGACTTAGGGGCTCACCTCTTACTAATATTGTTGATATTGTAAGGGCTTAATGTGTAATCTTTATCTTGGTCTCAAAACAATTATTGTCATCTTTGTTCTTTCTCTTGATTTTGTAAACTCTACACAAACATTGACATTTAAGCTTTGTCTTTAATATATCTTAAAGCATTGATTGCCCCTCCTTCCATAGAAATCGAAGCATTGGCCCTGTCCCATCTGGACGGTCACCGCTACTAGTAGGGATTACATGCGCATACCTATAATCGACGATTTGCACGCCAAGACAATACACAAATGACCTTACGAGACAGATAACTAACAACAAAGACATGATAATTTAAGAGTTAGGTTTTTCGTCAAAATAATTTTCTACTACACCAATTATCTTTGCAGATCTGATTTTCTTTCTCAATCCAAAAGCTTCAAAATCAATGTACCATGGAAGTGTAAAAAGGGGTGTGTTTACTCATTTTAGAGACCCCAAAAGCAACTTTCAAAATATATATATATATATATATATATATATATATATATATATATATATATATATATATATTTTTGAAGTTGCTTTTGGGGTATGTACAAAATTGGGTAAACTATTTTACTGGTTAGAGCGGGTAGTTTCGCCCAACATGGGTCAAGCCCGCGTAGGCCTGGGGCCAAAGTACACTAATTTACATGGTTGTTGCTTTTCTCACGCCCCCTCCTACTCAAAACACATCCCATAAGGGTGTGAAATGACCAAAAGACCAGCTAAAGCGTCTTTTTTTTCAAGAATTTTCACGTGTTCGAAAACGGGCCTTCGAACAGGTTCAAATGACATAGTTCGAGTGTGTTAAATTTTGACTTCACACCATTTTGGACGTTTTTCACCTGTTCGCATGACATTGTTCGAACACGTTCGAACGACATCGTTCGAGTGTGCTAAATTTTGACTTCACACCCTCTTGGGCGTTTTTCACCTGTTCGCATGAGGTCATGCGAACCTGTTCGAACAAGGTCGTTCGAACAGTCATTAAATACGCCCTCACAGCGTTTCACGCAAGGTTATTTTTGGAATAAAATTTGTTAAGGGGTGTGAAAGAGTAGAAGGGGGAGTGGGAAAAGCAAAAGCCATTTACATAGTTAAAGTTTCGCCCCACACGGGTAAATGAATTTGCGTATGTTAATTGTTAAAGTTTTTCTGCAGTCTATAGTACCCCCAAAGTACATTGTTTAGTGTTCCACTATATGTATTCAGAAACAAACCCTGTCTATTCGTACATCTAAATTTTTTATTTTTTCACCCTATATGTATTTAGCGACTAAAACATTTTTCCTTTTCATCAAACTGGTTATCGAGAAACATACTCAACGTATTTGAACATCTGAATTTTTGTATGGACTAAAAAGTACCTCAAAATGCACTACTTAGTATCGCATTTTACATATTTTGATTATTTTTGTTTTTTACCAAATCGATTATTGAGGAACAAACTTTGCATATTTTAACATATAAATTTTTTCATTGATTCTATAGTATCCCAAAACACACTATTAAGTGTCGCACTTTACATGTTTTAGCCCATAATAAATAATTATTATTATTATTATTATTATCACCAAACGGGTTTTTGAATAACAAACTTCACGTTAGTATTCAAATGAAATTAAAATTTTGAAAGTTTAGTGCTCTAACAATGATGGTAGAACAAAAAAAGTGTAAGAATGTTTCAGAGTGGACCTCGCGGCCCAATCCATGAGGAAATCAGCTCAATCCGGCCTGAGATTCTGCCTTAAATATCAAGCATGACAAATCAATAGATGATATGCACTGTCTCAATCCAACGGTTTGGCGCCATTCTCGGTGCCTATAAATACAGCTTCACCCCTTGACATCAGGTACGCAGTATTCATTTGGTATTCCTCCTTACTTCCTTTTGCTGACTTAAGCATCAGAGTGTTTGCAGGTACCACACCTCTCACATGTTCAACCTCGGATGATCACGACCTCGAGTACTCTCTCCCGACCTTGACCACGGAAAGGACGACTTCGGGCAATACTTCATCCTAGATCATTCACCTCCGAGTCAGGTACCGATAATTTGGCGACCATAGTGGGAGCGAGTGACTTTCTCCTACGTCATCCTTTCCATGGATCCCTATTATGCGAAATGTAGTTGTGCAAGTGTACACAATCGCAACAAGTAATATATTGATAAGTAAAGTTCGTCTCCACAGGGATTGATGTTAATTTTATAGTTTAACTTACACTAACTCTTAGTGAAACAAGTAGCAATTAGTTTTAGTCACAAGTTATCAGTAAAAAGAAGTGTTTGAAAAGAAACGATTAAAAGAGTGGTTTAAGAAATGAGAGAAGTAAGTTGGATTGCTTTTTACTAAGTAAATTCCCAAAAGTGAGACGCTATAACGTCACACGCTATAGCGTCAAGTGTTGTTGCAAATGATTTTTGTGCTTTTCAGTCACTGATGCCAGGGTTTCGTTACAAGAAGCCTATGTCTAAGTTCTAAATAAGTTCACTCATGTATAATAAAGACCCCACAGCTCTTACTCTATGAACTATTGCATTTCTATGTCTAGAAGGAGCAAACGTTGTTTAAATGTCTTTAAACAATCTTTCATTCATATCAATCTTTGAGTTCTATCCATGGATCATGTCTGTACCCACGAATGTACCTATTTTAAGTGGTCAACCCTAAAACAAGTTTGAAAGAAGTAACATACAAAGATTGAAACGCAAAACGTGAAATATTATATACGTAGCACTAAAGGTTCATTACAAAGCTTTAAGCAATCCAACTCAAGGTGTTTAGCTCATATTTAGCATCATCAACAAAATACAATAGAAATCACTCATATTACCGTGAACAAGATGAGAAGAAACGGTTGCAAAAGATACAACACAAAGATTCCAAGTCATCCACAGAGAGACGCTATAACGTTGCTTTACACCGAGGGAAATGGTAAAATAGAAATACAATGAAAAACAAAAGCTTGAAAGTGTTTTAATGGAGGAGAAAATATGTCAAGTTTTCTTCCAAAAACTCTTTTTATCTTCGAAGGTTAGAGTATGGTGGTGAAAAAGATAGCTTGCTTGTGTTATTCCCCAAAAAGTCAAAAAGGTGATGGAAACCTTTTATCAACTAAAGCTATCCTTCCACTCAAGCCTTGCCAAGTGTCCCTCGCTATCCAATAAAATCCGGGTGTGTCAGCGTGTACAGTGAGCGCAGAATACGAGGTTTGGAATAAAGAGCTTGGAGCCTTGAATGCTCAGCTGGCGGATTTTTATGTGTTTGCGGCGGATTTTTAAAAAAAAAAATTATTTTAAAAATCCGCCGCAAATACACTAATTTCCCCCAAATTTATTTTCTTTTTTAAAAAAATCCGCCGAAAATGACCTCGGTCAAAACAATCTTAATTCCGCCGAAAATGACCTCGGAATCCGCCGAAAATGACTACCTCGGTCAAAGCAATCTTGATTCCGCCGAAAAAGCCAAGGAATCCGCCGAAAATGACCTCGATTCCAACGGCTCTCTTCATCCTATCTTAATAAATCTGATTTCAACAATTCACTTTCAACACTCTCTCAACATTTCACTCTCTCAACACTTCACTCTCTCAACATTTCACTCTCTCAACACTTCACTCTCTTAACAATCCTCACATTAAATCTTTACTCTTTCTCAACACTTCTCTCAAATTTGTTTTGAAGGTATGTTTTAATTTAGACTTTGTTTTAAGTTATATTTTGTTTTAACTTATACTTTGTTACTAATTGTGGTGTTGTTTGTTTAAGATTTGTTTGAGTTTGGTGATTTTTGTTTCTTTGTTACTATTTATATTTTTAATTTAAATTTATTTTATTTTAAAAAACATTTTATTTGGTTATCACTATTTGAGTTTTTTAATTTAAATATGTTATTTATATTTTTTTTAAAATTTATTTAATTTTAAAAAACGTTTATAAATTTTTTTTAAAATGTTTTTAAATTTTTTTAAAAAAAAAAAGTATTTTTCAATGAAATTAAGTTATTTATATGATTTTTTTTAAAAAAAAAAAAAAAAAAATTTTAGCGGATTTTAATGTATTTATATGGATTTTTAAAAAATAATAATAAAATTTTTTTTGGCGGATTTTAATGTATTTGCGGTGGATTTTTAAAAAAAAATAAAAAATAAAATTTTTTTGGCGGAAAAATCCGCTGAAAAAATCTGGGGAAATCACGGAAATTCCCAAAAATCCGAAAAAGTACCGGCGGAAATTCACGAAATACGTTGCCACCAAACCTTTTCTGGCGGAAAAATCCACATAAAACACTCAGATTGTGGCGATTGGGTGTTTTTGGCGGAAAAATCCGCCAAAAAAACTCATTTTTCTTAACACTGCAACACTAACACACACATTAAATTGTTCAAAAGGGCACTGATGTGCCAAATCAACAGAAAAGTAGTATCCAGCCCTTCTTTACCTAAAACTATCAAATTATGCTATATAAAATACTAATGTTACTTGAGAACTTACTTTAATTTAATGAATAAAGGCATAAATAACTCATATAAACATGAGCTATCAATCCCCAAGGCCGACCTCCTACCAGAAGTCAACCTCGGCCACACAGTGTGATCGAGGTAGTATCAGGACAGAGCAAACCCTGGAGGGCCATGTCCATACTCCCACTCTTGGAGGTCATTCGGCTCCCCTTGCTCAACCTCTGCCTATGTTTGGAACAGTGCCTATCCCGACCACGGCGGTAAACCAGATTTTGGAAATTCTTGATCGCCGAAGCCATGACGTGGCCATACAGGAAGCACGGCTAACCCAAATGGAAGAAGGTATGACAGTTGCCGAAGTTAATGCCAGACCTCGAGCTCAAAACAAGTCTCCACCACCGCAGACAGTGGCCTCCAGACCTCGTCGCTCACCACCTCGGCGCAAATCACCGCACAAGCACAAGAATCGCAAGTCCCCGCCTAGAGCGAGGCACCGAGGCCGAGGTTTCACTGGTGAAGAGAAAGCACCAAAGACACCATAGCCCAGATGCGCAGAAACGCCCTGGCCGGGCTCGACAAAGTCCTTTCATTAGGGAGATCACTGAATGCAAGATCCCAAAGTCTCTCGAGAAGTTTGACCTCATCATGTAGTACAAAAACACCAACGATGATGTAAAATGCAACATCTTCCCTTTATCCCTCAGCAAATCAGCACTAACTTGGTTCGCGAACCTAAAAGCAGCCTCAATTCATTCCTCGGACCAACTGGTCTAGAAATTCACAGCGCGGTTCACAGTTTCCAAACTCAAGCCTAAATTCGAGGACGTTTGAAAGGCATTCGTCATGGAGAGAAGGAATCCCTTCGGGACAACATTGAGAGGTTTAACAAAGAAGCAAATAATGTTAGGAATCTCCAGGACAACATATGACTTCTTTTCTTGAGACACAGTTTCCGAAAGAAGAGTTTGTTCCACATCAACGTTAGTGTCTATAAACCCAGATCTCTACAAGAGTTTCTACGAAGGGCCCAGAGATTCATTGACTATGAGGAGGAAGATCTAACTAACGAAGACAAGTAGAACCCGACCCCAATCAAGGAGCATCAGACTCAGAAAGATGACATATCAAGGAAGGAGTTTGGAAAGGGAAAGGTGGAGCCACGACATCGGTTCGCAGAACATACCGAGCTGAACATTGTCATGTCAAAAATCTTAGCGGAATGTGCCAACACGGAATTCAAACACAGGAAATGGTCACCTCCGATCCGACAAAGGGAAACCACTTATAAGCGCAGGTATTGCCGATATCATCGGAGTAGTGGTCATGACACCAATCAATGTCGAGCATTAAAGGACGGCATTGAAGAATTGATTCAGAAAGAAAAACTCACTGAGAATGTGAAGGATGGAGAGAGATAGCGTTCCCGCTCGCCCCGAAAAGGCAAAGTTGTGGTTAATGAAGTGACGAAGTCTTCCAGAGGGGATCCGACAGAGGATGAACCTGCACCTAATCGGGGATCCGGCTTATCTGTAAATACACAATTCTTGGTCTTACCATGTGAATCTCCCTACAACTGCATCCTAGGAAGGCCAAATTTGGGAAGGTTGGGTGCAGTGGTCTCGACAATACACCCTAAAGATGAGGTTTTATTCACTTGAAGGTGAGGTTGTTACTATATCAGCCGATCTCGAAGCTGCGAGGAGGTGACACCACCTCTTCCTCATGTCAGAACAGAAAGCCGAGAAGAAAGATTCCACCTCCACACGAGGAGTAACCGAGATTCAAATGATGGAAGGAGAAAATGGTAACCTCGACACCGCGCGTAAGAAAAAGATTGCAACTTCAAACTGAAGAATTTCAAGCCTCAAAGTTTACCGCTGAAACAACATCGAAATCGCATGAGAAGCCTGAAGAAACAATTCCTGACATCGGGAGGCCATCGAATCAAAAAGTACAGCCTTTTATGTTTGTCTTTTAACATTTTCCAAATTGTAATCAAAATGGACCATTGTCGTCCCTTCATCTATGAAAAGTCTTCATCATGCACAAAGAGATTTTCACCCGGAAAACTACACAGATCGCGATAAAGGTTCATCCCTTATCCTCGACCTTGTACTTTCTCCTTCGTTCATCGAGATCAGCTCTGAACGAATTGGACTGAACGAAGACCCTAGTTCGCATGACCTCTGACCGTCTCCTTCTCACGAAAGGTCTCTCTAAACGTCAGATCTTTTGAGATCCTCAGACTTGTGTTCAGACATGTATCCCTTAGTGAACCGAGTCACAACTTGACCTCTCGAGGTTGAACCTAGTGTGTTCCTTCGAAGATCTTCATCTCTCACAAATTGACCTCTCAGGTCGGACCTAGCATGGTCCTTCGAAGATCTTCATGTCTCACAAATTGACCTCTCGAGGTCGGACCTAGCGTTGTCCTTCGGAGACCTTCATTGGCCTCTCAAGGTCGGACCTAGCGCGGTCCTTCAGAAATCTTCATCTCTCATAATCTGACTTCTCGAATTCAGAACCAACATTTCCTACCGGAGGTCCTTCAAACGCCAACCTCTCGGGGACGACACATACTCTTACGTTTATTAAACAAAGTATACATTCAACCCTCAAGTATTCAACCATACGACCAGCGACTAAATCGGCGAATACGAAATAAAGATTAAAGCAAAAGAGAATCAAAAATTTAAGAACAACTGATTTAAAAACCGGAAACAAATGGTGCCTCGAGTCAATATTACATAAGATCGGTTGTCATACCCCAATTTTGTCCGCCTAGATCAAAACCTTAATTTTCAACCAAAAATAAATAAATTAAGGCTTGACATTCATTTTGAGGGTTGTGAAGAGCATCATGCATGCATTTTAGAGTTTTAGAAGTCATTCTAGGGTTAGGAAAGCATTTTAGGGTTTTTCAGGTTTTTTTAGGTCAAAGGGTATTTTGGTCATTTTCCAAAAAGGACAGTTTTTCATCACAAGTCATTGGGCAATCTTAAGGGAAATATTTGAGGAAGAATGTGCTTAATTATCTTATTTTATGCGCATGAATTTTAATTATTTGCATAAAAACTCAAATTTAAAGGAAATGGTAAAATGGGAATTTCCCTCAATGTGAGGTATCAAATCAATTTTGGGAATGGTGATATGATTGAATTTTAGGCCCAATGATTGATTCCTAGGATGAAGCCCAAAATGGTAAGATTTTCATGGGAATTATCTAGAAAATAATAATCAAGAAAAGGAAAGGATAATTACAAAGGTAGTGGGGGACAAATAGTACAATGACAACTTGCAAAATGCCAACCCACTCATGGCTGCGAATTTCAGCCCTATTTTTACCTCATTTTGTGCTTCTTCATGCCCTTGATCCATGAGAGTTGTATTCCTAGCCATTGATTAAAATTCTAGATCAAATCCTAGGCTACAACTTTGTGTACAAAGTCCTAATTGCCCTTAACAATTTTTGTGCAACAAAAACTATTAATTTTTGTGTATGACCAGTCATTCCCCACTCACTTGTGTTTTCTCATTGCCCCTAATCCATGTGCATTGCAATCCTAGCCCTTGATTTAAATTCTATCTCAAATCTCAATGGTTTGCAAAAGCACAATGTCCTATATACCCTTAATTTTGCATCTCATATAAAACCCAAAATAAGAGATCATTAGGGGGACTCTCATTTTTTACCCTAGCACACAATACTCTCCCCTCCTCCCTCACTCAAACCCGAAACCACTTCACCTTCATCCTTCCTCCAACTTTCAATTTTTCACCATCAAAGCCTCCATTTCCTTGATTCTTATACTAGACCTACTTCTAATCTTGCATCATCATCAAGCTTTCATCAACAATTCTTCAAGATCAAGAGGTTTTTTGTGGGATTCAATAAGAGGTTCAAGTGTTCTTGGTTTTTATTTGATCTTCTTTTTCACTTCTTTTTACAAGTTCTTAAGGTAAGCCTTAGATCCTTATTCTCTTTCACTTTTACCATGTAAATCTCTCTTCTACTCTTAACTCCTTCTTGATTGTTTGTTGTTGTTGCTTTGAGGATCCTTTTCAAACATTATGACAAGGACTTAGGGAGCCTTGGGTATTTGAGAATGGGTCCTTGGCCTTGAAGGAGTTTTCTTGTAGTTTCTCTCATTTTCTTGCATATTCCATCTTGTGTGCATAATTTTAAGTCAAATGAAATTCGTTTTTCATGCATATGGGGTTTCGGCCTAGGGAGGGAAAATAGGGTTCTATTGTTTTCTTGCTTATTTCATGAGTTGTAGTTGAATAATTACTTGATTATGAGTATGTGTAGTCTAGGATTCAAGGTCAAGAATTAGGGTTTATGTTTTCTTTTGTTTCCTTTGATTTGTGTGAAGAATAAATGCATGCTTTGCTTGATTGTGCATCTTGGCATGAAATAATTTGGTGATCTACTCACATAGTGGTTTCGGCCTTAGAGGCCATTTTTGTGCATATTTTTGTGTTTGAAATGTGTTGTTTGATCTTGTGTAAATAAGTGTAATTGTGTTAGTGTATAACTTTTTGCCATTTTACTTTACCACATCATTAACTTTTCACTAAAAAAACACAAAAATATTTTACCACTTTAGTTGTTACCATCTCATTAACTTTTTACCATTTTACTTTACCACTTCATTAACTCTTTTACCAAAAAAACATAAAACATTTTACTATTTTACTTTTACTATTTCACTTAATTTTTTTACCAAACATTCTTACCACCTCATTAACTATTTACTTTTACCATTTCATTAACCCTCTACTTCATTCCATTAAACATTTTCACCTCATCTCATTTAACCTTGCACACTTTGCATTTCATTTATTTGTATCACTTGTGTGACACATTCTTATGTTTGCACATTAATACTTGCATACTTTCATATACTTACATGTTCATACATTCATATATGCTTATGCCTTTTGCATTCTCTTACCCTCTCACATGCTCATGCATTCATTAATCCCATGCTTTGCATTCATTCTTAAATGTCATGCATTCATTAATTCCATGTTTTGCCTTCATTCTTAAATGTCATGCATTCATTAATTCCATGTCTTGCAAGCATACTTAAATGATTCATACCTTGCATAGTAAACATCATTCATTCATGCATAGCCTTGTATGCTTATTCCTTCATGCATCTTTATATGATCATTCACTCACATTCTCGTGTGCTCATGCATTCGCATACTTGCCTAATCATGCACATCATTGCTCACATGTTCATTCATTCAACCTAGATCATTCTATGCCTATGATTAATTGTGTTCTTTTGTTCATGATGCCATTTAAGTGTCTTGATTTGATTGTGTGCGTCCCTCTTCCAATACTTTGTTCCTTACATGAGATTGCTACTCGTTAGTAGTGATTCTCATTATAGGATTTCCACAAGCATATAATGAAGGGTTACTCGTTAGTAATATCCTTCATTACAAGAACACATGCTATCACAAGGGATTGTTATTCGTTAATAACAATTCCCATCCCATTCACACACACACACACAATTGTTTTGAGAACTTTATCTCGCATCTTTGACAATTAAATCCCTTAATTGTATTGGCATGTTTAATCTTAGTTGATGATCAACATGTTATGATTGCTACATTAGTTGAATATGTTTGAATTTCTTTCATTCATTCAGTTTGCAATTGGTTATGGACTTAGAATGGATTTGAAATATTCTACTTCTTTTCTAAAACTCATTTCCTATACTCAAATAAAAAAACCCTCTTATTTTCAAAATAAGGATAAGATAAATTGTCATTAATAATCAATCGTGCCTTTGCCATTTAGATTATTAATGGTGATTTGCTTATCCCCGGCGAGTTAGTAGTGGGACCATTCTAACCGTTGTTGTTCGGCTCCACAAACACTACTGTCTTTGCGAAAGCATTTTCTTCCCCATTAAATAAAACCAATTGTCATTGATAACCAAACGCGCCGTTGCCGTTTAGGTCATTAATGACGATTTTATTTTCAAAAGAGTAAGTAGTGTGGCCATTCTAACCGTTGTTGTTCGGTCGCCACGAACGCTCACCCAATTGCGAAAACTCTCAAACTGCTTTTCAAAACCAAAAACCGAGAACTACGTAGCTTTGATCCCTCATCCCGGTGAGGGTACGTAGGAGCGGGTCACAACCCGTCAAGCACCCTTTTAAAAAATCTTTGTTTTGTTCCGTTTTTTTTTCAAAGAAACCAAAAATGTTCCATTTCCCTCCGTTTTTTTAATAAAGCAATTTCCTCTTTCAAATAAAAAAGAAAAGAAAAGAAGTAGAACAAGTTGTTTTCAAACCAAGCAGTTCAAACCTCATATCAAGTTAATGGTTCCCTTTCGGTAGAAAGGATGTGTGGGGTGCTAATACCTTCCCCACACATAACCGACTCCCGAACCTACATCTCTATGTTTTCGAAAGACCACCCGCCTTTTCAGAAGACTTTTTTTTTCAATGTTTTGGTCTTAAAACTAAAATATTGGTGGCGGCTCCATACTTTCTCCAAGTTGCATAACGAGAAGTCCAAACCGGATTTTTCGGGCGCAACATCGGTCTCGGACTCGCTGAGACCATTACAAAGAAACAGCAAATAAAGAATTACAAATTTTTGCTCTTATGAAAAAGGATGACATGGTTGTCGTCTTTGCGGCGCCACACGATCGTTTCTCCTTTGACCTTGTGATTAACCAAGACGGGAATCAGGTCGACGTTGGGATTGGTAAGACAAATCTGTCTCTTGGAATTCTCGAAAGCCTCGGTAACCAGAGACTTCGTTTGTTCACGAACTCCGTTGATAAAAGCCTCGGCCTTGGCCCGAGCTTCAATCGCAACCTGTAGTTGGTTCTCCAAAGAATGCTTCTCGTTCGTAAGGGCATAGTCGCGAATTTGAATTTTTTTGATCTTCAGTACCGATCTCCAGAAGCTGACGCTCCAGGGTACAGATCTTCTACCCAATATCGCCATAATCGTTCGCAATCTTCTGAGCCTTTGCCAAATATTTTCTCAAGTCCTCAGTTTGCTTTTTCAAGGATTCGATACTATGGAGACGACCCTGCAAAAGGTTTCTCTCTTATCAGTTTTATCAATCCAATCATCTTCCAACAATATATTATCGGCTTCGAGTTGGTTACCTTGCACCCTCTCCTCTTGCAACTTGACCATGAGGTTTTTAGACAGACTGCCGACTCTGGTGCAGACCTCAAAGTCTTTCGCAGTAAGCTCGACATAAACGCCACCATTGTTGCCTCCCAACCCGATCTTCTTTGGGGGAGGCGTGGGGGCAGGAACTTAAGTCTAAAAAAATAAATCGTGCAATGAATAAATCGAATCGTTAAAAATCAGTTAAAATTAAACAACTAGTGTTAGCCATACTAGTGTTAGTAAAAAATAAGTCGAATCGTTAAAAATCAGTTAAAATTAAACAACTAGTGTTAGCCATACTAGTGTTAGTAAAGAATAAATCGAATAGTTAAAAATCAGTTAAAATTAAACAACTAGTGTTAGCAAAGAATAAATCGAATCGTTAAAAATCTGTTAAAATTAAATAACTCAGCATTGTCATACCCCAATTTTGTCCGACTAGTCGAAAATCAAATAAAATTGTATTTTTGTAAACGCCCAATTTTAAAGGGGCATTTTTCTCGTTTTTAGAAAACCTCAAAATATGTGTTGTTTTGTAGGTCTCAACTGCACAAATGTGTTCAAGTTGCGTTCGTTATCAATCTAGCATTTCTTATTCTCACCGTGCGCGCATATTCATTTCAAATCGTGTACTTGTACTTATTCTCACTGTTGCGCGTATTATTTCTATCTGTGCGCGTACTTTTGATTCTCGCGTGAGCGCGCACTCGCGTCTCGTCATTTACGCGTAATGGTTTCGTTATTTATGTTAATGGTATTTCGTTGTTGTTAGTAGTTACCAGAATAGGAGACATAACCAAGTAATATATATTTATTTAAATCTGTCCCCATTGTTACAAAAAAAGAATCAAACAATTACACACTAAATAAATAACAAAGGAAGTCAAACAAACAAAAAAGATAGAACAGCATCCTTGCTGTTGTTGCTGCCAACATAGGTATTTTGAGCTCCAAGCTCAATTCTCCTTCTTCTTGTCCCTTTGTTTGGTCTTCATTTTAGGCAAAAAATACCACAACTTGGCAGCAATTCTGCTCCCTCTTGCTGCTGTCCATGTCTTGGTCACCTAGGAGTTTTGATTTTGTGCTCCACATACCACACCTACACCACACCAAAGCCCCAATATAAAACAGCAACACAGAGAGAACAAAGAAAGGAAAGACAGCAAAAACACACCCAAACACTGAGAGCACATACACGCAGCAAGCAAAAAACACAAACACACAAACACAAACACAAACACAAACACAAACACAGAAAAAACACAACGAATACACAAAAATTTTGAGTTCATCACAATATTGGGTCTTCACCTTCAAACTCTGAAAACTAAAACACTCAAGTTTTGAAGCCAAGAGCAAAGGAGACACAGTTATAGTAACACACACAGACAGAAACAACATTATACACACAGTTACAAACACCAACACAATCTGAGAGGGAGGAGAGAGCGGTAAAAAGAAACTGAAAGAAAAACAAGTAGGAGGCAAAATCAGAAATTAAAGAAAAAATGAGAAGAAAGAAGAGGAAGAGGGAGAGCTACTAAGGATCACCACCACCTACACTAAAACCTCCATCTCTCTCTACAGCACCATATAACCACCACCAACTACTCATCTCATCTCTCTCCTACAACCACCAAACTAAACAAAAACTCCAAAGAGGAAGAACCAAAAATCAAGAGAAGAAGCAAAGAAACAGAAGAAGCAACAACCACACAACAACCACCAACTCACCGCCGCGAACCACTACACGCCGCCACTACCTCCGCCGCACAAACCACCACCGTCACCGTCGCGCGCCACCGTCATCACCACCGTAAACCACCACTCCTTCTGGTTCGTTTCTCTCCTCCCGAATCTTCCTCTCTCTCTCTCTCTTCTTTCTCTCTCTCTCTGAAACGTTTTCTTTCCCTCTTTCTCTCTTCAAAATGAGAGAACGATGCTTTTGGGGGAAGGGGGAGGAAAATTAGGGATTTCAGATACCACTCCTCTTAAATGTCTTTTCCTTTTTTTATTTTATTTATATTTTTTTTAAGATTTCTAATTAGTATTTACACCCACCAATTCAGATCACACACCCTCACTCATTTAAAGCCCATTCGCAGCTCCATTGTAAAGCGGTGAGGTGCTGCTTTCGATTACACCCTATTAGTAATACAACCCCCTTCAGCTTTTCACACACTTTTTACTACCGCACACCCTCATTTCTTGTTATTTGATTGTTTTTATTATCATTTCTCTTCTTTTATTATCAATATTATATTGTCATTAATTGTTATTTGCTCCTAAAAATGATAAATAGGGTTTGACTTAGATGTACATCTTATCAAACTCACAACTTTGATTTAAGAGTCTTTAGTTGCACAACTTAGACCCTAAACCCTTTCAAAATTAAAATCAACCAACCAACAAATTTTTCAATCAAAGGCCTTTTCAAGCATCAAAATCATTCCATAAGCAAAAATCAATTCGATTGCGAAAACCCTTTTGATGACCCTAAGTAAGAACCAATTATCATTAATGATCACTCACACCGCTTCTTAGTTTGGTTGTCAATGATAATTTCATTTTCAAAGGGATTAGTAGTGTGACCACTCTAAACCGTTGTTGTTTGGTCTTCACGAACATTCCAACCTAAATCAAACCATTATCATTAATGATCACTCGCGCCGTTGCCGTTTGGTTGTCAATGATAATTTCATTTTCAAAAGAGTTAGTAGTGTGACCACTCTAAACTGTTGTTGTTTGGTCATCGCGAACGCTTAACCCAATTGTGAACCCTTTTTCAAGTTATCAAAACATTTTCCCCAAATCAAACCCACGAAACACTTTTCAAAAACGAATATTAGAAACATCAAAATCAAAACTAATTGTCATTGATGATCACTCGAGCCGTTGCCGTTTGATTGTGGATGATGATTTCATTCCCGTGGGAGTTAGTAGTGCAGCCACTCTAAACCGTTGTTGTTTGGTCTTCACAAACGCCCCTTCATTCATAAAACCTCTCTCCAATAATCAAAATAAAACCGGTTATCATTAATCATCACTCGCGCCGTTGCCGTTTGGTTGTTAATGATAATTCATTTTCAAAAGAGTTAATAGCGTGGCCACTCTAAACCGTTGTTGTTTGGTCATCGCGAACGCTCAACCCCTTTGCAAAAAACTCTAAAAAGATTAAAAAACAAAAACCTTTTTCAGGACAAACAAGAACTACGTAGCTTTGAATTCTCCATCGCACTAGGAGATACGTAGGAGCGAGAGGTCAACTCTCGTCAAGCGCCAAAAATAAAAATTTTCATTAAGTCTTTTCATCCCTTTTTCAATAAAGAGGCAAATTTAAGTATTTTCCAAATCAACACTCAAAACCACACACTTAATTAAAGGTTCCTCTCGCAGAGAGGGCGCGCGGGTGTTAACACCTTCCCCATGCACGTAATCGAATTCCCGAACCCATATCTCTAGTTTTCGAAAGACCATCACCTTTACTTCAAAAGACCTTTTTCAATGTTTTGGTCTTAAAATTAAAATATTGGTGGCGGCTTCATAATTTTTCCACGTTGTACATTTCGAGAAACCCAAACCGGATTTTTCGGCATAACACCGCGACTTCAATCGGGAATTTTCTTTTTAAGTAGGTCGCTAACTAATTAAATGTGTGGTTTAATGTGCTATCGATTTGATTTGGATACCTTGTTTGCTTCATCTCTTTCGGTTTCATTTTCTTTCTTATCATGTTGTATGCATGTGCATTTGTTTTCTCTTCTTCCATGTTTGTTTTTCCTTCCTCCTCTTTGCTTATGTGCTTAGTACCTCTCATGCATTTCCCAGTTCTATTGTGATCCCTTCTTCTTCGCTCCCTTTCTTGAGGTAAGTAATGCAATTGATTGTTGTTGAAACCCTAGGCTAGCTTATTTGATATTGAACCCTAGGGTAGATTTACATGTTATTGCTTGCTATTGTCCGGACTGCTCGGTTTTTCCTTCGCGGTGGGGGTATATGTGGGTAGTTTCAGTGTATGTCCTCACTACACACACTCACACCTTATGCTTTCTATGCTTTGAGAGGGGCCTAAAACCCAAGGTCCAACAAAACTTAGGAGAGTGGAAACGAGTAGTGACTGGCAATTGGACCGTTGTCCTTCTGACTCTCACGAAAGTTTCGGCCAGAGTATGCTCTTTTATGGTACCTCACACCAGATGGCATTCCATCGTTGTGGGTGTTATCATGAGAGAGATTTAGCTCTGGTAGCCATTGTGAGGAAGTGTTTAGAACTACATGGGAGGATCCCTTTTGAGTTGCCTTAGAACCTAGGTCCCCGCCTTTGTAGGACACAAGGGGCATACCAAATTGTGTGTTGCATTATAATCTAGGCATGTTTTCAAAAAAGGAAAAGGAGATTTTTCAAAAAAAAAAAAGAAAAGAAAGAAGAAAAAATAGAGAAAGAGCTGTCGTTGTAGCCTTTCTTTTCTTTGGTCCGTCTGCGGGCAAAGATGTGGCCCACTCTTTCGGAAAAGAGGAAAGAGTCGCCATTGCAAAGATTTCTTTTTTGCTTATCCAGATGCAGTGACATATGACCCACTTTATTTTCAAAAAAAAAAAGGAGGAGAAAGAGTTACCGTTGTAGCCTTTCTCTCATTGGTCCATATGAAATAATGTACGACCCGCGTTTTCCAAAAAACTAGAATCATTGCCAATAAAAACTCTTTCATTTATCCTGCATCCACATAGAGCATCATCATCATTTGCATACATCCTTGCATTACATAAAACAAAATTTTCAAAAAAAAAAGGCAAAAAGCAAAACTTTCAAAAAAAAATCATCGTAGTCTTTTCTTTTACCGGGCTATATGAGGGGATGTTCCCAAAATTTCAGTCACCAAACTCGGAAAAATGTTTTCATCTTATTTTTCCCATGCATGTCAAGTCGCATTATCGTCGTCATTTTCATATAAAGACATCATTTGCATTGCATAAAACAAAAAATTGATAAAATTCATACATGCATTTTTCTATATCTCATTAAGGTTTGTCAAGAGTGCATTCACCGCATGTGTGCGTTTCCATTCACTAAGGCTTTTTCCCCTAATTTTCTCGAAAGATCCAAAAAAAAATCGTGCCTTATTAGGAGCGCGTCTCATGCATTATTGTTTTTCTTTTTCACACATCATGAAAAATAATACATTAACCTTTCATTTTGCATGCATTTCCACGCGTTAAAAATAATTGTGAGTATTATGCATTTCATTTCATTGCATAAAAACAAAACAAAGCAAGAAGCAATTATCATCCACATCGCATAAGCATCACATTCATCCGGGTACAGATACAAAAATTCATCATCAAATAATGCAGACATCGCGTCGATGTGGCACTCATGCATCACTTCATTAACCTCATCACTTCGTTCGAATACATCATCTCTCCCTGCATGCATCCTTTCGAAACAAAGAAATTTTTTCTCATGTGATGGCTTAATGGGTAGAAGTGCACCTTTGAACGACGAAGGGTAATATCTCAAATTTGTTTGTCGACTACAAATTTGAGATGTTACTTCTACGATGTCGAGGCACTTTGACCCGATCCACACGTGTTTTATTTTCAAGTAGGAAATTAAATTGAGTCAACTAATTGTCGAAAACGTTTGATATATTGTTTGAAGTATTGAGTCAGGATCCACTCAATGTTTCATGCAGGTTACTCAGGGTAACGACAATCAGTTGCCTCATATCAACATTCTTGCATCTCTCATCATTCAAAAAAAAGGGGCATCGGCATTTCGTATCTTGTCTCGCCTCTAAAAAACTAAAAAAATCAAAAAAATCATTTTGAAAAAAAAAGGGGGCATCATTCTTGCATCATTCGCATTGGCATTCCATATTTTGTCTTGCATTAAAAACAACAAAATTATTTAGAATAAGCCACACTTGTCGGGTGGTCATTCTCCACGCATTTGCATCATACTTGCATATCATAATTCGTTCATTCATTCATTGCATAAGATAAAAGTTGTGATGAGAAGCGAGACTTTCTTGCAAAGCAATCATCCTTTTGAAAAAGTTTATCCTCACTCATTTGCAAACTCAAGGTGTTCCGAGGCCTCGCTTTTTCACATCAATAACTCATCCAGTATTTCCTTCAAAAAGCATTGCATCTCATCCATTCCATGATAAAAGACGAGACGATTTATCAAAAAAGTTTTTATATCATGGTTTAACCAATGTTCTCTCTCGTGAAGCGCGTTCTTCTAGTAAGTATGCATGCCACGTGTAGTTTCTCTTGTTTGAGTCGACCAATTCCCTTCATTTATCATCATTCCCCATCCAAGTCTAATCCCGCCCGTCCCACCCCTAAAGCGCATATTCTCTCCCATCAAGTGCATACTTGACTTTTTGGTTCATTCTCGCTAACACTTTAAGTCCTCCCATGCTGGGCAATTCTCATGATCCCTAATTTTCCTTGTCGGTATCATATTCCTTAGTGCAAGTCTTTCCAAAAAAAAAAAAAGTATATAATAAATAAAAAAGATAAAATAAGCTCGCTAGGTTGAAAACCCGCAAATGGCGGCCTAGGCAAAAAAGAGCGCCCGGTGGATTGAAAACTCGCAAAGAGCGGTCCACGCAAAAATTAGGGCACAAAAAAAAACAAGAAAAAAAAGGAAAAGAGCAAACACATGAAGATAGATGAATCATTGTCCCACAGAAATAAGCAATCGGGATTTGAAATGAAATTTGGTCATCTCTCCATACCCTCAAAAACCTAAAATCCCAAAAAGTCTATTTCCTACCCCTCTTAAGCCAAAGATTCAAAATTACAAAAATACCCTTTGTTACCCATCTTAAGCCGAGAAAAGCCCAAGATATCCCCATCACCCTAGACGAAGGTTAATTCCACATCAAAGATGGTATATCATTTTCACCCAAGTCAAAAGGAAAGGAAATTCACAAAAGGAGGGGAATAACGAAGTTTCAAAAAAGAGAATCCCAAAACAAAGAAAGGAAGACAAATGGAGTATAAATTAAGAGTCAATACATTTTTCCCTGAAGCATAAGAGCTCCCCTTCCAAGGCTCTCAAATTCAATGGGTTCAATAATTTCCCCTTTCAAAAAAAAGCCCTCAATTCATTGGGTTTGACCATCTTTTCTTTCATAAAACCTTCAAGCACCTCATCAAACCTAATAACCACTTCCTTCATAAACCATCGACCATCGGCCAACACCGAACATGACCCATCCTCCCCATCAACCCCAAACACTTCATTAAGCTCAACCATCCCCTTCTCCACATCACAACCCTAAAAAGTCCATTCCGATCAATGACCGATTGCTTTCGTTCTCTCAAGTTCTAATCTTAGGACAAATAAGTTTATCCATTTGCGATGTGTTTGCTCAAAAAAAAAAAACAAGCAGAAAAAAGAAAGCTGCTCAAAAAGAAAAAAACGAACAATCAAAAAAAAGAAAGTTGGCAAAAAAGGAGAAGGACTTGCACTCCAAGATGCATTCATTAAAACAAGGTCTAGTGGTCATCAAGGGCATTGTCGGTCGTAAGGGCATTGTCGCGAATTTGAATTTTTTTGATCTTCAGTACTGATCTCCAGAAGATGACGCTCCAGGGTACGGACCTTCTACCCAATATCGCCATAATCGTTCGCAATCTTTTGAGCCTTTGCCAAATATTTTCTTAAGTCCTCAGTTTGCTTTTTCAAGGATTCGATACTATGGAGACGACCCTACAAAAGGTTTCTCTCTTATCAGTTTTATCAATCCAATCATCTTCCAACAATATATTATCAGCTTCGAGTTGGTTACCTTGCACCCTCTCCTCTTGCAACTTGACCATGAGGTTTTTAGCCAGACTGCCGACCTCAAAGTCTTTCGCAGTAAGCTCGACATAAACGCCACCATTGTTGCCTCCCAACCCGATCTTCTTTGGGGGAGGCGTGGGGGCAGGAACTTAAGTCTAAAAAAATAAATCGTGCAATGAATAAATCGAATAGTTAAAAATCAGTTAAAATTAAACAACTAGTGTTAGCCATACTAGTGTTAGTAAAGAATAAGTCGAATAGTTAAAAATCAGTTAAAATTAAACAACTAGTGTTAGCCATACTAGTGTTAGTAAAGAATAAATCGAATCGTTAAAAATCAGTTAAAATTAAACAACTAGTGTTAGCAAAGAATAAATCGAATCGTTAAAAATCTATTAAAATTAAATAACTCAAAGATCCAAAGAACAATCGGGAAGGTTCGACCACGCCAGTGCGAACCTGGTTCGATCTGCATTTGGTGAATCCACACTTAATGCGCTCTCACGCGACGCGTTGGTCGATCCGTACTTAATGTTTAAAAAAAATATTTTAAATTTAAATGTATTGGTGATATGGGGGTTCTAATAAGTAGCTAGGGGTTGTACGAAACATGGGCCTATCAATGAATCATACCCACTTGACAAAAAAAGAAAAAAAAAACTATAGCGGAACGTAACCTAACTAAAGTGAACTGCTATTATCACTTTGACCAGATAGATCAAGCAAGTACACGCGCCGCCGAATCTGAAACCTAGATCTAAAGAAACACAAACGCACGCAACACATAGGTGATAGGTCATAATAGGGTTTCAGAACCCCCTCTTCTTCCTCTCGCTGAGACCTTCGACAGCAACAATGTTTCCAGCAGATCCCACGGCCACCCCTCCATATTTCACCACGTATTTCATAGAGAGCCATGGCAATTCTCTGTCATCAAGACCCCTCTTCAACAGCTCGCAACATAACAGCCACGCCGAAGCTGAAGCAAAGGCTATCGCGGAAGAAGATGCCTCCCTGACCATGATGGAGGAAGGAGCGATTGGGATCACTGATAGTCCCACATCGAATTCACATCTATTCACTAGAGATACCATAGTCCCACATCGACTAACAAAGCAACTAGAATCACACCGATCCCTTATAAAAACGGCGCCAAACAGCTAGTCGCTCAATTTTTTGCCTCGAAGAAGAAAGAGCTTCAATATGGAGAACGAAGTGTCCGATGGCTCAAACGAAGGTTAATTTTATATATTTATTTATTATTCTCTAGACTAGATGTTAGTTTTTAATTATTTTTTTCTTGCTTTATTTATTATTCTCTAGACTAGATGTTAGTTTTTAATTATTTTTTTCTTGCTCAGAGATCAACTGTATACAGAGTTTTACTCTACCAAAAAACAATATAGACTATACTCCTTTGCTGAACTCAATTGCCAAGGAGGTTCGTTTCAGACTTTTTGTAGAGCATTATTTTTTCTCAGATTTCTTCATGAACCTTAGATTTGTAGTTATCTTTGAATATCAAGAAATTTATGTTTGCCATTTTTTAGGGATTGACCACTCTGTTAGTTGGTTTTCTTATGAGTGAGAGCGACAACTGCAGCCGCCATTCTTATGATTCTTACTTCTCAGTTACCAAGGGACTTTGTAATCTCATTCAAGAAACAGTTAACGAAACAGTGTAAGTAGTAGTGTATTATTTATTTATTTATTGCTCAATTCAATTTATTCAATTTATAATTAGTTTATAATTGATATTTGAAGGAATTGTACCTCCACTTCCTCCTCCAAGAAGATGATCAAGATGATCAAGTTAAGGACCCTTATGACACGTTTGGTTGATCATCTTAAATGGTAACTCCTAAATTTAACATCTATGTTATGCAATATGACTTGTATCTATGCGAGAAATGCAAAGAGTGCTTATTGAACTAAGTCCAAAATAATGCAAAATATGAATTGAATTTCGCAAAGTTAGCACTCCTCACATTCTACCATATATGCTGGAAAAGATCTTTCACACAGCCTTTTTGACATAGTGGCTCTCAAAGGACACCATTCACATAAGCCTAATTCATTGTGGAGATAAATAGTTGAAAGCCTAGTAACTTAGCTTCCCAATTCTTATTTGTCCTCAGACTGACCTGCCCTGTCAGTCCTCTCCCTAGCTACATCAGAACTCGAGTTACTCTTTTTTTTTACTTGAACTTATGTTACATTAAACCCGCAAGTAAAATTTATAAAATTGTTATGAACCCAGTACCTATTGCTATAAATTTTCCCTTTTAGAAGATGTTTATTTTACATCACGAATTTATTTTTGAAGTACTTTGTTTTTCAGGATTGGATTGGAACAAAAGATTGTCATGCTTGAAGTACCTAAAATGGATGAAGCTTTTTACAAAGAAGATTTTAATGGGTATTGAATTTCACTTAGTATGTCCTTTTTCACTGTGCTAGTTTAAATTTCTAATTAATTAATTGTGCAGGATATTATCTTCTATACAAAATATAAAAACGGAGACCGGATATCAGTCCGTTATAGTTTGTGAGTTTTTCCTAAGGTTTAAGGATAATGGTATGGAGGTTCTTGAAGATTGGAATGACTATTTGATTAATCTCAAAAAAGATTGGAAAAAAAAGGAGGTTCTCCTCTTTTTGAAGAATACCAAAGGTTTTCATGATTTCATCTCTTTCTTATGTGTGTTTCCTTACTCACTAATGCTTTTTCATTATTGTTTGTTCTGATAAGTTTTTTCTTATTTGCAGCCCCCCTTCAATTGCATGATGAAGTAGTCGCCATACGACAATCATTATGCAACGAGGTTTAATTCTAAAACTCTTTGGTGGTTGCTATTTTAGTTATAAGTCGCAAAATAACCTTTATATGGTCAGGGACTTGCATCTACAAAGTTATTGGAGGATTTGAAGATTTTTGAAGAATGTGGCCAATATTCCTCCATCATAAAAGGGGTTCAAGTCGACCCTAAAGATTCTCCTCTCTACGAGTTTTACCAACAACACTTCAACAGTGCATCTAACCTTTTTGATATTATTCACGAGTGAGTTGGCAATCAGATTACTATAGATTACTATAAATATTTTTTTTACTTTTGTGTCTAATAGACAATTGGAATTAAAGGAAATGCTCCCGAGAAGAACGTGATGATCAAGCGTACTTGGATTTTAAGAAAGTGATAGGTGTCGGTGGTGGTCTTAGAGAGTGCTTCCCTATTTATGGGTCTGAGTTGTCTCTCAACCGTGATATCCTGAGATATAGAGAAATGCCCGAATTATTGGAAATACTACAAGAGTACACTACTAGGTACATACTTTAGTCTCTTTTAACCTTATCTTTTAAAATCTGACATCATAGTCATTGAGTATATAAATTGAAATTTTTAACTGTATATCTATCACTCTCTAATATCTTTTCAGGGTATGTGGTTCTAAAATAATGGAGGATGTCAATAATGTGATCCATTTCTTTGATGCTCGAAATATGGATGGGTAATTTGGCTTTTATTACTCCCGAATGTAGAAATTTATACTAGCCATAATTTTCTTCATTGCATTATTACATATTCACTACTAAAAAGCCAAATTCAACGTGATCCATTTTGTTTAATTACTTGTCTGCTCTATTTCACAAGGGAACTTTTGAATGTGAAGTGCTATATGTTGGTGACAAGTGTTGTAGGGTCATAGTGGTTATTTGGTAATGGCAACAAATAGACAAAATCCACCGTTCGTCATGCTTTTTAAATAGTTTTCTTCATTCATCTAGTATTGTAAAAAGAAGAGATGGTTTCATAATGAAAAAGTTTTTTCAAGCACATTCGGGAACAATTCGGGAGAGTTTGTTAGTGTGATATAGCAATACTCTTATAATATTATACATGCTAATCATAGTTTGTACAGGTTGAAATCTAGCTTGGCCAAGGTTGCAGATGAATTAGAAAGACTGGTGAAAGAATTAAAAAAGTATTTTCAGCTAACAGATAAAATTCTCTCATACAAATCACTGGTGTGTTCCATTGACTTGGAAGGCCCTTAGGGAGCAGCAGTTCATCCGGGTCTCTCTTGCTTAATACACGACAGTGTATTTTTTTTTTGGTGCTGGATCTTTTTTATGCATTTTTTCTGACATTCTATTTTCACTATTTTGTTAGACTAGTCTTGGGACCAACTTAAGTACCTAAATATGGAGATCTCTCCATTTAGGATGCTCTAAGGTGTATTGTAAACTACATACAAATTCTCTCTTTCTGGTTCGATATTATCTGCGATGGATATACTGTTGTTGCTGGGTTTGTGGTTAAATAATTACTTTGCTGGGTTTGTCTCGGATATGAATAGATTCAGTTTTTTTGCATAATGAACTTGAATGATGAGTTGTGTTGTTGATGCTGTGTTGCTGGGTTTGTGTTGAGAGAGTGAGGTTGAAGAAGATTGGATTTTAAGATTTTTTTTAAATACAATTAAATTATAAATGACATGGATAAGCCACATAAGCAAAAATTATTCCATATCAGCACTGATTTAGCCACATAGGCCTTTTTTGATGGAGTTGGATGGAAGTTGACAGAAAATGATTTAGTTGCTTAAAATTTAAAATATAACGGACTAATTTGGGACAAAAAAAGATACATGACTAAATCGCTACTTTAAATTAAGTTAATGGACTCCAGGAGCATTTTAGCCAATAAAAAACTAATAGAATTTCGTAAGTTATATTAGTATTTAATAATCAATTAGGTTTTTTGGATACGTGCACACAATAAGCAAATAGACCAGGGGGGTGTAAAATAATGTTAGTAAATATATGTATCTCTCTTGTTGTAAATGTATCTGATACATAGATCATTTTCCATATCTGTTTTATTTAAAATAAATAATTATTAGTAAAAAAATACATAACTCTAGATTTATGTTTTGATACATAAATCTGGAAATGAATTGCATCGTGATATTTGCATCGGTTAGGTGTCAAAGTAGAACCATCCTAACAAATCATGTGAATATTTTAGATTCATGTTCAAATCTAATTAAAATGGCTTATGTTTACATTCAATAAATATCTTAGATTCATGTTCGAATCTAATTAAAATGGCCAAAAAATCCAATAGTTATTATATGAGATGTTTTATTCCAATTAGTTTCTGTTGACATTGAGTACTAACTCTAATGTTAAAGTTTGAAATGTATTCTCCCACATCTTCTATCTAAGTGATAAGTGTAACTGGAAAAAGGAAACAACTTGGTTAATGTGGAGCTAAAGATTACTCTTTAAAAGAGGAGTACAAAACTTAAATCACCAACTTGCAATACATCTCACTAAATCAGCGTGATAATATTCTTTGGTACCACTTAGGTCCTCTAAGTTACATAACGTGTATAACGTTAGTATTTTTTTATATTTTTCGTTACAAAAAATCTTAGTTGACACTAACAAAGTTGACATGTCTGTAACATAGATAACTTGGATTCCTACACGCAGTGACGGATCCAGAATTATTTACTAATGGAGGCCAAAAATAACCTATAATATTTTCTCAAAGAAAAATTGTAAATTCTTACAAAAAAAACATAATTTCACTACAGAAAAATTCTATAATGTCTAAATTCCTACATATTATATAGCCAAAATGATACATTCTTACACATGATTCTTGTCCAATGAAAACGCATCGTGATGATCTCATGATCCAATTAGCAGATTTGCAACCATCTCTCAATTGCAAACAGAATGCAAATTGAGAAACAATTATTAATTTATCAAATAAAATGAGATGTATTGTTCAACACAAACAGCTAGAACTAACAAGAGCAAATTAAGCTTAGTTAACATCTAGCAAGTAGCAAGCTAGCTAGCCATCAAAATAACAAGCACTTAGTAAATAATTTGTTGGAGAGCATTCATTGTTCTCAGCTAGTCAGCTTATTATACACAGCATCCCAACCTGCCTATGTAGGGTGCACCATATCCCAAAAGAAAGTAGTTTTCGGTCGCAAACCATATACTTTTTTACATTATTCTTATCAACACTTCCACATGAATATTCTACTCACTCCAACTCAACACGGCTTAAAGAAATTGGATTGCATTATTCTTTTTTTTGACCAATGGATTGCATTATTCTTATCAACACTTCCACATGAATATTCTACTCACTCCAACTCAACATGGCTTAAAGAAATTGGATTGCTATTTTTTACTCTCACCACAACATTAAATTCGATAAAAATCAAGGACCAAGAGTCTCCGGTAGAAGAGACTTCTTATGAGATTGCGAGACTCAAAATCTCAAATTCCATCGTTTACTGTTTTTTATTATTTTATTTTAATTTTTCATAGTCTCCAAAAAATCTAAAAAAAATTGCATAGCCTTATTTTGGTTTTATTAGATTTTTAGTGGCGTTTTTCTAAATTTTTTGATTAGTTTTGAGTCTTTAACGGATTTTTAGTAGTATTTTTATAACCTTTTTAAAAAAATTAAATAAGAAACAATTTTTTAAAATAACAAATCGTATATACGTATGGGTTGGGGTATACACGACTTGTTAAATTAAAAATAGTATATACCACCACAAATACGTATATACGATTTGTTTTTTTAATAACAATTTAACAAGTCGTATATACATATTTGTGGGGTAATATACAATTTTTTAATTTTCAAAGTCGTATATACCCCTCCCACATGTATATACGATTGTGTCCAATTTGTTTTGGGGTATTTTCGTCAAAAAAAGTCTTGTGTAGGTAGTTAGAAAAGTGGTGGGGGTACAAAAAAACCCAACGAAATTTATCTGTGTTGTCATGTTTGGGCTTGGATTAAGAGTTTCGGGCTTTGCTTTTACCACTCCCCCTCCTACTCAAAACACACCACATAAGGGTGAGAAAAGACCAAAAAGCCATTAGTGAAATGGCCAAAGCGTTTTTTTATTTATTTAAATTTCACCTGTTCGAGCACGAGCATTCGAACACGCTCGAACAGTCCCAGTCGAGTGTGTTAAATATTAGCACACACACCCTCTTGTGCGTAATTTAACATGTTCGAGTGGCACCAATCGAACAGGTTCGTATAGACGTATTCGAACACCCTATTTTATTTCGTTTGTATGCTATTAACCGAGACAACAATAATGGACCCTCACACCACATTCACCATTTTTATTGCGTTCGTATGCATGTGTTCGAACAAGGTCATTCAAACCGTCATTAAACACGTCCTCCACAAGCGTTCCACACGAGGTTTTTTTTGAATAAAATTTGTTTAGGGTGTGCGGTGAGTAGGAGGAGGAGTGTGAAAAACAATGCCCAGAGAGTGTCAAAGACACCCGTACTCCCAAATGCAAAGTTCATTCCATATTTCTCATTGGGGATTTTACTTTCAAATACTTGGGTGCAATTACATCAAATACATATTATGAGATTATTTTTTTGTATAGTTGGGACCAATTTTTCCCAAAAACGGTGTGTCGCTGATCTTTTCAAAATTTTCAAATTTGTAACGCCAGAGACCTATTTGTCGCAAAATATCCACTTACGTGGCATTTGACGTGATAACGTGACGTTAATTGTGCTGACAATGGCTAAAGGGATGGAGGGATTAGCATATATTGTTTAGAAATTGTCATGGACTAATATATCCTAAAAAAAATTAGGCTTAAATATATGTTACCCCCTGCAAATATACTCATTATCTATTTACCCCTCTGTAAAAATAAATTTTTTAAAAAAGACCTTGCAAATATAAATTATTTCTAGTTACCCCACTGCTGTTAGATTTTGTTAACAACGTTAAGTGTATGTTGAAACACTTATTATTTGCAGGGTGGTAAATGGATAATGAGCGTATTTGCAGGGGTAAATGGATAATGAGGATTTTTGCAGGAGGGTAACATATATTTACGCAGGGGGTAAATGGATAATGAACATATTTGCAGGGGGTAACATATATTTACACTTAACGCTGTTAATAAAATCTAACAGCAGGGGGTAATTAGAAATAATTTATATTTGCAATTCTTTTTTAAAAGTTTTATTTTTACAGGGAGGTAAATAGATAATTGGTATATTTACAGGGGGTAACATATATTTAAGCCAAAAATTAGGCGTTTGCTTTTCCCACACCCCCTCCTACTCAAAACACACCCTAAAAGGGTGTGAAAAGACCAAAAGGCCAGCCAAAACCTCTTTTTTTCACGAAATTTCCCTTGTTCGAACACGGGCCTTCGAACAGGTTCGAATGACATCGTTCGTGTGTGTTAATTCTTGACTTCACACCCTCTTGTGCGTAATTTCACTGTTGCGCAAGATGGAGTCATGCGAAACGAGTTCAGCATGGGTGTTCGAACACCCTATTTTATTACAAAAAATGGACTCTCACACCACATTCACCTTTTTACCTGTTCGGTTGCCCATCCCCGAATCAGTGAAAACACACACTCTACTTAAGGGTATTTTTGGAATATTTGGAGTTAAGGGGTGTGGGAAAAGCAAAACCCAAAAATTATCAGGGATAAAATGCGGTATTTAGCCCTTTATTTTAGGGTATTACTTTTCCCACTCCCCCTCATACTCTTTCACTCCCCTTAACAAATTTTATTCCAAAAATAACCTCGCGTGAAACGCTGTGCGGACGTGTTTAACGACGGTTCGAATGAACTCGTTCGAACAGGTGAAATTACGCACAAGAGGGTGTGAAGTCAATATTTAACTCACGCGAACGATGTCGTTCGAACGTGTTCGGACAAGGTCATGCGAACAGGTCACGGCCACGGACTACGGGTACGCATTAACGTCTTATTTTAAGTGACATTGGAGTACGCATTAACGTAGTACGGACGGCAGCACAGGTCACGGCCACGGACTACGGGTAACGAGCGGCGCTGCCATCGACGGAGTCCTTGTCACGGTGCTCACACTCTTCTCTCTACAACGTGAATTCTTGATCGTCCCTTCCACGTCGCGACTCGTTCAGGTTTTTGACAAACCACAATTCTGCTTCTTCTTTTTCCTTTTCTCCGTTGGGAGCAATGTTGCTGGTTTTCTTTCATACTTATAATTTCCACTTTCACCGAGTTAGTTTACGATAGGTTAACATCCACAACCTCCATTGAATACTTTGAATTGATATGTGGCAGTTACCAATTTAACGCGCTTTGATATGAACTATACGTGAACGACCTAAGTTTGACTCCGAAGTATTTTGAATATGATATGATGCTGTTTAGAAATTCAGTAATAATGTTAGTATATTGTTTCCAAGTTTAACTAATGTGAAATTGCCAATCGATGAATTTCTATGATTGATTGTTAGCTATGCAATTTCTGTATGGCGAATTTCCCTAATCTGCTACTTACAATCTAGGTTATTGTGGTCAACCTAATTAACTGCTCCATGGATGTTTTTGATGATATTCTACATGAAGCTCCTACTGCACGTTGTAAGTGCTAAACTCCATGAATAATGGGAAGGCTTTTTTTTCCTTTTTCTCCTTTTTCTTTATAAAGCTTGTTTATGACAGGTGGTTATATATTATATCATATTCTTTTGTAGCTCGTCCTGGTGGCAAATTTGCGCCTAAGGTCAAATCGAAAAAACTGCCTCAAAAGGAAATATCTGCATCAGAACATTCAACCCCATTCACTAGCAAAGTCTCTGAAGGAATTTCTCAGAATGAATGTCATGATGAAGTTGCTGCGCATCCTCCGCAGGCAGAACTTCAAAATAAAGAGAATGCCATGAATTCTGAATTGGGAAATTCTAAACAAGTTGGTGTAGATAGAGACAATGTACCCTTGGTGGATGACCTGCCTTTCACGACTGCAGCATCTGAAATTGTTGCTGATCAGAATACCGCAAACTTTCCAAAATCAGCACCCGGGGTATATGTCTTTTTTTGTTTCTGGTTATACTGCTTCATTATCATTTGGTTTCTGTAACCTCTTTTTCTTAAATTGTTCATCAATTTTAGGTAGATTCTGTGGATTTTGAGGTGGGCTCTGTCACTAAATCCATTCTTGAAGAGTTGACAAAGTCTGCCGATAGTCCCACATTGGATGATATTTTGCATCAAAATGTTACTAGAGAGAAAGAAGTAAATATCACTTGTTATGATTTATCGTTATTTTTCTTCTTCATTTGTATGATTTACTGAATTTGATTGTAGATGATTTGCCATTGCTTTTGTAATGTTTTTCAGGATGCTAATGAGAGAAAAACATTTCTGAGGAAGCATGGAAGTTCTTCTATTACCGGCACAGAGAGTGAAGGTGGCAAAACCTCAAGGCAGCTAAGAAGACAAGCTGCTCGTAAACGTACTAACAACCCGTTGAATGAGGATGTTGTTGATGATGATGTCCTTGATCCTACTTATAATTCTAATAGAGATGAAATTGAAGAAAATGGTGATGAATACGAAGTGGATTATTCATCCAAGAGGAAAAGAGCATCAACAAGTTCAAAGAAAAACCTGTGGCTAAAAATGAAAAAACATCTGAAAAACGTAAGAAGGCTAATGATGATTTAGACAAAACTACTAAACAACCAAAGTTCTCTCATTCAACTCGACGAATAAGAAGACGTGGTAAACTTATTAGACGGCATTTGTTTAACTTTTGCCTTTGGTGATTTTATTTTATATGCTTATTTTGAAAGTATGTTCTTTTCACAGTGGACAAAGCTCTGCTGGAGAATGATGAGCTTGATTGTCGAACACTTCCTATTAGGGTTGTCATTTCAATTGCAGATTATAAGGAGCGATTAGCGGTGTGTATTCTCTTTTTGTTACAATGCGTAGCAATTGTTATTAACCATTATACTTTAAATTTTTACCAATTGTTACATTTGTTTCCTATGTAGAAAAAGAAGGCAACAACTTCAAAAACAAATCAAAGGTACTCAGCTTAAGACTGTATATTTACATTTATTAATTCTTCTGTTCAATGTTTATCATTTTTTAATATGAAAAAAATATGATTAAACTGCATATCCGCAAATCCTGCTGTGAACATCTTATCACGACAAGTCGATGTAACTTTTACACAGTATTATGCTATTTGATTCAGTGTTATCTGAAAGTGTTAAGAAAATTATTCAACAAAGGAAAATTCTTTTGTTTCTTCTTTTATTCTATGTTGGAGACATGTGAATGCCTTGCACAAAAACCATCATATGACATTAACTGTATCTTCTTTCATTCGATGATCTCTGAAGTCCTTCAGCAATTTGTCAAAATGATTATTTAGCTGAACAGAGTGCCGTGTGATCAACATACATTATTTTTACCGCAGCTTTTGTTGATTTCAGTTGGGCTGAGAGCTCGAGGCATGGAGAATGGTAGATGTGACGATAGTCCTTTACCTCCCAGTTCATGATGAGAATTGGATAGTTAGTGAGTAAAATGTTAGGGAAACAAATAGAAGGTCCTTTTATTTTTGGACCACAACTCCCCTCTCAGTATTTTGAAAACAAAAAGGGAAAACATTATATAGAAAATGTGTTGCATATTATGGCAATTGCTGTCGTTACTATCAGTTTTGAGTCATGCAGTATAGTATAGTAAACACGTTTGAGTTTTCAAAATATTTATTTATCTGCAGTGATGGATATTTGTTTCATGAGGCTGGTGAAGAAGATATTTTTGGTCCAGAAGATGGTAGGGACCCAGATGATGATCATGCCAATGAAAGGATTACATCAACTAATGCCTTATTAAATTACCAGTCTTTCATATACAAGGCACCCCGGCGAAAATGGTCAAAACAAGATACCGAAAAGTTTTATGAGGTATTTGGATAAGTTTTACAGCATGTCTGGTATTGTTTCTCTGATACACAGTTTTGCACATAGCAATTTTGTCTTTTTTAGTGTTGGGGAAAGCGGGATGAAAGGAAAAGCCATGCTTTTCAATAAAATAACTATTCCTTTTCTTGAACACAGGCTATTAGGATGCATGGCCTAGTTTTTTCCATCATACAATGTGAGTGTTTCCTGATAAAACACCTCATCAACTTAAATTGAAGTACAAGAAGGAAGATCGGGAGGATCCTTCAAGGTTAACTGATGCTCTCCGTAAACGTCTAACAGGTTGACCTCTAGTTACTGTTCTATGTTTTTCATGGTCAGAGTGTTTACTCTCTAAGCAATCCAGAAATGAAACTCGGAACATCTTTTATAATTTTTACTTTACTTTCATCGCTAAATAAATATAAGTTCAGAATGGTTTATTGTTCTTGATCTACTTCTTGACGAGCTTAATAAAATTATATTGTAGATTTCTCTCAACTTAAATCGAAAATTGAGAAACTGCAACAAGCTTCTAGCAAGGCAGAACAAGGCCTCAGTAAAGATGCCTCGAATTCATGCTACGGGAGGAGGTTGAGGACCTAACACCTGGAACTGAGGTATGTAATTTTAGTGTGTTTAGTTTTATCTTCTGATTGTCTCCCTTTTTTGGTGCATATGGTTTATGCTAATTCATGTTTAGCTGTATTTGGCCATGCTGATTTTCAAAACTCTTAACTGAGTGCAGGAAGAGGTTGGAACAACTGAGCAGGAGAAGGTTGCAACAGCTAAGGAGGATAATGCCAATGTTAAAGAAGATTATGCGGTATTTCATAGTCCAGAGCAATCTGATGATAATAGTGATGACTACGTACAAATATGGTCTCACTATAAAAGTGATTTATAGTCATAAAGAATGAACAATACCAACCATTTTTGTCTCATTTATTTAAAAAATTTAAGTTTTTTTTTATAGCAAATGTTAGTTGTTAAATGTTAATTATTAGAGAGGTGGGGGAAATGCTGGTTTCTAGGATTTGAATCTTGGACCTCTTCCTTCTTATTCCTTTGTAGGTATTTGGTTTACCAACTGAGCTACCTTCTTAGATTTTTAAAAAACTAAATATCTATTTACTGAGTTGTATCAATTGGAATGCATCTCAATAAATTAGTGCCATAATATTTTTTTTTTCTTACATAGCTGATAGTTATAAAATAGTATCGTATAACCGTTATTTTTTTTGGGTACAGATCTTATAACAATGTTTTAAAAAGTTATTTTTATACCTTGATTCAATGTTAAATTTAAAGTACGTATTATGTTTTTCTTGTAAAATGTTAATTCATATAAGAAAATTGTAAATAAAAAATATTTGATAATTGGAATGCAAATTGAGAAAAATTATTTATTAATTTAACAAATAAAAGGTGTATTGTTTAACACAAACAGAGCTAACAAGAGCAGAGCTAGCCATCAAAACAACAAGCACTTAGTAAAGAATTTGTTGAAGAGCATTCATTGTTCCCAGCTTATTATAAACAGCATGCCATCCTGCTTCCGTAGGGTGCACCATATCCCAAAAGAAACTTTTCTTTGGTTTCTCACAAACCATATACTTCTTCACATTCTTCTCATCAACACTTCCACATGAATACTCATTACTCACTCCAACACAACAAGGTTTCAAATGATTCTGAATGTTATGTGTCGATGGGTGGTTCAACACCGACATGAAGCTGTCGTAAAGGTTAAGAACTATGAAGGAATGATCCTTTGTTTCTTGGTTCAATTTGTTCACAGCTTGGTTTAAGAGATTGTTGTGGAGAAGTGCAAGGATATTGTTTGAAGTTTCATTGCATTGTTGGAATGAGGATGTTATTGTCATTGATGGAAGACATCCAACAGGTTGTAGACTGGACACAACAACTTTCTTTACTCCCAATTTTTTGATTCGAATTAGGTTGCTTGTTGTTTGATTTATCAATGCGGCTATAAAAGAGGGTAAACCCTACAAAAATAAGCAATGATATGTTAAGATTGGTTCTGTTTGGGAAAAAGTAGTGGATAGCGGATAAGTTTTGTAAATAACGGAATATTATACCTGAGTAGAGCCGTTTGTGGCAGCGTAACGAGTGTAGTCATTGCCGGCCACGGAGATGAGGGCCACTGAACTGTTGATATCTGAGGTAGTGTATACTTTGTGTTTGATCACTTGCTGGAAAAATTTTATTTGTGTTGTCATGTTTGGGCCTGAATTAAGAGTGTCAAAGACACCAGTACCCCCAAATGCAAAGTTCATTCCATATTTCAGATGTTTTGGCATCAGTTTTCTCACTCTGTATGGCACCGGCGATTTTACTTTCAAATACTTAGCTGCAATTGCATCAAACACATATTATTAGATTTTAGGCTAACGCATCCTGAAAAATTCCTTATAAAGTGAGGGTATCACTTGCTTATATACTCACGAGTTTTTAATACACCCCACACTTATAAGGCAGAACGAGTGTGTGTATAATATGGTGAGTAACCTCACAAGGATCTTACATAAGCTCTGACATCAAATTATATTTTGGTTCTAACTCATCCTTACAAATCAACTTCATGTCACAAAAGTTGTTGCGCTAAAGTTAAGTACTATGATGTGGTAATTCGTGATTAAGAAAGAAAGAAATGTAATGCGACGTCAAAATTATAATTTTTCTTCGATTACTATTTGACTAATTCTGACATGTTATTTTAAGTTCGGAGAGTACACTTTAATGGTAAAATACAAAGTTCTGCATGAAAACTGAGAGTGCCGGTTCGAACTCACAGTGCCCCACTTTTTCCCCATCTCACCATCTCGATAATTTGTACAAAAGACACAAAATGTTATTTAAAATTCTTTTTTCTTAATGAGTTATTGCATGATGAAGTAGTAAAACGCCGTGTTAAATATATTTTTTGTCTCTATAAATTAAAGTTAGAGTTTTTTGTTTTAGTCTCTAAAAAAAATTTCATCTACTTTCAGCCCCTAAATTCTTTTTCCTCGGTTTTAGTCCATCGTGACTTTTGATAGCACTTAGAAGCGCAATAAAAATCCAAAAAATATTATCAAAAGTCATGAAGCGTTATTAAAGAGAGTGAAATTGATTCACTAGCCACTTTACAAAATCATTTTTTCTTTACTCTCTCAACCATGAGATTAATCCAAAGACTAAGGGTCCGTTTGGATAAACAACTTATGGAAATTAGTAAAAACAAACATGAGCATTATCATGTCATAAATCGCTTTCATGTTCTCTCCTAAACAGATTTACAAATGTTTATCTTGATAGAAAAACCAAAATAAAGTCGTCCAAACGCTTCTAAAAATATTACAGGAGATGGGCCCGTAGCTAAAATTGCAGGCGAGGGTCCGGTTCCATTAATTTGCTACCTCATACATGCAACATAAAATCTGTGGATAGGCGATAAGTGTGACATACGCCATGGCACTATATAGGTGAAAGGATATGAATATACATGATTGAATTTGAGATTGAGAGTAAATGGAAACAAATTGCAATGGAAAACATATTCTGAGTGGTAAAGCAATGATTACTAAAGAAGTGATAGTAATAAGTTCAAAAGTAGTATCTGCGATGTCACGCTAGTGTGCTAAAAAACATGCTGCTGCTAATAATTCGATGTGAGGAAAAAGAGAGATTGCAGATGGAACGTGATTAAGTAAAAAGGAATGGAGCTAGGGGAATAAAGAAAAAGTGAGAGTAATAATAAATTATCACAATAAGGGACCATTTGATTTGACTGTCAAAAGAGAGAACAGCACAACGTAAAATAATTAGCACTAAAAAAGAAAAAGTTGAAAACCAGCACAGAAATCAACCCCACCCATTACTAACTCAATTTCTACGATTAATTAATTATCATAATATTAAATATAAATCAACCAAAGCAGGTACAAAAGAAAAACTTTTGCAGATAGAGAAAAAAAAAGTAAAATAAATGATACTACTATAATTAACAAAAAAAACAAAAGGAAGAAATTAAAGTGACGCACGTACCAATGTAGTCGGTGAGGACTCTTCCATCGGAGAAACGACCGGCGGGCTTGCCGGGGAAGGTGAGGCCATAAGGGTTTTTCCATGAATTAGCCCAACCTTTTCTGATGTTGCCGGTGTCTGCATATGAATCTCCGAAAACGAACAATTTTGTTAGCTGCTGCTGCTGCTTCTGTTTATGTTTTAGTATTGCCTCTTCACCTTGCACCACCATCCTTTGTCCTGTAATGTTATAAATAAATAAATAAATAATAAAAGCATATATAGACTCACTAAGGTAGGGTGTATATATAATACTACTCCGTTATATAATAATATAAATAAAAACTAGTTAACAGGAGATGTTGATGTATCTAGTTCGAATTTTGAACCAAATACATCAGCAGCTTCTGTTGACCAATTTTTTTTCTTATATTCTGTAATGAAGAGAGTATATATATTATATTATGTACCTGAGAGATGGAGAATTAGGAAAAGAGAGAGGAGGAGATAGAGTTGCTTGGTCGATTTCATCATCATCATCATCATCGTGAAGTTAGGAGGAATAATACTATAACTGCTGCTACAAAACAAAGTGTTTGTTTCGAAGGAAGAAGGGAAGGAGGGAGGGAAGAAAGTGTTGAGTTGAGGTAGCTAAGTACTATAGCTACGTACGTTGTTATTTGCTGCTAAAGCTTGCTTGAAAGTGCGCGTGTTGTGTGTCTGTCTGTGTTTTGTAGTGGAAACACAGGTGGACCGATCAATGAGTATCTTTCAGTTTATATTTTTAACTTTTTTGTCTTTCATGAAAATGATTAATAAACATTAAATACACCTATTCTTCAACGGAAAATTAATTGGATACTGTTTCAAATTGGTTAATGCACTCCATCTAAAGGGGCGATTAATTTAATCTGAGAGTTCGATCACTGGATGGAACAAATTAGGCCAGGACTTTCTTACCTAAGTAGAACTCCGGATTATTGCGCTTTTTTCCTGGGCATGGAGTGGGGTCAAAGACCCCTAGACCAAAAAAGAGTGGTAAGCATGGAAGTTCAATATGGGCCCGTTTATTACAGATTAAAAAATAAGTGATTTTGTTGTTAAATAATTTAAAGATTGGTTTTTAGAGATTTTTAAGAAAATAAGTTGTTTTGTGTTTGTGTAATATACTGAAAATCACTTATTTTAAAAAATCATTCTTAAAAAATTGATTTTCATGAGAAGCTACTCAAAGCAGTTTCTCATATGAAGCAGTTTTTAGATTATTTTCAACTTTTCATTTTTTTAAGAATCAGTTTCTTCGTCGGGCTAAAAAGATAAGTAAAATATCCTTTTATTTTAAGACCCTTATTAAAAAACTGTAGCTCGAACACCCAGAGTCCAGACGTTCAAGCTCTGATTTCACCCGAAACGAAAGGATCTAGACTAAAAATGAATCTGATTCCCACGAATACCATATATATAGTATGGCCATCTTGTCATCATATTCGTCTTCCCCAGAGCATAGAGCGACTTCTTCGCAATGTCAATATCCTTCCTCAGCTGCTCCAACCAAGAACAAGATATATCGTAGAAAGACAGAATAAGTAGAGCTAGACTGCATGAGTGGCTTGTAGGAGAAAGAAAATAAGGATTCGGGACAAGTCATAAGTGATTATTTTAAAAAAAAAAAGTGTTTTTTTTTTTAAAAATAAGCCGTAACAAATGGACTCTATATCTTTCACTAAACTATAAGTAATTTAATTTGTAATCAATCAGATAATATTTCCTAATATAAATTTCCAACAAACTAGGGAAATGATATGTTTTTTTTAGATAAGCAGGGAAATGATATGTGAATCAAACCTATTAGGTAATTAATTCATAGAATATTCATTATAGGAACTTTTATTAAAGGAAATCAATTTTTTTTGACAAAATAAAGGAAATAAACTGATCATAAATATTTTTTTTTATGCATATACTAGCTAGTATTACACTTGATCTTAGCCAAAAGACGGAGAAAGGTGTTTTATGCATATATGTTATCTCATTTAATTTATGTGATTCCCATGAACAATGAATGGATTTCAAAAAGTTATTGCAGTGCACAATTTCATAATCTTAATACAATTAAATCAATTAAATAATTGTGATTTTTTGCCAACAATAACTAGAATTTATTTTAATTGAGATATTCTACCAAAAGAAGGAACCGTACAAATATTTTGCGGGGATAAAGATACCCATTACAATTTATTAAAAATTAAAGTTGAAATGTCCTAATTCTTTAGAGAGCAAAAATATATTCAACCCATAATATATTGAGGATGAAATTTATTGTAACATGGAAAAACTAAACAAGCCTTTTACCCAAAATATAAACTAAACAAGCCTAATTGAAATATATTGTAAATGACTACGCGCAAAATTTCTGCCACATCAAAATCATGTTACTGGCAAGGTAAAATCCCTTAACATATTACTATATTTTATTTCCAATCAAAAAACGTATTATATTATATTATTAGGGCAAACGTGTTAGCCACTTAGCCTAGCCCCATTTAGGATTATTGATTTTTGGACTAAGTTGTAAAAATCTGTGTACCGTATTATTAATTTATGATATCCAATTTTAAAGTTTGCATATGGTAAATAAGTAATTTACGGCAGTCAGTTTCTAAATCTTTAGATCGTTAACATCTAAAAATTACTTTTGTATAAAAAAAAACATTATAAAAATTACTAAGTTCTAAGCCAATATGGACTTCACTCGAGATAAAAGCATAGAGCCATCAGCCAAGGTAAGCCAACTGGCTTAATTGTTGAAATTGAAGTAACAATTCCATGGGGTGCAAGAAACAATTTAGCAGCCCAAAACAGGAAGCCCAATGATCAAAAAACAAGGCAATTTCCTTTCTCACTCCCCTCCTACTCATCGCACACCACAAACAAATTTTATTCCAAAAATAACCTCGCGTGGAATGCTCTTGCAGGACGTGATTATTGACGGTTCGAATGACCTTGTTTGAACACGTTCGAACGCATGCATCCGTGTTAAGGAATATTGGTGAATGTGGAGGGTCCATTATTGTTGCCTCGGTTAAAAGCATGCGAACAGAATAAAATAGGGTGTTCGAACAAGGCTATACGAACAGGTGCGATTGGTGCCATTCGAACCTGTTAAATTACGCACAAGAGGGTGTGTGTGTCAATATTTAACACACATGAATGAGACTGTTTGAACGTGTTCGAATGCCCGTGTTCGAACAGGTTAATTTTTTTGAAAAAAAAAAAGACGCTTTGGCCATTTCATTAATGGCCTTTTGGTCTTTTCTCACCCTTATAGGGTGTGTTTAGAGTAGTAGGGGGAGTGGGAAAAGCAAAACCCAAAAACAATCCACATTTAGTACCCAAAATACCAAATTGAATTTGGGTTAAAGCTGAACCTAGAACCCAATTATATCGGTAAAACACACGGATCTTTTTGACCCGCTTCAAGACGCTCAATCCTAGACACGCTCAGTGAGGTGTGTTCTCTCTCTTCTTCTGACTTCTCTCGTTTCTTCTTTGCTCTGCCAGAGTTTTGATCTACATTAAAGGCAAAGAGGAACACTTAGAGAACCTTCGACAAGTGCTACAGACTCTTCGTGAACAAAAACTCTATGCCATCCTCAAGAAATGTTCTTTCTTAACCGGTGAAGTTATCTTTTTGGGTTACATTATCATTGTGAAGGCATTCGAGTTACCCCGGTTGAAGCCATCAATAGTTGGCCTAATCCGAAGCCAATCCATGACGTGAGAAGTTTTCATGGATTAACTTCATTTTATATAGAAAAGTTTTGACGAGCTAAAGCAATGTTTAACTGAAACGCCAATGCTAACCCTTCCTAACTTTGACCAGGTTTTTGAAGTTAGTTGTGATGCTTCTTAGTACTGTTCTAAATCAAGAAGGTCATTATTATACCCCAATTTTGTCCGTCTTCTTTTTTCTTGTTTTAGTCGTTTATTAGGGTCGTGTTTTGAAGTCGCATGATTACGAGAATTATTAGTATGGCGTCTCGGTTACCAACCCGAACCAATCTCAATCTCCCCGTTCAATTAAATCAAAATGTCATTGTTTAAATTAGGCACGCACGCGAATGATCGATCTTTTCGTGCGTTCTTCAATTTAGTCTGCGTATTTGGGTTTAGTCGTACATAAGCAGGTCTACCTAAAGTCATTGTTCTAAAAAATGTGGTTTAAATTTAACGCGCCCATTTTCTCTATTCTGGTCTAGTTTGGCGTATTTGTCGAGTCCGGCCCGTTCTCGTCTTTGTATTTGGCCTGACTTATTTTTCTTATTATTTTTATTCTTATTTTGTTTATTTATTTTATTTAAGCATATATACAATCCAAAAATTCTATTTGGTTTAATTTACAGTTTAAAAGTGTTTAAGAGTCCAAAAATATCAAAAATAATTCTACTTAGCTTAATTTACAAATTAGAAGCACTTAAGAGTCAAATAAGTCCAAAAATACAAAAATAAATAATACTAAAAATACAAAAAATAACAAATCCGAAAATAAAATAGTAGGCAGCAATTTAGGGTTTCCAGGCAGCATTCCAAGCTGCTGCAGCTGCTGTTGGGCCTGAGTTCCAACCTGAAATAGGGTCACAGCCTGATTAAAAATAATAAATGCCTTAACCTAATTTTTAACTATAAATAAACAGTCAATCAGCAGTCAAAATACACAGAAATCAGCACAGAAAAAGCTGCTAAAATCACAAGAAAAATAGAAGAGAGTTAGAAGAGAGTAACTAAGAAGAAGGTGGTCGGAAGCGAGACAAATGCGATTGGTTACTATTACTCAAACAAACACGCAAGGAAACCAAAACAGAGGCTGGAGTGAAGGTAGGTTTTGTCAAATATGTTCTTAATTCTGAAATCAATGTAGTAATGTTCAAACTTCATGTGATCTGTTTATGTCAAAAACGTGTATGCTGATTACATTCAAGTTTCGTACGTGAAAAACAAATAAGATCAGATTAGGTTTATTTCAAAGCTATGTTTCGCTTGTCATGGTTTAAAATCAAATAGTCTTCTTTATGAGTAGGAAATCGGTGAACATAAGGTACAAATAACAAGTTACAAGAACATATACATAGAAATCCCAAAAACATGAGATACCAATCGGACCGGAGAAAGAGTAAAAAAAAAAAAAACACGTAGAATAAGAAAAGAAAACCGACCTTAAGCTCGCCGAGAGCTCGTACGTCTTCTCCGGCAAGAGCTCTCCGGCGACGTCCTTAGAAACCAAACAACCACCCCATGGCCAACCCCACTTCATCATCCTCCCACTCTCTCCCCAAAACGAGTCCTGGTTGCCACGGTTTCACCCAAAAAACACGGATCGTGACTTTGTTTTTAAACAACGAGAAGAAAAGAGAGAGGAACCAAAACAGGACAAAAACCGAAAACGAACTCCGAAACCGTGGGGTTCCTTCACGCGCGTCAATGCCGTCACCTTCACCGCCACAAACGTCGTGGCCTTCTTCCCCTCTCATCGCGAACCCAAGCTTCGTTTAAATCTTCCATGGAAACCAGGCGCAAACCGCGCCGAATTTTTCTCTCTCGCGGAACCGCGAGATCTCGCCGTGATCTCGTTCTCTCTCTCTCTAGCGCCGCATTGCTGCAAGGTGAAGGGGAAGGGTTGAAAGATTTTTAGGGTTCGGTTTATTGGGCTTAGGGTTATATACCGTTTCCCTTTTTAATTTTTTTTAATATTCATTATTAGTTACACCCCTCTTATTCACGCACGCACCCCTCCTCACTTAAGCCGGTTTAGCATCTTGGGCTCTCCTATGCGAATTGGGCTTTCCTCTTTGCACCCTTTATTAATTATACAACACCTGCTATTAATAAATCCCAAATTTACAATCTGCACTTGTTTTAGTTTTTAATTCTTTTCCAACTCAAACGTAAATAATCTTTCTCGCGAAATTAAATAAACGGCTAAGTCGGTTGTACAACCGGGTTAGTCATTATTTTAGGGCCAATGAGTACATGCTGAGTTCAAGAACCCTACAAACCTAATAAATACGAGCAAACCATTTTCCTAAAAATAGGGGATTAAGTCGGTTGTACACAACCTAAGTTAGTCAAATGCGTTCTAGAACTAATGAGTACATGATAGTTCAGAGTTCTAGAATACCTATTCTAAAACAGACCCACCTCACACCAAACCACTTTCTTTCAAAAAACTCTAAAATTATTTTCAAAAAGTAGGGGACTAAGTCGGTTGTACAATCGGGTTAGTCGTCGTCTAGGAATCGATGGTACAGACAGTTCAAGGAATCCTAGGATCCCTACACTAAAAAACACCAACCCACAAACTTTTTTAGGAAGAACTACGTGGCTTTGATTCCTCCATTGCATCTGGAGGTACGTAGGAGCAAGATTCAACTCTTGTCAAGCACTAAAAGCCAAAAATTTAAATAAGTCTTTTCTACAAATAAAAGGGTAATCATTAATTAGACGATGGATGTCGTGGGGTGCTAATACCTTCCCCACACATAACGACTCCCGAACCCTAACAATGCTTTGTCCTAAAACCCAAAGGGATTTTCCGAATTTGCCCTTAAACTATAATTTGGTGGCGGCTTCCTAAGAACCTTTCGAAGAATCCTTTCCCGGATTTTTCGGTCGCTACAGTCATCCTATAGTCTTCTTTTGTGAAAAAATCAACAATGTAAACTCAAATACTCAACTTATGATAAGGAGTTCTATGCCATTGTTTGTACACTACAACACTGGAGTCATTACTTGTTTAAAAAAAGAATTTATTCTCTATTCTGATCATGAAGGTCTGAAGCATTTGAATTCTCACCAAATGATATACTGTAGACATGCTTCTTGGAGTGAGTTTTTACAACCTTATTCACTCTTACTTAAACATAAGGTGGGAGTTCAAAATGTCATTGCAGATGCGCTCAGTAGGCCTCATTTCCTACTTACCACTTTACAAGTGAAAGTAATTGGATTTGAGACAATCAAAGAGTTATACAAAGATGATCCAGACTTTCGAACGTTTTGGGATACCACTAAATTACAATTATCACAAAACTACTATACACATGAGGGATTTTTGTTCAGATCAAAGACCTTACATATTCCTTTTTAGAATGTGGTTTAGGCCTAACTCAACCCCACAAAACCGGCCAGCTTGTAAGGTGAGGTTGCCTCTTCATTATAAACCCTCTAGAGACCTTATCATTAGTCAATGTGGGATTTGAGATTTCCCTAATACACCCCCTCACGCGCAACACCTTTTTTTTTTTTTTTTTTTTTGGGGTGTGTAGCGTGTCTTTTTTTTTAATGGTAGGTGGCCCGATAGATCTATGATAGGCTCTGATACCATCTTAGAATGTGGTTTAGGCCTAACTCAACCTCACAAAACCGGCTTGTAAGGTGAGGGTTGTCTCTTCATTATAAACCCTCTGAGAGACCTTATCATTAGTCAATGTGGGATTTGGGATTTCCCTAATATTCCTCAATGTTCACTACTGGGAAGCTATTGTGAGAGAAGCCCACAATGGAGGATTAGCGAGAACACTTTGGGCGAGATAAAACTATGACTTTAGTGAAAGAAATTTTTTACTGGGCAAGACTTTAAAGAGATGTCAATAGACATATTCAAAGATGTCAAGTCTGCCACTTGGCCAAGGCCAAAGGCCGAAACACTGGGTTATATATGCCACTTCTCATTCCAGAAGCACCTTGGGAGGATGTTAGCATGGATTTTGTCCTTGGATTACCTCGGACTGAGCGTTAGAAGGATTCCATATTGGTAGTGGTTGACAGATTTCCAAAAATGGCCCACTATCCCATGCAAAAAGACTAGTGATGTTGTTTAAGTTGCTGACTTACATTTTAAAGAAATTGTGCGTCTTCATGGATACTACTTCTGATTGAGATGTTATATTCATAAGTCACTTTTGGAGAACCTTGTGGAAGAAGATGAATATTAAGCTTCAATTCAGTAGTGCTAGTCATCCCCAGACAGATGGACAAATCAAAGCTTTGTCGGTAACAACCTGGAATAGTGGGATCTTATCGTCGCACAAGTTGAATTTGCTTACAATAATTCAACTAATCAAGCTACTGGAAAATGTCATTTTGAGGTGGTTTACAACACTCAACCGCATTCCTCTAGACTTAACCCCCTCACTAGATAAACAACAATTTAGTGCAGATGCAGTAAGTAGAGCGAAGGAAATCAAGAAGCTGCATGAACAGGTTCACAAGAAGATGAAGAAGCAGAACTCAATATACAAGGCTAATCGTGATAAGCATAGAAAACAACAAATCTTTAAAGTTGGAGATTTGGTATAGATGCATCTTCGAAAAGAATGATTTCCAAATCAACCAAATGTCAAGTTGTCCCCAAGAGCCAATGGTCCCTTTAAAATAGTACAGAAAATCAACGACAATGCTTACAAGGTAGAACTACCATGTACCTATGGTGTCTCAGCAACCTTCAATGTTGTCGAGCTTTCACCAAATTTGGTTGATGAAGTTGATAACAACTCGAGGGCGAGTTTTGTTCAACCCAGGGTGATGCAGAATCATAACACAATCTTCCATTTTGACATTAAGCCTCTATATTTGACAATTTTCATTTTGCAAGATTGTGCTTCCATTGTTGCCATTAATTAATACTAATATTTCAACTGTAATTTGGCCTCGAAGAAGCGTATAAATAAGGCCATTCCTTTCATTTGCATCCAAGTTTGAAATAAAATAGTTTGTTTATCTTTGAGAGTTTGAGATACGATTCTCTCTAGGCTCCTCAACCAATATAGATCATGACGTGATAATAACTTATAAAAGTGCATAAATATGTGTGATAAAACAGAAATTGATTTTGGTTTTTGATAATTTCAAAACAAAAAACAAAAAACCACCCCAAACAAGGTCTAAAATTTTTTGTCACGAATTTGGACAAGGCCAAGTATTTGGGCTTTGACTTAGTGTACAATGTACAAACCATGAAAAACTAAAGCCAAGCTCGTAGAGGGTACTAGTGTTTTATTTCCTTATATATTTTATGATTTTATTTTGATTTGTGCTATGGGAAATTAAGAAAAATCTTGTTTTATTTATATTTATGAAAAACTAAAGCCAATCTCTTTTTTTAATTATATTTATGCTTATTTGTGGTCTTTATCGCTTATATATATAATATGTCTCGAGGTGAAAATAAAAATACTATATCTGTACGTCTCTAAGAAAATAAATGATGATCATATATAATTTTATTTTGATAAATAATAATTAAATGATGAGATGTCTAAAGATCCAAAATTCAGGCCACTAAATACTGAGTCCTACCTAGACTAGACTGTCTTCTGCTGCTTACTCCCTTTGGTTAAGCTTTCATTCATTTCACATTCTTGCATAATCTCCGCACATTGACGTGATCGAATGAGCAAAATTTACAACTTATAAACTATTAATTTGCTTTCTAGTTTGTTAGAGAATTAATTAATTAATGTGTAATGCAATAAAGATGTTACAATATTTGCTACTCTTGTTACTATGTCTCCATCCTTTTCCTACATTCATCCATGGATCAAATCAACATGAAAGAAAGGTATATATATTATAAGATTAATTAATTAATGCATGCTTATTTTTGATTGAATATGAATTAATTTTGTGACAGCCGTATATTGTATACATGGGAGAATTACCAGTGGCAACAAGATCCTATGGTGTGGAAAAACATCACCACAATATGCTGGAATCTGCGATTGGAGAGTAATGATCGATCTCAATTTAATTAGACAATGCATAGTTTTAATTAATTCACAAATTACTACTTATTCATGATTAATGGCTTATTCTTTTTCATTCAGTAAGAAATTAGCTAGAGAGTCGAAAATACATAGCTATGGAAAGAGCTTCAATGGATTTGTTGCACGACTTTTGCCACATGAAGCACAGAAACTGCAAGGTACAAGAACAAATTCTCTAATAATAATATTTATACAATTATTATTATTATTATTATTATATATAATGATATTTAATTGAATGCAGAGGAGGAGAATGTGGTATCTGTGTTTCCAAATACACGACGCAAACTACACACAACAAGATCATGGGATTTCTTGGGAATGCCTATGAGAGTGAAGAGAAATCCCAACATAGAAAGTCATATCATTGTGGGAGTTTTAGACACAGGTACTATAAATTAACAAAATATATGTCCGATAATGATCGGTCTAGTGGTATAAGCTGCTACTATGGGTCCGATATGGGTCGATTTGGTGCTTGATTTTTGCATTGGTCAGTGTGAAATTTGTTCCTAACTACGAGCGAAAACTAGTATCCCGTTGAAAGCATCAAGAGATATATACTCCATCTGTAGTTAGGAATGATTCGGAAAAAAATATTTAAATGTATACTAAATTAATTGTCGATTTAAACAGGTATTTGGGTTGATTGCCCAAGTTTCAATGATGTGGGATATGGACCTCCTCCACGTAGATGGAAGGGCAAATGTATGACGGGAGGCAACTTCACTGGCTGCAACAAGTACATATTCTTATAATATGCATATATTTTAATTCCAACCATAATACAAACAATATAACTTTTTATATAGTACTCAATTCTCATATATCCTCATAATTTTGCAATTACAATTTAAATAATTTAATAACTAAATGTAAAAAAAATTACAAACCTCTAATCATGTTTTAATATTATTTTCTAAATATCGAAATAACATCGGTAAATTTATGACAGATTGAATACTTTTACATCAAATAAATTGGTACTTCAAAAATTATTCGAAGTTCTGACGACATTTGATATCACTCAATTTGGGAGCATAAATTTCGTCTTCACGGTCTAGGCGATGATTTGATTGGTGCTTAAATAAAAAGAAAATAAAATTATTTATTTATTTTCTTTGCTTTTGTCGCAACGATACTTATTAGATCATCGTCTGAACTGTGAAGACATGGAGAACTTAACTTAGAGACATTTCACTATACCCTCTTTTTCATTTACTTCTTTTTTTTGGGGTACAATTTCATTTACTTCTTAAATCCGTAAAACTTAGTTCAACTAAAAAATATCGAAATTGTTAAGATAGACATCATGTCTCGAGTTCGAACCTAAAACCCGACCAAAATATAAAGTTTCAAGTATAAAGTAACGCTAACTGGAACTATATATATTGCATGCAATGCAAGGTTGATCTAAATTACTAATTTAATTAACTTGATGTGATGTGCGCATGCAGCAAGGTGATCGGAGCAAAATACTTCAACCTAGACCCAACAGGTCCAACAATTGAAAACCCAAGTCCAGTCGACGAACAAGGCCACGGCACACACACGGCGTCAACGGCAGCCGGAGCAACCGTAAGAGGTGCAAGTCTCTACGGCATTGGCAAAGGAACAGCACGAGGTGGTGTTCCATCAGCACGCATAGCAATGTACAAAGTTTGTTGGAGCATTGGATGCAGTGACATGGACATGCTTGCCGGTTTCGACGAGGCCATCGCCGACGGCGTTAACTTCATAACGGTTTCCATTGGTGGACCTTCACGTGACTTTTTCACTGATCCAATTGCTATTGGAGCATTTCATGCTATGAAAAGAGGTGTTCTTACTTCTTGTTCTGCTGGTAATGATGGTCCTCGTCCTATGTCTGTTGAGAATGTTGCTCCTTGGATTTTGACTGTTGCTGCTTCTACTGTTGATAGACAGTTCACTACACTTGTTGCTCTTGGTAATGGAAAGAAAGCTACTGTAAGTATATTGAACTATATTTATTATATTCATCATTTATCTCTATATTGAGTATTCTTGAGTAACTACTACTCTGTTACAGAATATAAGCAAAAACTGGTCAACAAAAGTTGATGTATTTGATCTAGATACATCAATTTTCGTTGACCAATTTTTGTTTATATTCTGTAACGGATAGAGTATTTTATAAAATTGATTTGCTTCAGATTAGTGTTTTAAAAATCGAACTAACTAAACAGATCAACCGATTAAACCATTACTTGATACTGTCTTTGGTTCAATTATATGAGTGGGTTCGAGTGGTTTAAAGCGGTTGAATCATGGCCCAGAAGTCTCACCAGTTACATGTCTGGTTTGATTTGTGCATGTAGGGACTATCTATTAATACCTTTACCCCTAAGAAAAGGATGTATCCGCTGACTAGTGGACTCCTTGCAGCAAACATAAGTGGAGATGGCTATGGAAATCCTAGGTATTGTTATTATTATTCTTATAATAATGCAATATATATATATTATTTCCTTCAAATTTGTGATTTGTTTGAGAAAATGAGGATGATTATGATGCAGTGGTTGTGATTATGGGACACTAAGCAAGGATAAGGTGATGGGCAGGATAGTGTACTGTACTGGTGGTTCAGGTGCACAGGACTTGACCATTAAAGAATTAGGAGGAGCAGGAACCATTGTAGGCGTTGAAGAGGAAGAAGATGGTTCATACACCACTGTTATTCCTGGTGCCTATGTTCTTGCTAATACTGTTGGCAAAACCATTAATCTCTACATTAATTCAACTAAGTAAGCTTTTTTCACTCTTCTTCTCATCATGCCCAAATGGGTAATGCAATAATTGTTTGAAGAGTAAATAACCAAATTGTTGTGGAAAACAATTTGGTCTCCAATAAATGAAAATGCGGATCAAATTAGTCTCTCGCTACAACATTTTGACCCTACGGCAACGCCTATCAATAGCAACGGTTTTAGGTTTGTGTTGCATTTGATCACAGAAAACTGTTGTCTATAGTTTAGGCAATGCCCACAGAACGGTTTCAAAACCGTTGCCTTTACACAACGGTTTTCAGGCGTTGCCTTTAGGTCAAAATCTTGTAGTGTCTAATAGGGACTAAAGTGTCGCAAAAGACTATGTTAAAAAAGACTAGCTTGACCCGCATTTGAATTCGTTGTGGTGGAGACCAATTTAGGTATCAATTCATCTTTCAAAGTAAATAGATTAACCTGAAGTAACCTGTGGATAATTTTAAATTCAGGAATGCTCAAGCAGTAATATTCAAGACAGGAACAAGAAAAATCCCTGCTCCATATCTTGCTTCATTTTCATCCAAAGGTCCTCAACTCATCACACGCAACATCCTCAAGGTGATCATCATCTCATTCTCTCTCTCTCTCTCTCTCTCTATATATATATATATATATCTTCCATTAGACTAATCTTCTAACCTTTAAATCTTATTATGTGTAGCCTGACTTGGCTGCACCAGGAATGGACATTCTAGCTGCATATTCCAAACTAGCAACACTTACAGGGTACCCTGAAGACACCCGTCACACGCGTTTTTAATATAATATCAGGAACATCCATGGCCTGTCCACATGCCGCCGCCGCTGCTGCCTATGTTAAATCCTTCCACCCTGACTGGAGTCCTGCTGCAATTAAATCTGCTCTCATGACCACAGGTGAGCCAAATTCCCCATCTATAATCATATGCCGAATAGGCGAATACTACTCCTAGTTCACTTTATAAGAGACAATACAGTTTTTGATTCATTGAATAACTGATGTATCTAATCTAATCTGATATTTTTGTCTCTACAATTCAGCCACTCCCTTAAGAATCAATGGAAATTTCACGGAGCTTGGGCCGGGTCAGGACAGATTAGTCCAGTAAAGCATTACATCCTGGTCTAGTTTATGACATTAAATTGAACTCCTACATTGCCTTCTTATGCAAGCAAGGTTACAACAGCACCAACATTGGAATACTTGTTGGTAGCAAAAGTTTCAATTGTGACAGTGTTAAGCCTGCGCCTGGCACTGATGGACTCAACTACCCTTCCATGCATATCCAGCTACTAAGTCCCAGTTCTAGAATTTCTGCAGTTTTTTATCGGACTGTGACTAATGTAGGATATGGAACATCAACTTACAAGGCTAAAGTCACAGCACCAAAGGGTCTTTCAGTTGAGGTTATCCCAGATACATTGCAGTTTAATAAGTTGCATCAAGGTCTGTCATTTAAGGTTGTCTTGAAGGGACCTCCAATGGAAACACAGACATTATCAGCATTGCTTGAATGGAGTGACTCTAAACACAGTGTCAGAAGTCCTATAGTTGTTTTTAAGCCACTTATCTGAACTTGACCATGTACTGGACATATTTCATAACCTAGGAATTTAAGTTTAAGAACTTCTTTTTATATTGTGTACATTCATTTAAGTTAGTTATTTGCTTTAGCTTAATGAAAAAGAAATTCAGTCGCTCAAATTATCAATTCTCAAGTAGTGATAAGAAGTATAAAAGTTAAAGGATAACTTTTTCCAGTTTCCATCCTTATCGACATGCAATTTATGGGACTAGACTGTGCTCAGAAACATCATTCAAAACTGAAGAATCCGGATCATAATAGTTAAAAATAAAAACTTAAAAGTTAATGTTATCACTGTTATACTGTACATGATTTAAACTTCAACTACTTCCTTCTAACATGTATCTTCTCAATTTTGGAAAACTTATTTTCCAAAATTATAGCTCCTTTGAACTTCAAACCAAAGTTTTTGAGAAATCAACATTCCATTCAGGACTGGCGAGTTTGGAGTCCTTTTAGCTTTGTTAGTTCCCTTCTCCTCTTTCTAGCTTCCGACGCAGCAACTGCATCCACTAGAATTTTACCAGGGCATATGAACTGTTCTTGTTTCTTTTCCAGTGAAGATGGTGTGATATAGGAAGCTGTTGAAGATACACTTGTGTTGGGAGCCGAATATAGTTGAAGATCAGGTTCTTGTTTGACAGCAGAAGCATGTCCACTACAAGTTCCATGGAATTTTTCTATAATGTGACTTGTTTTCTTCTCACCTCGATTCAAAGAAAAACACGAAAGTAGCCTGACCTGTGTCATTGATAGATCCGCGTCTGTCCAGCCAGAAACTTCTGTTTTCTGTTTGATAGGTAGAGCTGCTTGATAATCTGTATTTAAAGGTAAAATAGTACTATATTGTTTACCTAGAGGAAGATTTTGTTGATTATCTTTTACACTACTGGAAGGTGGTGATTGTCCATTTCCAAACTCAGGTAGAGGATATAACCAAGGACATGGAAACATGTACAATGGATTTTGTGTTCGGTTGTCATTTATATGGTTATTTTGCTTGTGTGGTGATTCAGACTCAGAAGAACATGGCAAATATACATTTGATGGAATGGCAATGGAATTAAATGGTGTATGGTGTAATTGAACTGGATTAGAAGACTGAAGGATGGAGGGCCAAAATAGTTGTGTAACCGGAAACTGGTTATAAAGAAACCATGGACTATTGCCTGACACAGGTGTTACCTCAGCCTCAGGTAACTCTTGCTCAACAGGAGTTTTCTCCACTTCAGTCTTTATTGACTTGGCTATCTGCAAAATGGAGCAAATGTCAGTTTTCCTGTATTGATTTACTTCTTATGCAAACAAAGTGCTTAAAGATTTCTTCCATAGAAAACATCTTACTTGTTCCTTTAAGAGCTTATTTGTAGTCTCTAAAGATTGATACTCTTTCAAAGCCAACTCCTTCTCCTTTTCACCAAAAATGCAACAAAATTGGATAAGAGAATGATTAGAAAAACATCAAAGAGATAAAATTAACTGAGAAATAGTTGATAGGTACCAGATCATATATTGAGCAGAAATAGGACTATTACATGAATGTTGCTGGATATTTGAGAGATCCAACCTCTCCTAAGCCAAATGGCCCTCTAGTGTATACAATTGACAAGATGATTATTCCTATCCCACTCCTTCTTATTTATAGGCAACATGCCTTATTGTTATTTGACTAACTAACTATTCAACAAACTAACTAACCCTTAACTACTATACAGACCTATCAAAATAGTAAAATCTAAAAATAGAAATTCATACAAATGAGTTTAACAGAATGAAGAGGAAGGAAATGTAAAAGGAAAACAGAGAAGGTAGCTTCATAAGAAGGTAATGAATATGGAATAATACCATACTTTTTTTTAGGTTTTATTCTCCAATACCAAGGCAGAAGCTTTTTGCTTAACTCCTCACTCATAGCCTGAACCATTGTTAAAGAAAATAAATAACTGCTCTATATTTGGATGAGAAATCAAACAGCTAAAACAATTAGACAGTCAAAATCCATGAGGTTTCTTTGGCATAAAAGCTTTTTAGACACTGATTCTTGTCCATTTTAATCCCTTAAACATAAGAAATTTGTTCTTGGTTCTTATCATCTTAGTTTTAGTGATTGAAGTATTTGTCCTTATTGGAATTGCTTCTTATAGAAAAAAAAAGTAGAGGTTAATTTGCCAATGTAAATAATACCTGCCTGCATGCGAATTGTCTGCCTAGCTGACTCTCTATTTGCCAATACCCTACGTAACCTCCGTGCTTCTTTTTCTTCCTGAACAGAATCACAGTAAATACATGTATCAAAGATGCCAGGAATTGTATCAAATGAAATTTCATGCTGTCTTATACCTCAGTCAAATTACGCCTTGACTTGCCGCATGGCGTAGGTTTAGGTAAGTGAGTATCCTGCTCAACCTTTATATTTCTTAAGCAGCCATTCTGATGAGTACTTTCTGGCTCTATAGATGCAGTAGTGGAAATGTTTTCATCTGGCAGCTGACCTGCAACAGCTTGGCCCTGTCATAAATTAAACCATTTCTAAATTCCTGCATAAAATGTTACAACTTGGTGATACTCTTTTAATAACTTGAATTTCGATGCGTTCAATTCACCTATCCATTTTTACTATACCAAGAAAAAATTGACCATGTCAAATAAGTTTGTATTTTTTTCTCCAGTAGCTGCAGAGTTGCAGGGTCATATATGCCAATCAACAGTAGGCAAAATGAGAAGACCAAAAGGAAGTGAAGATTATATACTAAGTCATGGATGTTCCCATTAACAAGGTCACATATTATGAATATTACCATATTAGAAAAGCCAACATAAATTCAAGTAACAAATATTACTATATTAGACATGTTTGTAGCTTGTTTTTGTTTATATGTAGGTACTACTACAGTACTACTAGCATGATGATAAAATTGCCATCTTATCCATGGCATGAGTTGTGACAAAATATAGACAAAATAAGGGATTTGAAAAATGTTAGAGACAGCTTAGTATTTTCTTTTACTCGAAGACAGGGAATGGGAGAAAAGATAGATAGCACACAGAACATGGGTTTTCTTTCTCTGTTTCCAAATAAGGATAACAAAACGCAACCCACCCGTATTGTTTGGATGAACTTATTTTTGAACTTACGAAAAACAATTCATGAAAATAAATACTAAGTTTTTATGTTAATTTATGAATTCATACTAACAAAATTTATATATCTATAAATTATTTTTCTATAAACTACAAGTTATTTTTCATAAACTCTTGTCCAAACGATCCCAAGTCTGAATTTGAAAAGAATAACGTGGAAACAGATAATCACGAGTCTCTCTCGTTTGAACAGTGGACGATTAATTATGTTATATATGGTTTAAATGAATTATGGAAAACTAACATATTCGGATGTCCTGTTTTGAATACTTACATAGTAACTCACTACTTCTTTGTCACTGGATATACATATTCATACTGTTTGACTTGTGCATAATAGTTGACTCGTCTTTACATCGATATATAGTGTATAATTATTATTATTTGTCATAGTCACATGTGATGTGTGTGTTGCAAAAATTAACGGATTATTAAACAAAGAATTGGGAAACAAAAGTAGTTACCCCAGGCGCAGGGGGAGAGCGGGAAATTTCCGAGTCGGGAATCGGTGAATCGCGCGGGAATCGGCGGGTGTCTCGTTTGGTGCAGCATTTATCGGCGGCGTGAGTCTGGCGCATTGCTAACAACGGAAGGTCGGCAAGAGTCTCCGCCGCCTCAATCTCCTCGGACGAACAGGAAGAGGAATAAGAGGAAGAAGGAGAAGAAGAAGAAGAAGAGGTGGATGCATAACGTTTCTCTGATTCCATGTTTGTCATCTTCATGAGAGAGAGAGAGAGAGGATATGGATATTTGAACGGTTGTAAGAGGCGGCCGTAGTAGTAGACTAGAAGTGTGGGAACCACCGAACAAGAGAGAGAGCGAGAGAGAGAGGAAGAGAATGAATCACGTTAGTTACTTGCTCACTGGTTAGTTAGCAGAAGAAATGGGTGCAGAATGTGAATGAATGCCACGTGTCATGCCAGACCACGTGAGGACGTCTTCGATGTATCCTCGCTCGCCACGTTTCGGGAATCTGTCCACGTAGGCGATTAGCCGCACTTCAAAAGTCGGCTCCCCCTACTTGCTATTCATTTCCACTATTTTATTCACTATTGATAACTTCTATCCACTACTAAACAATTCTATACGTCCCTATTCCTAAACAATCCACTATAAGTTAAAATCCCTATATATTAATACACCAACGTGAGATTTCACGTTTTGAGCGGGAATTTTTTTTTTCCTTTTTTTTAGTCCCTTTATGTACTTTTTTTTAAGTTTGTATTCTTAGTCATGTATGTGTTATAGTATGAGTGCACTTTACTTTCTGGGAGTTCTTTATTAATCAATTTGGGAGGCATTTTTGATAACATTAATTGTAAATAATGCAAACTTTTTTATAAGTCACCTTTATATATATGTATTCTTAGTCATGTATGTGTTATAGTATTGTGCATTTTACACTTAATTTCTTTTTAATTTTTATTTTTATAAGTCTCTTTATGTGTGTATTCTTACATGCATGTATGTGTTATAGTATGAAGACACTTTACACCGATCTTTTATTAATCAATTTTGGGAGACATTTTTGATAATAATAGTTGTAAATAATGCAAATTTTATGTCCATTATTAATCTAAGAAAAAATAAGGTCCCACTCTTTTCTTTTATCTAGCACTCATTGTTTTTTTATTATCAAAATGTATCCTCATTGTTAAATACATATTATTTTTTGTTTTTTTGTACTCCCACTTGTTTATCAATATACATCACTCTATATTTTTAGACGGACATACTCTGGTAAATTAAAGTCCATTATTAATCTAGCAAAAATTAAGGTCCCCTCTTTGATTTTTTTTTTTCCAAAGACCCATTGTTTTTTATTATCAAAATGTATCCTCATTTGTTAAATACATATTATCTTGGTTTTTTTGTGCTCCCACTTGTTTACCAATATATATCCCACTCTATATTTTTGGACGGACATACCTGACGAGAAATTGAACCATTTAGATTTATGTTTGTAATAGGTAAACCACGATTTATGTTTTTCAAGTCGTAAATTTGCTAGAATTCGTATCTATCTCTGGAAGGTAAATACGACCAGCTCTAAAATATTTCGATCAAATCGTGCGTAAGTGAAAAATGGTAAATATATCTTGCGTATTTTTGTGCCTCACGTGCATCGCACATGTGTAGAATGAGTCCTCTATATATTGAGGTTTTGGACACGCCTTGAGACTTTCATCCCACCGAAATTTATTGTTGTCTCTTAAATCTTATATATATATATATGTGTGTGTGTGTGTGTGTGTGTGTGTGTGTGTGTGTGTGTGTGTGTGTGTGTGTGTGTGTGTGTTGCGTATTTTTATGCCCCCTTATAAAATGTTGATGTTTTTGAACTACATCTGTGGGTCACATTAATATGTATCCGTGCATAAGCGAGCGTGTGTCCTAGTTATAATAAAACACATAATGTTATGTTTGCCAAGTGCAATCCATTAGTTTACGGTTTACACCAAGTTCATTATACGTGTTTGACAAAACTAGTTTATAGTGTTTCATATTTTTTTTTTTTTATTATTATTTTAATTAAATTTTTCATTTATCCTCTATTAAATAAATATTCTCTCTTATTTTTACACATTAATTACAAATGTCAATTTATTTAAATTCAATCGGATAACTTATCTCTGCTATCAATTTCATCCAGTTATAAATTTGGTTTATCCGTTATCCACTCTTGTTTGCCAATCAAAGTCTAAGTGTTATGTAGATGTTGGTGTACTGTTCACTTTCTCTAGCTCCATTCTGTCACCCTGATTGTTTATACCGTATGAAAAAATATATGCCAAAAGAATGCAAAGTGTTTTTCAACTTGAAAATTAACCAACAATTTGGCTAATGGCTCTCAATAAATGACTCTTCTTTTTTCAAACAATTGTATTGAGAAACAACCTTTGTCTCTTTTTTAGATAATCAACCTTTGTCTCTTATTTATGGTTTCTCCAACCAGTGTTGCAAAACCCAGACAGACCCGGTCGGTCAGACCGATCGAATCGTGACCCAATGATCCAATCCACTCTGTGGATCGGATATACATTTGACCCGGTACGGCCCGACCAAATATGTGTGACCTAGTGACCCGGCCCGAGATGGTTAGCTCGATTTTCTTGAATAATTCAATTTTTTATTTTAAAAACTTAGTGAATGGCTTTTTTAAAGGCACTTAGTAAAATGTTAAAGAGCCGAGCTCAAATTAAAAATTAGTTTTATTATAATTTTTTATTAAAGCAATTCAAACCGAAAATGTGTTCATGTCAAACTCGAGTCAAGCTTTGAGCTAAAACAATTCTCAGTCATATTCAAGTAAGTTCAACTCGACTCAACTTATTTCCAACTCTATTGTTGACTATTGATGGTTCAATCAATATGGCCTTGTTTGAATTAAGAGCTTAATAAGTACTTAAAATATAAACATATATGTATAACTTGTTTCAATAATAAAAGATCTAAAAAAAATTGAAACTATTTTTGCATAAGTTATAAACTATTTTAAAAAACTATCCTAGAGAGCTTACAAAAATAATTTGGAAACAGCTTATAAACACATTATTAGTCGTTTTCCATAAGATCTCTGAAAGAGTCTCACAAATTCTTATGTTGGTTGATAAACTCAAGTCAATCAAAAAATGTCCATAGCAACACTAACTTTAAACCTCAGTCACATGAGTCAAGATCCTCTACATTACTTCTCTCCATTTATTCTCTCTCTATTACCATAATTTTAGAGTGCCCGATGTGTATGAAAAATAGTTAGATCATGATAGATGGATAAGATCTTTACTTCTAACAAAAACATGATTAAACTATACTTTATTGAGGAGGTCAGATTAAATGGAGTCCAAATATTAAGTGAGTAAATCCTTTACATTTATCATGGTCTAAATATTTTTATTACACCTGAAACTATGGCAATGGATACAATAAATGGAGAGAAGTAAAAGGAAGGAACTTTACTCTAGTCATATAGCTATCGTAATAAGCACAGACAAGAGTTTCAAATAGTTGTTTGTTTGTGGATTGCAAACATGGAAGTTCGAGATGGCAATCGAAGTTCCAATGTCAGTGCATTTTTTAAGCTGCAAGAGATGTGCATATTACATAAAAAATACATAATAGGAGAACTTAAACATAAATTACATTAAAAACATTCATTAGTTTCCATCCCTCTTTTTACCTCCAGAGAAATTAAACTCAGGAAAGAATCATCCAACCATGGTCCTCTTTCGTCCTCTTTGTCGCACTACAAGTTGTGAAAAATTGAAAATGAATGGAAGTAAGTTTCTTTAAGAAAATGTTTTGATTTTAAAAACTATATAAGAGAGAAGTTAGTACCTTGCGCCAGCTTGTTCAATGTCGATGACCACTGCTTTGATGACTTGCGGTATGCAGCAAGTATCTGATCCATCTGTCCAGACAATTTTCAATATTAAGTGTAAGTCAATTGATTACTAGTTTACAACTTCTGTTTGTCAAAGTGGAAACCATATTATAGCAGAACAAGTTATCAAGTCTTGTCAAATGTTAAGTCTCAGCAACGTTGCGACAAAAAAGGCAAGCAAGATTTTTGTTTGTCTAGAGGTCTTCGACCCCTCTTCAGTGTCTAGGAGAAGGGGTCCCAACAAATACGAAGTTCGATTAAGAGGTAAGTAAACTCGGGCCTCAAGTTGTTCCATCACCGAGAATCGAACTCGGTCTTGACCAGAGTCACATCATAAAACAAGTTCATTTGGTACAAGGAAGTGTAACTCGGGTAATAATGAAAAATTCATTTGAGATAGAAAGCTCAGCCAACATAAAATTCTTTATCGCTTTTGGTCCCATGCATTGCTTTTTACAAACAATAAGAATTCAAATTTGACTTGATGCAACGGGATAATTATGTTTTATCTCCTCAAGTTCTTGTCCAAATCAACTAGAGTGCACAAACTATAGAATTTGAATGTACAAAACTGGAAATTAGATAAAATCCTATCCATAAAAGTCACAAGCATAGCAGATGACCTCTTAAGCAAGGAAAGTGTAGTGTAAGATTTTAAACTTGGAGCACTAAAACTAATTTTCACTGCAATTCAACTTCTCGTAATAGAAAATTTTACTGTTTTCTTCTCCTTAATATTTTACATCATAATAGTTAGGACAATGGGGAAAATGAGTAGTTGGCTTACCACATTACCACATGAAGAATGCATTGAAAGAAGGGCTCTTTCCAGGACATACAAATCAACAGCTTTATCTTCCGGTAGAGTTGAAGTGAAGCTCAAACCAAAGTCAATAAGAACCTAGACAAAATATTTGTCACAACTGTAACACAAGTTAATGATATTTCTCATATTGCATCACCTAACCTGACCAATTGTAATGGATATTGGAACTAAGAAAGAAAACATGAATGAACTCACCAACTTATCGGTATCATTCTTCAGTAACATGTTTGATGTTGTTAAATCACCATGAATAAGACCACCATCATGTAACTTTCCAATTGCATTACCAATTTGGGATGCAATACTGCCGATCCGCTGTTCATTGACACCAAGTGACCCTAACTCAAGAAATACATCTTTGACTGAAGGCCCCTCAACATATTCAAAGATTAAAGTGTGCAACACAGGATCCACAGCATACAGCACAGGGGTTAAAACCCCAAGTCGCCTTGCCTTGGTCATGCATCTGGCTTCCTGCTCAAACAATTGATTGGTAAACAAAGTATTCAAGACATGTACTTCTTTGATTGTAGAGTACCTTCATCAAAATTAAAAATTGCAGAATCTGACCGCATTTAAGCGCTTGAGTGTTAACTTTGCATCCAAAGTTGGATGCCTGTACTTCTTTGAGAAGCGCTCCTTGACCACAGACCTCTTTCCCACAAAAGAAGACTCAAAAACCCTCTATAAAAAGGACCAAAAAAAGGCATTAGCTATTGTAGCTCCGAATTTGTGTAATTTAGAAAAAACTAGATTAACCGAGCTCAATGAGTGTAATTTCAACAACAAGGGGATTATCCAATAAGGTGGGTAGAAAAGTAAACAAGAGAGTATTGAAACTTTAAACAGAAACCAGAAATCAATAACTTCCCAAAAACTCAGGGAGTGAATGCTTTTACAAGGTGGGTGCAAGAATAAAACAAGAAAATATTCAATTTTTACATAAGGGGTATCTTGCTGAAGTGCTTCTACGAATCAAGGAGTGAGTTTGACTTACAGCTCCATGAGTGCAATTTCATCAACAAGAGAATTGTCCAATAAAGTAGGTACAAAAATAAGCAAGAAAAGATTGAAACTTTAAAAGAAACCAAAAATCCAGGGAGTGAATGCTCTTACAAGGTGGGTGCAACAATAAAACAAGATTCAATTTTTACTTAAAGGGTAGGTGCTAATTGCTTCTACAAATTCAAGGAGAGAATTAAACTTACAGCTTCAGCTCCTTGCTTTATCAGAATGAGAGAGCTATCTCTTGAATTAGCTTCAGTCTCCATAATATAGAAGATTTTGGTAGTGAAATTCCTTATACTGAACCCTTCAATGAAAAAAAAATCAACAAAACTGTTACTAATTTCAGTAGTAATTGGAGTTGAGCAAGTTCTGAACTTTTACAATTACTCCAAACATGAATTATAAACGGAGCCAACACAATTAACACCATTCACCGTAGTAACTAGCATGTATCAAAAAAATTCATAGTTGTCACTGTTTAAGGGTGTGGCCGGAGCCGTGCGAAGCGGCAGTTGGCCGCTACTCTTCAGCCATAGCGTCGCTGTTTAAGGCTGCGGCCGCGAAAATTGCGGCGTTTTGCGCGCTACGTGGACGTAACGGGAGAGAGGAAGGAGAATTACGAAAAGAAAAGGAAGAAAACCTGTATTTTCCGGCGCTTTCTTTCTTCCGTTAACGTTTATCGACTGTTTTCCGACGCTATCGGCCACCTTCAACTGACCTGCGATGTTTCAATGAAAGGTGTTTTAGGGTTGATCGTTATATTTTGGTGGCGTATACGGTGGACCACTTTACAAATGGTATATGAGCCGTTTATTTTTTTTTTTAAAAGAAATGGAAGGTTAAGATGATTTTAACTTGTTAACATTTTCATTTGCAGATAAACCCTTCCTAATCAAATTACTCATGGAAGAGTGACGGTACATTCTCCATTTGCAAATTGCAATGTAAAGTAAAACTCATTTTAATCTCTGAAATTTTTTTGCGGGACAAATTGATCCTTGATAATTTTTAGGATAAATTAGTTTTGAAATTTTTAAACATAGAAAAATTAGTCCTCGACATTGAATGGGTGGAGGACTTATTTGTCCTCGTTTTGAAAATGATACTGACTTGTGTCTCAAAAAATGTGAAACATTTCTCATACTCTTTCGTTGAGTTTTGATAGGTATGATCTGGCATATCCAATCACTCAATGACACCTCATTTTTTTATTTAAATATTTTAAAATAAAAATAAATTAAATTAATTTTCTTTTAGAATGTATCAATGCTTTCATAAAACTCTCAATAGGTGTGGAAGAATTTACCATCAAAAAATTGTTAAGGATCAATTTGTTCCAAAAAAAAAAAAATCAGAGACTAAGTTCTAACAACAACTATGTGCACCATATTTTCATTAGAAATCCTTACCAAGAATTCACGTGCCATATTTGCGATGTTTAACAACTTTTCAATATAGCCTTTGATCTCTGTCAAAAAATATATATATATAGCCTTTGATAGTTTTTATTGGCATTCTCAACTTACATATCCAATATTCATTCAAGTACTTGAATTGATCGCGTTATTAACAGTGTCCTAGATTCTTACAACACAAAAACACAAGTGCTAGAAGCCACGAGATCTAGTATAAGGTCGCCACTGTTGGGGGCCACATTAAACATTTGTTCACATTTGGTGGGAAGAATAAAAGCTTGAGCCTACTTCATAACAACAATTGGACCTACAAGGAAGTCCTTTGGTTTAAAGAACAAGTACTTTTCGACATAAACCATAGAACCTATAGGTAAAGCATCATTAAGCAGGAAGCATTAACTTAATATTCAAAGTATATGTTAATCAACACAAGTCTCATCACTGTTACCGAAAGAGCTATTTGGTGTAGGAAAAGCTGAAGGTGATAAAACTCCACTCAGTTGCATATATGATGAACATGAAGGAGTAGTAGAAAATTTAGGGGAAAGGTTGAGCATTTCCATGGCCTGTGTTCTAAGCTCTACAGGGTAGTCAGCAACACAACCAATTCTTGGTCCAACTCCTGTTGACCATTTAAGCGAAAGTCGATGTCCTAATTGGTAGGATTTCGCAGCATTCTTAGAATCGATTCTTTGCAAGATTGCAGTATTGGGCAACACAGCTCTTGGTCTTTGAAGATCACCAGATAGAGTCCTTTTGTAAGGACAAACAGATTCAGATTGAGGATCCTCCACAACTGAGGATGCAATATGGGAAGCTTTCACAGATGTTTCAGGCACGGGCAATTGAGCAGTACTTGAAACTTGAAATGTTGCTGATACTTCACTAAGCTTGTTGTCCTCATAGATATCATAGTCTTCATTTGCCTTGCACAACTGAAACCACAAATTTGAATTATTAAACAAATATCAAAGTTATTACCACCTAGTTTTTACTTCAATTATAAAGTGCTTAGGCCATGTGTAACCGTGACCATAAACACCATTTACAAATGCAACAAAACCCAAATCGACAACAAAAAATGCTCACAGATGGTCAAAGTCTTAAATAACCATTTGGCTTAAAAAATTCTTAAAATAAAATTTTGACAAATAAACTACAAGAGTTAGTTGTATAGGAGATGTCTTACTGACCTCAACTTCATCAAGATTGATACCATTTTCCCTGAGATATGATATGAAACTGTCAAGAGTGTCATCTGCTGGTCTGTAGTGTCCGCTATATGGAGAGATGGACTGAAAAGTCAAAGCCATTGAGAATCAGACATTTGCGGTGCACATAAATTGGAATTCAGAAATTTGTTAGTCAATTTGAGTCAGTGGACATATATGCACAATAGATAGCAGCCCATCTCAGAAGAGTTTCCCACAGGCACAATAATTTAACCATGCAACCTGTGAAGTTAATTCTACCTTAAGAATCCCATGTTCAACCTCCAGCCTTCCAGCAGCTAATGTAGCTCCTCCGGCCAAAAAACTTGAATGATGAAATAGTCCCTTCTTTTTCTAGAATGTTGATGCAATATAACAGTGATAAAAGAATAACAAGGTAGGTTGCCTGTAAAGAAAGTAAGTGAAATTAAAATGTAAGTAAGCTTGAATTGCTACCTTGCCAGCATAAAGTTTCTTAGAGGTGCTCATTACAAATATCCACTTGGCATCTTTCATGTCTTCATTTGTATGAAGAAAATCTCCATTTTCTTTATGGATTAATTTGCCCTCATAGATAATGTATTCATACTGTTCTCTCTCTTGCTAAGTTAGGCAAATAAGAACCAGCAGCAAAGAGATAGAAAACAAGAAGCAGCCAAGCTAGAAGTCAGAAAAGCTGAAACATGTTACTTTTAGAACAAAGCAGTACATGTCAATCCATTGAACTTCAAATACATTAAAAACAAAAGCTGAAAATGATATACACATACATACAGGTCCCATATACTTAATGCATTGTTTTTGAAGCTTTGATCTTGAGCATTCTTCAAAATCAAGATTCTTCCCTTTACCTAAATCCAACCTAAAGGAGAAATACCAAATTTTAGTGGCTTAAATCAAGTTGCATCCTTTGGTTCTCCCTCTTAGAAAAGCCTCAGCCCCATTATTTTGATAAGGTGTTTGTTAACACAAGAGTGGGGAAATAAAGTTACAAAACATTATTTTTATGACATAAATACAAATACAAATGTCTATTCCATTTTCCAATTCTACATAACCAATTTGTATATAAACTTTCAAATTTGAATGCACAAACATATTTTAGTGATAGTATGGAGAAACTTGAGCGGAATAGATGCAGATTGCCCTATACCAACAGTGTAAACGTCAAATAACTACAACAACATCAATCAGATTTTTTTTTATGTTGATATGTAATTTGTCCATATTCTTAAACGAGGGACCATCAAGAAAAATGGACTATTTCTACTGAAAAAAAACGCGTGAGAACATTACTGTATTTGACTATTTGTGCATCATAAGCAAGACCCAATATAAGAGACCATACAATATCATCAATGTCTGTTTGCCAGGTTAAAACAATAATTCTTACCAATAGAAGAAGGGTTCACCAGCATCCGTTTTACACCATTCTTTATAGTAGTATTGTAAGTTATGCCCATAGCGATGACGCGGATCGATCTACATTTGAAGTCATCCCAATCCAAATTTCATCAAGCACAGCAAAATATAAATAACTTAATAATATTTTGAGTTTAATTAGTATCCGAGTATAAAGATTTCATACACTAGCAATCAATCAATCAGCAAAACATAATTAACTTCATAATTTGTTGAAAATTGAGTAATAATAGTAGTAGTGTACTTACAGCTTCGATCCAATGTTGAAAAGCCATCTTTTGTGCTTTGGCGTCTTTGGACAAACCCTTACCAACCTGCAAAAACAGTCCAAATTAGCTTCAAAACAAAAGTCAAAAGTCAAAACCACGATCAATAGAATAAGAGGACACAAGTCAACAAACCTTGGAAGCGTTCCATTTAACCCGAGTCCAACGCGATGAAGCGGTTTCAGGCAAATTGAAAAACGAAATGGTGCTACGGTTTAATCTTACATAATCTATCGCTTGCCACCTTCAAAATAAGAAAAACGTATTATTATTATTATTAATGATAATAATAATTCTGGTCTTACTTTACCGCGCACCATAGTTCCTCGGCGACAACGGCGGAATCTGCCAATCTCCGGCGTGTACGGTAACTCCGGTAGACCTTCTGAAGCTTGAGTGCGGCATTGGCATGTTGTTGTTTCCCCGCCATTGGGAATGGGAACGAAGAAAGTGTCGGTAGAGAGGGTGTGAGTGTGAGTTTCAACCTCCATTTGGTGAAATCAGAAGAAGGATTAATTGCTTACTACAACAACTTTGTAATACTCCTACTCGCTTCATCACTCAACTCCACATCATACTTGCTAGTTACTAATGCCAATGGGGACCCTTCCTCTTCCAACCATTATTTGAACCGTAAACCGTTCTATTATTATAGTTTTCATTCTTTCAATTATTTAATTTATTTATTACCTATTACCTACTACAGTACTATAATTTGAGCGATGAGATGAAATGAGATGAGATCGATATCAGACACGTGTGTTAGAATCATGAAAGAAAACAAGAATAGTGAATTCATTTTTTTTAAATATGTTTTTCTTGTTTTTTTTTCGTCAAATGTAACATTTCATTGATCACGGACGAAAGCCACCGAAACATTACATAGAATGTAAAACATTGGCTTATATAGAAGCAGCATCAAGTCCACTGAGGGACGATACATTAGGTATGACTAAAGCTCTAAATATAACAATCAAGCATAAAAGCAACAAGCCTAAGAGCAGCACTTAAGACAAACTAGATCTACTGAATTAACATAACTAAACAAGCGATCAATCTTTTTTAAACTAAATAGACAATCTAAACAACGAGAGAAAGCGAGAGCAACAACATGGTCGGTCTCCACCAACATGCTACCAAAAGTATCAAAGTACTCTTCCACTTGCCACCACCAAACGATGATGCGACACGGCATAGCAACCACTTACTCAGGAATCGGTCTTCCTACCAAGCTCAAACCGGGAACCCAATAGACGAAGAACCAACATACTAGCACCACCAAAGGCAATATAGAGGTTCCTAGCGCCTAACCGGCCCCATAGACAAAAGATCGTAGGCGGGAACCCAATAAAAATAGATGAGAGCGTTAGGAGGTAACGATGATCCATAGAGTCTTGATGTGAGTTTAGTGGTAAAGAGGCGAGGGGTGAGTTCGCAACATCAAGGCAAGGGGATGATAGTAAACAACGGTGGAAAGCACATCAGGTGGATCCGGGATCGGAGGGTCGGGAGGTCCCGGAGGGTAGGAGAAAGCGTCGTCGATCGGTGGAGGAGGAGGGGATCCGGCGGTTGAGGGGTGGGAGGCAATTTGGTGGGTTTTTGGAGGGTTCACGAGGAAGGACGGAGGTGGGTGACGCAGTGGAAGCGAGCGAGGTGAGAGAAGCGGCATATCGTGGGAGGGGAAGAGGTTCCACTGGTGCCATTTGCTAAAACAACAGAAAAACTTCTCTCTGTGGAATAAGAAGATGAGTGCCACGGGGGAGCAACAAACCACTAGCGGAGGTATCACAGGGACCGGAGTATTCACATTCCTCACGTTTTACAATGTTTATTCACTGTTTCACCTTTAGTTGGGTATCCTTCTTGCCTACACATGAAATAAAAAAAGAAAATATGGGCGCTCAACAAACTCACTTTCTTTTTGTTTGGATTTGGATGGAGGACCGTCATAGTAGTTTCAAATTGAGTGCTGCTCCAACTTGGCCCAAACATTCTTTAACAAACAAGCTTAGCCCACGATTGCTCGAAGGTGGATAAGCTCACTTTCGAAGTGGTAAAGAAGTATCAGACTAGCTAAGCGGAAAAGTAGAGTAACTTCCAAGGTAGCAGCTAGGCAGGGAGGAAGGAGGCTTGATATAGTGGGACAAGAAGGAAAAAGAGATATAGGCGCTTATGTACACAAGAACACTATAACAAAGCATGTCGAGATAAACAAAAATCTATCCAACCACCATTGTACATTAGCGCCCCCATCGTGGTCGCATGTAGAACCGACATCGCTGGCCAGAAAAACTATCGGCTCGAGTCAAATTCCTATGTCATCGCCACCACCATTGTTCGTGGATACAAGCGTCCATTCTCCTCCAACGGAAATCCGCTCGGTAGTCTCAGACTCATCCACCACTCCGCCATCGACCACCGCCGGGAGAATGCACCCGTAGTCGGCGACATGGTGATCGAGGAATTGCGGCGTCAAAATCGATCGCTCTGGAACAAGAGTGACAACCATCCAAAGGAGATGGATCCCAACCACCACGATAATGTTTGGATCGGGAACCCACAGCCAGCAGGCGAACGCGTGATCATGGACAATGTCGTGTCGACAAACTTCAAGTCACCTCTGTGGCCATCATCGAGGCGCATGAGACCACTGAAGTGCAAGTTGTTCTCCGAGGCGATGAAGGAAGCCTCCTTGCGATGGTTCATGAGTCTCCCGAGGCAATCCATACCGATTTATGTCGACTTCACTAAAAATTTCATTTGCCACTTCCATCTCGAAGACACTAGAAAACCTCGACACCGAACCTATTCGAACAAGTCAAGACCCTCGCGAGTCCTGCCTCGCAAGTACCTCGGCCGCTTGCCTTGACATAATCGTGAACGTCGTGCATCCCAACCGTAGGAGAGTTCGCCGACGCATTCGCTAACGGCCTGAAATGCAGCCAATTCAACGAGTTGTTACCAAACAGCCTCGTCGATGCAAGAAATTGCAGCTAGGGCCGAGCCATACATGAAGGGCGAGGAAAGCAACACTGAGAAGCGGAGCCGAGGTGCAAAGGAAAAAGGCGATGAACGTCGCTCTAAGACTCGGGATTTTCAACAACACTTCTAAGAAGAAGGCACCATCGCCATAGGGAAGAGAGAACACTTTGCCCGCATGACTCAACCAAGAAGAGAGAACCCATGCTCAAATAAATCATGCACACCCCCGCTCATTTAGGAAATGACTATTAAGAGGAGAGTGCTCGATAAATACCCCCAACAATTGTGTGAATTCCATAAGTCACAAGGGAACAAAATGAAGGATTGCTTCGTACTAAAAAACAAGATCGAGAAACTGATCCAAAAAGGAATGCTAAAGAAGTATGTCAAAAATGGACCTCCGAAATCCAGCCAGGGCAAACCTCTTGAAGATGCCACCAAATTCCCCGCAAAAAGTTCCAAGAGGGACGAC